>CM060376.1:41862261-44262261 GCA_030545235.1 Helianthus tuberosus
ATGACCAAATAATCCTTTAGTGGGAAAGGGCAATAGATTTCTTAGGTATCATACATTCGAATGTATGTGATCCTTTTAAGCCAAAGACTAGGAATGGTGAAAAATACTTCATTACTTTAACCGACAACTATAGTAGTTATGGTTATGTGTACTTGACACAAAGAAGAAGTTTTGAAACGTTCAGAATCTTCAAAAGGTGAAGTACAAAATCAACTCTTTTAAAGTTCTTCGTTTTGATAGAGGAGGAATCGAACTCTATTAGATATGGTTCGATCTATGATGGCTAGGAGCGCATTATCTCTATCACTTTGGGGTTACGCTTTGCTCTCCGTGGCCCATATGGCCCCAACCAAGAAAGTGGATACGACGTCTTTTGAAATATGACATGTAAAGGTTCCATCATTATCATATTTAAAAGTATGGGTTGTGAAGCTTATGTGAAGCAATACACCCCAAACAAGTTGGAAGTACGATCCACTAAGTGTATCTTCGTATGATATCCTAAAGATGATATAGGATATTATTTCTACGATCCAACAGAGCAAAAGTATTTGTTGCTCGAAAGGCAAAGTTCTTGGAAGATAAGTTCCTAATGGAAGGAACTAGTAGAACAGTGGAACTTGATGAGGATCAGGAACCAAAAGCCGATACACGTTTGGTTGATACTAGCACTCAACAAGAGGTTGTTGAAGATGATCAAATGGTTGATCAACATACACAAAACGTTCGCAGATCTGGTAGAATTAGTAATCCACCTGAAAGATATGGATTTTTTATGGATGGATGCTATGTGGTAGATTCACATGAACCAACCACATACCATGATGCAATGTCAAAATCTGATTGCGACAAATGGCTTGAGGCTATGAACGTAGAGATGCAATCCATGTTTGACAACCAAGTATGGGAATTGGTTGTGCCACCACTTAACTCTAAAGTAGTTGGAAGTAAGTGGGTTTTCAAGAAGAAAACTGTAATGCATGGTAACTTGGATACTTGTAAAGCGAGACTTGTAGCAAAAGGTTTCACTCAAACTCAAAGGGTTGATTATGATGAGACCTTCTCGCCCGTGGCGATGCTAAAGTCAACTAGGATATCATTTGCCATACTTGTACAATATGATTATGAGATTTGGCAAATGGATCTCAAAACGACTTTCCTTAATAGATATCTTGAGGAAGATGTCTATATAGTTAAGCCTGAAGGTTTTGTCGATCCAAAACATCCTAACAAAGTGTGCAAGTTAAAGAAATCAATCTATGGATTGAAACAAGCATCTAAAAGTTGGTATCACCGTTTTGATGAAGAGATTAGGGAATATGGATTCATAAAAAACGTTGATAAAGCTTGTGTGAATAAGAAGGCTAGTGGGAGCATTATTACTTTCTTTGTATTATATGTCGATGACATTCTACTATTTGGAAATAACATTCCAACCTTGGAGGGTGTAAAAGCCTGGCTTGAAAGTTATTTTTCCATTAAGGATCTTGGTGAAGTCGCCTATATTTTGGGAATAAAGATCTATAGGGATAGATCAAGGCGATTGATAGGTTTAAACTAAAGTGCATACATTGACAAAGTCTTGAAAGGGTTCAAGATAAAGAACTCTATGAAAGGTTTGGTACCTATTCAAGAGAGGACAATATTGAGTGCATCTCAATGTCCAAGCTCAAAGGATGAGCAAGAAAGAATCAAAGGAATCCCATATGCGTCAGCTATAGGATTCATTATGTACGTAATGATATGCACTAGACTGGACAAGTTATGCGCTTTAAGCATAACGAGAAGAAACCAGCAAGAAACGGTCATTGGGTGACTGTTATATACATATATTGAAATACCTTAGAAGGACTAAGGATATGTTTCTAATATATGGATCTGGTGAAAAGAACTCGTTGTAAAAGGGTTACAAGGATGCGAGTTTCGGAATTCGTTGTAAAGGGTTACATGGATACGAGTTTCCAAACTGATCAAGATGGTTCTCGATCACAAACAGGGTAGCATTGTCCACTACAGAATCAGAATACATCGCCGCTTCATTGATCGAGATAATTCATATGGATCTGCCACTTGAATTATTACCAATCTAGGGGTAGTCCCTACCATTCAGGACCCTAGTGATCTTTGTGATAACGATGGTGTGATTGCTTAAATCACGGAACCTCGTGTACATCAAAAGACTAGGCACATTGAGCGGAGTTTCAACGACATAAGGGATGAAGTTGAAAAGGAGAAAGATATGTATTCGCAAAGTTCACACTGATCAAAATATTGCGGATCCACTCACGAAGCTCCTTGAATGGGCAAAGCATGAAAGGGTCATACTTGTGACTTAGGACTTCGATATTCTAGTGATTGGATTTGATCTATTTTATATTTGGATATTGGAACAATTGTTATTATAACTCTTTATGATATTTTGAGTTATATTCCATTTTAGCATGTTTAAATCCGTGAATAAGTTAATTATTCTAAATGTCCGTAGTCGATCATAATTGTGGGAACAAATATGAATGTAAGACTATTATGAACTTGGATTGGTGGATATTCATTTAGTATGAATATAGAGCAAGGCGTTGCTGCCAAGGTTCATAGATATTTGTGGGATACAAATATTGGACTGACTCGCTCTCAAATATTACTGCATGGAATCATTTGTGATTGATCATAAGTAAATTTGAGTAAAGGAGAATATCATAGTATCCTCAGACCTGAGATACATATTGGGTCTTGATATTCACCAAATATTATACCTTGACTTTTTCTTCGCTGTCAGTAATATGACAGTACATAAGGCTAAGCTCAGGTGTGGTACAAGGTGATTGTGAGAGACGTATGTAGTCAAGATGGGATTTGTTCCTCTTATTCGTTGAGAGTAAGATGTCTAAGGCCTGCTAAAGTTAAATCAACAGAGAGTGATCACTCTGTGTCTCTGGATTTGACATGACATCTGTAACGAAAGGATAAATGATAGATTCACTTAAATCATTTTCAAGTAAGGGACTTGAAGAGGATGATGTTATTGAATGGCACATATAGTCATACGTATTAGGGGTAGTAAACCGTAGTTAGGCGTCATTTACTACTTGCATCAATCTTCTATGTATCTTGTGCAAGTGGGAGATTGTTGGACTCTGTATGCCCAAGACACATATTAAATTGATGTGGCTAGTACGTTATGATCCAAGTGGAGTCATACCCAATAACAAGCTAGACAAACACTTACAATATTTATTTATGATATGATCAAATAAATAAATATCAACACTTAGAATATTTAGAAATTGGTTTTCTAAATAATTGCACTTGACAAACTAATAAATTATCTAGATAATTTATTTTGAGAGAATATTTTATTTTGTTATTTAATGGGTTAAATAACATAATAAAAGGTTGTATAAGTCTTATAACATATGATGTTATAATTTTATAAAAGTTATAAAATTAATCAAGACTTAAATTTATAAAATAAAGATTTGAATTTTTTTTTATAAAAATACAAGTAGGCCGCCACCCCCCCCCCCCATGGGGTCTTCCCAAAATTCTTGTCCAATGAGATTCCATGCATGTTGTCATAGTTGCATGCATTTTGATTGGATGGTCTTCCCTAAGTTCTTTGGCCAATCATATTGCATGCAAATGCATGTGTTAGTTGATCTCCTATTGGGCAATGTGGGTGGCAAAATCTCTCATGTCTTTTATATTCATTTAGATGAATTTTGATCAAAGTGAACTTGAAGAAGATAGTAAAAATGGCTGAAAATTTTCGGCCCCAAGATGATCATCCAAGAGTTGATTTTTATTTGGAAAAATCAAGTGTAAGACTCTAAATAAATCGGGTCATGTATGGTTGATCTATTGGAGAGTTTCAAGTTCATATATCAAGTGCAAGAACTCCAAAACCTCCTCTCATATTTTCGGCCATATGATGGCTTCAAGAGGGTTTCAATAGTGAGTTCATAAGTGAGAAATCCTAGCTAAACATAAGGTGTTTGTTGGAAGGCTTGGGGTATACAAGCTTGAGGTTTTCTACACTTGAAGGCAACCGTTCAAGAAGCATCACCTTCTTCATATCCATTACTCCTTGTACTTCAAGAAGGTAGTTTTCTAAACATCCTATGGTTGTGGTTGATAGCATACATCTCATATATGGATCCGGGTTTTGGGATTTTGCATATAAATGGTTTTATATCTAATAAAAGTAACATGTTTTAAACATTATTTCCGCTGCGTTTTTATTTCATATGGATGAAATTGCTTTGATAAACATGTTAAAATCCCATCAGAATCCACATGAATCCCTTCATGATTGACTAAATGCCCAAGAAACTGTACTTGTTCTAGCCAAAAATCGCACTTCGAAAACTTTGCATAAAGCTTTTCTTCTCTCAGTAAACTTAGAAGTGCATGCAGATGTGTTGCATGTTCCTCCTTACTCTTAGAGTAAATGAAAATATCATCTATAAAGACAATTATGAATTTATCCAAATATGGCTTACATATTCGGTTCATCATGTCCATAAATGCAGTTGGGGCATTGGTTAAACCAAATGGCATGACAGTAAATTCATAATGGCCATACCTTGTTCTAAATGCGGTCTTAGGAATATCCTCTTCATGTACCTTTAATTGATGATATCCTGAGCGTAAATCAATCTTAGAGAAAAATCGAGATCCTTACAATTGATCAAACAGATCATCGATTCTTGGAAATGGATATCGATTCTTAATCGTGACTTTATTTAATTCACGGTAATCAATGCACATACGCATCGATCCGTCTTTCTTTTTGACGAATAAGATTGGCGCTCCCCATGGCGATGAACTTGGCTGTATGAATCCTTTTTCTAGCAGTTCGTCTAACTGTTTCTTTAACTCTTGCATTTCTGCTGGTGCCAAGCGATAGGGTGCTTTGGCAATTGGTGCTGTTCCTGGTAGCAGATGAATTCTGAATTCAACTTCCCTGTCTGGTGGTAGCCCTGGCAATTCTTCTGGGAATACATCTGAAAATTGAGATACTACATGGATATCTTTTAATTCTTTTCCTTTAGTGTTAATGATTATGGAAATCAGATACACTAATGATCTTTTTCTTACATAACTGGCTATTTTCATCACAGAGATGAATTTTGTGAATATAGACAGCTTATCTCCTTTAATCGTGATCTTTTCACCCTTTGGTGAATTTACTTGAATTGACTTTTGATCACATAGAATACTGGCTTTATTGGCTACTAACCAATCCATTCCTAATACAACATCAAATCCTGCCAGATTCATTGGGTAAAGGTTTGCAATAAACTTTTGATTTACAAATTCTATTCTTGCTTCCTGCAAGACTTCGGTAATCTTAATGCTTTCCCCATTTGCTGTTTCTACTAGGCATTCTTGTGAAAGTTTAGTTAATGGTTGATTAAGAAGTTTGCAAAATGAAGTATTAATAAAACTTTGGTTCGCACCAGAGTCAAATAATACTTTAGCAAAAACATCATTAACTAAAAACGTGCCGGCGATCACGTCCGGAATCATCTTAGCTTCTTTTGCAGTCAGAACAAATGCTCTAGCATTTTTAATGTTCTTGTTGTTCATGCCTGGAGCTAGTTTCGGACAGTTCGGTTTGATGTGACCCTTTTCTCCACAGTTGAAGCGCATTCCATTATTAGGTTTCTTCCTGTAGTCTTCTTCCTTGTGTCCTGGTATCTTGCAGAAGTTGCAGTAAGTGGAGCATCTTCCTGAATGCTTCTTCTTGCAAGCTTTACAGTAAGGTGCAGAGGTAGAACCTACGTTTTCCCACGGTTGGAATTTCCATAGCAAAATTCTTGAGTAAGCCTTTGAGCTAGATTCCTCTTCTGGTCCTCTTCTCATGTACGTACTAATTCATCAGTCAAGGTGTTTGCTAGTTCTACAAATTCTTCTATGGTTTGTGGTCTAGTTGCCTTGACTACATACCTAATCTCACTAATTAATCCCCATATGTAACGGGAGATTAATACTGGTTCTGGGGATGCAAGGGTAGGCACTATTCTAGCATATTCAAATAATAAAGTAGTATAACCCTTACTATCTACTCCCATCATTCTAAGGTTTAAGAACTTGTTTGCTATCTGTTCCTTTTCATTGAGAGGGCAAAACTTCCTTTCTACCATGTTTTTAAATTCCTCACATTCCATATTATAAATCCTGTCATTTCTCCTAGACTGGAGGATAGTGTTCCATCATTCTAAAGCCGAGTTCTTAAATAGATTGGAGGCAAACATTATCTTATCCTCTTCTGTGCATTTGCTTATTTTTAAGACTGCCTCAGTCTTTTATATCCAGCGTAGAGTTGCAACGGCCCCTTCATTGCCCAAGAATTCCATTGGTTTACAAGACCAGAATTCTTTATAAGAACAACCATAAGACATGGTTCTTCTTCTTTTGGGAATGGGCACTTGAAGTATGGGTCCATTGTTTATGATGTGTTCTGGTTCAGTAGGTCGTTTACTGTAACATCCCAAAAATATGAATTCTTAAATTTGCAAATTAGATTGCAAATAAATTAGTAAAATAAACTAACTAGGAATGACACTAACCTAGTTAGATGATGACTTGTGTGTAGTTAAGGACCTAAAAATAAACTAAGAGAAACTAGAGGGACCAAAAGTGTTTAACTTGAAACTAGTTTTAATAAAAACATTTTATTAAAACACAAACACTCCATTTGGAGTGTGCTGGAGATCGACCAAAGCAGGGGGGCGACCCAAGCTTCTCAAAACCCTAAGTTCATGCTATTTGATCAATTGAAGGCCAATTTCAGTCCCAAATCAAAATCAGAACATAGATTAGTGATCACCTTAGTGAAAGGGATCATAAGGTATGTGAATTTTGTAGAAAATTCTCATCTAAATTTCTGAATGAACATAGAAAATTCGAATTGATGATTGCATGTTAGTTGTTTGGGATGAAATAATGTCTAGGGACAAACCCCAGTCCATTTGCTTGATGAAATTATGCCTATTTCGTGTGAAATTCATAATCACCATTAAAGGTGATAAGTGGGTTTTGTGAAACTTGATAAACACTAGGATTATAGTGGTTGTTCTAGTAATATTTGACATATGTGAAGTGATTTCAGAATTCTAGAGACTAAAGTTCATGTAAGGTAGTTGATTGATGAAAATTTAGGGCTATATGATAAGTTATGAACTTGATAATATATCGATGTAAATTTATGCCCTTAAAGTGTTTGCATAAATGCCTCAAAGAAGGCTTAAATCTGAAAATTTGAGTTAAACCGCATGATTGTGATGTTTCGGCAAAATATGCGAACTATGAATTGAAAAGAGTTCTAAACATGTCTTGGTTGAACTCAATAGGAAAGGATACCGGAGCTCCAAGCGGACAAGCCAGTGGCGACTTGCGTTTGAAGGGCATGCACTAAAGGTATGTAACTTGATTCGTTACATTGGGTAAATTTTGATAATTAGCATATGTGTAGTTGAATTGTAGAATAAAAGTTGTGTTGATTTTAAGCGATAAGGTTCGCTATATTGAATAATAGGTCAAGAATTGGTTAGATCTCGTTGGTAGTCTTCATAATGGAGGATTCCGTAGATGAGCCAAATGGGTCAATTAATCAATTAATGTGTGGCTAATGCTTCGTAATACGGTTAGTTGGTCTTTTGTTAGTTAAAAATCTTCTTATTACAAATACCGTTTTTCTTATGATTAAATAATGAAAAGTAAAAGATGGGTGTTACAAGTTGGTAATCAGAGCTTAAGGTTGTCAATAAAGTGTTCGGTTCAAGCTTGATCGATCGTTCGGTAAGAATTAATTAATTATTTTAGTAGATCCTATCTTATGTGAGAAATGAGATGCGAATTAATGTGCATGGGAAGAGCGTGTTAACACACTCAAACCCGGAAAGTGCACCAAAAGCGAACGGTTAAAGCAAGTTATGAACTTGGCTAAACCAAAGCAAATAAAACTATGTTATAAATGAAATGTTTAATGTTTAATGTAAACATTTCAGTTTCAAGATGTCAAAAGGAAACGATAATGATCCGGTGCCGACAAGCACCGAACAAATGAAAGAGATAATTGTCGAAGAAGTGGGGAAGGCAATTGAAGGTAGTCTATCCGGGTTTATAGACAAAATTCAAAACACGGTGTTGTCACTTGTCGAAGAACGAGTCAAAAGGTTGGAAGATAGTGTCAACCTTATGAAAGAGAAATCGGGAGAACGTAAGGGATGTTCGTACAAAGAGTTTATGGCGTGTAAACCGCCAATCTACAACGGGGAGGTTGACCCGATAATATGCCAGAGATGGTTAAGCGATGTTGAAGGAGTGTTTGAAAGGACCCATTGTGACGAAAGTGACTTTGTTGCTTACAGAACGGGTCAGTTGAGGGGTCAAGCCAAAGATTGGTGCGACAATAAAAAGAAGCAAATAGGAGCCAAAGCGGCGAGGGCCATGACATGGGAGGAGTTTAAGACGCCGTTTCTTAAACATCATAGTCCCAAGGCGGTCATTAATAGAATCAAGGAAGAGTTCATGCAACTTAGACACAAGGGCGAGACCATAGACAAGATCACGACGACGTTTATGGATAAGATGAAGTTTTGCAATGAATTGGTGACGAATGAAGAACAGAAGATATACTACTACTATAACATGTTGAGCGCCGAATATAGGGAGTTTATGACTCCTTCAAAATACGAGACCCTTACCGAGATCATAAACGTTGCTCGGGAACGAGAAATTGAATTGAAGAAACAAGTTGAAAGGGGTGAACGAAGGGCACAAGATGTGAATCCAAGCCCTACAAAGAAAGCTCGAACTGTGGAATCAGGAAAGAAAGTGGATGCTAAAGGCGGGTCGCCAAGTTGCAAGGTGTGTGGAAAGGGGCACAAGGGTGAGTGCCACTTTAAAGACAAGTCGTGTCCGGTATGTGGGAAGACGGGACACACCGCATCGTTATGTCCCGGAAAGGTTTCTGTTTGCTATAAATGTTATCAGCCCGGCCACAAAAAGTCGGAATGCCCAGAATTGGTTGGAAAGAGAGACACTAAAGAATCTCCAACGGAAGCTCCAAAGGCGAAAGCTAGGTCCTTCCAACTTACAGCAGTTGAAGCAAAAACATAACCCGATGTGGTCTCAGGTACATTCACAATAAACTCAATTCCTGCACGTGTATTGTTTGATACGGGTGCAAATAAATCCTTCATTTCACATGGATTTATTCGACATCCTTCATTTGTATTGACGAAATTATATGTGCCCTTAGAAGTTGAAATAGGGGACAACAAAAGTTTTATAGTTTGTGATATTTTTCGGGGCTGCAAATTAAGCATCGATGATGAAGAATACTTGATAGACCTAATCCCGATGTCAATGGGGGAATTTCAAGTAGTTGTTGGGATGGATTGGCTATCTCAGCACCACGCAAAGGTTGTGTGTTTCCGTAAGGAGATAAAGCTAACATCTCCGAGCGGAAAACACGTCACTATCTATGGCGAAAAAGGAGGTAACCCCATAATATGCTCGATGTTAAAAGCACACAAGCTTATGAAGCAAGGATGTAAGGCGTTTATGATATACGCGAATGAGCCCGAGAAAGAATCACTGAAGATTGGAGACGTACCGGTAGTACGGGACTTCGAAGATGTATTTCCGAAAGATTTACCGGGGATACCGCTCAAACGAGAAGTAGAGTTTGGAATCGAATTGATTCCAGGCGCAAAACCCGTAGCTAGAGCACCGTACCGACTCGCGTCATCGGAATTACAAGAGTTGATGTCCCAGATTCAAGACCTGCTTGACAAAGGATTCGTAAGGCCGAGTGTGTCTCCTTGGGGCGCACCGGTACTGTTCGTGAAAAAGAAAGACGGAAGCATGCGCATGTGTATCGATTACCGGGAGTTAAACAAACTCACGGTAAAGAACCGATACCCGCTTCCGAGGATAGATGATCTATTCGACCAATTACAAGGTGCGAACTGGTTTTCAAAGATTGACCTTAGATCGGGGTATCACCAACTAAAGGTCAAGGAGGAAGATGTGCCGAAGAGGGCTTTCCGCACGCGATACGGACATTACGAGTTCCTCGTGATGTCATTTGGGCTGACAAATTCACCCGCGGCCTTCATGGACCTCATGAACCGGGTTTGCAAGCCAATGCTGGATAAATCGGTCATCGTGTTTATCGATGATATTTTGGTGTATTCGAAAAGTAAAGTTGAGCATGCACACCACTTACAGGAGGTGTTAGAGACACTTAGACGAGAAAGGTTGTATGCGAAATTCTCTAAGTGTGCCTTTTGGTTACGAGAGGTGCAATTCCTCGGTCACATCATAAGTACCGATGGAATATTGGTAGATCCGTCAAAGATCGAGGCCGTGTCGAAATGGAATCCCCCGAAGAATCCTTCGGAAATCAGAAGCTTCTTAGGGCTTGCAGGATACTATAGGAGATTCATTCAAGATTTCTCCAAGATTGCGTCGCCGCTAACTAAGTTAACCCGAAAAGAGGAAAAGTACATTTGGGGTGCCGAACAAGAAAAAGCGTTTCAAACGCTAAAGGAGAAATTAACTCAAGCTCCGGTATTAACATTGCCAGACAGAGTCGAAGACTTGGTGGTTTATTCGGATGCTTCCCTATCGGGGCTCGGATGCGTTTTAATGCAACGAGGCAAATTTATAGCCTATGCCTCGAGGCAACTGAAAATACACAAAAAGAAATATCCCACACACGACCTCGAATTGGTTGCGGTGGTTTTTGCGTTAAAAATATGGAGACACTATTTATATGGGGTAAAGTGCACCATATTCACCGATCACAAGAGCTTAAAATACTTCTTTGATCAGAAGGAGTTAAATATGCGCCAGAGATGATGGTTAGAAACGGTGAAGGATTTCGACTGTGAAATACACTACCACCCCGGAAAGGCAAATGTAGTGGTGGATGCTCTGAGCAGAAAGGCGGACTATATCCCAATACGAGTAAGGTCGATGCAGCTTGTGGTGACCTCGGGTATACTTGAACGTATCCGAGAAGCGCAAGTTGAAGCAGTGAAAGAGGAGAACTGGAAGAAGGAAAGAATAATCGGCCAGTTAAAAGATTGGTTGGATGGAAAGAATGGGTTGAAGACTCGATCCGGAAGAATATGGGTTCCAAATACTTGTGGGGTGAAGACACTTCAACTTTATGAAGCTCATAAATCCCGATATTCTATTCATCCGGGTGCAACCAAAATGTACAACGATCTGAAACAAAATTATTGGTGGCCCGGAATGAAGAGGGATGTGGTGAAATATGTGGAGAAGTGCTTGACTTGCTTACATGTCAAGGCAGAACACCAGAAACCATATGGAAAACTACAACCTTTGGAGATCCCGGTTTGGAAATGGGAACATATCACTATGGACCTATTGACCAAACTACCTAAAACGATTCGGGGATTCGATGCTATATGGGTGATTGTGGATAGATTAACGAAGAGCGCTCATTTTATTCCTATACGTGAGACATATACTTCGGAAAAGATGTCCGAGGTATATACAAACGAAATAGTGGCACGTCACGGAGTACCGGTATCCATCGTGTCAGATAGGGATACCCGGTTTACTTCAAATTTTTGGAGAGATTTTCAAGAACAAATGGGAACAAAACTCTACATTAGCACCGCCTACCATCCTCAGACGGATGGGCGGAGTGAAAGAACAATACAAACGCTAGAGGATATGTTGCGGGCATGTATCATCGACTTCGGTGGAAGTTGGGATGTTTATCTGCCTTTGGCCGAATTTTCGTATAACAATAGTTACCATTCGAGTATCGGCATGGCACCTTACGAGATGCTATACGGTAGAAAATGTAGAACCCCTGTGTGTTGGAGTGAAGTGGGTCCGCGGGAATTGGCACATTAAGACACAGTTCAGACCACTAATGAGAAAATTGAAGTGGTGCGAGCCCATTTGAAAGCAGCCCAAGATAGGCAAAAGTCTTATGCCGACAAAAGACGAAGACCGATCAAATTTCAGGTAGGCGACATGGTTATGTTAAAGGTTTCCCCATGGAAGGGTGCGATCAGATTCAGAAAAAGGGGGAAACTAAGCCCGAGGTTTATCGGGCCATTTAAAATCATCGAACGGGTTGGCAAGGTGGCACATCGCCTCGAACTACCGGAAGAGTTGAGTGGAATACATGGCACGTTTCACGTGTCGCAATTGCGGAAATGTCTAGCGGTTGAAACAACTTATATCCATTACGACGGTATCAAGGTGAATAATAGCCTGAATTATGCGGTAAGACCATTGGAGATTGTAGATCGAAAGGTCAAACACTTGCGAAACAAACAAATCGATCAAGTCAAGATCAAGTGGGAGCATAGGAAAGGTTCGGACATTACGTGGGAGTCCGAAGAGGAGATGCGACGTCTCTACCCTACATTATTTGGTACGTACTTTGGTTTCGGGGACGAAACCCTTTTAAGGGGGGTGGACTTGTAACAACCCAAAAATATGAATTCTTAAATTTGCAAATTAGATTGCAAATAAATTAGTAAAATAAACTAACTAGGAATGACACTAACCTAGTTAGATGATGACTTGTGTGTAGTTAAGGACCTAAAAATAAACTAAGAGAAATTAGAGGGACCAAAAGTGTTTAACTTGAAACTAGTTTTAATAAAAACATTTTATTAAAACACAAACACTCCATTTGGAGTGTGCTGGCGATCGACCAAAGCAGGGGGGCGACCCAAGCTTCTCAAAACCCTAAGTTCATGCTATTTGATCAATTGAAGGCCAATTTCAGTCCCAAATGAAAATCCGAACATAGATTAGTGATCACCTAAGTGAAATGGATCATAAGGTATGTGAATTTTGTAGAAAATTATCATCTAAATTTATGAATGAACATAGAAAATTCGAATTGATGATTGCATGTTAGTTGTTTGGGATGAAATAATGTCTAGGGACAAACCCTAGTCCATTTACTTGATGAAATTATGCCTATTTCGTGTGAAATTCATAATCAACATTAAAGGTGATAAGTAGGTTTTGTGAAACTTGATAAACACTAGGATTATAGTGGTTGTTCTAGTAATATTTGACATATGTGAAGTGATTTCAGAATTCTAGAGACTAAAGTTCATGTAATGTAGTTGATTGATGAAAATATAGGGCTATATGACAAGTTATGAACTTGATAATATATCGTGTAAATTTATGCCCTTAAAGTGTTTGCATAAATGCCTCAAAGAAGGCATAAATCTGAAAATTTGAGTTAAACCGCATGATTGTGATGTTTCGGCAAAATATGCGAACTATGAATAGAAAAGAGTTCTAAAGATGTCTTGGTTGAACTCTATAGGAAAGGATACCGGAGCTCCAAGCGGACAAGCCGGTGACGACTTGCGTTTGAAGGGCGTGCACTAAAGGTATGTAACTTGATTCGTTACATTGGGTAAATTTTGATAATTAGCATATGTGTAGTTGAATTGTAGAATAAAAGTTGTGTTGATTTTAAGCGATAAGGTTCGCTATGTTGAATAATAGGTCAAGAATTGGTTAGATCTCGTTGGTAGTCATCATAATGGAGGATTCCGTAGATGAGCCAAACGAGTCGAATAATCAATTAATGCGTGGCTAATGCTTCGTAATATGGTTAGTTGGTCTTTTGTTATTGTTAATAAATGACATATTAGCATACGATAATTTAGCATGTTGGTTTATTAGAATGATGAAGTCCACAAGGACAAACTAAACGGGTTATTAAGAGAATGTATGAATCGAATAACGGTAGTACTTTAATCGTAGATTTCGAACCCTAGTGATGGGTAGTGAATTACTAGACACGCAAACCGATGATGGGAGCGTAGGTGTTGAAAATAAAGAACCCATGATTGGGATCTCCTTATTTAGAAGTGATATCCGGTTCATGGAAGTTTGGGTGAAATAAATAAATGGGTCAAACAACCAAGTTACAGAGTCTACCGTAAGTTACGGTCTCTACCGTAACTTACGGTAGAGAACAAATTGTTACGGTGGTTCACTACTGTGTTACGGTGGACTAGTGTCACTTAGCGACTACCGTAACTTACGGTAGATACCGTAAGTTACGATAGAGTCCAAAAAATTTTGTTAAACTTCTGCATATTTAGTTAATCGAATCCGTTTCTGAGCGTAGTTTCGATTATGCAAATTTTCTAAGAACTCTAATACTAATATTTGTCAAAATTTCAGTTTGTAGGTATTGCAAGTATGTGGACGATGATCAAGTTGATGCTTCAAGAACGGAACACAAAACTTTTGGATGCTTCCACACTAATCTAATCTAGTTGATCTATGTAGTATTGTAAACACTACTGAATGACCTATGTTTGAAACCAGTTATTTTACTATGTTAAATACTAAGATGAAGTATGATTTAGTTACTAACTAAGCTTTTGTTAGTTAAAAATCTTCTTATTACAAATATCGCTTTTCTTATGATTAAATAATGAAAAGTAAAAGATGGGTGTTACATTTACTGCCATGATTACTTTTATTATCAGCTTCCCTAACCGTTTGGATAATATATGGCTCCGCGTCTATAATTCCTTGTGTCACTATGTGTTGGATGACACTGTTATCCACTTGGTTTCCATTATTATTGTTATTCGGGTTATTATTATTCTAGTTATCGTTATTCTGGTTTTCCTGATTCACTTCGTCGTCCATCGGAATTTTAAACATTTACCACGTATTAATATCACAAAATAATATTTAATACAAACGATCACATAACACGCATATTGATCAAAATCGTCGAACATTGCGACTTACCCTTTCTTATATTATGCGTCTAATACAAACTGGAACTGAAATATAAAATTTAAATACTATTAGGCATCCGTAGCTATTGTCTAGATTTTTTTTCAAGCATACACACATATTATATATGTATATATATATTATTTTATTATTATTATTATTATTATTATTGCTATTACTGGTATGGGTTCATCCAGAACTACATATTACGCCCGTCATACTTCCAGACGAGTCGTTCTCCTATCTGCCTCATCATCTCACTTCCTTCTAAAATCTCCTCACCAAAGGTTCGGAGCTCTTGCACATTTTCAGCGCTCATTGGTGGTGCAGGGGCTGGTACTGGGTTTGGGAACTAGGGCATGGGTTGTTGGTAAGGATAAGGGTTTTCTAGAATTTCCCTGATGTATTAGTCAATATCATAGTAGGGATCTAGAGGGTCCAGGTCTGGGTAGGCTGCTAGATTTGGCATGGGTTCGTCTTCTGGTATTGGGTAGCGTTGTTGGTAATCCCTATGGTCGTCAAACCAAGGGTCGTAGTCTGGGTATAAGGGATTGGGTGTTGGTATTCTAGGGATCTCAGCTGGGTCAAGGTCAGGCATTGGGATTTGATTTTCTAGGCCGGCTTCAATTTCCATTGGCTATGTGGGAAACGGTGGTAATGGCTGGGGTGCTACAAGTTGCTCTAGATTAGGGTCTGCAGTTGTATTTGCTAGGATATGAAAATTTGCTAGACTCCTATTGAGCATATCCTGAGTGTGGGCATCTGTTTCTCTCTTAACGGCTGCTGAAGCTCGCTGCAGTTGCAACTTTTTCATCCTTTTTCTACGTTCATGCGCTCCTCTACTAAACTATCCTCTCTTCTTGGGAGGGAATGGCTCTTCAGATTGGGCCTTGAACACGAATATCCCATCTTCGTTGTCAGCCGAATACCCTGAGAGGGATGGCTGTGAAGAGGTGCCTTCGTCCCTAGGTGAGTTGGACAACTGACGGTAAGCGTCTGAAGGTCCTTGGTCGCTCATACTGTAAACTAACAAATTGTCAAAGAACACACAACAATAATATACAGATGTGCACATAATCCTGTAGATTATTTCCTAACATATTGGATAAATATTGGTGTCAGCAGAACACTTCTGTGGCTGAATCAGTGGCTTAGCTCTGATACCACCTTCTGTCGCAACCCCCGTCCCCTAACTACCCGGGAACGGGCGGCTGTGGCCAGTTTCAGTGGTATCGGTGTTTATCAGTTTGGCATCGGAATTTACATTAGGACCATAGTTAGGAAATATGTTATCAGAGTAAAATACCACGCTTTTATAATTTTAAACACATGGGAAAATCCCAAGTTTCAAGTACACACATTTTGATAGGGATAAACCCTATTTTATTTAAATAAAACATCTCTTTATTTAGATAACTTTTTATAGCCACTTTTTCAAGCCTTCAGTGCTGTCCAGCTGGCTTCTACTTGGCTTTCACATTTTGTTACCTGAAACGCATTTAAAAACATTTTGTCAGTGGGAATACTGGTGAGTGAATCCCAGTTTAATGAAGACAGGTAAAATTGTTTTACAGTATTGAGGGTGGTCGTGCAATTACATTTGTTTCCATCTACTTTAGTTACCACCCACGGTACTGTCAACCCGACTCGTGGTCATGTTACTACTCACAATGTAGTAACAAATTTTGTATACAAAACCTCAACATACCGACGATAATTGTAGAATACAAATACTCAATCACTGTTAAGTATAAATTAAAACAATTGAGGTTTTGTAAAAACAAGTTGCAAAGGAGGATTACTCACATTGTTGTTTTAAGGTTTTCCTTTAGGATTTCCTGGTGATTATCTATTAATTACACAATGCACACGTGTTAGTATAATAACCCAATATTTACATTAGTAATACCCTCCCCGAGACAAAATTCCAACAACTACGTCGGGCAGAACCTCGACAGCCTTTACGGAACTTTAGATCAATCGGGCAGCGTATCTAATACGTAACCGGGGGTTAAAATACTTACAACGAGGCAGAAATTCGTTATTTTAGGGGGTATAATGCCCGGGAATTACTTTAGCTATATAGAAATTTGAGAGAGAAAGAAAGTTGTGAGCGATCGAAATTGAAAGCTGATGGCCTCTATTTATAGGGCCTGATTCGGACTCTGTCGCGGCCCGCGAAAAAGAAAGAGAGGGTCGTCACGGCCCGCGAGCTAGGAAAGGTAGGCCATAGCTTCGCCTCATCACCGGTGTAGCCTTGACGAGTGGCGGGACACGTGGCGTTCTAGGGTTTCGCCTGGTGGCACTAGGCCGCGCCTCGCGAAAGATCAGGTATAGTCTGTCGCGCCCCGCGACAGACTTAAATTATTTGTTTTTATTTTATTTTTAATTATATAAGGTATTTTAGGCTCGGTTTTCATATAAGGGGTGTATTTTAAGACGTATAGGTACATTTTTAGATATATTAAGGGTGTCGAAAAATAATTTTGAAGGGTTGTTATACGATTTGCTAGCATTTTCATTCAGCTCGCTAATAATTTACGGAATGACTTTCGCCATTTGCTTAGCGACGAGAGAGGCGATTCGCTTGTCAGCGTGATTACGTCTAGCGGCGCGGGAGTGGTGTGTACCGAATGACGACATTGTCTGCAATAGACATCGCCACAGGATTCAAACACTATAAAATCGACTCTTACCTCACACGTACTATTTCTAAAGCTCAGGAACACATAAGTCCACGTAACCACAAAGGCACATAATCCACATAAGCACATAGTCCATGTAATCACATAAGCACAGAGCACATTAAATCATGCCTTATGCTATATTTTGCACGTATTTGCCTACATATGCACCTATCCCTCATAGTTGCGTAAAGCGATCGAGAGTTGCGAGTGCGAATAGCGAGTAGCATAGCATGCGATTTGTTAACGTTGTGTAGTGAGTTATGTGTGTTGGGCGAAGCGAAAAGCGTGAAACAAAAGTCACCAGTACCACCGTATTGTTTATCTCAAAACGCTAACAAATAAGAACATAAAAACACATAAAATTTCACATAAAATCGATACATTTCTCAGAGTTAGCGGCTGCGAAATCCAGAATCGAAACACATAAGATCGAGGATAGATTGTCTAAAGCTATTAGACGTTGATTACCCAAGGTGATTCGACTATTCGCAAGGACCTTGAGTGCACGCTTAGGCCTTCTGGACTGTGTTCTCGCCTCAATCCGGGCGATCGGCACGCATCCTTCCAGTTTCAGCATGGCTTCGAGTCGTTGGAGTCCGTCGAGACCTTGGTGAGAGTTTTGCAAAACCAAAATAAAGGGCGGAATTAAGTCATCAAGGTTCGGGTTTCACCCCTGACTTAACAACTTCATTCCTGCTTCGATGTGATGGAGAGGAAAATTTGCGTCGAATTGAAGTATGGATTTCACTCCTGATTCAACGCAAATTCTTGTGTTTGTAGTAAAAAGTTGCGTCGAGCAAGCGATCTATTCGAGAGTTTGCGGTTTTCACACCTAATCTCGGCCAAACCACCTTGCTCTTGCGAGAACTTGAAAATAGTGCGAGTTTCCAGCCTTAGGATAGGCCAACCTTGCGCGAAGCGGTAGTAGGTGATGCTCACGCAAGTGTGTACTGTTCAGCGAGTTCAAGCGAGATTAGCAAGTGAGCTTGTTCAAAACCCCTACCGGGTTCGCACAAGTCGGTCTGTTGGTACTTAGACTATAGACTAGGTTGTTTCTAAGACATCGAACCGGACTAGGTCGAGTCTTGCCTAATTCCCAATAGTTATGACTCTGATACCAATCTGTCACACCCCAACCGATGGCGGAAACATCAGGGCATGGCACTGAGCGACATAGATTGTCCATGAGTATCTATAACAACTATTAATTACCAGATATTTAAACGTAATGTCCCATACCATAACATATCCAAATAAAACAGTTATTACAAATAATTGTCTCAAAAACAAACACTGTTCCGACAACTCAAATTTAGCGTGACATAGTTAGACCCCTAACTTGATTCACCAAAGCACAGCATTCCTATCATTTTAAACACCTGTCACATACGTTAAAAAAAAGGGGGTCAATACACATAGTATAAAGGTGAGCATACAAGTTTAATAGTATAATAGTAGCGAAAGCGAGTTTACGTATAACCAGCATGTAACATGTATAATGTGAAGCTAGTAGGTTATCGACAATGAAATATGCACAGACGTGACTGCGAGTTGTAGAGTGCGCAACACATATCACCACTGTGACACGTGAAGAAATACCCTTAGCAACCCCCGTCCACGACAGGTGCTGAGTCCAAACTATAGTACTATCGTTGCTAAGGTGTCAGACAACAATCACTGTGTAAACATAACATACAAGCATTCATCGAGTAACACGTATCATGCAATAGAGGTTAGCATATAAAATTGTTTGCATTGTGTGATCGATGTGATTTGATATAAGTAACGTATGTAACACCCAAAAGTGCGTAAAGCAAAAAGGGATCGAGTATACTCACAGCGATGGTAGTTAATGGATTGAAGGGAGCGCTAGAGTGTTAGCCTTATCAGAACAATAGCGTAAGTGATAAGCGGCACGTAACACGATGCAAGGTGATTAAGTGTTGAAGTACCATTCGAACGGATGGCAATCCGATCGGATGGTCACCCGTTCGGATGGCCATTCGGTCGGTTTGCCACTCGTTTGGGATGGATGTGTTTGTGTATGATGGCTTTGAAGTTCTCGTTGTAGCATTTTGAAAACAGAGAAGTATCTCTAGCTTTCAGGTGGTTCGATCGAACGGCAGTTCGATTGGATGGTGACCCATTAGGCGAGGTATTTCCCAGAGAAAAACTTCACAGCAGGATTGACATTCGATCGGATGGTCTTCCGATCGGATGGTCTTCCGATCGGATGGCAATCCGTTAGAAACTGGGGATCTTGAAAAATTGAAGTATTGAGTACCAAGTGCAATCCGATCGGATTGTCGTTCGATCGGATGGCAATCCGATCAGATGGCAATCCAATCAGACGGCAATCCGTCCAACAATCTGATCGTTTTACAAACTTGGAAATTTGTTAAGTTTTGAAGGTTTTGCGGTTTAATCGAGACAGCATGACTGCATGTTAAACAACGGGAATTCCATCAGGCCCAAGTCATCCGATAGAACGGGAATCACCCCAATCCGATCAGTTAACTGTCCTTGATGGGTGTTCATGTTTACCCTGTAATCGGTAGTCTCTTTGACAGAAATTAGATCTTGGACCGACACTTCACTAGAAACGAGTAGAAGGCCTGAACTAACTCCGATTCTATCGGTTTTGAATACATTGAGTGTAAAAGAGTTGAAAGAAAGTTACCAAAACCATCTTTCAATCCTTTTGACCTCGAGAAAGTTTAGATCTATGCGAAAATAGTGTTGAATCGTGTGGAAATCACTTGGATCTAAGTTGTTCTTGGTGGAATAAGGCCAAAACTTGAAGTTCATAAGAACTCCATGATGTCATCATCCTGGAACACCTCAAATCCACTGATTTCATGGTTAAAAGTTAAGATTCAAAGGTGAAATTGATGAAGAAGTGTGTGTAGATCATAGAAGTACAAGATTTGAGTTAGAAACTTACAAGAATCGCGAGAAATCGAGAGAAAGGTAGGTTGGAGCGTCTGGTCGAACGAGTGGAGCTGTCACATCACTGTTTGTGATGTGACAGGGGTATTTATAGGGTTTCCATAAGAGGAAAGGGAGTACTGGCCACGGATTGGATGACAATCTGACCGGATGGCCATTAGATCGGATGGCCATTCGATCGAATGGTCATTCGATCGAAGTGGCTTGGCGAGTTAAGTTTCGACGTTTCGTTTTGCGTGTTGAGCGTTGTTTAAGCGGGTATCGATTATGCGATGCGATAGATTGATAACACCCACAAAAATACTATATCTATAATACAATCATCCTAAATAACTTGCGTTTAGCGTTTGCGATGAGATTGCGTTGCGATTGCGATTAAACACCTCAACATAAACATAACATGCACAAGTACCACATAATAGCACACACACGTAAAACAATATCCATAACCTATACTTCGGGTTGCGATGCGATTAGTGATAAGTCGATTAGCGATAAACATGCGATTAAGTAGCGATTTGTTAACATGTACTCCACATAATGAAACTAAGGCGATTAAAATAGATTCTTGATTACAAGTCAAGAAGTACAATCGATTAATTAAGCAAGGAGTGACAGATCGCAATTAGCAATCTTTTCTTCCTTTGACTATGACTTTGACTTGTACTTTGACTTTCGAAAAGTCGGTTTGTTACAATATGGGACCTATACTATACGGCACTACACCTATACATGACCTATACTACCCTATACGATATCACACTTATAGGCTACAAGGTCAATACCACACCTATACGATACTATATTTATCGTATAAAAATGATTAATATTGTATAAAAAAGTTTGTAAGAAATACTTACTTTTTTTATTTATTTAAAATAGAAAATTTATTTTCTTTTATAAAACTATGCTAATGATTAATATAGTATAAATGATTATAAAAAACCTCTTATATACGCCGCATATAGGCCTATACGCAGCGTATAGGAGCAGCTGGACCAGAACTAAAATCAATCAGACACTGATTTTTATGCAACCGTATACGCTACGTATATAAACCCTAAAGTGTGCAAATAGACACCGTGGATGTGCCAATCGTTTGAGCCAGCCTAGCTGAGAGGTGCCAAAATACTACGAATTGTGCGACAGAAAAAGTTTTGCAATCATTTATCAATACTTTTTTCTACAATTAAAGTGTTAAAGTAGGGTAAAAAAACTACGTTGTTACGGAAAGTTAAACTCTAATTAATAAAAAAGCAAAATGCACAAAACGTCCTTTATATTTTCTCAAAATTGTAAGTTCTAGCCTTTATGTTTAAAACTTGCTGAAAACCTTTACATTTATTTTTGTTACGAGTTTAATCATTTACGACTAACCAAGTTAATTATCTCAGTTTAATTCCCTCACATGCCTAACATGTGAGGGTATATTTGTCATTTAATTCCTTTCTTTTAGAACCCCAAAAAACCCACACTGTCCCTTTCTGCCACTCGTCTCTCCAATCACCACCGGCGAGACCAGTTACCCTGAGCTCATCCAAGACCTGATCTTTTTGTCGTCTATTTCGGCCCTTGGAACAAATAAACTTTAGGGGTCTTTCCAAAGTAGTGAAGTTGTCACATTGGAAACAAAGGGGCATATCCTAATTAGGGCTGCGAAAGCTTTGAGTAGGTTTTGCATCAAAAATGTACGTAAAGTGTTCCAGGTCATAGGAACGTTTTCGATCCTTCAAAAATGGTGGTAGCCATCTCCGTCCACATGTTTTCCAGAAAAGATGGAAGCTTGGTGAGTGTAAATTGTGAGAGATTGAAACAGAGAAACATGGGAGCAAAGGGAAGAATTTGAGTCAAATGTTGGATCTACATTCAACATTGACGATCTGCATCAAAGATGAAACAGATCTAGATCTACATAATCACAAGGCTCTATTTGCATTTTCTTTGACAAAACGAACTAAAGCATCAGGTTAATGGTTGAACAGTGAAGAAGAATCATGGGCAGGAGTGCAGAAAATTAAGCGAAAAAGACGAGTTTGATGTTAGATGTATGCGGTTTCTTGTGGTATTGGTCTAATTACACAAATGGAGATGTGGGATGAAGAAGAAGATCGTGATCATATGAGGTTAGGAAGGTCTGCAGTCTTTTTTATGTATGTTTTAGGTAGTTATTTATAAGTCATCTATATCTATTTATTTAAAGAACCGTCACGGAGCCAATGATAAAGTTACTTTCTTTGTGATTGAATGATGATGGATTCGTGTCTTGAAAAAGCTTTATTTGTAGAAGATGATTTGATTCTTGGGTTTTCATTTGAAGGAGATGAAGAATTATGGGGTTTTTTATAAGAACAAAAAATGAAATGACAAGTATACCCTCACATGTTTAGCATGTGAGGAAATTTAACTGAGAAAATAAACTTGGTTAGTCAAAAAGGATTGAACCTGTAACAAAAATAAATGTAAAGGCTGAAACCTGCAATTTTAGGCAAACATAAAGGATGTTTTGTGCAATTAACCCTTAATAAAATGATTTATAAGATTTTATTAAATTTTAAATACTTTCAATTACGCCCTGCTTGCGGTATGCGCATATAATGTATATATGTGTGGGCCCTTAGGGGGCAAAAGTGAAAGTGCACTGATTTTAATGTTATTTTACTAATTTCATGAAAATAACGTTAAAAAGCGAGGGACAGTTAATCATGCATCATGATGTGGCGTTGATAGCCGAAAGACAAGGGGGTACATGCGCTAATCGGCTTTTGTCCCAATTGCTGAGTGTTATGTGCCTTATGTCTAAGGCTTGATGCAAAACTACTACTGAGCCGGGGGTCTCACTGGAAGCAGCCTCTCTATTCCTACGGGGTAGAGGTAAGGTTGTCTACATCTTACCCTCCTCAGACGCTACCTTAGCTTTGCTATTGGTGGGATATACTGAGTATGATGATGATGATGATAAATACTTTCAATATGCTTAGCCTGTAACCTGTTATTTTTTTTTCATTGTTAACATGTTGAATGAACATTGTTGGGATTGGGTTTGTGCACAATAGTTTTAGTTTGAAATTATTTCTATTGCAAGTTTGTGAGAGTCAATTAATCGTCTAAGGGGATAATTTATTCAAAACACTAAATATTGTGAGATGATGTAAGCTGAATTAGGATCTCCAGTAACTAACCCGATCCATAGCCCTACTAACCAAGAAATAAGCTAGGTGATCCTTAGATATAGAGAATAGTGCCCGGATAGTCTCTGTGGTTTGCCTATTATTCACCTTTAGTCCCTAACTTTCTAAAATTACAGCTATAGTCCCCAACTTTTGCAATTTCGTTCCCGAATAGTCCCTGGCGTGGATGGGGGATAGTTTGTCCAGTTAACTGGGTGTGAAATTACCTAAATACCCTTAATATTAAAAAACTAATAAATGACTTCATCTTCCCCACTTTCACCACAATCTCCACCTTTTACCCCTACCCATTCTCCTCTTTTTCTTTCTCCTTGTCTGCAACAAACCACCATCCCAACCTTTCTTTCTCCTTTTCAGCCACAAACCACCATCACCAAACACCGTCATCACCACCAACAAAACACCATCTCTCCCTCGCATGTTCCTCGACACACCTCCACCGCCACCAGAATACTCCGCCGAACCAGTTAAATCTGGACCTGCACCAGTCTGACTCTTTAGGCACAATGGTCGGTTTTAATAACGAAAAATCTGTTAATTTTTTGGTCTTGATCTAGTATGGTTCAAATCAACACAATACGTCATCACATCTAGTCTCTCACTACCATCCCCTTCATCTTCGCCCTTCATCAGACAACACTACCCGATTCCTCGGTCAATCAATCATGGTCGTAACCGTAACACTAACACCACAACGACTTTTAAACCTCGACGATCTACTGTCCTCATGGAATGGCAGGACTGCACGTACTTGTCTTCGATTTTAAACCTTCATGCGATCGCCTCTTTTGTTTCTTCTGAATTGTTGAATTATGCAGGGTAAAAATGGAAATTGATGTGCCAATTTCGGTGGCTTATAATTGTTATCTTGAGAGAGAAGCAATTCCTAAATGGATGCCTTTCATTTCATCTGTTAAGGTGCGATACAGTCTTGTTAATTAAATTGTTGCAACTTTGTTTTAACCACTGGTATTGTTGCATCTGTTTGTGACACTTTTGAATTACCTGCATTAGTATTAACTCATGTCAAATGTGATAAGATCTTGGTTTTAAAAAGCAAGGGTTTAAGAGATGGAGATGGGGATGTTGACTTTGACTGATATTATTATTTAACAGTAGAGGTATTTTGGTCATTTCACATCCACTTAACACCAAAAACTAACCCCCATCCGTGCCAGGGACTATCCGGGAACGAAATTACAAAAGTTGAGGACTATAGCTGTAATTTTAGAAAGTTAGAATATATCCATATGGACTATCCAGGCATTTTTCTCTTTTAACGGTTTCCCAAATCATTAGGGGTTTTATTCTACTATGTAAACTTTTAAAAAATTGTTGGTGTCTCCTAAAAATTTTATAAAACAAAGAAAATAATATTAATGCAAGTTTTATTCGTCTCAAATGATATGTAACTTAGAAATGCGAATAAATTTTATTCATGTACATAACTTAGAAATACTAACTCTATGTTACATTATCTACACATAAACGACTAGAGATTTAAAAAGACATGTTAAGAAATTACATTAACATACATATTTGTAAGTAAGAAGTACAAAATTTTATAAACATGAACCATTGATAAAAAATGTCCTTTGTTTGTTTGTTTTTTTTTTTTCCATTTATAAGAATTAAGAGTTTAGTAACTGAGATTAAATATAAAGTGTTTTAATCTTGCAAAGTGTATGTAGTGGTTTAAAGCATTGATGAAGATAAATCAATGGTTGAAATGATGTGAGGTGACACGTATTGAACAATATAGAGTAAACTGTAATTTTACCCCTGGGCTTTAGGCCAATTGGTACTCTGACTCCCTCCATGGAAATAATTACAATTTTACCCCCCAACGTTGGTGTTATGTCGCACATTTACCCCCCGGTGTCAAATTCCATGGTTATCTTTAAACGGTCAAAGGGGCTCAAAGGGCAGAAATGTAATTTTACCTTAATAGTTACCTTATATAATACTATTACCCCTGTACTATTACTTCCAACTACAATCTTACCCCCTAAACTTGTCGACCACACTCCCCCCACACCTTTCTTCCTCATTAACGGCGACCACACCACCGGCGATCCTTCATGTCCATCCATTAGAGAATGAGCCAATCAGAGGAGACATTGCTTCCACCTCCACCACCAAAGCCGATCCCCATGTCCACACCACCGGCGATCCCCCTGTCCACCGGCGATCCACCTGTCCACCGGCGATCCTCCCTGTTCTTGCACTTGTCAAGTAAAATCAAACAAGTATTGTGATTGTGGTTAATGAACAAGTAATCTCAGGTTACAGAACAAGTAATGTCAGGTTAAAAAACAGTGGTTATTGAACTTGGGTTTTTGAAAAAACAAGGGTTATTGAACATGGATCTTTTAGTGTTTGCAGTGGACATAAGGATTCGTGTTTCACTAGGATCGATTGTGGTGTCCTTGGTTGTCAAAATGCGAGGCCGCCCTTTCCTGCACTTCCAATTTCCCCCTCAGCAGGAAATGGTTGCGTAGTTGAACTATAATATATTAGGATGTTTTGTGTAATATGTAGGTTAGGTTAAGTTAAGTTAAACATGCATTTTGTGTATATATCATGATCCTTGGTTATGACAATGTAGTATGCAACAATGTAGTAAGACTAATGATCTTTAACAATGATCCTTATTTAACTATGCTTACTGTTGAATGCCTATTGCATGGTATGCTTGTTTTTGAATGTCTATTGTTTTTTACTGTTGAATGTCTATTGGAATGAATGTCTATTGTGAGTTAGTTAAATATAGAAGAGTTATGCATAAGTCAAGGCTGTGATTAGCATAAGTCAAAGCTGTGATTAGCTAAGTACTGTATGCACATGTGCATGATTAGCTTAGGTATGTTATAAGATATTGTATATAGTTAATATATGCTTGATCAGGAGATTGATGTGCTTGTTTATTAATATATGCTTGATCAGCAGATTGATGTGCCTATAATGTGCCTAGTTATAAGAACAACAGATTGATCAGCAGATTGATAACCTATTTCAACAGGTTCTTGTTTCATAACGTGTTTGATCAATAGAAAGAACTGAATTTGAATGAAATAATGTTAAAGAAAAAGATCACAAATTTTCAAAATTAAAGCATGAAGTAACAAATAAAGATGAATAACTTCAAACTCTTTTGAGAAAGTATCAAAACTGCAAAAAGGACTTTGAATCAACTCAAGTTAACTATCAAAATGGGTTGAATCTTGCACTGGTAGTTGAGGGGTATAATTGTAATAGTCATAAATGAATAACAGCCCCAAGCTAACAGCAGGCTTGATTTGGGTTTTCCCTCTCTTTTCTGTTTTCTCGAATTAGGCTAACATGTATACTACAACCAGGTATGTGTTTAAACTGATTTTGACCATAAATTGATCTTGCAAACAGCTGCAGCCAAACAGTTGCATACAGGTGCAGCCAGGTATGTTCTGAATACATTTTGAGTGTGCATACATGTTCTGAATGCTGCAGCCAGGTATAACAAATGATAGTTGGTAGTCATAGGTGGTTATACATGAACAGGTTTGAATACAAGTGTTGATAATGCTTATTGGTTTCTGATTCAGCTATAGGTGGTTATACATGAACAGGTTTGAATACCTGGAAGTTGGTAGTTATAGTTGGTTATACATGAACAGGTTTAAATACAAGTGTTTATAATGTTTATAATACATTGTAATGCTTATAGGTTTCTGATTTTGAGTATACAAACATAGAACATGTTTGAATACAAGTGTTTATCAAGTTTAAATCAGATTTCTTGTTAATTACCATGTGTAGTTGACTTTGGCTGGTCAAACTTTTTTGGCGGGAAGAGTTTTGGAAGTTGTAGGGGGTAATATTGTTTCTTACAACAAAGTATAGGGGGTAATAAGAAAGGACAATTTAGTAATTTACCGGTGGAGGGTAATTATGCGACATAAGAAGAACGTTGGGAGGTAATATTAAAGGGTAAGATAGTCATTTCACATTAAAGTTAACAGATCTGTTAACATAATTGACGCCAGGGGGTAAATGTGCGACATAACACCAACGTTGAGGGGTAAAATTGCAATTATTTTCATGAAGGGGGTCAGAGTGTCAATTGACCTAAACCGCAGTGGGTAAAATTGCAGCTTACTCAACAATATAAATTGCTTAGAGAGAGAAAATGAGAAAACCCACATTTAGTTTGTTGACTTTTTATAGACTTTCATATTTTTTAAAATTTATATATTTTCTATGCTTCATTATTAAAAAAATATACTTCAATTTTTTTTATTTTGATTAATTTGAATATAATATTGCTCTATCTTCTAGAAATAAACTTTTCTTAGATTATTGTATTGTTGGTATAACGTTATGTTATTATGTATAAAGCGTTGTGTAATTTTCACATGTGTTGTTCGATTACATTTAGATGTTGTTTAGTAGTGTGTGTAATCATTATATACATTGTGTAATGTTATATGTAATTGTGACACAACTATATCAACCCAAATACATTCACCCCAATACACGTGTCACATAGGTGGTTTTCTATACTTCACATGTTAAAACAATTTGTAAAATAGGATGAGGATCAAATGAGAAGTTTATTTTGACTAGGAAGTGTAGGAAGCAATAGAATTATGACATGTGGCAACATTTAAAATAAAGAACAAGGATATTTTGATCAATCGTATCCTTTCTTCTTCCTTCTTCTCCCCAGTAACTTCAAAACCCACCATTTTCAAAACCTACCATCTTCAACCTTTTCTTCACTTTCTACCTCAATAATCACTACATTATAGTGTGATTTTCGTCAACAATCAATTATTCAAACACCCGATCAACGTGTTCTTCAGCATTTTTGAAGAAAATCCAGTTTAATTTCATACCAAATCTCGTTTTTTCTCATGATTTTGAAGATAATCACTCGATCCGTTCGATTCGGTCGCTGATAAGTGTTTCTATCATTCAAATTTCGTCAATCGTTAAAGAAATCGGCTTCGATCCATATAAGAAATTCTTTAATTTCAGTTTTACGATCTGAGTTTTTGATTTAATCGTTGCGTTTTACGATATTGGCGGGGGTCCGGGGGCAGCGCCCCCTGATAGCAGGGTCCAAGGGGCGGCAGCCCCTGGCTGGGGTTGAAGACAGTAATTTAATTTTTCAGAAATTGCTTCATTTCGAAGACAATAATTCGTAGACAGTTTTTTATATGCTACTCTCTGGTTTAGACAATTCACAAACAGTTTTATGTGTCCATTGCGTTTTAGAAATAAGAGAGTTTTATGTGTTTTCTGTCAATTGTGTTTTAGAAATAATAGAGTTTTATGTGTTTTCTGGCCATTGCGTTTTAGAAAAACACACTTTTGAAGTGTTTTTAGTTCATTGCGTTTTAGGCAAGCACATATTTTTGTGTTTTCAGTCCATTGCGTTTTAGAAAATACACTTTCTTTTGTGTTTTTAGGCCATTGCGTTTTAGAAATACGACATTTCTTTGTGTTTTTTTGGATATTGCGTTTTAGATAAACACATTTTTGAAGTGTTTTTAGTCATTGCGTTTTAGGTAAAACATATTTTTAGGTGTTTTCAGTCCATTGCGTCTTAGAAAAAAGATATTTTTAAGTGTTTTCTGGCCATTGCGTTTTAGAAAAAAGACATTTCTTTGTGTTTTTTGTGCATTGCGTTTTTGGTAAAACACATTTTTATGTGTTTTCAGTCCATTGCGTTTTAGGAAGTACACTTTCTTTTGTGTTTTTAAGCTATTGCGTTTTAGAAATAAGACATATCTTTATGTTTTCTGGCAATTGCATTTTACAAATAAGACATTTCTTTGTGTTTTTTGTGCATTGCGTTTTAGAAAAATGTCATTTTTTAGGTTTTTTTTCTATTGCGTTTTACGCAACTGGGTTTTTTCATTGCGTTTTACGCAACTGGGTTTTCAAAAAAAAAATTCGAAAATATAGCAATAGTATACTCGTTTTAAAGATAAAAAACGCTCTTTTTTGGTGCAATTTTTATAAAAAATAATGTCGTATGAAAGAGTTATTAACGTTTAAAAAATTGGAGGGGGGAATTGGAGGAGAGAGAAACTATTGCCTTGACTTGACTACAATGCCCCTGAACAAACCCACGCGCCTCCTTTTTTTCTTTCAATTTCACCTTTTTAATCTTAGCCCTTGATTAAGTAAATGGATGGTCAAGACCACTTCCTAGCCTTCCTACCCAAATAAACTTCCTATTATATCCTAACCCTTGTAAAATAACCTCTCATTCTCTGTGTGTATTTTTATGTGCTATATATATATATATATAGGGTAGGTATCCTAAGAGAAGTCTACCCTATTTGAGAAACTTGAGAAGCAATCTGGACCATACATTTTCTCTAAGCAAAAAATGCAAAAATAAAAAGGTGAAAAAAATGCAATTTTTTTTTTTGGAAAAATCTCAGCTTTTTCTTTAAGGATTAAATTTTTTATTTATTTTTTTTTAATTTTTTTTTTTTGTGTATATTGTTAATCTTTTAACTATACATATATGTATATTGTCAATTATACTTATATGTATATACATGTTTAAAATTGAAAAAATATGTGTTATAAATCCTAAACCTTAAACCATAAACACTAAAGATAAACCTTAATGCTAAACCCTAAACCCTAAAGCTAAACACTAATGTTAAACCCTAATCCTAAACCCTAAAGTTAAACCCTAATTTCTAAACCCTAAAGATAAACCCTAATGCTAAACCATAAAGCTAAAACTAAACCCTAAAGCTAAACCCTTAATGCTAAACCCTAATGCAAACCCTAAAGATAAAGCTAAACCCAAAAGTTAAAGCTAAACCCTAATGCTAAACCCAAAAGCTAAACCCTAATGTTAAACCCAAAAGCTAAACCCTAATGCTAACCCCTAAAGCTAAACCCTAAACCATAAAAGCTAAACCCTAATGCTAAACCCTAAATACTAATGTTAAACCCTAAATAACACTTATTTTTCAATTTTAAACATGTATATACATATATGTATAATTGACAATATACATATATGTACAGTTAAAAGATTAACAATATACACATGTGTATAAATCCAATTTTTTTTTTAAATTAAAAATTAAATTCTTAAAGAAAAAATGCGATTTTTCCAAAAAAAAATGCATTTTTTTTACCTTTTTTTTTTTGCATTTTTTTGCTTAGGGAAAATGTGTGGTCCAGAATGCATCTCAAGTTTCCCAATTAGCCTACTACTTCTCACATGATTCCTTATCCTATATATATATATATATATATATATATATATATATATATATATATAATGGATTGTTCAAATAAAAACCATATTTAACGTGAAAACTCGAAAACTAACTAAAAAAGTCTAAAAAACACATCAATTTTTTTTTCGTAATTTTTTTATTAAAAATCGCTAGTTTTTGTATATAAAAAAAACTTTTTTCAAAAAAAAAAAAAAATTAGTACACATGTGTAATAATTCACATGTGTAGTATTACACATGTGCACTACAATTTTTTTTTTTTGAAAAAAAGTTTTTTTTATATCTAAAATAGCGAAAATTGGTATGAAAAAAAAAATTGGTATGTTTTTTAGGTTTGTTTAGTTAGTTTTCTAGTTTTCGCGTTAACTAGTGGTTTTCATTTGAACCTTCACCTATATATATATATACTAGTAGGGTGCCCGCGTGATGCGACGGGGTGAAACTTTGCATTTCGGCACTCATTTCTGGTAGTTTTCTAATTCACATAATGTTTGTGATAACATTATTGTGGTGGATATATGTCATAAGTGTTACAAATATGTAACGTTTTGTTTTTTTTATAAAAATTAATAATCAAAAGACAAAAAATAAAAGATAAATTGTTATAATTGTAAAGTATGTTTATTTTATTGGTTAAATTATAAAATATAATTTTATTCTTTAAAGTTCATAACTTTTTTTAAATATGCACATAGTACTCATCCAATAAACTTTAAGTTTAAAATTTTCATTTTTATAAAAATAATAAATAATAGTATTTGACTTGTAAGTACGTTTTAGACCTTCAACTTAAATTGTTAATTTTTGTTTTTACAGATATAAAAAATTTATATTTTTATAAAATTTCAAGAACCGTTTTTATAAAAAAATAGGATGTTAAGAGTTTATATCTTTGTTAAATTTATATCATACTAAATTCCGATTTTTAGTTCCTAACTTTATTTTGAACTTTATTAATATGGTCAATAACTGCATTCATTATATTAACACCAAAAATAAAGTTCAAATATAAAATAAACTTTATCCGTACGTCTAGATCAAACATAACAACTGAAAATTAAAAAAAAAAAAACATAAAAACACTTGATAGATTTCATATTAGACTGCATGAAATTTGTTCCACTTCTGAATTGACATTCAAGGTATTTTTAATCGGGTTTTCTGGTTTGTGCTTGAATCGGCAGTATCTTCTAATTCCTCTTGTTTGTCATTGTCCTCATAATCGTCTAAATTAATAACCTCATTCCATTTCCATTTAGAGAGTCTCTTGGATCTCTTTCTTTGAGTATCAAACTTCCGATCCTTAAAAAGGATAAAAATTGAATACAAAAGTTAAAAACAATTAAATAAACCTTAAAATTACATCTTCACTAAATTCACGTTGAAGATTAGACTTGTATGGACTAAACATTGCACCATAAGGAATAATATTAACACTTTTATCACCATCATCCTGCAATAAAACACACATACAATAACATAACGAACATGTTAATATGAAAGATATACGCAAAAATAATACTTAAAAACCAGCAAAATCAATACCTTAGAAACTTGTTCGACAACTGGGTTGTTTAAATTGGCATGTTCATCATGCAACTAAATCTGAAAAAATCAAACAAGTTAACATTCACATAAAAGTAAATAAAGAAAACAATTATTCACTGCTACGATATAACAGAACTGACCTTAAATTTTCAATCTCGCATGCTTGGTTTTTCGCAAGAATAGAATTCAGAACTGGATCCATTTTTTAACTTTGTTTAGCAATAGATATTGGGGTGTCCTGCTATGTATTTATAGTAGTAACTATAGAAGTGCATTAGGATTTAAATTTAGATTTGCCACCCCTTTATTTAGGAATTTGTTGTGGTTAGTTTTAAGTTTTTATAAGATATATCTAAGTACAGATATTATGCAGTTTTATTAAAATAAATGTGACACATAATATCTTCACTTTATGGTACGGTACTTTTTATTCTTTTTTATTTTGTTTGCATAGATATATGTAGCTCATACTTGTAGATTAGGCGCATTAGATCACAAGTATTAATTACTTGTACATTAAAGCATTATCGACTTGTACCTTTTAATCCGTGCGTCGATATTGAATAGTAACTATAGAAGTGCATTAGGGTTTAATTTTAGATTTGTCACCCCTTTATTTAGGAAGTTTGTTGTGGTTAGTTTAAAGTTTTTATAAGATATATCTTAGTATAGATAGCAGGCAGTTTTAATAAAGTAAAATGTGACACATAATATCTTCATTTTATGTTAGGGTACTTTTAATTTTTTTTGTTTGCATAGATGGAGCCCATCTTTATAGATTAGGCGCATTAGATCACATGTATTAATTACTTGTACATTAAAACATTATCGACTTTTACCTTTTCATCCGTGCGTCGATATTGAACAAGACAACTACCGAAACGTCGACAAAAATGTGTAGGTCGTCATGCTAACTTTGGATTTTTTTTAAACAGTATAGTTTATAAGATATGTCAAGAATACGTAAAAAAATATAAGTTTGTTGTGGAGGGTTGTATTCTAACTAATTATCTATAATTTTGTTAAAACCTCAGGGATTTAAGTGTAATAAGTTTAGGGGCTAAAAAATAAATAGTGTTTAAAAGACAAACTACGCTCATTTTAGGGGTCTTTCTATAAATAAACGGGAGGAAAAGTTCTTATTTTTTGGGTATCTTAAAATACCCCTCCCACATGTATTATAATATAGTATAGATATATAGGAGAAGGATCCGTTAGAACCACCCTTTATTGCGAGAACCGCGAGAACCAATATGAACACAATCAAAAATACCTAAAAATAGCTAAAAAACAAAAAAAAAATTAATATTTTTTATAAAAAAATCGCTATATTTCGTTACAAAAAAATTATTTAAAAATATTTTTTTGCCTACTAAAAGTAGCGATTTTAATGTAAAAAAATATTTAAAAAAATTGGTGTGTTTTTTTTATTTTTTTAGGGTTAGTTTTTAGCATTTTAGCTTCGGTGGGGGTGGGGGGGGAGGGGTTCGGTTTTTTTTTTTTTTTTGGGGGGGGGGGGGTGCGGGTTAAGTTTTTTTTAGGTATTTTTGGTTGTGTTCACATTGGTACTCGCGGTTCTCGCAATAAAGGTGGTTCTCGCATGAACCTTACCATATATATATATATATATATATATATGTTCAAAAACAACATATGAACCACCAACTGACAAATTTAAAATTTTTGAAAATTCAACATATGAAGTTGGTGAGTGTTCAAAAACAAGTTTATATAAAAAGAGAGCTGGGCATGACAACCAAATGTGGGTTGTTAAAAAGTTTCATGAAGATGTAAAGAAGTTTGATGTGAAAGATGGTGATGAATCTGATTCCACAAAGTCAGAGGAGTCACAAGTTGAGGTAAAAGATGAAAGTTCAGTTCCTCAAATGAATGATGTTAATTTTCCACCATTGAGGGCTGAGAATTTTAAATCAAAAGTTGGAAAAGTTGATATCTCGGATCAATTCTATTCTGAAAAGAAAGAATTTGATGTTGAGAAGGTGTTTAATGGAAATGTTAAAAAGATTTTTGGAAAAATGGTTGAGGGAAAAGCCAAAGGGGTAAAGGAATTTTATGAAACAAAGAAAGCAACTTTTTACCCAAGTGAAATTGAGGAGGAAACATCCAAGTTTGGTCAGGCTTGGATGGAAGTTTTTCACAAGTAAAATCTTGACTTGTCGGAGCTCCCAAGTTGGTAATCGTGGAGCAGGAATCGGCATCTTTCTTAAGAAATTCACTTCGGTGATATTTCGTCTTACAAGTGGTAAATCAGGGACATTAAGTTGTACTTGATTTTCTACAATTTGTTAATTGTAAGTAAAACAGTTATATTTTTCAAAAGAATGAAAATGATTGGAAAACAAAGTGATGATTACATCCCCATGTCTACAAGTGTTAAAATAAAAAAAAAAAAACTAATTTTCCGGAAAAACCATTTGATTAAAACAAACTTAAGTGTTTTGAAATCACAATGGGAAAATAGTTTATTGTAAGGGGGAGTTCTGATTGTTTATGCCAAGTGGATGGTGAATTGAAGTGATTTGATATCAGTTGTCACGTTACTTGTACAGTTTGTTTTCAAAGTTTCTTTAAATGATTTTGAATTTTAGGGGGAGTAAGAATTTTTAGAAAATCCAAAAACATTTGAAAATTTAAAAAAGTCAAAAACATGATAAAATTCAAAAAGATTTTTGTTGTGAAAAAGAGGAAATGATAGTACATCAGTAGACAGTTACAGTATGCTAAAGAAATGTAATGATTAAATAGCGTTAAACGGTCTCACTGATGATATGCCGATAGGTTTTTACACATTTAGTAAGCTTTTTCGGGATATAAACTTAAATTCAAACTTGCTTATTTCGTGGGGAACACTACTTGGATATATAGGTAATCCCTGAAATTTCGTTTGAAGTATCCCTCTTTCTGAGATACTAGGTCTTTATGCTCAGTGATATCTGGGGTATTATCCCGGGACTTCTGATTTTGCGGAAGCAATGGCCTAGTCCCCGTATAATACTTTACGCTTGCATGAAATAAAAACCTGCCCTCAGTACAAAAAATGATGAAACATTGAAACATGCTAATCATGTGCTGTTGTAAAAAAGATCCTCTAAAGGGGACCCACCAAAAGTCGAAGCCGTCATCTCTCTGCTGAACGGAAGTTCTGACCTGAGCTCTCATGGTTCTTCGCATCTAACCCCTTACAGATATCATCTGTGGTATACTCACCTGTAAGACTGAATATTGGGATCTCGATACGGGAGTATATTCAAGAGGTGGGACACATGAATGAGTTTAAGTTCTTAATACATCTAATTCACATCCTGAATCAGTAATCTAAGTGAACTTTTTAATTCTTAATGTGTAACTAAGTTCAACGGTACTTGTGACTTGTCAAAAACTGATATGATCCTTTTACACAAACTCACAAAAATAGTGTCTGTAAATATTTCTTTACTGCATTTCTTAAAAATTAAAAAAAAATTCAAAAAGATTTTCAGTGTGTTTTAGCATAAAACTTTGAAAAATCCAAAAAGATTTTTGACAACTGATGTTGAAAAGCTGATTTTCAAAATTCCGAATGCTAAACATGATGATCATTTTGTGAGAGGGAGTTTGTGTCTTTAAACGATAATATTTTTGAATTTTTGTTTTCAAGTGGTTCATCAGATTCTAACATTGATAAATCATTCTGGTTAAATTTGAGAGAGAGTCTAGATATATAAATTTGCCAAATGTTAAATTTGTGAAATTTATTGTGAGGTAGAGGATGTGCAGGATAGCCTGGATTCTGAGTCTGGGTATAGAGCCAGAACACGATCCTGGTCCTGTAAAAGACAGATTGAGATCAACATCCGAGGAAAGATTATTTGTTCGAGGGGAGTATGTTGGTGCTGATGAAAAGAAAAGAGAAGATTGAAGAAGTTTTACACTGTCAAATACTTCAGAGAGCAATCAGACTGATAAAGACTGAAGACGTTGAAGACTCGACACTTAAGACTCGTCAACATTCGAGGGGGAGTCTGTTGGTGCATGCGTCTGTCGACTTCTTCTTGTATCGAGTCTTGTATGTATATAGATAGATCAGGGCACGTAATACGTGAAATCTATCAAAAATAGGTCAACAGGCAGTTTAAAACGAAATTACAAAGTGTAATTTCGCTTGATGTGAACATGTTATTTCAAACGAAATTAACTTGTTAATTCCGTTTGAAATGATAATCCCACTTGAAATCATAATTCCGTATGAAAGGTGATTCCGCTTGAGTCATGTTCAAGCGGAATTAGCTGGCCTATATATAGAGTTGTCCTGATTTCATTTGAGGAGTGGTTGTATGTGTGTTTCCGGAGCCGAAGTGCTGCCGAAGTGTTGTTTCGCTGTAAAACTTTGTCAAGTTAATCAGAACAACAGTTAAAGTGAATATCTTGCTGAATCACACACAATATGTCTGTTTTCGCCTTTCATATTGTTTAGAACGCCTCTGATCGACTCATTTCGGGTCCGTACACGATCCTACAATATAGGGGTGAGATTTAGGGAAAACGCCTAAAAGTGTGAAACAGTGAGAACGATTTTGGTGTTGACATGTGGCATTGGTGCTAACTTATACTAAGGGTAATATTGTCAAAAAGTCCATGCACATGCCACTCATTTACAAAAAATCATCCACATGCAAGTCACATGCATATTTCACCATCCTTTTTAAACTCCTATAACTTTTTTATACATGATTATTTTTAAATAAAAATTACACCATTAAATCGAGTGTTTTATTATCTTTCCAACGAGTAAACTATTGCTATACTTTTGAAAAAAAATGACATGAACTGGGTGTTCAAATAAAAACGCCATAAAACACACAGTTCAGAAAAACGCCATGAAAATAATCAGTTGAAAACGCCATAAAACACATAGTTCAGAAAAAAAAACCATGAAAACCTAGTTGAAAATACCATAAAAACACTCAGTTCTAAAAACGTCATAAAAAACTAGTCGAAAACGCCATAAAACACCCACTTCATAAAACGCCATAAAACCTAATTGAAAACGCCATAAAGAAACAAAGTTCAAAACGCCATAAAAAACCCAGTTAATTTTTTTTCGAAAAAATATGTCAATAGTATACTCGTTGGAAAAATAAAAAAATACTGAGTTTTATAGTGTAATTTTTTTAGAAAAATAATCACGTATAAAAAAGTTATTGGTGTTTAAATATGATGGGTGAAAATGACATGTGATTAGCATGTGCACCCTTTTTTGGATCTTCCAATTTTACCTCTCCTGTTAGTTCTAAGGTTCCCATTATTTACAAAAATGTCACCGCATCATCTTCGCCACAAATCACAATAATCTTTTGGCTAAAAATCATTCTCACCGTTTTCACACTTTTAGGCGTTTTCTCTTGATCCTGTTTATATATATATATATATATATATATAGTGTGAGGTTCATTGGGGAACACCAAAAAAGTGGGGAACAGGGGAACACTCTTAAAAACCCTTAGATTAACTTCATCAAGGGCTGAGATTGGATTCATCTTTTTAAAGCTAAAAAAGGCGGAGGGGTAGTTTTGGCATTTTTAAAAAGTTTGAATTAGGTTTTTCTGGTCCGTCACTCCACATCTCGCAACCGTCGTCCCTGTCGCCGGAGGACGCCTGTGATTTCTTTTGGTCGTCGTCTCTCGATTAGGTGGCCGGAATCTATAGTGTTTGTCGTCGGAGAACACTTAATTGTTGTGATCGTCGTTGATTTTCTTTATTTCTGCTTAGATTTTTCCCTGAAAACAAGTTCGCCTCTCTTATGCCAGTTCCGCCACCGACTTCTCCGACTGCTACCAGTCTTGAAGCCCTAGCTACTGCACCACCAAGCCAATCCGTTAACAACACTACTCCAAATAAATGGAGCGAAGAAGGTCGTAATGCACATCGGATGTTTTGGCACTGCTTACAGAGGTAGGGTTTTTTTTTCTATTGCGCGTGTATGTGTGAGTTTGTGCTGGTGGTATGCATTTCAGTTTCATACGTTGCATCTGCTACAGATTTTGATTTTAGGTTTACAAATGCCTTTGGATTGTATTCAGTTGATTTATTGTTGAGGTCAGTGATGAATGTTTGTAGTTTCTAGAATCCTAGATTTGTGATTGTGATGATATATAGAGAAAATTTCAATGGATCATCGTATGAAATTCATGATGGATTAACATGTTAAAGCTTTATAAAAGATTCTAGAACTTAGACAAAAGTGCATTTGTTAATAAGAGAAACACTATATATTATGAATAGTGTAAGTTTAGATAGGAAATTAAAATCTGAAATCTCGGACCGGAGTCAGTTCGAATTAGGAGCCATTGACATATCGCCATATCGGTGTCAAATCTGCATCTGTGATACAGCGAATACCATGATAGGTCTAATTTTATCGCTTTCTTTTGATTTAAAACTTTATGAATCGTTTCCGGTGACCGCTATAACAATCCGTTCACCTACGCCACCACGTTTTATTCACTTGTTTGATATAAGTGCAGCATTTATGTGATTCTGGTTTGCTTAAACCTGTGTAATTGTGAATTTTCTAGGGTTTTGTTTGGTAATATTGTTTGATTTCATTACATCTTCGTTGAAAGGATGTGTTTTTTTTTTGTTGCGCAGCATTATGCCCGTTGTATTACTATCACCAGCATCATCCTGTCAACTATATCCTTCTAGGCATTTTCACCGTCTCTCTTGCTTTCGCAGTTGGTTTGACACGCGCTTTCACTAGCGGCAAGCCTACTTTTTGTCAATTTATGTTCTCAGGTTCATTGTGCGTGTTTAATTTCAAGTTCTCAGAAGAAAATAAGCATCGCTTCTTAATAATAGTGATAATTTCTAGTCATATATCTATTGAATGAAACTATTAACAGCATAATTTAATCAATTGTCGTGGATACTGCAGGTAAGGTGATACTGAAAGCTGTAACTTTGACAGCAGTGGTGGTTGTGTGTCTCACTTTGTTCACATTTTTTGCCGCCAAGATAATTTTTACATGTTAAAAATATTGTAAGTTATAAGTGTGGGGTTCAACGCGGAACCTCAATAAAGTGTAGAAGCGGGAAAGCGGGCATTTAACATGTTAAATATATATATAAAATTCAACTTAACATGTTAAAAACTATTTTTTCCAAAACAAATTAGGAGCTTTTGCATATAAAGATCTGCAGAAACCATTCTAATAAAAAACTCATTTGCTAAGGTTTTTTTTTTACCTTTTTAACTGTTATTTAAGCATCTCTGTTACGACAGATCTAAACAATTTTTCATTAGTTATTAATATGATCAGGTTGAATTGTAAAGTTGTAGTGTGTGTTCATGGCTTATTTATGCCTTCAAGCTATAAACATGAAAGAATGGATATTAGTTAACTATTTTAATTTTTGTTCACAATAAAATAAAACTGGAACTTGAAACTCACCTTTGTTTAAAGGGATTTTATTCTTAGTTTAACATGTAAAACAAATTAGAGGCTTTATTTACATGTAAAATACTTGGATATGGTATTTCGATGGTCTCTAAACATGCAGCTGAGATCTGATTTAGGCTTTTAGCACAAGAAACATGGTGTTTGTAGCTGTACCGTACAAGTATGCTAATGCTTATGTTTATTTCAACATCTTTTATTCATGAAGGTATATATGTTAACCTGCTACAGTGCTACTGTTAGCACTTTGCAACATATATGATATCCATGAACGTTGTACAAGACGTCGGGAATCGCTTGATTTACAGTAAAATGTGTGAATTTCAGGTGTGTACGGGTCAAGGAAAAGACTCAAGGACTTGATCTATGTTCACTACAACTTACAAATCAAGGAACGTCAAATAAGGCCGACCACTGGCTCAGACAGCCTATTCGTGCAAGAGAAACTTTTGTATGACTGGATTGTAAAGCCTGGTAAACAAGAATACGAGGTAACACACTCTTCACTCCTTTCATTCCATGGCAAGATTATTTATTTATTTAATTATATTCTTGTAGGAAATGGAATATGAGGAGAATGGGTTGTTCGAATAAATACAAGGAAATTGAGAGAGTAGGAAGGGTGGTTCATTAGACATAGACTCTGATCCGCCTGAAGAGGATGACCGTAATTTCTTGGATGACGAGAGTGATTATTTTTTAGGTAATGTATTTATATGAAAAATCATGTAGTGTGAGGTTCAATGGGGAACACCAAAAAAGTGGGAAACGGGGGAACCGTGCATTTAACATATTAAATATATCCTAAAAATTCAATTTAAAATGCTAAAATTATTTTTTTTTCCAAAATCTAGCATTTCTTCCTATCAAATTGTTATATATTGACTCCTTGTTAATTATGTAAGTGCAACAAAAAAATTTTAGTATTGCATCATAGATTATATTACACACACAATTAATCATGAATAGTGAGAATTATATTCTTTGTTGGCTTATGACAGTTATCTTCCACGGGTACAGAACATGATCAAATCGGCTTTGAGTTCTTGGGTACACACCAATATTTACACCCAAGATCAAGGTAACATAGAGCAGCAGTTCAATTTATGGTTTGACCCGACCGCCAATTATCACAACTACACAATTCATTAGAATCCAACCGAATTTGTGTGAGTAAACCGAATCTAAGACCATTTGAGGGTGACTATTTTCTATTTGAATCATTGGTTGTTAATAGTTCAAATGATATCAAAATGATTTCGTAATCACTAAAATTCAAACAATAATCATTAGTTCACAATTTCTTGTCTCCATTGTTAATATATTTTGTTACTTGTATTGATATCTTGTTATGATTGTGAAACTATTTTGATGAATGCCATCAGGTGCTTTGAGATGGTGTTCTTGATCCAGAAAGCTTATTTTAACATGTTAAATGAGTGTTTGCATTGATCAACTAAACTTGATTCGACTTTATTTGACCAAACATGTTTTATATGGTAAACTTTAACATGTTAAATAAGAGACTGGATTGATCAACTAGGTTCGATTCAACTTTATTTGACCAAATTATATATTGAATTTCGGATTAGAGTTCAAAATATTAAAATAAAGTTTCGTATGAAGTCTATCCGGGCTCAAAATATTAAAGTAAATAAATTTAACATGTTAAACGAACATTTGCATTGATCAACTAAAGTGGATTCGACTTTATTTGACAGAACATGTTAAAATAAGTTTTGCATAATAAACTTTAAAAGGTTAAATGAGAGTTTACTTTGATCAACTAGGGTCTAAGTTTGATTAAACTTTATTTGACCAAATTATATATTGAATTTCGAACTTTGGTTCAAAATATTAAAATAAAGTTTCGTGTGAAACCTATCCGGGCTCAAAATGTTAAAATAAATAAATTTAACATGTTAAACGAGCATTTGCATTAATCAACTAAACTCGATTCGACTTTATTTAACAAAATATGTTTTGTACGATAAACTTTAACATGGTAAATGGGAGTTTGCATTGATCAACTAGGTTCGATTCAACTTTATTTAAACAAATTATATATTGAATTTCGGATTAGAGTTCAAAATATTAAAATAAAGTTTCATATAAGGTTATCCGGGCTCAAAATATTAAAGTAAATAAATTTAACATGTTAAATGAACGTTTGCATTGATCAACTAAACTCGATTCGACTTTATTTGACCGAACATGTTAGGATAAGTTTTGCATAATAAACTTTAACATGTTAAATGAGAGTTTTCTTTGATCAACTAGGTTTGATTAAACTTTATTTGACCAAATTATATTATTGAATTTCAATTTAGAGTTCAAAATATTAAAATAAAGTTTGGTGTGAAATCTATCCGGGCTCAAAATATTAAAATATTTTAACATGTTAAATGAGCGTTTGCATTGATTAACTGAACTCGATTTGACTTTATTTGTCCGAACATGTTAAAATAAGTTTTGCATAATAAACTTTAACATGTTAAATGAGAGTTTTCTTTGATCAACTAGGTTTGATTAAACTTTATTTGCCCAAATTATATATTGAAATTCGAATTTAGAGTTCAAAATATTAAAATAAAGTTTCGTGTGAAGCCTATTTGGCCTCAAAATATTAAAATAAATAAATTTAACATGTTAAATGAGCATTTGTATTGATCAACTAAACTTTATTCGACTTTATTTGACCCAACATGTTTTGTATGATAAACTTTAACATGTTAAATGAGAGTTTGGATTGATCAAGTAGGTTCGAATCAACTTTATTTGACCAAATTATGTATTGAGTTTCGGATCAAAGTTTTAAAATAAAGTTTCACGTGAAGTTTATCCGGGCTCAAAATATTAAAATAAATAAATTTAACATGTTAAATGAGCGTTTGGATTGATCAACTAAACTCAATTCGACTTTATTTGACCGGACATGTTAAAATAAGTTTTGCATGATAAACTTTAACATGTTAAATGTTAAATGAGAGTTTGCTTTGATCAACTAGGTTAGATTCAACTTCAGTTGACCAAATTATATATAGAATTTCGGATTAGAGTTCAAAATATTAAAATAAAGTTTCGTGTGAAGTCTATCCGAGCTCAAAATATTAAAATAAATAAATTTAACATGTTAAATAAGCGTTTGCATTATTCTACTAAACTCGATTCGATTTTATTTGACCTAACAAGTTAAATAAGTTTTGTTCGATAAACTTTAACATGTTTAATGTTTAATGAGAGTTTGCTTTGATCAGCTAGATTCGACTGAATTTCATTTTACCAAATTATATATTGAATTTCGGATTAAAGTTCAAAATATTAAAATAAAGTTGTGTGGAGTTTATGCGCGTTCGTATAGCTATATGCAAGAGCTCCCAAAAAGATTAATTTTAACATGTTAAATTATTTTTTTATGATATATTTAACACGTTAAATGGATCGTTCATCAATTTCTCACTTTTTGGGTGTTTCACGTTGAACCCGACCCTAAAATTATATGTATTTTACATGTTACGGTAAAAGTTAATTTTTATTTTTTTAGGGGTAATTGTTTAAAGTAACACAAGGTACAATGTTAAATATATTACTTTCCTAAAGGTCAAAGACATGTCAGTGAAATAGGTTTTAATAATGTGTTTTTATTATAGCTTTTATTTTACTATTTTAAAATAAATCGTTTTTATAATAATTCTATACTAAAATTACTTTTTAACATAATATGTTTTTTGCTTATAATTATTAAGATAAACTTCATTCGACTTTATTTGGCCAAACATGTTAAAATAAGTTTTGTACAATAAACTTTATCATGTTAAATGTTAAATGAGAGTTTGCCTTGATCTACTAGGTTCGATTTAACTTTATTTGACCAAATTAAATATTAAATTTTGGATTAGAGTATAAAATAATACATTAAAGTTTTGTGTGGAGTTTATGCTGGCTTAAAATATTAAAATAAATAAATTTAACATGTTAAATGAGCGTTTACATTGATCAACTAAACTCGATTGGATTTTTATTTGACCAAACATGTTAAAATAATTTTTGTACAATAAACTTTAATATGTTAAATGAGAGTTTGCGTTGATCAATTAGGTGTAATTCAACTTTATTTAACCAAATTATATATTGAATTTCGGCCTCGAGTTCAAAATACTTAAATAAAGTTTTGTGTGTAGTCTATGCGGGCTCAAAATACTAAAATAAATTAATTTAACATGTTAAAAAAATGTTTGCATTGATCAACTAAAATTGATTTGACTTTATTTGACCAAATATATTAAAATAAATTTTGTACAATAAACTTTAACATGATGAAAGGTTGACTTGTTCTACTAGGTTCGATTTAAATTTATTTGACCAAATTATATATTAAATTCTGGATAAGAGTTTAAAATACTAAAATAAAGTTTTGTATGGAGTTTATGCGCGCTCAAAGTATTAAAATAAATTAATTTAACATGTTAAAGAAAAGTTTGCATTGATCAACTAAACTTAATACGACTTTATTTGACCAAACATATTTAAATAAATTTTGTACAATAAACTTTAACACGTTAAATGAGAGTTTGCCTTGATCTACAAGGTTCGATTTAATTTTATTTGACCAAATTATAAATTAAATTTTGGATTAGAGTTTAAAATACTAAAATAAAGTTTATGCTGGCTAAAAATATTAAAATAAATAAATTTAACATGTTAAATGAGCGTTTACATTGATCAACTAAACTCGATTCGAATTTATTTGACCAAACATTTTAAGATAAGTTTTGTACGATAAACTTTAACATGTTAAATGAGAGTTTAAATTGATCAACTAGGTGCGATTCAACTTTATTTAACCAAATTATATATTGAATTTCAGCATAGAGTCCAAAATATTAAAATAAAGTTTTGTGTGTAGTTTATGCGGGCTCAAAATATTAAAATAAATTAATTTAACATGTTAAAGAAAAGCTTGCATTGATCAACTAAACTTGATTCGACTTTATTGGACCAAACATAATGTTAAAAGTTCCCTTTCAAACAATTTTGTTAAACATAACATTAAAAATATTAAAATAAATAAATTTAACATGTTAAATGAAAGTTTGCATTGGTCAATTAGATTCAGTTCAACATTATTGTACCACATTATATATTGAAATTTGGATTAGCGTTAAAAAACTTATAATAACGTTTGTGTGAGTATGGATTTGATAGGGTTTGAGAGACTTGTGTAGCAGGAAGAAAGAAATAGAGTCTATGCGGGCTCAAAATATTAATAAAAATAAATTTAACATGTTAAACGTTAAATAATAGATCTTATTTGAACGCATTATATATTGACGTCCGTATTAGAATTCAAAAATTAAAATAAAGTTTTGTGTGAGGATGGTTTGGGAGGTTAGGGAATTTGTGTAGCCAGTAGAAGGAAATAGAGTTTATGCTGATTCAAAATATTAAAATAAATAAATTTAACATGTTAAATGATGGTTATGGAGATTTATGTAGCCAGAAGAAGGAAATGGAGTATACACGGGCTCAAAATATTAAAATAAATAAATTTAACATGTTAAATGTTAAATGAGAGACATTATTTGACCGTATTATATATTGAATTTCGTATTAGAGTTCAAAAGAGTAAAATAAAGTTTTGTGTGATGGATTTGGGAGGGTAAGGCATTTGTGTAGCCAGAAGAAGGAAATGGAATCTATGCGTACTCAAATTATTTAATTAAATCAATTTAACATGTTAAATAAAAGTTTGCATTGATCAATTAGATTCGGTTCAACTTTATTTTACAACATTATATATTGAATTTCGGATTAGAGTTAAAAAAATAAAATTATGTTTGTGTGATAAACTTTAACATGTTAAATGAGAATTTGCATTGATCAACTAGGTTCGATTCAACTTTATTTGACCAAATTCTATATTGAATTTCGGATTAAAGTTCAAAATATTAAAATAAAGTTTCGTATAAAGTCTATTCGGGCTCAAAATATTAAAGTAAATAAATTTAACATGGTAAATGAACGGTTGCATCAATCAACTGAACTCGATTCGACTTTATTTGACCGAACATGTTAAGATACATATTATAAACTTTAACATGTTAAATGAGAGTTTGCTTTGATCAACTAGGTTTGATTAAACTTTATTTGACCAAATTATATATTGAATTTTGAATTAGAGTTCAAAATATTAAAATAAAGTTTCGTGTGAAGTCTATCCGGGCTCAAAATATTAAAATAAATAAATTTCACATGTTAAATAAACGTTTGCATTGATCAACTAAAGTCGATTCGACTTTATTTGACCAAACATGTTTTGTACGATAAACTTTAACATGTTAAATGAGATTTTGCATTGATCAACTAGGTTCGATCCAATTTTATTTGACCAAATTATATATTGAATTTCGGATTAGAGTTCAAAGTTTTAAAATAAAGTTTCGTATGAAGTCTATCCGGTCTCAAAATATTAAAGTAAATAAATTTAACATGTTAAATGAATGTTTGTATTGATCAACTAAACTCGATTCGACTTTATTTGACCGAACATGTTAAAATAAGTTTTGCATAATAAACTTTAACATGTTAAATGAGAGTTTGCTTTGATCAACTAGGTTTGATTAAACTTTATTTGAGCAAATTATATATTGAATTTTGGATTAGAGTTCAAAATATTAAAATAAAGTTTCATGTGAAGTCTATCCGGGCTCAAAATATTAAAATAAATAAATTTAACATGTTAAATAAACGTTTGCATTGATCAACTAAACTCAATTCAAATTTATTTGACCAAACATGTTTTGCACGATAAACTTTAACATGTTAAACGAGATTTTGCATTGATCAACTAGGTTCGATCCAACTTTATTTGACCAAATTATATATTGAATTTCGGATTAGAGTTCAAAGTTTTAAAATAAAGTTTCGTATGAAGTCTATCCGGGCTCAAAATATTAAAGTAAATAAATTTAACATGTTAAATGAACGTTTGTATAAATGATTTTTTTTTAAAATGGTTTATTTTTATATAAATGATTTTTTTATTAGAATGGTTTCAACACATCTTCATATGCAAAAACTTCCAAAAAAATTGAAAAAAAAAATCATTTTTAAAATAGTGAACGACGGTTGAGTTCAGTGGGGAACACAAAATATTGAAAACCGAGAAATCATTTATTTAACAAGTGAAATATATCATAAAAATATTTTAACATGTTAAAAAAATTAAAATTTTTGGATCTTTTGCATATAAATACGTGTAGAAGTTTAAAAAAATTCAAAAACTTAAAAATAAAAATATACTTAAAAACACTTTAAAAAGGTAACAAACTAGTTTTTTACAAAAAAAAGATTTTTTTATTAAAATAGCTTCAACACATCTTTATATGCCAAAATTTTGATTATTTTTTTTAAATAGTGAACGAGGGTTGGGTTCAACGGAGAAAACAAAAAATGTGAGAAAACGAGAAACCATTCATTTAACATGTTAAATATATTGTATAAAATTTAATTGAACATGTTAAATTGTTTTTTTTTTAATTTTCAGATCTTTTGCACATAAATACATGTGCAGGTCTTTTTAATAAAAAATCAAAAAACTAAAAAATAAAGACATACTTAAAAAAACTTTAAGAAGGTAACATTTTTTTTTACATAAATGATTTTTTTATTAGAATGGCTTCAACGCATCTTCATACGTAAAAACTTCCAAAAATTAAAAAAAAAATCATTTTTTAAAATAGTGAACAAGGGTTGAGTTCAGTGGGGAACACAAACATGTTAAATATAATATATAAAATTTAATTTAACATGTTAAATTGTTTTTTTATTTTTATTTTCATATCTTTTGCATAAAAATACATGTGCAGGTCTTTTTAATAAAAAAAAATAAAAAAACTAAAAAATAAAAACATACTTAAAAACACTTTAAAAAGGTAACAAATTCTTATTTACATAAACGATTTTTTTATTAGAATGGCGTCAACACATCTTCATACGTAAAAACTTCCAAAATTTCTGAAAAAAAAATTATTTTTAAAATAGTGAACGAGGGTTGAGTTCAGTGTAGAACACAAAATATTTTGAAAACCGAGAAATCATTTATTTAACAAGTGAAATATATCATAAAAAATATTTTAACATGTTAAAAAAATTAAAATTTTCGGATCTTTTGCATATAAATACGTGTAGAAGTTTAAAAAAATAAAAACATACTTAAAAATCACTTTAAAAAGGTAACAAATTAATTTTTTTACAAAAAAATGATTTTTTTATTAAAATAGCTTCAACACATCTTTATATGCCAAAATTTTGATTATTTTTTTAAATAGTGAAGGAGGGTTGGATTCAACAGAGAAAACAAAAAATGTGAGGAAATGAGAAACCATTCATTTAACATGTTAAATATATTATAGAAAATTTAATTTAACATGTTAAGTTGTTTTTTTTAATTTTCAGATCTTTTGCATATAAATACATGTGCATGTCTTTTTAATAAAAAAACTAAAAACTAAAAAATAAAGACATGCTTAAAAAAATTAAAAAGGTAACAATTTCTTTTTTATATAAATGATTTTTTATTAAAGGCTTCAACACATCTTCATATGTAAAAACTTCCAAAAAATTTGAAAAAAAAATCATTTTTAAAATAGTGAACGAAGGTTGAGTTCAGTGGGGAACACCAAAAATGTTGAAAACCGAGAAATCATTTATTTAACAAGTGAAATATATCATAAAAAATATTTTAACATGTTAAAAAAATTAAAATTTTTTGATCTCTTGCATATAAATACGTGTAGAAGTTTAAAAAAAATTCAAAAACTTAAAAATAAAACATATTTAAAAAGCACTTTAAAAAGGTAACAAATTATTTTTTTTTACAAAAAAATGATTTTTTATTAAAATAGCTTCAACACTTTAAATAAAAATGATTTTTTTACAATTAATTTCGTAATATAGTTCAAAATATTAAAATAAAGTTTTGTATAAAGTCTATACGGGTTCAAAATATTAAAATAAATAAATTTAATATGTTAAATAGGTGTTTGCATTGATTAGGGATGAGCATTTGGTACCGGGTATATTCGGTACCGGTACCCACTTTCCTCGTTTTTCGGTACCGGTATTTACGGGTAAAACACCGGTAAAAACCGGTACCCACTTTTCCTGTTTTTCGGTACCGGTAGTTTCGGTACAGAACAGGTACCGTGCTCATCCCTAGCATTGATCAACTAAACTCGATTCGACTTTATTTGACCAAACATGTTAAAATAACTGAATATTTAATTAAACACCATTATATAAAGAATTAAGCATATACTGGAACACCAAAATGTATAACAAATGAATATGAAATAGATTCGGGATATGTATAAACATTTTTTGAGACACTCGCTTCCGCATCGAATCCCAAATGAAGATGCATAAACAACTCGACATTGCTTTGTATGTTCAATTCTTTCCTCATAAGATTTTGGAACAACCTCTTTAGGTAATAAGTTTAAAATGTCCCACATGGATGCATTGCTCACAACAGCTTGTTCTGCATGCACAAACTAAGATATCTCAGAAGTTATAACAAAACATCAAAGAAGATGAGTGTGTGCAAGTATTTAGGGGAGTGGGGGTGGATCCGTGATGGACCACCATCACGCATGATGGCCAAATGCACACCGCCGCCACCATACATTTTAACGCGTGGAAAACTTCACGCGTTGAACTTGTTTGAAATGTGACGGTTTGAACTTGTTCTCTCCCATTGTGCTTAATGATAAATGCAGATATTAGTTCCATCACTAGTGATGACCACCGCCACTAAAAAAAAGTTGTGAGTGATGGAATAATGGTTGATGACATGGCGGAACTTAATTGGATGTTGTGAGTGATGAGTGAGGGATGAGTGATGACCACCCCCACCCCCCTTATCGTCCAAAAGTGAAATTTAGAAAAATAAGTCAAACAGTCTCGATTACTCTCACTTGACCACTTCTTAGCTTCACTTCCACTGCTCAGTCGTTTTCGAAGACAATATTTTCAACATGACTTTTTAAATAAATTTGTGCAAATGATTTTAAAAGTGAGAGCGCGTATCTAGCATCAGCAGTTAAAAGAACACCCAAGTCACCCCTTATAGATAAAGGGAGCAAAGCCATTGCGGCTGTAGATAATAGAAGGAGAGCTCAAAGGAGGACAGAAAGGAATGATCTCCCTCAGCAAGGAGAGCTGAAAGGAGGACAGACCTGGTACAAAGCAACCATAATGCATCAGACCAAAAGAAAGAAAAATTAAAAACCCCAGCCCCCAAGGAACCTACTGGTCATATTCATTCACATATCATCACAATGGTATAAACCGCCCACATTTGCCCTACACACAAAACTCTATTGCCCTAAGCTACAGAATAGCCATTTGGATTTGCATATAATAAGCTATGATTCCTAAATCCCTAGTTACTCAAATTCATATTTTCCCCTAAATTATTGCCCAAAATTATCCAACATCATACTGATATTATAGCCAACACCAGAACCTAATTATCTAAAGGCAATTTCAGTTGACATGAATAAATAACATTACTTTGAAAGATGCCAATTTCATGAATTAAATATGTAACCCTGCAATTGAGACAGAGGCAGTACCATTTTTATGCCCTACCGCCCTAGCATGAAAATTTGTCTCAAATTCAATATGTAACCCCACACAATTTAAAGTTAACATGTTAATAAATACGTATGACTATAAACAAATTCCGCACACGATTCAATTTATACACAAAAAATTTGACAAAACGAAAACCAGAATCTACTTACAGGGACGCATCAATATGAGGTCGGTAAGGAATGAGGTCGACGGTGGGGATTCCGGCTAGTAGCTGAAGCCGACGTTGGGGATTCCGACGAGTAGCTGAAGCCGAAGGTGAGGGATTCCGATGAGTAGCTGAAGCTAACGGTGAAGGATTCTGACGAGTAGCTGAACCGACGGTGAGGGATATCCATAGCTGAAGCCGACGTTGGGTATACCCTCTTTAATTTTGAACCAACACTTTTTTGGACAAAAATACCCTTGTTCCCCACTTTTTTGGTGTTCCCAAATGAACTCTCCCTTATATATATATATATATCCCATTATTTACAAAAATGTCACCGCATCATCTTCGCCACAATTCACAAAAATCTTTTGGCTAAAAATCATTCTCACCGTTTTCACACTTTTAGGCGTTTTCTCTTGATCCTGTTTATATATATATATATATATATATATATATATATATATATATATATATATAGGAGAAGGGTTCGTTAGGAACCACCCTTTATTGCGAGAACCGCGTGAATCAAGTGTGAACACAACCAAAAAATACTTAAAAAATAAAAAAAACAATCAAAATAATTTTAATACTTTTTTATAAAAAAATCGCTATATTTCGTCACCAAAAAAATTCAAAAAAAGAAAAAATTCGAGTAACAATTATCCATGCACATGTGCATATGTATCATTTCTTTGACAAATTCCGTAATACATTATTAATATCAGACAATTGCACTTTCATTTACACTATCATTCATAATACACTACTTTTTTACATCAACAATATTAGAAATGCACATTTGCATCTATATGTATCAACATAAAATAAGGTGTTTTGGTACACTACTTTGAATACACTTTCCCTTTCATCTATCATACCATCCATAATACACTACCATTACCTCCTAACATCCATAATACAATACCATTACATCCTACAATCCATAATACAATACCATTACCAATATTTTCAATTTATTATGTGTATATAAACAACATTTATACCATCCAATCAACATATTCATATATATATATATATATATATATATATATATATATTAATTCAACACATAACTGAGAAACAGTAATATAACGGTAACGGCGTTATTTTAGATAATAGTGAACTCCGATCTCGCATCTTCTCTCGCTTCATGGATTACGAATCGGATCCATCCTTCGATAATCGGTAACTTCTCCTTACAGATCTCCTACGTATTTCAAACATCACTACTCAATTCTTATATATTTTCATTAGATCTGTGTACGATCCATCTAATCTAGGGTTCTTAGCCTGTTTCAATCGATGTTGTTAATCGTTGTTAGTTTTTGTTCGAATTGAGTTTGTTTGATTTCTGTGACTGATTTATTTTTTCTTCTGTTATGTAATTGTTTGTGATTTAAGTGGATTTGTGTCTAGAAGTGCGATTTAGGTTGTGAAATATGTTTATGATTGTGGATTTGTAGTGGAATTGTGTTAAGGAAGTGAAATTGAGATTTATTTATGTATCGAAGAACGTTTGATTTTGTTATATATGATTGCAAGTGGTTGAAGTCTGGAAACTGATAGCTGTGTTGTTATTTTGTTATCATAACTGATGATTTCATTTTTCTGTGTTGTGTAAGTGATCGCGATTTAAGCCGATTTATGTCTGGAAGTTTGATTTAGGCTGTGAAACGTGTTTACGATCGCGATTTAAGCCAATTTATATCTGGAAGTGTGATTTAGGCTGTGAAACGTGTTTACGATCGCGATTTAAGCTGATTTATGTCTGGAAGTGTGATTTAGGCTGTGAAACGTGTTTACGATCGCTATTTAAGCCAATTTATGTCTGGAAGTGTGATTTAGGTAGTGAAACGTGTTTAGGTACGTGAATTTGAACTGGATCAGTGTTAAGGAAGGGATATTGAGATTTGTTTACGCTTCTAAGAACATTCGATTTCGCTATATATGATTGCAAGCAATTGACATGTATAATCCACTATTATATCTGGAAACTGATAGCTGTGTTCTTATTTTATTTTCGTAACTGATTTCATTTTTCTGTGTTGTGTAATCGTTCATGATTTAGGCTGTGAAACACGTTCACGATTGTGAATATAACGAAGAACTGTGTTAAGGAAGTGAATTTGGGATTTGTTTATGCTTTAAAGAACATTCAATTTTGCTATATTTGATTATAAACAATTGAATAGCTTGAACATACATGATCCACATTATATATGGAAACTGATAGCTGTGTTCTAATTTTGTTTCTGGATCCTTAAACTGTTCATATTTATTTGAGCTCTCTTATGGTGGATAACAATCCTGAATCAACTAGAATGTGCTATTTCTGAATTCTGAATACTCATGCTTTATTTTTCTCACTAATTTGTTCAGCAATTTGTGAACAAGAATGTTGAAGCCACCGGATTCAACCCAGGTTTGATTGTTTTGCTTGTATAGTATTAATCGACAACTGGTCGGTGCATTAGTCAACTATCGAACTTTCATTATTTGACCACCGAACTTCCTTGCTTCAGGATAGTGCACACCCAACAATTATTTATTATTCGATCACCCATACAAATAAAAAATACAAAACTATGACAAAATTCTACCCTACTTCTACAATTCATCCTGAAAACCCACAAGCTTCCACTTCATCAATGGCGTTTCTACCCTACCACTACTAATTCACCATGAAAGGCCGCCGCAACAACTAACCGTCACCGATGGATCCTCGCCGGCCGTCGCGCGTGATCGATCCGAAAGTCCGAAAGGTCGCATTTTTCACTCCCGGTCCACCGCCATAACGCACTCAATCCGGTCCGGCTGCTACAACTCCGGCACAATCTCCGATCTCCAATTCACTTTCCCCGGTCATGATTCCGCCGCCACGTCATGCTTCCGATAACCTCTCACGTGCCGTCGGCGTGCCTGTGGATAGCTTCCGATAACCTCTCACTTTCCCCGGTCATGATTCCGCCGCCACGTCATGCTTCCGATAATCTCCGATCTCCAATTCACTTGCTCATCCGCCGGTGGATAGCTTGCAGGTTGGGAGTTATACTCTGTTTGATTCTGTTTTTACGGCTTCTCCGACTCGATCTCCGTCGAGTAGGATTGGAATTGACAGAGAGTTTTCAGAGGATTCGGCGAATTGGATGAAGAAGGATGGTTCTGGAAGATTGCCAGCTGTTGTTACTACTGGAGGAACTGATTTGAAACAAGCAATTGAAGCATTGAATGATGGTATACATTAGGTGGGTTCGAGTCCCACCAATGAGTGAAATTTGATGTTAAAAAAATAAATAAATCCAAATAATTACTTCATCTAAAATAAATAAAAAGTCTAAAGATCGACTACCCGTGCATCGCGCGGGGTAATCAAACTAGTTACATCATAAATTGACAACTATAACCAAACCATCAGCCACTAGATATAACTAACCAAAAAACATGTATATGGGCCTACTTCTCCATTCAAAATCACAAACTTTTTGTACGAAAACACGTTGTATCATGGTTATACATAATGATGCATATGTGCATTCTTAATGTAAAAAGTAGTGTATTGCTGATGGTAATGTAAATGAAAGTGCATTTTTCTACTACTTGTAATATATTACGGAATTTGTCCAAGAAATGAAACATATGCACATGTGTATCCATAACTGTTACTCGAAAAAAAAAATTTGTAACGAAATATGGCGATTTTTTTTTAGAAAAATATTAAAAAAAAATTGTGTTTTTTGGATTTTTTTAGGTATTTTTGTGTTCACATTAGTTCTTGCGGTTCTCGCAATAAAGGTGGTTCTCAAATGAACCCTACCATATATATATATATGTATGTATGTATATATATATATATACATACATACGTATATATATATATATATATATATATGGTTAGGTTCATTTGTGAACAAACTACTTGATTGTGAACACTAGTGAACTAATCCTAGCCTTTGATTATATCAATACACAAGTGTAAATCAATTGTCAGGATTTATTCACTCAGTTCACAAATACACAAGTCTTCACTCTAGAACCTTACCTTATTTAGAAAGAAAACTCACTTAAATTAAGAAAAACTCAAGAAAACCTTATGTAACAATTTTATTTTTCTAAAATTAGGGAATGTAAGTTACATGTTATTGGACGTTTTGAAACAAAAAAAAAGTTGTAAGGGGATTTTTTTTATAAAAATTTAAAAAACTGAGTTTTACATATATATAAAAACACTGAATTTTCAGAAAAAATTAAAAAAAACCACTTGGCGTTTTTTTTTTTTTTTGTTACAAAATCGATAACATGTAACTTACATTCCCTATTTTTTTAGAAAAAATGGTTTGTTACGTAAGTTTTTTTGTTTTCTTAACTTAAGTGAGTTTTCTCTCTATAATCCTATATATATATATATATATATATATATATATATATATATAGGAGAAGGATCCGTTAGGAACCACCCTTTGTTGCGATAAACGCAAGAACCAATGTGAATACAACAAAAAATATCTAAATAAATCTAAAAAAACACATAATTTTTTTAATATTTTTTATCAAAAAATCGCGACATTTCGTTATTAAAAAAATAAAAAATAAAACAATTTTTTGCCACTAAAAGTAGGGATTTTTTCATAAAAGTATTAAAAAATTTGTGTGTTTTTTAGATTTTTTTGGGGGGTTTAGTTTTTAGCATTTAGCTTGGGTGGGGGGGTTAGGTTTTTTTTTTTCGGAGGAGGGGGGGGGGGGGTTAAGATTTTTTTTTAGGTTTTTGGGAGGTTTAGTTTTTAGCATTTAGCTGGGGGGAGGGGGGTTATGTTTTGTTTAGGTTTTTAGTGGTGTAGTGAGTTTATTTTGTTGTATTCACATTGGTTCTCGCAATAAAGGTGGTTCTCGCATGAACCATACCCTATATATATATATATAGGGGAAGGTTCATTGGAGAACACTAAAAAAGTGGGGAACAACGAAGAACCGACTCAAACGAACTCTGATTAGACTCATTCCAGCAGCGTTGGAACCGGCCCGTCGAACCCTAACTAGGATCTCTTAACCCTAAATCCTAACTCCTAAACTCTAAACCCTAAAGCTAAAAAATAAGGCTAAAACCTAAGCTAAATCGTAAAATCTAAACTATAAACCCTAAAAGCTAAATCCTAAAGGTTAAACCTAAAGCTAAACCCTAAAGGGCAAACCCTAATATATTTAGGGTTTAGGGGTTATGATTTAGGGTTTAGGGTTAAGAGATCCTAGTTAGGGTTTGACGAGCCGGTTCCAACGCCGCTGGAATGAGTACAATCGGAGTTCGTTTGAGTCGGTTCCCCATTGTTCCCCACTTTTTTAGTGTTCCCCAATGAACCTCACACTATATATATATATATATATATTAGGTTAGAACCCCGTGTATTACTCGGGTTAAATAAATGTAATTTTATATACTAAATAAAAAACAACATATTTTTAAAAACCACATTTATTACACGTGTTGAGTAAATATAATTTTATATATATAGGGAGAAGATCATGCGAGAACCACCTCTTATTGCGAGAACCGCGAGAACCAATGTGAACACAACAAAAAATGCGTAAAAATAGCTAAAAATCACCAAAAATTTTTTTTTTGGCTTCGAAAAGTAGCGATTTTAACATAAAAAATATTAAAAATTTAAAAAAAAATATTAAAAATTTAAAAAAAAAAATTTAGATTTTTTTTTATTTTTTTTCGATTTTTGGGGGTTTAGTTTTTAGTATTTTAGCTTGGGGGTGGGGGGGGGGGGGTTTAGGTTTTTTTTGGGGGGGGGGGGGGGGTTAGGTTTTTTTTAGGTTTTAGTTTTTAGCATTTAGCTTACGGGGGGGGGGGGGGGTGGGGGGTTTAGGTTTTGGGGGGGGGGGTGGGGGTTAGGTTTTTTTTAGCTATTTTAGGTTGTGTTCACATTGGTTCTCGCGGTTCTCACAATAAAGGTGGTTCTCGCATGAGCTCCTCCCTATATATATATATATATATATTTAATTTTAAGGTTTTGTGGTTTTTATTTTTGAATCGACAAAATGCACTTTACATCAATATCGCAGGTAAGCGAGCAACAAGCTGCGCCGCTACCCCTTTCTGGAACTTCGTTTATTGTGTGGGTTGAATAAATGTAATTTTATATATCAAACAATAAAAAAGTTATATTTAAAAAAAAACCTTATGTATTCACGGGTGGAAGAAATGTAATTTTATATACTAAATAATAAAAAAGTTATATTTTAAAAAAACTCTGTGTATTGTACAGGTTGAATAAATCTAATTTTATATAGCAAATAATAAAAAAAATGTTATATCTTTAAAAACCCTGTGTATTACAAAGATTAAATAAATGTAATTTTGTATACTAAATACTATAAACATTGTATCTTTAAAAAACACGTGTATAATCGGTTGAATAAATCTACCAAATAATAACAAATTACATCCTTAAAAACCCCGTATTGAATAGATCTAAAAAGGGTTATATCTTTAAAAACCATGTGTATTACACAGATTAAATAAATGTAATTTTGTATATTAAATACTAAAAACGTCGTACCTTTAAGAAACCCGTGTATTACACGTATTGAATAAATTTAATTTTACATAGCAAATGATAAAAAAGTTATAACTTTAAAAACTTCGTGTATTACACGGGTTATATAAATGTAACTTTTTATATTAAATAATAAAAAAATTATATTTTTAAAAACCTCGCGTTTTACACGAGTTAAATAAATATAATTTTGTTTACCAAATAATAACAAAAGTTATATTTTAATAAATTAGGATAACATTTAATATTAATTTATTATTTATATATTTAATATAGAGTAAGTAAACTTCCGTTTTGCTCCCTGTGGTTTGGTCACTTTAACGCTTTTGCCCCAAACCTTTAAAAATAGCCATTTTCCTCCAATAGTTTGCTATGGTTTTTCCATTTTGCTCCCCGCCTCTAACTCCATCCAAATTGTCTGTAGGGAGCAAAATGGAAAAACCATAGCAAACTATTGGAGGAAAATGGCTATTTTTAAAGGTTTGGGACAAAATCGTTAAAGTGACTAAACCACACGGAGCAAAACGGAAGTTTACCCTTTAATATAAGATAAGATTTATATTAATTTAATTAATATGTAATAATTTAAATTAAATAATAATTATCTATAATTAAGGATGGTATAAAATAATGACAATTGTCCATCCATTGGTTTCTTTTATTATATAGTATATATATATATATACATATATATATATATACATATATATATATATACATATATATATATATAGGGTAAGGTTCATTTGAGAACCATCCTTATTGCGAGAACCGAGAGAACCAATGCGAACACAAAAAAATACCTAAAAATCCAAAAAACACACAATTTTTTTAATATTTTTCTAATAAAAATCGCTATATTTCGTTACAAAAAAAAAAACTTTTTTTTTTCGAGTAACATTTATGGATGCACATGTGCATATGTATCATTTCATGGACAAATTCCGTAATATATTGCCAATAGTAGAAAAATGCACTTTCATTTACATTACAATATGCAATACACTAATTTTTACATTACCAATATTAATAATGCACATGTGCATCATTGTGTATAAACATCATATAATGTGTTTTGTTACAAAAAGTTTGTGATTTTAAATGATTAAGTAGGCCCATATACATATGTTTTGACTAGTAATATCTAGTGGTTGATGGTTTGATTATATTTGTCACTTTATGATGTAATATGTTGTTTGGATGGTATAAAGGGTGTTGATGTACATGTAATAAAGTGAAATATTGGTAATAGTATTGTATTATGGATCGTAGGAGGCAATGATATTGTATTAGGGATGGTAGGAGGTAATGATAGTGTATTATAGATGGTATGATAGATGAAAGGGAATGTGTATTTAAAGTGGTGTACCATAACACGTTATAACATGTTCATATATATAGATGCACATGTGCATTTCTAGTGTTGTTAATGTTATAACAAGTTCATACATACAAATGCACATGTGCATTTCTAATATTGTTAATGTAAAAAGTAGTGTATTATGAATGGTAGCGTAAATAAAAGTGCAATTGTTTGATATTAGTAATGTATTATGGAATTTGTCAAAGAAATGATACATATGCACATGTGCATGGATAATTGTTACTCGAAATTTTTTTTTGTTTTTTTTATGACGAAATATAGCGATTTTTTTTATAAAAAATAGTAGAAAATTTTTTTTGAGTGTTTTTTGATTTTTTTAGATGTTTTTTGGTTGTGTTCACACTTGGTTCTCGCAATAAAGGGTGGTTCCTAACGGATCCTTCTCCTATATATATACAGGTACGGGATCAGGAGAAAACGTCCTAAAGTGTGAGAACGGATCCTGGCCCAACATGTGGCACGCGATATAATGAAAGGCGGAGAGGCTTTCTTGTCCATTTATATTCTTTTTTTTTTTCAATGCGTCCACAACACTGCTTCATTTTTTTGGCGTGTAAGATTTTGTTGGCGTTTAGTTAGATTCAATAACTACCTGTCGTTTTATTGTTTTTTGGATCACATGCATAGTAAATATTTTGGCGTTTTTGACGTCCCCAAATTCATTAAAATCAATTAGTAATTATAACTTCTTTTCGTCCATGGCGTTCCCAAATTCATTAGGCGTTTTTATAGATTTCAACAGTTCATATATATATTAAAGGTAAATTTCTTGGCATTCTAGGCGTTTTTAAATTCATTAGTAATTTACAAGAGTACAACTAAAACGAAGTTGAACAAAAACTAATAGTCTTCCGTGAATGGTATTACATCAGAGATGTAACCATCGCTTTCTTCATCACTCTCATTAGACTCATCATCATCATCTTGTGCATTGGCGTATAACCACCTGCTTGGTCATAATGTCTTCAAGCATGTAGTCTTCATGCACCCCGTTGTCACATATAACGGTCACCATGTCTGTTTCTTTATCAAAACACCATGATGTGATGACTGCGTCCATTTTTGCATTTGCTTTGCTTGGTCCAAATTTTCTGGTTAATCTTCTTGTCACACCCCGACCACGTAAAACAACAAAACGTGGTGGAAACGTCTGGGAGTGTTGTAACAGAATCATTGTTTCACAACCATGGATTAAATAATTTCGTTTTATTGAATTATTGAACTCATTGTTTATTACAATTCAAATAAATACAATTATTATCTTTCAAGTTTTAACGTCGCTAAGGCACGCGTCCATCCTATGTATAGCATGTATCAACAATCATCACAAAGCAGTACCTGAAACATGTGTAAAAATAGGTACGTCAGCATAAAAATGCCTGTGAGATACATAGGTTTTATTTATGCATGATTCATGACTTATAAGTTTAAAAGAATGTTTTAACAAAAAGTAGTCATAAACCAAAAAATGTTTTCTTTATAAAATCATGTGAAAATTTATGAGAAATTTGATGATATAAAAGAATGATGCAAAAATAAATAATTAAGTAAAATGAGTTTATAAAATAATGTTTTGAATAAAATGTTTGTAGTATATATAAAAATATACTATGGTTTTAAGAAAGTCGATAAGGTAATATATCAAAATATATTTCGGTTCCAAAATCGTTAAACAGATAGTATATTAAATATACTTTGGTTGTCAAAATAATCGTTTTCGATAGTATATCAAAAGTATACTTTGGATTTAGGTATAACGTATTAAACTATGTTTTGGTTTAATAAATAACATATTTAAAATATGTTTTGGTAGTTAACAAAATATATGTTGTTTTGTACAATATCACACATTAGAGTATATCAAACTATACTTTTGGGAGTATAATAAAATATACAATAAAATTGTGATTTAAGAATTCAATCAGACCTAGTGCATCAAAACACACCTTTGAGACTATAGGAATACCACAAAGGCAATCCCTATTTGGATGGAGAAACAAATTGGTTTCAGACATTCCATGACAACAGGAATGGGGTGTCAAATCCTATAGCGCTATATCGTACTACCAATCGGTCTGGTGAACATAAAATAAGTACAATTCAACAATTAATTTTATAATCTTTGAGAAATCAGTGTTTAATCATAAACAATTATTCGGTTTGTCAAAAGATAAGTACTAATATGTATAATCAATTATACTTTGAAATCATAACATAACAAATAGGTACACATGCTTCACCCCAAAACATTGAAAAACAGTAAAAAAGGGGACTATGTACTCACTTGAGGGTGCTTAGAAGTCTTGAACAACAACCAAGCAAAGCTAGAGGGAGTACGGAATCAAACGGCACCTAATATAGGTAACTATGTTAATAAACGGCTCCTAAACCGGGAGATAGGATAGAATGATGTTCTATAAATCAAATGAGTAATTGAACTCATATGGTATGATTTAATAGAGCTAACATTCTGATTTGAAAGTCTACCTAAGTGCTTTTGACCCGTTTCGACCCATTATGGTAGCATAAGCTACTATAACACGTCAGTTGCGCAAAACTATGTTCGGATGGTTATCTATGAGCTATGTCAAGTCTTACATGCCCAATTATACCCTAACATGTTACTAATTCAGATTAGATGTCAAAAATATGTTCACATGTGCACATTACGGATTTATGCTACAAAAGGGCATTTTGGTCATTTCCTATGGGCATGTAAACCAATTAACGAATAGCTAACCAATCCTATGTGATCATAAGGTATAACCTCAGGGGTTATTCCCTATGCAATTATGAACACTAAGCAAGCTTGGTCGGATCCTAATGATCGACCAAACGGTTCGGGTTTGAAAGTCTAAGAGGTTGTCTAGACCGCTTAACTTACAACCCTAAACAAGCACTAAACTAGTAGTGACGAGTTAAACATGTCAAAACATGTTTAACCTACTTAGAAAACTGATTTGGTATCAAAACAAAGTGTTTTGATACCTAAAAGTAGTTCCATTGTAAAATGCGTGCTAAAACGCATTTTGACCGAAACTTTGACTCGTCACTACGCCTAGTTAACGTGGTAATCGGTAGGTATAATCACTAAGGATCATAACCATCATGATTACAATCACGTTGCAAAGTTCAACCGAACTTTGCGTTGAACATTGACTGGTCAAACTGAAAGTCAAACACTGTTTGACTTTTTAAGCTAGGAAAACAATAAAAGAATGAAGGAAGCTTACAAAGGCTCCTAGCTATCTTTTCTACCAAGAATAAGTTTTCCAAACACTTGAGAGAGCTCCCAATTCAGATTAGAGAGGAGATTGAGAAGAAATGAGCAAAGAAGCAAGTGAATGGACCTTACTATTTATACTTGTCATGAACTCACAAGATTAAGACATGTGTTTGTGTAGCTTCCAAGCAAATATCATGGCCATACACTTGTTGGATGCAGGTTCAAAGCCTTGGAGAAGGGATAACTTGGTTACCACACAAACATCTTACAAGAACAGCCCCTGAATTATCAAACAACTGCTGAAATCAACTTTCTGGTCACTGGGCACGTCACACGGCCCACGTAAGTAATGGGGAGGGGGCTATGCGGCCCGCCTGGGCTCCCCAGATCAGCAACAGTTTGACAGATTTACAGTTCAGGTCCCCGCACTTGGTTTAAGCTCATTTCAGCCCCTTTTGACCCCCGTTAAGCCATTTTCAAGGCTCTACAAGGTCAATAAATTTTAGAGGACTCAAAATGTGCTCGGAAAACTCTTGGATGTCAGCTCGTTTGGTCGTACGGTCGCGTTATTCGTTAAATTACGACGAAACTCAAACGGACCCGAAAACGAACCAAATTAAGCGACGAATGGTATTTTTGCATGCCGACCACTAAAATAAAAATATTTTAGTGTGTACAAAAATTTTGGATGTCCAGATGTGGTCAGAACGTAGGATATGCGCGAAAATGCAAACTTACGCCGTTTTTGACACTTTTAGTCCCTGTAAGATCAAATAAGCATATTTTCACACACCGAACCACTCAAAGCTTATTTCTAAGCTATGTTTAGGTTATTTATAGTATGTTTAGATTATGATCATGTTCCAGACTGTACGTTGCCTTACGAAACGGCAGACTTTTTCAAGTTGACGCAAATAGTCCCTGTGATTAAATAAACTTGATTTCGCCACACCAAACCTTCCAAAACTTATTTCTAAGTTATGTAAAGGTTATTTAAGGTATGTTAAGCCTATTTCACTATTCCAGAGTGTTTGTTGCATTAAACTGGTTATATTTACGCATTAGATCGCGTATAAGCTTCCAGAAAACGATTTAAAGCTCGAAATCGAACAAGAATTGATATGTGCAAACGATACACATATTTATACAATTCCCAAGTATGAAATACAATATTTCATTGGTTTGGTATTTGTTTAATGATTGAAGTGACACAGGTGTCACAATCTCCCCTACTTTAGGAAATTTCATCCCGAAATTTAATTTTAGAGGAAACTTGTGAAGACAATTGTGATGGTTTCGCTTTTGAATAAATCCATTGAACCCTAAGTAAAACTCTGAGCCATGTTAGGATTCTTAGTGAAATTGTCAACTCTCAAAGTGAAGTCCTTGTAGTAACAAAACATTGAGTTTCGAACTACGGACAAAAGAACGTTTCTCATGAAGACTTATCATAGGAAACTTGTGTGTGCTTGAAATCAGAATTGGGGAGTGTAAGATAAAATGACATCGGTCAAGGTCCAAGACTTTTCTAGTATCATTACTCTTGTCACTATAGGTCTTAACACATGACAAAACTTCATGTGGTTTCTGTGCACTGAATTCCATAATTATGTAGGCCTCCATAATTATGTAATTCCTTGCACAGTCCGCACAGTTCATTTCATAATGCGTAGGGGAAAAAATCAATTGAATAAACATGAAGCGACTTGACTAGACCACCAAAGGATCTTTTTAACTAGATCAACGAACGATCTTTTTAACTAGATCAACACATGATCTTTTTAACTAGACCGTCGTACGATCTCCTTAAATAGACCACTTAAGGGATCTTTTCAATTATATCATCACATGATATTCCTAACCAGATTTTCAAATCAATCTGTTTAACTAGACCACTCAAGGGGTCCAATTATAGAATAGTACTTTAAAACCCAAGGGACTTTTCTACAACGTAGAAGTCCATTAAGGATTTAAGATAGTACCTTTGGATATCCTACTATGAATCCCTCATATGAGATATGGAAGATTCTACGAGGATTTGGATAGATCACATAAAAACACAAAACATATAAGAAAACACATAATCACATAATTAGTTAACTTGATCTTTAATTTGTTATCTTTGGTCACGGGTATTTAAAGAACACCAGGAATCCAATCCGTGGATTTCATTTAGCACTTTAAAGATAAGAATCTAATAATGGAGATAGAAAGATCTTAATAGGAATTCGGATTTATCCTTATTGAATCGTAATATACGTATTAAGGCATACGAATAATTCAATTTAGGGCTCCGATTTGATTGATAATCATCCATAAGGATCTAATTATGAGCATAGAAAGATCCTTATTTTGGAATTTGGAATTTTGTGTAACGAGAGGTGTTTCGACACCTTGCACTAGGCGTGCTTAAGTCGATACACAAGGTAGAAAGTTCATGAGGTTGAGGTGCTAGATATGCCAAGCGACATATGAAGCAGAGTTTGAAGGTTGGGTACCACGTATGATCATACGAGTAGGGTTGACTTGGGGTTGGTTTAGACCACCTTGGTTTGGGTTGAACTGTCAAGCATTTGTCAGGTGACCGAGTCGTCCACGTGATGCACACAGACGACACTGCAGGTAAGCTTGGTGAGGTGCATTACATTTGTTGCACATAAGCACATACCGGCATTAGGTTTCCTTACAAGAGGTTGGGCAGCAGCAGGATTTGCAACAGCTTTGCTTTGGATTGCAAAGCAGTACATGTTAATCAAATATCCCCCATCGTCCACTGTAGGTACATTTGAAATAGCGTATCTGATTCGGATGATGACGGTTGCATTGATGGCTCTAAGGAGCGGTTCCCTTGTATGGCTTCATCCCTGAGACGAGTCATGGGGATAGCTAAATCAACGGCCTTCTGGTAGTACGATGCCTAATTGATGGACAATGGCAGAACCTAGTTCGGACATTGTTGTTGCGATGAAGAGGCACCATGAAGAAAATGGGAGACATGGGAGGAAACAAGGGAAATGAAAACAGAATAACAATGCATAAAATTGCGATCATTTGTTTGTTACCTAAGGCAAACAAATGAGATGGTGACTAATCAAAGTAAATGGGTCAATATAATGTATCGCGAAGACATGCTCGCCTATAAGTGGACACTCACCCCAAGAGTTCCCTTGTAAGAGTGACTGGTCCGATACTGCGGATTTGTACGAACACTCTAGCCTTAGACAGAAGACTCAGGGTACAGGCACTCACCCTTCCAGTTTGCACGTGTTCACATTATTTAGACCAAACTTTGACGAGATTTTGAAAAACTTTGAAGGTTCAAAACCTAGTAATCAATCATCCTAGAACAGATGATTAGTTTTCAAAGCGGATTCAAAATTTGTGCTCTTATTGTGGTTGTCACCTAAGGATAAGTGACGATATTGTTTTAAGACTAAACACGAGATAACTCACGTTAGGGTCCTAGGAAGGTTATAGTCTAGGTCAAAGCATCACTAATAACTTAATTCCCTATAACCATTGGCTCTGATACCAACTTTTCTGTCACACCCCGACCACGTAAAACAACAAAACGTGGCGGAAACGTCGGGGAGTGTTGTAAGAGAATCATTGTTTCACAACCATGGATTAAATAATTTCGTTTTATTGAATTATTGAACTCATTGTTTATTACAATTCAAATAAATACAATTATTAACTTTCAAGTTTTAAAGTCGCTAAGGCACGAGTCCATCCTATGTATAGCATGTATCAACAATCATCACAAAGCAGTACCTGAAACATGTGTAAAAATAGGTACGTCAGCATAAAAATGCCTGTGAGATACATAGGTTTTATTTATGCATGATTCATGACTTATAAGTTTAAAAGAATGTTTTAACAAAAAGTAGTCATACACCAAAAAATGTTTTCTTTATAAAATCATGTGAAAATTTATGAGAAATTTGATGATATAAAAGAATGATGCAAAAATAAATAATCAAGTAAAACGAGTTTATAAAATAATGTTTTGAATAAAATGTTTGTAGTATATATAAAAATATACTTTGGTTTTAAGAAAGTTGATTAGGTAATATATCAAAATATATTTCGGTTCCAAAATCGTTAAACAGATAGTATATTAAATATACTTTGGTTGTCAAAATAATCGTTTTCGATAGTATATCAAAAGTATACTTTGGATTTAGGTATAACATATTAAACTATGTTTTAGTTTAATAAATAACATATTTAAAATATGTTTTGGTAGTTAACAAAATATATGTTGTTTTGTACAATATCACACATGAGAGTATATCAAACTATACTTTTGGGAGTATAATAAAATATACAATAAAATTGAGATTTAAGAATTCAATCAGACCTAGTGCATCAAAATACACCTTTGAGACTATAGGAATACCACAAAGGCAATCCCTATTTGGATGGAGAAACAAATTGGTTTCAGACATTCCATGACAACAGGAATGGGGTGTCAAATCCTATAGCGCTATATCGTACTACCAATCGGTCTGGTGAACATAAAATAAGTACAATTCAACAATTAATTTTATAATCTTTGAGAAATCAGTGTTTAATCATAAACAATTATTCGGTTTGTCAAAAGATAAGTACTAATATGTATAATCAATTATACTTTGAAATCATAACATAACAAATAGGTACACATGCTTCACCCCAAAACATTGAAAAACAGTAAAAGAGGGGACTATGTACTCACTTGAGGGTGCTTAGAAGTCTTGAACAACAACCAAGCAAAGCTAGAGGGAGTACGGAATCAAACGGCACCTAATATAGGTAACTATGTTAATAAATGGCTCCTAAACCGGGAGATAGGATAGAATGATGTTCTATAAATCAAATGAGTAATTGAACTCATATGGTATGATTTAATAGAGCTAACATTCTGATTTGAAAGTCTACCTAAGTGCTTTTGACCCGTTTCGACCCATTATGGTAGCATAAGCTACTATAACGCATCGGTTGCGCAAAACTATGTTCGGATGGTTATCTATGAGCTATGTCAAGTCTTACATGCCCAATTATACCCTAACATGTTACTAATTCAGATTAGATGTCAAAAATATGTTCACATATGCACATTACGGATTTATGCTACAAAAGGGCATTTTGGTCATTTCCTATGGGCATGTAAACCAATTAATGAATAGCTAACCAATCCTATGTGATTGTCACTCCCCGATATTTCCACGTATTACCGGTGGGCTCGGTGGGGAGTATCGTGGCGTGGTTGGTAACATACAGTCAAACAACACAATATTTAATATGCACAGCGGAAGCAAAAGATAGATATATTTCAACCAAACAAATTGTAATATCGAGTATTACAAGATAGTTGAAAATAATCCACAGGTGGATCAAAAATAAATAGGAAACATTGTTCAACAGTTTTGACATCCAAGCTTGCGAGACTTATTGTGGACGCTAGGAGAAAGCCAGCCTAGTTCGCGTAGTACCTGCACTTAACCTTTTTGGGAAAATACGTCAGTTTACACTGGTAAATACAATTAACTGACTCATTTGAAAAGGTTTAATAAAATTGATTTGAATGCACGTGGCACAAACTCTTTATAACTTGGGATAATTATTTGAATATAATACTTGTAAAAGAATTACATGTTCCTTATGCGTTCAGTAGCCCGATCCGTAGACCGGGTTAAAGATCAATAGACACACCACATTATTTATTTATACACTGACGGGTGTACGCCTACACCCCGTGCTCAGGTCGTGGCCATCTCGTAAGATGATGCCAAGGATATCCGGGACATGGTCATTAACCCCCCAAAGGCTTTAAGCAAACAAAACATTTCAAAACGGATCATATCAATGATTTAACCTCTATTCGATTAAAGATTCAATGCCGGACCAAGCGGTATTTTATATACCGTACCCCAAGCCCGTATAAGGGAAAATAAGTTAAAAGTATTTACCTTTGCAAGTATCAATCACAAATAGCAAGTGCGTGTAGCTTTTACCGGGTCCCCTATTCTGGAACGAAGGTTTATAATAACCTATTAGAATCCTAACGGGTCTTTAATTAAGCCTAAACTTAGACCGGTTAGTTTTAATGAAAGATACGGTTCGAACGCGTGATTAAGCGAAGACCGGAATAGAATGTGATTTAGACCCGACAAGTTTGAAGACTTGTATAATATGGGTAAACTAAACACATTCTGGATTTTGAGATAAAACGGTAAGGTTTGACCCGTTTCGGCTAATTTATGCAAACTAGTTACATAAACCGAACCGAACGTGCAAGAGGCGTAACGGGTATCCATAAGGGTCATATACAGGTTTCCAAAGTTAATATGTCTTAAATATGTTGGGATATCAGTAGGATACCTTCCATTATGCCCAAAACGAGTTTAATCTAAATATAAGCCCCGTATGGGTATTTTGGTCATTTTAAAGATCATAAAAGAGATTAAATGAAATTCTAAGATTCAGGTCTGAATAAATCAGTAAAACCACTTAATTTATCAGGTTATATCAGTTGGTGATAAGTCTTATATGACAAAATAGTTTTAAACCCATACTAGGTGTTTAATACGCATAAAAAGCCATTTTAAGCGATTTCCGGGTTATACAGGAAATCTGAGTTTTCTGATCAGGTTATAAAGTTCAAAATACTTTATTTATTATATAAAATCAGTAGCAATTGGATTGGTGTCAAAAAATTATGTAGAACTTATTTTATACACAAAAAGGGTATAATCGGTATTTACCGAATTAAGGCGATAACCTTAGGTTATGATCAGTTTAAAAATGATTAAAAATCTTTAAAAATCTCAAAATATTATATTACATCAGTGGGTAAAAGGTTTGGTGTCAAAAATTGGGTTTAGATAGGCTTTATTGTAATGATGCCGTTTAATTACTAAAAAGCGTTCTATTTACGTCATTGAGCATAACTCCTAATCTAGACCTCAAACTGATGTGAAACTTTAGGGACAAGTTTATAAATCAGTAACAAAGATTTTTGTTCTCTCACATTTCCAAAATTCTTGTTTTATGGTAAAAAGGGCATTATGGTCAACATTAAGCGATTAACGGAAACGTGCATATGAATCGGACAATAAACGAACCAGTCACAGAGGGATATACTAACATGTAACCTAGTCCTAAGGAAGTCCTAAGGCATTTTCAAACCATACTAAATCGGGTCAGAACTGAAGTCAAAGCAAAAGTCAAAGTTTTGCGACTTTCGGTTCCGAACCGGGTCTAAACAGAAAATTGTCGGATCAAACAAGCTTAGACCAGTTATTATACTTATTACTAAGTTATATGAGTGATAAAATAGGTTACATGCCTTCTACATTGCTAATTATGTGTTAATTCAAAAATTAAGCTTCTGTTGACTTTTTATAAACAACTTTGACCCGACATTTGATCTAGTTAGAGCGGGAATCAGAGGGTGCCCTTTTAAGGGTTTATTACCCACATAATTACCAACTTATAACTACCTTCAATTCGACTAATCACTGGACCATTAATGATTAATCACTAAGTCAAACGTTAATTACGACGGTTTGACTTCTTAGCTAATAACTAAGTAAAACTCAATTAAGGAAGGTCAAGTATACTTAAAGAAGTCCTATGCACGATTAGAGATGACTTGGAAAGGCACTTGTGCTCCAGAAATGATCAGAAGTGGAGTTGTGATGGGATGATCAAAAGTTGCAAATAATGGTGCTTTATATAGTGCTTAAATCTCACTAGATTGTTGACAACCAAAGCTACAACTGATCATGGATCATCCACAAGTGTCCCTAGTGCCTAGGAATTATTAGCCGCCCAAGGAAGTGAAAATATCTGTTTTAAGTCGGTTACAAGGCTGAACAGGCCGCTGCCTGTATTTTCTGCATCTGGGGATCGCATGCGGCCCGCGTAAAGTTCTGGTAAGACTTACGCGGCCCTTCTGAGGCCTGCTGTCAGGTTAAAAAGTTTCTAGTTATTGTATCATTGCCTCTTGGTCCTTCAAAAGGTCATCACACCTTTATTTCTTGCATTATGAGCCCTTCAAATTGACTTATAAGGGCTTCAAGACTTATACCCACTTTGTTAAGTCCTTGGTCACTTTATGTTTACCCGAAAAGTCATAATTTTCAACGTTGACGCTTTAACCCTTCGCGTACAAATTTTATCATACCTTTCTCATACGATAACGAAACTTGGTGAAATTTTTATCGTGCATTCTAGTGAGCATAATTCATCGTTACAAAGCTTCGGGTTTGCTAAAAGGTCACTCAGAGGTATACCTTAAACATGTTGACACATTTAACCCCTGTAGTTTGTATTCTCTCACTTTCTTTCACAGTTAGCTTCGTATGATCCATGATTCATTCATTTAAGGGTATAAACATCATGTAGGGTTATTGTAAAGTATATTTATCCATTGTTGACATTTTGAACCCTTATATTCACATACTTTTCTTGTTTGTCAACTTTAGTCCCTCTAGAGTATTCTTTCACACGTTCAAGCTTATGACACGTGTCAATACATTATAGGACGTGAATTTTTCGAAGTGTTACATCCTCACCCCCTTAAAAGAAATCTCGACCTTGAGATTTACTGAAATAAATGAGGGTACTTTTCTTTCATTGTGGATTCTACCTCCCACGTGTACTCGGGACCTCTACGGGCATCCCATTTAACCTTTACGATCGGTACATGTTTCCTTCGAAGCTTAACCTGTCGATCCTCGATCGACACAGGTTTTTCAACAAACTTCAAGCTCTCTTCAATATGCACATCTGTATGTGGTATAACTAGTGATTCATCAGCGAAACACTTCTTCAGATTGCAGATGTGGAATACATCATGAATACCACTGAGCTCTTCAGGTAATTTTAACTTATAAGCAACTGATCCGACACATTCGATGACCTCGAATGGTCCTATGTATCTCGGGCTTAACTTACCTTTCTTACCAAATCGCATCACTCCTTTCCAGGGTGATACTTTAAGCAACACTTTATCACCTACCTCGAATTTCAGAGGTTTACGTTTTAGATCTGCGTAACTTTTCTGCCTATCCCTGGCAGCTTTCAGTCGGTCATGAATCTGGACAATCTTGTCCATCATTTCAAAGACTATTTCAGGTCCTGTCAGTTGGACATCGCCAACTTCCGCCGAACAAACGGGCGTTCTGCACTTTCTACCGTACAAGGCCTCGAAAGGCGCAGCCTTAATGCTGGTATGGTAGCTATTGTTATATGAGAACTCGATTAATGGCAGGTGGTTATCCCAACTACCACCTAAGTCGATCACACATGCACGAAGCATGTCTTCCAACGTTTGGATTGTACGCTCACTCTGTTCGTCCGTCTGAGGACGGTAAGCCGTACTGAAATTTAAGCGCGTGCCCAGAGATTGTTGGAAACTTTTCCAAAAATATGACGTGTATCTAGTATCTCTGTCAGAGATAATAGACACAGGTACGCCATGTAGAGATACAATCTTATCTACGTATAATTGGGCTAACATGTCGGAGCTATAGGTCTCCTTAATGGGTAGGAAATGTGCCGACTTAGTCAGTCTATCTACTATCACCCATATCGTATCATTTCCTTTCCTTGTCTTCGGCAGCTTGGTGATGAAGTCCATTGTTACCATTTCCCACTTCCATGTGGGAAGTTCAGGCTGTTGCAGCAAACCTGACGGCTTCTGATGTTCAGCTTTGACTTGCGCACACGTCAAGCATTTAGCTACATAGGCAGCTACAGACTTCTTCAAGCCTATCCACCAATAGTTTGCCTTTAGATCCTGGTACATCTTATCAGCTCCAGGATGATCGGAATATTTAGAATTGTGGGCTTCCTGGAGAATAACGTCTCGAATTCCTCCAAAAACTGGAACCCATATTCGTCCATTCAACCTCAGAATTCTGTCCTTGCCATAGGATAACTGTTCTTCAGTTACTCCTAGCTTTTCATTAGGATAGTTAGCTTCCAATACAACTTCTTTCTATGCAGCTAACAACCTTTCATTCAAACTATTCTTTACCTCAATGCTCTTGGCATTGATTCTGATAGGTTTCACCCTTTCCTTTCGACTCAAGGCATCGACGACTACATTCGCCATGCCAGGATGGTATCTTATTTCACAATCATAATCATTCAAAGTTTCCATCCAACGTCGCTGCCTCATGTTCAAATCCTTCTGATTGAACAGATGTTGAAGGCTCTTATGATCAGAATAGATCACACACTTGATTCCATATAAATAGTGTCTCCACAGTTTTAGTGCAAATACTACGGCACCCAACTCCAAGTCATGGGTGGTGTAATTCTTTTCATGCACTTTTAACTGTCGTGAAGCATAGGCAATAACCTTGCCTTTCTGCATAAGCACACACCCCATGCCAGTGTGTGATGCGTCGCAGAAAACCATGAATTCTTTGGTACCTTCAGGCAATGTCAGTACAGGTGCATTGCTTAGCTTCTGCTTAAGGATATCAAAGGATTCTTGCTTCTTAGGGCCCCAATTGAACTTTATTTTCTTCCTAGTCAAAGAAGTTAGGGGTGCAGCAATCCTTGAAAATTTTTCAATAAAACGCCTGTAATAACCTGCCAATCCCAAGAAACTGCGAATCTCTGTAGGCGTCTTTGGCTCTTGCCAATTCATGACAGCTTCCACCTTAGCGGGATCCACTTGGATTCCACGCTCACTTACAACATGTCCAAGGAATTGGACTTCCCGAAGCCAAAATTCACACTTCGAAAATTTGGCGTAAAGCTTCTCCTGTTGAAGTAGTGAAAGAAAACATCGAAGATGCTTCTCATGATCAGCTTGGGTCTTCGAGTAGATGAGGATGTCGTCAATGAAGACGATGACAAATTTGTCCAAGTAGGGCTTGCAAACGCGATTCATGAAATCCATGAATGCGGCAGGTGCATTAGTGAGCCCAAAAGGCATCACTAGGAACTCGTAATGACCATAACGAGTCCTAAATGCAGTCTTGTGTACATCTTCATCTTTAACCTTCAATTGATGATAGCCTGACCTCAGATCGATCTTGGAGAAGTAACTTGCCCCTTGAAGCTGATCGAACAGATAGTCGATTCTGGGCAATGGGTACCTATTCTTGATAGTGAATTTATTAAGCTCACGGTAATCGATGCATAGACGCATCGATCCATCCTTCTTCTTGACAAATAAGATTGGTGCTCCCCAAGGAGACGAACTAGGTCTAATGAAACCCTTGGCTAGCAATTCATCTAGTTGTGTTCTCAATTCCTTCATCTCTATTGGTGCCAACATATAAGGCGCCCTTGCTACTGGTGCTGCTCCAGGGATGATGTCAATTCTGAATTCCACTTGCCTATCTGGTGGTAAACCAGGTAGTTCTTCAGGAAAAACTTCAGGGTATTCAGAAATAATAGGGATATCCTCAATCTTAGGCTTCGGCTCATCAATAGTCATTTGTGCCATGTAGATGACACAACCCTTCTTCAAACACTTAGAGGCCTTGAGCATAGTCACTTGCTCAGGCAGTCCATACTGGGTATCTCCCTGAATGGTAAGTGATTCACCTGACGGAGTCTTAATCACCACTTGCTTCTTATTGCAGACAATCTGGGCCTGGTTATGAGATAACCAGTCCATACCCAAAACTATGTCGAAACCGGCTAACTTCAAAGGAAGTAGGGACAAAGGAAAAGAGTGGTTCCTAATGGATATAACACATCCATCTAACACAATTGAGACGGTTTCTATGGTTCCATCAGCTAATTCCACCTCATACTTCACACTTAAGGTTTTTATTGGCAATTTCAACAATTCACAAAACTTATTATCTACAAATGATTTATCAGCTCCTGAATCAAATAACACTCTCGCATAAACATCATTTATAAGGAAGGTACCTGTGATCACATTGTCGTCCTGCACAGCTTCCTTCGCATCCATCCTGAAGACCCTAGCATTGGTCTTCTTCCCTTCCTCAGTTTTCCTTGCATATTTTGGGCAATTTGTCTTAATGTGCCCTTTTTCGTTGCAACTGTAGCACGTTGCGTCCTTCAGTTTCTTGCACTCTAGGGTTTTATGTTCCGAAGATTTGCAAATCCCACATGGCCTCGTCTGAGACTGGGATTTCGACTTAAGTCTGCACCTCCCGAAGTGGTGCTTCTGACAAATCTTACACTTGGGCTTATCTCCAGATTGATGCCCATCCTTCTTAGTACCAGACCCCTTCTTGTGGTCATTGTTTCCCCAGTGCTTCTTGTCTGACCGTCGCGAATTGTCATCTTCACGCTTCCTTTTCTCGACATCCGTGTTCCTCAGCGATCTTTGTCTGACCGCGTCCAGTGTGAGGACAAAGATATATCAGCTACTGATCTGAAAGTAGCTGGCCGAGAGGCTTTTACACTTGCCTTTATCTCTGGGGCTAAACCCCCAATGAAACGAGCTATTCTTTTGGGTTTCGGGGTCACCAGATAAGGAACCAACCTTGACATTGTATTAAAGCTCGTAAGGTAAGCTTGGCAATCCAGATTCTTCATAACCAAGGATAAGAAATCAGATTCAATCTTTTCTACCTCATGCTGAGGACAGTAGTTCTCCATGATGAGGGCAACAAATTGCTCCCATGTCATGTTGTACAATGGGATCTTCCCAGTAGCTTGAATCAACGATCTCCACCAGGCTAGGGCCTCACCCTTGAATGACTGAGACACGAATTTCACCACATCCTTAGTAGCGCAACCACTAATATCAACCACTGTGTCCATCTCATCCAACCATGTCATGCAGTCTATAGCCCCTTTTTCCCCAGTGAAATCCCTGGGTTTGCATGAAACAAAGTATTTTTAGGAGCAACCCTTATCACGGGGTCCTTGATTCAGCATGATCCTTTGAGATGGGACACTTTGCTGATTTGAAAAGTGACGATCGTCATCATCTTTCTTTGGTTCTTCCTTCTTGGAGGGTGGCTTGCTGTGAGCCTCAGAATGAGTCTTAGGCTTTGAATACGGTGCAGATAGGGTCCTACTTCGAGTCCCGCTATATTCATCATACTGCCGCTCTATGGCCTTTGTAACATCGTTGTCTATTAATGCTTGCAGTTCAGCACCCGTTATATTAATTCGGGCATCATCCTGATTTCCCCGTGGGTGACTGTTGATCTCATCCGAGTCAGCCATTGTATCTTGAATTGTTACATAAGATATTGAAAATAATTTATTGGGAAGTTTATTATGGAATTGTCTTTTAGGGCAATTCATTAACCATGGTAAACATAGACCATATTTGGTTAATTTATTAATCATGCTTATTTAGGATTTTTTTACTTTAATTTATCCTAATTACAAATCAATAACAGTATTATTAGTGGCACAAAAGGCCTACTCACAGGGACATCTTAAATCATAAGCCATGATTTCAGAGAATCAAAGCATGAAGGTTTGAACATAGTTCTTTACCTTTTTCTGACAGGGAGTCATAGACTACTACTGTCTTTTGTCTTATATGACAATGAGTATGGCCCGTAGGCACTATATTACCAATATATGGTCAACATATGATCATCTTAATTGATGATTTAAACCCATGATTTATAGATCATTAAGTTAGGTTAGGAATCTTTTGAAGAATCCTTATATAAGAATGACGTGTGTGATTTAAACGAATCACGTCTGCCAGGAGCGTTAACATGTTTTCAGATGTTAACAGGGATCCGAATCTTTTAAACAGGTCTTACCATCTTGGCCAAGTCTTATAATGACATGTAAGCTAGGTTATACCTTTGAGATTCTTATTTAATATATAATAGGCAAATTATTTTTAAAAGGAATGATTTTGATTTATTTATTTCATATATTTATGTATACAATGACAAAAGTGAAACTTATAAATTTAACATTCCATTAATTTTTAAAGTATTACACATTGCCCTAAACGGGACTTTTAACAGAACAATTTGCCCACGCAGGGGCTAAACCGATATACATGTCCACGCAGGGACCAAATACTAGAATAGATGTCCACGCAGGGACTAAAAAGACAAGTCCACGCAGGGACTAAATACACAGATAAATGTCCACGCAGGGACTTGATTGAAATAGGAAATACAACAATACATATAGGGATTTAATGATCCCTCTTCTTCTTCCCCTTTAACAAGCTCGCTAGGCCTTGAGGAAACCCCGGTTGTTCCTGCGTTCTTCTTGGAACTCATGTTCCACCCGACTTAGTCTTTGGAGGATTTCCTCCTGTTCCGGTGGGGAAAATCGTGGTGGCTGCGACTGCTGTCGAATCGGTGGTCGAGCAGGTACTTGATATCCATGAGTTGGATATCCCACTCCCCAAGGAGCTCCATACGGTCTTTTCGGATGTAGGGCGTTGTAGTTTGCCGTGACTAGGTACGGGTCGGCCTCAGCATAGTTATAATGAGTGTGAGCCGGCTGCTCAAACGGATTGTACGCCGTCGAACCATCGTATGTAGGAATCAGGTTATCAAAACAAAATGGTGGCAGCTGCGGTGCAACTGGTGCAGAACTCACCTCTGGAACTGGGTTTCAGGGCCCACCCATTTGTGGGTCTTCATGCAGTGGCGGGTAGTGACTGCCACTGGAGTGTCGAGGGGTGCTAAAGTGAAAATCCCCTCCTCGCGCGGATATTCGCGCGCCTGTTCTCCTACGCCTTGGTGGTTCTGGAGGTGCTTGATGAACTGGCAGCGGTGGAGGCGGTGGCGTGACCGCCACGAAACGTGAATCCTCTGAGGGATCCTGCTGCTGGTGAGGCGATGAATGGTGAGAAGGTGTGAAGTACCATTCATGTTGGTTAAACCTCGCTTGGTAACTGTCTGGACCACCGTAGGGTGATCCGTGGAAGGTAGATCCATCAGAGATCTCGATGGGATGGTTGGGGGTACCGCTTGCAAGTTTGACGGGATCCGTGTCCTCGTCCATGTCCATTGCATTATTTCCTGAGAAGTGGTCCTCTGGTCCTAGTGGGTTAAAACCCACTGGTTCTTGAATATAGTTTGCCGGGCTGAACAGGCCCTGAAAGACAGGAGTAGGGTCGCCGAAGGAACGGTGCGAAGCAGATCGCTGCAATGGTAAGAAGGAATGACGGGAGTCTTCGGGCTCGTTTTCCGAGTGCGGTCCAAAAGAGTGACGGTAGGGAGGCGTTGAGCTGTGCGAGACAGACCGTCTAGCGGGCTCCAAATGGTTCCTCCAGTTTCCCTGAGGATCGGCACTCATAGTGGTAGAAGGAGTTCGCCGGTGTGAAGGCCCGGCCTCGTGATCGTTGGGGGCAGTGATTGGCCCCTTGCCTCTTCCTCCTCTTCTGAATCTTGGTGGCATTTCCTGTTAACAAATAAAAGATACAACAAGAAATATAAAGGACAAAGTTAAAATTAAAATTAAATAAAACAATTTGGATTATTCCTAGGTTCTTTGTCTAGACTCAAAAATTTAGGAATGTGCAATTGTGTCATTGAGATTAAACACAAAAGGCTAGTGTTTAATTCACTCAACGTTGGCTCTGATACCAACCTGTCACACCCCGATATTTCCACGTATTACCGGTGGGCCCGATGGGGAGTATCGTGACGTGGTTGGTAACATTACAGTCAAACAACACAATATTTAATATGCACAGCGGAAGCAAAAGATAGATATATTTCAACCAAACAAATTGTAATATCGAGTATCACAAGATAGTTGAAAATAATCCACAGGTGGATCAAAAATAAATAGGAAACATTGTTCAACAGTTTTGACATCCAAGCTTGCGAGACTTATTGTGGACGCTAGGAGAAAGCCAGCCTAGTTTACATAGTACCTGCACTTAACCTTTTTGGGAAAATACGTCAGTTTACACTGGTAAATACAATTAACTGACTAATTTGAAAAGGTTTAATAAAATTGATTTGAATGCACGTGGCACAAACTCTTTATAACTTGGGATAATTATTTGAATATAATACTTATAAAAGAATTACATGTTCCTTATGCGTTCAGTAGCCCGATCCGTAGACCGGGTTAAAGATCAATAGACACACCACATTATTTATTTATACACTGACGGGTGTACGCCTACACCCCGTGCTCAGGTCATTGCCATCTCGTAAGATGATGCCAAGGATATCGGGGACATGGTCATTAACCCCCCAAAGGGTTTAAGCAAACAAAACATTTCAAAACGGAGCATATCAATGATTTAACCTCTATTCGATTAAAGATTCAATGCCGGACCAAGCGGTATTTTATATACCGTACCCCAAGCCCGTATAAGGGAAAATAAGTTAAAAGTATTTACCTTTGCAAGTATCAATCACAAATAGCAAGTGCGTGTAGCTTTTACCGGGTCTCCTATTCTGGAATGAAGGTTTATAATAACCTATTAGAATCCTAACGGGTCTTTAATTAAGCCTAAACTTAGACCGGTTAGTTTTAATGAAAGATACGGTTCGAACACGTGATTAAGCGAAGACCGGAATAGAATGTGGTTTAGACCCGACAATTTTGAAGACTTGTATAATATGGGTAAACTAAACACATTCTGGATTTTGAGATAAAACGGTAAGGTTTGACCCGTTTCGGCTAATTTATGCAAACTAGTTACATAAACCGAACCGAACGCGTAAGGGGCGTAACGGGTATCCATAAGGGTCATATACAGGTTTCCAAAGTTAATATGTCTTAAATATGTTGGGATATCAGTAGGATACCTTCCATTATGCCTAAAACGAGTTTAATCTAAATATAAGCCCCGTAGGGGTATTTTGGTCATTTTAAAGATCATAAAAGAGATTAAATGAAATTCTGAGATTCGGGTCTGAATAAATCAGTAAAACCACTTAACTTATCAGGTTATATCAGTTGGTGATAAGTCTTATATGACAAAATGGTTTTAAACCCATACTAGGTGTTTAATACGCGTAAAAAGCCATTTTTAGCGATTTCCGGGTTATACAGGAAATCTGAGTTTTCTGATCCGGTTATAAAGGTCAAAATACTTTATTTATTATATAAAATCAGTAGCAATTGGATTGGTGTCAAAATATTATGTAGAACTCATTTTATACACAAAAAGGGTATAATCGGTATTTACCGAATTAAGGCGATAACCTTAGGTTATGATCAGTTTAAAAATGATTAAAAATCTTTAAAAATATCAAAATATTATATTACATCAGTGGGAAAAAGGTTTGGTGTCAAAAATTGGGTTTAGATAGGCTTTATGCTAATGACGCCGTTTAATTACTAAAAAGCGTTCTATTTACGTCATTGAGCATAACTCCTAATCTAGACCTCAAACTGATGTGAAACTTTAGGGACAAGTTTATAAATCAGTAACAAAGATTTTTGTTCTCTCACATTTCCAAAATTCTCGTTTTATGGTAAAAAGGGCATTATGGTCAACATTAAGCGATTAACGGAAACGTGCATATGAATCGGACAATCAACGAACGAATCATAGAGGGCTATACTAACATGTAACCTGGTCCTAAGGAAGTCCTAAGGCATTTTCAAACCATACTAAATCGGGTCAGAACTGAAGTCAAAGAAAAAGTCAAAGTTTTGCGACTTTCGGTTCCGAACCGGGTCTAAACAGAAAATTGTCGGATCAAACAAGCTTAGACCAGTTCTTATACTTATTACTAAGTTATATGAGTGATAAAATAGGTTACATGCCTTCTACATTGCTAATTATGCGTTAATTCAAAAATTAAGTTTCTGTTGACTTTTTATAAACAACTTTGACCCGACATTTGATCTAGTTAGAGCGGTAATCAGAGGGTGCCCTTTTAAGGGTTTATTACCCACAAAATTACCAACTTATAACTACCTTCAATTCGACTAATCACTGGACCATTAATGATTAATCGCTAAGTCAAATGTTAATTACGACGGTTTGACTTTTAAGCTAATAACTAAGTAAAACTCAATTAAGGAAGGTCAAGTATACTTACAGAAGTCCTATGCACGATTAGAGATGACTTGGAAAGGCACTTGTGCTCCAGAAATGAACAGAAGTGGAGTTGTGATGGGATGATCAAAAGTTGCAAATAATGGTGCTTTATATAGTGCTTAAATCTCACTAGATTGTTGACAACCAAAGCTACAACTGATCATGGATCATCCACAAGTGTCCATAGTGCCTAGGAATTATTAGGGGTCGCCCAAGGAAGTGAAAATATATGTTTTAAGTCGGTTACAAGGCTGAACAGGCCGCTGCCTGTATTTTCTGCATCTGGGGATCGCATGCGGCCCGCGTAAAGTTCTGGTAAGACTTACGCGGCCCTTTTGAGGCCTGCTGTCAGGTTAAAAAGTTTCTAGTTATTGTATCATTGCCTCTTGGTCCTTCGAAGGTCATCCCACCTTTATTTCTTGCATTATGAGCCCTTCAAATTGACTTATAAGGGCTTCAAGACTTATACCCACTTTGTTAAATCCTTGGTCACTTTATGTTTACCCGAAAATTCATAATTTTCAACGTTGACGCTTTAACCCTTCGCGTACAAATTTTATCATAATTTTCTCATACGATAACGAAACTTGGTGAAATTTTTATCGTGCATTCTAGTGAGCATAATTAATCGTTACAAAGCTCCGGGTTTGCTAAAAGGTCACTCAGAGGTATACCTTAAACATGTTGAAACATTTAACCCCTGTAGTTTGTATTCTCTCACTTTCTTTCACAGTTAGCTTCGTATGATCCATGATTCATTCATTTAAGGGTATAAACATCATGTAGGGTTATTGTAAAGTATATTTATCCATTGTTGACATTTTGAACCCTTATATTCACATACTTTTCTTGTTTGTCAACTTTAGTCCCTCTAGAGTATTCTTTCACACGTTCAAGCTTATGACACGTGTCAATACATTATAGGACGTGAATTTTTTGAGGTGTTACAGTGATCATAAGGTATAACCTCAGGGGTTATTCCCTATGCAATTATGATCACTAAGCAAGCTTGGTCGGATCCTAATGATCGACCAAACGGGTCGGGTTTGAAAGTCTAAGCGGTTATCTAGACCGCTTAACTTATGACCCTAAACAAGCACTAAACTAGTAGTGACGAGTTAAACATGTCAAAACATGTTTAACCTACTTAAAAAACTGATTTGGTATAAAAAAAAGTGTTTTGATACCTAAAAGTAGTTCCGTTGCAAAATGCGTGCTAAAACGCATTTTGACCGAAACTTTGACTCGTCACTATGCCTAGTTAACGTAGTAATCGGTAGGTATAATCACTAAGGATTATAACCATCGTGATTACGATCACGTTGCAAAGTTCAACCGAACTTTACGTTGACCATTGACTGGTCAAACTGAAAGTCAAACGCTATTTGACTTTTTAAGCTAGGAAAATAATAAAAGAATGAAGGAAGCTTAGAAAGGGTCCTAGCTATCTTTTCTACCAAGAATAAGTTTTCCAATCACTTGAGAGAGCTCCCAATTCAGATTAGAGAGGAGATTGAGAAGAAATGAGCAAAGAAACAAGTGAATGGACCTTGCTATTTATGCTTGTCATGAACTCACAAGATTAAGACATGTGTTTGTGTTGCTTCCAAGCAAAAATCATGGCCATACACTTGTTGGATGCAGGTTCAAAGCCTTGGAGAAGGGATAACTTGGTTACCACACAAAGATCTTACAAGAACAGCCCCTGAATTATCAAACAGCTGCTGAAATCAACTTTCTGGTCGCTGGGCAATTCACACGGCCGGCGTAAGTAATGGGGAGGGGGCTATGCGGCCCGCCTGGGCTCCCCAGATCAGCAACAGTTTGACAAATTTACAGTTCAGGTCCCTGCACTTGGTTTAAGCTCATTTCAGCCCCTTTTGACCCCCGTTAAACTATTTTCAAGGCTCTACAAGGTCAATAAAGTTTAGAGGACTCAAAATGTGCTCGGAAAACTCTCGGATGTCGGCTCGTTTGGTCGTACGGTCGCGTTATTCGTTAAATTACGACGAAACTCAAACGGACGCGAAAACGAACCAAATTAAGCGACGAATGGTATTTTTTCATACCGACCACTAAAATAAAAATATTTTATTGTGTACAAAAATTTTGGATGTCAAGATGTGGTCAGAACGTAAGATATGCGCGAAAATGCAAACTTACGCCGTTTTTGACACTTTTAGTCCTTGTAAGATCAAATAAGCATATTTTCACACACCGAACCACTCAAAGCTTATTTCTAAGCTATGTTTAGGTTATTTATGGTATGTTTAGCATATGATCATGTTCCGGACTGTACGTTGCCTTACGAAACGGCAGACTTTTGCAAGTTGACGCAAATAGTCCCTGTGATTAAATAAACTTGATTTCGCCACACCAAACCTTCCAAAACTTATTTCTAAGTTATGTAAAGGTTATTTAATGTATTTTAAGCCTATTTCACTATTCCAGAGTGTTTGTTGCATTAAACTGGTTATATTTACGCATTAGATCGCGTATAACCTTCCAGAAAGCGATTTAAAGCTCGAAATCGAACAAGAATTGATATGTGCAAACGATACACATATTTACACAATTCCCAAGTATGAAATACAATATTTCATTGGTTTGGTATTTGTTTGATGATTGAAGTGACACAGGTGTCACACTTCTCATAAGCTTATGTGTTTCATCACATTCGTTATCAAGAGGGATGCCAAGTGATAGGATACCCCTCTGTACATCTTCTTCCATTTTCAAAATTGCTTTGATTGTTTTAACAAACACCCTTCTTCTATTGTGAAAACGTATAACGAATCTTCTGATTCTCAGTGTGTATCTCCATGAAACGATGGTTGCCATTTTTGGCGTTTTGGTAAAATATTTTTTTAGAATGATTGATGGAAGTGATTATGGAACAGATGTTAACGTCGTTTTTATAATGATGTTTTTGGCGCGTAATTTAGGAGGGAATTTCTTCTAATAAATGTTAATAATTGACTTTCAGTTACTGTTTGTTTCTTCTACCTGTAAGTCTGCATAGCGTTTTATCATTAAGATTTGGCGTTTTGTATTAATGGTGTTTTATTCGTTTTGAATGGCGTGTTCTCATTTTAGTTTGGCGTTTTGAATTTGAATAGTAACAGACCTTTTTACCCTTAATGAAGCGCGCCCACGTAATAAAATTGATGTTATTTACGAAAACGCCATCGTGCCAATCTAGTCCATAGATTGTTTTGATCGGACGATTCATAAGCGTTCTCACTGTTCTCACACTTTTCACCGTTTTCCCTAAATCCTGACCCTATATATAAGGTCAGGATTTAGGGAAAACGTCTAAAAGTGTGAAAATGGTGAGAACGCTCCTCAACTGTTGGATCAAAACAATCTATGGAGTAAAATGGCGCGGTGGCGTTTTCGTAAATAACATCAACTTTATTACTTGGACATGCTTCATTAAGGGTAAAAGGGTCTTTTTACTGCTCTAATTCAAAATGCCATTAAAAAATCTTGCCTTAACCTACGTTCCACACACATCAACCACTTCGAGATTAAACGACCAAAACGCCATTAATACAAAATGCTAAACCTTAATGATAAAACGCGTTGCAGATTTAACAGATAAATGGAACAAACAGTAACTGAAAGTTAATTATTAACATATATTACAAGAAAAGTCCATCCTAAACTACGCGCCAAAAACATCGTTATATAAACGACGTTACTATCGCTTCCATCATCAATTCCATTGATCATACCTAAAATGTCATCTTTAACCAAAAAGCCAAATTCCAAAAAAGGCTCTGAAAGGAAGAAAAATGCGAGCCATCGTTTCATGGAGATACACCCTCAGAATCAGAAGATTCGTGATCCGTTGAACATGGAAAAAGATGGTTTGTTAAAACAATCAAAGCCATAGTGAACATGGAAGAAGAAGTACAGAGGGGGATCCTAGCACTTGGCATCCCTCTTGATAACCATTGTGATAAAACACATACGGTTATAAGAAGATTAATTAGAAAATTTGGACCAAACAAGTCAAATGCAAAAATGGACCCAGTCATCACATCATGGCGTTTTGATGAAGACACAGACATTGTCACCGTTATATGTGATAACAGAGATCAGGAAGACTACATGCTTGAAAACATCATGACCAAGCAGGGTCTTGGGTTCCTGGATGAGTTACACAACGCCACATGTTTGAACACATACATGAACATAAAATTGGCGTTGTTGCAGGACATGTTCAAATGGAGGCTTCAAAATCTTAAAGAACAATAAGCCAATGAAAGTGAAGTGATGACTTGGATGAGAGACTAGATGAAGAATCCGAAGAAGAAGTCGAGGGGAGTGATGGATACTTCTCAGACAAAGTCCCTTCTGACGAGGAGTTTTAATTTTTTTCTCTTTTGTGTAATTTTTTTCTCTTTTGTGTAATTTTTTCTGTGTTTGTTATGTACTTTTCAAATAATAAAATACTATATTTCTCTCATTAGTTACAAAACGCCAAAATGACACAAAAGCCAGATACCAAAATTTAATTAGTGTACTTTAACATCTTGATTTACAAAAACGCCATTAAAATACAAAACGCCAAACTTGAAAGATGGGACGTCTTACAGACTTGACATATAAAGCTGAACAAACAGTAAATACAAACAGTAACTGAAATGACGGATACTTTATTACTAACATTTATTATAATAAAATACCACCTAAACTACGCGCAAAAAAACATCTTATATAACAAATGTCTCAGGACTTTCAATTGATCACACCCAAAAACAAACGCCATGTTTCCTAAATATCAATCACTTTAAAAAGCCAAAAAAGTTAACACAAGCACATATGGCAAACGTCGTTTCTTGGATATTCAGTATTGTTGTGCATGAAGTTTCACTAAATGGATTCTTAGCTGCGGGGGGTGGGGGGGGGAGTAACTCAATAAGATTTTGCTGAATGAGATGGAAAAATCTTCAAGAGAAAGAGACTGATGACAGTATATGTCATTTAGTGTGCTTTGTTCTTGAAGAAGGTTTGGATGAGAAGAAGAGACCGATACGAGTGTAAATGCTATTTTGGACTCCATTATTAATAATGAAGAGTGGGATGAAGATAAAGATGAAGACCAAAGATCAATCAAGTGAAAAAACCACTCACAATCACACCCAGAAAATAACATCCACACATACAGCATCGATATATGTATCCAACCATCTGCAAAACAACTTCAACAATCAACAACAATAGATCACACCAAAAACCAAAACGCCATATTTTACTGGCAGATCAGCTTCGTCTAGAGTCGGGCGTTTCACCTGTGTAGGGAAATCGGCATCTATCTAAGGTATTCAAATGTTCAACGCACAAAAACTTCAAGAAGAAGAGACTGATGACAGTGAAGATTTGGATGAGAAATTGGATTAAGATTTTTAATTTTTTTTCTTTTCTATTTTTTTGGTGTCATTTTCTGTGGTTTGTTATCTAATTTTTCGATAATAAAATACATTATTTCTGTAAATTGCTTATAAAACTCCAAGCTACCACAAACGTCAAACGCCAAAACTATAATAAAATTACTTTAAACAAGTATTGTTAAAAAACTCTAAAGATTCACAGAAATGTATAAAACAATGTGCAAGAGAATAGAACAAAAGGGTGTCTTAAAAAGTTTTATTTTGCCATCTTTATCTAAACGCCATTAAATACAAAACGTCACAACCTAAAAGATGGGACGTGTTACATCCATAACAGATAAAGCTGAACAAACAGTAACTACAAACAGTAACTGAAACGACGAAAACTTTATTATTAACATTTATTATATTTAAAACCACGCCATGGCAATTGAATTTTTTTTATATTTTGAAAAGGCCATTATTACCTGTCACATTATAGGTATGCATCTTACATCGCACGACAAAAGATACAAAAAATACACATCAAAAAATATAATTACTCTTGTTTTTAGTGGCAAAAACATATATCTACCTCGCGCCAAAAAAAGCCATTATATAAGTAGAACAGGTAAACAAACTTAACACTCCACAGATTGTCTAAACACGACACACATTGTCAAAAACACCACACAACTTCAAAAAAATGGCTTATGTTATTGCATGGAGGTTTGAGAGGTCGGAGAAATGTTTCGTCCTAAAGTTCTCTGACAGGAGAAAGGTGAAGGTCAAGACTATCAAGGTCATACTTATTATGGATGAAGCCGTTCAGAGGGATATTCTGGTTCTTGGGGTTCCAAGGGCCGACAATTGTGAAAGGACTCAAAACGGTATTAAGAAGATTGAAGAGAAAATTCCAGCTGATGATGATGATGATGTTGACGATAGTGATCTACCAACAGTTACCAGTTGGAGTTTGGATGAACAATCAAGAACGGTGAAAGTGACTTATCAATACGGGGTAGATTATTCATTGACGATGGACGAAGTGCTGAACACAGATAGACTACACCTTCTTGAACAACTCTGTGATTTAGGAGCTTAAAACGATGCAAGATCAAGAGTTGTGATGATATTTAAATATAGGATGCAACAAAGACGAAATGAGGTTATGTCATTATACGTCAACGAAAAAGATGATGTTGATGAGTCTGAAGAAAGTGATGATCAAAGCGATGGGTACATCTCTGATGTAATATCATCAACAGAAGACTATTAGTTTAGTTTGATTTCGTCTTAGTTGTAATGTTTTGAATTATTAATGAATTTAAGAACGCCATGAACGGCAAGATATTTACCTTTATAAAATATAAGGGATTAATTCAACTTGTCAGATCTACAAAAACGCCAAAAAAATTGCAATGTTTGAATTATTAAAGGTATATAATGAATTTGGGAACGCCATGGAAGCCAAGACGTTTGAATTATTAATTGATTTTAATGAATTTGGGAACGCCATAAATGTGACAATTCGAAATTTAGAACCCTTCTTGTATCCCGATGTAACATGCTTAAACGTGTGACTAGTTAACTTGTGTGATTAATGATAAGTGAACCTTTTATGTGATTATGTGTTATGTTTATATGTATGCTTGTGTGTATAGTATGTGTATATGTTTAAGTGAGCCGAGAACCAAGAACCCGACTCGAGACCATGTGGTCTCGAGTGAACAGTGCAACATGTGGGCCGGTTGGGCCGTGCACCTCATCCGAAACCCATTAGGGTGCACCATTGTGGAACAAGTATATAACCCTTAGTGATAGCCACACTTGTCATCTTTTGGGCAAACAACACACATACTCCTCTACACACACACTCTCCATTCTCCCTCACTAAAACCCTAAGCCACAACATTCTTCTCCTTCATTCTCGGATTCGAACCGGTAACCACAAGGAGCTCTCGGATCGGCACACACACACACACCCGTTTGGAAGCTTCACACTCACCCTTGAAACCCATCAATCGGTTAGTGTCTTTATGATGTTTGTTGTTAAATGATAGTATGAATGATATGATTTCCCTAGTATAGGTGTGTGCTTGATGATGTTTTTGTGAATCGGACGTGTATGTTGTTAATAATCGGCTAACATGTCTTGACTTCGGATATATCACATAATGAGCTAATGATGTCTTGTGTCTAAATGTGATTCAAACCATTAAATGTGGATGTTCATAAAACCGGATTGCATATGTGTATAGATAGCATCATGTTAATCGGATTAGTGTAGAGTTGATTTTGAGATGTTATGTGATGAATATGCTCAAGTGTTTTGATGGTTGTTCATGTTATGACTATGATTAATGCTAGAAACCCTAAAAGATGATGAACAAGTTTGATGATCAACATGAACATGACTTGAATATATGAAGAACTTGTTGAATATGATATGAATATGTTATGAATATTTGAAATCTGATTGTTTGATCCATTTTGGTTAATAACTAGACAAGAAAACATGTTTAGTGGATAGTACACAATTGTTGCATGAAATCAAAACCTCATTGGCTAAGTACAAGGACAGAAATCAGCAGATGTTCAGCCGAGAACTTCAGTCTCGACTCGAGACCGGGAGCATGATAACTCGAGACTGCAGTTTTCGACTTGGGTTGCGAGTCGAGAACCCATAGTCTCGACTCGAGACCACACTTGATCAGCACATAAACATCATGACTCGAGACCATACTTGCGAGTCCGGTTGCGACTCGAGACCAACATATGCATAACCCGAGACCTCATCAGTTGCGACTCGAGACTTGTAAGCTATAACTTGAGACCGCACAGTCTCGACTAGAGACCGCACAGTCTCGACTCGAGACCATGTGCATGTGCACACTGTTTGGACTTGCACCCCATTACGGGCTTAGGTAATTGGGCAGGACATTTGGGCTTAATGCATGGACCTTATACGTTCTGTGGTGTATGAATGTTATTTGGGCTGGCATGAATGAAACTTGCATGCTATGTGCTAGCATACGTGTCGAAACATACGTGCACTACCTGAATACGAACCTGACTTGTACGGTATCTATGTTAGGACGTAGTTGGCCACTTACAACTTGATTGACTTTTCTGTGTATCTGCCGAGCAAACCAAGGTGAGTTCACACCCTCTACAAAGCATGGGATTCCCAGGGGTCGGGAATTGGGGTTAAGGAACATGGGTTCCTCGTCCTCCTTGGGTAGGACAGCATTGGTTCAGGAATGTAATTCCTCGTCCTCATGGACAGATAACTCGTACTAGACCAAAACTCTATCACGAAGTCCCTCCTTTTTATATCGACTTAATTGCCGGGCCAATGGCGAGCGGGTCATTAGTTAGATAGCGCTATTTAGGTCTGACAAAACCTCACACCGTACCGCAGAGGACGGGCGTGAACTAATGGACCTGGGGCACGTCAATGATGATAGACATTGACAGTTTCAGGGCACATAAACATGACTACAGTCAGCAGTCGATATGGTAACGAGTCTAGTGTATACATGGGGTAGCCCCCACGGCCGAAATGCCAGATAACTAACACGGGGTAGCACCCACGGCTGGATTGCCAGAGTAACTGGGAATAAACAAGTCACGTTTTTAACTATGGGGTAACCCCCACGGCAGGATGCCAGATAAAGGAAACTGTTTTCAAAACAACTTAAAACGAACACCCAACCGTGAACTCACTCAACTTGTTGTTGACTCGTTACTACATGCTTTGCAGGTCAATAGGTGCTTAGCTGGAGCTTGCATGGAGGAGAGTCGTTGTGGGGCATGGACAGCTGCGTGCCGTGTTAAACTTTGAAACAATTAAACTTATGTTTTGGTTTTAAGACTTATGCTTCCGCTTGCAACTTAAATTATGTTTTGTTTGAACACCAATTGTATTGGTTGGATTTTTATAACTACTTACATGCTTGTTCAATATGATTGGTGGCTGGATCCTGGTCAGTCACGCCTCCAAGCGGTAGTGCTCCGCAGGTGGATTTTGGGGGTGTGACAGATTGGTATCAGAGCCATTGGTTATAGTGAACTTGGTTTTAATAAAGGAGAAATGTTTTTGTTAAAACCAGACTATAACCCGTACGGTGCTCTACGATCCACAACGACGCTTCACTCCACATGCAAGGCTCAACATTCTAGGTGATATGATCTGTTTATATATTGCCTACTTGTTAGTTACATAGTACATTGCTCGTGGTATGCTTGGTTAGTATAACTATTGTTGCTTGAACACGTGTGTACTTACTCACTTCTGTCGTCGCATTTTCGCGAACCCCTCTCACTCACGTTCCTCTTAATATGAAGATCATGTCTGGACGCGTTAACCTAACACAAGCCCAGTTGACGGCTCTGATCAACGAACGAGTTGCCGCAGCACTTGCAGCTGCACACGCAGGAGGTATATCCTGCAGTCCGAACTCATTCTAGGATCTTTAGAATCCTACTCTCGTGAACCAACCTTTGTGTTAAACTCTGTCTTTTCTTTCACCCACGATAGGTCAGCATGCTCAGCCACCCGTGTGCACCTTCAAAACCTTTATGGACTGCCGACCCACTACTTTTAGCGACACTGAAGGAGCCGTAGGCCTCCTCCACTGGTTTGAGAAACTAGAATCTGTGTTCGAAATGTGTGAATGCCCTGAGGCGCGCAGGGTGAAGTATGCTACCGGTACTCTCGAGGGTTTAGCCCTCACGTGGTGGAACGCTCAGGTCCAAATGCTGGGGTTGGTTGCTGCCAACGCAACCCCATGGGAAACTTTTAAGGAAATGATCAAGGAGGAATACTGCAGTCGTGATGACATTCATAAGCTGGAAGTCGAGTTCTTCAACCTCAAGATGACGGGGTCAGAAATTGAGGCGTACACTAAGAGGTCAAATGAGCTTGCCTTACTGTGTCCTACTATGGTGGACCCTCCATTTAAGCGTATTGAACTCTTTCTCAAGGGCTTGGTGCCAGAGATCCAAAGCCATGTGACTTCAGCGAACCTCGCCACCATCCAGCAAGTTGTTCAGTTGGCTCACCGTCTCACTGATCAGGCGGTGGAGCAGAACAAGTTACCAAAGCGCATAGGTGCTGCAACTACTTCTGGTACCTCTAGTGACAACAAAAGGAAATGGGATGGAACTTCAAGTAAGGGGTCGACTACTGTTCAGTCCCAGTCTCAGCAGAGAAAGACTGATGACTACAAGAGCCCTAGTCAGCAATCATCTGGTGGACAAAGTCATGGTGGGTACAAAGGGAATCACCCCAAATGCAATCGTTGCAGCCTGCACCACAGCGGGCCATGCACCAGGGGCAACTGTCACCGGTGCAACAAGCCGGGTCACGCTGCAAAGGATTGCAGGAGCTTATACCCCGCCAATCAGAATCGTCAGCAAGCTCAACAGAACCAGCGCCAGCAGCAGCAGCAGGGTGATAACAAAGGGTGCTTTCAGTGTGGAGCTGAGGGTCACTTCAAGAGAGACTGTCCCCAACTGAACAGGAACCAGAACAACAACAACAACAACAATAACAACAATCAGGGGAATGGTAACAATGGGAACACCAACAACAATGGTGCCAGGGGGCGGGCGTTCGTGATTGGCCAAGGTGAAGCAAGGAATGACCCCAATGTTGTGGCGGGTAAGTTCCTTCTCGATGACTTTTATGTTTCAGTATTATTTGATTCGGGTGCCGATACTAGCTACATGTCACTAGAAGTTAGCCAAATGCTTAAGCGTATTCCAACACCTTTGAACAACAAGCACACTGTAGAGCTAGCAAATGGTAAGAGTTTAGAAGCCACACACGTAGTCAAGGGTTGTAAACTTATTCTCACTGACCAGACCTTCTCTATCGACCTCATTCCTATTGTCTTGGGTAGTTTCGACGTTGTCATTGGGATGGATTGGTTATCCCAACATCGAGCAGAGATTCTTTGCAACGAGAAGGTCGTCCGTATTCCAGGCTCCGGTAGTGAACCTCTCATGATTCGTGGCGACAAGAGGAGTGCCGTTGAGAACGTCATCTCTCTCCTTAAGGCCCAGAAGTGCTTGCGAAAGGGCCACACTGCCATCTTGGCTCTCGTTACTGACACCTCGGAAAAAGAGAAGAAGATAGAAGACTTTCCAGTTGTACGCGACTATCCCGAGGTATTTCCTGAGGAATTACCTGGTCTTCCGCCTCATCGCCAAGTCGAGTTTCAGATCGACCTAGCTCCTGGAGCTGCGCCTATAGCTCGTGCGCCGTATCGCTTAGCTCCATCAGAGTTGGAAGAACTCTCTACGCAACTACAATAACTCTTGGATAAGGGTTTCATTCGTCCTAGCTCATCACCTTGGGGAGCTCCAGTACTATTTGTGAAAAAGAAGGACGGTACCTTCAGAATGTGCATCGACTACCGGGAACTCAACAAGGTGACGGTGAAGAATCGTTATCCTCTACCGCGTATTGACGACTTATTCGACCAGCTGAAAGGGTCGAGCTACTATTCAAAGATCGATTTGAGATCAGGTTATCACCAGCTGAGAGTCCGAGAAGAGGATGTCTCCAAAACAGCCTTTAGAACTCGCTATGGGCACTATGAGTTTTTGGTCATGCCTTTTGGGCTGACAAACGCACCTGCGGTTTTCATGGACTTGATGAATCGAGTGTGCAAGCCTTACCTGGACAAGTTCGTTATAGTCTTCATCGACGACATCCTGATCTATTCTAAGAGTCAGGAGGAACACGAGCATCATCTACGGCTTATCCTGGAACTCCTTCGAACAGAACAGCTTTATGCAAAGTTCTCGAAATGCGACTTCTGGCTTCGAGAAGTCCATTTCCTAGGCCACGTGGTAAACAAGGATGGGATTCACGTTGATCCATCCAAGGTAGACTCGATTAAGAACTGGCCTGCACCTCGTACACCAAAGGAAATTCGCCAATTCTTGGGATTGGCAGGTTACTATAGGAGGTTCATAAAGGATTTTTCTAAGATCGTACAGCCTCTCACCTCGCTAACGCAGAAAGGCGTTGTTTATCGCTGGGGAAACGCACAGGAATTAGCATTTCAACATCTAAAGGATAGACTCTGCAGCGCACCTATCCTTTCATTACCAGAGGGCACAGATGATTTTGTGGTTTACTGCGACGCATCAATTCAGGGTCTTGGTTGTGTATGGATGCAACGAGATAAAGTTATAGCATACGCCTCACGCCAACTCAAGGTTCATGAGAAGAATTACACTACGCATGACTTAGAGCTGGGAGCTGTTGTTTTTGCACTTAAGTTATGGCGGCATTACCTGTACGGTACCAAGTGCACCATCTACACCGACCACAGGAGCCTCGAACATATCTTCAAGCAGAAGGAACTGAATATGCGACAACGACGGTGGGTCGAACTACTGAATGACTACGAGTGCTCGATCAGGTATCACCCGGGCAAGGCCAATGTTGTGGCTGACGCCCTCAGCCGAAAGGACACTGCGCCTAAGCGCGTGCGAGCTTTACAACTCACGATCCATTCTAGTCTTCCTTCCCAAATACGAACTGCTCAGATAGAAGCACTGAAACCAAAAAACGTCAGGGCTGAAGCCCTACGCGGATCAAGGCAACGCTTAGAACAGAAGGAAGACGGTACTTACTACGTAACGGGACGCGTTTGGGTCCCACTCTACGGCAACCTACGAGAGCTTGTGATGGATGAAGCACACAAGTCTCGCTACTCGGTACATCCTGGTTCGGATAAAATGTACCACGATATCAAAACTACATATTGGTGGCCTAGCATGAAGGCCCACATAGCAACTTACGTCAGCAAGTGTTTGACCTGTGCGAGAGTCAAGTCTGAGTACCAGAAACCCTCAGGCCTACTCCAACAACCAGAGATACCACAATGGAAATGGGAACACATTTCCATGGATTTCGTTACTGGCCTACCTAGATCACAGCGTGGAAATGATACTATTTGGGTGATCGTGGATCGACTCACAAAGTCCGCACACTTCTTGGCTATCAAGGAGACGGATAAATTCTCCACTCTTGCAGAAATATACCTCAAGGAAGTTGTTTCGAGGCACGGGGTGCCCACCTCCATTATCTCGGATCGAGATGCACGTTTCACTTCAGAACTGTGGCAAGCAATGCACAAATCCTTTGGCTCACGATTAGACATGAGCACAGCGTATCACCCTCAGACGGACGGGCAGTCCGAGCGCACTATTCAAACCCTAGAAGACATGCTTCGTGCATGTGTAATCGACTTCGGAAACCGCTGGGAAAAGCACCTGCCACTTGTGGAATTCTCGTACAATAACAGCTACCACACCAGCATTAAAGCTGCTCCGTTTGAGGCATTGTACGGACGTAAATGCCGGTCACCTCTTTGTTGGGCAGAGGTGGGGGATAGTCAGATCACCGGTCCAGAACATGTGGTAGACACAACCGAACAGATTGCTCAAATACGAAAACGCATGGCGGCAGCCCGTGACCGTCAGAAAGTCTACGCCGATAAGGGCAGGAAACCACTTGAGCTCCAGGTTGGGGAGCGAGTACTACTCAAAGTCTCACCCTGGAAGGGTGTGGTTCGTTTTGGTAAACGCGGCAAACTTAACCCACGATACGTTGGACCTTTCGAAATCATCGAGAAAATAGGCAGGGTGACCTACAGACTGAACTTACCAGCAGAACTTGGTGCAGTCCACAACGTTTTTCACGTGTCAAATCTGAAGAAGTGTCTGTCAGATGAGACCCACATAGTTCCTCTGAAGGAACTCACTATCGACGAGCAGTTACGATTCGTCGAGGAACCAGTTGAAATCACGGACCGCGATGTTAAGGTCCTCAAGAGCACTAGAATACCCCTCGTTCGAGTTCGTTGGAACTCACGTCGCGGCCCAGAGTTCACCTGGGAGCGCGAAGATCAGATGAAACAAAAGTATCCCCAACTGTTCGGAAACGGTACAACCACTACTGAGGCTGAAGCTACGGAATTTCGGGACGAAATTCCAGATCAACGGGGGGAGGATGTGACACCCCAGGAAAACCGGGAAAACCATACAACTTAACTAGCTTCCTCAGTGAGTGCTTACCAAATTTCGGGACGAAATTTCTTTCAACTTGGGGATGATGTGACAACTCGAAATTTAGAACCCTTCTTGTATCCCGATGTAACATGCTTAAACATGTGACTAGTTAACTTGTGTGATTAATGATAAGTGAACCTTTTATGTGATTATGTGTTATGTTTATATGTATGCTTGTGTGTATAGTATGTGTATATGTTTAAGTGAGCCGAGAACCAAGAACCCGACTCGAGACCATGTGGTCTCGAGTGAACAGTGCAACATGTGGGCCGGTTGGGCCGTGCACCTCATCCGAAACCCATTAGGGTGCACCATTGTGGAACAAGTATATAACCCTTAGTGATAGCCACACTTGTCATCTTTTGGGCAAACAACACACATACTCCTCTACACACACACTCTCCATTCTCCCTCACTAAAACCCTAAGCCACAACATTCTTCTCCTTCATTCTCGGATTCGAACCGGTAACCACAAGGAGCTCTCGGATCGGCACACACACACACACACCCGTTTGGAAGCTTCACACTCACCCTTGAAACCCATCAATCGGTTAGTGTCTTTAAGATGTTTGTTGTTAAATGATAGTATGAATGATATGATTTCACTAGTATAGGTGTATGCTTGATGATGTTTTTGTGAATCGGACGTGTATGTTGTTAATAATCGGCTAACATGTCTTGACTTCGGATATATCACATAATGAGCTAATGATGTCTTGTGTCTAAATGTGATTCAAACCATTAAATGTGGATGTTCATAAAACCGGCTTGCATATGTGTATAGATAGCATCATGTTAATCGGATTAGTGTAGAGTTGATTTTGAGATGTTATGTGATGAATATGCTCAAGTGTTTTGATGGTTGTTCATGTTATGACTATGATTAATGCTAGAAACCCTAAAAGATGATGAACAAGTTTGATGATCAACATGAACATGACTTGAATATATGAAGAACTTGTTGAATATGATATGAATGTGTTATGAATATTTGAAATCTGATTGTTTGATCCATTTTGGTTAATAACTAGACAAGAAAACATGTTTAGTGGATAGTACACAATTGTTGCATGAAATCAAAACCTCATTGGCTAAGTACAAGGACAGAAATCAGCAGATTTTCAGCCGAGAACTTCAGTCTAGACTCGAGACCGAGAGCATGATAACTCGAGACTGCAGTTTTCGACTTGGGTTGCGAGTCGAGAACCCATAGTCTCGACTCGAGACCACACTTGATCAGCACATAAACATCATGACTCGAGACCATACTTGCGAGTCCGGTTGCGACTCGAGACCAACATATGCATAACCCGAGACCTCATCAGTTACGACTCGAGACTTGTAAGCTATAACTCGAGACCGCACAGTCTCGACTAGAGACCGCACAGTCTCGACTCGAGACCATGTGCATGTGCACACTGTTTGGACTTGCACCCCATTACGGGCTTAGGTAATTGGGCCGGACATTTGGGCTTAATGCATGGACCTTATACGTTCTGTGGTGTATGAATGTTATTTGGGCTGCCATGAATGAAACTTGCATGCTATGTGCTAGCATACGTGTAGAAACATACGTGCACTACCTGAATACGAACCTGACTTGTACGGTATCTATGTTAGGACGTAGTTGGCCACTTACAACTTGATTGACTTTTCTGTGTATCTGCCGAGCAAACCAAGGTGAGTTCACACCCTCTACAAAGCATGGGATTCCCAGGGGTCGGGAATTGGGGTTAAGGAACATGGGTTCCTCGTCCTCCTTGGGTAGGACAGCATTGGTTCATGAATGTAATTCCTCGTCCTCATGGACAGATAACTCGTACTAGACCAAAACTCTATCACGAAGTCCCTCCTTTTTATATCGACTTAATCGCCGGGCCAATGGCGAGCGGGTCATTAGTTAGATAGCGCTATTTAGGTCTGACAAACCTCACACCGTACCGCAGAGGACGGGCGTGAACTAATGGACCTGGGGCACGTCAATGATGATAGACATTGACAGTTTCAGGGCACATAAACATGACTACAGTCAGCAGTCGATATGGTAACGAGTCTAGTGTATACATGGGGTAGCCCCCACGGCCGAAATGCCAGATAACTAACACGGGGTAGCCCCCACGGCTGGATTGCCAGAGTAACTGGGAATAAACAAGTCACGTTTTTAACTATGGGGTAACCCCCACGGCAGGATGCCAGATAAAGGAAACTGTATTCAAAACAACTTAAAACGAACACCCAACCGTGAACTCACTCAACTTGTTGTTGACTCGTTACTACATGCTTTGCAGGTCAATAGGTGCTTAGCTGGAGCTTGCATGGAGGAGAGTCGTTGTGGGGCATGGACAGCTGCGTGCCATGTTAAACTTTGAAACAATTAAACTTATGTTTTGGTTTTAAGACTTATGCTTCCGCTTGCAACTTAAATTATGTTTTGTTTAAACACCAATTGTATTGGTTGGATTTTTATAACTACTTACATGCTTGTTCAATATGATTGGTGGCTGGATCCTGGTCAGTCACGCCTCCAAGCGGTAGTGCTCCGCAGGTGGATTTTGGGGGTGTGACAATAAACGCCAAAATATTTACTTTGTAACACAAAAAACGATTAATTGATCGAGGCAAATCTAAAAAGAAACAATAACACGCCAGATAGTTATTATTTCTAACTACGCGCTAAAAAAATACTACACGTGAAGGGGTATGGTCCCAAAAAGTTGCGCAACCCCTGTAAGGTCGCGCGGGACCATACTCCTTACTCAGCAATTTCCTTGATTGCCAACCTCGCGCGGGCTGCAACATGTCTGTGTAACGCGGCGCGAGGTCCACATAAGAAGAAGACTCCAGTTAGCAACACTTAGCTTTCTAAAAAGAACATCTGAAAGCTCATGCCGCGCGCATGATAATAACGTGCTCAGCAAGAATCGTGCGTGACTACGGCGCAAGGCCTTTCCAGATAGTACACAAGGTACAAGTGGCAGAATAAAAGAGCCAATCAGGGTCCTTCTGTTCCTGCGCAATCGTGCTCCACGATCGTCTGACATGCAGGAGACAAAAAGTACTTAAGGATGCTTATGTGGCACCAATCACAGGGCAGAGACAACTGCCCCACGATCTCCACTTACCTGCTGATGGCAGAAGGGCGACCAGGCCGACAACAGTGACACGTGGCTCCAATCACGTTGCGCCAACTCCATAAAGCTCCTAGAAGCCACTAACGGTCGACACCAGTGAGACAAGGAGCATATCCTCCATGTTGTCGCCTTCCGGCCCAAGGCCCATCAGCCCACACCCTCTTACACCTCTCCGGCTATAAATAGAGACCTTCACTTCACAGGTTATGCATTGCATTCCCTCTACTCTCACTTAATACTTTATTCTCTCCCCACATACAGTCGCTTATTCTCACGCCGGAGCCCGGTTAAGAGGGAAACCCCCACATTCCCCTCTTAACGAGTAACGGTGTTCTGTTTTGCAGATAAACACAATCATTAGGAGCTCAGGAAACTTACATGAAGATTAACCATCATGGCAGAAACATAAACCAAACTGATTAGACCCTTAATTAGTTCTGTGTTTCTTCATTGGCGCCCACCGATTTTTTCTCCAAACCACTTTCATCTTCTTATTTCCTGAGTTTTTCGTTGTTTTTTCCTTCCTTCGATCATGGCTGGTCAAGGAATCATTCCTGAGTTCGTGGGTCTTGGAGCAAACCCGGATGCAGCGTTGGGGCCGGATAACCAAAACATCCAACCCCAGCACGTCGAAGAAATCGGCGAAATCGAGATGACCAACACTGGGGGTCCGCGCGGGAGCTTCACCCGCATCGTTCAAGCTACCCCTGGAAACAACGGTGCTGGACCTTCGAACCCAGCTCCACCTCAGAATATCTCAGCGCTATTAGGGCTACCAGAGGGCGAAACCCCAGCCTCATGGTACGCCAAGCAACTCGCCACCATTAACGCGGCATATCAATCCTTGAGCGCGCAACAAGCAGTTCTAACGGCAGAACCTTCCTTGGTCACACCAACCGGCCCAAGTCACGGGCCGCGCCAGATGCCACCACCGCAAAATATCCAAGGAAGAGCCAACAGACCTCCCCCTACCCGAAGACTAAGCGTGCAAGACACGCGCGACACACTGGGGGAGACAGAAAGCTACTATGACGAACCGTCAAATTTCCAAAGAGGCCCAGTTCATAGCCGGCTCACGCCGCGCAACATGAACGACGAGTGGGAAGAAACTGACCCGAATGATCCAACCTGGGAGAATGATGACGAATCTTCGGTCTTCAATCGTTTGCAAAGAAATCACGAGTATTACAAACCAAGGCAACACGTTGGTTATACCGAGGAGGCGGAGCGTGAATTTCGCCTCGCCTATCGACCAGAAGAAGCTATAGAGCATTCGAAGTTCATCCCAAAGATAGCACTAGCGCCACTCAAGAGAGAAAAGTTGCCTCCGACTGTCGGAAAGTTTAACGGATTGACTGATCCAGACGATCACGTCAGAGTGTTTACTAGCGTGGGCTGCATGGGAGGTTGGAACATGCCCATGTGGTGTCATCTTTTTATCCAAACATTAACGGGGGCTGCTCGCGCCTGGTTCGACAGCCTTCCTCCGGGAAAGATAAAATCATGGGTAGATTTCAGAACTCAGTTTTTGAGTCACTTCAGTCAACAAAGGCGATACCAGCGCGACACAGCTGAGGTTGAAGATATCTGGCGAAGAGATAACGAGGGTTTGGAAGATTTCATTACGCGCTTTAACAAAGAATGTTTGGAGATCGGTGGCGTGAGTGAGCAACTCATGCGCTGCCATTTCAAGAAAGCCATCCGCTGTGATAGCCTGATTAGTACCATCACTGGGAAAGATGGAATGCCAAAGGAGTGGGATAAACTCATGGAAGCCGCGAAGATAGTCGCGCAAACGGAAGAGTCACTCGCACGAAACAACAACTATCGTTCTGAAGATAGATTTTCCAAAGGGGGTCACTCGCGCGACGATAACAGGCGCAACAAAGGCAAGAACCCTGGGTGGAAGGCCAACCACTCCAGCGGTTATAACGACCGACCCCGTTACGAAGAACGATCCCGCTATAAGGAAGACGCACGAGATACTTTTGACCGCATCGGCTATAGAAAAGCAGTCAGAGACGATAACCGTGAAAAGCATTGGACTCCGCTCATAAAAACGCCAAAAGAGGTGCTAATGATGGAGAACCATGATTTTAAGGCTCCCAGGCCTATGACAAACAAAAAGGGGCAAGACCCCAATCTGTATTGTGATTTCCACAAGGATACAGGCCACTTAACAGATGATTGCTACATCTTGCATCAAGAGATCGAGAGAGCACTAAAGAGTGGAAAGCTGAGCCACTTAGTGAAGAACGTGCGCAAAGAAACGCGACAGCTCCATCGCCACGATGAAGGAAATCACAAGAAGGTTCGACGCCTGGAGACACACATGGTCAATGGACCAAGGTATAGCGCAAGAGAAAAAGGCAAGAGACCTTATGAGCCTTCATGGCAAGAACAGCAAGTTATTTTCCCGGTGGTGCGCGGGGGTCCCCGAGCCACACGACCCATCGTCATCACCGGTATCATCGGCCATTATGAAACTGAATACGTCTTCATTGACCCGGGGAGTACAGCAGACATCATCTATGAACAATGCTTTAACCAGTTCGACGATGAAGACAAAGCGAGACTTGAACCAGTTGACTACCCACTGTCAGGGTTCTGCAATGAAATGGTCTTCCCGTTAGGCCAAATTAGCTTCCCCGTCACACTCTCTGACGGGAAGCATTCAAGGACAACAAACGTCAACTTCATGGTGATACCTGTTAAGTCAAGACACGATGTGCTGATCGGGAGAGAGACGCAAGGTGAGCTGAATATGATAACTTCTACCCCCCACTCAGCGATTGGTTTCCCAACCAAGACGGGGGTGGCAATCGTTTATGCAAAGAAAGAAGTGATGTCAACAGAAGAAATGCGCCCAACAAAAGCGGCGAAGGTTTCAGCAACCGAGCCCGAAAAATGGGTTTTAAATCGCAAATATCCGGAGCAAACGGTGACTATAGGTCACGCTATCTCACCAAACATCAGAACTCGTCTCAAGCAGCTCCTATTCAAGAACATGGATATTTTCGCCTGGACCCCGGCCGACATGACCGGAGTCCCGCGCGACATCACAGAGCACTGTTTAAATACCTACCCCTCGGTTGAACCGAAAGTCCAAAGAAGGCGCAGCCTAGGGGCAGACAAGACGAAAGCAATGAATGAGCAAGTATGCGAGAAGTACGTTATCAGAGTTGGGTTGCGAACCCCGTAATGGTAGAGAAGTCTAGTGGTGGATGGCGAATGTGTGTCGACTATACCGATCTCAACAAGGCATGCCCTAAGGATTGTTACTCTTTGCCTGAGATCGACAATAAGATAGACTCTCTCGCGCCATACAGATGGAAGTGCTTCTTGGATTGCTACAAGGGGTACCATCAAGTTCAGATGAAGCTCGAGGATGAAGACAAGACGGCTTTTCGCACTGATCTGGGGATTTTTTGCTATACGAAGATGCCATTTGGCCTGAAAAATGCTGGCGCCACATACCAGCGATTGATGGACAAGAGCTTCGCGGGTGACATCGGAAAGCATATTGAAGTTTACATCGATGATCTAGTGGTCAAAAGTCCCGAAGAGGACCAAATGTTGAAGGACATCGAGAAAACGTTCAATTCATTGCGCAGCGTAAACATGAAGTTGAATCCAGCCAAATGTTCTTTTGGCATGGAAGAAGGGAAGTTTTTAGGCTTCATAGTCACCAACGGCGGCTTCAAAGTGAATCCGGAAAAAGTCCAGGCAATAGAGCGGATGCCATCGCCGCGAACAATCAAAGAAATGCAACGGTTGGCCGGCCGCCTCGCCGCGCTTAACCGCTTTTTGTCAAATCACGTCGCGAAGTCGTACCCTTTTATCAGCACACTGCGCAATTGTGTGAAGAAGCAAGAGTTCAGGTGGACCCCCGAAGCAGAAAAGGCTTTTCAGCAAATGAAAGAATGTTTGATCGAGCTCCCCACCCTGACTGCACCATTTGAAAAAGAACCACTCGTACTGTACTTATCTTCTTCAGATAAGGCAGTAGGGTCGGTGTTACTAGTGGAAAGAAATGGAGTTCAAACTCCAATTTATTATGTCAGCAGGGTACTCACTGACCCGGAAACGAGATATTCCACGATGGAAAAATTGGTACTAGCGCTGCTACACGCCTCCAGAAGGCTGCGCAGATATTTCACAGGGCATGTGATCACCGTGCTTACCAATTTCCATATCGGCACGATACTTCAAAAACCAGAAACGTCCGGGCGGTTAGCAAAATGGGCCATCGAACTGGGGGGCCACAACATTCTATATCGGCCGCGCCCAGCCATCAAGGGTCAGGTTCTAGCGGACTTCATCACAGAAGTCCCAGTTGAAAAAATCAAAGATTGTGAGCTAGTGGAGACTCCCGAAAAAGACACGACAAATGAGACTTGGATGCTTTACATTGATGGGGCCTCAAACAAGGACGGCGCGGGAGCTGGATTGCGCCTAGTAAGCCCTGAAAACCATGAATTCACTTACGCCATCAAGTTGGATTTTAAAAACACCAACAACGAGGCGGAATACGAGGCATTTCTGGCAGGCTTGCGCCTCGCCATCAAAATGGGAGCTAAGAATCTACAAGCACATGTTGATTCACTCTTGATAGCCAGCCAAGTCAACGGTATATACGATGCAAGGGGTGAAGTTATGGCCCTATATCTAGAACAAGCAAAAGAGTTGCTTCAACAGTTCAAGTCTCACAAGGTCATCCACATCAATCGCTCTGAAAACAAACCAGCTGACGCCTTGAGCAAGCTTGCTTCAACATCCTTCCAACATCTTGCCAAAGATGTAAGGATTGAGGTACTCAAGAACCCGTCAGTCCTGTTACGACAAGTCAATGTGATCGAGATAGGGCAGCCATCCTGGATAACTCCTATCATTCAGTACTTGAAAGAAGGAATACTCCCAGAGAATAAGGCAGAGGCAAGAAAGATTCAGAACAAAGCTCTGCAGTACGAAATGAATGGTGGTATCTTATACCGCAAGTCCTTCTTGGGGCCACTACTGCGCTGCGTGGACCCTCAAGATGCAAATTATCTGATAAGGGAGATTCACGAAGGAATCTGCGGCATCCATGCGGGACCACGCATGGTTGTTGCGAAGATTATGAACGCCGGGTATTACTGGCCAGGGATGCATGTTGATGCCCTGAAGGAGCTGCGCAAGTGCGACTCCTGTCAGCGACACTCTCCAAAAACCCTGCGCCCCAAGAACGACCTGGTCCCCGTATCCACTGCTTGGCCTTTTCAGCAGTGGGGAATCGACATGGTAGGACCCTTCCCAGACGCTCCCGGCGCCGTCAAGTTTATAATAGTGGCCGTCGATTACTTCACAAAATGGGTGGAAGCCAAAGCCCTTGCTTCAACTACAGCCATGATGGTGCGCAAGTTCATTTGGGAACACATCATCTGCAGATTCGGGCTCCCGCTCAAGATTGTAACTGACAACGGCACCAACTTTGCGTCTGAAGACCTCCAGAACTGGATGAAGGAGATGAAAATCGAACACACTTTCTCCTCCGTTGCGCATCCTCAAGGCAACGGGCAGGTTGAAAGTGTAAACAAGTGTATTGTCGAAGGGATTAAGGCCCGACTGGGCACGAAGCGAAGAGGCTGGGTGGATGAGCTCCCAAGTATCTTGTGGGCTCACCGAACCATGCCGAAAACAAGTACCAGCGAGACCCCTTTTAGCCTAGTCTATGGCTCAGAAGCGGTTATCCCGGCAGAAGTTGGCCTGCCCTCTCCGCGTTTGACAGCAGTCAACACAATCGACAACGAGGCAGTGCGTCGTCTCGACTTGGATTTGCTAGAGGAAAGGCGCGAAATCGCGCGAATCAAAGAAGCCAAGTACAAGACACAACTGGAGAGGTACTACAACGCGCGAGTCCACATCTGTACTTTCACTCCAGGGGAATACGTCTTTCGAGACAACGAAGCCTCAAACGCCGAACGCCCAGGAAAACTAGCACCCAAATAGGAAGGCCCATACTTGGTTCATGAAGTGCTAGGAAAAGGGGCTTACAAATTGCGCACCCTGGATGGACACATCATCCCGCGCACGTGGAATGCGCAACAACTGCGCAAATGCTATATATGACTACATTAGGCCCGGCGCCTTTATCCATTAATGTCGGCTACGCGCCCTTTACTTTCTTATGTTGGCTACACGCCTTTGATGTTAGAAACAATGTATCTCGGCCTAAGCGCCTACGTAATCAATGAAAGCATACGACATGCTCTTTTGTCACTATCCGACTTATTTCGTTACAAATGCATGTTAAACTTCTGATTAGCACGAAAACACTCCAGTTACGCTCGCACAAGAGCCTCTCTTACATTTATTCGCGCTAACTTAACCAAAGTTTCTAACAACAGTGCAATAATTGTAACGGGAAAATAAGCAAACATACTATTTAATAAGCGCAACCGCGCAACAGTTATAAAAACACAATGTCATTCATTAGATAAAAGCGCGCCCGCGCAAAGAGTTACATCAGAAACCTATTCGAATTCATCATCTCCACTGTCATCATGCTTATCGCCTTTATCGCTATCACCGCCAGGCTTACCGCCATCACCATCGTTTCCACCATCATTGCCCGCCGCTTCATCTTCGTCAGATAGTTCTACGTGCTCTGGTGGATCAAGAATTCCCTTCATACGTGCACACCAGTCATCATGTTCTAGAGCCTTCGAGACCAAATCAATCACAGGTAGGGCTAAATGATTATAAGAATTTTCAGCTCGAACCAACGCGGCATCAGCTCCATCAGTTACCGAGCAATGACTGGCATCAAACTCTTGTCCAAACATTTCTGCGGCATGCTGCGCACACTCCATATAACCCCCGCGATGTCCAACGGCGCGAGAAGCATCAATGAGAGCAGCGACAGTCTGGTCCAGCTCGCCAGCATTCAGAATCGAGTTAGCCATCTGCATCAAAATAAGCAAGTAAAGAACTAAACTGGTAAGTAAAAAACCAAAGTTTCAGATATACCAGAACTATTCCCCGGCCGCGCAGCCACTCGGCATCAGAGACAAGAGTATCCACGATACCCTGAGCTTCAGCATAATTAGTCTGCGCTACATTAAGAGCTGCAGTACTAACATCACGAGCTTCCTCAGCCCTAAGCTTCGCCTCTTCAGCTGAGGCAGCTTTAGACTTTTCAGCCTCCAGATCGATCTCCAAGGATTCACTTTTGTCAACCTGCTCTCGCAGGCGACGTTTCAGCTCAGCGATCTCGACATCCTTGGCCCGAAGATCCTTGTCCTTGCCCGACAGCTGCACCTTCACGCCAGCAAGCTCACCCTAAAAAGGACAGGACTTAGGATATATTGCAAACAAAGCACACAAGGAAAAAGTCTAAGTTGCACAAACCTCAAGTTGCTCCCTAGCAACCTTAGCAGCTTGCGCATCTTCGAGTTTCGCCGTCAACTCCACAACCTTAGCCTCAAGGTTGACAATCTTGTTACGATCCGCAGCCGCGCGCTCATTATCCTTCGCGCATATGCGCTTGAACTCAGCCTTCTCCTTAGCCAGCTGTTGTTCAGCAGCATGAAGCTTGTTTTTCAGGCCCTCGTGCCCCCAGTCTTCTGCCTTCTTATCAGCTTCAAACTTCGCCTTCTCTTCATCAAGGGCAGCTTTTGACTTCTCAAATTCACTTATACGCTTCAACATCCGCTCGCGGTACCTCTCCCAATCCGACCGCTCCCTAACCATTGTCCACCACTCACGGACGATTTGGTGGTTAGCAGCGCGAGCATTCGCCTCCCCGAGCATGTAAGTACGGTACAGCCCTTCATGAGTTTTCGCCTTCTGCCTATTAACCTCACCAGGAGTAAAAGAGTTTAAGAACCAATCGCGGCAAGGGCCGAACTCTTGAAAGGTGTCCTTTTGCCTCAAGTTCCAGGGAGCCTGGTGGGGAGCATTACCACGCTCCTCTTCGGTATAACTCTTATAGTAGATGTCTCCAAGAGTATCCTTCGCCCCGATAGCCTGCGGATTATAACCCCCGGCGCCACCAGAGCTCGCGCCACTAGAAACATACGTAGGGCGGGCAGGTCTTTCAACCTCAGGATCTTTCCTTCTCTCTTGATGGGGCTTTGCAGGCCCCACAACGCTCAAAACCTCCGGACCCTGCGCTTTCTCTTGGATAGTGATAGCAGCGGCACCGGTATACCTCAAGGAATCATCAATAGGCTTTTCAACAGCCTTTTGCTTCTCCTTCTCCACTTCAGAGGCTTTCTTCCTCCTCGCCTCCTCAACCTTCCTATCCTCCTCAGCCTTTCTATCTTCCTCGGCCTTCCTCTTCTTCTCCTCCCCCGCTTTCTTCCTCTTATCCTCATCAGCTTTCTTCCTACGCTCTTCATCAACTTTCCTCTTCTCTTCAACAGCCTTCGCCTTATCACCTTCAGCAACATGTCTGTCTTTGACAGTCTCAGCGCCAGCAGCCTTAGAAGATTTAACGGTAATCTTCGGCCTCTTTGGCTCTGGCTCCATAATTACAACACCCTTCTCAGGGGTTTTCTTCTTACCATCTGCAAAAACCAAGGGATCAAGAAAAAGAGCAACAACAAGGAAGAGCTAAAAACAAACTTACCAGGAGAGAACCTATAAAGTGAGCGCAGATTGCTCTGTTTACCAAGCACTAGAGCCCCGCCAGCCTTCGACGCGATGGACACACCAGTAGGCGCCTCGCTCCTCGTTCTTTTTCTGCTAATCAACTTTTCAGCAGCCTCCTCTTCTTCTTCCTCTTCCTCTTCCTCCTCATGCGCAACAGAGGAAGGAGTAGCGCCAGCGTCCGGGTTGCGAGAACCCGCGCTCCCTGAGCCACCAGTTCCAATCTTCTTCCCGCCTGCGCGCGACAAACCTTCAAGTGAGTCACTAACAATCACGAAACCTCTCAAGTCACTCTGACGGAGGCGAAAAATACCTTTATCCACAGCACCAATGGTTGCGCGACTACCCCCAGCACCCTTGCTGGTCACCTCAGCATCCTTCTTCTTCTTCTTCTTCTTCACTGGTTTTTTCTTCTTCTTCTCTTCTGGGTCAATACCCAAGTCGCGCAACACACCTGCAAAGACGTTAGACCACGAACTTAACTCTCCGTTCGAGGATCCTACAGACTCCTCGCTGGAAAGATAGATAACCTCTTTCCCAGCAGAAGTCACAGAGCGCAAAGGGCGAGGGTTCGGTATGTGCGCACCTTCGTTTGCAGTGGGCGGCGAGACGAACGCATCAGCAACAGGATACATAAAGTTATCCTTTATTTGGTCATACCAATATTGCTCTCCGTCTTGAAGCGGGCGCACGCCCATCCTACCGCCAAAAGTGGCGAAGGCAGCTTGATACAAACGCACCTCTACAAGATAAATCGTATAAAAAAAACACAAAAAGGAAAAACACAAGCCCCGAAAGATCAGTAAAAATAAGAATTACTAACCTTCATCATCAATCATTAAGATAGGAACCTCCCTGCTATCAGGCGGCCATTGATCACTCATCCGCGCCGCAACAAGTACATTCTCCCCAAACACTCGGTTTGGGGTGGCAGTAAGCTCCCGATACCAAGCCTCAGTCTTGGGGATCTTCAAGTCTTCCTTCACGATCGCTTCAGTCGAGGCGCGAAACGTCATGGGTATCGGAACCACCTCCTCCCGAATATAGAAAAACTTTGGTTTCCAGTCATGGAAACTCTTGGGAGGGTTTAACAGTATCTTCTTCGCCGCGCCCCGGCTGGCGAAAGAATAAAAACCCATGTTTCTCTGAAGTTGGTAGAAAACCCGAAACTTATCAACAGTTGGCTCTATGCCATGAGCCCAACACAAGAACTCGAAGTGTCGAACCCGAACCATTCCGGGTGGGCTCATTTGAGATATATGGAACCCATAATATTGAAGAACATGAGCCATGAAGTTAGTCACCGGCAACCGGAAGTTGCCCTGATGGAAGAAGTCTTCGAATAAGGTGATGTACCCCGGCGGTGCATCAGCGGCCGTCTGGTTCTGGCCGGGGTACCGGGCATCCCACTCCGGTGGGAACCGGAAACTACGTGAAAGCTGTTCAAAAAGCCCTAGATCCCACCGGAGAACAGGTACAGGACCTTCTTCTCCGGGGTTATCTTCGTGTTGTTCCTCAGCCATCGATAGATATGACAAGGGTCTTGAATGTTCTGGAAACAAGCCTGATAATCTGCGACGTTGTTCTTCAAGAACTTGAAGATCTGCTGCAACCGTGTTCTTCAAACTTTGAAGATTCAAAGAAGTTTGAGAGGAAGTAAAAGAATAGTAGAAGAGAAAGTGATGAGCCTCACATCTCTCCAGATATATATACCCATCGCATTTAATGCGATGGGTAACCGTGCCAAAACCGCCCCAAGCAAGGCCAATCAGAAAGCGCCACGTAACGCGTGTTTCCCGGAGTGACGGTTATCACGCGCGCGTGAGCCTCACTCTCCTGACGAAAAGCTGAACGGGCGTGAACTAATGGATCTGGGGCGAGCGGGTCATTAGTTAGATAGCGCTATTTAGGTCTGACAAACCTCACACCGTGCCGCAGAGGACGGGCGTGAACTAATGGATCTGGGGCACGTCAATGATGATAGACATTGACAGTTTCAGGGCACATAAACATGACTACAGTCAGCAGTCGATATGGTAACGAGTCTAGTGTATACATGGGGTAGCCCCCACGGCCGAAATGCCAGATAACTAACACGGGGTAGCCCCCACGGCTGGATTGCCAGAGTAACTGGGAATAAACAAGTCACGTTTTTAACTATGGGGTAACCCCCACGGCAGGATGCCAGATAAAGGAAACTGTTTTCAAAACAACTTAAAACGAACACCCAACCGTGAACTCACTCAACTTGTTGTTGACTCGTTACTACATGCTTTGCAGGTCAATAGGTGCTTAGGTGGAGCTTGCATGGAGGAGAGTCGTTGTGGGGCATGGACAGCTACGTGCCGTGTTAAACTTTGAAACAATTAAACTTATGTTTTGGTTTTAAGACTTATGCTTCCGCTTGCAACTTAAATTATGTTTTGTTTGAACACCAATTGTATTGGTTGGATTTTTATAACTACTTACATGCTTGTTCAATATGATTGGTGGCTGGATCCTGGTCAGTCACGCCTCCAAGCGGTAGTGCTCCGCTGGTGGATTTTGGGGGTGTGACAATAAACGCCAAAATATTTACTTTGTAACACAAAAAACGATTAATTGATCGAGGCAAATCTAAAAAGAAACAATAAAACGCCAGATAGTTATTATTTCTAACTACGCGCTAAAAAAATACTACACGTGAAGGGGTATGGTCCCAAAAAGCTGCGCAACCCCTGTAAGGTCGCGCGGGACCATACTCCTTACTCAGCAATTTCCTTGATTGCCAACCTCGCGCGGGCTGCAACATGTCTGTGTAACGCGGCGCGAGGTCCACATAAGAAGAAGACTCCAGTTAGCAACACTTAGCTTTCTAAAAAGAACATCTGAAAGCTCATGCCGCGCGCATGATAATAACGTGCTCAGCAAGAATCGTGCGTGACTACGGCGCAAGGCCTTTCCAGATAGTACACAAGGTACAAGTGGCAAAATAAAAGAGCCAATCAGGGTCCTTCTGTTCCTGCGCAATCGTGCTCCACGATCGTCTGACATGCAGGAGACAAAAAGTACTTAAGGACGCCTATGTGGCACTAATCACAGGGCAGAGACAACTGCCGCACGATCTCCACTTACCTGCTGATGGCAGAAGGGCGACCAGGCCGACAACAGTGACACGTGGCTCCAATCACGTTGCGCCAACTCCATAAAGCTCCTAGAAGCCACTAACGGTCGACACCAGTGAGACAAGGAGCATATCCTCCATGTTGTCGCCTTCCGGCCCAAGGCCCATCAGCCCACACCCTCTTACACCTCTCCGGCTATAAATAGAGACCTTCACTTCACAGGTTATGCATTGCATTCCCTCTACTCTCACTTAATACTTTATTCTCTCCCCACATACAGTCGCTTATTCTCACGCCGGAGCCCGGTTAAGAGGGAAACCCCCACATTCCCCTCTTAACGAGTAACGGTGTTCTGTTTTGCAGATAAACACAATCATTAGGAGCTCAGGAAACTTACATGAAGATTAACCATCATGGCAGAAACATAAACCAAACTGATTAGACCCTTAATTAGTTCTGTGTTTCTTCAACACGCCAAAAATGACAACGATGTTGTGGAGAAATGCATTGGAAAAGAAGATAAGAGGACAAAAAAGCCCCTTCGCCTTGATTATATCGCGCGCCACGTGTTCGACCAGGATCTGTTCTCATCGTTTTCACACTTCCAAACGTTTTCTCCTGATCCCGTTTATATATATATATATATATATATATATATATGGTAGGGTTCATTTGAGAACCACCTTTATTGCGAGAACCGCGAGAACCAATGTGAACACAAAATAAAATCTAAAAAAAATCAAACAAGCACTCAAATTTTTTTTAATATTTAAAAAAAAATTCGCTATATTTCCTTACAAAAAAAAAAACTTTTTTTTTTAGTAACAATTATCCATGTGCATATGTATCATTACTTCGACAAATTCCGTAATACATTATCAGTAATAGACAATTGCACTTTAATTTACAATACCATCCGTAATACACTACTTTTTACATTAACAATATTCAAAATGCACATGTGCATCATTATGTATAACCATGATATAACGTGTTTTGGTACAAAAAGTTTGTGATTTTGAATGGAGAAGTAGGCCCATATACATGTTTTTTGATTAGTTATATCTAGTGGTTGATGGTTTGGTTATAGTTGTCAACCTATGATATAATATGTTGATTGGATGGTATAAATGTTGTTTATATACATGTAATAAAGTGAAAATATTGGTAATGGTATTGTATTATGGATGGTAGGAGGTAATGGTATTGTATTATGGATGGTAGGCGGTGATGGTAGTGTATTATGGATGGTATGATAGATGAAAGGGAGAGTGTATTCAAACTAGTGTACCAAAACACCTTATTTCATGTTGATACATATAGATGCACAGGTGCATTTCTAATATTGGTAATGTAAAAAGTAGTGTATTATATATGGTAGTGTAAATGAAAGTGCAAAATATTTGTAATGAATTACGGAATTTGTCAAAGAAATGACAAAAATGCACATGTGCATGTTTGTGTATTATGGATGGAATGATAGATGGAATGATAGATGAAAGAAAAAGTGTATTCAAAGTAGTGTACCAAAACACCTTATTTCATGTTGATATATATAGATGCACATGTGCATTTTTAATATTGTGAACGTAAAAAGTAGTGTCTTACACGTGGCAGTGTAAATGAAAGTGCAATTGTCTAATTTTTATAATGAATTATGGAATTTGTCAAAGAAATTATACATATTCACATGTGCATGGACAACTGTTACCTGAATTTTTTTTTTTAATTTTTTTATTATTGACGAAATATAGCAATTTTTTCAAAAAAATAGTAAAAAAAAAAATTTTTAGGATGTTTTTTAGATTTTTTTAGGTATTATTGTTTGTGCTCACACTGGTTCTCGCGGTTCTCGTAATAAAAGGGTGGTTCCTAACGGACTATATATATATATATATATATAGGTAAAGAGTAAAATACAAATGCGCTTATCGTACGATACGTACGCGATCATCCCAGCCGTTTGATCAGGTGCAGATCTGGTGCGAATTCAATACATATCGCATATGAAAAAATGGTTAGCATGGGGTAGTGTGAAAATGGCATGGGGTGTGTAGATGGACAAAATCGCATGTGTAAGATTTGAATATCGCATGTGAAAAAATGGCATGAGGTAATGTGAAAAATGGCATGGGGTGTGTAGAATCGCATGTGGAAGATTGAATATCGCATGTGAAAAAATGGCTAGCTTGGGGTAATGTGAAAAATAGCATGGGGTGTGTAGAATCGCATGTGGAAAATTGAATATCGCATGTGGAAAAATGGCATGGGGTAATGTGAAAAATGGCATGGGGTGTGTAGAATCGCATGTGGAAAATTTAATATCGCATGTGAAAAAATGGCATGGGTAATGTGAAAAATGGCATGGGGTGTGTAGAATCGCATGTGGAAAATTGAATATCGCATGTGAAAAAATGGCTAGCATGGGGTAATGTGAAAAATGGCATGGGGTGTGTAAAATCGCATGTGAAAAATTGAATATCGCATGTCAAAAATCTGTGTGTGTGTTACTGTTCATCTTCTTCCATTGTTGGTCGATCATTGTCAGTCTTCTTCCGTTTGACCCTTACAACTCCCAAATTAGTAGTTCTTATTATCGATATCGCACTAAAAGGAACGAAGGGAGGTTGGGGAAGAAGATTTTCAGGTTTTTGAATTTGATTTAGGGTTTGATTTTGAACTATCATCGGTCAATTACAGAGATTTATGACCTCGCAATGACGTTTTTAACCTTCCTGGTATGATTTAGATATATTAAAATGATTAATTTAATCATTTAAATTAGTTTCGCCCGCGTTTGATCGATTGAAGATCGTACGGCTGAGGGCATCGCGTACATAATGTATGATAAGAGGTATTGTACGTTAAGCGGCCTCTATATATATATATATATATATATATATATATATAATATTTTACTAATATGCCCTTTCTTCTTTTTCTTCTTACATTAAATTTCTTCTCAAATGAACATTCCCCCTATATATATATATATATATATATATATATATATATATAGGGAGAAGATCATGCGAGAACCACCTCTTATTGCGAGAACCGCGAGAACCAATGTGAACACAACAAAAAATGCCTAAAAATAGCTAAAAATCACACAAATTTTTTTTTAAATATTTTTTATATAAAAATCGCTACTTTTCGAAGCCAAAAAAAAAATTAATTAATTTTTTTTGCCACTAAAAGTAGCGATTTGAGCATAAAAAATATTTTTAAAAAAAATTTAGATTTTTTTTAGATTTTTATTTTTTAGGTTTTTTGGGGGTTTAGTTTCTAGCATTTTAGCTTGGGGGGGGGGTTAGGTTTTTTTTTGGGGGGGGGGGGGGGGGGGAGGGGGTTTAGGTTTTTTGGGGGTTTTAGTTTTTAGCATTTAGCTTGGGGGGGGTGGGGGTTAGGTTTTTTTAGGTTTTTTTAGGTTTTTTAAGGTTTTTTAGCTATTTTAGGTTGTGTTCACATTGGTTCTCGCGGTTCTAGCAATAAGGGTGGTTCTCGCATGAACTCCTCCCTATATATATATATATATATATATAGATGAAGTTGGCTACAAATTCATATTGTTCTACAAAGTGTAGAAAGTGATATGATTATGCCATATGTCATTTAAAGAATTTTAACAAAAAGGTATAAAGGTAATTCACTAAATAAGTTATTTTTGGAAAGAGTAAACTGTCATTTTGGTCCTTGTGGTTTGGGCATTTTTGCCATTTTAGTACAAATCTCAAACTTTTTAAATCTGGGTCCCTGTGGTTTCATCTTTATTGCCATTTTAGTCCAAAATTCAAAAACCCCTTTTTTGACTGTTCCAAAAAGTTTGAGATTTGGGCTAAAATGTCAATAAAAGTGAAACCACAGGGACCAAAATGGCAGTTTACTTTTCGTTTTGGACTAAAATGGCGATAAAAGTGAAACCACAGGGACCCAGATTTAAAAAGTTTGAGATTTGGACTAAAATGGCAAAAGTGCTCAAACCACATGGACCAAAATGGCAGTTTACTCTTTTGGAAAACATAAACCTAAAACAATAAAATAAGACTTTTAAGGAAACTCTATATCTTGTTCATTGAATTGTATTAGTCACTACAGAAATCAAACATGCATCATTCTCTCATCCTTGATTTTTTTTTTTTTTTTTTTTTTTTTTTGCGTATTATGGATTAAAAATGTCAATGTCTAATGCAATGATTATTGTGATAATGGAAAAAAATGCATTCTGTTTTATTTGTTTTGTGATTTGATAAAGCTATCATTTTTTGTATGTACATATACTCTTGACGTTGTGTTTTATTTGTTTTATGATTTCTTCACATCTAACATACCATTGGAACATTATTGTGTCACCAGTGAAACCACCCGATCATATTCATCTCCAATAGACAATAATGCATATACACCAATTTAGGGAGAAACAATAAATCTAGGATAAACCCAGATATACATGTTAACCGCTCGATATTATGAACACATTTTTAGGAATTTTAGTCGCTTTTAAAGCAGGGCTATAAATGTCAATACATGAATTCTGAAGAAAACTCAATAATTCTTGTATAAAAACCCTGATATACAAGTTAACCGCATATATCACGAACACATTTTTAAGAAATTTTAGTCGCTTATAATTGTCAATCGAGCCCAACTTTTAGTTCTATCCATAAAAGGAACCCTCGAAATAATTTTCTTGCCATATATAATTCGGACACAAAATAATCTTGTAAACAATACTGGCCATAAAAATAACCTTATACTATTTAATATAACTAAAAACATAGACTTTGAATTTTTTTTTGAACGGTGAACTTCATGTATAAGGTTATCACACTCTCAAAATCGGAGACCCCACATTACCCCACTCTGGTCAGACTATATGTTGTCTTAACCGTACTCACGCTGGCTTCAAAGTTTGTCTTTTTTGGGCATTTACCTGGTAAAACATACTGTCGGCTGCCACTTGACAGTCATTGTGCCACCACAAGAGCAGAACTCTCGGGCGTAATACACGGTGGGACGAAAACCCGGTTGGGCTTGGGAATCGAACTAACAACCTCACATAAGGCCTAGTCCAAATCATTCATTGCCTATATAGTGGGAATTCAACTAGAGTCTCCATTGAAAAACTCATGCCTCGTACTTATATTATTGTTTTTTTGGAACAACAACTTTCTAGTGTTAGGCCACCACACTCCCCAAATTGGAGAGTCCCGTTGCCTCACTCCGACCAAACAGTTTTAGTGAGTTAAATGTGAGAAATAAAGAGAATTTTTATTCTCATCTAGTCAAGCATGTATTTTATTAAAAATATAAAAAAATATATAATTACTCTGATAAAGTAATTATATAATAAGTAATTACTTTAGAGTAATTATTCAAATACTATATATAATTACTCTCCTAGAATAATTTAAGAAAAAAATTCAACAAAAAATATAATAAAATCTTCTATCACTTTTCATGTTTAGCATGTTGTGACACATTTGCATTTGATCTTTACCTTTCAAATATAATAGAAAAAACCACATCATAAAATTGTCATCGACGTATTGTTATCCTTTGAAATCATGTATTTATATTAGAGCATCCACGATAAGAAAACTTAAAAACATCTGAAACGCGTATCATAACTCTTATTCTGATCTATTGTAATCACCTGAAACGCATTTAAAAACATTTGATCAGCATGAAACACTGGTGAGTTCATTCTTTTGTATAAAAAGACACATTGTTATAATTTATAGCATTAAGAGTTTTTACATTTGTTTATATCTATCAGTTACTCAAATCAGTATTTATCACTCGGTGGCAGTTTCGATGTGACGGTGGTCATATTACTCATTGGCTAACTTTCATCCAATAGTGAAGATTATCAAGTAGTGTATACAAAACCCCACATACCGGTAGTAATTTCAGAATACAAAAACTTAATCACTGTAAGTATAACTGAAAACATTTAGGGTTTTGCAAAGCATTTAATAAAAAGAGAATGACTCACTTTGTAGAATTAGGGTTTTGATTTAATAGGCCTCCTGATTCTAAGCCTCTTGATTAACAGTAGGTTTATAGCTTCAAGTCTTCTGATAATTAAGCAACTACTATATCAATGAATTTAAGCATTCTGATTCTAACCCCTAATTTCACTGAATGTTATCCGTATTAGTGTATTAACCCACTCAAACTTTAAAGATAATCACGAGATCAAAACCCCAACGTAGTTAACAAAGTATAGCCTTATTCAGGCAACATTTTGGCATCCGTTGATTGGGTTTCAGATCGATCGGACAAGGTATCGTTTCAGTGGTTAGGGTTTACTACATGCAAGTACAGAGAAACAGATATACGAGAGTTTAAAGAAATCGATTTGAATCGAAATGAGAGCTTTTGAGCAGTTCAGGACCTGCCCTTTATATAGCCAGGCTGACCCCTACTGCGCGTCGTGGGAGGAGATCTGGCATCTTCCGTGTGTCGCCTGGGAGGTCGGCCTGGCATAGGTTTACCACGTGTCCTAGGTAGGTTGGACACATGTCAGGCTGTGGTGACACGTGTCCTCAGCCGCCTTTTTCGCCCAATCATGCGGTTTACTCAATTTTCGTGCTGGTTCTTATTACATATGCTCAGGTCTTGATCTTAAATGGTTTGGTTTTTAATTGTGAGTCGAATAAGGGTACTTTTGTGCGGGTTGGTTCATTAACCGTCAAGTTTTCTTAACCGCTAAGTTTTCTGATTGAGTACACAAGTTTCGTCATGCGCACTTTTGGTTTTGATTACAGGTTGTCGTCGAGAATATTTTTGAGGGTCGTTACATCCTCACCACCTTGTTTAAAATCTCGTCCTCGAGATTCACTGAAAGAAGTATGGGTATTTCCGTCTTATCTTCAATTCCAATTCCCAAGTATATTCTTGTCTTTGATTTAAATCCTACTTCACTTTAACCAGAACTAATCTCATATGCTTTAGGATTCTCATCTTCGACCTGTAAAGGTCTTTCAATGGACTTTTATTTCATTTACCTCTATATCTTGAAGAGATACTATTAAAGATTTATCAGCTAAGTATTTCCTTAAATTACATACATGAAATATATCATATATACATGCCATTTATTATGGTAACCATTAGCTGATAGGCTACTGGTCCAATTTGCTTAATGATTTCGAATAGTCCAACAAACCTTAAACTTGATTTTCCATACTTTGCTGAAGTAGATTATTCTTTCCTATTGAGAAATTTTTAGTAACATTCTTTCTCAAATTTGAAATTCTAACGGTTTTGCCGCTCTCATGACCTAATAGTCACCTTTTATCCTATTTCTGCCTAACATACTGGATGATACTATCATCTATAAAGTGCTTCAAATGGGGCAACATTAATACTGGTATGATAACTATTTGTTTATAAGAGAATTCTTTTATCTTACTCTCACCAATATTTAGCACACATGCACTTAGCATGTCTTCCTATGTTTGTAATGTTCTTTCATCTCGCTCTTAATAAATTATACTCAGATTCAGTCGAGTTTTAATGGCCTTTGAAAATTTCCCAGAATTTAGAAGTGGAATGACTATCTCGATCAGATACAATGGATATTGAGACTATATGTAACGAGACTATTTCGTCCACATATAACTTAGCTAAAAGCTTTCTTAATTGGTAGGAAATTTGCTGACTTAGTTAGTCGATCCATAATCACCCACATTGTGTCGTTACCTGTTCTTGTTTTGGGAATTTTGGTAACAATATCCATTTGTTATCAATCTCATTTCCATACTAGCATTTCTAATCGTTGAAGTAAACCTAAAGTTTTCTAATATTTAGTTTTAACTTTCGAAAAAGTTAAACATTTCGAAACTTGCTATGTCCTTTTCCATTCCTATTTACTATCAATTCTTCTTCAAACCTTGATACATCTTATCACTTCCAGGATACATCATATACCTAGATTTATGAGTTCCTTCGAGAATCCTTTCTCGTAAGTTTCCTTGAATAAGTACTCAAATTCTCCTTTTATGGAATCTCCAAATTCCATTTATATCCTTCTCCAATTCTTTTATCACGCCTTTTAATCCTTTTTCTAATTCCTTCATTATTCCTATTAATCTTTCAGCATCTTCCTTGATTGCTGTTTCCTGGGTACTCTTCAATTATTTTGTTAAATCTATTTACAGATTTAATCTTGAGAGTATGTGCTCATTTTAGCTGCTCCTAATTCTAAATCGTGCATCACAGTACTAAGAAATCTTCAGTTCCTTATGTCAATTTAGTTAACAAAACTACTATTCGGGAAAAATCTTGGTTATAACGTTGATAATATTTTGCTAATTCTAGGAAACTTCTTATTTATGTAAAGGACTAAGGGATTACCCATATGGTGATAGCTATAACTTTTGGAGGGATTCACATCCCTGCTTTCATGGTTAATCAGTTGTACTTAGAAATTTTACTTCTAGTAACCAAGAATCATACTTAAGGGGATCTAGCATAAAGCTGTTCTTTCCTCCACAGTATTAGAAGCAAATGAGGATGTTTGGCATGATTTTCATCATTAGTACATAATCTATAAAAATGATTATGAATTTATCCATGTATGGTCGGCATATCCTATTTATCATGTTCATAAATGCAGCTAGGGCATTTGTTAGACTAAAGGACATGATCATAAACTTGTAATGATCATACTTAGTTCGGAAAGCAGTCTTAGGAATATCCTATTCATGTACTTTCAATGGATGGTATCCTAAGCGTAGGTCAAAAAATCAGACTTCTTGAAGTTGATGGAATAAGTCGTTAATTCTTGGTAATGGTTACAAATTCTTAATTGCAACATTATTCATTTCTTAATATACACATATATTCATCCTTCTTCTTAACGAATGATATTGGTGCTTCTTACAAAATGTTCTATGTAATCTTTTTCCAGCAATTTATCTAATTGCTTCTTTAGCTTGAGTATTTCTGTTGGTTCTAAACGATAGGGTGCTTTAACAATCAATGTTGTTCCTGATGTTATAAAAATTCTGAGTTCTATCTTACGATCGGGTGGTAGTCTATGTAGATTCTCTGGGAAAAAGTCAGGATCTCCCGATATTATTAGAATTTCTTGCAGTTCCTTTCATTTGTGTAAATGATCATGGAGATCATATACACTATACCTTGCTTTCGTACATAACTTACAGCTTTCCTTGCAGTGTTAAACTTTGTCGGCTTGGCTGTCTTGTCTCCTTGGATTGTGATCACTTCTCTTGTTGGCTTACGAATCTTAACAGAAATCTGACCACATAAGATTTGAGCATAGTTGGATGCTAATCATTACATTTCTAACACTACATTGAATCCAACAAGTTTCATATGAAGTAAAGTAGCACTAAGTTTGTATCTTAGCAATTTTATCTTTTCTTCCCGAAGTACACCATGAATATTGGTGGGGTTCTAGACTTGTCTATATTTAGTTAGAGATTGATTGATCGCTTGACCGAGCTTAATATTTATAAAACTTTAGTTCGTATCAGAGTTAAATAATACTTTAGTGTTAACACTATGTACAAGAAAATGTACCAACAATTACCTGAGGAATCATTGTTGGCTCTTATGTTGTTACAACAATGCCTTCACGTTCCTCTTGGGATCTTCGGTTGTTTTCATCTTGTTTTGTGTCAAGTTCGGACAATCTTGATGAATATGATTTGTTTCCCTAATGGAAACATATTCGACTCTTCTTTTTCCACGTTCTTCTTCCTTATGTCCAGGTATCAACTCATTGGTCAAAGTATTTGCTAACTAGTCCATATTGCTAATGGTTTGTGGTTTGACCGTTGCTATCAGTTCACAGATCTTACTGACTAGTCCCAAATAAAATGAGAAATTTGTACAGATTCTAGTGAAGTCAGATCTAGTAACACTCTTACATATCCGAAGAATTTTGTCGTATACTTATGATAATTTATTATTAATCATTTGGTAATTCAGGAATTTGTTGCCATTTGCTCCTTTTTATGAAGAACACAGAATTTCCTTTCTGTCAATTCTTTTCATTATTTCCATTCCATGGCATATGTCATGATCTTGCGCTTGGAAGATCAAATCTCACCATCTTAGTGCCTTATTTTTTAAGCATGCATTACTTCATTCTTCTCAGCGTATATACTAATGGTTAGGACATCTTTACTTCTACATAGCCCATGTATTGCCGTAACAACTTCTTTATTGTTGGAAATCTTAGTAGTATTATAGGTGAAGAAAGTCTTTGTAAGTGCGTCTAGTCATAGGTTACTCTTATTTTCTCAAAAGTTCTTTAATGAAAGTAGAATTACTCTCATTAGCGTAAGTTTTAGACATTTTTTGCCTAGCACAACTTTTAGTTATAGGTTTCCCGCTAGTGTTGAAAATCTAAGGTAACACATTGGAAATTCTTATATTTTCGATGGTGTCCCGACTTAAAGGATTCCTATCGTACATCTTGTTGCAAGAATTACGAAACAGATGATCAAATGGAACAGTGTTCTATAGATGTATACGAGAAATCTAAAATTGTCATTGAAACACGTGCTCGTGATTATCCTAAATTGTTAATCATTATGGCATTTGGATTTTTTAGTATATAGATATACATATCTATACAATCATATATTTCATATACTGTAATCTACATACCATACATAACGTCAATGTATTTAACAGGTTCATATTCCAAAAACAAGTCAGACATCAGGTCATAGTATTGTTTTGAGAATTCTGTAAATTTAACATAATATATACACCCCATCTTACCCGGTCTCGCCGGAGAGGCAATCATATCTTACCCGAACAAGCTTGGAGAGTCTACCACACAATACCCAATCTTCCCGGAGAGGTAATTATCATTGTATTTCCCACAAATAGAATTTTCTCAATTCATGATTTTTAAAAATATCTTTTATTAGGACTTGCATTAAGAAACAAGGAAATTAGTATTCACATGACGGATCATATTCCAGAACCGAGTAGTATGAATAAACAAGAAATAACAGTGGCCAAGTGTTATCTCTTATTTATCATACTTGCAATGTTCTAGTCATCATCCTCACGGCATACCAATATTCGTCATACTATATTTATGCAAGTAATTAGCTTATTTAGAAGTTTATATTAAGATATCTTTCTTAAGTTAAAATCTAAATACTATCATGGGTGTTACCGATTAATATCAATATCCTAACTCTTTTGTTTAAGCTTAGGTATTATTACAACACATATTTGCTTAAACATGTGGCTCTGATACCACTTCTATTACAATCCCCGACCACACCCTGGACGAGAGCCATAAACAGTCAAGTGGTACCGGTGGTTATTTTGAAAATTATTGCAGCGGAATTGTGAGTTAGAAAAAATATTAGAGTTTTGAAATACCAGATTTTATATATTAAACAGATGAGGAAAAACCCATGTTTTACAAATGTATCTTTTAATAAGGGATAAACCCAAATACATAAAACAACGTTTCTTAATTTAATTGATAAAATAAGCCACTTCTTTAAGCCTTCTGGTGTCGTATCACAACTCTTATTCCATTCTATTGTAATTACCTGAAACGCATTTAAAAACATTTGATCAGCATGATATACTGGTGAGTTCATTCATTTGGATAAAAAGACACATTGTTATAATTTACAACATTAAGAGTTTTTACATTTGTTTATATATATCTATTAGTCAAATCAGTATTTGTCACTCGGTGGCAGTTCCGATGTGAAGGTATTCATATCACTCATTGGCTAACTTTCGTCCAATAGTGAAGATTATCCAATAGTGTATACAAAACCCCACATACCTGTAGTAATTTCAGAATACAAAACTTAATCACTGTTAGTATAACTGAAAACATTAAGTGTTTTTCAAAGCGTTTAATAAAAAGAGAATGACTCACTTTGCAGAATTTTGGTTTTGATTTAACAGGCCTCCTGATTCTAAGCCTCTTGATTAACCAGTAAGTTTATAGCCTCAAGTCTTCTGATAATTATGCAGCTACTATATCAGTGAATTTAAGCCTTCTGATTCTAACCCCTTATTTCACTGAATGTGGTCCGTATTAGTGTATTAACCCACTTAAACTTTATCGATAATCACGGGATCAAAACCCCAACGTAGATAACAAAGTATAGCCTTATTCAGGCAGCACTTTGGCATTCGTCGATTGGGTTTCAGATCAATCGGACAGGGTATCATTTCAGTTACTACACGCAAATACAGAGAAACAGAGATACGGTGTGGCATCCGAGGAAATCCACAGTCATCCCAGTCTGTCACTTCACTTTCATGAGACTGCTTATCAAATTTCAGGACGAAATTTCTTTCAATTTGGGGATGTTGTGACAACCCGAGATCTCAAGGTCCTTCCTCTATACATCACTTATTTCACAATCCTGTTTCCACAATTCGCTTTACATTGTAACATGTGCACGATGTATGTACGATTAAAGTATTGTTAAGTTTGATTGCTAAAGGAAAACGTAGGAGATGTTTAATGTTTAGACATAGCACGTTCATAACTTTGGGTTGCACACCATACTCGAGTCACGAAGAACCCAAGTCGACGAAGAAGGGTTCTTCGTCACAAACACTTATCGACGAAGAAGGATCTTCGTCATCATTACTCTTGACGAAGTTTAGTTCTTCGTCAAGAGGGTTGTTCGCCAAAAGGGGCTATCGGCCCAGTCTATTCCTCGAGCCCAAGCCGCCTCAGGCCCAGTCCTCTCCTGTGCGTATATTTGGAATTTTTGAAACACAATCAAACCCTAACACTCCTCTCTTTCTCTATTGGTCGACGTCAACACACATTCATCGAAGCCCCATCCTGCGAAGCATCACCTCTTCCTCTCGTTCAAGTGTTCAACCTTAACACTCTCGGTTAGTATAGTTCATCGCTAGATTGGTTCGTATCGTTGTGATGATTGATTGTGTACTTGTATGCTAGATTTCATTAGTATAAGATCTAATATGATTATAGGGCTTGATTGTGAATGTGTGTCGCATGATGTTTTGATAAATAAATGGTTATAACAAACTGTACTTCACCGTGTGGGAATTACTCGTGATAGTGATCGAGAGTTAGGGATCTTACAAAGTTTATGTTCGTTGATGTGAGGTGTTCACGAATGAGTTAGTATGATAAACGAACCTTGATGTGCGATAATGTTAAATGATGTTAATTTCTATGATGATTGATGATTTTAATTGTAAGATAATTAGGGATATACTCACAAACTGATATGCATTGGATTCAAATGTTGATGTGCGATGATTAACTGTTAGTTCGTAATTAGGGTGCATGATCATGAATAAAGGTGTCATTTGATCTGATTGGAAAATTGCCAAATGTGTTAGCAATTGTAATGGCTGGAAATAAGGAAATCATAACCGACTGTTGATATACAGCGATGAAAGATTCCCCCACAAAGAACCCAGGTCGACGAAGAACCAGATTCTTCATCGACTGACCTTTGACGAACGACTGTGGTTCTTCGTCACACTCATGACATGAAGAAGAATGGTCCTTCGTCAACATGGTTCTTCATCGCAACCCTTCTAGACGAAGTACCGTTCTTCGTCGAGGGGATCCTTCGCCATAAGGACATCCCACGAAGAACTAAATCTTCGTGGAGATGCTGCAAATGAGCAAATGGACAGAGTTTATGATGTCTATGATGATAGACACTTGTGTTTGTAAAATTCTATTTGTTGCGTGATAATAATGCTAACTAGAAAAGAGGATCTTGATTTAACTCGTGTGAGTAGCCAATACATCTGTTAAATGTTATTATGAGACTTGCACATGGGATGTGGACCTATACGTGAACTGAGTACTTGCTATGTGTTATACGGTGATCTTTGCGGTGAATGCAATCTGTGAAAATACGTGACTTAATTGATTATGAAACTGATCTTATTGGTAACCACTTTTTGGAACGTGAACTTGTGTTATTAACGTGTATAAAATCTAAGCGTTTGCTATGTGTTATGTGACAATGGTGTTACATGTGATTTGCTGAATACCTGAGTTGGATATGTGTTTACGAAACTGATCATCTTTGGTAACCTCGGTAGGGTTTGGTTGGCCAACTTGGAACGGGTAATGTAACGTAACATACCGAGCAGTCTAAGGTGAGTTCACTCCTCTTGAGCATGCGTCCCGGTGGGTGGGACAATCAAATGGGTATTCCTGAGAGGAATAAGTCTTTCGGGTAAAAACTAGAATGTTAGATAATACACTCATTTCCGATCACCTTATGTCCCATCTTATACCGAATAGTTACCTGAGAGGTAACGGGGTATTAGTTGATTGCGCTATTAGGCTTGGCAACCTCACACCGTACCTGAGAGGACGGGCTTGAACTAATGACCTTAATCATGACCAATGCTTAGATAGGGGGCATTGGGGACGGGCAAAACAATCTGGAAGCCATCTTGTACGGTATTCGAGCTCTTATCAACATTACTTTCGGAATTTCTATTAAACTGGATTAAACACTTGGTAACCAAACGTTTTCATAAAACTGTGAACTCACCAGCATTGTCTGATACACTTGTTTGCATGCTCGCAGGTTATAGATATGTGTAGATGTGGAACTTGCTGTCTGGGAGGCTGGAGTGGTCATGGGTCGACATACATGGAATCGCGAGACAAGTCTAATGGTTTTCATGCACATGGTTTATGAAATACTTAACTAATGATTCATGCTTCTACTGAACACGTTGAGTTATACTTTATGTAATGTAACACTTTGTTTTAATGAATGAAAGTTTCTAATTAAAATCTTGTATTAGTTCAATATGATTGGTGGCTAGATCCTGGTACGTCACATGCCTCGCGGGGGTTTCCACTTGGGGTATTTTTGGGGGTGTGGCAATTTGGTATCAGAGCCACTGGTTATAGTGAACTTGGTTTTAAAATATCTTTATAAAACCAGACTATAACCGAACAGTTCAGAAATCGACCATGACACTCAGCTCCAGATTGCAAGGTTCGTCACTCGTTTACTCATTGTACTGTGTAACTAGTGAACACTTACGTATGATATTGCATGAGATTGCACGATTAGCACTACAATATGAATTCATGTGTTACTTGCTTGTGTTATGTGACTGACAGTGTGTCATTTCCCCTAGACACTCGTGAGCCATTTTTATGATGTTCTTTGTTTTGCTACTTGGGTCTGAGGAACCATTTAACACGAGTTAGAAGGAACTGAGACAATCATGCAAATTGTGTTATTATTGTGGGTGCACACATAATAATAATAATAATGTGGGGTGCATGTGAGTCCCAGTGAGACCTAGCGAGTGTGAGAGGGGTTCTGTTCCATTATTCGACCTATTGTGAAATTCAACAATCCATAGGGGTCATAGCGATGATTGCCTTCAATTCGAACGCAATCCTTTCACTTTCCACTGAATCTCTACGAATCTCAATGATATTGAGTATTGCCTGCACACGTATTTGAGTGACTAGAGAACCGTATAAGAATGTTAGGTGTTTGTGCGAACGTCTCTGAGATAGTTGATTGAAGCGTCGAATGTTTGTTCTATACTTCCTCACTTTTCTCGTTTACTTGAACTCAATGAGTTGATGCCTCAGACCCAGAAGTGGGATCACCTCTATAATTCTTAACGACTTACCGTGCATTATTCTGTCAACACGCAAGACCGATGGCCAAGAAGCCGAACGTGATACATTACCGACTCTAGTAATATGACGGTCCTGATTATCGACGACGAACACCAGTGGATTAATTTCAGTCGAGTCCCTAACCCTAGCCAGCAACCTTTGCGGAGCCAACTCTTACGAATCAATCGGGCCATGAATACTGACAACCGACTGGAATATGGGATGTGTAGTTACTAACGCCACGAGCAGTACCCTAGGACGTGTCAAGAAATGCAAACAGGTGAGTCCTTTTTGGCGAAAGATCGCAGGACTCTGTCTCAAAAGCAACAACATCGGAGATAACAACCATGGCAACAACAAGGTACTCGTAAATCATAACCTTCAGTATGGGAATGAAGGTGACTTCGATAAGGATTGGTTGTTGTTAAGTCAAGACATCAACAACCAAGGGAACAATGTCAGTATTAGGAATCCTCGTAACAATCACATCGACAATGGAGAAAATGGTGTTGGTGGAGGAGTACTTATGGCCGGCGTGGGTGAGCCAGGTATGATAACAGCATAGTGACTTGTACGTTTTGTGAATAACCTTTCTTCCCCTGTTTTGTTGGACACCGACACTTCTAGAAACTGAACCTGTTATGGAATCGGCCGATGGCAAGCAAATTGAAACCTCATATGTTCGTTGGGATGCAAACTCGACCTTATGGGTCAAGTGCTCGACAATCGACCTTCCCTCTGCTATCCTGGATAGTTTCGATGCAGTAGTTAGTGTGGATTGGTTATCCAGATATCGCACTGATATACCCTTTGAGGAGAAAATTTTTGCGTATCCCTCTTCCTAGTGGAAAATCGTTGTCTACCCTAAAGTGCCAGAGTGGTGCAAAGGTTAGCATCATTTCAGCTATGAAAGCCTAGAAGTGACTTCGGAGGGATTACCCCGCTATGTTAGCACTCACTACTGATTTTAAGGCTAAGGAAAAGAGGATCAAGGATCCACCACCCATTCATGATTACTCCCGATGTGCTACCCAAAGAACTTTCAGGATTACTATCACAACTGTTAGATAGAATCTCAGTTTGACCGCATGCCAGGGGCAGCCCTGATTACCCGTACCCTTTACCATCTTGCACCATGAGGATTGTAAGAACTGTCTAATCAACTTCGGGAACTATTGGACAGGAGTTTTGTCGACCCTAGTTTTTCGCTTTGGGGAGCCCCAGTTATATCCGTGAAGATAGGCCCTCTCGTATGTGTACTGATTATCGAGAACTCAACAAGATGTCTGTCAAGAACCGTTCGCCTTGAGCATCTGTTGACAATTTGCTGGCCAGTTGTTAGGGTTAAGCCCCCATTCTAGGATAGACTAACGAATGAACTATCATCAGATGGAAGCCCAAGGGGAGAATGTTCCTAAAACGGCATATCGAACACTGTACGGCCATTAAGATTTTGTATTCAATGACCTTTGAGTTATTCAACACACCAGCAGCTCTATGGATCACATGAATCAACCGTGTTTATTGATGACGTTTTGAAACATTTCCAGTAGAAAGGAACACCATGAGCGACACTTGTATCTTATCGTGGAGCTCCTGAGGGAGGAGCCATTCCACCCGATGTCTTGTTAAGTGTGACTTCTGGATTCGATAAGTACACTTTCTTGGTCGCATAGTCAACGAATTGGGAATGCAAGTGGACCCCGTTAAGACCCATTCTATTAGAAATTGATCGGTAGAGAAGAGTCCTTCGGAGATGCGGCAAACTTCTTGGTCTCGCTCGGTAATATTGTAGGTTCATTGGGGGATTTTCGAAGATCTCACAGCTTGTAACACGTTAACACAGCAGGGTGTTGTGTATTTGTGGAGGACAAAATAGGAGAACGTCTTTTCAGCTTTGAAGCCAAACTCTACAGTACGTTGAGTATTGTCCTTACCCGATGGTACAGGTACCTTGGTAGTGTACCGCGTTGTCTCGATTCAGGGTCTCGGTTACGTGTTGATGCAACGCGAGAAGGAGATAGCTTACGTCTCTCAGTAGTGGTGGAAGTCATGGTCTTTGCATTTATTATCTGGAGGCATTACTTGTACGGTACCAAAGCGCTATTTAGACCGGTCACAAGGGCCCTCAGCATATCTTTGATCAGCAAGAGTTAAACATACGACGGCGTCGCCGGATGGAACTCTCGAACGATTACAACTATGAAACCTAAACGCGTACGAGCTTTCAAGCTCACCATCGATACTAACCTACCTGATCAGATTCGTCCTGACCAAACCGAAGCACTAAAGAAGAGAATTTTCAAGTTGAATCCATGCGGGGCATGGAGGAACAACTTTTGGCAAGTCAGACAATATTCGCTACTTCAGGGAACGAACATGGGTCCCACAATACGGCAACCGTAGGGAACTTGTGTTGGGCGAAACACACCAGCCTCGATATTCTAGTCGTCTGGATTTTGATAGAAGATTCTAGGATCTAAAAATCTTGTACTGGTGACCGGGCTTGAAGGCCCACATAACAATGTATGTGAACGATGTTTGACTTGTGCGAAAGTCAAGGTGGAAAATCGGAAACCTTCTGGTTGTGTCAGCAACCAGAAACACCCATATGGAAATGGGAACAGACTGCCATGAATTTTGTCATAGGACTATCTAAAACTCAAACGGAAACGATATCACCTGGGTGATCGCTGATTGTCTCACGTAACCAGCACCCTTTCTTACGATCAAGAAATCTGACAAGTCTTCGCAACTTGTTGACTCTTACTTGAAGGAAGTGTTACCTGGGCATGAGGTGCCAACCTCTATCATCTCTGATCATAATCTGCATTTTGCATCTAATTTGTGGCGAGCGATGCACAAATCTTCCGACTCACGTCTAGACATGAACACTGCTTATCTCACCTTCAGAAGGATGGTCGGAGTGAGCGGACCATCTAGAAACTCGAAGACATGCTGCGAGCATGTGTGACCGACCTTGGTAAAAGTTGAGACATTAACCTTTGTTGGAGTTTCACTGCAACGACTACCATCCTAGTGTGCAGACAACTCCGTTCGAGGCATTGTATGAACGACAATGTCGATCTCTTTGTTGGGCTGAGGTGGGTAACAACCTAATCACAGGTCCAGGACTTGTACTCGAAACTTCTGAGAAGATTGTTTAGATCGGAAAGCGTATGGCGGCAATGCGTGATCGCCAGGAAAGCTGATAAGCATAGGAAACACTAGGAGTTCGCTGCAGGCGAGTGTGTCATGTTGAAAGTCTCACCCTGGGAGGGTGTCGTACGCTTGGGAAGCGTGGAAAGTTTAATTTACGTTATGTTGGGCCATTCAAAATTCTGGAAAGAATCGGTAATGTGGCCTACAAACTCGAGTTACCTGACGAATTGGGTAACGTTCATGATGTCATTTATATCTCGAACCTAAAGAAGTGTTTGTCCGATGAAACACTTGTGGTACCACTCCAAGAGCTGAAAATTACAGCTTGTCGAAGAACTCATGGAAATTATGGACCGAGAAGTTAAGGTCCATAAGCAGAGTCGAATCCCGATCGTGAGAGTTCGTTGGAACTCAAGACGTGGAGCGGAGTTCAAGTGGGAACGTGAGGATCAGATGAAGCTCAAGTATCCTCAATCGTTCAAAACTGCGGAATCAAATTCTGTTGCGACTGGTGAATTTCGGGACGAAATTCCCTTTCAAGTTGGGGATGGTGTGGCACCCGAGGAAGTCCACAGTCATCCCAGTCTGTCACTTCACTTTCATGAGACTGCTTATCAAATTTCGGGATGAAATTTCTTTCAAGTTGGGGATGATGTGACAACCCAAGATCTCAAGGTCCTTCCTCTATGCATCACTTGTTTCACAATCCTGTTTCCACAATTTGCTTTACATTGTAACATGTGCACAATGTATGTACGATTAAAGTATTGTTACATTTGATTGCTAAAGGAAAACTTAGGAGTTGTTTAATTTTTAGACATAGCTTGTTCATAACTTTAGGTTGCACACCACACTCGAGTCACGAAGAACCCAAGTGACGAAGAAGGGTTCTTGGTCACAAACACTTATCGACGAAGAAGGATCTTCGTCATCATTACTCTTGACGAAGTTTAGTTCTTCGTCAAGAGGGTTGTTCGCCAAAAGGGGCTATCGGCCCAGTTTATTCCTCGAGCCCAAGCCGCCTCAGGCCCAGTCCTCTTATGTGCGTATATTTGGAGTTTTTGAGACACAATCAAACCCTAAGACTCCTCTCTTTCTCTCTTGGTCAACGGCAACATACATTCATCGAACCCATCCAGAGAAGCATCACCTCTTCCTATCGTTCAAGTGTTCAACCCTAACACTCCTCTCTTTCTCTCTTGGTTCGTATCGTTGTGATGACTGATTGTGTACTTGTATGCTAGATTTCATTAGTGTAAGTTCTAATATGTTTATGGGGCTTGAATGTGAATGTGTGTCGCATGATGTTTTGATAAATAGATGGTTATAGCAAACTGTACTTCACCGGGTGGGAATTACTCGTGATATTGATCGAGAGTTAGGGATCTTACGAAGTTTATGTTCGTTGATGTGAGGTGTTCACGAATGAGTTAGTATGATAAACGAACCTTGATGTGCGATAATGTTAAATGATGTTAATTTCTATGATGATTGATGATGTGAATTGTAAGATAATTAGGGATATACTCACAAACTGATATGCATTGGATTCAAATGTTGATGTGCGATGATTAATTGTTAGTGCATAATTAGGGTGCATGAAATAAAGGTGTCATTTGATCTAATTGGAAAACTGCCAAATGTGTTAGCAATTGTAATGGCTGGAAATAAGGAAATCATAACCGACTGTTGATATACAGTGACGAAAGATTCCCCCACAAAGAACCTAGGTCGACGAAGAACCTGATTCTTCGTCGACTGACCTTTGACGAACGAATGTGGTTCTTCGTCACACTCATTACTTGATGAAGAATGGTCCTTCGTCAACATGGTTCTTCGTCGCAACCCTTCTAGACGAAGTACTATTCTTCGTCGAGGGGATCCTTCGCCATAAGGACATCCCACGAAGAACTGAATCTTCATGGAGATGCTGCAAATGAGCAAATGGACAGAATAGTAAACAATTTATGATGTCTATGATGATGGACCCTTGTGTTTGTAAAATTCTATTTGTTGCGTGATAATAATGCTAACTAGAAAAGAGGATCTTGATTTGACTCGTGTGAGTAGCCAATACATCTGTTAAATGTTATTATGAGACTTGCACATGGGATGTGGACCTATACGTGAACTGAGTACTTGCTATGTGTTATACGGTGATCTTTGCGGTGAATGCAATCTGTGAAAATACGTGACTCAATTGATTATGAAACTAATCTTATTGGTAACCACTGTTTGGAACGTGAACTTGTGTTATGAAGGTGTATAAAATCTAAGCGTTTGCTATGTGTTATGTGACAATGGTGTTACATGTGATTTGCTGAATACGTGATTTGGATATGTGTTTACGAAACTGATCATCTTTGGTAACCTACGTAGGGTTTGGTTGACCAACTTGGAACGGGTAATGTAATGTAACATACCGAGCAGTCTAAGGTGAGTTCACTCCTCTTGAGCATGCGTCCCGGTGGGTGGGACAATCAAATGGGTATTCCTGAGAGGAATAAGTCTTTCGGGTAAAAAATGGAATGTTAGATAATACACTCATTTCCTATCACCTTAAGTCCCATCTTATATCGAATAGTTACCTGAGAGGTAACGGGGTATTAGTTGATAGCGCTATTAGGCTTGGCAACCTCACATCGTACCTGAGAGGACGGGCGTGAACTAATGACCTTAATCATGACCAATGCTTAGATAGGGGGCATTGGGGACGGGCAAAACAATCTGGATGCCATCTTGTATGGTACTCGAGTTATTATCAACATTACTTTCGGAATTGTTATTAAACTGGATTAAACACTTGGTAACCAAACGTTTTCATAAAACTGTGAACTCACCAGCGTTGTCTGATACACTTGTTTGCATGCTCGCAGGTTATAGATATGTGTAGATGTGGAACTTGCTGTCTGGGAGGCTGGAGTGGTCATGGGTCGAGATACATGGAATCGCGAGACAAGTCTCATGGTTTTCATGCACATGGTTTTCATGCACATGGTTTATGAAATACTTAACTAATGATTCATGCTTCCGCCGAACACGTTGAGTTATACTTTATGTAATGTAACACTTTGCTTTAATGAATGAAAGTTTCTAATTAAAATCTTGTATTAGTTCAATATGATTGGTGGCTAGATCCTGGTACATCACTTGCCTCACGGGGGTTTCCGCTTGGGGTAATTTTGGGGGTGTGACATACGGGAGTTTACAGAAACTAATTTGTATCGAAATGAGCGCGTTTAATCAGTCCAGGACCTGCCTTTTATATAGCCGGGCTGACCCCTCCCGCGCATCGCGGGAGAAGACCTGGCATCTTTCGCGTGTCGCCTGGGTGGTCGGCTTGGCATAGGTCTGCCACGTGTCCTAGGTAGGTTGGCCACGCGTCGGGCCATGGTGACACGCGTCCTCGACAGTCTTTTTGAACCACAATCATGCGTTTTCTCGATTTTTGAGCCGGTTCTTATTGCGTATGTCCGGGTCTTGATCTTAAATGGTCCGGGTTTTAATTATGATTCTAATAAAGGTACTTTTGTGCGGGTTGGTTCATTAACCATCAAGTTTTCTTAACCGCTAAGTTTTCTGATTGAGTACGCAAATTTCGTCGAGCGCACTTTTGATTTTGATTACGGGTTGTCGTCGGGAATATTTTTGAGGTTTGTTACAAAACTTACAAAGTAAAGATGAAGGTTTTAAAAACAACACATTTAAAAGAAGTGAAAGTTTTTCAAAAGAATATTACATAATTCTTATATGTATGCATGATTCGTTTGGGTGACCGATCCTTTCGGGGACAATTTGGTGCCTTCAAGTAACCAATCCTTTTGAGGACAGCGAAGCGCCTTCAGTTGACTAAGTTAGTAGGGATTGCACAATCTATGAGTACATGCCATGGTGACAACTATGCTAGGTGAAGACGGTCATTGGATGGCCCTCTCGGGGACAAAATGAAGGATGGTCTCTGACGACGGGCCAATGGGAAGCCCCATTTACCCGCTTTGGGCCATCATCATACAGGCCCAACAGGAAAAGCCCAACAAGGATTTACCTTGCCCACTAAGGTTACCGTTATAAGCGGGAAAAAGGACCAGCGAAGATAGGCAACATTTAATGCTTGATTAGCAGAGGATCTCTTGGTGGAACTGTACCTCTTCGCCGGAAACATTAAATGAGACTATGATCTCACCGTTGGGGGTCAGACACGTGTCTGAGCCCCCCGAAGACCATTAGAACCCGTTGGATCATCTCGTAAAAATATCTCACGTGAAGGTTAAGGCCTGGTGATTATATAAGGATGCAAAAGGGATGCTCAAAGGGACAATTCAGGTATCTCATTTACTACATCCACAGTTACTACTCTCACATTAAATTCCGACCATCATTCCCACGTATTTACTACAAGTATCACATTTATTAGATTCACACCTTAGGGGAAACATCCCGGTGATCATACTCATCGGGGTAAAGCTCCTCAATTCTTCTGGCAAATTTACTTACTCTCACGCCGGAGCTTGGTCACGGATCCCCCCTTCGGGGCCCTCCGTGGCGAGGCTAACGGTTTGTTCTTTTGTAGTAGCTAAGGTGAAGACTCTTGACGTCAACGAAGATCCATCTGACATCAACCGGAATTTGGGTATTCGATATTGGCGCCATCCGTGGGACATCAGCCTGCCCGGTGTTCCCACATCAAACTCCGACGTTAAGAGTAGCTTATCTCACCAGCAGTAACATGGCAACCCCACCCAACTCACGTGTCACCCAGGCAACACAGAATGATATGGATAGAGTCACAATAGAGGACATAACTCATGAAGAAGAGAACCAGGTGGAAAACCCGGGAGGAACGGAGCACATTACCCCAGATTTTGTGGCCATGCATAAGGAAAAGTTGACAAAATGTCTCAAAGACTTAGAGAGACAAGAAAAGTTCAACAGCCTTAGGGCTCAACTGTCCTTTGACACGCCTTCCAACCAAGAAGGACCAGACCTTCAAAGTAAAGGCAACAGTGGTGACCCACTGGAAACATTCATGACTGCCCTTAGGCAAATGTCTTCAGAAGAAAGGGAAGACCTCATCACGGGAAAGAAGCCAAAGAAAAAGGGAAAGGAAAAGGATGACCAAAACGATGATGGTCTGGATCAACCATATCTGCCACGGGACTTAGTTGAGGTCTCAAAGTTCACACAAAGGATCGCTGAAGCACCGATGCCCCCCAAAACAAAGTTACCCCCAAACTTCGACCCCTATGACGGGACAAGAGACCCTGAAGATCATCTCCATGCCTTCAGGGGAGCAGGAAAACTTGGGCGATGGTCCGTGCCTGTATGTTGCCACATGTTTGTACAAACTCTGACGGAGGGAGCCCGGCTCTGGTTTGACAGCCTCCCTCCGGGGGGAATCGGTAGTTATGAAGAGTTAAGCGAGAAGTTCCTCAGGAACTTTGGTCAGCAGAGAAAAGTGGTCAAGAATCCAAATGAGATCCTCCACATAAGACTGGGGGACAATGAGCGAATAGATCAGTAAATGGAGAGGTTCGTCAAGGAGAGCATGAACATCAAAGATGTCCCGGAGGTCATGAAGATCAGCAGTTTCATAAACGGGCTAAAGCATGCCCAGCTGTGTGAGAAACTGGGGGAGGAGTTCCCCCACTCATTTGACAATCTTATGGACAGGGTCAGAGCCTTTGTCAGAGGGAAAGACACAGTCAGCAAAGCCAAGGAGACGGACGTCACACCCCGGAGGATCGCCTCAGCTGTAAAGCCTCCTGACAAAGGTACACCTTACTCTAGAAAACCCACTTTTGATAGAATGTTGCACGACAGAGCAAGGCCCTCATACTCCCCATATAGACCTCGGGGGAGAGGCCCCCCTCCTTACTCTGATCATTTCACCCCTCTCACTAAGACCCCAAGTGAGATACTTGCCACTGAGAGGGTAAAGAACTCCTTCCCGAGGCCACCACCCATAAAACACGGGCCAAAGGCACAACCAAACGAGTATTGTGACTTCCACAAAGGTTTTGGGCATAAAACCGATGACTGCATGTATTTAAAAAGAGAAATAGAGGCTGCAGTGAAGACGGGAAGGTTGGTCCACCTGGTTAAGGAAATTAAGGAGGGGGGAGGGGACCGCAAGGGAAGAGATGTAAGGGAGCCTGGGCGGGCAGATGTTGATATGATTAGAAGGAGGAATGAATTCGATAACACCCGGAGTGTAAAGGCCAGGATCTTGGGCTCTCCGGACTGCATGAAAGCTCCCATCCTTATGCCAAACTTGGAAGAAAATGAAGTGCAACGACTTCCCCTAAACATCTCAGCCATTATAGCTGGCCACAAGGTGTCTCGAATACATGTGGACGGAGGGTCCGGTGTCAAAGTGATATACGAGCATTGTTTCCTTAGATTTGACAGGGATGTAAGAGATCGGCTCGAAGAAGACTCCATCCCCTTAGTGGGATTCAACAACAGTGTATCACACCCCCTGGGAAAAATCAGGCTTCCATTCACAGTCGGGGTAGGGGATCGGGTCCGAACGATAAACCTGACCTTCACAGTGGTCCGGGCACCTTCAAAGTACAACGCAATCTTAGGAAGACCTGGAATTGGGGACCTACAAGCACAGGCATCCACCCCCCACGGAGCTTTAGTGTTCAAACACCGAAGGGTTTAGCCTGGGTTAAGTCCGCTTACGAAGTAATTTCTTCCGTATCCGAAGGTGAAGCATCCGAGAAGCCCCGGAAGGAGGGAGTAGAAGAGTGGGTCCTTTGCGACAGGTTCCCAGAACAAACGATCAAAGTAGGAAGTCACTTAAGCGACAAATGCAAGAGTGCTCTAAAGGAGCTGCTTCTCCTCAACATAGATGTGTTTGCATTCCAACATGGAGACATGACAGGATTCCCTAGGAGCTTAACTGAACACCGGCTCAACACTTACACATGGGCGAAACCGGTAAGACAGAAAAAGCGAAGCATGGGACCCAACAAAAGAAGAGCTGCTTGTGAGGAAACCAGAAAACTGCTCAGGGCAGGAATAGTCAGAGAAGTGAAGTATCCGTCCTGGATCGCCAATCCAGTCATGGTTCAGAAGAAAGACGGGGGATGGAGGATGTGCATCGACTTCCAAGATCTAAACAAAGCATGTCCTAAGGACTGTTATCCCCTCCCAGAAATAGACGTCCAGGTAGACTCTTTGTCTCAGTACCCCCTGAAATGCTTCCTGGATGCCTACAAGGGATACCATCAGATCCAGATGTCAATAGAGGACGAAGAGAAAACCGCCTTCATCACAGACGAAGGGACATTCTGTTATACCTAGATGCCCTTCGGTCTTAAAAATGCTGGGGCCACATATTAGAGATTCATGAACACCATGTTCAGGGAACAACGGGGAAGGAACCTGGAAGTATACGTTGATGACATCGTTATCAAAAGCTTGACGGAGATGGCCATGATAGATGATATAGCTGAGACTCTCAACACTATGCAAGATGTGAATATGAAGTTAAACCCTGGAAAATGCTGTTTTAGGGTAGAGGAGGGGAGTTTCCTGGGGGTAGTAGTCACTAAAGGAGGAATCAAAGCTAACCCGGAAAAAACTCAAGCTGTGGCTGAAATGCGATCCCCCAGGTCGCTGAAAGACATTCAACAACTGAACGGGAGATTGATAGCATTAAACCGTTTCTTATCAAAGGTAGCCGACAGGACCCTCCCCTTCATGAAGGTGTTGAAGGACTGCCTCCAAACGAACAAGTTCAAATGGACCCCAAAAGCGGAGGCTGCCTTCCAAGAAATGAAAACTTACATCTGCAAGCTCCCAACATTAGCCACCCTAGTGCCCGGGGAACTCCTGCTCCTATACTTGTCCGCCTCGAAGACAACCATAAGTGCAGTCATGATGGTAGAACGGGAAGGAAAGCAGATTCCCATATATTTCATCAGCAGAACACTTAAAGGCCCCGAGGAACGCTACATGCCCCTGGAGAAGCTGGCATTAGCCCTTGTTTTCGCATCCCGGAGACTCAGGAGGTACTTCCAAGGGCATAAAATTACCCTGATGACCGATCAGGCTCTCCAAAAGGTACTCAGGAGGCCGGAGCTGTCGGGACGGTTGGCTAAGTGGGCTGTGGAGCTGGGGGAACACTCTCTGGAGTTTAAGCCCAGGACGGCCATAAAGGGGCAGATACTGGCCGACTTTTTAGCAGAAGTCCCTGAGGATGAAGAGAAGGAACTTTTAAAATGGGAAGCCTTGGAGAAAGAAGAAAAAGAAAAGGAGGACGAGGCTGTGTGGAAGCTACTCACCGACGGGGCCTCTAGTGAAGAAGGGAGCGGGGCAGGCATCACACTGATAAGCCCCGAAGGGATTGAGCTGACATACGCCATAAGACTAGACTTCGAGAACACCAACAACGCTGCAGAGTATGAGGCCCTCTTGGCAGGAATGAGGCTGGCACAAAAAATGAAAGCAAGGCACGTGGAAGCTAGCACCGATTCACAACTGGTTGTAAAACAGTACCAAGGAGAGTATGAATCCAAAGACAGCATCATGGCTCAGTACGTGGCGAAAGTAAAGGAAACAGCCAAGGCATTCAAAACTTTCAAATTAGAATACATCCCCCGAGGAAGGAACAGAAAATCTGATGCCCTCAGTAAATTGGCCTCGGTGGCATTCGACCACCTGGCAAGAGAAGTCAAAGTAGAAGTGCTGGCCGCCCCCTCCCTCAACGTGAAGGAGGTAACTGCAATCGAGAATGGGCAGGAAACATGGATGACACCGATCATAAAGTTCCTCAGGGACGGGACGTTACCTGAAGGGGAATGCGCAGCCAGAAAGGTAAGGGTCAGGGCCCTGCAGTATGAGCTGATTGATGGGGAGTTGTATCGAAGATCATATCTGGGCCCATCCCTGAAATGTGTTGATATGGACGAAGCTGAGTATGTGATTAGGGAGATGCATGAAGGGATTTGTGGAATGCATTCCGGGCCAAGGACGATAGTAACAAGGGCAATGAATGCGGGGTTCTATTGGCCACGAATGTATGAAATAGCATCCGAGGAGATCAAGAGGTGTGATAATTTCCAGGTACACGCACCGATGACCCACCGGCACAAACACCCCATGATACCAGTCTCAACTTCCTAGCCCTTCCAAAAGTGGGCTATCGACATAATCGGGCCATTCCCGGAGGGTCCAGGAGGGGTCAAGTATGTGGTAGTGGCCATCGATTATTTTACCAAGTGGATCGAGGCGAAACCCTTGGCGAAAATAACTGGGGAACAGATGAGGCGGTTCGTATTAGACAACATCATCTGCAGATATGGGGTCCCAAAGGAGCTGGTGAGCGATAATGGCGTCCAATTTGCTGGAAGACCTTTTAAGCCATGGTGCGAGCAGATGCGCATTCAACAAGTGTTCACCTCCGTCACCCGCGCCCAAAGTAATGGATTGGTAGAGAGAGCTAACCAAAGCGTCATTAAGGGAATGAAGGGAAGACTCGGGAGGAAACAAAAAGGATGGCTGGAAGAACTACCATTCGTGTTATGGGCATACAGGACCACTCCTAAAGGTTGCAATGGGGAGACTCCTTTCAGCCTAACCTACGGGACAGAAGCTGTCATCCCAGCTGAGATAGGATCCCCAACTGCCCGAATGAGGCTCCGGGAGGAGGAAAATGAGCAAGACCTCAGGACGAACTTGAATCTCTTTGAAGAAAGAAGAGAAATAGCAGCAGTCAGGGAGGCCAAATACAAGAGGCAGCTAGAAAGTTATTACAACGCCAGGATGAAAAGGCTCAACCTCGTCCCCGGGGACCTAGTCCTAAGAGCAAATGAAGCCAGCCTGCAGGAAAGCACCGGAAAGCTAGGCCCCAACTGGGAGGGACCTTACCGAGTCATATGGGCCAACGGCAAAGGAAGTTGCAAATTGGAAACACTCGAAGGCAAGGAGGTCCCCAGGACCTGGAACCTCATGCAGCTTAGGAAATATTATGTGTAAGGGGTCTGCCCCCCAAGGAAAACGGCCAAGAGCCACTTTTGTAGCATTTAACTATTAATCTGGGGTTCCCCCAAATACAGATCTTTTGTAACAATTTATGCCGGGAAGTATAAATCCCCAAGAAGTAAATGAAAAACGGACAATCAACATGTCCTCTTTTGACAAAACAATGGGCATTACACCTAGGCAGACGTGCCCAGGAACACCATAAAACCTAATTAACAGGCAAACACACGTGTATAAGGCATCTCAAACATGCCAAAAGCCCGGCCGTGGGGCAAATAAGGGTCTAGGTAACCCAAAGAAAACGGACAAAAAAGCAAATAACGAACATAATCTTACATTATAAACTTGTCCAGTGATTGGCCTCGAACAGACAATCCATGTTTACCAAACAAATGTACAAAGAAAGGCCTCAAAAACTTTGGCCAAGATACAAAACAACAGAGCACAACAAATTCAACCGAAGGAACTGAAGCTCAACTCCTTGTAAAATGGTCCAAAGACCCCCAAGAAAAACGTCGCCTTGATCCTAAGCAAAAGCCCCTGCAAAAGCAACAGACACAACAAAAAGCATGCAAACAACAGGACAACAACACAGGATCACAAGTTGCATAATTAACTACTAAGGGGGACCCCCACACAAAGGTCCCAAAATCGTCCAAACACAAAAAAGTTCAAAAGTATCCCAAGAAAGGTAGCTAGTTAAGTTACAACCATATCGAAGTAAAGCGAATGTTCAGGAATTACTGGGGTGCACCCCCGGACAAGGATGGCGGAGAAGAGGGACCTGCAGAGGAGAACAGGGCTTTTAGTTCATCTATTGATATCAAGGGATGTTCCAGGATTTTCCTCAGGATAACAGGGGTCTTGCTTCCAAACTCCTCATCTAACTTGGATAATTTCTTCTTGGCCTTAGAGTTGTACAGCGGAGTCTCTTTCCTGCCTAGACCCTGAGCAGAATAAGCATAACCATCCTTCAGACCGGCCTGGTAGCCGACATCCCGATAAGCCCTATATCTCTCCTCCAAACCACTCTTAAAATCCTCCGACGGGGCAACAGCGGCAAGGAAGGCTCCAAAACCTTCAGTAATTAGCCAATGCTTTTCCCTTGCCAACCGCTGATTGTCATCAGAGGTTATCCCATAGTCCGCATACATGGTGTTAAGCTGCTCCTGGGAAACGGAGCCAACTTCCTTCAAATACTTCAACTCAGCAGCCAACTCTTCTTTCTCCTCCATCAGCACCGCCATCTCCTGCTCCCAGGCTCGCTCCTTCTTCTCCAGCATGGCTCCAGCCCCTGGACAAAAGGTCAGTTTACAAAAAAAAGGGGGGGGGAGGAAGGAAGGACTATATACCTTCTCCTCCTGCAGCTTCCTCTCAGCTTCAACCACCTGGCACCTAAGACCAGCAGCAACAGATTGGGAAGCCTTAAGCTCAGCTTTGAGTCCTTCATTCGCCCTCCTCAGATCATCAATCCTCTGCAACATACCAGCCCCCCTAAAAAAGCTCTCACAAAGGGACATGTTGTACTAATCCTCGAAGAGATCATCCCTCAAAGCGGAGTTCACAAACTTATGGGAAGGAGGAACAACATGACTCAAGAAGTCTCTAGCAGATTCAGGGGTCCCTATCACGAAGGAATTAGTCACTCTTCATTTGGGGACATAAGCAGGGGGAAGGGCGTCAGCGAACAAAGGAGCCAAAGGGGACCGATGGGTGAGACCCTCAGGTTCAGTAAGCTTGCTGGTCCCCATAGCATGAAGAGGGGAGAGTTCAAAGGTCGAGGTAAAATGAGCCAGGCCTACTTCCGGGGTCTTGTCCCGTACACGGGAAGATGAGGGACCAGTAGTGATCTCTATGGGATCACGAGAACTCCCCTGCAACAAGAGAAGCATCAGAAATCAAGCAAAGATGAGACAAAATAAACAGTGAAAAGAAAGGGCTCACCAGCAGAGGTGCACTCACAAGACTTGAAGACCTCAGGTGTTTAGACAAAGAGCCTTTAACCCCAGCAGGAGGGAGATCAGAGACAGCCTTCGACGAAGGAGGAGGCTTCTGACCACTGGCACTCCGAAGTCTTTGTCGGATGTTACGAGGAGCAGGGGCTGGCTGAGGACTCGCAGATTTTCTCTTACGAACTAAACGAATTTCCACATCTTCATCATCACTTTGACCAGAATGTTGAACAGGGGGAAGGTCAGGGGAACTTTCCTCCTCATCAGAAGGGTTCCCCTCATCACCACCCACAGCAGTGGAACCCCCAGCCTGGGCGAACCCCCCGGTAGCTGACACTACCCCACTCCGGCTCAAACCCGGAACAACTTCACCATCAACCACAAACCGCACATCCTTGGAATCTCCCTAGAGAAGTCCCCACAAAGTCAACTCTGCAGAAGAAAGACACTAAAGATGACTACGCAGATACAAAGAGACAAAGGCAAACAAATACAGACCCAAGACGAAAAAAATACCTTTTTTACCGAAGAAAGCCTTGGGACGAACAGGATAGGAGGGACTCAATCCCCCCATGGCCAAGATACCTTCGGAGAAAGTGAAAGCCCTGGTAGGATTCTCGTGCATACGTTTCCACTGGACGGTCTCGTTCGCCGATAAGGTAGGAATAGCATCTTCGAGAGGGGTATTAACATCCCTAGGCAAGGGGGATTCTGACATCATAGCAGCAGAGACAAAAATGAACCTGTTTTTCCAATCCTTCGGGTAAGTGGAAGTCGGCATGAAAGAATAGCAGGGTTTTGACACATTGTTCTGTCTCTTGGCGAAGGTGTACCAATCCCCGTCAGAGATCAGCTTGTAAAACATACAGAATAAAGGAACGGAAGGCTCACCGGAAATAGCTGCACAAGACAGCTCGAAATGCACCACCCTTATCCACCGCAAGGGATGCAACTGGGAAAAGTGCACCCCAAAATGACGAAGCAGATCGATTTTAAAAGAAGAAAGAGGATATCGAACCCCACAAGAAGAAAAAGCCAGGGTATAAAGGGGAATCACATCCGGCGTGAACACCGCCGGATCATTAGGACCCGGAAAAGACGGAGAAAACTGTTCAGAAATGTTGTACGTTTCGACGAAGGATTTCAAATCCTTTGCTGTCAAAACCGACCTTATCATCGGCCGGAGCGACTCATGATTGACGAAAGAACGGCGATCGAAAGGAATCGTTATGGAGAAGAAAAGGAACCGGCAAAATTTGAATAGGAAATATGAAAGGGGCATAGAGTATTTAAAGAGAATAACTGACATGCAGGAAACTGTCACATCAGCAGGTCTCGTCAAAATTCAAAAAGAGGACACGTGCTACCAAGGGGTTAATTCCCGCTATAGGAATCCGGCGGTATGATGGCTGATGGGGGCGGTTAATTATAACTGACCAGGAGTGGGCCCACAGGAGGGAAAAGTCTCTCTTTGAGCAGTTATGATTCAGCCCCGGATCATGAGGCTCGGGTCTCAGAACCAGGGACTAAGGATGACTTGACGACGGGCCAATGGGAAGCCCCATTTACCCGCTTTGGGCCATCATCATACAGGCCCAACAGCAAAAGCCCAACAAGGATTTACCTTGCCCACTAAGGTTACCGTTATAAGCGGGAAAAAGGACCAGCGAAGACAGGCAACATTTAATGCTTGATTAGCAGAGGATCTCTTGCTGGAACTGTACCTCTTCGCCGGAAACATTAAATGAGACTATGATCTCACCGTTGGGGGTCAGACACGTGTCTGAGCCCCCCGAAGACCATTAGAACCCGTTGGATTGTCTCGTAAAAATATCTCACGTGAAGGTTAAGGCCTGGTGATTATATAAGGATGCAAAAGGGATGCTCAAAGGGACAATTCAGGTATCTCATTTACTACATCCACAGTTACTACTCTCACATTAAATTCCGACCATCATTCCCACGTATTTACTACAAGTATCACATTTATTAGATTCACACCTTAGGGGAAACATCCCGGTGATCATACTCATCGGGGTAAAGCTCCTCAATTCTTCCGGCAAATTTACTTACTCTCACGCCGGAGCTTGGTCACGGATCCCCCCTTCGGGGCCCTCCGTGGCGAGGCTAACGGTTTATTCTTTTGTAGTAGCTAAGGTGAAGACTCTTGACGTCAACGAAGATCCATCTGACGTCAACCGGAATTTGGGTATTCAACAGTCTCTTCAAAGTCATTGAGCAGGTTAATACAGATATTGCCATGTATTGACTTGTAAGTAAGAAGATATTTTCTTGATAAGACTATTATAATTAAAACTAGAATTCACTCAGCATAGCTAAGGGGCTATTTTAATATCTATAGTATGATGAATAACATTTCGCTTTTATAATTAAAACCCAAAATCACTTAGCGTTGCTGACTTTTGTATGCACATCAAACTAGTATAGGTACGAAGAGGATGGATTGATGCTTGCTGGGACTCAAGGGCAATGGACTGAAAACTGACATCTAATTCTAAAACTATGTTATTTATTTTGTAATGACATGTTAGGGGAGTGGGGGTGGTCACTAGGGATAGAATTCTATCACTCACAATATCCAATCAACTCCTGTCATGTCATCAGCTACTATTCTATCACTCACAAGCGTTTTGTAGTGACGGTGGTAATCACTAGTGATAGAATTCCATCACTTACAATTTTTTTTAATTTTTATTTTAAAATTAGAAATTAACAATAAAACACTAAATTATAAATTTCATTAAAATTAAAAAATAAATTACATAGCAAAATAAAAAACCAACTAAACATTGGGAAAAAAAACTTAAATTAAACGGGTGGCATCTCCCAACCCCACATTTCGCAAATCTCGCACTTTTGTTGAATTACAACCGTCTTAAACGGTTCGTCGAGATGGGCGTGCGGCTCACACAAGATTTTTAAATCATTTTGTCTTTCTACCGTTTTCAAGTGGCCCGTGTACGCCTGCTCGCGTTCAACTTTTACGGACATCATTTTTTCTTTTCTTTGTTCGGCCATGTTGTATTGCGTCATTTTGGCCTCTTCGATTCTGAAGATCGACTCCGCCACCGCTTCCTTTCCTTTGCTTGACGATTCACCACTTCTCTTACGGATTGGCCTTGTAGGTGTATCTTCTTCAACGGGGTCGTCAACGGGTTGATCGGGTTCGTCAATGGGGTCGTCGTTTAAGTTCATTTGGGGCAAGTTATCCGACGCGGAAGTCTTGTAGTTCCCCGAATCGGAGGTCTTTGATCTTTTCGGACCTCCTCTTTTTTTGGAGCCGTAGGCCCAACCACGTCGACCAAATCAACCGGGACCCATTTCGGGTAACGCCTCGCAAAATTAAAAACCATAAAATTTATCGGTCATCTTTATAAAAAATTAAAACCATAAAATTTATTAGGCCCTCTCTATAAGATTTAAAACATTATAACTTATTGGGTCCATATAAACTTATTTTCCTCCATATCAAATCCAAAGCATCTAATCAGACTAATCTAAATCATAATAAAAACTAAAAACAATTAAAAAAAACATCGCAGTATCGCCGTCAGTCCGCCACACCACCACCACAACTCACACTGACGACCACCAATTCCCACCGTGACACTGTCAACCACCAATCAATATATATTTCTATTTTAGAATTATCGAATTCTATAGAATTATCGAATTATCGAATGTATATATTAACCTATGGACAAAATTTACACTTCCACCATAAACAAAATTTGCACTTTCCTATAGACCACAAAAGTCTTACCTATATGTGTTGTTGCTATAGAAGCGTTTGCGTTGTCTCTACAAATCTACGCTAAAAACTAAAATTAAAATTTACCAAATAAAAACACATTAATTAAAATACTTTTAAGCCATATAAAAACATGTCGTCACTTGTCTCTATAAGTTTTTTAAGAGTTAATTACTGTTTTCGTCCCTGTGGTTTGTCAAAAACCACTATTTCAGTCTATTAGTTTAAAAATTGCGATTTCAGTCCCTGTTTCCACTTTCGTAACCATTTCAGTCTACCTCGTAACCATTTCAGTCCCTGTTCTAACAGAATAAATGAATTGAAATGGTTAAGACAGTGAAACCACAGGGACTGAAATCGTTACGAAAGTGAAACCACAGAGACTGAAATCGCAATTTTTAAACTAATGGACTGAAATAGTGATTCTTGACAAAACACAGGGACGAAAACAGTAATTAACTCTTTTTTTAATAATAAAAAAGGTTAAGCTTTATAGATACGACATGTCGTCTCAATAAGATTTTCAATTAAAAAAAATCTTTAACCTATAGAGACGACATGTAAGACTATTTGGTATTTGAGCGAGATACATCTATAATTTTCAAAAATACCTATGCAAATTCCCAGTTATCTACTAGCGAGTTCGATCAATTTCAGCCTATTCTATATCATGTTCTTGGGTAATTAAGTTTTACAAGATATTAGTTTTAAGATGATTAATACATTCAAGCAATTTCTAATCGGCTTCCGTTACAAATACACCAGCATATTTAAGAAAATTTTAGGACCAGTGCTTGTCTATCATTTCAAACAGGACCTATCTTCCATGTCATGCAATAATGGTAAAAATATGTGTGTAGATTTTGTTTGAAAAGTGCATTAGTAGTCCAGTGAAAAGTGTCATGTTAGTGGTATCAGCCAGACTTGTCATAATTATTATCTTGTGCAGCATAATCTCATTGCATGTAGATTTTATGAATGGACACCACTATAATGAGCCATTCACTTTTGGGACCATTTACTGGCAGGATCTTCGCTACACCTCATGTGAGGATATGGACCTGAAAACTAGATCTTTAATATCATCCTTTGTGATCATGTGTAAATAACTACATGATATTTCTATTTCGATCTGTTACTATATTCCAGTTTCTCTTAAAGAAATTCCTTTGGTCTAGTTACTTGTGTTTCAAAATGTTGCTCCCACATAAAATATCTAGAGTAGTCTTTGGAAGAGTAATAAAAAACGTTAATAAAAAAATATTGATAAGAGTTAATCTGGAGATGTATGTTTTGTTGGAATTTTGGTGAATGGATATTAAATATATTTATAATTTAATGAAATTATAAATATTAATTAGAATATTCATGTGGTAAGTTATGAGTAACTCTTGAGTATTTAATTAGTTTTATTAGAGTTTTTAAGTCTCTAATTAAGTGACTAATTAAGTGTATAATTAAGTGAAACATTTCACTAGTCTTGTACATATAGTAGGCTTTGTGCTTTCTTTTGTGACAAGATAATGGGGTATTGTTTTATACATGGAGAATACTAGAAGTAGGAAAAACACTTGAAGACCAATTAGAGAGATGAGTATTCTCTACTTGTTTTCCACCACATGAGTTCAAACACTACAATTACCGGATGTAACCTTGGGCCGGTGAGCCATCTCCGGCAGTACAGACTGCTTCGGCTGTTGTACCCTGGGAGACAGACGCGTCGTCTTTAGTAGAGGCGCGAAATCTGTTTTAAGGGAAGCGTGGTGAACACGTGCCTCAACCAAAATCGTCAACGTTTTAGTGTTCTCTTTGTCGCAGTCAAGGAGTATTTTTCAAGACTCAAGATGATGAATACTCGAGTCTAGGATGCTATCAAGTGCGCGTGAAGGACCCACCAGAGATGCGGCTTGAATCAAGATTGGTATATATAATTATATTATATATTCTTTTTATTTAGTTATTGCAACCGATATTGTACTATGATATTTCCTACGAATAACGAGAGTCTCGTTAGTATATATTTTGTAATTATATTTTACAAAAAGGTGAACCTAATTCCTACAAACTTAAAACAGATTTCGTGAGATTGTTGGTACAATCTTAAAACCTTATTTATAAGGATTTTGGGTTTATGAAAGGATTTATAATAGAATAAAAAAAAATATTTTAGAGATTATGATCTTATAAATATATTTTTTTTTTTGGGAAATATGGTGTTTGGATTTTTGAGATTAAGATACAATCTTAAATCCTATACCATGGTACAAAACGAATAGTTTTGGTTCCAACATTTGGTTTTGAAACGATTTTGAAAATCGTTAATTTTTCTAACTTTTGTGTTAGATCAGGTTTATTAGTGTAAACCATACGTTTTTTGTAAACGTTAAATTCTCTAACATGTGTGTTAGACCGGAATTATTGGTGTAAACCATACGGTTTTTGTAAACGTTAAATTCTCTTAAGTGGAGTTTTTTATGTCTTTAAATAAGAGTTTTATGTTACTTGATTAGAGTTTTATGTATCTAATCAAGTCTCTATTTAAAGTAGACTTTTCATCCACCCATGGATTGATATGAACAAATAAGTCTTATAATGATTTTTGTAATCATTTGTCTTCTAACATGTGTGTTAGAAACGTTCATGAAACGCGTTAGTTTGGAAGCAATTTTAATTGTTTAGTTTCTAACGTGTGTATTAGAAATGACTTATTTATTTGAACCATATATGTGCTTTTAGCAAGTCAAATTAACATTTTGTGAAAATGTTAATATTTCTAACGTGCGCGTTAGAATTTCTTTCATTTTAACATAATTGTTAAAAAATGGTTAAAATACAAATGCTTTGAAATGTTTTATGTAAACATTTTATATAAGTAATTTGTTGTAGCATTGATTTTAATGCTTTGTATGATTTAGAAATAAAAGGTCATACATTGAAGTTGATGTTTGATTGGCTTCAAGAATTAAATCACAATAAAGTGCTAGTGTAGTTGTGTGGGTTCATCACCAACTTTAATTTGTGATTTCTAAATCAATTTGAGTGAAATTTTAATTACTAATTAAACTCTTCATATGGTGAAACTCTTGATTAGAGTTTTAATGGTGACATTTGATGAGTTTTATTAGAGTTTAAATATATAATTATTGAGACTCTTAACTCTTCATATGTGAAACTCTTGAGTAGAGTTTTAATGGTGACATTTGATGAGTTTTATTAGAGTTTAAATATATAGTTATTGAGACTCTTAACTCTTCATATGTGAAACTCTTGAGTAGAGTTTTAATGGTGACATTTGATGAGTTTTATTAGAGTTTAAATATATAGTTATTGAGACTCTTAACTCTTCATATGTGAAACTCTTGAGTAGAGTTTTAATGGTGACATTTGATGAGTTTTATTAGAGTTTAAATATATAATTAGTAAGACTCTTAACTCTTCATATGTGAAACTCTTGAGTAGAGTTTTAATGATGACATTTGATGAGTTTTATTGATAACATTTAATGCTCTAATTTGGTCATGTTTTGTATATATAAAATGACTTAAATTTTCTAACACGTGTGTTAGAAAATGTGTATCACGAATACGAGGTTAGAGATTGTTCATAATGAACAGAAATGTTTTATGTAAACATTTAATTGCCTATGTGTGCATTAAAGATGATGAGAAATGGTTTATTTTATAAACTATATCTTAGAAAAACGTTTTATGTAAACGTTCGATTCTATAGTGTGCTTGTTATAACATTTTTTTATAACATGCGTGTTAGAAAATGTTATTTGGTGAAAAACAACTTGGTGTTGTTGTGAACAAATTTAATTGTTCAAGTTTACTACTTAAACGTAGTATTTGTAACAACTTGGTGTTGTTTTGAGCATAATTGTCCAAGTTTAAAGTTTCAAGATGAAATGGGAAACTTGTACTTACAAGTGCATGGAGTCTTATTGAGGGAGTACCTCAAGACACGCCATGGGACAATATTGTTGAGAAGATTTCGGTCAGATTATAAAGTGTTGAAGATAAAAGCACTTTGCTATTTGATGTCTACATATTGTCTATGCTTCCGTTTAAATTTCAAAAGTGATTGACACTTATGATTTAGTTTCCAATGTATTTTATTGTTTTGTGTTCAATATCTTCGGATAACACATGCAATTTTTTACAAAGAAATAAATCACTAATGGTTGTGACGTATAAATTATTTTTGTGGAAAATAATTATAACGTCGGTTATACATTGTTTAAAAGAATATGGTTTTAAACGGATAGTACATGAAAATACTTGGACATAAACAACTTGAGAGTTGTTACATTGACTAAAAGTCAAAGACGAAACATCAAATGTATAACCACATCATGAATGAGTAATGAAAGAACGTAGTGAGTGTATTGAGATGAAATACACTAACGACATTCACGTCGCATACTTCATTAGAAGTCATTGAAAAATTCACAAGTGTGAATTCTAACATATGAAAGTAAAAGTAATATATGTTATTGTATACCTTTAATAAATCTTGCGAGATTTATAAGTAGATGCGTCTACCACTTGATTATTGTTAGATCTATATGGAGATTTTACCTTCATTTGGGAGAGCATCCTAAATATACATGTCTCCTAATGAATAACAATAGATGTGTGCAAATCACTTATGGAAAAATTATGAATGCCATGTTGTTGAGTGTCAATCTAGTTGACTCTATCTCACACATAATAGTGATTGTAGATGAGAAACATTTATCTTGTTGGTGATGAATGTGTTCACCAAGTGACTTGGATTAAGGCTTATGTTTAAGTACTTATGAGTCAATGGTAGATCGTTGGAGATCAAAGGTAAACAAGTTATGTTCCTTAAATGAATGATGAAATTTAGCTTTGTGCTATATACAATAATTTGTGAGACCTTCCTAAATATTGATGTTTTAGGATTATGAATAAGTCTCATTATTTTGTCTTAACAAGGGATGAATGTTACAAAGTGATATTATGATATCCTTAGGGCTGTGAAGAATCAGAATGATGCATCTTCTGTTCACAAGCTAAAGTATTGTAGTCTAAAGCATGCTAGACTAGTACTTGGTTAATTATAGGTCTTGACGAAGACTAATTAACTCTAAACATTCAAATTTGTATGAACACAAAAAGAATTTGTGTATGGACAAAGTTGAGAGAGAATTTTCATTCATTATAAGGAAATGACATGTAACTTTTAAAAGTTTGTTTAAAAAGCTAATGAGGAGAACTCATTGTCTAAGCTTATTCTAGATGTTAAATTAGAATTATTCTAAGTTGGTGACAAACTTATGACAATGGAATGTGTTGCTTTGGTCAGCTCGGAAGCTTGTGTAAGCTAATGCAATATGAGTTGAATTCACTGATACAATAAGGTTGGTCTTGTTCAATCATATGTGTATAAATGTCGCCATAAGTGGTGTTACGGAAATGTTGATCAAATGGGAGGAACCATTTAAGAAACAACCCTATAAGGGTATGTAGAAATGGTTCTCATTAACACATCTAAATGTTATCCAATAACACTTAAATGTGGGGGGTGTCTTGCATTTGTTTTTAGCAATAAGGATTTTGTAATCCAATCTAACATTGCAAATAGACGACTAAGTGGAGGACACAAAGGTCGTAGTGCATAATGAAGATGTGTTTGCCTTAAATGATACACGTATCTTACGAAGACATATGTTATAACCAGATTCAGATGGCCACTGAGGTTATAGTCTTAGAAGTTGACAATAGGCAAAATTAACTTACGAGTTAAGAACACATCATAACAACTGATCTCAAATACGCAAAGTTATTTGCTAATGTTATGGATCCAACAACCTGAGGGTTTATTAGAGATCAAGTTGTGGAATGGGACTGAAGCCCTTGAAAAATGAAGTTCATATGATGGAAACCTAACTCAGTAGACTGGAGATCCCAAGAATTGAGTTCAATAGGAAAACCTAATTGTATGAATAAGCGAGGTCACTGTGGGGGAATAACCCTACGCATTTAATAAGGTAGTTTATTATAAAAATTAATAAACTTCCTAGTCCATTCCTAAAAGTGACAAGTATGAGGCTAAGCATAATATGTGGTAAATGATTTGGATAGATCACGATAACCACAATGCTTTTAATGATCTAAGGAGAATCACCTATGTTAGAGAGAAGTAGGGTCGCTTCGAATGGAATTGAGGGCACAATTCCTAGAGCTCTCGCAGAACCAGGAAAGTGTTCCACGACCATTATTGGACACGACTATGAGGAGATGACCCGGCTAGGGAGAGTCTTGTGTGAAGTGTATTGTCGTCTACACAAATGGCAGACGAGTTCAAAGACAACGAGATCTACTCAGAGCTAGTGGGCTAAGTGCATTTCATGAGCGAAGGTTCAAAGGGTAACACCTACCTATCGTATGCAAAACTCAGCTGTCGAGGTTACATTGGAAATTTTAAGTGTTTTGAGTGATCTCCATTCATGTGGGGGATTGTTGGAATTTTGGTGAATGGATATTAAATATATTTATAATTTAATGAAATTATAAATATTAATTAGAATATTCATGTGGTAAGTTATGAGTAACTCTTGAGTATTTAATTAGTTTTATTAGAGTTTTTAAGTCTCTAATTAAGTGACTAATTAAGTGTATAATTAAGTGAAACATTTCACTAGTCTTGTACATATAGTAGGCTTTGTGCTTTCTTTTGTGACAAGATAATGGGGTATTGTTTTATACATGGAGAATACTAGAAGTAGGAAAAACACTTGAAGACCAATTAGAGAGATGAGTATTCTCTACTTGTTTTCCACCACATGAGTTCAAACACTACAATTACCGGATGTAACCTTGGGCCGGTGAGCCATCTCCGGCAGTACAGACTGCTTCGGCTGTTGTACCCTGGGAGACAGACGCGTCGTCTTTAGTAGAGGCGCGAAATCTGTTTTAAGGGAAGTGTGGTGAACACGTGCCTCAACCAAAATCGTCAACGTTTTAGTGTTCTCTTTGTCGCAGTCAAGGAGTATTTTTCAAGACTCAAGATGATGAATACTCGAGTCTAGGATGCTATCAAGTGCGCGTGAAGGACCCACCAGAGATGCGGCTTGAATCAAGATTGGTATATATAATTATATTATATATTCTTTTTATTTAGTTATTGCAACCGATATTGTACTATGATATTTCCTACGAATAACGAGAGTCTCGTTAGTATATATTTTGTAATTATATTTTACAAAAAGGTGAACCTAATTCCTACATGTTTGTAGTATCTAGATACCACTTAATTAACTGTATTAACGGAAATATTGAGAAATGAGGGCCATTGCATGGTGAACTAAGATAAGCAGTGGTTCTTGCATTGCCAATCAATCAAAGTTGGACTAAATCAAATAAATTCAAAGTTCAAGTATTCCTATGTTTTCTCGGTTCATCTCATTTCTCACAACCAGATCTCCGACAATTTAATCCCCAATCGGTCCTCACTTATGACTTTACCTTAGCAGGATGTGTTCTATAAACTCGTAGGTCTATATTATTGAGTCATAAGAAAACGCCCTTATTTGACAAGTGGAATCATGGATAGAACTGAAGATCAAGATCTTTTCAAAGACAACGATGAGAGTTGTTGTGTTCGGATGTAGGTGTTTCTTAATGTCCTCACATGATACACGTGAGATAAGTCTAGAAAGCATATGAAGAGGTTAAAAATGAAATTTCATTAAATGTCTCCCAAAAGAGGAAATTGCATAAAGCAAGAAAGAAATAATAGAGTGCACTTAGACTCAACTATCATTGCCTTGATGATGCCAGGTTTAAGTATGTTTCAAATGCAATCACTTCCATACAAACAATGCTAGATTCTTCCACAAACAATTTGAAACGGTAGGTTTTCAAACTCTTAAAGGTGACTTGATAAGTTACAAATGAGAGAACCTCAAACCGATTTTACTTGTGTCGTAATGATTTAAAACGAATAAAAAAACAAAATTTAAAAAGCTTTTAGTGACTTAAGAGTAATCAAAAAATCGCGGTTCAAAAAAAAAATAATAGAGAAGTATTTCTTCTTGACGCGAAATGTTCATTTTATCATTGTGGCAACAATGGTTATCAATGGGTATTACTCTATGGATTTTCATTTGGGGTTCACTAAAACCCCTTGAAAGAATTTAAGTGTTTAAATATTTAGCAACTTGCTATGAACTTTTAATCAAAGTTTCAACTATTCAGTATTCATAGAAACTTGTTTACCATATATTAGACTATAGAGCCTCACCATATCTTTGACAACTTCTACACATATAGGCTACTTCAATATTTATCAATTTTACACTTTGCCACTAAAACATATTTTTACATTCTATATGCTATGTTAGCATTTATCAACAAGAATGGCTTATAAAACATATAAAATGACAAAGTTGATGCGGAATATAGCAAAATGTGTGACAAAATATTAAACTAAGAAAAATGGCATTGGTTATCAAAAGTTTTGCTCTTGTTGCCCGTTTTACTTTTCCTCGTCAATACTATTTTGGTAGCCAACCAACTGAAGGAAAGTATGTCTTTCTAAATGTATTGCTCGAAGAATAATTTTATATGGAACAATCACAACGTTATTTTGTCAAAAGAGTTGTCAAAAGAAAAGAAGGTAAAGTGCTATGCATGGTCGAGTAACCATATCAACACATTATCTCTATAAAAGATGTATCACAAGGATGGATGTTCGAGTGATTTACAAGATCAAAATACCAAATTTCGATGCGTACAAGTCGTCAAACTATTTTGTTAAGGGGTCGAGGATCTTGGATCATAAGATGATTTCAGTCTAAATATTATTGGGTACCTATCATAATAATCATACTCAAGTCCATAAAATACATTGAATAGTCTTTGGAAGATTTCTGTGATAGATTAATAAATCTAGAAAGGAAAGATGTAAAGATGTATGTAGTAGAAATATCTTGATAAGAATTAAGAAGTTGTATGTTAGGAAAAGTCAATTGATGAAAAACAAACCATTTATAATATATAGTATTTTCGTGGCAATTAAACAGAATCAATTACAATTTTCTTCAAACTAGATTTAACACCTGCTGCATTGCGTGGATGCGTAAAACCATGACGAGTAGCGTCAATGCAACATAACCGCCAGCGGCAACCAAAACTAAAGTTAGGGTGTGTTAATGCGAATAAATTAGAATGTAACGTAAAACATAGAAAATAATAATTAAGTCGATTTAGGACCTCGCGCGTTGTAACGAACCTATCAAACAGGAAAAAATAGACGACGTAAGAATTGAAACGTTGAATCACACACACACACATTACGCCGTGTTAACTCACAAAATTGATAACGAAACGCAAAACAAAAAGTCAACGAAATATGAAAAGTGTGGGGGACCAAAGTTAAAAGTAAAAAAGTTATGAGGTTAAATTGCAATAGATGAATTTTTTTAGATTAAAAGTAAATGGTCAAGTAGATTTGGGTAAAAGTGTAATATCAACTTTTTTTTGAAAAGCTCCCAAAGCTTTAAGTACAATACATATATGCCTAAATATGTTCCTAATTTATAGTTTGTTAATAATAATAATTTTTTTATTATTTTTTATAATTAATTTTGAGCATATGTTGTTTATCTCTTATTTTTTTAACGGCTAAAATCACACCACATTTGCCATGTATTGAACTCATAATCATTTGGTTAGGAGTACACCATTTGACCACCATGCTAGTTAGAAGCATTGTTTTATAAAATTTCAAGTACGTGGTTGTGACGCACCTATTTTTATTTACATCTCCATATTTTTTTTCCAAAGCCGAGCTGCGAGTAATTGGTATAAGTAATCGAAGCACAAACGTTCATGTTATTAAACTACTTCACGCTTACTTATTTTAGATAAACTGATATCATTTACCCTTTTCATTATTTTAATAATAATCTATTGTAATGCTTATCATGTTTACCGTTGCGGTGTGTTTTTTTTGTATCTCCGTTTCGATAAAAGTTTTGCTCAAAATCGAATAGGTAAACTATTTTTTGTTCTTTACCTTAACGAACCGAATCGATACCCTCCGAACAACTTCGAAGTTGTGTCCACAATAGAGTATTTTTTTCGTATCGTGACTTATAGCGAGTGCCGATACCTTACATGTACCAAACATATACCGTCCCAACTGTCTCCAGCCAAACAATATTGGTACGGGTATCAATGTTGTCGAAATTGTTACTGATATCCGGTTTTATGCTTTTTGATCGACGTAAAATACATGTCGATATCCTTTTGAGCATATCACAACTTTAGTTTTTTTAGGATTCCTATATCTATTGCAATACCAAGTGACGGTGTAGCACTAACGAACTAAACCAAGCTTATACTGACAAAATCCTCCGCAAGGCGACATAAAATTTCACCATCAAATGCATTTAGTGTGGTTAATTTTATGGAACTCATTAATATTAGAATCAAATTTCTATTCACCCATATGTTTTGAGAACATATTGTAGTTTCAATCTGAATTCAAAGATAACATTCTTTGTTGGACAATCAAGGTATTAGAAAAAATACTTCATATAAAGAAATTTATCATTCTTTGCAAACTGTTAAATAAATCAACCAAAGGAATAAGAATATGTGCCTCTCTAACCATTGCCACCAACCGTGGTCGTCGCCATTACTACTCGATCATGTTGCCTTTACCAATACTACCTTATTGTCATCGTTGCCACCACCAACATCGCATCCCCACCATGAGCCCACAATAGTTGTAGCCACAAACATCATCATCCCCGCCCCAACAATGCCACCGCCCTTATCGTGGTTGTCTACAACCTCACTCAAAACATACATATTATCAAGTCGTTGATTTTAACCTTGATCACACACCACCATCTCCAACACCCCTACCATTAATAACCACCACCATCACCCCCATCGTAGTCATCTTCCCCAGCCACAGTTGCAATCCTTAGTCCCTCCACAAGAATCGTCACCACCACTGCTACCGACTTCGACATCACCTCCCTCACTCGTCCCATCGCCACCCCTATCACACTTACCATTGCCGCCAAAATCATCACCTTGTCTTCAAGTCCTCCACCATCAGCCTTATTTTAGCGCCATCGTCTTAACTCCCACCCCATCACGACCAAGCACCACTACTACTGTCCCCATCACCCCACCACCACTATACGTACTACCACCACCGCCACCACCAACATTATTACTGGTATATCCACCACAAAATGCATGGTTTTTAACAATTTACAAGCTAAACAATATTATTTCCTAAAAAATGCATCACAAATTACAATTCTGATTCTTTTATATTTCAATTCATAGCACACTTTCAGTTCAATTTTTTTTTCATATTTAAACAAATGTTTCCTTAATATCTCTTTTTCAATACAAGTAATGACACGTACTTGAACTTAACGGCTATGCTACTAAATAAGGCCATTCCCATGTCAGATGTTAATTTTAGTGGGTGTTGACTACAACAATGGTATCTACCCTATTGCTTATACAATTATGGAATTTGAAAATAAAGACTCATGGACTTGGTTCTTATAGATATTGGGTTATTATCTTTATTTAAGCAGTAACTCAAATTTCACTTTCATAAGTGATAAGCAAAAGGTACCCATACTCTTAGTGTTATATGCATATATTGTTATGTCAAATGCAATTAAATCTGTTGTTTTTGTGTGTTAAATAGGGAATATTTCTTACCATCACAAAGCTCTTTCCTTGTGTTGATCACAGATACTGTCTCAGGCATATCCATGTGAATATGAAAGTGTCATTTAAAGGAGATCCTTACAAGGATATGTTTTGGAAGTGTGCTGCTGCAACAACACACTACAAGAAAAATGAGTATTTAATAAGTCTCAGATGCATTCAAATCAGTCCCTAATGGATACTGAGGACTGATTTGCCAATCTTGAGTACCAGATACCTAGTACTAGGTAGTGGTTTTAGTAACTAAAAACCAGTCCCCATGTCCGACACAAAAAAGGACTAACAGTTAGTCTCTGATACATGAAAATTTAGTCCTCAATTTGTCCCTCGATACCACATCATTTCAGCCCCTAATACATTTCTTCAGTGACTAAAAATCAGTTTCGGGTGCTATGATATTTCGGTCCGTAATGTATAAATTTAGGAACTGAAACTCAGCCCTCTAAACATATAAATTTTGTCCCTAATATGTTTTGTTTGATTCGTACTGCTAAACATGTATGAGGTTTACAATGGGAAGATAGTAGAAGGTAGGGATAAGCCTATCATATCTTCACTTGAATATATAAGGGAGTATTTGATGAGGAGGATAGTCACTATCTTGAACTTAATAGAGAAAAGTGAAGGATTTTCACACCAAAGGCAACAAAAGTATTTAAAGGGATCAAACAAGATGCAACACACTACCATGTTCAGTGGAATGTATGAGGTCAGTGGAAAACCTAATCATGCTCGTGTGGTGAGTCTGACCACAAGGAGTTGTACTTGTAGGGGCTGGGAAATAACAAGTAATAACTTTACATATTAGGGGATGGCTTTGATTCTTATTGGTTGTTTGTTTTAATGTAAACAATGGTTCACATGTATACCATGCAGTCAATATGGGAGAATGCTACTAATGGAGGAAGGGTGGGTGCTTTAGAGAGTTGGGTTCATCCAGTTTACACAATGGAGAGGTGGAAATAGGTGTACTCTTTTAAGGTGAACCCTATTAATGGTAGGACTTTATTGACAAAGGTTCGGGTTCCTACAACTATTACACCACACCTAAGTTGGAAGAACAAAGAAGTTAAGGAAAAGATATGTAATTGAGGTTGAAAAGTTGGCCCAATCAGGTAGGCTATCCAAAAAACACACTGAGGGGACATGTACAAAGTGTAAGAAAACAAGACACAATTCAAGGACATGCAAGGGTTAAACTGAGGCTACGAAAGGTGGCAAAGCAGGGAAGAGTGGAAAAGCAGGTAAATGTGGAAAAGTTAGGAAGGATGGCAAAGTAGGAAAAGGTGAAGAAGTTTGATGATCTTGTGAAGTTTGTGTAATTTGAACATGTTGGCTACTTTATGTCTTTTGAACATGTCTTGTTGTCTTTTGAAACTCTCTTTGTGTTGGCTACTTTAGAACTATTTGGATTTGGATGTTTTATGGCTATAAGTTATCTATGTATGTTATGCAGTATGTAATTTGAACATGTATTTGGTCATTGTTTATTACTGGCAATATGGGTCAATTTTTGGTCATTTACTACAGTTGACATGGGCATTGGTATTGACATGTTTTGGTCATTTTGGATGATGTGTGCAAAATACAGCATATAAATTACATCAATTGTGGCATAAAACTAACCCTTTTTTAGTACTAATGTTGGAAAAAGTGAGCATTTGTCTTCCTTTTGTATTTTCAGGATTAAATGAGCTCAAATTAACAAAAGAAGCAAAAAGACAGCTAAATCTAACATAAATACAAGAAAAGGAACAAAAGAGACGTGCACGACCCCACGACAGCATCTTCCCAAGCAAAACAAGAAAGCAGAAGGCTGAACACGCCCCGTGCTCAGTGAACACGGGGGCGTGCCCAAGTGCCAACATAAAAGACAAAGCTATAGAAGCTTCTATCGCCCACCACGGGGCCGTGCTCAGCGGACACGGGGCCATGGTCAACTATAAGATTCGCATAATCCAGGCAAATCTTAATAGTACAGATATGCTTCTGCACACGGGGGCGTGGTCAACTAATGCAGACAAATTGCAATTAATGAAGACAGAGAAGAGGATGGACACGGGGCCGTGCCCGAGCTTCTGTTCAGCCTATAAATAAGTTCAAACCATCCCTTGGCACACCACCTCTCTCACACTTCACCCACCACCCACCACCACCATAACACCATCATCCACCACGATCATCCATTGTCCATCATAGAGTGTGTGAGTCGTCTCGGGATCCAAGATTGATCGTAAGAGTTCTTGACAATCAAGGCCATGTTTGCCTAAGTCTCTTACATCACTTGGTGAAGACAAAGTGTCTAGTGTAATACTTTTTATTTTTAATCTTTTCGCACTTTTTACTTGGTTATGTATTAATGACTTTAATAACTAGTTTCTTATGTTGAAGGTAATTTTTCCTTATCGTTTGTCCGTGGTGTCTTGGCATTATTTTACTGTCTATATAAAATAAAAGATTTTCACCATTCATATCTCCACGGTCTATATGGAGGTATGTTGGCTACCTGGTCGGGGGTTAAGGGAACGGTTTGGTAAGAGTCTTGCCTTGTTCAGTGTATAGATCCTGCAAGGACCTGGGTCAAATTTAGTAGGACCTCCTTCAATACTTAACGGTATTGGATGGCGGGGGTCCAAACTCTTTGATCCCCTCATATGTAAGCTACTATTAATACTTTAACCCGGCTACTTAGGACTGTATCCCTGCTGACTCAGACTACTTAGCCGAGGGTAACGTCACCTTCAAAAGAGGGGCCTACCATAATACGCATTAATAACTTAATTAATTATCTTTCAATAATCCGACCCTTTAGGATTGTATCCTTGCTGACTCAAACTACTGGGTTGAGGGTAACGTCACCTTCAAAAGAGGGGCCTACTACAATAACTAAGATAATCTCTTAAATAGTGCAAAAGTGCGGAAATAATCAAAGGTTACACTATACACGAGTCAGAACCAAGTGATTCATCTTGTCTATCTGTTTTACTTTTATTTTATTTTCAGCATTTTAATTAGTTTTTATTTTTCTAGTTTAAAACCTTTTTCTAACTTTTTGATTTGATTAGACTTTGAGGATAAACCGGTACTAAAAGCTCTTGTGTCCTTGGACGACCTCGGTATCTTACCAACACTATACTACGCTCACGATGGGTGCACTTGCCCATATGTGTGTTTAGTGTTAGTAAATATCGTTTTTTATAAATTTAAAACTTGGCTAAAAAAAATGTAAAAGGGCTTAAAATATACTTAAACTTATATACACACTTCACACGCATCATTGGACTATGTTGAAATTGGTCACAACTTTGGTCATTTAGAACACTTTCACTTTTGTGCACTTTCTGTTGAGATTGATCACAAGTTTGGTTATTTACACTACACGTCCACTTTTGTGCACTTTATGTTGAAATTGGTCATAAGGTTGGTTTTGGTCATTTACACTTGTTTGGTCATTTACAAGTGTTTGGGTTATTTACAGTTTTGTGGTCACTTACACCAGTTTGGTCATTTGGACTATGAACTTAACACTGGTTTTGGTCATTTAGACTACACATCCATATTACATTGGCACATTACACTTGAATAGTAAATAACATGTTCCCCTTTCAATTCAAACAAAAAACTTGGTCATTATAACTTGCACATTAAGAATCAAATACTTAGTGAATTTCCTAGATTTAGCTTCAGCTTCTTTCACTTTGCCTATAAGCAACTTGTTTGATTGTTCCAGCCTGATATTTGTTTCTTAAAGGTTCCTATTATGTGCTGCCAACTTGTTCCAAGCCCTAAGCAATCCAGGTATGATAACTATCCAATAAAGGCACAATTTGAATCCTAGAATACAAAAAATAAAAACTTCATAACTCCAAGAACACAAATGTCATGGTTATCGACAATACCTGGTCAGAAGAGGAATAGAAACGATGAGGAATAGAAACGATGACCGGGGAAATTCCTGCTTGTCCATGAAGTTTGTATTATGGCCTCCTTCTCACAATGGCAGTAAACCATGATCGATTACAAGATGAATCCCTAATTTGATTGTGTGTTGATACCCTAAATTTCATAACTGCTGAATTGAAGGTATTGGAGGGTTTTAAAAGGGGGGAAAATAACAAGGGGTAGGGAAAAGACAATTCTACTCGCATGTGCGGTGCACATGACATTATTTAACTAAAAAATCTAACTGTATCTGGCCTAAAGGATATAACGTGTAACATTTTAAAACGTTAAATACAAAACAAGTCAATTTTAAAAAAAAAGATACCGCCTGCAATTTGATATATATATATATATATATATATATATATATATATAGTTATCTTGAGAACGCTAAATATTGCGAGAACCGCGAGAACGAATGAAAAAACCAATCAAAACCAATTTTTTTAATACAAAACCAATTTTTTTAATAAAAAACTCATTGTAATTAAGATACAACATCAAAAAAAGAATTTACAATATCAAATAATTCATTTCTCCTTTCAAAATCACTCTTTTTAGATTTTTTACACATGTGTAAATATAACAGATTTACACATGTGTAAATACCAAACTTACACATGTGTAAATTTTCTTTATTTACGAATTCACGTAAATTTATACGTGTAAATTAAATTTCTAACATTGTATTCGAATAATAATGATAAGTGTAGAAAAAAATTTTGAATTTGAATTGTTTTTGACCAAGTTCTTGCGGTTTTTTCATTTGTTCTCACGGTTCTCACAATATTTAGCGTTCTCATTTAAACCTTCCCCTATATATATATATATATATAAATGAAGAAACTTGTAATTTACTCTTATTTTAAAGATGTGGCATGGAATTTCCAATTTTGGTGAGATAAAAAAAATCTCAATAGTGGTCCACTAAATCATCTATATGATAAAGGAAAATATACCGATTTTTGTTTTTACACCCTTTTTCGGATGAATTATTGGAAAAAGGAAACATATAAGGGAAGGCTGGGGGACTAGAGATGAGATCCGTAGGCATTTAACCAACTGACATGTAATATCAATTTGATATATTTATAAACCTGATCCTAGGTGGAAAATCAAGTTTAATTATAATTATTTTTTTTTCAAAGGCTATATCTATGTTTTTTGAGAGACTTAAAGTCTTAAACTCAAGACCCTCTCAATTTTAATAAAAAACTGTTTTTGCCAATAGACCACCACTCCATTGATTATTATACATATGAAAACAAATTCATCATGAACAGTAACTTTAATTATTAATTAATATTAATAGTAATATTAATTTATAATTTTATCTTTTTGTAAGTCTAAATCTTCACCTATTTTTTTTTTTTTTTTTACCATTTTAAGGTGTTTGCTTATGTTATACATATGAAACAAATTTATCATGAACAGTAACTTTAATTATTAATTAATATTAATAGTAATGTTAATTCATAATTTGATCTTTTTGTAAGTTTAAATCTTCACCTATTTTTTTTTAACTATTTTAAGGTGTTTGCTCTTGTATTGTGATGGTACGTTACCGTAGATATTGTTATTATTATTTAATTTGAACTTTTAGTAATTTTAAAATAAACACTAAATCCGCAACTATGTTTATCTATCTTTTTACCATTCTAAGTAATTTGCTTGCGCGTTGTGATGATACGTTACAACGGCTTTGGATAGATATTGATCCGGTTCGTTACAATACTAGTACGATATATGCATTCGTTACAGAAATTAACATGTGTTTTACATCGATCGAAAATTATAAAAACAAACATTGTACCGGCGCCAATGTTATTTGAACGCCGGTTCAGATTTTCACACTACTGGTACCAATATTCATTATCGTCGAAAATATAGTTGTATAAATGAAAATTTTCGAAACCGGAAACCATAAAAATGAATCTAGGTACCAGTACCGATGTTTCGTATGGTAGCGATACAACGTCAGCTTATCGAAAGATAAAACAATAAAATAAATATTGACACCAAAACCGTTGTTGTGCGTCCGGTTCACTACAGTAGCGGCACGGTATTCGTTATTAAACTGGAAACCATAACAATTAATACATACCATTATTGATGTTATCCAGTTCTGTTTGGTACGGTATGGTACTGATATGGTGTCAGGTTGGGGGGGGGGGGGGGGGTTATTGCACGGTTCTCCCAACCGTTGGAGTGATCCCACTCCACAGGTTGCTACCCGACCAAGCGCCCTGGCGGTGAATTCCCCAGCCTGCTCGGGGCAAGAATCGAACTTGCGACCTCCCCCTTGCAGGTTTTAAGATGGGTGTCGGTGGCCACTGGGCTGACACCCAGTGGTTATATGGTGTCAGGTTATCCAAAGCAAAAACAATAAAAATAAATATCGGTATCGATACAAATGTTGTTCAATCGGTTTAGATTCGGTTTGGTATGATAGCAGTATAATGTTCGTTTCAATAAAATCTATATCACTATGTTTAAAAAATAAGCAAGAACGCAAACGAATCAAACAAATATAAACTGAACAACATTAGTATTGGTATCGATATTTGTTTTTATTGTTTTCGAGTAATGTAAGATTTTCTCTTCGGATTACAATAACGAGTGTCGGTACGATAACGAACCAAAATAATACCAACTGATTTTCCGACGCGACGCGCAAGGGGATATAAGTAGTTTATAATTATTTTTGAATGCATATATTTAAGATATGTATATATACACATACGTGATCATCAACCTAGGTGGAAAATCAAGTTTAATTATAATCATTTTTAAATGCATATATTTAAGATATGTATATATACATACGTGATCATCAATAGATGCATTATCTATCATCTTGACCAAGAATATCAAATGTTGTTGTAATCAGAACAGTTTATAATCCAGTATGGGAGTGAACTTAATCATGTTTCAAACTCAACCCAATGACATATCTGTTGGTAAACGGGTTCAGTTTTTTGGTCGGATATTCGTTTTACTTTCATAATTAAGATGCTTTTTGATATAGATATTATATACATTTGTATTTTCTTTTCTTCTTTTTCTGCCATATGATGTGTACAACAGCGACACACGGGATATATCATATTTGAAATGTAGCGTAAGATTCATTTGAGAAAAAAATGTAATTAAGAAGAAAATGAAAGAAGAGTAATTTTATAAAACAATAAATAGTTTTTTCACTTATCTCATTTAATATATTTTTTACTAATTAATTAGTCAAAAAGACTACTATACTCCACACTAACTTTTTTGCTTACAAACATCAAAAGTTATCTTACATATTTCAAAACTCATTCTACACGTTTAAATTTATCCTACACAACTCATAATTTATCCTACACTTTATATTATTTTATTTTATTTTTTTGAAAAAAATATATATTTTGAAGATAAGGGAGAGGGGAGTGGGGCGATAAACCCACTCGGTACCGCACCCACATCCACCGCCAAAATAGTTTACCGATCAATGTTACCGAAATGGGGGGAAATTCGGTGAAGGTTTACAGACTCGGTGAGAGTGACGGAAAGCGGGAGAGAGAGAGAGAGAGAGAGGGTGTGTGGTGGGGTCCATTTCTTTTCAACCAATTACACATTTTTTTTTCAAATACTTTACCTAAACCCTATTAGGTAAACCACCGTCAATGTTTTTGAGACAATTTAGGTGAATTTGCGTGACACTGTCTAATTGAGTGAATGAAGAGTTTACCTATTCCAAATAGGTAACCGCTCCATTCACCCTCAGTTACAAAAAAAAAAAAAAAAATTAATGTAGTTAGCTATTAAAGAGGAAGACTACAAATTAATAACCTATATAAACTTACTAATGTACCCTTATAGCAACATTAAATACTTATATTAAATGAATTAAAATAAAACATTCTTATTGGTTTAAATTTCTTCTTTTATCTTCTTACAAATTTTTTTTTTCTCATTTGAACTCTACACTTAGAATGTATGGATACTACTTGGGTCGTATTATTGGCACACCTGACCTTCTAAATCGACACCCTTAATACGCATCGTATAGGCCTATACGATGCGTATTACTTTTTCAATTTCCAATAAAGACTGATGTGCCAGATTTTGTCTATTTGACTAGACCTATACGGGTCGTATAGGCATATACGGGGGTCGTATTTGTTAAGTTTTTTTTTACAAATTTTTTTATACATTTGTTTATGATTTTAACAAGGTTTTCTAAAAAAAATATTTATTTTTTTAAATAAAAATTTCGTTAATTTTTTTTAAAATACCATGTACAATGTAGTATAGTATAGATGAGGTACAGGTCATGTATGAGCATGAGCTGTATTGGTTAAGTCTTTTTTTTTACAATTTTTTTATACATATGTTTATGGTTTTAACAAAGTTTTCTAAAAAATAATTATTTTTTTAAATAAAAACTTCCTTAATTTTTTTTAAGAATACCATGTATAATGTAGTATAGTATAGATGATGTATAGGTCCTGTATGAGCATGGGTCGTATTGGTTAAGTCTTTTTTTACAGTTTTTTATACATTTGTTTATGGTTTTAACAAAGTTTTCTAAAAAATATTTTTTTCAAATAAAAACTTCTTTAACTTTTTTTTAAAATACCATGTACAATGTAATATAGTATAGATTAGGTATAGGTCCTGTATGAGCATATATAGGTGTAGTAAATGTCCCGTATATTTTTTTTTATTTTTTTTTAAAATACCATGTACAACATGTAATCCAGAGATCGGTCTCGGGTGGGCATAAGATCCGTTGGCCCTATTATCGGATCTGTGACTCCATGGAAGATGTGATTAAGATAAGCGTGCCGTAAAGTTGCAGCTGCGGCAGTCCAATGACTTCCTTCCCACGTGTCTGCACCGTGATCTTGTGTTTCCCATAGTCACAAACGATTGCGGTTTGTATTTCGGATAGCCACCATTTACGTAGTAAAAAACGGTTGCGGTTATCCTTCAACATAAGCTAAATACTCTAAAATACGAAAAAAAAAACTCTAAAATACGTAAAAATACGCTAAAGTACGATAAAGTACGCTAAAATACGATAAAATATGATAAAATACATTAAAATATGCTAAAATACGCAGCAATATGTTAATATACGTCATTTTACGAAAACATACATGAAAATACGTTAAAATACGCCAATATGTTAATATACGTCATCAACGGGGATGTAATGCAATGATTTCTCTCAATTGAATAGACAAACACTTGCTTCATAGAACTCACTTGAATCATCTCGGAAGTACTCAACAACCGAAATAACAGCTTCGGTTTCATCAGCTGCATCGTTTACGATAAAATACGTTAAAAACGTTGAAATACGTTAAAATACGCTAAAATAACCTAAAAATAGGTTAAAATAAAGCTAAAATACGTCAGAATACGCTCAAATATGTCAAAATACGCAACAATACGATAAAATACGTCAAAATACGCAAAAATACGTCAAAATACGCAACTAATGGTATTTCCACGCGCGTATACATATAACACAGCACTATACAATACAAGTGGTTTTCAAACAAAATTGTACGTAATCATAGAATACGATAATCGCACGCAAACGAACGTCACCGAAACGACGCATGTTGAAGGTATAAGTCATAAAATGACAAAATATGCGAAAGTTCGACAAAAAACGACACGTATACGCGTCGAACCGAGGAAAACACGATAATAACAAATTTTCTTATTATGCCATATACGATCGTATAGGCCTATTTTGTATCGTATAGCAGATTAATACGCATCGTATAGGCCTATATGATGCGTATTAAACTCTGAAATTCTCAAAAATACCCCTGAATTTATAAAAAAAAAACAGGGGTATTTCAGTAATTTCGGGGATATAATATGAATCGTATAGGCCTATACGGGTCGTATTGGTTAAGGTTTTTCTTTTTTTTTTTTACAAATTTTTTTATACATTTGTTCATGGTTTTAACAAAGTTTTCTAAAAAAAATATTTATTTTTTTAAATAAAAACTTTCTTAATTTTTTTTAAAAAAATACCATGTATAATGTTGTATAGTATAGATAGATGAGGTATAAAAACTTCAAAATTCATGTTTTTTTTTCTGTTTTATAAAGTATAAAAAATGTTTTATATCGTAGTTTTTTTTAAATGTTTTACTTGTAAGTAGAAATTAAAAAAAAGTGTAGTATATAATACGGTTATAACATAGATAGTATAGTATAATAAACATGTATCAAACCTATACGCATGATAAATTTTTAAAAATGTTTTTTGTTTAAAAAATAAAAGAATTCTTTTATTTAACTTTATTAAAACTATGATTAAATGTTTACAAAAATATGTAAAAAGGGGTAGTTGCACGGTACCCCTGACCGCGGAAGGGATCTCCCTTCCCAGTTCACCACCCGACAAGGATCCCTGGCGGCAAATACCCATAGCCATCAAAGAGGGGTAAGAAAAATATGTAAAATAGTGTAGTATATAATATGGTTATAACATAGATAGTATAGTATAATAAACATGTACCAAACCTATACGACATGATAAATTTTAAAAAATGTTTTTTGTTTAAAAATAAAAGAATTGTTTTATTAAACTTTCTTAAAACTATGATTAAATATATACAAAAAAGTTAGAAAAAAAATGAAGCAATACGACCCGTATAGGCCTACACGATGCGTATTGAAAAAGTCAACCGCCAGACAAGAACAGACAAGAACTGACACATGCAGATTTGACTTTTTTACTTTTAAACCAATACGCATAGACCTATACGAGGCGTATTGAAAAATGTAAGGTGTGTAGATAGATAAGAAGTTGTGGGAATAGAATTCGGCTACTACTTTTATTTAGGAAGAGGCTTGCCCTATGGCCTAGGATGGTACCACGAAGGATCTTCGGTTTGATCCTATTGACAACTATTGAGCACCAAAGATGAATGATTCCTTAATTATTCAAAAAGAGTTTTTGAACCTAAATATCCCACGACAATGACGAGACCGGCAAAAGATCTTTGATTTTAGTAAAGGTCCCATGACTGTAAATCGCTTTTAATAGTGTGTGTATTATAAAAACCCTTGCAACATTTAGTTTAAAAAATAACAAATGGTGACAAAATGTGATGGTTTTTGGATATTATTAGTTAAGTAATCGATGACAAAATAAAAGAATTAATTGTGCAAATCTGTATAAAAATGATGTAACTTGACGTGAGTTAAGAAGTGAACGATTTGTTCTTCATTATATCTTTTAGTTAGGGTAAAAAGTAATTCACCCGTCGATCGATATAGGAAGGAGCTCTCTAACATGTGGGCATACACTTTGTGCACATCTTAGAGAGAAAAGAAACTCATAAAAAAACAAAAAAAGAGGAACAACATGAACGATTTTAGAGGTGATTGGAAATGAGTTGTTTCCACTAATTATAGAGGAGAGATCATTATACTTATATCTCGAAGCAATTAGAAAAAAAACTAAAGTAATTTGATATAAATGGTTAATGAGTATGGGATACAAAAGAAGTACTTTTATTTTCAAAATGATGACAAAATTGGAAACCTTGCGGGTAACCTTGCTCCTCGACTCGTTATTTGAAGTGTCAACTTCCTTAGTTGAGTCAGACGCCTTAATGGGTTTGGTACCCTCCTTTGAACAAAGAAAATATTTGTTTAAGACGACATCATGAGGCTTGTATTGAGTACTCTTCCTCGGGGTAAAGCCTCCGGCCATTGCATATTTTTTAGTAAAAAAGAAAGGCAGTATTCAACGTATCAAACATAATTCCCATCATGGGTTTAAGCGACTCATCAACAATAGGTAGAAAGGTCCTCTTTCCAAAGTTTGGAGACACTTGTAAATCACCCACCGACTGGCAAGTAGGAATATCTACAATAAAAAGAAAAATATAAAATGACATTAAAACACTATTGTATTATGATGATTAAAAAGGCAGTTTAACAACATTTTAACTAAAAGACACTTGTATTACGATGAACAAACAATCAGTTTATCATATAAGAAAGATAAAAATACCATTATATAACACTGTCAAACAAGTATAACACTATCAATCCAGTATATAACCCTAGGGGTGTTCAAAAAAATCGGGATCCGAAACGGAATTCGAAATATCCGAAAAATCCTTATCCGAAATATTCGAAATTTCGGATAGAACATTCGGATATCCGAAAACCAGATAATCTGAATTTTTGGATTCGGATGTGGATTTTTAAAATTTTCGGATAATCGGATTATCCGATATCTGAAAACTAACAAAAATTTTTAAATACATATAGTAAATGAGCACTACGTTTAGCTTAAAATATACTAAAAAATAGTAAATAATTGGATTCGGGTGAGGATTTACAAAAGTTCTTTGTTTTCAACGTTGAAAATTTGGATATTCGAATATAGGTTTAATTTTAAACTATGCATGAAACGAATTTTTTGAATATTTTTATAAATTCGGATACGGGTTCAGATATTAATATTCACTATCCAAAATTTTCATATATCCGGTTTTCGGATATCCAAAACAACATTGAGTGTCCCTTTTTTCAGTTACATTTATTGTAAAAACAAAATTTGTGTACTATATATCTGTGTTCATTTGAGATAGGGGTGTTCACGATCCGATCCGATCGAGGGTCTGCTCATGCTCGGATTGAATTACAACCGATCTGATCCGAGCGGATCAAATTTGTAAAACCGATCGCAAAAGTGATGCTGATGCTCGGATTGAATTTGAATCGATCGGCTCGGTTTTGAATCGATCGGCTCGGTTTCGCTCGGTTTTTGTCAAATCCTAAAAAAAATCAAGCGGATCGTTTTCGCTCGATTGAATAATAAGGCTTCGTTCAACAAAAACAAATTCTAACTTAAAGTGCGAATACAAAAGCAACACAAAATAAAGTGCGAATAGAAACGAAACATAACAGAAACCAACTGGTTACCAAATAGAAACGATTTAACATATAAACAGAAATAATCTGCTAAACATACAGAAACAATCTGCTTAACATAACAAACAGAAACATAACAGACGATTAGACTGAAGTTATACGACTGAACTATTTAACATACCAAACGATTAGACTGAAGTTATACGACTGAACTATTTAACATACCAAACGATTTAAGACCGTCCGACGAACTGTTGCAGATTGAAGACCGGAGATTGAAGACCGTCCGACGAACAATTGCAGATTGAAGACCGGAGATTGAAGACCCCTCAGTTTGTGTCGGAGACTAGAGAGCGAAACATAGGGTTGGGTTGAATGTGATTTGGGCTTTTAATTTTTTTTTTTGGCTATTATATTTTTTGAGTTTTTAATCTATAAAATCTATAATATAAATATATATATTAATTATTAATAAAAATAATTCGATCGAAACCGAGCGATCGACGAGCGAGCGGAGCTATGCTCATGCTCGGATTGAATTTGAATCGAACCGATCCGATCGGCTCATTTACAAACTGAGCGGAAATCGAACGAGCATTTTTCGAGCATTTTTCGAGCGATCGTCGAGCGATCTTCGATCGTCGAGCAGTTTGGACAACCCTAATTTGAGATGAAATGTTCCTTTTTTTCATTTGGCATTTGTATTAAGATAGGTTCCCAAGTGGATCAATCTCAAAGACCAACATAAGGTAAATCAAGAAGCTTAGAATTATAAAGAAAGCCATTTTACTAACTTGCGACATGAACTGAGTACCGTCCAGTCATATTCTCTTGTGGATCAGGGGCGGAGCTATCTTATGCCGGGGGGCAACGCCCGCTACGGCTTGGCGCGAAAAAATTTGGAAAAATTAGTGTTAATTTTGGAAAAATTTGAGGTTTTTTTGATTTCGTTACGGCTTATTTATAAAACGTTACGGCTTGGCGGATTTTCTAGATCCGCCACTGTTGTGGATACTCGAAAGCGGTAGGCTACATAGCCTTATTATAACTTTTATTACACGCTCACAATCCGTGATTAAGTTTACGAAAAGTTTATTACTCTAATGACTTTAAGTTTTTAAAATTCGTATTTAATTCAAAAGGTTTTTGATATAAGTAACTTTGTCGAACCCGGAAAGCAATTCCGGGTGATAACATAGTTAGTATAATATATAAAATCAACTAAAATCACGCAAGTTACATATACATACATGTAACATAAACCTATGTATCTTAACAAACGATACAGTGGCGGACCCAGGAATTTTTTCTTGGGGGTGCGGAATATTTTCAAAGATTTTAGGCCCATAGCTGTATAAAAATATCGGTTCATAGCGGGTCGGGTCGGATCATGTAAGACAAAAAAATCATCAAACTAAAATTTACAAATCATCAAAAACACGTCAAACGTTATTACAAATTACAAACGTATTTAAAATTGTGCCCTACAGGTTTTTTTTTTTTTTTTTTGAAATATATCCAAAATATCATCTAAATATACTAAACACGCCATAAGTTCATTACATTCTTACTCTTTGTTTATTTATTTTTTTGAACGACTAATTTCTTTAATCCCCTCTCATCTATGGGACTTGAACCCAAGACATTCCCTTTCCCAACCCAGGTGTTTTATAGGCTTTGTCTTTGCCAATGGACGACCACTCCATTGGTTCATATAATTTGCTCCATAAGTTCATAAAACAACACTAAATACTTAAACAAAATAAACAATCATGTTCAACCATAGCCCATAACTTTCAATTATATTTTTAAACATTCAAGCCCTAATAATTTAAACAAACAAAGCTATAAATAAAACAACAAAATCATTTAACTACAAGTCTAGAACAACAAAAAAATATAAAAAGAATAAACCCTTACACATCTATATTTTCTCCTAATCATCACACAAAACAAAATAAATAAATAAATAAATAAACCATACTAGTTCTATATTGGAATTCTGACGTAATATGGGTCGGTCCAGCCAGAATTTTGGTTTTTCCGGTAAAAAAAGCCACCAGGTCGTGAGCAGTGGCGTCAAGTCGCTGGGAGTTTTTTTTGGGGCGGGATTTGGAAATGGAATTGGTGGATAGGTTTGAGTTATTTTATTTAGTTCAAATTTCTTTAGGTTGGGTTTGGGTTTGTGTCAATAAAAATTGATTGCAGATTGGGATTTGATTGGATTAAATAATTAAGTGAATAAGTGGTTAATAATTATTTTTTCTAAGTGGGGCGGTTGAAAATTTTCAAGGGGTGCGGGTGAAAAATTCCAAGAGGTGCGGTCGAGATTTCCGACGAAAAATAACACTAAAAAATATTTTTTCATATGGTGCGCCCGCCCACCCTTGGCTTAGGGTGGGTACGCCCCTCTGCAAACGAATAACATAATAGGTATCTACAACATATATGTCAAATCATAAAAAAATTACAAAAGCAACTAACAACCACATAGATGTATATGGGTGATACTATACACACCCCCTATTTACTAATTACACCCCCCTATAAAAACATCACATCCATCAATCATTTGCTTTTTGTTTTTAGTCTTTTTTATCTTTTTGTTGTCTTTTTATTATATTTTAGTGTCTTTTTGTTATTATTATTATTATTTACTATTAGTAATGAATTATTATTATTATTAAAATTAAAAAAAAAACGTGTAAAATATTATTATTATTATTATTGTTATTATTATTATTATTAAAATTGAAAAAAAAAACGTATAAAATGATCATATTATTGGTGCCTCGTATTATTGGTGCCTCAAATTATTGGTACAAATGGGGCAGGTAATATTCAGTTGATATGCATTCATGTATAGTCGTACACCTTTAACTCTTTATTACATTGTTATATAAAAAAATTATGCTATTAGTTTCACTTACTTCTTTTTTGATGTAGGATTCACAGCCAGTTCCCCCACCTGTGAAAACTAAGGAGGAGATCCTACTTTTCTTTAAGCTTTATGACCCTTTAAAAGAGGAGCTTCGGTAGTACCCTTCGCTCTCTACAGTTAAAGAGATGTCTGGATTTACAACAGATCAGGTATAGTTTTTAATTCCCATGTTTCAAGTTTCAACTTAGTTATATAATCTAGCTAGGTTAAGGGTCTTGTTTTAGTTTAAATGAGTTTGTTTGGATAATATATATTTTGTAACTACTCAAGCTTGTTCACCTAATATTTTGTAACTAATATTAGTTCACTTTTAGGTGTTCAAGTCTCGTGAAGAGTTGATGGAATGGGTTAGAAACACCGGACGTAGTCTTGGTTACGCTATTGTGACTAAAAGATCGAAAGCTAAAAATGGCTACGTGTCTAAAGTTGTACTTATGTGTGATCGTGGTGGTGTGTATAAATCAGATAAAGATTCAAGTAGAAAGACCGGCACTAGAAAGATAAATTGCCCGTTTGAAATGGTAGGGAAATTTTCAAAAAAGAATGGTTCTTGGAAGTTAAAAGTAAAACCTGGTGAGCATAATCATCCACCCGGAGAATATATGGAGGGACATCCAATCCTCAAACGATTGACACCTAATGAACACCAATTGGTGGCAGAGTTGACGGGGTGTATAGATTAAACCTCGGTATGTAAATTATTAAATGATAATAATTTTGTAAAAAAGTACTTATTTTTATATAGCTTTTGTTACAGCTATAAATATAATTTGATAAATTATATCAATAAAAACTAATAATAAATACTATATCATTACTACTACTAATAATAATAAATATAATAATAATAATAATAACTAATTAAATAATAAACAAATACTAAATAACTAATAATTAAATAAATGAATAAAAAAAGACTACAAAAAGACAAAACAGGCTAAAAACAAAAATCAAATGATTGATGGATGTGATGTTTTTTTATAGGGGGGGTGTAATTAGTAAATAGGGGTGGAGGGGGGGGGGGGGGGTGGGAATAGAATGAGCCATGTATATTAGTGTTGATGAGATCATATATACTCTTCTAACCAAAACAGGAAATTACACTTATATAATTATTGAATTTATGCATGTGATACATACATGTAGTTTACTACTATACATATATGTATAACACTATGAATGGAACGTAATGTAGAGAAGATGAAGTAAAAAAGGGACAAAATACGAATATTCTCCACCTACATCCTATCCAAAATGCATGAAATCCAAAGTATACGGTTCACATAAGGGGAGGGGGTGGTCACTAGTGACCATTTTTCCATCACTCACAATATCCAATCATGTTCCGCCATGTCAGCAACCATTTTTTCATCACTCACAACTTTTTTTAGTGGGGGTGGTCATCACTCACCACCACGCCCAACAATTTCCCCTCAACCAACAATTACACTCACAAAAAAAACCCATCACGCGTTGTAAAAATAACGAAAATGGATTTCGTGGAAAATATAACGCTTTATACTATTAGGTGGGGGTGGGAATATGGAAGTTCAACGCGTGACCATTTGTTCCGTGATAAAAATAACGTGGGTGCCCCCTAATTTTAAACCATTGGGGTGAGAAAAACTTAAAAAATCAACGATGAATCTAGAATATATATTAATACCAAATGAAATCATTCAATCTTTAGGTGTATGAATAAAAACATCAGAGATACTGTAAAACAAACTAGTGGAATTGCCCCGCGCTACGTGACGCGAATTCGGTCAGTATCGTTTTGGTTTGTTATTGTACGGTCACTCACTATAGCAAAATGAAAAAACATAAAATGTTGTCGGGTGTTTTATATTGATCGATACCATAAAACGAATATTAAGTGTAAGTTTCGATAATACAGATACAAGTATTGATATCGTTGGGTCAATTTTGTTCACTTAATCACAGTACCAATACAAAAAAAAGTATTTAATTTGAATACAACTATGCTTAAAATATTATGTCGAGAAAAAATAATATATATAATATTGTTGTTTCTTAATAGTTATAAAAAATAACACTAATTTATAAAATATATTAGGATTAAATATTCAATGCTCATCACTTATTATTTAATAATAATAATAATAATTATTATTATTATAGTATACTCGTAGAAAGATTTAAAAACCATTGTATTTTATAATGTAATTTTTTAAATAAAAATAATCACGTATAAAAATTTTGGACGTTTTAAACTGTAGGTGGAAAATGCGATTAGCATGTGCAACCTTTTTTTGAAACTTTCCATTCGACCCCTCCTGATTCTTTCAAAGTTCTTTATATTTACAAAAATGTCATTGTGTAAATCTCCATCAAAAATCACATTAATCTTGTGGCTGAGATTCCTTACTACACTTGTAGAATAATCCTACAATATATATAAGGAGGGGATCATTAGAATATTCTTTGTATTGATTTTGTTGGGGTTAAGTTTTTTAAGGTTTAAAGTTTAGGGTTGAGGGGTTTAACTTATAGAGCTTAAGAATTAATTTTTAAAGTTTAACTCTAGCATTTAGTCTGTAGTTTTTATGCGTAATCCTTCACGGTTTAACTTTTAAGGTTTAGTTTTTAAGGTTTAGGGTCTATCTTTTTGTTGTTTAACATTTATTTCTTAGGGTTTTGGTATTAAGGTTTAAGGTTTAGTGTTGGATAGAGTTTCCACACGTAGAAGAGTTTTTTCATGATCCCTACCCTATATATATATATAGAGTTAGGTTCATTTGTGAACAATCGCCTTAATTCTGAACACTAGTGAACTAATCCTAGCACTTGATTATCAATACACAAGTTTAAATCAATGGGCGTGATTTGATTATGAAAATACACTAGTGTATTTTACGTTTTGATAATGTAAATCAATGGCCAAGATTTGTTCACTTAGTTTACAAATACACTAGTGTTCACTCTAGAATCCCACCATATATATATATATATATATATATATATATATATATATATATATATAGTGGAGAGTTCAAATGAGAAGAAATTCTTTGTAAGAAGAAAAAAGAAGAAATTTCAACCAATAGTAATGCTTCATTAGACTTCATTTAATATTTGTACTTAATGTAACTATAAGGGTATATTGGTAAACTTACATACATCATTAATTGGTAGTTTCATCTTTAATAACTAACTATATTAAATTTGTAACTTATTTTTAAGATATATATTTTTCTCAAAAAATAAAAATAAAAATTCATTTATAGTGTTGGATAAATACGAGGCGTGTAGGATAAATTACGAGTTTTGTAGGATAAATTTCAATATGTGTAGGATAAATTTCGAAATGTGTAGGATAACTTTTGATGTGTGTAGGCAATTTTTTTGTGTGGAGGATGATAGTCTTAGTGACTAATTAATTAGTCAAACATAATAATAAATGAGATGAGAAAAAAACTATTTAATGTTTTACAATTGTACCATTTAGTTCTTTTTATTCTTAATAAAATTTTCTTCTCAAATGAACCTTCCCCTATATATATAGGGGAATTTATCCTACACACATCAAAAGTTATCCTACACATTTCGAAATTTATCCTACACATATTGAAATTTATCCTACAAAACTCGTAATTTATCCTACACGCCTCGTATTTATCCTACACTATAAATGAATTTTTATTTTTATTTTTTGAGAAAAATATATATCTTAAAAATAAGTTACAAATTTAATATAGTTACTTATTTGCTGTTCAAAAAAAAAAAAAAATATAGTTAGTTATTAAAGATGAAACTACCAATTAATGATGTATGTAAGTTTACCAATATACCCTTATAGTTACATTAAGTACAAATATTAAATGAAGTCTAATGAAGCATTACTATTGGTTGAAATTTCTTCTTTTTTCTTCTTACAAAGAATTTCTTCTTATTTGAACTCTCCACTATATATATATATATATATATATATATATATATAGGGTCAGGATTTAGAGAGAACGGTGAAAAATGTGATAACGGTGAGAACGATTTTGGTGGTGACATGTGACACTGATGCTAAATTACACTAAGGGGTAATATTGTCAAAAAACCCACTCACATGAACTGGGTGTTCAAATAAAACGCCGTAAAAACACCCAATTCATAAAAACGCCATGAAAAATACCCAGTTAAAACGCCATAAAACACCCAGTTCAGAAAAATGCTATGAAAAAACTCAGTTGAAAACGCCATAAAACACTCAATTCAGAAAAAACACCATAAAAATACCTAGTTAAAACGCCATAAAAACACGTAGTTCAAAAAAAACATTGTTAGAAATGTAGGCTTAGAAAACAAATGCAGTATGCAAGCAATACAGAATAGAGCAGCAGCAGATGCTATATTGTTTGATGCGCTAATCAGATAATAGATGCTCTAATATGTGGCATGCGTTATTATGTGGGATGCGCTATTATGGAGTAAGTTCAGAAAAACGCCATGAAAATACTTAGTCTAAAACGCCATAAAACACTCAGTTCCGAAAAACGCCATAAAACCCAGTTAATTTTTTTCGAAAAGTATATAAATAGTATATTCGTTAGAAAGATAAAAAAACACTAAGTTTTATGGTGTATTTTTTTCGAAAAAATAATCACGTATAAAAAAGTTATTGTCGTTTAAATATGATGGGGGGAAATGACATGTGATTAGCATGTGCACATTTGCTTGGATCTTCCTATTTTACCTCTCCTGGTAGTTCCAAGGCCTCTATTATTTACAAAAATGCCACCGCATCAATCTAAGCCACAAACCACTAAGATCTTGTGGCTGAGAATCGTTCTCACACTTTGAGGTGTTCTCTCCTGATCTTGTTCCTATATATATACATATATATAGGGTAGGGATCCTAAGAGAAGTCCACCCTATTTGAGAAACTTGAGAAGCAATCTGGACCACACATTTTCCCTAAGCAAAAAATGCAAAAAAAGGTGAAAAAAATGCAAATTTTTTTTTTTTTTTGAAAAATCGCAGCTTTTTCTTTAAGGATTAAATTTTTTTTTTTTTTAAATAATTTTTTTTTTTTTGGATTTATACACATGTGTATATTGTTAATCTTTTAACTATACATATATGTATATACATGTTTAAAATTGAAAAAATGTGTATATTGTTAATCTTAAACCATAAACACTAAAGCTAAACCTTAATGCTAAACCCTAAACTCTAAACCCTAAAGCTAAACCCTAAAGCTAAACCCTAATTCTAAACCCTAATGCTAAACCCAAAAGCTAAAACTAAACACTAAAGTTAAACCCTTAATGCTAAACCCTAATACAAACACTAAAGATAAAGCTAAACCCAAAAGTTAAAGCTAAACCCTAATGCTAAACCCTAAATACTATTGCTAAACCCTAATGTTAAACCCTAAAGCTAAACCCTAAACCATAAATGTCACACCCCCAAAATCCACCATGCGGAGTACCACCGCTTGGAGGCGTGACGTGACCAGGATCGAGCCACCAATCATATTGAACAACTCAATTAAGAAAATAAAACCAAACATAATACGATTGGTGACCAAAGCTAGTTAAGTTTGTTTAGTTTAAACAGCGGAAGCATAAACGTGAGTTCAAAAGCATAAGTTCACAGTTCATAAGTTTAAAGTCCAACACTTAGGTTTAATAAGTTCATAATGTTTTAAAAATTAAACACTGGACATAACCGTCCGTACACCACAACGACTCCTTCCTCGTGCAAGCTCCGAGTGTTTAGCGACCTGTAAGGCATGTAACAACGAGTCAACAACAAAGTTGAGTGAGTTCACGTTTGGTTGTTTAGTTTTAAGTTGTTTCTGAAAACGTGGTTTGACTTTCGTTGGCTTATTTGCCGTGGGGGTTACCCCGTAGTTGAAAGTATGTTTAACCATTTCTCTTTTTCTTTACCCAATCCATAACCATGATCAGTGGGGGTTTTCCCCGTTTGAACTACTAGACGGAATGATATCGACTGCTACGCAAATAAGTTGTGCCCTATATCAGTGTCTATCATCACTGACAGTCTGCCATAGTCCATTAGTACACGCCCGTCCGAACGGCACGGTGTGAGGTTTGTTAAACCTAATAGCGCTATTAACTAATGACCCGCTCGCCATTGGCCTCGACGATTAAGTCGATATAAATTGAGGGACTTCATGATAGAGTTTTGTCTAGCTAGTTTTAAGGTTGTTGTCCTACCCAAGGAGGACGAACGTACGTATTCTGCACCAGGAGAATTCGTAGGTTTAATAATGGCATCCTACCTATGGAGGATGGCCGTACATATCCTACCCAAGGAGGATATGTAGATTCCAATTTTAATTTCTTAACCCATTCCCAAACCACCGGGAATCCCATGCCTTAGAAAGTGTGTGAACTCACCTCGGCTTGCTCGGTTAGATTCTCAATATAGCTAACAGTCAAGGTCGGTCAATCACGTCCTAGTATGATTTACCAGTTAGTCATTTAGTGGCTTTCAAATAGAACACAAAGTTCCTACACGTATCTATCACACAACATGCATCACTGTAACGGTTTATGCCCATCTAAGTTTCCCGTCCATTCCCCACTCAAAATCAAACATACGATAATGCACATAACATATATAACATGTCAGATCATTCACAGATAGCATACTCGACATTTAGACACGCAAGTCACAACTTATGTCAATTCAACATTAATACTCAAAACTGGGCTGTTTTCGTGGATTTTAATAAAATAGTTAACATGTTCCAAAAATTCCCAAATTTTTACAGAATGTCTTAAACGTTCCATATTTTATTGTGTAAAAATATCGGGGTCCGGTTCATCACCAATATTTTATAAAAATTCATATTCGGGACTGAACTCAGATTTATGTATTTCTGACCACAGTCCACGAAACAATTTATTAAAAATTCTTCGTAAGTCCGATTTGCGAAATTCCAGTGGGGTAATTACAAATACTTCAGTTATCATCTACAGTAGAATTTTCATGGTCCGATTCATCACAAAACTCAGGTTATGACCGAAAGTACGACACCCATTTATTGCTGTCAAAATTCAGCTTAAGTAGCTGTTACAAATTAACACTTTAAAAATAGTAAACGGAGTCCAAAAATTACGATTCCGGTGCCATTAGAACCGTATTTCATAATAACATATTTTAGATTCAAAATATCGATTTTTCGTTGAGGTTAAGACCTGTTTACAGCCAACAGAAGTGGGCTGTAAAAGTTAGACAGATTCTGATTCTTTTGTGTTTAACCTTCTAAATCGTGTTCGATCGATTCCTTTAACAAGTTTAGTGACCACAACAACATCATATACTAATATCATTCAGTAAAGCATCAGATAATCACCCAATCATCATAATCACACAAGATCTACATGATTTACACACATATTCATCCATTAACCACCTTGTTCATCACTTTAGTAAACTTTTAGACTTTGATCTTATATGTTCGAAATTTTTAACCGACGAAACTTTTATTAACCACTCTAGACAAGATCAAGAAGAGGTTTAGAGTCACTTACTACTAGCTCGAGGCTAGGGAAGATTCTAGTCGAAAATCGAGTGGATAAAAGCAATAGAATGAGGTCCTTCGCGTTCCGTTTGCACCAAGCTTCCTAATACGCGATCCTCGACACTTGTATGGACTTGGAATATGAAGATCAAAATCGAAAATATGATGGATGATATGGGGTGTTTGGCCGTGAGCTTTCTAGAGAGGAAGAGAGAGTTTGATTTTTGTTTAAGTGTGGGAAATGAATGATGGTCCAAGCTTAGTTACTTATAGGCAAATGATAGGATTATTATCCAAGGGATATTGTGTTCTCTTGATACTAAACATAGACAAATAAAATAATCCATGTTGTAAGAGATGTGTCCCCTAAGGGGACCGATTGGTTGGAAGGGGGGGGGGTATTTAGTTGGATTCTAACCATCTAGTTAGGTGATTAGGGAGTTTGGTTAGAGGTTTAGATTGGTTATTAGTGTGTAGTGTAATATAACGGGTGTTAGGGTATTCGAGGACCCTAATTGGCTCAGAAAAGTGAAAACATTGTGTTTGGCAATATTTTTATGTTCCGGGTAAAGTCCGGTTGTTCGGTTCGACACTGTTCCGTTAAAGCGCTTAATTAATCCGAAAGGTGTCCTATTTATATATTTTGTAACGTTTTTACTTTCTAACACTCAGGAAAATATAACGGACTATTTAGTGACCTTTCTGTACACTATTAGTATATAAAAATACGTGTACGCATAACACAGATATCAGAAAGCAGTTAAGTGATGCCATACAGTCGTCAACCACATTAATTATTATTAATAAATTGTACGGAATACATGTAAATTTGAGAGTTGTCACAATAAAGCTAAACCCTAAACCCTAATGCTAAACCCTAAATACTAATGTTAAACCCTAAATAACACTTATTTTTCAATTTTAAACATGTATATACATATATGTATAATTGACAATATACATATATGTATAGTTAAAAGATTAACAATATACACATGTGTATAAATCAAAAAAAAAATTAAAAAAAAATTAATTCTTAAAGAAAAAACTGCGATTTTTCAAAAAAAAAAAAAAAAAAAATTTTTGCATTTTTTCACCTTTTTTTTGCATTTTTTTGCTTAGGGAAAATGTGTGGTCCAGAATGCTTCTCAAGTTTCTCATTTAGCCTACTTCTCACATGATCCTTATCCTATATATATATATATATATATAGGGAGGAGTTCATGCGAGAACCACCCTTATTGCGAGAACCGCGAGAACCAATGTGAACACAACCTAAAATAGCTAAAAAAAACCTAAAAAAAACCTAACCCCCCCCCCCCCAAGCTAAATGCTAAAAACTAAAACCCCAAAAAAACCTAAAAAAAACCTTACGCCCCCAAGCTAAAATGCTAAAAACTAAACCCCCAAAAAACCTAAAAAAATCTAAATTTTTTTTTAATATTTTTTATGTTCAAATCGCTACTTTTAGTGGCCAAAAAAAATTAAAAAAAAAAGAAAATTTTATTATTATTTTTTTGCTTCGAAAAGTAGCGATTTTTATATAACAAATATTAAAAAAAATTGTGTGATTTTTAGCTATTTTTAGGCATTTTTGGTTGTGTTCACATTGGTTCTCGTGGTTCTCGCAATAAGAGGTGGTTCTCGCATGATCTTCTCCATATATATATATATATATATAGGGGGTTCATTTGAGAAGAAAATTTAATTGAGAACAAAATAAACAAAGGGTACAATTGTAAAGTATTAAGTAATATTTTTTCATCTCATTTATTACAATCTTTAAGTAATAAATTACTCATAAAGAGTATTATTCTCTACACTAATTTTTTTACTACACACATAAAAAGTTCTACTACACATTTTGAAAATTATACTACACAACCCGCAATTTATCCTACACACCTAGTAATTTGTCCTACACTCTTAATTAATTTTTTTTTATTTTTTTGAAAAAATATATATCTTGAAAATAAGTTACGAATTTGAATTTAATGTAGTTGGCTATTAAATAGGAAAACTAGAAATTAATGATTTATGTAACTTTACAAATATATCCTTACATTAAAATTAAATGCATATATTAAATAAGTAAAATGAAGCATGCTTATTTGTTGAAACTTCTTCTTTTTTCTTCTTACAAAAAAATTCTTCTCATTTGAACCCTCCACTATATATATGGGTCAGGATTTAGAGAAAACGGTGAAAAGTGTGAGAACGGTGAGAAACGCTTATGGATCGTCCGATCAAAACAATCCATGGACTAGATTGCGCGGTGGCGTTTTCGTAAATAGCAACAATTTTATTATGTGAGACGCGCCTCATTAAGGGTAAAAGGGTCTTTTACCACTCATATTCAAAAAGCCATCAAATGATAAAACGCCATACAAAAAAACAAAACGCCTTTAAAAACAAAACGCCAAAAACTATTAATAAAACGCGTTAAATATTACAGGAAGATGGAACAACACAGTAACTGAATTTCAGTTATTAACATTTATTAGAAGAAATTTCCTCCTAAATTTCGCGCCAAAAACATCATTACATAAACAAGGTAAAAACATAGCTTCCATAATCACTTCAATCTACCATTTTCTGCAAAAAAACATCATTAACCAAAAACGCCAACTTAAACAAAACGCCAAAAATGGCAACAATCGTTTCGTGGAGATACACTCTGGGAATCAGGCGATACGTCCTGCTTTTTGACAACAGAAAGAGGGTGTATGTTAAGACGGTCAGGGCAATTATGAAAATGGAAGAAGAGATACAGAGGCGAATCTTATCAATTGGCATCGCTATAGACAACGAATGCCATGAAACGCATATGCTTATGAAAGCATTAACCAGCAAATTTGGACCAATCAAAGCAGATGTGAAGCCAGACCCTGTCATGACATCATGGCGTTTCGATGATGAAACAGACATGGTGACAGTTACATACGACAGCGGAGAGCAGGGAGTGTACTCGCTTGAGAACATCATGACAAAGCAGCGTCTGGGTTTCATGGAAGAATTGCATAACGCCACTTGCACCAACACAGAAATTGACTCAAAATTGGAGTTAATGCTAGATATGTTTAGGTGGAGGCTTCAGAATCTTCAGGAACAAGAAGTAGAAGAAGGTGAATGTGATGACATGGATGAAGATCCAGATGAAGACTCCAAGGAGGAAGAAGATGACGGAAGTGATGGATACTATTCAGATAAAGTACCTTCTGACGAAGGCTTTTAATTTTTTTTCCTCTTTTTTTTTCTTTTGTGTAATCTTCTTTTTGTTTTTTAAGATAATTAAATGATATATTTCTCCCTTTATTAGCAAAACGCCAAAAAATACTAAAAATGCTTATTCCTTACAAAACGCCAAAAATAACAAAAAATATTGTTAAGATCGGAGGCTCTTATGAGAGTGTTTGTTTGTGTAAATTGAATCAATTAATGAATATGAAAAACATGTAAGGTGCAACGGAAATGAACAACAAACTTTGTTAACACAATCATAAAGAGAAATGGATTTGATAAACACATGAATTGCATCAGTCGAAATATTACCAAGTAAATCAAATGATTACAATGCAAGCTTACAAATCAACTCCCCCTCAGCCTGATACTCCAGCGGTTGGTTGCACAAGATGAAAGGATTGAATTGAGGAGAAGAACTCACTCAAAACGATCAAATGTAACAGTACAGGGTACTATTCCATTTATAGACAAACCAAACCGCTGAGGCATCTCAGCTGACGTCACCATGAAAGTGACGTCTAACAAACTAACAACCTATAACCACTGTTCCTATACAAACACTGCTAATCTTAACCACTGATTCTACATAAGACAAGTAATACACTAAACTACTGCTATCTTCTTCCATCAGTGCTTTCCTCAAAGTTGATCAGTCCTTGAGTGAGCAGTGCTTTGTCATCAGTAGATAGATCCAACAGTGTTTACTTCTTCAGGGCTTTGTCAGCAGTTGAAAGGGTATCAGCAGTTGTATATGGACAGTGGATATAGAGCCATCAGTTGTTATAATCGCTTTCAAGGGGAAAGCCTAATGTAAACAGCTGCTTATTGTGAATCCACTGTTATGATCCGGTTTTGGCTTTCATTATCTGTTCCTCTGGTAGGGTTCAATCCCAACAAATATTTTTCCTGCTTAATATTTTATTTACTCCGTTATTGTATTTTGTTATCTGGGTCTGCATAAAGCCATTTAAAAAACGCCAAACTTAGAGGATGGGACGTCTATAATACAGTAAATACAAAAACAGTAACTGAAAAGACAATTACTTTATTACTATCATTTATTACAATAAAAGGCCCCGCCTAAACTGCGCCAAAAAACTCCTATAAGAGAGGGGTCTATACACAATTAAATTAATCACACCCCAGAAAACACAAACGCCATATACTCTAGAAACCACTCACTTTAAAACGCCACAGATGGCAAAGGTTTCACTGAAATGGATCCTTCTTCTAAAAGGGTTAACTGAATAATATTTTGCTGAATGAGATGGACAAATATTCAAGAAAAAGAGACTGATGACAGTGATATACCATCATGTGAGCTTTGTTCTTGATGACTATAGGCATGGAATAAAGGAATCAACAAAAGTGTAAAATGCTATTTTAGACTCCATTATTACAAATAGCATCAAGCAAGAGTTGATCTTCAATGACATGCCACCAAACAAGAATATCACACCAAAACACAGAATGCCACTAAGCAGATTCTTCTGAAAAAGACAGGGTTTATGTAGGAAAGTTTGCATCTAGCTAAAGAATTCAAAAAAGGTTCAAAACGCCAAAAAAAATTCAAGAAGGAAGAGGCTGATGACAGTGAAGATTCGGAAGAAAAAATAGATTACCATTTTTTATTATTTTTGTTTTCATTTTATATTGTTTTGATATCAAGTTATATGTTGTTTTGTTATCTAATCCTCTAAAATAAAATAGATTATTACATAAAACACCAAAAACTACAAACACCAAAACGCTAGTAGAATGAAAACTGGGAGAACAGCTGCTGGCAAAAGCACCTTGTAAAGGGTATTAAAACGCCAAAAAATTCACTAAACGCCAAAAAATGGTCTTATTTTAATCTTATGCAAATATTAATGACTCATAGTGAATTATTATGCAAAACGCCACAAACACCAAAAAAATTAACCAGAAAACGAAATAACGCCAAAAAATTATATATGTGACACAAAAACAATTAATTCAACGCCAAAAAGTTTAATAAATACAATTAACGCCAAAAAAAAACCTAGACGCCACAAAATATTATACCGCGTTGTGAAAATAAAAGAAGAATGAAAAGACAAAAGAGCCCCCCCGCCCTTCTCTATGCCGCGGGACACGTGTTGGGCCATGATGCGTTCTCACCGTTCTCACACTTTGAGCGTTTTCTCCTGAACCCGTTTCTATATATATCTATATATATATAGATTGAGGTTCCAATAAAAAAGACCAAAAGTATGAGAAGGGTAAGAAAGAATCTTTGCCATTAGATCTTTTGATCTAATGGTTGAGATCAATAGGGACCAAATTGTAAAAAAAAAAAAATTATTAGTTTGGACTGATTTGAAAATTGTATTGGCAATTGTGTCTTTTATATCCACCTGAAAATAGGAAACTGTAAATCAATTCCCTAAAATTACGAATTCTCTTTCTTCTTCCATGTAACACCCTTGCTATTATTCTAAAGGTTTACGTATAGATTACGAAAATAAACTTGTTATTATGATTACAAAAGTGTTGAAAATACGGTTAGATTAAAACTTTTCTCAATATAAACAATACAACATATGATGTATGAATTCGTCATCTACAAAGACGACGAAACTATGTGCGGAAGCCTGTATCTTGATCGTGTTCGGTTCCTCGTTGAGCTTGATCGTCCTCCGGAACTGTAAATTATACCTATAATTTATAAAACATGAATTGAATTAGTCATACATAGTTTAAAACGTGTCTAAACAAGTCCGGGAAGCGAAACTGATTAAAATACAAATTTTTCGCCAAAACAAGGTGCTGTCGCACCACGCGCCGGCACCACCTTGCTCCCTCGCGTGGCGCGGGGGAGACCGTTTTTCAGCAGGTCTTGATCTGGGACCTGCATTTTCCAGCAATACCAGTTTTTACATAAACGACCATAACTTATTCGTTATTGATCCGATTTACGTGATTCTTTTTCCTACGCGTTCGTAATTTAATTATCCATCTCATGGAGTAAAAATCCAACATCTAACTTCAAAAATTTTAGATTTCAAGCTCTCGGCTTGAAATTCAATTACGACACTTCTTGACCCGTTCGTGATTTCATCTAACAAACTTGTTTGTCGCCTTTGTTTCTTTTTTTGTAAACATATTATTATAATTATTTCCTATTGTACAAGGTTCAAATCACGTGTTTATACACATTCTTAACCCGTTTTTGCTTATACTTCTATTTTGACCCGTTAAGGGTATTTATGCACTTTTTAAACTCAAATTACGCTCATTCCTTGTATACATCATAATTCCACCCATCCATATTAATTAGTCTTCCACCACAACTATGAGTGTGGTGGATTTAATGTGATAGACTATTTATTCCTAGTTCTATCCCTCTGATATGTCATTTTGCGGCAAGACGCGTTTTAGGGCATTTAACCCTTGAAAGTTTATGCGTACAATTTTTATACACATCTAAGGCTTACATAGTCCTAATATAAGTTTCTAAACAACCTTTAAGGGTCGTTTGCCCGGTTGACCCATCGAGGGCTTTTTGGTCAGTTTTAGTCCTTCATTTTGCGATGAAGGACTTTCACTAAATATTTGACCAATCATTGCACTTTTAACTACAAGTCTATATATATGTACCTGGCCCGGGTCAACAATTAGACCCGATTTATACCTCGCTTTAATTTTTCACATATTCCATGGTGACGCAATTATTCGAATTACTAATCGTTCCTGTTAACATAAGACTTGGCAGCCACATTAGTCGATATTGTTAAATGGTGTTATCACCACCCTTCGACCCGTTTGGCCTATATGACCAAACAATTACAGATGTAGCAAAACTCGGTTTTTAAATTACCAATTTGCCCATCTGATTCATTTCGGATTTTCTTTAATTAGATCTCTTTCCTTACTTATTTAGCCCATTTTGGCTTAGCCTTGAGTATCCTTTTAGCTTCGGTTTACATTAGTCGACACTTGACCAAATTTCCATTTTTACCCTTTTTCTCGATGTTAGATTACATTACAAGGTAATCTTATTGAAAACTCATAATTTCTTAGTTATTTCATGATCAATTTACCGTTTTGCCCTTTTTACCATAAACCATGGTTTTTATTATTTATATTAGTCCGACCCGCATCAATTTCGTCGGAAATCGATATTTCCCATATTATCTTTATCGTATTTATACTTATAGAATAAACAAATATTCTACAAAGGGGTGTAAGTTTCACTTACCTCGCATCCAAACTATGCTTTTCTTTTCCTTCTTGATTTGTTTGACCCGCTTCCTCCCCAAGCTTCCACCTAGCTTGTTAAGCGTCCAACTATCATTATCGTTCACAAGATGGTTAGATTAGTCATTCTAGATCATGACCTTCACACCTTATGAATCTTTTACCACTATTCTTATTGAACTTTATCGTAGGTCGGTTTGACCTTTTCTTTTTTAAAAAAGTCATACCACCAATTTACCAATATGAATGCACTAACAAGTTCGCAAGACTCAATTTAGGCATATTATCAACCACTTAGTGAGCACCATCTTTTGAGATGCCATATCAACTAACATGTTATCTATTTCATAACTCAAGTAACCATAAATCAACATGTAATTTTAGTCATTGTATGCACATATACACTTTGACCATCATAACCATGATTTTAACTCTTGTGTCAAACCCACTTCTAATCACTTATGAACCCTTAACAAAATCCCTAATTTGTTCAAGTAGTTCATTCATACGAGTTAGTATGATGTTTATAAACACCAATACAACATCAATTTCGTCAAATCAACAAAACCCACTTAGCTCATACTTGATTAGTTGACTAATCGCTAATTTATGGCAAAATTCTTCAAGTTTGCATCTAGGGTTTGTTCCTAGACTTATACTCACATCAATATCACTATAACATTCAATATTCATACAAGAATTTTGTTCATGCATGTTTATCACAATTTCAAAATATCACTAAACATCAAAATTCAACATACCTTGTGATCCCCCAAGCTTGGTGATCACGATTTTATTAAAAGCTCCAATTTCCCGGCTCGATTTCTCTTTGATTTAGTTGAATTTCTTGTGTTTAGGGTTCTTGAAGATAAGCCCTCTTTCTTCTCCTGTATACATCGACCAAACACACACATATGTGTGTGTTTTGGTGTTTTTAAGTTTTAATTATAAACTTATTTCCAATTGCCCACATTTAGTCCCTCAAAGTTTAAAGGTTTTATAAATGGGTTAATTACTGCAAGTTCTTTCACTGTTTTACTACATACTATTAACTAGGTTAGTTATTCCTAGTTAACTTAGTGGGTTTGGGGAAGGTTATAACCCGTTTTATTTTAAGTCCCGTTAACCCGGTCCTCTTATAAACTTTATTTTCTCAAAGTATTTATCCTCTTTTTAATTAACATCAAATTTTATTTATCCAAGTCCTAATATTTACCGGGTTAATTTTACCACTTACGGTACTTTACCCGTCTTTTAGTATTAACGTAGTTTGATTACCAAACCCGTTTTCGGGGTGTTACATTCCAGAATATGAATCCTCCTCCTCCTTCTTCTAGAATTCGATCATCAACAACCATCGCACCACCGTCGCGCCACATTGCCATCACCGCATTGTTGCACTTCCTTTCCACCGCCGCACCATCTTCCTACCATCGCAACATCAATTGTGGACTTTCGAAAATTAACTAAGTGGTTTCTGGTGGAACCATGACGGTATGTTTCATTCAATCAGATCACTTTCCTCATAGAGAGGCGGCGCGGACACCTACCCACGACGGCGGGCGACAGTGGTGGTGCCGGCAGTGGAGAAGAAGATGATACAGAGATGTAATGATTATTGAATGGTGTTATATATGTGCTGAATGGTGTTATATACTTTATTGAATGGTGTTATATATGTGCTGAATAGTGTTATATACTTATTGAATGGTGTTATATACTTATTGAATGATGTTATATAATTTTTGAATGGTGTTATACACTTTGATGTGCGTAAAATGCAACATATAAATTACATCAAACGAGGCATAAAACTAATCCTTTTTTAGTACTAATGTTAGAAAAAGTGTGCTTTTGTCTTCCTTTTGTATTTTCAGGGTTAAATGAGCTTAAATGAACAAAACAAGCAAAAATGCAGCTAAATCTAACAATAATACAAGAAAAGGAATAAACGTGGCATGCCCGACCCCTCGACAACATCTTCCCAAGCAAAAACAAGACATCAGAAGGCTGAACACGCCCCATGCTCATTGAACACGGGGGCGTGCCCAAGTTTCTGCAGAAAAGACAAAGTTGTAGAAGCTTCTGTTTCTCAACACGGGGGCGTGCCCAACGGACACGGGGCCGTGGTCAACGCTAAGATTCGCAAAATCCAAGCAAATCTTGATAGTATAGATACGCTTCTGCACACGGGGTCGTGCCCAACGGACACGGGGGCGTGGTCAACTAATGCAGACAAACTACAATTAGTGAAGAAAGAGAAGATGGGTGGACACGGGGCCATGTCCAGCGGGCACGGGGCCGTGTTCGGGCTTCTATGCAGGTTATAAATATGGGTGCTTGATTCATTGCAAAGGCATCCCTTGACAAACCACCTCTCTCCCACTTCACCCACACTCCACCACTATCACAACACCCACATCCACCACCTTCATCCATCATCCATCATCCATCATCCATCATAGAGTGTGTGTAGTAGTCTCGGGATCCAAGATTGATAGTAAGAGTTCTTGACAATCAAAGGCCATGTTTGCCTAAGTCTCTTACATCACTTGGTGAAGACAAGCATTTAGTGTAATACTTTTGTTTTTTAATATTTTCGCACTTTTTATTTGGTTTTGTATTAAAGACTTTAATAACTAGTTTCTTATGTTGAAGGTGAAACTTCCTTATCATTTGTCCGTGGTGTCTTGGCGTTATTTTACTGACTATATATAATAAAAGATTTACACCATTCATATCTCCACGGTCTATATGGAGATATGTTGGCTACCTGGTCGGGGGTTAAGGGAATGGTTTAGTAAGGTTCTTGCCTTGTTCAGTGTATAGATCCTGCAAGGACCTGGGTCAAGCTTACTAGGACCTCCTTCAATACCCATTGGTATTGGATGGCGGGGGTGCGAATGGCTTGATCCCCTCATATGTAAACTACTATTAATACGTTAACCCGACTACTTGGGATTGTATCCCTGCTGACTCAAACCACTTAGCCGAGGGTAACGTCACCTTCAAAAGAGGGGCCTACCATATTACGCATTAATAACTTAATTAATTACCTTCCAATATTCCAACCCTTTAGGATTGTATCCTTGCTGACTCAAACTACTGGGTTGAGGGTAACGTCACCTTCAAAAGAGGGGCCTACTACTATAACTAAGATAATATCTTAAAAAGTACAAAAGTGCGGAAAACATCAAAGGTTACACTAAAGGCGAGTCAGATCCAAGTGATTCATCTTGTCTATCTGTTTTATTTTTATTTTCAGCATTTTTAGTTAGTTCTCATTTCCTTGTTTAAAAACCTTTTCTAAATTTTTGTTTTGATTAGACGTTGAGGATAAACCGGTACTAAAAGCTCTTGTGTCCTTGGACGACCTCGGTATCTTACCAACGCTATACTACCCTCACGATGGGTGCACTTGCCCATATGTGTGTTTAGTGTTAGTAAAATATCGTGTTTTATAAATTTAAAACTGGACTAAAGTGTTAAAAAGGGCTAAAAATATACTTAAATATATATAACACACCGCACACATCAAGTTTTTGGCACCGCTGCCGGGGACACAAGGATATTAAGAAAGCTTAAAATCGACGGCCTAATCAGTTTTTCAAAAGTTTTTTTAAAAAACGCGCGCATGTTTCTGCAATTTAGTTAGTTTTTGCATTTACAGTAGGTTGACACGGGCCGTGTTCACTGAACACGGGGCCGTGCTGCACATTTTTTTTAAAACTCCCAGATACAGAGTCTGAACACGGGGTCGTGCTCACTGAACAAGCCCCCGAGCTGCACAAAACCAGTAACTTTTATTAAAACGCCCAGATACAGAACCTGAACACGGGTCGTGCTCACTAAACACGGGGCCGTGTCCAGCCTCTGTTTCCGTTTTTATTTTTGTTTTCTGGACTCGAGACTCTGTTGTGGTCTGCTGAGTGATTCTTATGGATCAATACTCAGGAGGCTACGACTACACCTATGAGGAGGATGATTATAGGGAAGACTATTGCACCATTTGTGGTAACCCTCACTCGGTACAATATTGTGACTTAATTCAACCATCCACTTCATACACCTACTATGAGGAGCCCAGGTACGGGCTATCAACTTCATACACAACCTATGAAGACCCAAGGTATGAACCTTCTCCCTCATACTCATATTTTGATGAACCAAAGTATGAACCTGCATACTCATACTTTGGGGAACCAAGATATGAGCCTCCACCTTCATATGCTTATTATGAGGAACCATGGCGTGAACAACCCACCTCATATGAGTATTATGAAGAACAAAATTATGACCCTTATCCATCATATACTTACAATGAGGAACTATGGTGTGAACCATCTACTTCATATGAGTATTATGAGGAACCAAGGATCGAACATCCGGATTCAAGCTTTGAGGATCCAGATCCCTACTCTATCACTCACATAGCCGATAAGATAATAGAACACATTAAGACTATCGAAAGATGCATAAAAAAATCTCGCGCAAGGGAAGAGGAGACCCGCGCAAGGGAAGAATTAACTCGTAATAAAGAAGAGATAGTTGAAAATGTAAAAATGGAAGAACAAATAAGTGAAAAACTGACACATGAGTTAAACAACGAAAAATGTGAGTCCGACAACGTTAAAATTCAAGAAGAGTCTAATTTTGAAAAAAAATTAATCTCTTGTCACCTTCTTTCGAAAATCATTGTTTAGTACCCACTCATGCTAAGATTTTAAAAGAGTTAAACACTAACACTAAAATTGATGAAACGGTAAGCATTAAGTTAGCAAATGATCAAACTGCGCTAATAAAAGAAGACCCATTTGAAATTAACCTTACACCGGTTCCATGTTTTTTTTCAAAATTCCTTTATTAGTAATGTCACAATTGATAAAGATCTTTGCATTAATATAATGCCAAACTACATTTTCGAAAAATTAAGTATTAGTGATTTTTCTCCACTTCAAATACCCATTTTTCTATCTAATCAGAAAGTAATAAAATCAATAGGGGTAGTTGAGGATGTCTTGGTCCAAACCAATCAAATGGTAATCCCAACCGACTTTGTCTTCCTTGATGACGCTCCTCTAGTGTTGGGATGACCTTTTGTAAAAACTCACAAAGCTTTGAAAAACCAGAAGTACAACAACTTATCTATTCAATTAGGGGCATTTAAAAGAAGTGTCAATCTTGAGCATTCAATGAAATATCCATTTGGAAATAATGACCCCCTAATTGAAGATGAGGATGAACCACCCGATACAAGTGAAGAAATTGACCACTTTGTTGAAGAAGAGGTCGCCATAGAACAAACTTTTGTGATTCTTGATCGAAATGAGCAACCAAATAAGGAGTCCCATAAAGACCCACCTCTTGAGCTCAAAGAACTTCCAAAATGTTTGGAATATGCTTTTCTAGACAAAGATGGTAAATCGCCTGTAATTATTTCGTCAAAATAAACTAGTTTAGAAAAAGAAAAAATAATTACACTTTTGAAAAAACACAAAAATGCGATTGCTTGGAAACTTGTAGATATTAAAGGAATAAGTCCTTCCATGTGCACGCACAAAATTTTAATGAACGATGACTATAAATCGGTAATACAACCACAAGGTAGAGTAAATCCTAATGTCCAAGAAGTGGTTAAAAACGAAGTCATCAAATTACTTGACGCCGGACTTGTTGGTGCATATGTCTGTTGACTTCGTCTTGTATCGAGTCATGTAATAGAATAGATAAACCAACACACGTAGTTCGAAAGAAACAGGAAACAGGTCTGAACTGATCAGTTCGTGCGAACTGACCAGTTTGCATGACCTGGCACCAGGTCGTGCGACCTGGACTGTTCCAGTTCATGCGATCTGGATTCCCTATAAATAGGTGGTCTTGGGATTTCATTTGTAACAATTCTGATTCCAGAGACGAAGTGCTGCCGAAGTGCCGAACGATCTGTAATCACTTTCAAATCAATCTAATCAACAGTTAAAGTGATTCTTAGTGTTAACCAAGCTGCAAACATGTCCAAATCATTGAATTCCGCCTCTGGTTTGGATTAGAACTCTTCTGATCGACTCATTAGGTCGAAAATTTGATCCTACAAGTGGTATAAGAGCTCAGGAGGAAGAGTTCTTACCATTTCAGCTTGTTTTCATTGATAAAAACTGATTTCTTCTTATTTCTACTCATTCTTCTACACATTTTCTTCAAAATCAGAATGTTTTCACGGCTAAAATGATCTGAATTTCACATATAACACGTAAAACACTATTTTAATCAATCCGTGAACAAATCAGAACCTAATTCACCTAAAACTTGATAAAATTGACCAGATCGCGTGAAAAACCATACAGATCGTTCGAGAAACCTTCAGATCGTTTGAAATCACACCACGTCATGTGAAAACTTGCCAGGTCGTATGGTTTGAACAGTTCAGGTCGTACGAAGTTGAGTCAGGTCGTTTGAAGGGTTGAATCAGGTCGCACGGGTTGAGTGAAATCATCTCAGCTCGCACGGTGTGGTTAAAAGACATCAGGTCGCTTGAGAATCCCGAGGTCGTTTGTAATTGAGTCCAAGTCGAGTGAAACATTTCCATATCGTTTGAATCAGTATTTTAAGGAACCAGCTCGCACGAAATTCACCTCGTTTGAAATTCTGATTTTGTGAATCTTTCGCACCAAAACATGGAAAACGAATTTTACAATACTTTTGCTACTGCCCCAACTGCTCTAGTTACCGTTGCTGAGACTGTTGGTATCGAGAATGAAACGGGAACTTTCCAAAAGACTCCAAAGCTTATGTACATTGAGGACTTTAAAGGATGGCAAGATCGTTTTGAAAACTGGGTGCAAGCTAATAAGTTTGATGCATGGGTTTCGTTAGAGAAAGATTATACTTTACCGAAAGATGATCTTGGAAATGAAAAACCATTAAGTCAATTTACACTGGATGAAAAATTAAGATACACCAGTGAAAAGATGATGATTAGCATTCTCCAACAAGAGGTAAAAGAAGATATTTTCGTTTTGCTTCAACATAAGGGAACTGCTAGATCAATCTGGAAAGCGTTGATTAAAAAGTTTAAGGGTAGTGCTGATATGATAAAAAATAAACGTACATTACTAAAAAAATCGTTTGATATGTTTACAGCTTTTGAAGGTGAAACAATAAGAACGATTATTGAGAGATATTGTCATCTTGTCATGGAAATGAAAAGATTGGACATTAAAAAAGAAGATGATGAATGGGTTGATAAGCTAGCTGATGCGTTACCACAGAATGAATGGGGAACATATCTGTTGATTTTAAAGCATAACCGACAATTTGAAGATATGAATTTGAGTAAGTTTATCCAGAAGTTGGAAGAACATGAGCTAGCAATTCGAAAAACTGCTACGATGAGAAGTCCAAGTGCTCAACAAGATTTTAGTCTATACTATAGAGGAAGCAAAGTTGAAACCACTCCGAGTCCAAAGATTTAGACTCCGTTCAGTGCTGATGGTACTTCCGGAACAAATGCAAACAATACAAATCAGAGCAGTGGATATTCTTCGTCTTATTCAAGTTTTGAACCAAACTTCTCAACACCAAGTTCTCAACAACAAAGTTCAAAAAACTTTAATGATCAAGTATTGCAATGCAATGTTACATTAGATATTAAAAATGGTCAAAAAAATTCTCCAGATATTGCGAAGCAACACATGTCATCTCTTGTCACTGTGTTAGAATCGTATGAAAGCTTAGTTGCTGGACGAATCAGAAATCCGATGCTTACTAAAGAGGATTATGACCAGATTGATTCTGAAGTACTTGAGTTGATGGACATCAAGTGGTGTTTAGCAAGTGTTTTGAGAAGAGCAGAAAAGTTCAAACAGATCATAGGAAGAGATGATCTTCGTGATGCTGCTACATCTCAGCTAGGTTTTGACAAATCGAAAGTTACTTGTTTTCGTTGCCGAGAAAAAGGACATTTTAAAAGAGAGTGTACAAACAGAGAAGCAACTGGAAGACAAGATCCTTTCGGAAACAACGATTATCATAGAAAAGCAATTTATCATCAGGTTGCTCAACAACCATATCAACAACAATCTTCACACTCACGTACTATTGAAGAATCGAAGGGTAAAGCTTATTTTGGTCTGTTAGATCAAGAAGATGAAAGGATTCCAAAAGATTTCAATTGGGATGATTATGATCCTTCTAGACCTTCAGTTTCTAAAGCATTTGTTGCTCGAATGTTTGAAGAAGAATCAGTCAAATCTAAGAACAGTCCTAAAAGACAACCGATTTTTATGTCATTAGGAAGTGATGCAGACACTGATGATGAGGAAGAGTATATTAATAAAGCTAGAAAACAGTTGGATTCTTATAGTTTTAATTTGTTTTTTGCACATAAAATCGAGATTTTGAAAGAGAAAAGGGCTGCTAGACTGAAGAGAGAAATGGAAGCAAGAAGGGTTGCTGAAGAACATACTAAAGTTCAGATGGAAGCTGATAAGGAAAAAGTTGAAGAAAAACCAACAGAGAAGGTCGAGGTTGAAGAGAATGAAGTGAAGATAGAATTTGATAAAGAACCGATTGTGATTGAAAAGGTGGTGGAGAAAATAGTTGAAGTTGAAAAAATTGTTGAAGTGGAAAAGATTGTAGAGGTTGAAAAACCTTGTACTAAGTGTTTAAAACCTTGCAACGATTGTGCTGAAAAAGATACAAAGCTTGCTGAATTGGAGAAGCTCAAAGAGAATTTATTGCATAATGTGAGAAGCATAAAGGAATCATATGATCTCCTAAGCAGCAAAGTAAATTTGTACAAAGGAGCTTGTGATGATGATATTCAGATGAAGAATCTTCTGAAAACAACAGTTCTTCAAAAGCAAACTGCAATCAACAAATACATTGAGATTAATGCTGGGCTGAAATAAGAATTGGCAGCAATGACGATCGAAACAGAAGGAGTGAACAATTTACTTCGAAGTTATCAAAGTTCAGATTATGTTATTGATCGCATCTATCCTACCGTGGCAGCTCATAAGTTTGCAGATGTTGAAGAAAGTTCTGGTAAGAAAACTGGTTTGAAGTATAACAAAGTTCCAAATCCAATGTGGGATGGCTATACCCCCTGACACTTTGAAAAGGTTGCTGAAGCACTCAATCTGAATCTGAAATTCGAGTCTATCAATGGATTACCAGATGATATTGATGTCACCTTCACAGCTTCTGACACTGATCATGAGTCCGTGTTAATTAAGAAAGTGGTCGATCAGGTGTTGGAGAAAGATGAAGAGTCAAAGTCAGAGTCTAAATCTGAAAATTCGAGTTCATCAGAAAAAAGCTCAAGTTCACCGGTCAAAAGGGTTTACAATAAAGATTTTCTGATGTCACAAAATAATTTGAATGACGAAACATTCAAAGTAGCATATACTTTAAATGATTCTGACAAATTATATTCTGATGAAGAATTTCCAATAAGAGGTGTTAAAACTGAAATGATTTACAAGGTTTTCAAATTAACAGAAATTAATATTTCTGAAATAAAAGATGTAAATCTTTCTGAAAAACCTAAAAAATACACTTCAAGAGTTCAACAAAGATTGAACAAGAAAAAGGGTTACATTTCTGGTTCGGGTTATCGAAAGAAACCAAATCATAACAGTAATTTCAAAAAGAAGGGAGTAGGTTTTATTTCACCAGAAAATCATAAAAATGAGAAAATTTATAAACCAAAAACTATATTTGTTTCAGGAGCAAGTTCTGAAGAGGAGAAGGAGAAACCTTTCTGGAAACAGTCAAACAAGGAGTTTCTCGCTGAAAAGCAAAAGAATGTGTTGAAAGATCTGAACCGAGAGTTGAAAGAAGAACCTGTTTCAAATGTCGAGAGGTTGGACATATTGCTTGGAATTGCCCAAAGCCCACCAACACAAAACAGGGAGTTTTTTCTAATTCTAAATTGAAAGAAAAATGTGTTGATAAAAAGGAACAACCAATAGAAAAATTTAAGGAGTTCAAAAATTTGACTTTCGAAGTTGGTGAAAGTTCGAAACATTTTTACAAAAGAAGAGCAAATCTTAACAAACAAAAATGGGTGGTTAAGAAATCAGAAGTTAGTTCTGGCAATGAATCTGACTCGTCAAAGTCATAGGAGCCATCTGTTGTGCTAAATTATGAGAATTCCGTTCCGACAATGGATGATGAAAATTTTCCACCATTGTCAAACAGAAACTTGAAATAAAAAATTGGTAAGATTGAGATTTCAGATCAATTCTTCTCTGATAAGAAAGAATTTGATGCTGAAAAGGCATTTAATGGTAAAGTGCTACATACTTTTGGAGAGATGGCCGATGGGAAGGTGAAGGGAGTAAAAGAATTTTATGAATCGAAAATGGTTAAACCAAATGATGATGGTTCACCCACGATTGATCAGGCATGGGTGAGATTCTTTAAAAAGTAAAATCCTGACTTGCCGGAGCTCCCAAGTTGGTAATCGTGGAGCATGAATCGGCATCATTCTTGAAAAATGTTTTTGTAAAAAACCTAAAAGTGATAGTTTGTACAAGTGGTTAAAAGAAAAAAAAGGGATTCATTCATAAGCGGTTGAAAGAACAAAATGATGAATTAAACCCCATGATTTTTTAATTCAACAAAACTAATTTTTCGGAAAAACCGTTTTGATTAAAACAAACTTAAGTGTTTTGAAATCATAATGGGAAAATAGTTTGTTGTCAGGGGGAGTTCTGATTGTTTACACCAAGTGAATGGAGAATTGAAGCAATTCACATCAGTTTGTCATTTTATTTGTACAGTTTATTGCGTTCATTTTCAAATTTTCCCAGAAAATCAAAAATTGAAACATATTTTTTATTTTAGGGGGAGTAAAAAATTTAGAAATTTTGAAAATTTGAAAAATCCAAAAACATGATAAAATCTAAAAACCAAAAACATCGAAAAATAAAAATGAGTTTTGTTGTGAAAAAGAGGAAATGATAGTACATCAGTAGACAATCACAGTATGCTAAAGAATTGGAAAGTTAAAATGTGATAAACGGTCTCACTGATGATATGCCAGTAGATTTTTACACGCTTAGTAGATTATGTTCGAGATATAAACCTAAATATCAAATACTTACTTATCTCGTGGGGAACATCTCTCGGATATATAGGTAACCCCTGAAATCTTGTTTGAAGGGCTTTCTATTTCTGACATACTAGGTCTTTGTGCGTGATGATATCTGGGGTATTATACCAGGACTTCTGATTTTGCGGGAGCAATAGCCTAGTCCTCGTATAATACTCTGCACTGCTTTAATCATAAAGCCCACCGTCAGCATACAAAATGATGAAACATTGAAAAATGCTAATCATGTGCTGTTGAAGAAAAGATCCCCAAACGGGACACACCTAAAGTCAAGCCATCATCTCTCTGATTGAACAGAAGTTCTAGCCTGAGCTCTCATGGCCTCGCATCACCCATTTACAGATATCATTAGTGTACATTAACCTGTAAGACTGAATATAGGAGTCTGGATACGGGAGTATATTCTGAGATGGGACACGCGAATAACTTAAGTGCTTAAAATACTAAATCTCGTATCTCGAATCAATTGAACTTTGTGTGAAAATTTAAGTGGATCAGTATACGGACAATCTAAGTGAATCGTTTAGAACTTAAAGTGTTTAAAGCTCAACGGTAGTAGTGATTTGTCAAAAACTGATATGATCATCTTACACAAACTCACAAAAATATTGTCTGTAAATATTTCTTTACTGCTTTTCATTAATGTGTTTTAGCATAAAATTTTGAAAAATCAAAAAGATTTTATTTCATCTTATTTTTGACAACTGATGTTGAAAAGCTGATTTTCAAACTTCAGAGTGCTAAACATGATGAACAATAGTGGGTTGGGAAAGTGTGTTTGAAATGAAAAATGAAGTTAAAGCTTGAGATAATTTGAGAAACTAACAGTAAAATCAGTGTTAGTTAATCAAGGTCATTAATTTGAACTTGATATAACTATTGTTGATGTTGAATGATATCTACAAGAGGTTTCTAAATTTGTTAAATTTTAACAATTGTGAAATTTACTTTTGGGTAGAGAATTGTGCAGGTTACCAGGTTCTTGATCCTGTTGCTACGGAGAGCCAGGAGATGTTCCTGATGCTGTTGCTGATGAGCTTAAGGAATCAAGAGACCTGATAAAGAGAATTAGAGAGAGTATAGAGCCAGGTTGAGATTCTGAAAGAAGAAGATAGAGATTGAAAGATGCTTACAGAGAAAGATACTTTGGAAAGAGGAAGAAGACCGATCAAGACTGAAGACTCATCATCATCCAAGGGGGAGTCTGTTGGTGCATATGTCTGTTGACTTCGTCTTGTATCGAGTCATGTAATAGAATAGATAAACCAAGACGCGTATTCGAAAGAAACAGGAAACAGGTCTGAACTGATTAGTTCGTGCGAACTGACCAGTTCGCACGACCTGGCACCAGGTCGTACGACCTGGACTGTTCCAGTTCATGCGATCTAGATTCCCTATAAATAGGTGGTCTTGGGATTTCATTTGTAACAATTCTGATTCCGGAGACGAAGGGCTGCCGAAGTGTTGAACGATCTGTAATCACTTTCAAATCAATCTTATCGACAGTTAAAGTGATTCTTAGTGTTAAACAAGCTGCAAACATGTCCAAATCATTGAATTCCGCCTTTGGTTTGGTCTAGAACTCTTCAGATCGACTCATTAGGTCAAACCTTCAATCCTACAGGACTCATTTACCCAATTTACGATAGTCCTTGGGTAAGTCCCGTCCAAGTAGTTCCAAAGAAAGGAGGTATGACGGTAATAACTAATGAAAAGAATGAACTAATACCAACGAGAACCGTCACAGGATGGAGGGTATGTATAGATTATCGTCGATTAAATGAGGCAACAAGGAAAGATCACTTTCCTTTACCTTTTATTGATCAAATGCTAGAAAGATTATCCGGTCATAAATTTTATTGTTTCTTAGATGGTTTTTCAGGTTACTTTCAAATCCCAATAGCACCCGAAGACCAAGAAAAGACAACATTCACATGTCCCTATGGAACTTTTGCTTATCAACGCATGCCTTTTGGTCTATGTAATGCCCCCGCAACCTTTCAACGTTGCATGGTGGCCATCTTCCATGACATGATAGAAAAGACAATGGAAGTCTTCATGGACGACTTTTCTATCTTTGGAGATTCATACGACCAATGCCTCGATAACCTTGAACGAATGCTATCTCGATGTGAGGAAACTAAACTCGTCCTTAACTGGGAAAAATGTCATTTCATGGTAACAGAGAGAATAGTACTCGGTCACAAAATCTCAAGCGAAGGAATGGAGGTAGATCGAGAAAAAATAGACACTATTTCTCGATTACCACCCCCATCGTCCGTTAGAGCTATCAGAAGTTTCCTAGGGCATGCCGGATTTTATAGACGGTTTATCAAAGACTTTTCCAAAATCTCAAGGCCTCTAACAAAATTACTTGAAAAAGATGCCCCTTTCGTCTTTGACAAGGATTGCAATCAAGCATTTCTAACCCTAAAAGAAATGCTAGTCAATGCACCTATCATGATAGCGCCTGATTGGAAATTACCTTTCGAAATCATGTGTGATGCAAGTGACTTTGCAGTTGGAGCCGTCCTAGGACAAAGAAAAGAAAAGATAAGCATTTTCACCTAATTTATTATGCTGGTAAAACACTTAACGACGCACAAGAAAATTACACAACAACAGAAAAGGAATTACTAGCCGTGGTATTTGCTTTTGATAAATTTCATTCTTATCTTGTTCTTTCTAAAACGATAGTCTATACAGATCATGCAGCCATTCGATATCTCTTCAAGAAACAGGATGTTAAACCACGTTTGATTTGGTGGATTCTACTCCTCCAAGAATTTGACATTGAAATAAAAGACAAAAGAGGAGCAGAAAACACCGCAGCAGATTATCTTTTGCGCTTAGAAGACCCAGCTTTGGAGGCAACCAGGGACAAGCAAATCAACGAAAAATTCCCAACGGAGTCCTTGGAAATGGTGGAATACCGAGAAGAGCCATGGTACGCCGACTATGCTAACTACCTAGCTAGCTGTATAGTCGCAAAAGGATGGCCACATCATCAAAGAAAGAAATTCTTTGCCGATGTAAAGCATTACTTTTGGGAAGATCCTTATCTTTTCAAAATGTGTGCCGACCAACTCATCCGTCGATGCGTACATGGTAGTGAAGCAAGGAGAATTCTCCGCCATTGTCAAGAAGGTCCATACAGAGGACATCATGGTGCCGCTAATACCGCACGAAAGGTATTTGATTCAGGATTCTATTGGCCAACCATTTACAAAGACGCCCAAAGTCTTGTCAAGACATATGACGCTTGCCAAAGAACATGTAATATTTCTTCCAAAAATGAAATGCCACAAAATGGCATTCTTGTTTGTGAAATTTTTGATGTGTGGGGACTCGACTTTATGGGACCTTTCCCACCGTCAAAAGGAAACAAATATATACTTGTGGCGGTAGATTACTTGTCTAAATGGGCCGAGGCCGAGGCACTTCTAACCAACGATGGAAGAGTCGTGGTAAGATTTCTGAAAAGATTATTCTCTCGTTTTGGAACACCAAAAGCTTTAATAAGTGATAGAGGTACCCATTTTTGTAACCATCAACTTGAAAAAATCTTAACAAGGTATGGGGTCTATCACAGGGTCTCAACGGCATATCACCCTCAAACAAACGGACAAGCCGAAGTGATGAATAGAGGTTTTAAAAGAATACTTGAAAAAACCGTAGGGTTAAATAAAAAAGAATGGGCCGACAAATTAGACGATGCTTTATGGGCTTTTCGAACAACGTATAAACAACAATAGGTACAACCCCATATAAGCTCGTCTATGGAAAAAGTTGTCATTTGCCAGTAGAAATAGCACGCAAAGCCTACTGGGCAATTAAAAATGTAAACTTAGACTTAGAAGTTGCAGGTAAAAATCGATTTTGCCAATTAAATGAATTAGACGAATTAAGGAATTATGCATACTCTAACTCCGAAATTTATAAGGAAAGAATGAAAAATTTGCATGATAAACACATTAAACCTGTCACACCCCCAAAATCCACATACGGAGTACCACCGCTTGGAGGCGTGACTGACCAGGATCCAGCCACCAATTATACTGAGCATTAGTTAATAGTAAGAATGATCACCAACCATAACAGTTAGCAAACATGTAGTTTAAAGTTCAAAAGTTCAAGTGTTAAATAACAGTTTAAGTAAGTAGCGGAAGCATAGGCAAAATAGTTTAAACAAGGTTCGTAGTTCAGGTTATTTAGGACCCAACACATGGGTTAGACGACCACTACACTTCCCAAGCTGCAAGCTCCTGAGTCACTGGGTACCTGCAAAGCATGCAGTAGGGTATCAACAAAAATGTTGGCGAGTCCACGAGTTGTCCAGTTTTAATTACCAAAAAACTTGTTTCACCAGTTAATTAATCCGTTTATACATGCGATGGGGAGCTACCCCACAAGTAAGCGACTAAACTGTTTTTCCAATACCGAATACTTACTTAACCGTACGTTTCCGTAGTGCCCCGTTTGTCAATGTTCTATCATCATTGACGGTTTGCCAGAGTACATTAGTTCACTCCCGTTCCCAGTAACAAGGGTCGGTGTGAGGCTGGTTACACCTAAATAGCGCTATCAACTAATAACCCGTTCGCCAGGCCCCGGCGACTAATCGGTATTATGTAGTGAGGACTTAAGTGATAGAGTTTCGTTTAGTGTTGCTTGTTTGCATTACCGTATAAACGATAACTAACCAAGTTTGTATCCCAGTAACAAGGGAAGAAAAGTAAGTTTGTATCCCTTACAAGGGAATAGTGTTGTTTTCAAGTCCGTTTCCCAACCACCGGGAATGCATGCTTTAAGTTGTGAACTCACCTTGGGTTGCTCGGTAGACAGTTTACTTGGTCAAATACGTTGGTCACCACGTCCTAATATGGTTACCAGTATAGGTCAGGCTTGGGTACAGAGAAGTCACGTATATTCTACACGTATCTAACACATAGCATGCATGACATAAAATTAACAGTAATCAGCACATGGCATATTTGAACAGATACAAGCCCAAAACATATAGGTCACCTATTCCAGTTTAAATAGTAACAAGCATGAACAGTTCATACATTTTGGCCCAATAACGGAAACAGGCAGCCCAGTCGAGACCAGGAGGTCTCGACTCGAGAACACACAGTTTCGAGTCGCAACCGGAGGTTTCGACTTGTCATGGTCTGGTTTCGAGTCGCAACCGGAGGTTTCGACTTGTCATGGTCTGGTTTCGAGTCGCAACCGGAGGTTTCGACTTGTCATGATCTGGTTTCGAGTCGCAACCGCCGTAGTCTCGAGTTGTCATGTTTTGGTTGCGAGTCGCAACCGGGGGTTTCGAGTCGCAACCTCGGATACGTGCACAAGAATCCTTCTAGAACCTCTGATGTACTAACCAATGAGATTGCAATTTCATGAGATTTTGTACTAACCAATAAAATTTCATAAACATGTTTTATTGTCTAATTCTATTTCAACATGGATCAAACACAGCATTTTCAAATATTTTCATAGCATACTCCAATGTTCATATTAACATTTAAACGTGTTCATCTTGTTCATCATTTTAGGGTTTTCATCATTCATCAAACATGAATACTCAAATCCTAATTCTAGCATACCTTTCACCCAAAACAGGGACATGTACGACAACTTGCATATTATTACTAAGGCAACATTTGTCTCACACTATCTAACATGCATTAGCTAGTCACGAACACACTAAGCTATCCATATCAATGTCTCTCGGTTTACATCTTTTAATCAAAGAGAAGCATAGTTAAATTCATAAACAAGTTGCACATCATCATTCACCCAAACAAGTAAACACTCATCATGCATTATGTCATCAAGCAAGCACCTTTATCTAATGTTTTTCCATCTATTTTGCAAGGAACAACTAACCGGTTAAAGAGTGTGGAGGTGTGTAGGGATTCACCGAGATCCGAGAGCTCCTTCCTTAGCCGCCGGTTGCTCCGAGAAGAAAAGAGGAGGGTGTTTGGTTCAAGATTTTCTAGAGAGAGAGAGCTAGAGTGAGAGAGTGGAAGGGTGAGAGAATGTAAAGGAGAGTGTGTGAGGGTTTTTGGTTTATATTTAGAGGGTGGTGCATCCTAGGTGGGTTTCCGAGTGGGCTTCAAGGGGATTGCGGCCCAACCAACTTGGGTCACTCGAGACCGAATAGTCTCGAGTCAGGTCCATGTGTTTTGGGTTTCGAGATGTGCAAGGCCCAACCGGCCCACTATTTTATTGTTCACTCGAGACCGAGTAGTCTCGAGTCATGGTCTCGGTTCACTAGTGCTTATATACATATACTACATACACATAGCTTATTTCAAAGATCACATAGCACAATAAGATAAATCACCAACTTTCCATTTAATAATATATACACGCACAACGTTAATACAACGAAGGTTGCTCGGGAAAACCTAGAGTGTCACATTATCCCCAAGTTTTAAGAACTTTCGTCCCGAAAGTTAAGGCAGCCACTGGCAAGCTAGTGTAAATGAGGACGTTTCAACGGGGTGTCACATCATCCCCCCGTTAATTTGGAATTTCGTCCCGAAATTCGGTTGTAGCTTCAGTGCTGGGAGTTTCATTTGGGAACAGTTGGGGATACTTGCGCTTCATCTGGTCTTCCCGCTCCCAGGTAAACTCTGGGCCACGGCGTGAGTTCCAACGAACTCGTACGAGAGGTATCTGGCTACGTTTGAGGGTTTTGATTTCACGGTCCGTGATCTCAATCGGTTCCTCAGTAAAGTGTAGCCGTTCGTCAATAGTAAGTTCCTTGTAAGGAATGACGAGTGTTTCATCTGACAGGCACTTTTTCAGATTAGACACGTGGAAGACATTGTGCACAGCACTCAGTTCTTCAGGCAGATTCAACCTGTAAGCGGCCGTACCGATCTTTTCGGTAACTTCAAAGGGTCCGACATATCTTGGATTAAGCTTGCCCCGTTTTCCAAAACGAACCACACCCTTCCAGGGTGAGACCTTAAGTAGAGCCCGTTCACCAACCTGGAACTCTTGCGGCTTCCTATCTTTGTCAGCGTAGTGCTTTTGACGGTCACGAGCTGCCGCCATGCGTTGCCTAATCTGGGCAATCTTTTCTGTGGTGTCAACTACATGTTCCGGGCCTGTGATCTGGCTGTCACCAACCTCCGCCCAGCAGAGAGGCGATCGACATGTACGACCGTACAATGCCTCAAAGGGTGCCGCCTGAATGCTGGTGTGGTAGCTGTTGTTGTAGGAGAATTCTACCAACGGTAGGTGCTTCTCCCAATTCTTGCCAAAATCGATCACACATGCCCTAAGCATGTCTTCGAGGGTTTGGATGGTGCGTTCAGACTGCCCATCCGTTTGCGGGTGATAAGCGGTGCTCATGTCTAAACGTGAGCCAAAAGATTTGTGCATGGCTTGCCACAACTCAGAAGTAAATCGCGCGTCTCGATCAGAAATGATAGAGGTTGGTACTCCGTGCTTCGAAACCACTTTTAGGTATACTTCTGCTAAGGTAGAGAACTTGTCTGTTTCTTTGATAGCCAAAAAGTGTGCAGACTTAGTTAAGCGATCCACTATTACCCAAATGGTGTCATTTCCGCGTTGAGACCTAGGCAGGCCAGTAACAAAATCCATGGAAATCTGCTCCCATTTCCATTGCGGGATCTCTGGCTGTTGGAGTAGGCCTGATGGTTTCTGATACTCAGCCTTGACCCTTGCACAAGTTAAACATTTTCTGACATAGGTTGCTATGTGGGCTTTCATGCCAGGCCACCAATAGGTAGCCCTCAAGTCGTGGTACATCTTATCTGAACCAGGATGTACGGAGTAACGGGACTTATGGGCTTCATCCATCACAAGGTCACGTAAATTTCCATAAAGCGGAACCCATATGCGTCCGGCTACGTAGTAAGCACCGTCTTCTTTTCGTTCCAATCGTTGTCTCGATCCTCGTAGGGACTCAGCCCTGATGTTCTCGGCTTTCAATGCTTCAACCCGAGCGTTTCGAATCTGGTTAGGGAGGTTCGAGTGGATCGTGAGCTGTAAGGCACGAACACGCTTGGGTTTGGTCTCCTTTCTGCTGAGGGCATCGGCTACCACATTAGCCTTGCCTGGATGATATTTAATTGCACACTCGTAGTCATTTAGGAGTTTGACCCAGCGGCGTTGCCGCATATTCAACTCCTTTTGTCCCATTATGTGCTGGAGACTCTTGTGATCAGTGTAAATCGTGCATTTGGTGCCGTACAAGTAGTGTCTCCAAAGCTTGAGCGCGAAGACCACAGCTCCAAATTCTAAGTCGTGCGTCGTGTAGTTCCGTTCGTGGATCTTGAGTTGTCGCGAAGCGTAAGCAATAACCTTCTCGCGTTGCATCAACACGCAACCGAGCCCTTGGATAGAAGCATCGCAGTAAACAACAAAGTCGTCGGTACCTTCAGGTAAGGAAAGAATAGGAGCACTACAAAGATTTTTCTTTAGCTCCTGGAAGGCAGATTCCTGAGCATCGCTCCATTTGTAAGCAACACCCTTCTGAGTGAGGGTCGTAAGTGGTTGAGCGATCTTAGAGAATCCCTTGATAAATCTTCGATAGTATCCTGCCAATCCCAAGAATTGGCGAACTTCGGTTGGAGTCTTAGGTACAGGCCAATTCTTAATGGATTCGACCTTAGCGGGGTCGACATGAATCCCTTCCTGATTGACGATGTGCCCAAGGAAATGGACTTCTCTAAGCCAGAAATCACATTTCGAGAATTTGGCGTATAATTGCTCATTGCGAAGGAGTTCGAGAATAAGACGCAGGTGTCGTTCATGCTCCTCTTGGCTCTTCGAGTAGATTAAGATGTCGTCAATAAACACAATCACGAACTTGTCGAGGTAGGGTTTGCATACTCGGTTCATGAGATCCATGAAGATCGCAGGTGCGTTGGTCATACCGAAAGGCATAACAAGGAATTCGTAGTGACCATAGCGGGTTCTGAAAGCAGTCTTAGAGATGTCCTCATCGCGGACTCTCAGCTGGTGATAACCCGATCGCAGATCGATCTTGGAATAATAGCTCGACCCTTGCAGCTGGTCGAACAGGTCGTCGATACGGGGAAGTGGATAGCGATTCTTGATGGTAACCTTGTTCAGTTCGCGGTAATCAATGCACATTCGGAATGTGCCATCTTTCTTTTTGACGAAGAGCACTGGGGCTCCCCAGGGTGATGAACTAGGACGGATAAAACCATTGTCTAAAAGTTCTTGTAGCTGAGTAGAGAGTTCCTTGAGTTCTGCAGGAGCTAGGCGATAAGGTGCACGAGCTATAGGTGCTGCTCCGGGAGCTAGCTCGATTTGGAATTCGACCTGACGGTGAGGAGGGAGTCCAGGTAGTTCCTCCGGGAATACCTCGGGATAGTCGCGTACAACTGGAAAATCTTCAATCCTGTTTTCCTTTTTCTGTGTGTCAGCCACGAGTGCTAAGATAGCGGTGTGCCCCTTTCGTAGACACTTCTGGGCCTTTAAGAATGAAATGATGCCTGTGACTTCTCCGCTCTTGTCGCCTTGAACTATAAGAGGTTTGCCAGGGGGACGGGGAATACGAATAGCTTTCTCTTGGCAGAGGATTTCAGCTCGATGTTTGGATAACCAATCCATACCAATGATGACGTCGAAGCTTCCAAGAATGATGGGGAAGAGATCGATACAGAAGGTCTGACCAGACAACTCTAAATTGCAGTTACGAATTATGTGTGAGGCCTCGAGGTTTCTACCATTAGCTATTTCAACAGTGTGCTTAGAGCTTAGCGGCGTAAGAGTGAGTTTAAGTTTCTTACTAATACGTAGGGATACATAACTAGCATCTGCTCCGGAATCAAATAATACTGAAACGTTACGATCATTAAGTAGGAACTTACCCGCTACAACGTTGGGGTCATTCCTGGCTTCTCCAGCTCCAATCACAAAAGCCCTTCCTCTTGCACCAATCCCAGCATTGTTGTTATTGTTCCCAGCACCCTGACTGTTGTTATTCTGATTCTGGTTCAGCTGAGGGCAATCCTTTCGCAAGTGCCCTATTGCCCCACACTTGTAGCATTCACGATTGTTTCCTTGCTGCTGCTGTTGCTGTGGTTGATGCTGATTCTGCCTAGCGGGGAACTGGCTTCGGCAGTCTTTGGCTTCATGCCCCATCTTGTTGCATCGCTGACATTGACCCTTGCCACATGGCCCACTGTGATGTCGATTACATTTGTTACACTTAGGGTGGTTTCCTCGATAGCCACCCTGTTGCTGAGGGCCCTTGTTGCTTTCAGTCTTCCTTTGTTGAACTGGGGCCTGAGTGGGGTTAGCATCCTTTCCCTGACTTCCATCCCACTTTCGTTTGTTATCACTAGAAGTTCCAGTAGTAGCACCGATCCTCTTGGGCAACTTGCCCTCCTCCACAGCCTGATTGGTGAGTTTGTGAGCAAGACGAACCACGGGCTGTATGGTATTGAGGTTGGCCGAGGTCACATGACTTCTGATTTCAGGGACCAAGCCTTTGATGTACAATTCAATCCTTCAGTACATAGGTCGGGACATGTTTGGGCAAAGTGCAGCATAGTCGTTGGACTGCTTAGTGTAGGTCTCAATCTCTGATCCAACCATCTTGAGCGCGTAGTACTCGTTCTCGAGTTTGTGGATGTCATCCCTGTGACAGTACTCCTCTTTGATCATATCTTTGAAATCTTCCCATGCGGTAGCATTAGCAGTTTCCAGACCAAGCATCTGAATCTGTGCTTTCCACCATGAAAGTGCGTTTCCTTCAAGCGTACCAGTTGCGTACTTAACCCAGTTAGCAGGGGGACACTCGCAGACAGCGAAGACAGCTTCGGCCTTTTCAATCCAGTGCAGAAGGCCTATGGCACCCTCAGTGCCGTTGAAAGGGAGAGGCTTGCCATCCATGAAGGTTTTGAAAGTACAAACACGTGGCTGTGCAGGCGCAGGCTGACCTGTTGCGAGCAGTGAAGCGAAATAAGTTTAGAGGTGGAGAGACGATGTGGGGGTAGGATCTAAACATCCTAAAGTAACGAGTTTACCTCCAGGGTGAGCTGCGAAAGCTGCAGCCACCGTGTTGAGCAAGTTAGCGAATTGAGCCTGAGTCATGTTAACACTTCCTCTTCCGCGTCCACTCATTGTCTTCATAACCAGAAAACACAGTATGAGTGTGATGTCGTAATGTAGCGAGAATGAGTTAGAAGAGAGATGTGTATCTATCTAATTAGGCACACTGGTATGTATAGTAGAGCAGTCAATATAAGATAAACAAGCAAGTAAACACAAGTCCGAGCTATGAGGTCTAATGTGCCGAGTCTTGCCCTTGGAGTGTAGTGTCGTCACGAGTCACGGGTTATAGTCTGGTTTTTCTCAAAAAGACTCTCCTTTTTAAAACCAAGTTCACTATAACCAATGGCTCTGATACCAATCTGTCACACCCCCAAAATCCACATACGGAGTACCACCGCTTGGAGGCGTGACTGACCAGGATCCAGCCACCAATTATACTGAGCATTAGTTAATAGTAAGAATGATCACCAACCATAACAGTTAGCAAACATGTAGTTTAAAGTTCAAAAGTTCAAGTGTTAAATAACAGTTTAAGTAAGTAGCGGAAGCATAGGCAAAATAGTTTAAACAAGGTTCGTAGTTCAGGTTATTTAGGACCCAACACATGGGTTAGACGACCACTACACTTCCCAAGCTGCAAGCTCCTGAGTCACTGGGTACCTGCAAAGCATGCAGTAGGGTATCAACAAAAATGTTGGCGAGTCCACGAGTTGTCCAGTTTTAATTACCAAAAAACTTGTTTCACCAGTTAATTAATCCGTTTATACATGCGATGGGGAGCTACCCCACAAGTAAGCGACTAAACTGTTTTTCCAATACCGAATACTTACTTAACCGTACGTTTCCGTAGTGCCCCGTTTGTCAATGTTCTATCATCATTGACGGTTTGCCAGAGTACATTAGTTCACTCCCGTTCCCAGTAACAAGGGTCGGTGTGAGGCTGGTTACACCTAAATAGCGCTATCAACTAATAACCCGTTCGCCAGGCCCCGGCGACTAATCGGTATTATGTAGTGAGGACTTAAGTGATAGAGTTTCGTTTAGTGTTGCTTGTTTGCATTACCGTATAAACGATAACTAACCAAGTTTGTATCCCAGTAACAAGGGAAGAAAAGTAAGTTTGTATCCCTTACAAGGGAATAGTGTTGTTTTCAAGTCCGTTTCCCAACCACCGGGAATGCATGCTTTAAGTTGTGAACTCACCTTGGGTTGCTCGGTAGACAGTTTACTTGGTCAAATACGTTGGTCACCACGTCCTAATATGGTTACCAGTATAGGTCAGGCTTGGGTACAGAGAAGTCACGTATATTCTACACGTATCTAACACATAGCATGCATGACATAAAATTAACAGTAATCAGCACATGGCATATTTGAACAGATACAAGCCCAAAACATATAGGTCACCTATTCCAGTTTAAATAGTAACAAGCATGAACAGTTCATACATTTTGGCCCAATAACGGAAACAGGCAGCCCAGTCGAGACCAGGAGGTCTCGACTCGAGAACACACAGTTTCGAGTCGCAACCGGAGGTTTCGACTTGTCATGGTCTGGTTTCGAGTCGCAACCGGAGGTTTCGACTTGTCATGGTCTGGTTTCGAGTCGCAACCGGAGGTTTCGACTTGTCATGGTCTGGTTACGAGTCGCAACCGGAGGTTTCGACTTGTCATGATCTGGTTTCGAGTCGCAACCGCCGTAGTCTCGAGTTGTCATGTTTTGGTTGCGAGTCGCAACCGGGGGTTTCGAGTCGCAACCTCGGATACGTGCACAAGAATCCTTCTAGAACCTCTGATGTACTAACCAATGAGATTGCAATTTCATAAGATTTTGTACTAACCAATAAAATTTCATAAACATGTTTTATTGTCTAATTCTATTTCAACATGGATCAAACACAGCATTTTCAAATATTTTCATAGCATACTCCAATGTTCATATTAACATTTAAACGTGTTCATCTTGTTCATCATTTTAGGGTTTTCATCATTCATCAAACATGAATACTCAAATCCTAATTCTAGCATACCTTTCACCCAAAACAGGGACATGTACGACAACTTGCATATTATTACTAAGGCAACATTTGTCTCACACTATCTAACATGCATTAGCTAGTCACGAACACACTAAGCTATCCATATCAATGTCTCTCGGTTTACATCTTTTAATCAAAGAGAAGCATAGTTAAATTCATAAACAAGTTGCACATCATCATTCACCCAAACAAGTAAACACTCATCATGCATTATGTCATCAAGCAAGCACCTTTATCTAATGTTTTTCCATCTATTTTGCAAGGAACAACTAACCGGTTAAAGAGTGTGGAGGTGTGTAGGGATTCACCGAGATCCGAGAGCTCCTTCCTTAGCCGCCGGTTGCTCCGAGAAGAAAAGAGGAGGGTGTTTGGTTCAAGATTTTCTAGAGAGAGAGAGCTAGAGTGAGAGAGTGGAAGGGTGAGAGAATGTAAAGGAGAGTGTGTGAGGGTTTTTGGTTTATATTTAGAGGGTGGTGCATCCTAGGTGGGTTTCCGAGTGGGCTTCAAGGGGATTGCGGCCCAACCAACTTGGGTCACTCGAGACCGAATAGTCTCGAGTCAGGTCCATGTGTTTTGGGTTTCGAGATGTGCAAGGCCCAACCGGCCCACTATTTTATTGTTCACTCGAGACCGAGTAGTCTCGAGTCATGGTCTCGGTTCACTAGTGCTTATATACATATACTACATACACATAGCTTATTTCAAAGATCACATAGCACAATAAGATAAATCACCAACTTTCCATTTAATAATATATACACGCACAACGTTAATACAACGAAGGTTGCTCGGGAAAACCTAGAGTGTCACATTATCCCCAAGTTTTAAGAACTTTCGTCCCGAAAGTTAAGGCAGCCACTGGCAAGCTAGTGTAAATGAGGACGTTTCAACGGGGTGTCACATCATCCCCCCGTTAATTTGGAATTTCGTCCCGAAATTCGGTTGTAGCTTCAGTGCTGGGAGTTTCATTTGGGAACAGTTGGGGATACTTGCGCTTCATCTGGTCTTCCCGCTCCCAGGTAAACTCTGGGCCACGGCGTGAGTTCCAACGAACTCGTACGAGAGGTATCTGGCTACGTTTGAGGGTTTTGATTTCACGGTCCGTGATCTCAATCGGTTCCTCAGTAAAGTGTAGCCGTTCGTCAATAGTAAGTTCCTTGTAAGGAATGACGAGTGTTTCATCTGACAGGCACTTTTTCAGATTAGACACGTGGAAGACATTGTGCACAGCACTCAGTTCTTCAGGCAGATTCAACCTGTAAGCGGCCGTACCGATCTTTTCGGTAACTTCAAAGGGTCCGACATATCTTGGATTAAGCTTGCCCCGTTTTCCAAAACGAACCACACCCTTCCAGGGTGAGACCTTAAGTAGAGCCCGTTCACCAACCTGGAACTCTTGCGGCTTCCTATCTTTGTCAGCGTAGTGCTTTTGACGGTCACGAGCTGCCGCCATGCGTTGCCTAATCTGGGCAATCTTTTCTGTGGTGTCAACTACATGTTCCGGGCCTGTGATCTGGCTGTCACCAACCTCCGCCCAGCAGAGAGGCGATCGACATGTACGACCGTACAATGCCTCAAAGGGTGCCGCCTGAATGCTGGTGTGGTAGCTGTTGTTGTAGGAGAATTCTACCAACGGTAGGTGCTTCTCCCAATTCTTGCCAAAATCGATCACACATGCCCTAAGCATGTCTTCGAGGGTTTGGATGGTGCGTTCAGACTGCCCATCCGTTTGCGGGTGATAAGCGGTGCTCATGTCTAAACGTGAGCCAAAAGATTTGTGCATGGCTTGCCACAACTCAGAAGTAAATCGCGCGTCTCGATCAGAAATGATAGAGGTTGGTACTCCGTGCTTCGAAACCACTTTTAGGTATACTTCTGCTAAGGTAGAGAACTTGTCTGTTTCTTTGATAGCCAAAAAGTGTGCAGACTTAGTTAAGCGATCCACTATTACCCAAATGGTGTCATTTCCGCGTTGAGACCTAGGCAGGCCAGTAACAAAATCCATGGAAATCTGCTCCCATTTCCATTGCGGGATCTCTGGCTGTTGGAGTAGGCCTGATGGTTTCTGATACTCAGCCTTGACCCTTGCACAAGTTAAACATTTTCTGACATAGGTTGCTATGTGGGCTTTCATGCCAGGCCACCAATAGGTAGCCCTCAAGTCGTGGTACATCTTATCTGAACCAGGATGTACGGAGTAACGGGACTTATGGGCTTCATCCATCACAAGGTCACGTAAATTTCCATAAAGCGGAACCCATATGCGTCCGGCTACGTAGTAAGCACCGTCTTCTTTTCGTTCCAATCGTTGTCTCGATCCTCGTAGGGACTCAGCCCTGATGTTCTCGGCTTTCAATGCTTCAAACGGTCGAAGAATGAAAGCATCAACATCATACCTGGTAAGTTACGAACAATCGGGAAAACATCTGATCCGGTAAGATTTCTTGAACCAAGTTTTGGGAAACAGGGCACTCACACGAGCACTAAAAAATTATTTGCCCGCCCACGGGGCAGTGCTCAGCGAGTACGGGGCCGTGTCCGCGCAACTGTCGGGATAAAACCCCCTTTTCAAAACAGTTTCTTCATTCTACACGCCCCGTTTCCCCAAAAAGCACTCTGGTTCCGGCGATTTTTCTGCAGATTTTGACGTTTCCCCTCCATCTAACAATGTCAAGGTATGATTCTATCCTTATAATTAGTTAGATTAAGTTCATGCATGTAGTTTAACAACAAGATTTGGGGAAAAATCTAGGGTTCTTCAACTTGAACCGGATCGAACCTCAAATTTTTGCATAAATCTGTTAGCATTAGTATAGATACATGTTATAGGAAGTAAATCAACTTGTATTGTTTGTAGATTCGCCCGATTTCTCACAAAAACACCAAACCCTTGTTTTTGAACCGAAAAAGATAAAATTAAAGGGGGTAAACAGTTTGTTTTGGAAAAAACGGCACTTGGGGTTTCATTTTCGGGGAAAACCACCCCTACTGGACCAAAAATTTTCAAGTTTTCGGGACCGGGTTGAAAAATGAGATTGTTGGGAATAGACGTCTGGACACGGGGCCGTGCTCGGTGAGCACGGGGGCGTGTCTAGCCGATTTCACTCTAACATGGGGCGTGTCCACTGAACACGGGGCCGTGCTCAGCCGACTTTTTCAGTTTTCTTTGAAAGTTTCACTGTTTCGTACTAATTGTTTGGTGTGTTTTCTTTCAGATGGCCAAGAAATTCACCAGGTTCAAAGCAAGCGAGTTGGCGGCTCAAGCACGTTATAATGTGTTAAGAACTAGGCCCGAAGAGAATCCCAGACAAGTGTGCATGGACACTCTTGAAGCAGTTCGTCTTCAAGAGCTGCCCTTTGCACTCGGCTTCACTCCGTGCATGAATACAACATGGAATTTTACAGCACGTTCGTCTTCAAGACAAGAGCTGATCCGTTTGATAATGAAGGGGTAGAGTTCCGTTGTGGAAGGACCAAGTACAGGATCTCAATCGCTCAATTTGGGGCTCTGGTGGGGTTGTACTCAGAAGAGGATGCTGGAGATGAAGAGAACACCAGCGGTCTCCGCGAGCTTCAAGAAAATCAACGCCAAGCTGCTTGGGCTCAAATCGGAGAGGGTAACTACAACCCGAGCCAAACTAAGAGCACCCAGTTAAGAGACCCTCTTTACCGCTACATCCACAGGGTCCTCACCTACTCTCTTAGCTAGAGGCACGACAGCAGCGGTGTTGTAAGGTTACGGGATCTGCTAGTCCTCCATTGCATCCACAAACGTATCAACCTTGATGTTCCACACCTGCTACTCCGAAACATGCACTTGAACCAACTTGCTACTCCCCCAACTCCTATCTTCTTTGGAGGGTGGATTTACTGCCTTTTCAAACACTTTGTTGATAGGATGCCGAGATCCTTTCAAAAGGGACCGTGGTCGGGAAAAATGGACATGGTCATATGCCGCTACATGAACTTGATTTATGAAGCAGATGACGGGACGATCAGTTTTCAAAGGGTTCAAGGGCATGCATGGAACCCGCAAGAAGCCCTCGTCTTACACGCTCCACACATCCGTCCTCCTCCCCAGTTCCACTACCAGCATCAGGGTGATCCGGGCCAATCCTCCTCTCAAGGAGGTGGTTTTCCTAACTTTTAAAGCTTACATGATTTATTGCAGGAAAACCTTATGTGCACCAGGAACACCTACAACATGGCCAACAACACATACGCCCGGGTTGGAGCGACAGAGAGAAATATCTCCGACATGCAGGATGATATTGGGAACATCCGGGAGTATATGGCGGGCCACAGAAGGGATGACGAGGATAAAGATAAGGACATGGATTGAGCGGGAGGAGTCGGAGGTGGCATCACACGGATGGAAGTTTAACAGGTTAACCCCTTATCTCAAAAACAATTTCATGGCCTGCGTGCCATTTGTTGAACAATTTACTTCCTTTAACACTTTTTATTTTCTGCATTTCTTTTCTTTTTAACTTGGGACGTGGATGATGAAACTTTGGTAATTTAGGATATTGGTTATTGTTTGGTGTGGTATTTATTAGTTAAACAGGTACTCACGAGGCTTAGAGCACTAAACATTAGTGCTACTAAATCCGGGACAGCAAAACCGAAGGCAGAAACCTGTTTTACATTTTTGCAGTTTGTCCACACGGGGTCGTGCTCAGCCGACACGCCCCCGTGCCCATCGCCCAGATCTGCTGTTTGTCAAAATTATGCAGACTTTTGTTCAACACGGGGTTGTGTTCACCAGACACGCCCCCGTGTCCACCTTCTGTAAGTAATCGTTACTAGCAATCTGACCACGGGGCCATGTTCATCCAACACGGGGCCGTGTCCAGATGCCCAGTAACATAAATTTTTGTTTAACACACCTTTTTACACATTCAATCAAACTTGTTTTTGGGACACAATGAGGACAATGTGTAATTTAAGTGTGGGGGGATGCCAAAACCTTGAATTTTGCAAGTCCTAATTACAAGCCTTACACAAAACTCTATTGGAACCGCTAAACACCCCAAATTTTTTCAAAAACTTTTCATTTTTTGTACTTGTCTTGGTTTAATTTAGGAATAACAAGTTCTAAAAATGTTATATTTTTTTATAAATTTACAACCGATAGTGTCGTGATAAAAAGAACCAACATAAGAAAATTATGAAACGGCATAACAAATCTAGTTAAAATTTGATTATATATACTTGATCACATTAAAAACCCATTCCCACAAAAAGTGAGTTTTGAGCCTTTATTGAGCATACAAATACACATCTTTAAACTAAATGCTCATTTTTCGTTACTTGTGTGAATAGCCACTTGGTTTCTTACGACTCTAGAACTTGCCATGACGATACATTCCCGGTCCTTGCCAACTTAAACCCGAGTAAGTAAATGATGAGGCACTAGGACTAACCCTTTTTTTATTTCAACACCATTATTTTTTTTACCACCTTCCCAAAATCCCCCTAGTTAACCACTTTGAGCCTAAACCTTTTCATTTCTAAACCCAAAACAAACACCCTTTACCCACCAAAACCTTTTTTCATTTTAAACCCTTTATTTTAGTAAAAAGATCGGTTTTCTTGTGAAATCCTTATAAAAAAATGATGAAGTTTAGCAATAAACAAGCAAGTTCATCAAAATGAACTTTGTTTGAAAAATGCTTCATTAAAATAAAAAGTCACAAATACAAAATGTTTTACGAATACCGACGCTTTTTACGCCTTTCGCCCTTTTCTAGTAACCACTAACCCAAAACCACCTACCTTTAACCCAAGCCTAACCCTTCCCTAAAGTCCTCTTGATATTTACAAAGGTTTATAGTTAAAAAGGAGGAGGATTGATTGCTTGGCAAGCATATGGTAGAAGTAAGTTCCATGTCGCTCTCGAGTGTTTCACAAAAATACATCTCCGGCAGAGTGTTGAGTGACCCCCCGTGAGGTATGTGAACTTGTATATAAATGGAATTTTAAAAAAGGCATGTTATGCCCAAATAAGTAATTTCTCTTATGTAATGTTCTAAATAAATCATAACGAATAGAATTGTAAATAACATAAAAATAAAACCTAATAAAGATCTTGGAATCCCAACACTCAAGACAAGCCCAAAACCTTCTTTTCTACCCATTCCATTTGGGTGTGTAAGCCACATTATAAAGAGTTTTGCCTGAGGACAAACAAAGATTCAAGTGTGGGGGTATTTGATGTGTGTAAAATGCAACATATAAATTACATCAAATGAGGCATAAAACTAAGCCTTTTTAGTACTAATGTTGGAAAAAGTGTGCTTTTGTCTTCCTTTTGTATTTTCAGGGTTAAATGAGCTTAAATGAACAAAAGAAGCAAAAATGCAGCTAAATCTAACAATAATACAAGAAAAGGAATAAACGTGGCATGCCCGACCCCTCGACAGCATATTCCCAAGCAAAAACAAGACATCAGAAGGCTGAACACGCCCCGTGCTCATTGAACACGGGGGCGTGCCCAAGTGTCTGCAGAAAAGACAAAGTTGTAGAAGCTTCTATTTCTCAATACGGGGGCGTGCCCAGGGGACACGGGGCCGTGGTCAACGCTAAGATTCGCTGAATCCAAGCAAATCTTGATAGTACAGATACGCTTCTGCACACGGGGCCGTGCCCAGCGGACACGGGGGCATGGTCAACTAATGCAGACAAACTGCAATTATTGAAGAAAGAGAAGATGGGTGGACACGGGGCCGTGCCCAGCGGACACGGGGCCGTGTCCGGGCTTCTGTGCAGGCTATAAATAGGGGTGCTTGGTTCATTGCAAAGGCATACCTTGACAAACCACCTCTCTCCCACTTCACCCACACTCCACCACCATCACAACACCCACATCCACCACCATCATCCATCATCCATCATAGAGGGTGTGTAGTAGTCTCGGGATCCAAGATTGATAGTAAGAGTTCTTGACAATCAAAGGGCATGTTTGCCTAAGTCTCTTACATCACTTGGTGGAGCAAGCATTTAGTGTAATACTTTTGTTTTTTAATCTTTTCGCACTTTTTGTTTGGTTTTGTATTAATGACTTTAATAACTAGTTTCTTATGTTGAAGGTGAAACTTCCTTATCATTTGTTCGTGGTGTCTTGGCGTTATTTTACTGTCTATATAAAATAAAAGATTTACACCATTCATATCTCCACGGTCTATATGGAGATATGTTGGCTACCTGGTCGGGGGTTAAGGGAATGGTTTGGTAAGGTTCTTGCCTTGTTCAGTGTATAGATCCTGCAAGGACCTGGGTCAAGCTTACTAGGACCTCCTTCAATACCCACTGGTATTGGATGGCGGGGGTGCGAATGGCTTGATCCCCTCATATGTAAACAACTATTAATACTTTAACCCGGCTACTTGGGATTGTATCCCTGCAGACTCAAACCACTTAGCCAAGGGTAACGTCACCTTCAAAAGAGGGGCCTACCACATTACGCATTAATAACTTAATTAATTATCTTCCAATATTCCAACCCTTTAGGATTGTATCCTTGCTGACTCAAACTACTAGGTTGAGGGTAACGTCACCTTCAAAAGAGGGGCCTACTACTATAACTAAGATAATATCTTAAAAAGTACAAAAGTGCGGAAAACATCAAAGGTTACACTAAAGGCGAGTCGGATCCAAATGATTCATCTTGTCTATCTGTTTTATTTTCAGCATTTTTAGTTAGTTCTCATTTTCTTGTTTAAAACATTTTTCTAAATTTTTGATTTGATTAGACGTTGAGGATAAACCGGTACTAAAAGCTCTTGTGTCCTTGGACGACCTCGGTATCTTACCAACGCTATACTACGCTCACGATGGGTGCACTTGCCCATATGTGTGTTTAGTGTTAGTAAAATATCGTGTTTTATAAATTTAAAACTTGACTAAAGTGTTAAAAAGGGCTAAAAATATACTTAAATATATATAACACACCGCACACATCACACTTATTGAATGGTGTTGTATAATTAGTGAATGGTGTTATATATGTGTTGAATGGTGGTTGAAGTGTTATTTGTAGTGTTTTTATAGAGATATATAAAATGGTGTTATATACGTATTGAATAGTGTTATATAATTATTGAATGATGTTATATATGTGCTGAATGGTGGTTGTAGTGTTATTCGTTGTGTTTTTATAGAGATTTTTAAAAAAAATCTTGTTCCTATAAATAAGGGTGGAGGTTATGGAAGGTTTTGAATTAATTAAATCAATGATAAAATTACTTGTTAGTACTTTTGAATTAATTTAGATTTAGAACACATGTCACCTCCACAATATTTCTCACACTTTTAACCTTTTTTACAATACCCTTACCCTATATATATATATGAGTAAATTACAAAGTTTGTCCTTTATGTATGTCTAATATATCAAAGTATGTCCTTTATCTTTAATAAGCTCAGAAAACATACTTAATGTTTGCAAATCCTTACATGTTACGTCCTTTAGTCCTAATCCAGTTACTTTTCATGGTTAAATTTGACTAAGTCAGCCCCACATAAGGGTATTTTGGTCATTTTATCATAAATATTAAATTAAATAATAAAAAAATTATATATATATACATACAGCTCTCTCTCTCACACACAAACACTTCTCTCTCTCTCTCAACACACACCAGCTCTCTCTCTCTCTAATCGCCGGACCACCACCACCGGACCGACAACCACCGCCATACACCTCACCAGACCGACCACCACCGCCATACACCTCACCGGACCACTGCCACCACCTACACACACCTCACCGGACCACCACCACCTCCACACCCCACCTACACACATTACACATACACAGACAACTCACTTAGCCACCTCCACCATCCACTCCCTTTACTCTCACCACCATTCCCACCCCAACCACCGTCCACGGCCACCCCCTAGACACCACCATTTCACCTGCAATCTATGGCAACCTCCGGCCATCACCACCCGCGCCTGCCGGAAATAAACTCAAGCAACAACAAACCATCAGAACCACCACCACCGAGCCTGCAACCTCTGGCAATCTCTAGCCATCATCACCCATAACCACCCGCCGGACATAAATCCAAGCAACAACAATACAAACCTCAACCAGTTTTAAATCGACCTCTTACCTTTCTCTTTCCAAAATCAAATGCAATTACAAATCTCAGGCTTCAATTATAGATCTCAAACATCAATTACAGATCTAGGGCTTCATCATAAGTTCCGAAAATTTCAAGTCTTCACTTACAGATCTAGATCTCAGGCTGGTCACAGCGGTTAGGGTTTCAATCACTGAACAGATCTCCGAAAATTTCACTGAACAAATCATGTGCTGGTCACAGTGGTTAGGGTTTCCGAGTTCTGGTTGCGTGCTGATATGAATCGGAAGCGTGCTGGTCGCGCGGTGGTGGGGGAAGTGGTGGTGGTTAGGGCGGTTGACGACGCCGAGGAACTCTGTGTCCATGGAAACGATGTCGATGCTTCAAGATGGTGGTTGCTGATGGGGTGGTGGTGTTGTTGGTGGCAGGTGGATGGTGGTGACGGCGGTTGTGGTGGGAGACGGTGGGAGCAGGTAGTGGTGGTGATAGGGGAGTTAGAGAGAGATAGAAATGTGATAGGGAGAGAAAAATTATGTCTCTATATATGTATAATTAGAGAGAGAGAAGAGAGAGAGTGTGTGTGTTCTAGAGAGAGAGACAGAGTGTGTGAGAGAGAGAGAGGATGATGGTAGAATGACATTAATGCCCTCATGTGCTTCTCACATGACCTTACTTAACTAGGAAAACAAACTAGGTTTAGGGTAAAGGACATAACCTGAATGGTTTTTCAAACATTAAGTATGTTTTCTGAGCTTATTAAAGATAAAGGATATACTTTGATATATTAGACATACATAAAGGACGAACTTTGTAATTTACTCTATATATATATAGGACAAAGATCCTTTAGGAACCACCCTTTATTACGAGAACCGCGAGAACCAGTGTGAACACAAACAGTAATTCCTAAAAAAAATCTAAAAAACACCCAATTTTTTTTTCTTTTTTTACTATTTTTTTGGAAAAATCGCTATATTTTGTTAATAAAAAAATAAAAAAAAAAATCGAGTAACAGATATCCATTATCATGTGCATATGTATCATTTCTTTGTCAAATTCCGTAATTCATTACAAATAATACTCAATTGCACTTTCATTTACACAAACACGTGTAATACACTGCTTTTTACGTTAACAATATTAGAAATGCACATGTGCATCTATATGTATCAACATAAAATAAGGTGTTTTGGCACACTACTTTCCATTTCATCTATCATTCCATCCATAATACACAAGCATGCACATGTGCATTTTTGTCATTTCTTTGACAAGTTTCGTAATTCATTACACATATTAGACATTTGCACTTTCATTTACACTACCATATGTAATACACTACTTTTTACATTACCAATATTAGAAATGCAAATGTGCATTTATGTGTATCAACATGAAATAAGGTGTTTTGGTACACTACTTTGAATACACTTTCCCTTTCATCTATCATACCATCCATAATACACTATCATTACCTCCTACCATCCATAATACAATACCATTACCTCCTACCATACATAATACAATACCATTAACAATATTTTCACTTTATTACACGTATGTAAACACCATTTATACCATCCAATCAACATATTACATCATAAATTGACAGCTATAACCAAACCATCAACCACTAGATATAACTAACCAAAAAACATGTATATAGGCCTACTTCTCCATTCAAAATCACAAACTTTTTGTATCAAAACATGTTATATTATGGTTATACCTAATGATGCACATGTGCATTTTGAATATTGGTAATGTAAAAAGTAGTGTATTACTAATGATATTGTAAATTAAAGTGCAATTGTCCATTCCTAATAACGTATTACCGAATTTGTCGAAGTAATGATACATATGCACATGTGCATGGATAACTGTTACTCGAAAAAAAAAAAATTATGGTAACGAAATATAGTGATTTTTTTTAAAAAAATATTAAAAAAAAAAATTTGAGTGCTTTTTTGATTTTTTTTTTTATTTTATTTTGTGTTCACATTAGTTCTCGTGGTTCTCGCAATAAGGGTGGTTCTCGCATGAACCTTACCCTATATATATATAGGGGACCGCTAAAATGAGAACACCATGTTGTAAGAACCGTGAGAACTTTTTGATCCGGGGCGAGTTGGACCAAATTTTTTTTCATAAACGTAGATGCTTGTATTATAAACACATTTGTGAAAAAGAATTGTCGGGTGTGTAGTTTTGAGCACCCAAAGTTTGCGTTTACGGGTCTCATAAACGCAAAATTTGGGTGCTCAAAACTACACACCCGACATTTTTTTTTTGAATTTTTTTTACAAATGTGTTTATAATACATGCATCTACGTTTATGAAAAAAAAAATTTGGTCCACCTCGCCCCATACGGTGTAGTTCTCACGGTTCTTACAACTGGAGGTGGTTCTCATTTTAGCGGTCCCCTATATATATATAGTCTTAAGATCCTGTAAAAAGGACACTTTTCATGGGAAGTGTGAGAAGACATAAGAATTGACATGTAGGCATCATGTTTTGGAATTGGGCATAATGTTTGGGGTTGTTTTTTTTCAAGAAAAACACCAAACATAACAATTTAAGACACAATGCAATGAATTTTAGGCTTAAAAATTAAAACACTATGCCAAGAATGTTAAGTAGTGTGTTTTAAGTGTTAAGCAATGTGTTTTTGTTGTTTTTAAATTTCATGTCCATAATACATTGCATTGTATTTTAAATTGTTATGTTTGGTGTTTTTCTTGCCAAAACAACCCAAAACATGATGGCTAAGTCCAAAAAAATGATGCCTACATGTCAATTTATATGTCTTATCACACTTCTCACGAAAAAGGTCTTTTTTACAGGAACCTCACCCTGTATATATATATATATATAGGGAGCCGCAAAAATGAAAACAACCCCCAGTTGTAAGAACCGTGAGAACCACTCTCAGCTAATTAGATTTTGCCACTTAAAATGGTAGTTTGGTCATTTCCCCACAAATGTCATTTCTCAACTTCTCTCCACATTAATTATGGCAGGTTTCTCTCTCCCCACCGTTTATATTTGTCAGATTTCTTTGTCTCTCTCCACAATTTTGAAAGCCACCCTTCATTTTTGAAAACCCATTACTTTGGTCTCTCTACACAATTTAGAAAGCCACCCTTCATCCTAAATGCAGATGATGATCATCACGATCGACTGTGAGGATGAACCCGCCACCCCGTCGGATCCTTTTGCTGAAATCCACCGCCACCGGCGCTCCCTTCTGCAGAAATCCACCGCCACCCCGCCGGTCCCGCTGCTGAAATCCATCGGCTACCACCGCCGTGAGTGGCGACGACGGCACCGGTAACCCTTCGCCGGCTTATCTCTCTCCACCGCATTTCTCTCATCTCACTCTCTATCTCTCGACTTTGGGTTTTTCACCGTCATGTGCCACCACCAAAGGGTGGTGGCCGGCTGATTCTGTTCGTCGGAGATGGTGGAATGCTCGAGGTAAGGGGGTAGGTGTTACAGGGACGCGGGAAGGGGTGTCGAGGTGTGTGTGTTTGACGGGCAAAGGTAATGGGGGTGGCCGGAGGAATGTGTTATTTGGATATGATGTGTTCTTTGAGTCTGATTATGTGGTGTGTCTTTGAATCTAATGTGTTCTTTTTTAATTCTGTTTTCGTTTTGTATTTTGAATATGTGGGTTTTGATTTCTGTTTTCGATTTGGGGAGGCGATGATGCAAAAAAAAAAAAAACCCGTAGCTTTTGATGATTATGGCGTGGCAAGGACGACGGAGGGTAGGTTTTTTTAACCTGCCACCCCACTTTTTGCAGCCATTTTGATTATCTGAAAATCTGAGCCAAGCCCCGTATTTTTCGAGATACATATTGTTTTGATGTTGTTGGTTTTTTGTATTTTTCACCCAGTCTATGATGATAACAATCTATCTGAGACACCTACCGAGTTGTGATTTCTGGGTGCGTTCATTTTGCGTAAAAAAGTTTTTGAAAAAAAAAGTAAAACCGTAAACTTTTTAACGTAAAACGTAAAAAGTTTAACGTAAAACGTAGAAACGTAAAACGTAAAAAAGTTTAACGTAAAGCGTAAAAAGTTTTACGTAAAACGTAATAATTTTAACGTAAAACGTAAAAAGTTTAACGTAACACGTAAAAATTTTAACGTAAAACATAATTACGTTTTACGAAAAACATAAAAAGTTATTCGTAAAACGTAAAAAGTTTAAAAAGTTTAACGTAAAACGTAAACTTTTTTAACGTAAAACGTAAAACTTTTTCTACGTAAGTTGTAAAACGTAAAAAACCGTGTGATAAAACGGCGCCTAAAACAAGGGGCGTGAATGCGGCGCATAAAAACGTCGCGAAAAAAAAACGAGACGTAAAAAACGTCACGGTAAAATGGAACGTAAAAAACGGCGCGTTAAAAAAACGACGCTTGAAATGGCCGAGCGTAAAAAACGGCGTGCAAAAACGACCCGTTAAAAAACGACGCGTGAAAACGCCGGGGCGTAAAAACGGCGTGCAAAAACCGGCGCGTAAAAAAAATTGTCTTGTTAAAATAAATCTGAATTTAAAAATGCTTTTAATAAAAAAATTCTTTTTAAAAAATAAAAAGTAATATAATAAAACAAAAAAGTCATAAAAAATATTAAAGACAAAAAGACAAAATATAGTAATTTTACTAAACTACCATTTTGGATTAAAATATTAAAGACATAATAAGACAAAATCTATTTAATATTAATTTTAGTTACTTTCAATCTCATCCATCCATCTTCTTGATCTAATAGCTAGAAAGTGGTTCTCTCGGTTCTTACAACTGGAGGTGGTTTTCATTTTAGCGGTCTCATATATATATATATATATATATAGGGAGAAGATCAAGCGAGAACCACCTCTTATTGCGAGAACCGCGAGAACCAATGTGAACAAAACAAAAAATGCCTAAAAATAGCTAAAAATCACACAAATTTTTTTTTAATATTTTTTATATAAAAATCGCTACTTTTCGAAGCAAAAAAAAAAATTAAAAGTAGCGATTTGAGCATAAAAAAATATTAAAAAAAAATTAGATTTTTTTTATTTGTTTAGATTTTTTTTTAGATTTTTTTAGGTTTTTTGGGGTTTAGTTTTTAGCATTTTAGCTTGGGGGGGGGGGGGTTTAGGTTTTTTGGGGGTTTTAGTTTTTAGCATTTAGCTTGGGGGGGGGGGGGGGAGGTGGGGGGGTTTAGGTTTTTTTTTGGGGGGGGGGGGTGGAGGTTAGGTTTTTTTTTAGCTATTTTAGGTTGTGTTCACATTGATTCTCGCGGTTCTCGCAATAAGGGTGGTTCTCGCACGAACTCCTCCATATATATATATATATATATATATATATATATATAATGTAAGTATCTATAGAAAACCCACTTTAATTTTGAAAACCCGGGAAACTCAAAGCTCCCGATGTTTTTTTTTTTTTTGAAAAAATTTATACATGTTATATAAATGTTTTTAAGGGTTTTGGGCAAAAAAAATTAAAAAAGCGCCGAGTAGATATTTCAAAAAAAAAAATAAACAAGTTTTGGTGTAACACGTGTTACAAATATGTCAGATGAATGTAACACGTGTTACACCAAAACTTGTTTATTTTTTTTAAATATCTACTCGGCGTTTTTTTTTGATTTTTTTTGCCCAAAACCCTTAAAAACATGTATATAACATGTATAAATTTTTTCAAAAAAAAAAAAACATCGGTAGCTTTGAGTTTCCCGGGTTTTCTAAATTAAAGTGAGTTTTCTATACATCATTCCTATATATATATATATAGGGAGAAGATCATGCGAGAACCACCTCTTATTGCGAGAACCAATGTGAACACAACCAAAAATGCCTAAAAATAGCTAAAAATCAAACAAAAATTTTTTTTTTGAATTTTTTAATATTTTTTATAAAAAAATCGCTACTTTTCGAAGCAAAAAAAAAATTTTTTTTTTGGCTTTGAAAAGTAGCGATTTTAACATAAAAAATATTAAAAAAAAATTTTAGATTTTTTTTAGATTTTTTTGGGGTTTAGTTTTTAGCATTTTAGCTTCGGGGTGGGGGGTGGGGGGTGGGAGGGGGGTTTAGGTTTTTGGGGGTGGGGGAGGGGGGGTTTAGGTTTTTGGGGGTGGGGGAGGGGGGGTTTAGGTTTTTTTTGGGGGGGGGGGGGGGTGGGTTACGTTTTTTTTAGGTTTTAGTTTTTAGCATTTAGCTTGGGGGGGGGGGGGTTTAGGTTTTTTTATGTTTTTTTAGCTATTTTAGGTTGTGTTCACATTGGTTCTCGCGGTTATCACAATAAAGGTGGTTCTCGCATGAGCTCCTCCCTATATATATATATATATATATATATAATGAAAAATTTGATTTACATATATTAACAAATTATTAAATTATTAACAAATTATTAAATTATCTTTCATATCAATTAAGTAAATTTCTTATACTTGTGTCTTTGTAACCTCTATATATTTGGAAAAATTCCACTAGATCTTAAAATGATTTTAATAATACATTCTTTTTGTATCAATGCATTCATCCACTCTTTTAACTTAGTATATGTTCATAAGCAACATCGAGTTCGTTATTGACACTATCGCCCATGCAAATATGTCCACGTTGTATTCTTCAATTTTATTTTATTGTATGAGCACATAAATTGACAGGATGTGTAGAATATGCTATGAATGTTGCAATTTATATATTTTTTTTTTGAAGGTGAACTTCTTAATGGTGACCATTGTCACATCCGCAAATCGCGGACCCTCGCCAAGATTAAGGGCCCAGATAGCAAGGCCAGCGCTGGGTTGACCAATCTTGGGTCGAAGGCTTTCCCCCGGAAACCGTACTGCCTCTACACGAGTTGCCTCGCTAGAGTAACAGCCGGATGAAAACCGGAGTGACGCTCAGGATCAAACCCTCCTCGGTGGCAATTTATATATTCTCATATGAATGTTGCAATTTATATATATATTCTCATATCCAATCAGCAAGATTTTGTTTTCTACGTGGCAAGCAAGCTGATGCCAAACATAAAGATAGAGAGTATAACAAAATGACACCTACTTTACAAAGGGGTCTACACACTTACCATGCATGATGATTGTCTGTACTAAATGAGTACTTACCAACCTTTACAAAGACCAAAGAAAACCATCACAGATTACCTTCATTCTTTGGCCATTTCATTATTACAGGAACTATGGCCATTTGAAAATTATGCAGTATGCTTATGTGTTTGTAGACTTGTTAAAGCTATACATAATTATGTCCTGAATACTTGTTCGGTTTCTACTTCAGCGATAACATGCTCTCCCATCACCAAATGCAACATCATGTTGTGTTAGGAGGGAATTAGGAATTAGTCAATTCGTACCGAAAAGATGTATCAACACAAAGCAGACTGAATTTTTAGCCTATAGTTGCTAATTAAGTCATGTTCTGAATCATATACAAGGCTATATACCGATGGACAAAATATTTTCCGCCGTGAATGGTTGTACTTCTGTAATACGTAAGAGGAAATCCTCATTAACTTAACTTCTTATAGAGAAGACGAAGCATATATACACCATGTGTCAACTTTTAGTTACTATATCACCTTTATAACTAACTCGATCGTAATATCAAGTGGGTATCTAGTGCATACTAATATAACCCAGTTGTAAAACCAGATTTTATAGTTTAATGGAACATAGTATTATACCAAATAGTGGCAGACCCGGGAATTTTTCCATGGGGGTGCGGAACATTTTTAAAAATTTTAGGCCCCAAGGTATATAAATAAAAAATCGGTTCGTATCGGGTCGGTTCGGGTCGAGTCGGGTCATGTAAAACAAAAGAACTAAATTTATATAATCATCAAAAACACGTCAAACCTTGTTACAAACATAATTAAAACGTCGTCCTACGGGTTTTCATTTTTTGAAATCTATCGAAAATATCATCTAAACCTACTTTCTTAAGCAACTCTTTCTCTATATAACATATACAACCTTCACTTAAATTCTCATCGCCAATCCGATTACGCAAGTATCCACATCAACGAATCCGGAAGACGTATCAACTTTCCTCTTGAGAAATCGAGCCATAATGTCGCTGCTGATTGTTCCTATCGGCTATCACAAACAAATTGATCTATAAGTTCATGGCTCCATAACATATTACATAATGTATCAACTATTCAAGCCCTAAATATCATAATGTAAATCACTCTAAAAATCATCTAAACAACATATACACCATAAAAAAAGCCAAACGTTCTTCACTAAAAAAAAGCCAAACATACTGTGGTATGCGGCTATAAAAAAGTCAAAATATCATCACTAACAAAATATAACCCACCATAACGTAATGAAAACAAAACGAAGCACATGTCTACTATGGTTAGTATGCGGCTATAATAGGCTGTTGGGGGTGGATAATATCAACAAAAAATCAACCAAAAATCATCAAAATAACAAAGAAACTTACCTGTGTTTGATCGGCGGTGGTATGGTAGCTGCTGACTGTTCACTGTTGTCGATGTTGATGTTCTGATCGTTGGCGTGCAAGGACGATAAAGAGAGCAGGATAGAATATGTAAGGGTTTTGGGCTTGTTTATTTTATTTTAGTTTGAAATATTGTTGATTTGTTGGGTTTGTTTATTGGGCTAAGACTTAGTAGTGGGCTAGTTAAATGTATTGGGTATTTGGGTTTAGTTATTTAGGTATTAAAAGTTATATAATTTAGGTAGTATTTTTTTTTTTATAAAATAAGAGTTTACTAAAGAATATTTTTAAAATATAAGTTGATAACATTTTTTACCTAAGGGGTGCGGACGAAAAATTCCAAAGGGTGCGGACGGAAAATTCCATGGGGTGCGGACGAAAAATTCCAAGGGGTGCGGACGAGATTTTCGACGGAACTTAGCACTAATTTTTTTTCCTCGGGGTGCGCCCGCCCACCTTGGGCTGGGCTTAGGTCCGCCCCTGATACCAAAGAGAGAGATAGTATACATAAGATAGGAGCATTTATGATATGTATCATTTACCAGTAGGGTAGTGTCCATTGAGAAAGGCAGAGCCTTTAAAACGTCTTGACAATGTATCATTTGAATAAAAGAAATTTGCTGTTCAAATAAAAAAAAAACGATACGTATCATTTGAAGCTTCATGAGAAGGTAGGTTATGTAAACAACAAAGATTTATCTTCCTTCTAATGAGATTTAGGAGACAAAATCTTAATTTAGTTGAAGAATGTTTGTAACACCCCTAAAATATATATATTAAGTTGAGATTATTTGATTTTATGAACGAACAACTAAGAATTATTATTTGAATTGTGTTGTGAGTTCACTTCGAAACTACCCGGTTGTAGTACTAAAATGTTGATACAGGATTGTAACTATTTAGTTGGGGAGAGATCAGGGTTCAATTCCTGACATGAGGTAAACTTAGTGTAATTTAGAAGTAGTGATTATGTAATATTTATCGTTCAAAAAACATTAAAAGACTCACGAGACTTCATTTGCTATCTTATCAAATTTGTGTTCATCGGGTATTTCCAAAGAGAGAAAGCAAATAGATATTCCAAAAACTCTCTAGATAGTTTTTTTTTACCGGCCAACAAAATCAATCCCAATCATTTTTGGGGCACCAACTGGACCAAACGGACTACTCCGAGAGTAACCTGAGTCCACCACCAACTCCGGGGAAAATCTAGTGACCCACCCGCCCGTAGGCACGACGGTGAAATTACCGGTAAACCTATTTGGCTCAAGTATCGAACCATGTTTCCCTGGGTCTCAAATCATTGTCCACGAGAAATGCAAGTGTGAGTTGAACATGCATCTCTCAAGAGAAATGCAAGTCTTCCATCACTTGATCCAGAGATCATTGGCTCTTAATCAGGGGCGGACCTGGCTTTGGTCCAGGCGTAGCACGGGCTACGATTCAACTTTTTACCAGTAATGTAATTTTTTTATTTTTTTCGATTTTTATATAAAGGACACCCCTAAACAACTACGAGGATACCCCTCAAAAAAAATTTTACAAACCAATAATAAGTCCAATTAGAAACTATATAATAAGCCCAAATAACTAAATAATAGCCAAGTTTGAAGATTGAATGGGCGGCAGATTAATCAGGGATACCAAACGTCGAACTCGACGTCCAAAGGGAATTGGCTGTCGCTAATGATCATCTTCAAAGAATAGAGACAGGACAAAAGATTGTTACTTTGATTAGTTTGATTGGCAGCAGCACAAGAAGAGAATTGGCAACAGCACAAGAAGAGAATTGGCAACAGCACATCGAAGACGAACAGGCTGTGATTCCTTGATTCGTTTGATTAGTTTTATTGGCTGTGAGTATTCTTAATTTCTGTTGTTGTTTGATTAGTTCTATTCTTAAGTTCGAATAGGCTGTGATTGTTTGATACTTTGATTGTATGTTTATACTTTTATTTTTTCGTTGTTAAACTAGGGATTCTTTGAAGTGATGACGTACATCAATATGTTAAAGTAGATGGTTTGTGCGGCCGAAAATGATTTTTTACCTGAAGTAAAAGACGACGATGTGATAGAACGGTTTCAAGCTATAAAAAAAGGACAAATCTATTAGGTATTTGTTTTAGTTTATTTATTTATTGTCGTTTTTTAATATTGTATGATTGCACGGTAAAAAAAATTTGGGATACCCCTAAGTTAATGTTCTAGTTCCCTGCTCTTAATAGTAAACGAGCGCATCTTTTTAAAGGAACTTAAGACTCAATCCGTAGTGCATAACCATTTCACTAATCCTAAGTGGTTAGAAGTAAGAAGCATTCTTTGGTGAACATTCTCTGAATGTCCTTTTGAAAATTTTTAAAGGTTTTCAAGGGTTTTCAACTAGTGTGTTTCATATTCGAACAAACTCAATTCAATTAAACTAATTTGAATTACAAATTCAAATTTTGTTTACAAACTCTGTTTCAAATCTATTATTTTCAATTAAATTTGATTCAATAAGTGTGCAATTATATGTGTGCACATTTTGATTCAATTCTAGTAATGTAGACGTATATGAAAGGGGCAGATCTATTACGGGTTTAGGGGTGTCCGGGATACCCCTCGACTTTCTTGGTGAAGTGCAAAATACCCTTGAATTTACTTTATTGAAAAATAATATTTTTTCCTGTTTTATAAATGTACGGTCTTTAATTCCATCTAACCCCGCTAATAATGGTCTTCAATGTCAACTCGCTAATGTGTCATCGACCAATGTTGTACATACCATGTGCAAACAACGTACTTCCACGTTTTGAAATACCGAAAGCTCTAATTATTTACATGTTTGAGATTTTTTACTTGTGTTCCCTAGACTTCTATTTTTAGTAAAAAGCTAAGGTTTCTAATTATAGATATAGTTACCAAGAGGATCTTCAATGGACATTCGTCGAAAATGCTAACGACAAAAAGTAGGAGTGAGTTCTTGCAAATTAGTTATGTTATGGAAGACTGTGTTTTCGGGGAAAGGACCCGATTTCAGTTGGATTTCTGACAGATTGTTCAACATAACGAATTATGTTTGTAACCAATATCAGACGATTGTTCAACAGTCAACCCTTAACAAAACTGGTCGAGAAAATTATTGTTCTTTTTACCACAAATCATTGTGGGATCACCGACGGGTATGTTAAGTGTTAAAAACGATTATTAAAATAATTTTTGACGATATATGTTGAGATTCCGTCGGAAACTTACCGACGATCTTTTATGAGAGAATATTTTTGTCGGTGAAACCCCAATTTCCTTGTTGTCTATAGTGTGAATAGACTAATTTCGTAATATCTTTAGTGTATAATTCAAGCTAAGGTGTTCTCAAGTCATCTATAACAGATAGGCGCATTATCAATAACCATAGCTCTTTGTGTTAAACTAGATGATACAATTCAAGCATTGCCGCCGTGATTTGAGGGAAATTCGATTAGTATCGGTTTATTTCGTTACGAACCGGCACATTCTATAGCAAACTAAAAAGAAAATTAAAAAATAAAATCGTAACATAAACAATACGATATCTACATGTTTATCTCAATATTTGATCTTAATATTTAGGGGGAATTTCATGTCTACCCCTACAAACTTCCAAAATATCATATATATACCCTTGCAAAATTATAAATATCATATATACCCCTTATAAAGTTGTTGAAATATCATATATACCCAATTCTTTAAAAACAATTTAATAAATGACAATTATACTCTTATTTTTCTAGAACTTTGAAATCTCATATTTACTCATTTCTAGCTTAATTTATTTAGTTTAAATATTATATTTCAAGAATACTATTGTTTAAGGGTGAAAATAAAAAAAATAAAAATAAAAATGAGAAAATAAAATTAAGCTTAAAATGAGTTATATAAAAATATAAAGTTAAAAGATGAGCATATATGAAAACTTGATGTTGAAAAAATAAGGGTAAAACGATTATTTATTAGTTTGTTTTTAATAAAATGGGTATATTTGACATTTGAACTATGTTGTAAGGGCATATATGACATTTTTAGTTTTAATTGGGTATATATGAAAATTTTCAAGTTTGTAAGGGTATACATGAAATTAATCCTATAGTTAATATTTATATAAGGTCAGAAACACCTTTTTAACAACAAATCTATTTTATGCCCTGCTGTCTGTAGGACTTGAACCCAAGGCCTCTCCTCCCAAATTGTTTTAAAGGCTTTGTCTTTCCCAATAGACCACCACCTCATTGGTGTCAGAAACACCTAATAATTTTGCTTAAGTTCTAATTTTCAATATTTACTAAAAAAATTCAGTATTTAAAAAAAATTTATATTTTTAAGGAATTCAATTCTATAAATCACATATTGAATAATGTATAGTTTTGTGTGATTAAGAGAGAATAGGAGCGTATAACATGTACCAGCGCAGGAGTAGGAGGCCTACGCGCGTAGGAGTCCTACGTGCATAGGAGTGTTACGCACGTAGTGATGCGCATGAGCATCTCCTATATATAGTAGTGTCATCTGCTTAGGTTCACAAGTTTGGTAGTTTCAGAATTTGAGAGAAGATTGAATTGTTTGTTCTCTCCCAGGGCTTAAAATGATGTATGCTCTTTCGGTATTATTAGGAAGCTAATAAAATCGGGTTGACTAAACATCATGATGTTGAAATTTCTATCGAATTAGTATGATCTCAATCCAAGCTTCCGTCTAAACACCGGAGCAGGTCCTAACATTGGTATTAGAGCTACGGTACTAACTCAATTGATCTAACCATTGATTGAAACACCTACGCTCATGGTTAGTGTGTTTTAGACATCAAATAAAAAATTGAAGATCAATTCACGGATGAAATGTCAAATTGAAGATATCATTACATTCAAAATTGATTTTCACACATGTTTGTGATGGTTTCATCATCAAATTCTAAGAAATGAAGATTTTGAATAAAAAAAAAATACAAACATCATGCCGGAGCACACAGGTCCAATGCGCGCACCACCAGAAGCGCGAGAGTGATTTGCGTGCAGAAGAACAAATGTAGGAGTCATGCGCGCGAAGGAGTCATACGCTCAAGGGAAGTTATGCGCTCACATGCATTTTTTGTTCATATTGATAAAACGAGTGTCTAGAAACAATTTGGTGATATAATTATTTTTTGAGATTTTAACGTTAAACATAGATTGTTCGAGGACACGTCGGAGGATTCAAATGTGATAAGATGATGAAATCACATAGTGTTAATGATAGTGGCGTAGTCACAGAGACTTGTTCATAATGTTATCAATTGGAGAAGTGACTACTAATGGGCCAAAAAGTAAAATTACGCATTGATGAAAAGCTGACTATTATGGAAAAAAAAGTTAAATATTTTGCAAAATTAAGTTTTTAAAGAGAGTAGAAATCAGAATTTACCAAGATTGAGGGGGAATTCTTGGAACTTCAGTGAAGATTTTACAGAGGTAAGAATTTACCAAAAAGGAGGGAGAATAAAAAGTTCACGTTATATATTGAAATCATAACATTTTTGGAAATTCGGACAAAAAGTGATAGGAAAGATATGCAACTGTTGTCGGGTGGTTCTGACTCAAATTGTTTGGTAATGCATAATATCTCATATTCTTCCGTTTGGAAACAAATTGAAGTCTTAGTCTTCGTCAAGCTGGTTTGCAGATAATATCATGCGGTCTTTATGGAATGTCAGTTTTCAGAAGAGCCTTCAATTTACTAGTATATTGGTAAAACAATGAACGAGATTGATCATGGCAGCTCTAACTGGAAAGACTACATATTGGATTTTCAAGAAGATGAGTTATTTTCTGAACTAAACAAGAGGAAGTAATGATGTTTCAAGATTTTGTTGCACCAGGACTAACGGAGAATACTACATAATTGATCTTTAAAAAACATTTAATCATTGTATTTTGAAGATCACAATGTGTTACCAAATAATTTCTAATCTGATGAAGATTTGCTGATTGTGGGGATTACCGTTTACACAAATCAGTCATTCAAGTTGATGAAGCATAAATTTTGATTACGGAAAATAGGATGTTAAGTTTCCATGGGTATTTGTTTATTTGAAGATGACTAGTGTGGTATTCGAAGTTCTATCTATTGCCAGTTGGTTTTGAAGATCGGTGGATTGAGCAAGGAGTGCGTTCAAACTGAACTCGAATTTGGTTAACGTCGAAATGGAGAAGCTGCGTTGATTAATTTCAAGTTTGTTAATGTTCATGAAGATTGCAGTTTAGAAAATCAGAGGATTGTGTCTGAACCATGCAGATAAAGACCTAAAGCATCAATCGAGGGGGAATTTGTTGGTAAAAATGCAAGCCCTGAGCATCAATCAAGGGGTTATTTGTTGACGCATAGCCTACTGATGACTGTCGTAAGGGTCATGCAAAAACTTAATTAAACTAAGTAGATAGCGTACGTAGGGTATCGTATCCACGGTGAATTTGTGGTCAATGTAAAGATTTTTAACTAAAACTAAACTTATCTACTTTGGGGGTTTGATTAATTGATTTGAAAAACACGAAAACTGATTAAAAAAGTTGTAATCAAGATGAGAAAAAGGTAACCCCTACCCGGAATCCCGATTACTCGTTTTAACACAAAGCCCGTTTACAGATTCATGACACCACATAGACATGGCCTTGGAGCTAATGATTTTAATTAATTATTAGGGATAGTTTTTAAGACTCACCATACAACCTAATAACCCGTTTGAATATACTAATTACCCACCAATTTACGAACCCGCTAGCAATGCAAGGAAATTGCCAGTACGCTTGATAAAAGACAAACAATTCAAATATAATAAATGTTTCACAAAATCAATATAAGTGGTCAAGATTTACCAGTTAAAAAAGAATCCAAAACACAAAGGTTTATTGCAAAACGAGACAATCCTTACTCCAGGTGGAAATCACAAGCGTTTTAGACGCGCATGGAAGTCATCACAGCGTTAGTTGTCATCGAGAATTGATCGAACGTGAAGGAACAGCTTGAAAGATGGAAGAATACTGAGAAAATAGCCTAATATCACCCTTTGGTTCGTCTATGACGGCTGGGAATGGAATGGGGAAAGTTTCCATGCAAAACTAGGTTTTAAACCCAAAATTCACCGCCATTCGCTGTCGCGCCACGCGCTAGAAGCACTCTGGTCCCTTGCGTGGCATGAGGGAGTCAAATTTGACTTTTATTAACTTTGTGCCTGTCATGCCACGCACCAGACCAAGTGTGCTCTCTCGCGTTGCGCGAGGGAGTCAAGTTTCCAGAACTTGTGCTGTAGGTCCCGTGTTGACCTGGCAAACCCATTTTCCAGCTTGGATGCTCATTTTTCCTCATTTAGACCCGGTTAATCCTGAAAAATCCAACGCGTGATAAGCACATATATGAATACGAATAAACATGTTTAAATACTTAAAACCAACACAAAATACTTAAAACCAACACAAAATATACAAAATGCAACCGAAGTTTCTGCCGAATTTGTATTATCTCTATCCAAATTTCTGTCTAAATATCTATACTATATAATAAAAGAAACTAATACGAGGGCACATGTCATTCAGTGAAGCCATCTATTTTTTAGTTTTCTCATCTCTATCTCCTACTTAATTATAATTAATTAATATTCATTAAAAGATAATTATAAAATAAAATTTAATATAAATTTAAACAATTCGTATTGGAGATAATATAGTCTGTTGAAATATTTATTAGATTTAAAAATTATTTATCTTGAAATTAACAAAAGACGTACACTAAATATAATTTAATATAATATAAAGAGTTAAATGTCATTTTAGTCTCTGTGGTTTGGGTCATTTTGTCAGTTTAGTACAAATTTTTTATAATACACATGGTTTATAAAGATATAACAAGATATAACTTTTTACTGATTGGTATATAAAATTACATGTACTCAACCCATACAATACATGTGGTTCATAAAAATGCAACTTTTTTCTTTATTTAATGGGTTATTGGATTTTATCACCCTCAATTGTTGGCTACTGGCCGCTGTCACCCTCAACTATCACTTTGACGCTCGTCACCCCCAACTTAACACTTAGTGTGTTCTGTCACCACGTCATTAACTAATCACTAACTTTTGATCTTGTTACAATACTTTTAGGGTGTCCTAAGATCCCTAAAACCTTCCTAAGATCCCTATGACACCCCCAAATGTATGGTACCAAGATCAAAAGTTAGTGATCAGTTAATAACGTGGTGACAGAACACACTAAGTGTTAAGTTGGGGGTGACGGACGTCAAAGTGATAGTTGGGGGTGGCAGCGGCCAATAGCCAATAGTTAGAGGTGATAAAATCCAATAACCCTTATTTAATATATAAAATTAAATTTACTCAACCCATACAATACATGGGGTTCTTAAAGATATAATTTTTTTTATTATTTAATATATAAAATTACATTTATTCAACCCGTGTAACAAACGAGATTTTTAAATATATATTGTTTTATCATTTGGTATATAAAATTACATTTTTTCAACCCGTGTAATAAACGAGGTTTTTAAAAGATATATTTTTTATTACTTTTTATATAAAATTACATTTATCCAACTCGTATAAAATAAACTATTTAAGTTCTTATGTTGTCAGTGATGCCAAAGAAGGAGCGTAATTAACGCCGAATAAAATATTGGGTTATTGGATTTTATCACCCCCAACTATTGGCTATTGGCCGCTACCACCCTCAACTATCACTTTGACGTCCGTCACCCCCAACTTAACACTTAGTGTGTTCTGTCACCACATCGATAACTAATCACTAACTTTTGATCCTGTTTTTATACTTTTGGGGGTGTCATAGGGATCTTAGGAATGTTTTAGGAATCTTTGGACACCCTGAAAAGTATAGTAACAAGCTCAAAAGTTAGTGATCAGTTAACGACATGGTGACAGAACAAACTAAGTGTTAAGTTGGGAGTGGCGGGCGTCAAAGTGATAGTTGGGAGTGGTAGCGGCTAATATCCAATAGTTAGAGGTGATAAAATCCAATAACCCTAAAATATTTACGTGATGATTGCCCTTTGAAATTTTTGTATTTACTCTTTCTCAGGTACACCAGCAAAAAGATTTTGTTTTCCTCTCACAGTGACACGACTTGATAGGTATCAAGAACTGAAATGGTCTTGCTCTGTATTTATTTGCCACATTATATATATTCCATAGCCACTTTTGAAGACAATATAATAAGTTGATTTGTGGTGTTTGGGACACTAAGGTCCGTGTAACCAATGTGAGTAAGTTGATTTGTGGGTAGTTTGGGGCACTAAGGTCCGTGTGCCCAATGACAATGAATAATGCGTCCTCTTGTAGAAATCATACAACACGTCGTTCATGTTTCCTTTTGGGTCTTCCTATCATGTTACTTAATGATTTGGCCATTTTAGTGTGTCTTATTTCTATTGGTTTGCTCTCCATTAACTTTTTTCTTGGAAATGTGTGGATTACTCGTGAATGTCGGGATGTCTAGCGTACGTTGTCTTAACCGGGTCCGCGTTAGAAAGCCCCCTCACACATTAGATCACCAATTTAAAATCACTCAATGAGAAACCCCCTATCACCCAGACTTGAACCTGAAATTTGGAGGGGAAAATTCACCCAAACCCACTATAGATGAAACTTAATTACCCGTAGCCACCACAAGAGCAATAGTGATGGTTTGCTCTCCATTAACTATGCCGAAGGAAATATTGTCCGTATCATGAAGTAATGAGTTGGAAACTTGGAATTATCATTATTTCATTATGAAAATCCTTTTGAAATCTAATAATACAACTACTGTTAAAGGACATTCGTATTTTAGCTCTATTTTGTGATACTGATGCTACGAAATATAGTAACTACCTAGATTGTTGTCACAGCCACGCGGTGCGGCGGTGGTGTTTAGTTGTTTATAGTTATCGGCACATTATGTGATGCGTTAACCATATACAAAAGCGTGTTTCGACGTATCCGGTCTAACTTAGTGTAACTTATATAAGCATTGCGGCTACAGTGTACGATGATGACATTTCACGTTTTCGACTTTGTTAAACACGTTACGTTCACGATATTAACGTCATTAGACACAGATAAAAAAATTGTATGTATTGGTCGTTGTCGTGTAGAGTCCTAAAAGCAATTTAAGCATTAACGTGGTTAGACAAAGATAACTAAAAACATAATAAAGTGTCGCATGTTACGGTGTAAAACCGTAAAAGAATTTGTACAAAATAAGGTGTCAAGTTATTAAGTAAAAAGTTTGGATGGTCAAAGTTGTCAATTACCAAAACTTAAAAGTGATTGTGTCACTTACCTAAAGAATAGGGGTGTATGTGCAATTTAAAGGGTTATTAGATTTTATCACCTCCAACTATTGGCTATTGGCCACTGTCACCCCCAACTATCACTTTAACGCCCGTCACCCCCAACTTAACACTTAGTGTGTTCTGTCACCACGTTGTTAACTGATCACTAACTTTTGATGTTGTTACTACAATTTTTTGGGTGTCATAGGTAGGGGTGCAAATGAGCCGAGCAGCTCGCGAGCTACTCGAGATCGGCTCGAGAAAAAGCTCGAAACGAGCAAAGCCTTATCGAGCCCGAGCCGAGGTTGAGCCTCAAAACAAAGCTCGTTTGTTTATCGAGCCCGAGCTCGAGCCTCACATGTGAAGCTTGTTAGGCTCGTCGAGCCTTAGTGTAAACGAGCCGAGTCGAGCCAAGCTTATTTAAACTTGTTTACAAGCCGATCTCGAACCTAAAAATAAGCTTATTTCGTAATCGAGCCAGAGCCCGAGCCCGAGCTTCACTTATCGAGCTCGCGAGCCTAAAAAGTCTATTATTTATATTATTTTTATTTAATATACTAATTAATAGATAATAAACGAGTCGAGCCCGAGCCGAGCTCGAGCTTGAGAAAATACAAACGAGCCGAGCTAGAGCTTTGAAAACAAAGCTCGAATCGAGCCGAGCTCGAGCCCGAGCTCTCATAAGTTAATCGAGCTCGGGCTCAGCTCGGCTCGTTTGCACCCCTAGTCATAGGGATCTTGGGAAGTTTTTAGTGATCTTAGGACACCCCCAAAAGTATAGTAACAGGATCAAAAGTTAGTGATCTGGTGACAGAACACACTAAGTGTTAAGCTGGGGGTTGCAGGCGTTAAAATGATAGTTGGAGGTGGCAGAGACCAATGGTCAATAATTAAGAGTGATAAAATACAATAACCCCAATTTAAATGGTGTAAGGACGAACCTTTGGTTTTTAATATATCTATATTTATACTAAATATATACTACATATTGGAAGGATAAATTAGAATTGAAATTTGACATTCAATAAACTCCATTTACTTATTTCCTATATTATTATTATTATTATTATTATTATTATTATTATTATTATTATTATTATTTTTATATATTAACACAAAGTTACGATGAACAGTACTTGAAATATTTAAGTAATTGATTTTATTTACTAATGTTTTCTCAATTATTCATTTAATTGTTTAGTAATAAGATAATTATTAGGTATTTATTCTTTTTATTAGTAGCATTTTGTTTAGCATTCGGTTTGATTTTTTTATAATAACTTACGTTCGGATCACTACGATAGCGGCACGATATATGTTATCAAACAAAAAAACATAAAAATTAATACATACCAGTACCAATATTGTTCAGTTCGGTACGGTATGATAGCAATACGATCTTAGTTTATCGCAAGAAAAAACAATAAAAATAAATCCCGGTAATGATACAAATGTTGTTTAGTCGGATTCAATTTGGGTTGGTACGATAGTGGCACAATAGCCGTTTTCCATAATGTTTATATGGCAACGTTGAAAAAAAATAATCATAGAATGCAAACCAATCAAACTGATATCATCTGAACAACATACAAATCAAATGATGTGTTGTGAGGGTTGATGCGTTGTATTGCAAGCAGCCGACGCAAGTTCGATTGTTGTTGTATCTGATTCTATGTTTTGACAATGTGGGGCTAGCCCACTTGGTAGAGGCATATGCCTCTTAAGGGAGATGTTCCAGGTTCAATCCTGGGTAAGGGTGATAAATATTAGAATTATTGGTGAATAGAGCAGACCAGACGTTGTCATTCAAAAAAAATGAACAACATCTGTACTGGTATGGATATTCGTTTTTATTGTTTTCGATCGATGCAAGATTTTCTCTTTCGATTACTATAGCGAGTGTAGGTACCATAACGAACCAAACAGATACTAACCGACTTTTCGCCGCGAAGCGCGGGTGGAAAATCACTATTATTATTAACAGAAAGAGCTGATGAACAGTGTTTCACTCTTTTTTTAATATTGATTTTTTCTAATGTTTCATATTATATTGGTTTATTAAATAATTTGATTTTAAACATATTTTTTATATAACTTTTAACATATTATCAAAGTATCCGTTATCAAACAGGAAACCATAAAAATTAATGTATACTGGTTTTGGTGTTGTTTGGTTCAGTTTGGTACAATATGGTAGCAATACGGTGTCAGTTTATCGAAAGCAAAAACAATAAAAATAAAACCGCTACAGATACAGAAATTTGTCAATCGGTTTCCATTTGGATTGATAGTGGCACGAAGGACCATGAATAGTAAATAAATTTTTAAGTATTTGTTTTAGTTTTGTTAATAGTATTTTACTTTTTTATTTAGAGTAAACTGCCATTTTGGTCCCTGTGGTTTGGTCACTTTTGCCACTTTAGTCCAAAACTCAAACTTTTTGCATCTGGGTCCCTGTGGTTTCAGTTTTATTGCCATTTTGGTCCAAAAATGAAATCAGATCATATTTGTTTTATAAAATCCTGTAATTTTGTCATTTTCCTCATGGGCAAATCGGGTCATATTTGTCTTATAAAATATGGTATTTATTTATAAAAGAGAAATGATCATTTTGTCCCTGCGGAAAATGACAAAATAGTAGGATTTTATAAGACAAATATGACCTGATTTCATTTTTGGACCAAAATGGCAATAAAACTGAAACCACAGGGATCCAGATGCAAAAAGTTTGAGTTTTGGACTAAAGTAGCAAAAGTGACCAAACTATAGGGACCAAAATGGCAGTTTACTCTTTTATTTAATATGATATTTTTGCTAATAACTTGCGTATGTTAAATTTTAAAAAATGATCCAATGACGCAACTATGTTTGATTTTTTTCCAATATCCCGATATAAATCTTATTGAAAATGGATGTTGCGCCGCTACCATGCCGAACGGAAAATCGACTGAATAACATCGGTACCGATATTCAGTTTTATGGTTTTTGGTCAATCTTATTGAAATGGATACCGTGTGCTACCGTACCAAACATAAAATTGACCAAACAACATTAGTATTGGTACCGATATTTACTTTTATGAATTTTAGTTTCGATAAACTAACACCATATCACCACTGTACTGCACTGTACCGAGCCAAACCAAACAACATCGGTAGCGGTACCCGTATTCTTTTTTATGGTTTTTGGTTTTGATAATATTTCATTTATACAACTCCGTCAGCGAAACAACACCGATACTATGATCAACTGAACCTATATCATCCAAACAACATCGATACCGGTACCATGTTTATTTTTTTTATTTTCGATCGACGTAAAACGTGTGATAATTGCTATACCGAATGTTTGTATCGTACTGGTACAAAAGCAAACCAAATTGATCTCGGCTGAAATGCCACCGCGAAGCGCGGTGCAAATCAACTAGTTATACATATTAATATGAAGTCTCCATGAAGAGTACTTTTAATTTGAATTTATTTATTTAATTTATTTAATAATACACAATTATAGCATAATATAGATAGTAATTTGAAGTCTCCATTAGGTTGGAGAGTGTGGTTGAAGCCTCCTAGGGGCTTTATCAGGCCACGTCAGAGCCACCTAGGATCCACCTCAGACATGGAGTCCCTTTTAATTTGCATGGTGTGGATGGAGCCCCTTATTAAACAAAATTAAAAAAAAAAGATTTCATTGGTTTAAATCAAGTGGGCCCCTCCTATAGCGCCCCTTCTCCATCGTTACCATGATGGAGCCCCTCCTATAGCGCCCCCCTTTAAATCCAAGGGTGTGGAGGTATAGCGCTCGGGGCTCTATAGATGACGAGTTGGCGGAGGTGGCGCCCCCGCACCCTCCGGCCTTAATGATATTTCTAATTCTAATTTAACAATAAACCATTATAACACAATAGATTGCTAACTTCAAATGGTCAACTTTATATACAGGGAGAAGATCATGCGAGAACCACCTCTTATTGCGAGAACCGCGAGAACCAATGTGAACACAACCAAAAATGCCTAAAAATAGCTAAAAATCACACAAATTTTTTTTTTTTGAATTTTTTAATATTTTTTATAAAAAAATCGCTACTTTTCGAAGCAAAAAAAAAACTTTTTTTTTGGCTTCGAAAAGTAGCGATTTTTTATAAAAAATATTAAAAATTCAAAAAAAATGTTTTAGATTTTTTTTTTGATTTTTTTAGATTTTTTTTAGATTTTTTTGGTTTTTTGGGGGTTTAGTTATTAGCATTTTAGCTTGGGTTTTTTTTTGGAGGGGGGGGTGGGGGGTTAGGGTTTTTTAGGTTTTTTTTGGGTTTTTTTTAGCTATTTTAGGTTGTGTTCACATTGGTTCTCGCGGTTCTCACAATAAAGGTGGTTCTCGCATGAGCTCCTCCCTATATATATATAGTGGAGGGTTCAAATGAGAAGAATTTTTTTGTAAGAAGAGAAAAGAAGAAGTTTCAACCAATAAAAATTCTTCATTTCACGTCATTTAATATTTGCATTTAATTTTAATATAAAGGTAGATTGGTAAACTTATAAAAATCATTAATTTGTATTCTTCCACTTTAATAACTAACTAAATTAAATTTGTAACTGGTTTTCAAAATATATACTTTTTTCAAATTAAAAAACAACTTAATTTCAAGTGTAGAATAAATTACTAGTTGTGTAGGATAAATTACGAGTTGTGTAGGATATATTTCGAGGTGTGTAGGATAAATTTCGACAGTGTAGGATAAAATTCTATAATGTGTAGGTAAATGTAGGAAAAAATTGATATGTGTAGGTTTTGTAGATTATATGTAGGATAATTAATGATTTGTTTGACTAATTAATTAAAGAGTTAAAAATTAATGACATGAGTTATAAATGAAATAGTATTTTACTAATATGCCCTTTCTTCTTTTTCTTCTCACCTTAAATTTCTTCTCAAATGGACCTTCCCCTATATATATATATATGGGGACCACTAAAATGAGAACCACCTCCAAGTGTAAGAACCGCGCGAACCACTTTCTAGCCATTAGATCAAGATGATGGATGGATGAGATTAAAAGTATTTAAAAATAATATTAAGTATTTTTTGTCTTATTAAGTTTTTAATATTTTAATTCAAAAGGGTATTTAAGTAAAATTATTTTTTTTGTCTTTTTATATATATTATATTTAATTGCCTTTTTGTCCTATTCATTAATTACTTTTTATTAAAAAACATAATTTTTTGTTAAACAATATTTTTAAAATCAGATTTTTATGATAATTTTTTTAAGATTTTCAAAATGGATGGCTGAGATTAAAACATTTTTAAGAGCCGTTCTTTACGAGCGTTTTTTACATTTTACGCGCCGATTTTTTTACGTTTTACGCGCCGGTTTTTTACATTTTACGCGCCGGTTTTTTTACGTTAACGTTTTTTACTTTTTACGAGCCGGTTTTTCACGTTTTGCGCGCCGGTTTTTTACGTTTTACACGCCGGTTTTTTACGTTTTGCGCGCCGGTTTTTTACGTTTTACGCGCCGGTTTTTTACATTTTACGCGCCGGTTTTTTTACGTTAACGTTTTACGCTCCGGTTTTAAATTCAATCGTCGTTTTACGTTTTACGTAAAACTTTTTACGTTTTTAAGTTAAAAAGTTTACGGTTTAATTTTTTTTTACAAAAACTTTTTTACGCAAAACGAACGCACCCAGAAATCGCAAACTTGGGAGGTGTCTCAGATATATTGTTATCATCATCGACTAGGGGGGGGGGGGACCAACAACATCAAAACAAAAGTGTATCTCGAAAAAAAGGGGTTTGGCTCAGATTATCCGATAATCAAAAAGGCTGCAAAAGTGGGGTTGCAGGTTCAAAAAACCTACCCTCCGCCATCCTTGCTGCACCATCATCATCTAAATTTACGTTTTTTTTTCATCATCACCGCCCAAAAATCGACCGTATCAAAACCCACAGATTCAAAGAACACAAATCAAATCCAGCAACAATAACAACCAAACATGTTGTACATACCCAAAATCACAAAATCAAAGAAAACCCAGCAACAATAACAACCATACATGTTGTACATAACCAAAATCAAATCAAATGAAACCCCAGCAACAATAACAACCAAACATCAATTTACAAGTTTTAAGAGATCAAATAAACATCATAACCCCAGATGGAACATCAAACCACACAAAAGATCCAGAAATCAAAGAACCGGTCACCCACCTCTGCCACACACCACCAAAAAACCCCCACCGCCACCAACCCTAACGCCACCACTACTAACACCGATGCCTACCTCTACCCCACACCCCCACCATCGCCGATCTCTGCCTACCACCACCACCAGATTTCCGGTGGTGAACAAGGAGAGAGAGATCTGAGAAAATCTTACCGACAACGTCTAACAGGAAGGAGATAGAGGTATTCCATCAAAGGTTTAGCACCGGCGAAACACCGGCGAATATGCAGATCTTTGTGATGATTGCGGCAGCGGAGGGGTAGCTGTGGGGTGGCTGCGACGGCGGAGAGGAAGGGAGGCCGGAGAGAGAGAAGCAGGGATGAACGAGGGTGGGAGAGAGAGAAACAGTGGTGGGTGGGGGTTTCACCCTCACCATCAATCATCACCATGGAGGTGGTTTCTTTTGAAGGAGAACCAGGGGAGAGAAACGGGGATGAAGGAGAACTGGATGGGGGAGGGTTTTTCTTTTGAAGTTAGGAAGTGAAAGTATGTTGAGGAGAGAGGAGATTGAGTTTTAAAAAGGTGGAGAGAGAAACTTCTGACATTTTATAAATGAGGAGAGAGGGTGGGGAAATGACATTTGGGGTAAATGACCATAATACCCTTTGGGTTGTCATATTCTTATTGGTTGAGAGTGGTTCTCGCGGTTCTTACAACTGGAGGTGGTTCTTATTTTAGCGGCTCCCTATATATATATATATATATATAACCTTTCAAACGTAAAAAGATAAATTCATCATAATTTCATCAATGAATTATTTTTAAAATAATTAATGTAATAGGGTTTATAAATATTTAGTTGTTCTATATACATTAAAATCGAACTCATAATTTTTTATTGTATCGGTACTTTTAGGGTGTCCTAAGATCCCTAAAACCTTCCTAAGATCCCTATGACACCCCCAAATGTATGGTACCAAGATCAAAAGTTAGTGATCAGTTAATAACGTGGTGACAGAACACACTAAGTGTTAAGTTGGGGGTGACGGACGTCAAAGTGATAGTTGGGGGTGGCAGCGGCCAATAGCCAATACTTAGAGGTGATAAAATCCAATAACCCTTATTTAATATATAAAATTAAATTTACTCAACCCATACAATACATGGGGTTCTTAAAGATATAATTTTTTTTATTATTTAATATATAAAATTACATTTATTCAACCCGTGTAACAAACGAGATTTTTAAATATATATTGTTTTATCATTTGGTATATAAAATTACATTTTTTCAACCCGTGTAATAAACGAGGTTTTTAAAAGATATATTTTTTATTACTTTTTATATAAAATTACATTTATCCAACTCGTATAAAATAAACAATTTAAGTTCTTATGTTGTCAGTGATGCCAAAGAAGGAGCATAATTAACGCCGAATAAAATATTGGGTTATTGGATTTTATCACCCCCAACTATTGGCTATTGGCCGCTACCACCCTCAACTATCACTTTGACGTCCGTCACCCCCAACTTAACACTTAGTGTGTTCTGTCACCACATCGATAACTAATCACTAACTTTTGATCCTGTTTTTATACTTTTGGGGGTGTCATAGGGATCTTAGGAATGTTTTAGGAATCTTTGGACACCCTGAAAAGTATAGTAACAAGCTCAAAAGTTAGTGATCAGTTAACGACATGGTGACAGAACAAACTAAGTGTTAAGTTGGGAGTGGCGGGCGTCAAAGTGATAGTTGGGAGTGGTAGCGGCTAATATCCAATAGTTAGAGGTGATAAAATCCAATAACCCTAAAATATTTACGTGATGATTGCCCTTTGAAATTTTTGTATTTACTCTTTCTCAGGTACACCAGCAAAAAGATTTTGTTTTCCTCTCACAGTGACACGACTTGATAGGTATCAAGAACTGAAATGGTCTTGCTCTGTATTTATTTGCCACATTATATATATTCCATAGCCACTTTAGAAGACAATATAATAAGTTGATTTGTGGTGTTTGGGACACTAAGGTCCGTGTAACCAATGTGAGTAAGTTGATTTGTGGGTAGTTTGGGGCACTAAGGTCCGTGTGCCCAATGACAATGATAATGCGTCCTCTTGTAGAAATCATACAACACGTCGTTCATGTTTCCTCTTGGGTCTTCCTATCATGTTACTTAATGATTTGGCCATTTTAGTGTGTCTTATTTCTATTGGTTTGCTCTCCATTAACTTTTTTCTTGGAAATGTGTGGATTACTCGCGAATGTCGGGATGTCTAGCGTACGTTGTCTTAACCAGGTCCGCGTTAGAAAGCCCCCTCACACATTAGATCACCAATTTAAAATCACTCAATGAGAAACCCCCTATCACCCAGACTTGAACCTGAAATTTGGAGGGGAAAATTCACCCAAACCCACTATAGATGAAACTTAATTACCCGTAGCCACCACAAGAGCAATAGTGATGGTTTGCTCTCCATTAACTATGCCGAAGGAAATATTGTCCGTATCATGAAGTAATAAGTTGGAAACTTGGAATTATCATTATTTCATTATGAAAATCCTTTTGAAATCTAATAATACAACTACTGTTAAAGGACATTCGTATTTTAGCTCTATTTTGTGATACTGATGCTACGAAATATAGTTGTGCTTGATTTCTTTCCCTGACATTCCGTTATAGGTTTTGTTAAAACGAGGTTATACTCAAAATAAAGTATTTATTTGGTATTATAAAACGGTACGATGATAAACTAAATCGTTCTAATTGTTTGACTTTCTAAACATAATGCTTTATTTTCAAATCACGTTTACTTTACATTATCATTTGCTATATTTCGCCGCAACGCACGATATAAAAAACTATTATTATTATTATTAATTTGAAGTCTTCATGAATAGTAATTCAAATTAAATTTAATAATAAACCACTATAAATTCATCATGATTCCATGAATATGATATTTGTAAAATAATTAATGTAATATAGTTTGTAAATATTTAGTTGTTCTATACACATTAAAAACAAACTTATATTTTCTTATGGTATGGGTTTTGATAATTATAATACAACTTTGTTTGCGATAATTAAACCGATATCTTTACCGATATCATGATGAACCGAACCAATATTATCCGAAAAACATCAGTACCGATATACGTTTTTATGGTTTCAGTCGATGTAAAACACGTGTTGATTGTTATACCGAGTGCATGCATCGTATCATATCGTATCTGTAGTGTAGCAAATTGAACCGAGATAACGACCGAAATCCCGTCGTGATAGCGCGAAAAAACCCCACTAACTTATATATATGATTTTACAAATGACATGAAAAATAACATAAATTTTATATGTAATTTTATTAAAGATGTCACACCCCGATATTTCCACGTATTACCGGTGGGCCCGGTGGGGAGTATCGTGACGTAGTTGATATCATCATAGTCAAACAACACAATTTTAAATGCACAGCGGAAGCAAAAGATAGATTTATTTCAACCGAATAAATTGTAATATCAAGTATCACAAAATAGTTGAAAAGATCCATAGGCGGATCAAATAAAAAGGAAACATAGTTCATCAGATTTAAAATGCATCCAAGCTTGCGAGACTCTTTATTGATGCTAAGGAGAGGCCAGCCTATTTCGAGTAGTACCTGCACTTAGCCTTTTTGGGAAAATACGTCAGTTTACACTGGTAAATACAATTAACTGACTCATTTTGAAAAGGTTTAGAAAATTGATTTGAATGCACATGGCACAAAATATTTTATAACTTGGGATAATTATTTATATATAAACTTGTAAAAGAATTACATGTTCGTTATACGTTCAGTAGCCCGGGTTGAATACCGGGTTAAAGATTAATAGACACACCACATGGTATAGTCCCGCGGCGAGTTATTCTCGTAACCGGCGGTTATACCTTATTATTTATATATGCACTGTCGGGTGTACGCCTACACCCCGTGCTTAGGTCGTGGCCATTTCTTAAAATGATGCCAAAGATATCCGAGACATGGTCATTAACCCCCCAAAGGTTTTAAGCAAACAAAACAATTCAAACGGGTCATTTCAATAAAGTAACCTTCATACGATTAAAAATTCAATGCCCGACCAAGCGGTATTTTATATACCGTACCCCAAGCCCGTATAGGGAAAATAAGTTAAAAGTATTTACCTGAGCAAGTATAATTCACAAACAGCAAGTGCAAATAGCTTTTACCGTGTCTCCTAATCTAGAACAAAGGTTTTTAATAACCTATTAGATTCCTAACGGGTCTTTAATTAAGCCTAAACTTAGACCGGTTAGCTTTAAAAGAAGATACGGTTCAAACGTACGATTAAGCGAAGACCGGAATAGAATGTGATTTAGACCCGACAAGTTTGGATACTTGTGTAATATGGGTAAACTAAACACATTCTGGATTTTGAGACAAAAATGATAAGGTTTGACCCGTTTCGGCTAATTTATGCAAATTAGTTACATAAACCGCACCGAACGCGAATAATGCGTAACGGGTAACCAAATGATTCATGAACAGGTTTCCTAAGTTAATATGCCTTAAATATGTTGTGACATAAGTAAGATATCTTCTATTATGCCCGAAATGGATATAAACACAAACTATGCCCCGTAGGGGTATTTTTGTCATTTAAAAGGTTATAAAAGAGATTTAATATAAATATGAGTTTCAGGTCTGGTATAATCAGTAAATACACTTAAATTAATAGGTAATATCAGTGAGGTATTACATATATGTGAAATTTACTATTTATAACTAAACTATGCACCGTAGGGGCATTTTGGTAATTTCACACAAGCCTAAAAGGTCAACTATGGAAATCTGAGTTTAAAACTTTTGCTTACTATTAGAATATAAAAATTTACTGAAAATATCAGTAGGCATCAAACCTTATATGTTTAAAATAGTTTTAATACATACTATGCGTTAAAAACGCTTAAAAGACGATTTTGAGCTATTTCCGGGTTTTTAAAGGAAAGCTGATATTTTTATTATTCCAGAAGGCTCAAAATATTTTATTTATCATATTAGATCAGTAGAAAAAGGTTTGGTATCAAAATAATTTGTAAAACTCATTTTATAGGCCAAAAGGGCAAAACCGGCAATTACCGAATCAAGCTTAGAACTCTATGTTATGCTCAGCCTAAAAATAAATAAAAATCTTTAGAAATCACAAAATATTATTTTATATCAGTAGGTAAAAAGTTTGGTATAACAATTTGGGTTTAAATAGGCTATATGCTAATTACGCCGTTTAATTAATAAAAAGCTTTTCATATACGCTAATGAGCATAACTCCTAATCTAGACCTCAAACTGATGTTAAATTTTAGGGACAAGTCTATAAATCAGTAACGAAGGTTTCTACTCTTTTACATTTTCAAAAATCACATTTTAAGGTCATATGGGCATAATAGTCAACATTTAAGCATTTAACGGAAACATGCATGTGAATCGGATAACTAATGAACCAAGTTGTATAATCACAGAGGGTTATACTAACATGAAACCTGGTCCAAATAAAGCTCAAAGGCATTCCTAAAACATGCTAGATTGGGTCAGAACTGAAAGTCAAACCAAAAGTCAAATTATGCGACTTTCGGTTCCGAACCAAACCTAAACTGAAAATTGTCGGGTTGAACATGTTTAGACATGTTCTTACATTAATTACCAAGTTATATTAATGATAAAACAGGTTGCATGGCTTCTACATTGCTAATTATGCATTAATTTGAAAATAAGCTTTCTGTTGACTTTTTAAGATTAAGTTTGACCCGACAATTGACCTAGTTAGAGTGGGAATCAGAGAGTGCCCTTTTAAGGGTTTATTACCCACATAATTACCCACTCATAGGTACTTTTAATTTGAAATTTGACTGAACAAATTATGATTAATTACGAAGTCAAAACTTAATTACGACGGTTTGACTTTAGGCTAAATAATTAAGCAAAACTGATTTAAGGAATGTTAAGGACACTTACAAAGGTCCTAAGCACGACTAGTGACTCCTAGGAAGGGTGCTTGAGCTCCAAAATTCTCCAGAAGTGAAGTTGTGAAGTTTGCAAGTGAATGTGTTCAAATGAATCAACTTGGGATTTCTTATATAGGAGTTTTTGATGCATCAAGATCATGCCAAGCAACTCTACAGGTGTAATGTGATGCTTGCAGGTGCCCCCTATGCATGGAATACCATTGGGGCAGCCCCTGGTATGTAAAACAAGTGTTTCAAGTCGGTTAACATGCCTGAACTGGCATCTTTGTGAATTTTCTGTCGCTGGCATGCTTAGGCGGCCCGCGTAAGGATCCCCTGACACCTTACGCGGCCCGTGTGAGTGGTCAGAACAGGCCAAACAAGTTTCATTAATTGCAATTCAGCCCCTGGTCCTTTTAAACGTGGTTTTAACTTCCAAATTTGCATTTTCAGCCCTCTAACTTGATTTTTAAGGGCTCCAAGACATATACAAACTTTGTTAAGTCCTTGGTTAACTTTATGATCACCCGAAAAGTCATGAATTTCAACGTTGACGCTTTTAACCCCTCGTATACGAATGTTAACATAACTTTCTCATACTTTATCGAAACCTTGTGAAATTTTTATCACTTATTCTAGTGAGCATAATTAATCATTACAAAGTTTCGAGTTCGCAAAAAGGTCACTCAGAGGTATACTTTAAACATGTTGACACATTTAACCCTTGTAGTTTGTAATCTCTCACTTTCTTCCACAATTAGCTTCGTATGATCCATGATTCATTCGTTTAAGGGTATAAACATCGCGTAGGGTTATTGCAAGATATATTTATCCGTTGTTGACACTTTGAACCCTTTTATTCCCATACTTTCTTTGTTTGTCAACTTTAGTCCTTCATAAGTAATCTTTTACACGTTTAAAGCTCATGACACGTGTCGATACATTATTGGACATAAATTTTCGAGGTGTTACATCCTCACCCCCTTAAAAGTAATCTTGACCTTGAGATTTACTGAAAAAAATGAGGGTACTTCTCTTTCATTATGGACTCTACCTCCCACGTGTACTCGGGACCTCTACGGGCATCCCATTTAACCTTTACAATCGGCACTTGCTTCCTTCGAAGCTTCTTGACTTGTCGATCCTCGATCGACAAGGGTTTTTCAACAAACTTTAAACTCTCATCTATGTGCACATCCTTATGTGATATGACTAGTGACTCATCAACTAGACATTTCTTCAGATTGCAGATGTGGAATACGTTGTGAATACCACTGAGCTCTTCAGGCAAATTTAACTTATAAGCCACTGTTCCGACACATTCGATGATCTCGAATGGTCCTATGTACCTTGGGCTTAATTTGCCTTTCTTACCAAAACGCATCACCCCTTTCCAGGGTGATACTTTAAGCAACACTTTATCACCAACCTTAAACTTTAGAGGTTTACGCCTTAAGTCTGCGTAGCTTTTCTGCCTATCTCTGGCAGCTTTGAGACGATCTCTTATCTGCACAATCTTGTCTGTCGTCTCCAGGACTATATCAGATCCTGTTAGTTAGACGTCTCCAACTTCTGCCCAGCAAACGGGCGTTCTGCACTTCCTTCCATACAAAGCTTCAAATGGTGCAGCTTGGATACTTAAGTGATAGCTATTATTGTACGAAAATTCAATCAGTGGAAGATGTTCATCCCAACTTCCACCTAGGTCAATAACACAAGCCCTTAACATATCTTCTAGCATTTGAATTGTATGCTCACTCTGACCATCCGTTTGAGGATGATATGCTGTGCTGAAGTTCAATCGAGTGCCTAGTGATTGCTGAAAACTTTTCCAGAAATGTGATGTATACCTTGTATCCCTATCAGAAATGATAGACACTGGCACTCCATGGAGAGATACAATCTCATCCACGTATAGCTGAGCTAACTTATCTGAGCTATGTGTTTCCTTAATAGGTAGGAAGTGAGCTGACTTAGTCAATCTATCCACTATCACCCAAATAGTATCATTTCCTTTCTTTGTTTTTGGTAATTTGGTGATAAAATCCATTGTCACCATTTCCCACTTCCAGGTGGGAAGTTCAGGCTGTTGTAGTAACCCTGACGGCTTTTGGTGTTCAGCTTTAACTTGCGCGCACGTCAAACATTTGGCTACATAGGTAGCTGTAGACTTCTTCAAGCCTATCCACCAAAAATTTGCCTTCAGATCCTGGTACATCTTATCAGCTCCAGGATGAACGGAGTACTTAGAACTGTGGGCTTCCTGGAGGATCACATCCCTAAGTCCTCCATAAACTAGAACCCATATTCGTCCATTTAATCTCAGGATTCCGTCCTTGCCATAAGATAACTGCTCTTCAGTTACTCATAGCTTTTCATCAGGATAGTTAGCTTCTAATACAACTTCCTTCTGTGCAGCTAACAACCTTTCATTCAAATTATTCTTTAATTCAATGCTCTTGGAATTGATTCTTATGGGCTTCACTCGTTCCTTTCTACTTAAGGCATCGGCAACCACATTTGCCTTGCCTGGATGGTATCGTATTTCACAAGCATAATCATTCAAAGTTTCCATCCATCGTCGCTGCCTCATGTTCAAATCCTTCTGATTGAACAGATGTTGAAGGCTTTTGTGATCTGAATAGATCACGCACTTGGTACCATACAAGTAATGCCTCCACAGTTTTAGTGCAAATACAACGGCACCCAATTCCAACTCATGGGTGGTGTAATTCTTCTCATGCACCTTTAGCTGTCATGAAGCATAGGCAATAACCTTGCCTTTTTGCATGAGCACACATCCTATACCTGTGTGCGACGCATCACAATATACTACAAATTCATCAATTCCATTAGGCAATGCCAACACAGGTGCATTGCTCAACTTCTGCTTCAGAATATCAAAAGATTCTTGCTGCTTAGACCCCCAGTCAAACTTGCTATTCTTGCGGGTGAGTAAAGTCAGGGGTGCGGCAATTCTCGAGAAGTTTTCAATAAATCGCCTGTAGTATCCTGCCAATCCTAGAAAGCTTCGAATCTCTGTGGGTGTCTTCGGCTCTTGCGAATTCATGACAGCTTCAACTTTAGCGGGATCTACCTAGATACCATGCTCACAAACCACGTGTCCAAGAAACTGGACTTCACGAAGCCAAAATTCACACTTAGTAAACTTGGCATAGAGCTTTTCCTGTTGAAGCAGCTTAAGAATACATCGAAGGTGCTTCTCATGGTCGGCCTGATTCTTTGAATAAATCAGAATGTCGTCAATGAAGACGATAACAAATTTGTCCAAGTAGGGTTTGCAAACGCGATTCATGATGTCCATGAATGCTGCTGGTGCATTAGTGAGCCCAAAAGGCATCACTAGGAACTCGTAATGACCATAACGAGTCCTAAATGCAGTCTTGTGCACATCTTCATCTCTAACCTTTAACTGATGGTAACCTGACCTTAAATCGATTTTAGAGAAATAACTCGCTCCTTGCAATTGATCGAACAGATCGTCGATCCTGGGTAATGGATATCTATTCTTGATAGTAACCTTGTTAAGCTCGCGATAATCGATGCATAGACGCATCGACCCATCCTTCTTTTTCACAAACAGGATTGGTGCTCCCAAGGAGATGAACTAGGATGAATGAAACCTTTTGCCAACAAATAATCTAACTGAGTCCTTAACTCTTTCATCTCTGTTGGTGCCAACCTGTAAGGTGCCCTTGCAACAGGTGCTGCTCCTGGAATAATGTCAATTCTGAATTCTACTTGCCTATCTGGTGGCAAACCAGGTAGTTCTTCAGGGAATACTTCGGGATATTCAGAAATGTCAGGGATATCTTCAATCTTAAGATTTGGCTCATCAATTGTCACTTGAGCCATGTAAATGACACAACCGTTTTTCATACACCTTGATGCCTTAAGCATAGACACTTGCTTAGGTAATCCATACTGGGTATCTCCCTGAATGGTAAGTGGCTCACCAGACGGAGTCTTGATCACCACTTGCTTCTTGTTGCAAACAATCTGGGCATGGTTATGAGATAACCAGTCCATGCCTATAACTATATCAAAACCGGCTAACTTCAAAGGAAGTAAGGACAATGGAAAAGAGTGGTTCCTAATGGATATGCGTAACACCTCGTAAAATCACGTCCAATGAAGTATTGACACGTGTAATAAACCCTAATGTGGTCAAACATTGAATTTAAGGGACTAATTTTTTGAAAAATCGAAAACTTTGGTTATGAAAGGACTAAAAGTGTTAGCATACCTAAAATAAGTTTCTAAATAACCTCTCACAATATTTATATTCACAAATGAGCCACTTGGCTATCGAGTGTAGCCGTTTGCAGAATTAATTGAAAGTTTGCGCAATGAAGGGTTAAAAGCGTCAATATGTTAATTCTTACCTCTGAGTTACCTTTTAACAAACCGGGAGCTTCATGATATTTTATTATACTCTCGGGAATGCTAATTATTGGCCTACTAAGGTTTTTATGCCTATAAGTAAAGTTACGCGCAACTTTGCAAGTTAGAGGGGCTAAAAGTGTCAATATGTTTAATTATACCTCTGAATGACCTTTTAGCGAACCCGAAGCATCGTGATGTTTAATAATACTTTCAAGAATGCCTAATATGGATTAGATGAGGCTTCGATGCTATTAGATGATGAGATGCGCAAGTTTGCGCAATAGAGGGACCTAAAGCGTCAACTTTTGAATCTACGCCTTTCGGTGACCATTTAAGCAAACGAGAGCGTAGTAATATTTAACTATATGCTTGGGAATGAATAATATGGGCCATGGAAGGCTTGGATATCATTAAACATCATTTCGCGCTACTTTGCGCAATTAAAGGACTATTTGCGTCAAACTGCAAAAGTATGCCGATTCGTATGGTAACGGACCTTTCGGAATATGACCATGAGTTAAACATACCCTATTTATTCTTTTTATAGCTTAGATATAGGCTTAGAGGTGTTTCGTGCGCAAAAATAAACTTTTAAGTCATGCAGGGACTAAAAGTGTCAAAAAGTGCACAAGTTTGCATTTTCGCGCATATCTCACATTCTGAATATCTACGGTCACCCAAAAATTTATATAAGCACTAAAATATTTTATTTTAGTATATGGCTTGATAAAATTCCATTCGTCGCGTAGTTTGGATCATTATTCGCGTCCGTTCGTGTTTCGTCGTAATTAGACGAACAACGTGACCGTACGGCCAAACGAACCGACATCCGACATGTTTTTGAGCCTGTTTCAGGTTCCCTATGTTTAGGCTTCATTGTAGAGCCTTGAAAATAGCTTAACAGGCCTTAAACATGCCAAACGTGTCCTTAAAAGCTAACAGGGACCAAATCTGCCATTTCTAAAACTTGGTTTGCTGATCAGACATTCAGGCGGGGCGCGTAAGCCCTCTTAGACTCTTATGCGGGGTGCGTGAACCTGCCAGACCTGCAAAATGTTGTTTACAGCTTGTTCCAGCTGGTTCTAGGGGTTGCAAGTGGTTTTAACAAGTCTATGGGCTTGTTTAAGGGCGCCCATAGTATTCTAAATCAGGGGGTGCACTTGTACGGCTCAGATCAAAACTCGTTTATCGAGGAACAATCTTAACGGTCTTGGAAAAACTATATAAACCCACAAGCTTTCATTCTAACTCACACTTGATTTCTGAATTCTCTAAGTTGGAGACCTTGCTCTTCATACCTAAGAATTTAGGATCAAAACCTCCTTGCTTGGACCCTATGTAAGTGTCCTTTCATGCTTAGTTTAATTATTTAGCGTTTTTAGCCGAAAAGTCAAGCGTTGTGATAAACGCTTTGACTTTTAAACGGTTGAGCCATTGTTCGTAACGAACATGGTTACGTGACCTTAATTAGGTAGGTGTTTAACCCTCAAAAGGGCACCTCCTAATTACCACGTTTACTTAGTTAAATTGTCGGGTCAAATAAAAGTCAAACGTGTTAGTTTTAAATAAATTCATAACTATTAATATAAGAAACCATGAAATCAGTTTTCTTGCTTTAATAACTTGGTAAATATTAGTTGAACATGCCTAAGCATGATTCAACCCGACAATTCTAAGTATAGGGTCGGTTCGGAACCGAAAGTCGCAAAAGTTGACTTTTGCTTTGACTTTCAGTTCTGACCCGATTTAGCTTAGTTTAGATATGCCTTAGGATTCCTTTAGGACTAGGTTATAGGTAAGTGTAACCCTCTGAGGTTATACAACTTGGTTCCTTAGTTATCCGATTCATATGCATGTTTCCGTTAAATGCCTAAATAATGACCATTATGCCCTTTTGACCCTAAAAACGAGAATTTTGAAAATGTGAGAGGACTATAATCTTTATTACTGAATTATAAACTTGTCCCTAAAATTTGACATTAGTTTGAGGTCTAGATTAGGAGTTATGCTCATTAGCGTAAATGAAAAGCTTTTATTAATAAAACGGCATAATTAGCGTATAGCCTATCTAAACCCAATTTTTGATACCAAACTTTTTACCTACTGATATAAAATAATATTTTGGGATTTTCAAAGATTTTTATTTAATTTTAAGCTGAGCATAACATAGAGTTCTAAGCTTGATTCGGTAATTGTCGGTTTTGCCCTTTTGGGCTATAAAATGAGTTTTTCAAATCATTTTGATTCCAAACCTTTTTCTACTGATCTAATATGATAAATAAAATATTTTGAACCTTCTGGAATAATAAAAATATCAGCTTTCCTTTAAAAACCCAGAAATAGCTCAAAATCGCCTTTTTAAGCGTTTTTAACGCATAATATGTATTAAAACTATTTTAAACATATAAGGTTTGATGTCTACTGATATTTTCAGTAAATTTTTATATCCTAACAGTAAGTAAAAGTTTTTAAACTCAGGTTTCCAATTTTGACCTTTTAGGCTTAAGTGAAATTACCAAAATGTCCATTCGGTGCATAGTTTAGTTATAAATGGTAAATTTCACATTTATGTAATACCCTACTGATATAACCTATTAATTTAAGTATGTTTACTGTTTATATCAGATCTGCAACTCAGATTAATATTTAACCTCTCTTATAACCTTTGAAATGACCAAAATACCCCTACGAGGCATAAATTGGTTTTAAATTCGTTTTGGGCATAATGGAAGGTATCCTACTGATATCATAACATATTTAAGGCATATTAACTTAGGAAACCTGTTCATGACTATTTTGGTTACCCGTTACGCACTTTTCGCGTTCGGATCGGCTTATGTAACTAGTTTGCATAAATTAGCCGAAACGGGTCAAACCTTATCATTTTTATTTCAAAATCCAGAATGTGTTTATTTTACCCTTATTACACAAGTATACAAGCTTGTCGGGTCTAAACCACATTCTAATCCGGTTCTCGCTTAACCATGCGTTTTGAACCGTATCCTCCTTTAAAAACTAACCGGTCTAAGCTTAGGCTTAATTAAGACCCGTTAGGAATCTAATAGGTTATTAAAAACCTTCGTTCTAGATTTAGGAGCCCAGTAAAAGTTATCTGTACTTGCTAATTTGATATACGGCCGGGATTGAATTTATATTTAGCTCAGGTAAATACTTTTAACTTATTTTCCCTATACGGGCTTGTGGTACGGTATATAAATACCGCTTGGTCGGGCATTGAATTTTTAATTGTATGAAGATTAATTTATTGAAATGTCCCGTTTAAATTGTTTTGTTTGGTTAAAGCCTTTGGGGGGTTAATGACCATGTCCCGGATATCCTTGGCATCATTTTACGAAATGGCCACGACCTTAGCACGCGGGTGTAGGCGTACACCCGCTAGTGCATATATAAATAATAAGGTATAACCGCCGGTTTCGGGAATAACCCGCCGCGGGACTATATCATGTGGTGTGTCTATTAATCTTTAACCCGGCGTCAATCCGGGCTACTGAACGTATAACAAACATGTAATTCTTTTACAAGTTTATATATAAATAATTATCCCAAGTTGTAAAATGTTTTGTGCCTCGTGCATTTAAATCAATTTTCTAAACCTTTTCAAAATGAGTTAGTTAATTGTATTTACCAGTGTAAACTGACGTATTTTCCCAAAAAGGCTAAGTGCAGGTACTAATCGGAATAGGTTGGCTACTCCTAGCATCAATAAAGAGTCTCGCAAGCTTAGATGTCAAAATCTGTTGAACAATTATCTTTTATTTGATCCGCCTGTGGATCCTTTACATTCCGTTTGTAATACCTTGATATTATTTTATATCGGTTTGTAATATATTTATCTTTTGCTTCCGCTGTGCATTTAAATTATGTTGTTTGACTATGATGATATCAACTATGTCACGATACTCCCCACCGGGCCCACCGGTAATACGTGGAAATATCGGGGTGTGACAGGTTGGTATCAGAGCCAACATTGAGTGAATTAAACACTAGCCTTTTGTGTTTAATCTCAATGACACAGTAGCACATTCCTTGACCTTCTGAGTCTAGACTTAACATAGGAATACTATCATCTCTATTCGGAGAATTATTGCTTTCAATTTTATATTCTAATACGTCGCCAAGCAAAGAAGCCATAATGGAAATTCTCCCCATTTGAAGCCTAGGGAAGGCCGAGCTTCGTACTGCGACTAGGATTAACGTGCAACCAATGAGAAAACATTCAGAAATAAAATGAAGAAGAAACTCTTTTTGCTGAAGTTCGTTTCCTTAGTAAATCCTTATAAGGGCATACTTATTTTTCAGTCCCTTCATGGACAACATCATTCCTTTCAAGTCCCGTTTAGGGCAATTCTGTACCTCTTTTAAAAATCATTGGAATGTTATCTAAAGTTATTCATCAATTCATATGAATATAAAATATGAAATAATAACATTCCTTTGATAAGATCTACCATTATAATAAAATGGCAAAATCTAAAAAGAACAAGACCTAGCCCAGGTGTCATTTTAAGAACAGGGCCAAGATGGCAGTTCCTCAATTAGATTCAGATCCTTATTAACATCTCAATTTAGGATTGCTCTGCGTTAAATATTAAAAAGAATCTTAAAGGTACAACCTAGCCTATATGACTTTTCAGACAAGGCCAAGATGGTAGAACCTATTCAAAAGATTCAAATCCTTGTTAACATTCCTTGCAAATGTGATTCAATCACATAAATCATCCTTATACTGGATTCTTCCGAAATCCTTTCTTATTTGGTGAATTAAGCATCCATTAGGGATGTAATGCTTACGGGGCCGTATTCATTGTCATATAAGACAAAAGACAGTCGTAGCCTACAACTCCCTATCAAGAAAAGGCATGATCAACGTTCGAGCCTAAATACCTTGATTCTATGAAATCATGGTTTATAATTTAAAGTTGCCCTTGTGACTTGGCCTTTTATGCCATAATTATATTTTAATTAAGTTTAGGATAATTATAATGAAAAACCTGAATAAAATAAATATCATTCCTTTCTTGCCAGTATATATGTTAAAAGAAATTCAGATCCTTGTTAACATCTGAAAATATGTTAACACTCCTGACAACAGTGATGCGATAAAATCACACTTGTCACCTTCATATTAGGAATTTCCAAACCCCTTATTTAGCGTAAATGATCAAGAGGAATCATGGCTAATAAACGTCGAACATGATGAACACATCAAAACATCCATTGGGATGATTACCTTCGGGCAAAGATGTATACATGAAAAAGATAGTTTTATTTCATAACTTCTTATCAAGACAATGAACTATGAAATTTTCCGATCCAAAGGAATCATCGATTATGTTTTAAAATTTCCCTAGTGACAAGGCATCTATGCCATCAAAAGTCCTTTGGAACAAGCCCTTGTGCTATATAAAATGTTAGTACGACATTGACAGTCGTGATTTATGTCCCCTGTCTAATAAATATGAAGGATTATATTCCGTTCAAGCGCCAAAGATGGATTATTTAAAAACCTAGGCAAAACATAATCAAATAAATTTAATACTATCTATTGGCCTATATGGTTGAGTTACACCATGGCTATTTAATCATCAAACTCGACGACTCCCTATATAATTAATTAAATTATTACCACTTGGTTTGTAGCCGTCAAAGCTTCACCATGGCCGACTCATCTGAAGCTCACCATCATCCAGCTGATCAGAATAATGATGCAAGACTGAACTTAACGGGCGCCGAGCTACAGGCTATGTTAGATACAGCCGTAAATAAGGCCGTGGACCGAGCGTTAAAGGATCATAAGCGAAAGTGCGATAATACCCCGAATAAGGGATTCAAAAAGGGTAAGACCGGTTCAAGCTATAACCAGTCCAAGCCAAAGGAGTCAAAACCCGAATGTAAAACCTGCGGGAAGAAGAACTTCGGAAAATGTTTCTATGATCAGACCAGGGGATGTGTCATCTGTAAAGAGATGGATCATAAGACCCATGAATGCAAGGACTTGAAGGACAACCAGCAGTCAGGTGAAAAGACCAGATGCAAAACCTGTAGGAAATGCCACCTCGGGAAATGCAGATTTGAACCTCAGCCTCTATCCTGTGGAATCTGCAAGTCTAAGGAGCATAAGACCTTGGATTGCAAGAAGTTAGAAGACGCAACCTGCTATGGTTGCAATGAAAAAGGGCACATCAAGACGAATTGCCCAAATAAAACCAAGAAGCATGGGGAGGCTAAGAAGACCAAAGCTGGAAGCTCTCAAATGGATGCTCAAGAGGCTATTCAGGATGACAATGTCACAACAGGTACTTTCTTTGTCAATAACTCTCATGCTAGAGTATTATTTGATTCAGGTTCAGATGAGTCTTTCGTAGACAATAGATTTTGTAAATCATTAAATCTGCTTGTTTAAAACTCTAAGCGTTAAGTATAAAGTAGATTTGGCCGATAGTACCTCAGAGACTGATTCAGCAATATTAGATGGATGTTTTATATCCATTAGGAATCATTCTTTTCCGCTATCCTTATTAAAATAAGAGGGACTCGATATAGTGATAGGAATGATTTGGTCGTCTTAAAAATCAAGCCCATATTGTGCATGATAAGAAGCAAGTAGTTATCAAGACTCCTTATGATGAGCCTTTGACAATACAAGGAGACACTGGGTAAGGATTGCCTTAGCACTTGTTGAATATGGTATTTAATACCAAAGATTCGAGTATAGAAAACTCAGAAGAGACAAACAACAGTCGCGATGCTGGAGATGCGACAAATGTTAATGGTGCATTCAATGTGAACCTCAATGTTAATGGAGTTAATCTCCAAAACTGTAATTAACGCAGCTATTAGAAAGGCTATGAGAAAAGTCATGAAAAGGTTCAAGAAGCCAGATGTTGCTCGCTCTAAAACACATGTCGCTGCTCATGAGAAGAGCTTTATTTATACTTCAAATGCAAAGAATAACCCAAACAAAATCATATGTGGCAAGGAGCCCATTCTTTTCCGGATGTACTTAAAAGTACTTCATCTCTTGGAAGTCAAGAGACTTCAATAGTAAAAAGAGGCCATCGATTGCGGGAAATTGTTGGATGAAGTAGAAACCATTAGGTGTATCAGTGGTTATGCTGGAAAGGACACGGTAAGGTATACATCTCAGTCATTCGATGGCAATATCCTTGATTTGTGAGGACATTAATGAAGTCCACAAGAAAGATCCTCTTATACATTATGGGATGGTCCAAGTTTTAAGGACCTTATTAGAAAAACCTATTATCCGCGTCACGAAATGGAAAAAGATGGAATAAGAATTTTATGACTCTCACCATAAAAGTTCTAGAATGTCGACAATATGTTACAAATTTTGATTCATTGGCTGAGATAGTGCCCTATTCAGTTTACCCAAATTCTAAGCTTAATGCAATAATCATTGGTGGTTAGCATCGGCAATAAAAAGGGCACATTAAGGTTTCAAAGTCTGCTTATTATAAATCCATATTGGATCTACCTCAGCTACTCACGTTTCATAGATTAAGAAATAACTAGTCAAAGCTAAGACTGCCCTAAAATTTGTCAAAGATTTCGCAGCTAAGTTTAAAAGGATTAAGAATGGAGGCGTTTAACCCTCCTGATGAAGGATTAGAGGTAGCTCACATTAATGACACCAAATAAATCCCTTATTGTAATTTTATTACTAAGAGTTACGTTTGGTTTCAGGTGCTGCTAAGTCTCTCATAAGATCATAAGTTTAGCAAACCTTTAGAAACTCTCCCGTAAGAACCCCAGATATTAAGTATAAGGTAAAACTTACAGGCAAAATCATATGAGCCATTTCTTCTGTTCCTGTCAGAAACCTTTAGTCGTAGAATTTTAGAAGTATCCTCTCTCTAGAGGAAGTGCGTCAGCATATATAGTTGATATCTCCTTAATCACTATCGATTACGAATACCAGATGGTATGATAAAAGCGCCATATGAGGATTTGTGTATCTTAATATGTTCCATAGATTGCTTCCATGCCTGATCAGTATGGAGGTTTAATGCATGGGACCACAAAGATATTCCGATGGTCATATGATACTAAAGTCAACTAATGGTATTCAAAGAAGATACCCAGAATGGAATTGTCCAAGTAAATGTTCCCGATTAAGGAATTCGTGGACTTGTAACATAAATGTGTCAATTATTTGACACAAGAAATGATGGATGAACTGGAGCCTGAGATATGGAAAATCTCTGTAACCTCTTTGTATCTTGATTATCTTCTCCTAAGATTACCCTGTTTACCCCTGAGAGGAAGGTTGAGTTAAGATTTATATCCCATTTAGGGCTGTATTATTATGAAATCTCCAAGACGGCTAGTACCATCATTGGAAGAATCGAAGCCCTGATTAACTGAGTTTTAAAATAGAGGATTCATATAGCCTAACTTAATATCCTGAGAATTCGGTATAGTTAATTATGAAAGACGGTTCATTTTGCTTATGCATTGGTTACCGCAACCCTAATTAGGCAACAATTAAGAATTTCCATCAGCTGCCCAGGATCGTCGATTTGTTCGACTAACGGCAAGGATTAGTTATTCCTTAAGATAAATTTTAAGCAGTGGTTGGAATAACCATCTCACCTTAAAATAAGTTTTTCTATAATAGTTGTTATATAAGTATCAAGGCTACTCCTTTGGAAACCTTGTATAGATGAAATATTAAAACGTCCGTTTGAAGGACGGAACTTTGGGTAGTCAAATTACCAGGATCTGAAAGTTGCATTGGAAACAACGAATAAGATCATGCGAATCCATAATCATCTGTAAGATGCCAGTATTCGGCAGAAAATCAAGGATTAATGAGAGTAGCAACCCTTTTGAGTTCTTGTTGAAGAAGAAGGTTCAACAAAAGATATCACCCTGGGAGGGTGTGCCAATTTATTAATTATCAAGCTAGTTCAGCTCTGAATATATAGAATCATTCGAGGGGATCGAATGTATCAAGATCAAATAGCTTATAAACTAAAACCTATTTAAGGAGCTTGGCGGAACTCGCAATGCATTATACACTAATGATTTAAGGATGTGTTTCGCCAATAATTCGAGAAGCATTATCACATAATGATATGCAGATTTATGATATGATGAGAAACCTGCATCGATTGAGGATCGACAGGTTAAGAAGCTCCAACAAGGATACATGTACCTATTATAGAGGTCAACTTGGGAGCTTGGAGAGGCTCCAGATATGCTATAGAAGTTAAAACCATTATCCGACAAAAGTACTTCCAGTATTTAGAAAATCTTGAGGTCGAGATTTCTTTTAAGGGGGTGAGGATGTAACACCTGGTAAAATCACGTCCAATGAAGTATTGACACGTGTAATAAACCCTAATGAGGTCAAACATTGAATTTAAGGGACTAATTTTTCGAAAAATTGAAAAATTTGGTTATGAAAGGACTGAAAGTGTTAGCATACCTAAAATAAGTTTCTAAATAACCTCTCACGATATTTATATTAACAAATGAGCCACTTGGCGATCGAGTGTAGCCGTTTGCGGAATTAATTGAAAGTTTGCGCAATGAAGGGTTAAAAGCCTCAATATGTTAATTCTTACCTCTGAGTGACCTTTTAACAAACCGGGAGCTTCATGATATTTGATTATACTCTCGGGAATGCAAATAATTGGCCGACTAAGGTTTTTATGCCTATAAGTAAAGTTACGCGTAACTTTGCAAGTTAGAGGGGCTAAAAGTGTCAATATGTTTAATTATAAATATGAATGACCTTTTAGCGAACCCGAAGCATCGTGATGTTTAATAATACTTTCAAGAATGCCTAATATGGATTAGATGAGGCTTCGATGCTATTAGATGATGAGATGGGCAAGTTTGCGCAATAGAGGGACCTAAAGCGTCAACTTTTGAATCTACGCCTTTCGGTGAACATTTAAGCAAACAAGAGCGTAGTAATATTTAAGTATATGCTTGGGAATGAACAATATGGGCCATGGAAGGCTTGGATATCATTAAACATCATTTCGCGCTACTTTGCGCAATTAAAGGACTATTTGCGTCAAACTGCAAAAGTATGCCGATTCGTATGGTAACGGACCTTCCGGAATATGACCATGAGTTAAACATACCCTATTTATTCTTTTTATATCTTAGATATAGTCTTAGAGGTGTTTCGTGCGCAAAAATAAACTTTTACGTCATGCAGGGACTAAAAGTGTCAAAAAGTGCACAAGTTTGCATTTTCGCGTATATCTCACATTCTGAATATCTACGGTCACCCAAAAATTTATGTAAGCACTAAAATATTTTATTTTAGTATATGGATTGATAAAATTCCATTCGTCGCGTAGTTTGGATCATTATTCGCGTCCGTTCGTGTTTCGTCGTAATTTGACGAACAACGTGACCGTACGGCCAAACGAACCGACATCCGACATGTTTTTGAGCCTGTTTCAGGTTCCATATCTTTAGGCTTCATTGTAGAGCCTTGAAAATAGCTTAACAGGCCTTAAACATGCCAAACGTGTCCTTAAAAGCTAACAGGGACCAAATCTGCCATTTCTAAAACTTGGTTTGCTGATCAGACATTCAGGCGGGGCGCGTAAGCCCTCTTAGACTCTTATGCGGGGTGCGTGAACCTGCCAGACCTGCAAAATGTTGTTTACAGCTTGTTCCAGCTGGTTCTAGGGGTTGCAAGTGGTTTTAACAAGTCTATGGGCTTGTTTAAGGGCGCCCATAGTATTCTAAATCAGGGGGTGCACTTGTACGGCTCAGATCAAAACTCGTTTATCGAGGAACAATCTTAACGGTCTTGGAAAAACTATATAAACCCACAAGCTTTCATTCTAACTCACACTTGATTTCTGAATTCTCTAAGTTGGAGACCTTGCTCTTCACACTTTCAGTTCTGACCCGATTTAGCTTAGTTTAGATATGCCTTAGGATTCCTTTAGGACCAGGTTATAGGTTAGTGTAACCCTCTGAGGTTATACAACTTGGTTCCTTAGTTATCCGATTCATATGCATGTTTCCGTTAAATGCCTAAATAATGACCATTATGCCCTTTTGACCCTAAAAACGAGAATTTTGAAAATGTGAGAGGACTATAATCTTTATTACTAAATTATAAACTTGTCCCTAAAATTTGACATCAGTTTGAGGTCTAGATTAGGAGTTATGCTCATTAGCGTAAATGAAAAGCTTTTATTAATAAAACGGCATAATTAGCGTATAGCCTATCTAAACCCAATTTTTGATGCCAAAATTTTTACCTACTGATATAAAATAATATTTTGGGATTTTTGAAGATTTTTATTTAATTTTAGGCTGAGCATAACATAGAGTTCTAAGCTTGATTCGGTAATTGCCGGTTTTGCCCTTTTGGGCTATAAAATGAGTTTTTCAAATCATTTTGATTCCAAACCTTTTTCTACTGATCTAATATGATAAATAAAATATTTTGAGCCTTCTGGAATAATAAAAATATCAGCTTTCCTTTAAAAACCCAGAAATAGCTCAAAATCGCCTTTTTAAGCGTTTTTAACGCATAGTATGTATTAAAACTATTTTAAACATATAAGGTTTGATGTCTACTGATATTTTCAGTAAATTTTTATATCCTAACAGTAAGTAAAAGTTTTTAAACTCAGGTTTCCAATTTTGACCTTTTAGGCTTAAGTGAAATTACCAAAATGCCCATTCGGTGCATAGTTTAGTTATAAATGGTAAATTTCACATTTATGTAATACCCTACTAATATAACCTATTAATTTAAGTATGTTTACTGTTTATATCAAAACTGTAACTCAGATTAATATTTAACCTCTCTTTTAACCTTTGAAATGACCAAAATACCCCTACGAGGCATAAATTGGTTTTAAATTCGTTTTGGGCATAATGGAAGGTATCCTACTGATATCATAACATATTTAAGGCATATTAACTTAGGAAACCTGTTCATGACTATTTTGGTTACCCGTTACGCACTTTTCGCGTTCGGATCGGCTTATGTAACTAGTTTGCATAAATTAGCCGAAACGAGTCGAACCTTATCATTTTTATCTCAAAATCCAGAATGTGTTTAGTTTACCCTTATTACACAAGTATACAAGATTTTCGGGTCTAAACCACATTCTAATCCGGTTCTCGCTTAACTATGTGTTTAGTTTACCCTTATTACACAAGTATACAAGCTTTTCGGGTCTAAACCACATGATAATAAGGTATAACCGCCGGTTTCGGGAATAACCCACCGCTTGACTATATCATGTGTTGTGTCTATTAATCTTTAACCCGGCGTCAATCCGGGCTACTGAACGTATAACAAACATGTAATTCTTTTACAAGTTTATATATAAATAATTATCCCAAGTTATAAAATGTTTTGTGCCTCGTGCATTTAAATCAATTTTCTAAACCTTTTCAAAATGAGTCAGTTAATTGTATTTACCAGTGTAAACTAACGTATTTTCCCAAAAAGGCTAAGTGCAGGTACTAATCGGAATAGGTTGGCTACTCTTAGCATCAATAAAGAGTCTCGCAAGCTTAGATGTCAAAATCTGTTGAACAATTATCTTTTATTTGATCCGCCTGTGGATCCTTTACATTCCGTTTGTAATACTTTGATATTACTTTATATCGGTTTGTAATATATTTATCTTTTGCTTCCGCTGTGCATTTAAATTGTGTTGTTTGACTATGATGATATCAACTACGTCACGATACTCCCCACCGGGCCCACCGGTAATACGTGGAAATATCGTGGTGTAACAATATGAAACATCCATCTAACACGGTTGATGCGGTTTCTATGGTGCCATCGGCTAATTCAACCTCATATTTTATGCTTAGGGTTCTAACAGGTAGGTTTAACAACTTACAAAACTTATCATCAACAAATGACTTATCTGCTCCAGAATCAAATAACACCCTTGCATATACATCATTAATAAGGAAGGTACCTGTTATGACATTATCATTCTGGATCGCCTCTTGTGCGTTCATCTGGAAAACCCTAGCATTGGTCTTTTTCCCATCTTCAGCCTTCTTTGCAAACTTTGGGCAATTGGACTTAATGTGCCCTTTCTCGTTGCAGTTGTAGCACGTTGCATCCTTGATTTTCTTACAGTCTAATGTCTTGTGCTCAGAAGATTTACAAATCCCACAAGCTCTCGGCTGTGACTGGGATTTTGATTCATATCTGCACCTCCCCAAATGGTGCTTCTTACAGACTTTATACTTGGGTTTATCACCCGACTTTTGACCATCCTTTTTCGTTCCAGAACTCTTCTTGTGGTCATTGTTTCCCTTACGCTTCTTGTCTGAACGTCATGAGTTGTCATCCTCACGCTTCCTCTTCTCAGTGTCTGTGTTTCTCAGCGATCTCTGCCTGACCGCGTCCAAAGTAAGGGACAATGATATATCAGCTGCAGACCGAAAAGTAGCTGGTCTGGAGGCCTTCACACTGGCCTTGATTTCTGGGGCCAAACCCCCAATGAAACGAGCTATCCTCTTGGGTTCCGGAGTTACCAGATATGGAACCAGTCTTGACATAGTGTTGAAGCTCGTAAGGTAGGCTTGACAATCTAGGTTTTTCATAACCAACGACAAGAAATCAGCTTCAATCTTTTCAACCTCATGCTGAGGGCAGTAATTCTCCTTAATCAATGTCATAAACTGCTCCCAAGACAGATTGTACAATGGGATTTTCCCAGTGTCTTTGATCAAAGACCTCCACCAGGCTAGTGCCTCACCTTTGAATGACTGGGATACAAACTTTACTACATCCTTATTAGCGCATCCACTGATATCTACCACAGTGTCCATCTTGTCTAACCATGACATGCAATCAACTGCCCCCTTTTCCCCGGTGAAATCCCTGGGTTTGCAGGAGACAAAGTATTTATAAGTGCAACCTTTAGCACGTGGTACTTGATTTAATACAACTCTCTTAGATGGAACACTCCTCTGGTTTGATGAGTGATTAGAATCACTTTTGTGAGCAGTATGAGTTCTTGAGGGTGGCTTCGTATGTGGTACAAATTGGGTCCTTACATGGGTACCACTGGATTCATTGAATTGCCTATCCAAAGCTCTTGTAACAGCATTGACTATCAATGCCTGTAATTCTGTTCCTGCTACGTTGACTCTGGAGGTGTCATGATTATCTCTGGGGTGACTGTTGACTTCGTCTGACCCAGGCATGTAGCTTGATTGCTACATAAAATAATGATTTTAATTCATTTAGAGGTCTATAACAGTTTTATCATTATAGATGATTTATTAATCATGGTATTTAAGAACCATTTTGATTAATTTGCTAAGCATATATATATTCAGGATTTTTCATTATAATAATCCTTAGTTATAATTAAAATATATTAATGGCATAAAAGGCCTAGTCATATGGACAGTTTTAAATTTTTTAATCATGATCTTATAGGTCAAGGTATTGAGGTTTTAGTCATAATTTATTACCTCTTCTTAACAGGGGGTCGAAGACCACGACTGTCTTTTGTCTTATATGACAATGAATATAGCCCGTAGGCATTATATCCCTATTGGATGTTTAATATAATAAAAGAATTTGGAAGAATCCAATGCAAAGATGACTTATGTGATTTTATCGAATCACATTTTGTCACACCCCGACCACGTAGAACATACAAAACGTGGCGGAAATGTCGGGGAGTGTTGTAACAGAATTAATCGTTTCAAATCTATGGCAATTAAAGTTTCGTTTTATTAATCAATTATGAGAGTTTACATTGTTTAAACAAGAAACAAAGAGTACATAACATAAGTTAACTAGTTATTGTCTCGTTTTAAGTCGCTAAGGCACGAGTCCATCCTAAATATAGCATGTATCAACAATCATTGCAAAGCAGTACCTGAAACATGTGTAAAAACGAGGTCAGCAAAGAAATGCTGGCGAGTACATAGGTTTTGTGAAAATAAGATTCATGACTTCTGTTTAAGAAAATGTTTAGTTATGAACCTTGTAATTTGCTTTGCCTTTGTAAATCATTTGAAAAAAAACGATGAGTTCAGGTGATATGTATAATAAGAGAATAATGCATGATTAAATGAATAACCATGTAATATGAGTTTGTATAAGATAAGTTGTTTGTAAATAAATGTCTTGTGAAAAGTATGTTATTTGTATAAAATGTTTATATGTATCAAACTGAAATGATTCAAATAACGCTGCGATATATGTAATACCATACAAACACTTATATATAGGAAGTACCAGCGGCGTATCCACCATGCTTGTATCATATTACACACGCATCGTTACTTAATCACTTATTCAAACCAAACCATCCAGATGTAAAATGTTCATGTCTAATGTAAATCATGTAATATGTATTCAATGTGATTTGTATAAATAAATGTAAGATTTAAACAAATAACCTTATAGTAGCATATTAAAAGTATACTTTGGATTTGTAAGTAACATATTAAACTATGTTTTTGGTTTCATATATAACATATCAAAATATGCTTTAGATGTGATAAATAACATATTAAACTATGTTTTGGTTTCATAAATATATGTTGGTTTTGTACAATACCACACATGAGAGTATATTCAACTATACTTTAATAGTGTGATTTAAGAATTCATTCAGACCTAGTGCATCAAAATACACCTTTGAGACTATAGGAATACCACAAAGGAAATCCCTATTTGGATGGAGCAACAAATTGATTTCAGACATTCCATGACAACAGGAATGGGGTGTCAAATCCTATAGCGCTATATCATACTAACAATCGGTCTGGTGAACATAAAATAAGTACAATTCAACAATTTATTTTATGTTCTTTGAGAAATCAATGTTTAAACTATAATTAGTCATTCAGTTTGTCAAATGATAAGTAATAACATGTATAATCAATTATACTTTTGGAATCATGAAAATAACAGATAGGTACACATGCTTCACCCCAAAACAGTTTAGAAAACAGTAAAAGAGGGGAATAATGTACTCGCCTGAGAGTGCTTAGGAGTCTTGAACAACTACCAAGTAAGCTAGAGGAGTCCCGGAAATCAAACGGTACCTAATATAGGTAACTACATAAATAACCCGGACCTAAATCGGAAGACTGGGTAGCAGGAGGGTCTGTAAACCAAATGAGTGTAGGAACTCATATGATATGGTTTAACAAAGCCTACATACTAAATGAAACTTAACCTAAGTATTATCGACCCATCGCGACCCATTAAGGTAGCTTATGCTACTTTAACGCGTCGTGCGCGTGAAACGCGTTCGGACCGTCTAACTAGTCCTATGACAAGTGTTATATGCCTAAACATGTTACATAATCAGTTATGTGACAAAAGTTTAGGTTACATATGCTTAATTACCAATTACACATGAAAAGGGTATTCTGGTAATTTACCTAAGGCATATAAACTACCTATCATACAACTACTTAAACGAAGCGACCATAGGGTATAACCTCGGAAGGTTATTCCCTACCTACTATGGTCACCTAATGTATTTGGTCGGATCCTAATGATCGACCAAATGGGTCGGGTTCGAGGTATAAGCGATTTATTAGATCGCTTACCCTACGACCCTAGACAACGTGGTAATCAGTAGGCATAGTCCCAAGGGACTATTACCAACGTGATTACACTCACGTTGCGAAGTTCAAACGAACTTCGCATTGACCATAACTGGTCAATGTAGAAAGTCAAACAAAGTTTGACTTTCAGACTCGAAAGACTCGAAAAGCAATAAAAGAACGAAAGAATACTTACGAAGGGTCCCCGAATGCTAATCCCGATCCAAGAACTCAGGTATGAAACAATGGTTTCAACTTAGAGCTCTCAAATCAGAATTCTTGTAAGAAATGAGGTTGGGGTGATGGGGTATTTATAGTTTTCGGGTAACCGTTAGGATCGTTTCATGGAAAACGTGCCATGATCCAAGGCGTACACTTGTCGGAAACTCATGGTGGCTAAAAACCATCCTTATCAGCTGATTAGGCAAGTGGTGAGTGTGTGGTTGTGGTTAAAACAGCTGCAAACAGCTGTTAATGCAGTTAATCTGGTCCAGAAGGCGGACGCGGCCCGCTTCAGGATCAGCCAAACATAATGCGGGCCGCCTGAGCATGTCAGATCAGAAACATGTTTGAAAAATGACAGTTTCAGTCCCTGCACATGTTTAAGGCCATTTCCGACACTTCTAAGGCCCGTAAAGCCAACTTTAAGGCCCTAAAATGTTGCCTAAACATTGTGGACATGAAACATGCTCAAAAATATGCCGGGTGATGGTTCGTTTGGTCGTACGAACGCGATGTTCGCTTAATTACGACGGAATGCGCATAAGCGCGAAAAACGATCCAAAATGCGTGACGAATGGATTTTTCTTATGCCGAACACTAAAATAAAATGTTTTAGTGCTTACATAAATTTTTGGATGTCCGGATGTATTCAGAATGTGAGTTATGCGCAAAAATGCAAACTTGTGCACTTTTTGACACTTTTAGTCCCTGAATGACCCAAAAGTTTATTTTAGTACACCGAACCCCTCAAAGCCTATTTCTAAGCTATGTAAAGGATATTTAAGGTGTGTTTAACTTATGGTCATGTTCCGGAATGTCTGTTACAGTTCACATTGGCATACTTTCGCAGTTTGTCATATTTAGTCCCTGTAAGCGATTTAACTTGATTTTGCCATACCAAAGCCTTCAAAACTTATTTCTAAGTTATGTAAAGGTTATTTAAGGTATGTTAAGCCTATTTCACTATTCCAGAGTGTTTGTTGCGTTAAACTGGTTATATTTACGCATCAGTGCGCGTATAACCTTCCAGAAAGCGATTTAGAGCTTGAAATTGAACAAGAGTTGATATGTGCAAAAGATACACATATTTATACAAGTCCAAAGTATGAAATACAATATTTCATTGGTTTGGCATTTGTTTGATGGTTGAAATGACACAGGTGTTACAGTCTCCCCTACTTTAGGAAATTTCGCCCCAAAATTAATTTCTAGAGGAAACTTGTGAAGACAGCTGTGACGGTTTCGCCTTCCAATAGATCCATTGAACCCTTAAGTAAAACTCTGGGCCATGTTAGGATTCTTAGCGAATTTGTTAACCCTCAAAGTGAATTCCTTGTAGCAGTAAAACATGGAATTTTTGAACTATGGATAGAAAAACGTTTCTTATGAAGACTTATTATAGGAAACTTGTGTGTGCTTGAAATCTGAATTGGGGAGTGTGAAAATAAATGACATTGGTCGAGGTCCAAGACTTCTCCCGTATCATTATTCTTGTCACTATAGGTTTTAACACATAACAAAACTTCTTGTGGTTTCTGTGCACTGAATTTCCATAATTATGTAGGCCTCCATAATTACTTAATTCCTTGCACAGTCCGCACAGTTCATTTCAGAATGCGTAGAGGAAAATCAATTGAATAAACATGAAGTGACTCGACTAGACCACCAAAGGGTCCTTTTAATTTGATCAACGAACGATCTTTTTAACTAGACCAACTCATGATCTTATTAACTAAACCGTCGTACGATCTCCTTAAATAGACCACTTAAGGGATCTAATTATAGAATAGTACTTTTAAAATCCAAGGGACTTGACTACAACGTAGAAGTCCATTAAGGATTTAAGATAGTAACTTTGGATATCCTATTATGAATCTCTCGTATGAGATATGAAAGATTTTACGAGGATTTGGATGGATCACATACAACCACAAACATGTAAGAAAACACATAAGCACAAAAATTAGTTAACTTGATTCTTTAATTTGTTGTCTTTGAGCATGGATAATTAAAGCACACTAGAAATCCAATCCATGAATTTCATTAGGTACTTTAATCATTTTCAAGGATCCATCTATAAAGATAGAAGGATTCTTAATAAAAGTTTGGATTTGTTTCTTAAAAGAAACGAGTGTTTAAGGTTCTTGGGGAGATCACAAATATTCATAAAATGACAGAACCATACGAGTAGTTTGTCTTTGAGTTGACATCATAAGATTGTATCCAACGTTCACACAATCGTATCAGTTTTGCAAAAATAAAAATGACGAATTTTTATTTATATTACAACTGACTTGTCTTTAAACGTCAAAGATAACAACCAAGGGAAATAACAAAACACTAGTTGATCACTGCCGCATCTTTGTTCATGTTTGCCTCATTGATGTTAAACACTCATCCACGTGCTGGAGGTGCGTTAACAAGCCTTGGGCAATTGTTCCTGTAGTGGGTAAGGTCACCGCAGTTATAACATGACCCCGGAGGGAACCGTGCTTGAACAACAGCAGGGTTTGCAGCAGCTTGATTTGCATAGCGACAAACATTGATCAAATGTCCCAACCGTCCACAGTGGGTACATTTGTGACACTGCTCTTGCTCTAGATGATGACGGTTGCACTTGTTGCACAAAGGTGCAGTACCAACATAGTTTTGCCTTTTGCGAGGTTGTGCTGGTTGGTTTCGTGCAACCTGTTTGTCTTGAGCAGTTACAGCACAGTTCTGAGAGGCTTTGCGCTTCTTCTTCTTGGATACCTCAGCATGTTCTTCCTTTGGTTCCACTTGAGCAGTCTTGTCAGATGGTCTTGGGTCGCCTTTTCGAAACAGCTTACGTTTCCTGATGTGGGATTCAGTTAGGGTGGCAGACAGTTCAATGGCTTGTCTGACAGTAGTAGGGTTACTGCCAGTAACAATATCCTGATCTAGGTCAGGAAGACCATCCGTATATTTCTCGATCGCTTTATCCACAGGAGTAACCATAGCAGGACACAACAGGCTCAATTCTTCAAAACGGTCAGTATAGGCTCGATGTTCACCACTGTCTTGCTTTAAATCATCAAACTCCCTCTCCAAAGCTCGCAGTTCATGACGAGGGCAAAACTCCTTCATCATAAGAGCCCTAAGCTCAGCCCAAGTCTGTGCTAATGCAACCTCAGCGCCGCGGTCTCTCATCACTCCGTTCCACCATGTGAGAGCCCTCTTCTGAAACACACTTGAAGAAAACTCAACCTTACGATTTTCAGGACACAGAACATGACGGAAGGTATTCTCAATGCTCTCGAACCACTGAAGAAGCCCAGTTGCTCCCTCAGAACCACTAAACTTGAGCGGTTTTGCCGAGTTGAAACTCTTGAAATTGCATGGAGCATTGTTGTTGTTGTTGGCTTGCATCATTTGAGCATAAAGATTTGGGAAGGCAACAGCCATTTGCTGCGCGATGATTTCCGCCAGTTCGGCATTTTCCATCTGATTGTCGCGTCGAGGAGGCATTCTAAAAGAGGAAACATGAAAGGAAACGGGTGAGAGATTTAGACGAAAAGAATGAGATGAAACAAATCTGATGAAAGCAAGGATAGTGGTCATTTGTTTGTCACTACAAAGCAACGAACGACCCTGGTGACTAATCAAAGTAAATGGATCAAAAATAATGTATCGCGAAGACATGCTCGCCTATAAGTGAACACTCATCCCAAGAATTCCCAGGTAAGCACAACTGGTCTCGCGTCTGATGAGATATATACGAAGTGCTTGCCTAGACAGAAAACCCAGAATACAGGCATTCACCCTTCCAGTTTGCACGTGTTCACATTATTTAAAACCCAAAACCTTGACGAGATTTTTGAAAATTTAAAGGGGTTCAAAACCATATAACAGAGGGTTCAAAACCTAGTAATCAATCATCCTAGAACAGATGATTAGTTTTCAAAGCGGTTTCGAAAATTGTGTTCTTGTTGTGGTCGTCGCCTAAGGATAGGTGACGGTATTGTTTTATGACTAAACGCAAGCAAACTCGCGTTAGGGTCCTAGAAAGGTTATAGACTAGGTCAAAACATTACTAATAACCTAATTCCCTATAACCATTGGCTCTGATACCATCTTTTCTGTCACACCCCGACCACGTAGAACATACAAAACGTGGCGGAAATGTCGGGGAGTGTTGTAACAGAATTAATCGTTTCAAATCCATGGCAATTAAAGTTTCGTTTTATTAATCAATTATGAGAGTTTACATTGTTTAAGCAAGAAACAAAGAGTACATAACATAAGTTAACTAGTTATTGTCTCGTTTTAAGTCGCTAAGGCACGAGTCCATCCTAAATATAGCATGTATCAACAATCATTGCAAAGCAGTACCTGAAACATGTGTAAAAACGAGGTCAGCAAAGAAATGCTGGCGAGTACATAGGTTTTGTGAAAATAAGATTCATGACTTCTGTTTAAGAAAATGTTTAGTTATGAACCTTGTAATTTGCTTTGCCTTTGTAAATCATTTGAAAAAAAATGATGACTTCAGGTGATATGTATAATAAGAGAATAATGCATGATTAAATGAATAACCATGTAATATGAGGTTGTATAAGATAAGTTGTTTGTAAATAAATGTCTTGTGAAAAGTATGTTATTTGTATAAAATGTTTATATGTATCAAACTGAAATGATTCAAATAACGCTGCGATATATGTAATACCATACAAACACTTATATATAGGAAGTACCAGCGGCGTATCCACCATGCTTGTATCATATTACACACGCATCGTTACTTAATCACTTATTCAAACCAAACCATCCAGATGTAAAATGTTCATGTCTAATGTAAATCATGTAATATGTATTCAATGTGATTTGTATAAATAAATGTAAGATTTAAACAAATAACCTTATAGTAGCATATTAAAAGTATACTTTGGATTTGTAAGTAACATATTAAACTATGTTTTTGGTTTCATATATAACATATCAAAATATGCTTTAGATGTGATAAATAACATATTAAACTATGTTTTGGTTTCATAAATATATGTTGGTTTTGTACAATACCACACATGAGAGTATATTCAACTATACTTTAATAGTGTGATTTAAGAATTCATTCAGACCTAGTGCATCAAAATACACCTTTGAGACTATAGGAATACCACAAAGGAAATCCCTATTTGGATGGAGCAACAAATTGATTTCAGACATTCCATGACAACAGGAATGGGGTGTCAAATCCTATAGCGCTATATCATACTAACAATCGGTCTGGTGAACATAAAATAAGTACAATTCAACAATTTATTTTATGTTCTTTGAGAAATCAATGTTTAAACTATAATTAGTCATTCAGTTTGTCAAATGATAAGTAATAACATGTATAATCAATTATACTTTTGGAATCATGAAAATAACAGATAGGCACACATGCTTCACCCCAAAACAGTTTAGAAAACAGTAAAAGAGGGGAATAATGTACTCGCCTGAGAGTGCTTAGGAGTCTTGAACAACTACCAAGTAAGCTAGAGGAGTCCCGGAAATCAAACGGTACCTAATATAGGTAACTACATAAATAACCCGGACCTAAATCGGAAGACTGGGTAGCAGGAGGGTCTGTAAACCAAATGAGTGTAGGAACTCATATGATATGGTTTAACAAAGCCTACATACTAAATGAAACTTAACCTAAGTATTATCGACCCATCGCGACCCATTAAGGTAGCTTATGCTACTTTAACGCGTCGTGCGCGTGAAACGCGTTCGGACCGTCTAACTAGTCCTATGACAAGTGTTATATGCCTAAACATGTTACATAATCAGTTATGTGACAAAAGTTTAGGTTACATATGCTTAATTACCAATTACACATGAAAAGGGTATTCTGGTAATTTACCTAAGGCATATAAACTACCTATCATACAACTACTTAAACGAAGCGACCATAGGGTATAACCTCGGAAGGTTATTCCCTACCTACTATGGTCACCTAATGTATTTGGTCGGATCCTAATGATCGACCAAATGGGTCGGGTTCGAGGTATAAGCGATTTATTAGATCGCTTACCCTACGACCCTAGACAACGTGGTAATCAGTAGGCATAGTCCCAAGGGACTATTACCAACGTGATAACTTCGCATTGACCATAACTGGTCAATGTAGAAAGTCAAACAAAGTTTGACTTTCAGACTCGAAAGACTCGAAAAGCAATAAAAGAACGAAAGAATACTTACGAAGGGTCCCCGAATGCTAATCCCGATCCAAGAACTCAGGTATGAAACAATGGTTTCAACTTAGAGCTCTCAAATCAGAATTCTTGTAAGAAATGAGGTTGGGGTGATGGGGTATTTATAGTTTTCGGGTAACCGTTAGGATCGTTTCATGGAAAACGTGCCATGATCCAAGGCGTACACTTGTCGGAAACTCATGGTGGCTAAAAACCATCCTTATCAGCTGATTAGGCAAGTGGTGAGTGTGTGGTTGTGGTTAAAACAGCTGCAAACAGCTATTAATGCAGTTAATCTGGTCCAGAAGGCGGACGCGGCCCGCTTCAGGATCAGCCAAACATAATGCGGGCCGCCTGAGCATGTCAGATCAGAAACATGTTTGAAAAATGACAGTTTCAGTCCCTGCACATGTTTAAGGCCATTTCCGACACTTCTAAGGCCCGTAAAGCCAACTTTAAGGCCCTAAAATGTTTCCTAAACATTGTGGACATGAAACATGCTCAAAAATATGCCGGGTGATGGTTCGTTTGGTCGTACGAACGCGATGTTCGCTTAATTACGACGGAATGCGCATAAGCGCGAAAAACGATCCAAAATGCGTGACGAATGGATTTTTCTTATGCCGAACACTAAAATAAAATGTTTTAGTGCTTACATAAATTTTTGGATGTCCGGATGTATTCAGAATGTGAGTTATGCGCAAAAATGCAAACTTGTGCACTTTTTGACACTTTTAGTCCCTGAATGACCCAAAAGTTTATTTTAGTACACCGAACCCCTCAAAGCCTATTTCTAAGCTATGTAAAGGATATTTAAGGTTTGTTTAACTTATGGTCATGTTCCGGAATGTCTGTTACAGTTCACATTGGCATACTTTCGCAGTTTGTCATATTTAGTCCCTGTAAGCGATTTAACTTGATTTTGCCATACCAAAGCCTTCAAAACTTATTTCTAAGTTATGTAAAGGTTATTTAAGGTATGTTAAGCCTATTTCACTATTCCAGAGTGTTTGTTGCGTTAAACTGGTTATATTTACGCATCAGTGCGCGTATAACCTTCTAGAAAGCGATTTAGAGCTTGAAATTGAACAAGAGTTGATATGTGCAAAAGATACACATATTTATACAAGTCCAAAGTATGAAATACAATATTTCATTGGTTTGGAATTTGTTTGATGGTTGAAATGACACAGGTGTTACACATTTTGCCAGGAGTGTTAACATGTTTTCAGATGTTAACAAGGAATTGAACCTTTTGAATAGGTTTTACCGTCTTGGCCATATCTAGAATGTCATGTGGCTAGGTTTTACCTTTAAGATTCTTTTTAATTTTTAATACATAACAATCCTAAATTGAGATGTTAATAAGGATCTGAATCTAATTTGGGGAACTACCATCTTGGCCTTGTCTTAAAATGACACATGGCTAGGTCTTGCCCTTTTTAGATTTTTATCATTTTATTATAATGACAGGTCTTAGATTAGGAATGTTATTTTCATTTTTTTCACATTTTATGTTTATGCATATAATTAATAAAATTAATAAAATGAAAATTTTAACTAACCATTCCATTAAAATTTAAACAAGTACAAGTCTGCCCTAAACGGGACTTCTAAAGAAATAACACGCCCACGCAGGGGCTAAACTAACAAACATACTCACGCAGGGGTCAGCAGAAAGACATGCCCACGCAGGGGCAGAATACAGAAAGACATACCCACGCAGGGGCAGAATACAGAAACAAATGTCCACGCAGGGACATGATTACAATCACTAAAAACCAACAGACAAATAAAGGATTTAATGATCCTTCTTGCTCTTTCCCTTGATTAAGTTCGCCAGACCCTTGAAAATTCCTCTGTTTTGCCTACGCCCATCCCGAACCTCATGCTGCACCTGACTCAACCTTTGAAGAATCTCCTGATGCTGTGGTGGCGATATTACTGGCAGCTGCGGGGGCTGCTGATACTGCGGAGGTTGAGGAAGTGGAGGTTGCTGATACCCATATGGTGGGTACCCATAGGGTGAATATCCAGCTTGATATGGGACTCCAAAGGGCCCCTCGGGATGGAGAGCATTGTAATCCCACGATGCCTGGTACGGGTCAACATTAGCATAGTTGTAGTTGGTGTGGGCCGCCTGCTCAAGGGGATTATACGCCGCCGCACCTGTGTATGTAGGTATTGGGTCGCCAAAGCCCAACGGTGGTGGTGCGACAGGCGCAGAGTTTACTTCCGAGACGGGGTTTGATGGCCCACCCATCTGCGGGTCTTCATGGAGTGGCGGGTAGCGGCTGCCACTTGAAGGTTGAGAGGTGCTGATACGCACTCCTCCTCTCACGGACATCCGTGCGGTTATTATCCTACGCCTTGGTGGCTCCGGAGGCTGTTGCTGAACTGGTGGTGGCGGCGGAGTGACTGCGACAAAACGAGAATACTCAGAGGGATCCTGCTGCTGCTGCTACTGCGGTGAGTTGTGGTAACTGGGAGTAAACACCCATTCGATCTGTCGGAACCTTTCCTCATAGCTTTCGGGACCATTATAAGGTGATCCAACAAAAGGTGACCCATCCGAAATTTCGATGGGGTGGTTAGGGGTTCCGGACGATGGCTCAGCGGGATCGGTGTCCTCGTCCATGTCCATCGCATGGAAGCCTGAGAAGTGGTCTTCAGGTCCTAGTGGGTTAAAACCCACTAGTTCTCCAATGTAGTTTGCCGGGTTGAACCGGCTCTGGAAATAGGGCGTTGGGTCATCAAAAGGTGAGTTGTGGCCCTGGAGAGGTATATAAGAATGGTGGGAAATTTGGGGCTCGTTTTCAGACTGAGGCCCAAAGGAGTTTTGAAAAGAAGGGGAGGAGCTCAGCGAAACTGAGCGCCTTGCAGGTTCAATATAGGTCCTCCAGTTATCTTGAGGACTCCGGCTAAGGGAATCTGACGGTGTTCGCCGGTGCGAAGGACCGACCTCATGATCATTCGGGGCGACGAGTGGCCCCTTGCCTCTTCCTCTCCCTCTCATTCTTGGTGGCATCTTGTTCAACCTGTCAAAACAAACAAAGGATACAACAAGAAAATATAAAAGACAAAGTTAGAAATAAAACAAATTTGGATTAATCCTAAGTTCTTTGTCTAGACTCGAGAATCGAGGAATGTGCAATTGTGTAACTGAGTTAAACACAAAAGGCTAGTGTTTAATTCACTCAACCTGTCTCTGATACCAACCTGTCACACCCCGATATTTCCACGTATTACCGGTGGGGAGTATTGTGACGTAGTTGATATCATCATAGTCAAACAACACAATTTTAAATGCACAGCGGAAGCAAAAGATAGATTTATTTCAACCGAATAAATTGTAATATCAAGTATCACAAAATAGTTGAAAAGATCCACAGCCGGATCAAATAAAAAGGAAACATAGCTCTTCAGATTTAAAATGCATCCAAGCTTGCGAGACTCTTTATTGATGCTAAGGAGAGGCCAGCTTATTTCGAGTAGTACCTGCACTTAGCCTTTTTGGGAAAATACGTCAGTTTATACTGGTAAATACAATTAACTGACTCATTTTGAAAAGGTTTAGAAAATTGATTTGAATGCACATGGCACAAAATATTTTATAACTTGGGACAATTATTTATATATAAACTTGTAAAAGAATTACATGTTCGTTATACGTGTAGTAGCTCGGGTTGAATACCAGGTTAAAGATTAATAGACACACCACATGGTATAGTCCCGCGGCGAGTTATTCTCGTAACCGGCGGTTATACCTTATTATTTATATATGCACTGTCGGGTGTACGCCTACACCCCGTGCTTAGGTCGTGGCCATTTCTTAAAATGATGCCAAGGATATCCGGGACATGGTCATTAACCCCCCAAAGGTTTTAAGCAAACAAAACAATTCAAACGGATCATTTCAATAAAGTAACCTTTATACAATTAAAAATTCAATGCCCAACCAAGCGGTATTTTATGTACCGTACCCCAAGCCCGTATAGGGAAAATAAGTTAAAAGTATTTACCTGAGCAAGTATAATTCACAAACAGGAAGTGCAAATAGCTTTTACCGGGTCTCCTAATCTGGAACAAAGGTTTTTAATAACCTATTAGATTCCTAACGGGTCTTTAATTAAGCCTAAACTTAGACCGGTTAGTTTTAAAAGAAGATACGGTTCAAACACACGATTAAGCGAATACCGAAATAGAATGTGATTTAAACCCGACAAGTTTGGAGACTTGTGTAATATGGGAAAACTAAACACATTCTGGATTTTGAGACAAAAATGATAAGGTTTGACCCGTTTCGGCTAATTTATGTAAACTAGTTACATAAACCGCACCAAACGCGAATAATGCGTAACGGGTAACCAAATGATTCATGAACAGGTTTCCTAAGTTAATATGCCTTAAATATATTGTGACATCAGTAAGATATCTTCTATTATGCCCGAAATGGATATAAACACAAACTATGCCCCGTAGGGGTATTTTGGTCATTTAAAAGGTTATAAAAGAGATTTAATATAAATCTGAGTTTCAGGTCTGGTATAATCAGTAAATACACTTAAGTTAATAGGTAATATCAATGGGGTATTACATATATGTGAAATTTACCATTTATAACTAAACTATGCACCGTAGGGGCATTTTGGTAATTTCACACAATCCTATATGGTCAATTATGGAAATCTGAGTTTTAAAATTTTGCTTACTGTTAGAATATAAAAATTTACTGAAAATATCAGTAGGCATCAAACCTTATATGTTTAAAATAGTTTTAATACATACTATGCGTTAAAACACTTAAAAAGGCGATTTTGAGCTATTTCCGGGTTTTTAAAGGAAAGCTGATATTTTTATTATTCCAGAAGGCTCAAAATATTTTATTTATCATATTAGATCAGTAGAAATAAAATAATTTGTAAAACTCATTTTATAGGCCAAAAGGGCAAAACCGGCAATTACTGAATCAAGCTTAGAACTCTATGTTATGCTCAGCCTAAAAATAAATAAAAATCTTCAAAAATCCCAAAATATTATTTTATATCAGTAGGTAAAAAGTTTGGTATAAAAATTTGGGTTTAAATAGGCTATATGCTAATTACGCCGTTTAATTAATAAAAAGCTTTTCATATACGCTAATGAGCATAACTCCTAATCTAGACCTCAAACTGATGTCAAATTTTAGGGACAAGTCTATAAATCAGTAACGAAGGTTTCTACTCTTTTACATTTTCAAAAATCACATTTTAAGGTCATATGGGCATAATAGTCAACATTTAAGCATTTAACGGAAACATGCATGTGAATCGGATAACTAATGAACCAAGTTGTATAATCACAGAGGGTTATTTTAAAAGTAACAACATTATTAAAAGTTGTTTAAAATATTCAATAATTATTAGTTCTTTTATTTGTTTAAACATTTCATTTACAAACTACAAATGATAGGTTAGAAACTTTTCTTATATACGGATGCTAGATTATATAAATGATGTTTTCAATAAATTCGTTTATACAAGATAAAATATTTTAATCATCGTGGTCAGTAATGTATCACTCTCTACAACGGTTTTGTGTTGGGTTGGTATCAGTTATGTGTATGGCTGACTTTTGTTTCCGTATCAATTTTCGTTAAAGTTTCAGATCGGTTCGTGTGTTAGTTATTGTATCAGTCTTGTGTTTGTATCTGTTTTCAGTACTCGTGTCAGTAATTGTTTCAGTTCAGTCTTAGTCCTGTTATGTTTTTCTTTCCGCTGATATAACTTTACTTGTACTGTTGATTTCTCCGTTACTGAGCAATTTTTGGCTCAACCGTACTTTTCTTTTTGTGTTTATCTTAATTGTTTTACAGGTAATCTGGGATTTTAGTGAGGAGTGTTAGGAAGTTGCTGACTGTAAGGACCTGCACCAAAAATGTTGAAAATCGCCCCGTAAGTAAAAAACCCGAACCCTTAAAAGCCAAAATTTTAAGAAAAATCAAGAAAAACAAATTTTATTAGTCAGTCACGAGCCGCGAAAGAATTAAGGTGGGTTTACGCGAGGCGCGACAGCCCTGCAATCTCCGGATAAGCTTTAGGGCCACGTGTCAGACACGTGGCAAGCCTAGGGTATGACACGGCAGCCCTAGCCGTAGCTAGGGTGGCCCTCGCGGGCCGCGAAGGAATTCCCTTCAGGTTTATGCGGGCCGCGAGAGACCTAAAAATCTGCTATAAATTGTACGTTGCATGGCCAGCGCAACCTGTTCGAAAACTTTCACAAAAATAGCTTATTTTCTGTTCGAAATTTCAATCTAAGTGTTGAAACGCTGCTACGATAACAAAGTAATAACTCGATCACTGTTATGATATAATTTCCGATCGATTAAAACTAATGCGATGGATGTTTAAGGTGATGTTTGTTTTTTTCTGCGGGAAAAGGTCTGCAGTCTGCGGACCACATCTGCAGGCATCTGCAGGAGAAGAGGTGGACCAAATGTCTGCGGTCTGCAAGAAGAAGAGGGTTTGTTTTTTTTATATATAAAAACCTCTTCTCACATTAAACACACACACAACACACAGAACCTCTCTCTCATCTCTCTCTCCCTGCCTCCCTCTACCACCACAACCACCGTCTGCAGTCTGTACGACGACTGGAGTTATCGGCGGAGCCGGTGGCTGCCGGCGGTTTGCTCCGTCGGGCAAGAAGCACCCCCCCTCCACCTCTGTTTTGATTGAACGACGAGAACTGCACCCCCACACCCTCATTCTTCCAGTTCACCGGTGAATTACAAGCACAGAAATAAGGGGAGAGAGAGAGAGAGAGGAGAAATCGGAGAGAGAGAACGAGAAAGGAGATCGACGGCGGCGAATGCCGTTTCCGGCGACGAATCCGTTGTCGGCGACGGTGGCGGCGGTGTTTCGTTCCGACGGCTTTCATGGTTACAGCAGTGATGTTTCAAATTTGATTTGGGTTTCAGGAGTCTCGGCTCGGTGCGACAGGTTTGCTCTCATTTCAGTTTCGGGTTTGACCTGGGTTTGTTTCGGCTTGGTGTGGTGGCGGAGCAGGGGTGGGCGGCGGATGAGGTGGTGTCGAGGGTGGAGGTGGTGGCAGATGAGGTGGTGTCGGGGGTGGAGGTGGTGGCGGTGGCGGAGCAGGGGTGATGCAGGTCTGTGTTTTGGCAGAGAGAAGAAGTTGGAAGAGGTTGGAAGAGGTTGGGACATGTCTTCTTGGGGAAGAGGTAGGGAAGACCTTTTTGGTGAGAAGTGCTTTCGGAAAACAAACAAGCTGCAGACATCAAACGTCTGCGCACATCTGCCCGACGTAGACATAAGTGGCCAGAAGCACTTCTGGCCAAAAAACAAACACCACCTAAGTGTTGCCCGAATCGTGGGCTATACTTTGTCATTCGTCGTGAGGGTTTCGATCTCGTGAGTTATCATAAATGTTGTATTAAGTTACTAACCTAGTTTCATTTGCATTATTTAACTAGGTTACAAGGCTTAATCAGTAGACAGACTCTGTCCGTTTAAACTTGCAATCTGAGTCATTCTCTTTTTACCAAATTGTTTCCAAAACCCTATTTGTTTTCAAAGTTATAATTACAGGGATTAAGTCTTTGTAATCTTCAATTACTGCCGGTATGTGGGGTTTTGTATACATTACTTGATAACCTTCACCATTGGACAACGGGTTAGCCAATGGGTGATATGACCATAGTCACAGATACGGTCGAGTGACAAATACCGATTTGGGGTAATTGGTTGATATATAAACATTGTAATCGCTCTTAATACTGTATATTATAACAATGTGTCATTTTGTATAAATTGTATGACTCGCCAGTATTTCCCCGCTGATAAAAATCTTTGCAAACATGTTTCAAGTGATTCATTGTGAACAAGGAAAAGTGCCGCATACACTCCAGCTTGAATGAAGTGGCTCAGTAAGTAAATAAACATGTTTTTGTAATCAGGGGATTTCCCAGTGAAATTCCTTTATTGTAAATCACGGGGTTTGTCCCAAAACTTGAAATAAAATAATTGGGTGTTTTCAGTTTAAACGATCCTGTTAAAAAAGTCCGCTGCCAAATCAACCACCAATACCATGGGTTTCTGTCCCGCGGCTTCTGAACCGGACAACTGGGTCGGGGGCCGTGATAAAAAAGGTGGTATCAGAGCCACTGATTGTAGCCAATTAAGTATTTGGAAATTACTTAATTTTTCAATTTTCCATTTTGTGAAAATCTAATTATAATAAATAAAATTTTAATTTGGATTTTTGTGTGTTTCCTTATGTGTGACTAACAGCATGAATGAACTATCGGAAGCCCTCCGAAATTTCACAATCCATACTACTGATATGGATACAACAGGAACCCAGTCCGGTTATTAGGCTGACACCGAGGAGCCACTAGTGTTTCGGGCCCAGTCACAGGAGAAACCCAAACCTAAAAAAAGGAGAAGGCTTCTGGACTGGAAACGAGGACGAAAAAAGAAGCCCGCTGCCCAAAAGGTGAAAAAGACGGAGGATCCAAAAGGAAAAGAAGTAGGGGAGAGCTCTGGTCAAGCCCAGGAATTGCAACATTGGGAGGAACTCGATAGAAAACTGGCAAACTGTGACCTCATCGGACCTGCTGATGAAACCCTTTTCAATTTCCCCGCTCAATCACAACTTCCTATCAATTTGGAACCTGCTATTCCAGACCCAATTGTCAACCCTCAACCTTTTTCAGGGCAGTTGGAAGAATGGTGGACTAGTGACTGGCACTTTCAGAACTTTATGAATAACCCAAATGTGTACTTTCCCCAGTTTGAACCTGAACCTGCTCCTTTTCCACCCATGAACCCGTAGAACGTTGCCGAATTACGCCGCTACGGCGAGGAACTGGTGGATGCGGGAAATCGGATTCGAGAAGTGGGGGAAACATCACTTGGAATTACGACGAGAAGGAGCGTCGTTTTTGAAAAACCAGTTAACCGTAATTAAATGTTTTGTATAATAATAATAATATAATATTGTATAATAATACTAAAATAAAACATCTGTAAAATATATGGTGTGTATGGATGCATAAATATTATATAAATATAAATGTCGCAATGTCGACGATTTTGGCTATATGTGTTGACTTAGTTGTGTATGTGATTGTCTTGTTATGTTTAGTTGCTATTCATTTTGTGACAATAATTTGTATATATTGTTAATTATTCAGATGGAAAACGCAGTAAACCAACCAACAAATGAAGTTAACCAATCTAAACCCAATAATGAAGACCATTTTCTCAATAGACAAGATATAGAAAATATCGTTGCTCAGGGAATAGCCAATGCTATCCCAGCAATCGTCGCTGCTGTTAAGAATCCCGTTGAACCTTCCCAAGCCAACCATAGCAAACGCACTCGCGACGATAATTTTAGTAACAGTGTTAATGGTGGTGGTGATAATAATAATTTGGTTCAATCCCCATTACCTAAGAAAATGAAAGTGGCAACGACGGGTTGCACTTACAAAGAATTTCTTGCCTGTAAGCCAGTCGAATTTGCAGGCAATGAGGGGGCGACTACCGCACTGCGTTGGTTGGAAAAGACCGAAGCAGTAATTAAAATAAGTAAGTGCGCAGAAGAGGATAGGGTGATGTATGCATCCCACCTTTTCAAGGAAGAGGCGTTAGAATGGTGGAACACGTTGCTGCAAGCTAAGGGAAGCGACGTGGCTTATGCCATGAGTTGGGAGGACTTTAAGGAATTGGTAGAATGAAAATTTTATCCCTTCTACGAGAAGGAATAGATGACAAACAAGTTCCTAAACCACTAGATGGTGGACGTTGATTGTCGTGGGTATACTTCGAAATTTTTCGAGTATGCTAGAATTGTGCCAACTTTGGCCTCGCTAGAACCGGTGCTTATTTCTCGCTACATTTGGGGACTAATTAGCGAGATTCGCGACATAGTCAAAGCTGCGAGACCCCGAACGATTGACGATGCGGTCGAATTTGCCAACACCTTAACCGACGGACTGGTACGCACAAGAGAAGAAAACAGGAAAAAGGAATTGGCCCAGAAGGTTACCCAAGGGTTCCGTGGGGGTAATACTAATAGTAACTTCAAGAAAAAGGGAACTGGGCAATCTTCCACACCATCATTCTGCAGAAACTGTAAAAAGAAACATTTTGGAAAATGTCAGGAAAATTGCAATTTCTGCAAAGCACCGGGGCACCGAGAGGAGGAGTGCAGGAAGAAGTTAAAGGTCTGCTACAATTGCGGAGAAGATGGGAATTTTAAACCAGAATGCCCTAAACTGGTCAAGCCAGCTCACAACAAGGCAAAAGCAACTGAAGGAACTAATAAGAAGAATGCGAGAGCCTTCCAGCTGACTACACAAGAAGCAGATCTGATTCCGGGTGTGATAGCTGGTACGTTTCTTGTACATGACGTTTATGCAAAAGTATTATTTGACTCTGGTGCAAACCAAAGTTTTATAAATACTTCATTCTGCCAAGCTCGTAAGCAACCCTTAACTAAGCTTAGGAAAATTTATACGGTAGAAACGGCAGAAGGGAATTCTGTTAATATAGATAAGATACTCCAAGAAGGAAAAATAGAACTCTCATGCCATAAATTTTCTGCAAATCTTTTACCTATGAATTTAGCAGAATTCGATGTTGTATTAGGAATGGATTGGTTAGTAGCCAACCATGCTCAAATCCTATGTGATCAAAATTCCATATAAATACATACGCCAACAGGAGAAGTAATTTTGGTTACAGGAGATAAGCCGCGTAAACCAATGAAGTTCATTTCAGTAATGAAAGTTGCCAGTTATGAACGAAAGCAATGAATAGTGTACATGATTTCAGTAATCATTAACACTAAAAGCAAGGAACTTAAGGAAATTCCAGTAGTATCAGAACCCTGATGTATTCCCAGAAGAGCTACAAGGATTACCACCGGATAGGGAAGTAGAGTTTAGAATTCATCTAATTCCTGGAACTGCACCAATAGCTAAGACACCTTATCGGTTAGCACCCACATAAATGTTAGAATTGGAAAAGCAGTTAGATGAATTGTTAGGTAAATGATTCATACAACCTAGTTCATCCCCTTGGGGAGCGCCGGTATTGTTTGTGAAAAAGAAGGATGGTTCGATGCGAATGTGTATCGATTATAGAGAATTGAATAAGGTTACCATTAAGAATCGATACCCATTACCTAGGATTGATGATCTTTTCGATCAACTTCAAGGAGCTAGGTATTTCTCTAAGATAGATTTGTGCTCCGGATACCATCAGTTGAAGGTACAGGAAGAAGACATACCTTAAACTGCTTTCAGGACTAGGTATGGTCACTACGAGTTTACAGTCATGCAATTTGGATTAACGAATGCTCCTGCCGCATTTATGGACATGATGAATAGGATCTGTAAATAGTATCTGGATAAATTTGTGATTGTCTTCATTGACGATATACTTATTTATTCCAAAAGCCAGGACGAACATTGTAAGCACCTGCATGCCCTCTTAACCTTGTTAAGAAAGGAGAAACTGTATGCCAAATTTTCGAAGTGTGAATTTTGGCTACAAGAGGTGCAATTTTTAGGACACATGGTAAATCACGAAGGCATTCACGTGGATCCCTCCAAGATAGAAGCAATCACAAATTGGAAGGTCCCGCAATCAGCTACCGAAGTTAGAAGTTTTCTAGGATTAGCAGGCTATTATAGGTGCTTCATCAAAGACTTTTCTAAGATAGCTGTTCCGCTAACTAAGTAAACCTACAAAACTGTTAAATTTGAATGGGGACCTAAGCAAGAGGAAGCCTTTAGAATCTTAAAGCAAAGATTAGCAAACGCCCTAATTCTTGCCTTACCCGAAGGAATAGAAGATTTTGAAGTTTACTGTTATGCTTCTAAGCTAGGATTAGGTTGTGTACTAATGCAACGCAACAAGGTAATTGCGTATGCATCAAGACAATTGAAAAAGCACGAGGAAAATTATACGACTCATGATCTAGAATTAGGAGCAATAATTTTTGCCCTTAAAATTTGGAGATATTATCTGTACGGAAGTAAGTTTACTATCTATACAGATCATAATAGTTTAAGGTACATATTTGGGCAAAAAGAATTGAACATGAGGCAAAGAAGATGGATGGAAATTTTAAGTGACTACGACTGTGATATCTTATATCACGAAGAAAAAGCAAATGTAGTAGCAGATGCCTTAAGTCGAAAGTACCATGAGAAACAAAGGCGAGTTCGTGCTCTTAGACTAAATCTACAATTAGATTTAATGGAACAATTGAAAAATGTTCAGGAAATAACAATACAGGGTGATGCTGAAGGAATGAAAGGACGGATAAAAGAATTAGAGCAAGGGATTGATGGAATTTGGAGATTCCATAAGAAAAGAATTTGGGTACCTAGGCAAGGAAATTTAAGAGATAAGATTTTAGAGGAAGCCCATAAATCTAGGTATACGATGCATCCTGGTAATAATAAGATGTATCAAGACCTAAGAAATAACTTCTGGTGGATAGGAATGAAAAAGGACATAGCTAGATACGTCTCTAAGTGTCTAACTTGTTCGCAAGTTATGGCAGAACACTAGAAACCCTCAGGTTTACTTCAACAATTAGAAATGCATGTATGGAAATGGGAACTAATAACAATGGATTTTGTTACTAAGCTACCCAAAACCAGGAAAGGTAACGGCAATCTGGGTAATTGTAGATCGATTAACCAAATCATCTCATTTCCTACCAATGAAGGAAACCTTTAGCATGGAAAGATTAGCTAAGTTATACGTGGACGAGGTAGTATCCCTACATGGAGTTCCACTCTCCATTGTGTCAGATAGGGATAGTCGTTTCACTTCGTATTTCTGGACAAGTTTCCAAGAAGCAATGGGGACACTATTAAATTTAAGTACTGCATACCATCCCCTGACAGATGGACAAAGTGAAAGGACGATCCAAACCCTGGAAGACATGCTTAGGGCATGTGTCATAGACTTCGGTGGAAATTGGGATGACCACCTACCCTTAATAGAATTCTCCTATAACAATAGTTATCATACAAGCATCAATGCTGCCCTGTTCGAAGCACTGTATGGACGAAAGTGTCGAACTTCAGTATGCTGGGCAGAAATAGGAGAAAGTCAACTTTCAGGTCCCGAGATTATGCAAGAAACCACCGACTAACTTAAATCAAGGAACGACTGAAATGGCTCGAGATCGTCAGAAGAGTTATGCTGACAATCGACGTAAGCCGTTAGAATTTCAAGTTGGAGACAGGGTACTATTGAAAGTTTCTCCTTGAAAAGGGGTAGTTCGGTTCGGTAAGAAAGGAAAGCTAAGTCCAAGGTACATAGGACCGTTCACAGTTACCCAACGAATAGGACCAGTTTCCTATCAACTATAACTACCAGAAGAGCTAGTCGGGGTACATGATGTGTTTCATGTATCTAATCTTAAAAAATGTTTATCTGATGAATCACTGGTAGTACCTCTTTAAGATATAGAGGTAAATGAAAAGTTAATATTTGTTGAGAAACCTCTTCAAACACAAGAGATTGGTGCTAGTCAAAGTGAAGTGGGATTCGAAAAGAGGACCTTAGTATACATGGGAGCTGGAATCGGAAATGAAAAGAGGATATCCGTACTTGTTCCAGTAAATCTCGAGGACGAGATTTTAAATAAGGTAGGGAGGATGTAAGGACCTGCACCAAAAATGTTGAAAATCGCCCTGTAAGTAAAAAACCCGAACCCCTAAAACCCTAAATTTTATGAAAAATCAAGAAAATCAAATTTTATTAGTCAGTCGTGGGCCGCGAAAGAATTAAGGTGGGTCTACGCGGGGCGCGACAGCCCTACAATCTTCGGATAAGCTTTAGGGCCACGTGTCACACACGTGGCAAGCCTAGGGTATGACACGGCAGCCCTAGCCGTAGCTAGAGTGGCCTTCGTGGGCCGCGAAAGATTGCCCTTCAGCTTTACGCGGGCCACGAGAGACCTAAAAATCTGCTCTAAATAGTAGTATGCATGGCCAGTCCAACCTGCTCGAAAACTTTCACAAAACAGCTTATTTTCTGTTCGAAATTTCAATCTAAGTGTTGAAACGATGCTACGATAACAGGGTAATAACTCGATCACTGCTATGATATAATGTCCGATCGATTAAAACCAATCCGATGGATGTTTAAGTGTTGCCCGTATCGTGGGCTATACTTTGTTATTCGTCGTGAGGGTTTCGATCTCGTGAGTTATCGTAAATGTTGTATTAAGTTACTAATCTAGTTTCGTTTGCATTATTTAACTAGGTTACCAGGCTTAATCAGTAGACGGACTCTGTCTGTTTAAACTTGCAATGCGAGTCATTCTCTTTTTACCAAATTGTTTCCAAAACCCTATTTGTTTTCAAAGTTATAATTACAGGGATTAAGTCTTTGTAATCTTCAATTACTGCCGGTATATGGGGTTTTGTATACATTACTTGATAATCTTCACCATTGGACAACGGGTTAGCCAATGGGTGATATGACCATAGTCACAGATACGGTCGAGTGACAAATACCGATTTGGGGTAATTGGTTGATATATAAACATTATAATCGCTCTTAATACCGTATATTATAACAATGTGTCGTTTTGTACAAATTGAATGACTCGCCAGTATTTCCCCGCTGATAAAAATCTTTTTAAACATGTTTCAAGTGATTTACTGTGAACAAGAAAAAGTGTCGCGTAGCACTCCAGCTTGAATGAAGTGGCTCAGTAAATAAATAAACATGTTTTTGTGATCAGGGGATTTTCCAGTGAAATTCCTTTATTGTAAATCGCGGGGTTTGTCCCGAAACTTGAAATAAAATAATTGGGTGTTTTCAGTTTAAACGATCCTGTTAAAAAAAGTCCGCTGCCAAATCAACCACTAATACCACGAGTTTCTATCCCGCGGCTTCCGAACCGGACAATTGGGTCGGGGGCTGACGGGTAGTCCATAGGACAACCCTTAAGTGTTATAAATGATAATTTAACCCCACATTTATCCATGTAATTGTCTAGAATTAGGTAACTACGATTGTTTGTGTTTTAGGTACAAATGGAGCTTAAATGGGAAGGAATTTGGAGCATCAATAAAAAATAAAATATTGGAATGGAAGAACTAAGAATATCACATGATAGAGGATGAAATTACAAAAACTTGGGCAAAAACGGCAAAGAAAACGGAGTTGAAACGAAAAAGTTATGCTGAAAACAAAATTTCATGCTGAAGCCCACCATAGCCTACGGTGGAGGGCGTAGCTTACGGTGGTCCCTGACATAAATTGTCACCGTATGACAGTTTAAAGCCACCGTAGCTTTAAACGGTGGTCCCAACAGTGTAGGGGCGATTTTTGGGTGTTCTTGAGAGCTTGAAACAATTTCTAAACATCTTGTTAGTGTTTTTAATTCCTATGAACATTGATATGTATGTGATGATGATTGTCCAAGTCATGAGTGGCTAAACTTATGGTGATCATCCTAGGTTGAAGGTTTGTCTAAGACATTTGTGTTTTGATTCTTATTTCTAGAATAATAGACGTGCTATGATGGTTTGTTTATTATGGTGTGTTGTTTGTTTGTTCGTAAATTGTTAATTTGTATGTTAATCTTAGTCTACACCATACGTTCTTGGTGCCGTTGGAAATCGAGATATCATGGGCGGGATTAGGATTGGGTATTGATTAATTGGTCATCGGGTAATAACCTCACGTTCTAGGAATCCGAGTACTTAGTTCCCTTTCATCACGACATGTAATAACACATGAACCATGTCTTTGTGGTACTTTCTAGTTGAATATTAGCATGAATGTCAAAGCAAACCGGAAACTTAGGATGGTCATTTGTCTCTAAATTGTTTACAAAACCAATTCTCAATTCGCAATTTAATTAGTAACCATAGTTTTAAAAATCAAACAAACAATCCAACTCTTTGAATTTACTTTTATTGTAATTAGTTTAACTTAGTTAATTTAGGGAAACTTTTAAATAGCACATATTCCACAAACTCCCTGTGTTCGATACCCACTTGCCACTAACTATTTACTAGTAATTGGATTAAATTTGATTGTGACCATGACATCACGTCAAATTTTGGCGCCGTTGTCGCGGAGTAGTGCGCAACGTGTGTTATTTTTTATCTTTTTAGGTTTGTTATTTTTCTGGTTTACGCTGGGTGTGTTAGTGTGCAGGTATTTACAGGTGCATGCGTACTAGGAGCTCTCACAAGCTATCACCGTTGGCATTTGATCCAGAAATTGAACGAACTTAGAGAAGAAACAGAATTTTGTTAAGAGAAAACAAAATCAGCGATTCACCAACAACACCTACTACACCGGTTACACCAATCAAATACATGAATCCACCACCACCACCACCCACTACGGGTGAACTTACACCACCCTTTATACCATCTTCAATACAACCATCACCAAATACTACCATTCCTACATCCACACCATAAATCAAACCAACCAACACTACCTTACCTGAGAACACACAACCTGACCACTCCTTCAGTTACAACCCTACATCATCCACTGTTCCAGCTTATTCAACATTTTTCCCAACATCCGGCTAACCATCATCATCACAAATACCACCACCTAACCTATACCAAACCGGTCCATCTATTATCCATTCTACTCCATTCCAACCAAGAGTGTAATTTCAACATACTTCGGGAGTAAGACAAGATGGGTTCGAAGATGGGTATGATGATGACTTTGGGGGTTATGATGAAGAAGGTTACATGTATGGAGGAGATGGAGATCAAGGGGAGTATACCTACGTTCAAGGTCAAAAGCAAAGAATGTCAAGTGTTGGAAGGATTCCTCAACAACAAATCATACCTCAACCATTGCCACCACAAGGTCCACCGATGCAAAGACACGTTCATCAACCTCATGTGGGGCTGAGATTTCAGCCACCTCTACAACAATTTGGGCCTCCACGCATGCAAGTTCAAAGACCAATGGGTCCTATACGTCCAAGAGTTTGGTTGGGGGTACCAAGAAGACATCTTTGAGAACACGCGAGAGGTATAGAAGCACATTTTAGACCGGTGATCACTCATAATCCTTCACCAGTAGTTATCCCTCAAAATGATCAAGGAAGGACTTTTGAAGTTCGAAGGAATTCATTACAAAGTTTGCCAAAGTATAAGGGTCTAGCAACGGAGGAGCCTTATTTTCATTTGGAACCTTACAGTTTGATTTGTAATACTATTGGGGGTCAAGGGTTCTCAGCCGATGATGTTAAATTGGTGCTATTCCAATTTTCCTTAGAAGTCAAGGTGAAAAAATGGTTCTATACATTATCTTCGGCATCTATCTATACATGGGCAGAAATGCAACAAATCTTCTTGGATGAATTCTTCACCGCTCAAAAGACAAATGATGCTAGAAAAAGTTTGAGAAGTTTTCAACAACAATCGGGTGAGATGTTTCATGAAGCATTCGAGAGGTTTAACATGATGATAAAGAATTGTCCTCATCATGGGATAGAGCTATGGGAGTTGATGAATGCTTTTCATGAGGGATTATGTTCCGAAGATGCGCGCGATTTGATGTCTATCACGAATGGCACTTTTGGCACAAATTACGAGCATGACGATTGGGATTTTTTGGAACAAATGGCGGTCACATCAAAAAGAAAAGCTCAAGCATCAAGGAGAACACGACCGACCATTACACGAACTCAAGTGCACGTGGTAGACGATGGTAATGTTCAAACTTGTAATCAAATTTATGATGTTTGTGTGCTTTGTAATGAGTTAGGACATGTGGCTGAAAATTGCCAAGGAGTGGAAGGGCAATATGAGGAGGTGAATGCATTGCAAGGGCAAGGAGGGGGTGGTAGAAATTATAACATGAACTCCAATACTTACCACCCCGGCTTAAGAAACCACCCAAATTTTCGATATGGGAATCCCTCAAACCAAGCTAACCCAAATTTCCAAGGAGCTCAAGGAAATTTCATACCTTGTCAACAATACAACCAAGGTCAATTTCAACAATCGGGTGGTCAAAGTGGTTCTTCAGGTCAAACTTCATCAAGTGGGAATGAAGTTATGGATATGCTCCGGTTGATGCAACAAGATATGCAAAGAAGGAATCAACTTGATGATGTTCGCATGCAAAAAGATGAAATCCATGACAAAGCGATTCAGTCGTTGACCACTCAAATGGGTCAACTTGCAAGTGACGTGGCATTATTGAAGAAAGCAAAAGGTCAATCACCAAGTGACATGGTGATAAATCCCAAGAACACAAAAAAATTAACATCAATGTGGTAAGCACCGTTCCAAATACTAAATTTAATGAAACATTGCTAACTTCTTCGTATCAAGTGAATTCAGGTTTGGAAAAGGATGCCAAAGTCGAGAATGATAAAGAGTATGGAGCGCCAATCATGCCTATCCGAGTGGGGAAACTAAAATTCCTCATGCATTATTGGATTATGGGGCGAGCATGAGTGTGTTACCAGGTGATCTATACGACATGTATGATTTTGACCCGCTTCAGGATGTAGACACCATGGTGAGTTTGGCGGATGAAAGTTGGCGGCGTCCATGGGGAATTGTTAAGAATGTTATGATTCGGTTGGGAGAATTCGAATACCCGGTGGATTTTCTAGTCTTAGATTATGCTACTACCGAGATGGCGTCGCAACAAAGGGTGATTTTAGGTCTTCCGTTTCTCTATACAACAAATGCTCAAATCAACTATAGAGACGTGATCATTATTATGACCGAAAAGAGTCGTAAGTTGTTCTTTGATGTTCAGACGAGGATTATTAGTTATGAGTCCATTGAGGGGAAGGGTAGCAAATCTAATGGTCATATGAAAAGCATGTGTCAAAGAACGAAAACTAATAAACAACTGGGTCATGAAGAAAAGTATGAAGGTTCAAGCAGGAGTGTACGTGATTTTCCACCGAATGAACATGAGATGGATGCATTTTGCTCAATGGCACGAGGAAATGATGGAGATGATAGAAATCGTTTCTTTGAGCCACCATAAATGGGGGGTGGCATGGTCTGGCTGAAGACCTGAAAACTTAGCGCAGCTCGGGAGGCAACCCGAGGGTTTTACATTGATCTTGTTTGTTTTGTCATTTGCTATGTTTCAGGGCTATGGCAACGTTCAAGTGTGGGGAAGATATCCAGATCTTTGTGTGAAGATGGTGGTGGAAAGTCGAATCATCTACAATATATGGCGTGTTAAGCTTCACCAGGTTAATATACTCTTCCCTTAATCTTGTTATGTTCTTTAGTTTTGATATGTTTGTAGTTAGTTGGTGTGATTTTGTTGTTAAAAAAAAGTATAAAAAGAGAGAAAAGAACAAAAAGAAATTTGGGGTCTGAGTGTTAAAGCTTAAGTTGATGTTAAAGTGGTTTTTAGCGATCATTTCCTTCCAAAGCCATACATTGGGGTCAATGTATCCCAAGTGTGGGGATGGGGGAAATTTTTGTCTATTTTGAATTTTTTTTTGTTAAACCAAGCGAAAAACTGTTGAATTTTGAAAACTTGACGTTGCCCGCGTGACACATCGGTAACCCTTATTGTCCTTTCTTGGTGAGTTCTTGGGCCACACACATGATTATTAGAGATTAATTTTTTTTTTGGTTTGAGTGGCAGTTTGTGATTTGTGTTAATAGAACTTGCATAACGAATGCTTGTTGAAGCCTAGGTTTAGCATGCTTGTGAAGATGAGAAGGGCATTTAGGTAGCTTCGTCTCGATGTGTGAGAGTGTGGGAATGGGGGGTTGGACCTCATACGATATATATATATATGAGCTTGGTAGTGCGAGGGGCAGAGGTTTGGTCTTTAGTAGCCATGTTTGAGCCTATCGCCATTCATTTGTGACCCATGCCCATCTTCTCAAATTTCTACATATTGAGACGACCCGGTTTAGGAGCTTTAATGTCTAATGTTTATGTATATGTTGTTTTTATGCTTGTTTGTCTACAAAAAAAAAATCTAAGAAAAATACAAAAAGAAAGAAATAGTTGAAAGAAAATCAAAAAGAAAAGAAAAAGATGATGATGTTGTGTAAATAGTCGATGGTTGTTTTGGTTAGTAGTAGCAATAAAACCGGGTCGAATCAATGAGATACTTGCATATGTTTCCCACCATCTTCCTACCCTTACACATAGCCCCGTTACAACCCATAAGTCCCTTTGATTTACGAGCATGTTAGGCAATGCATAGGCGGAGACTTGATTTGTATTCAAGCTTATTGTCGCACAGTCACACATTTGCATTGAGTGTTCTAGCACAATTTTGCTAGTATTCTTTGTCACCGAGAGGAGAGTTATTGCGAGGGGTGTGCCTTGTGGTGTGATGATAGGTTAGTAAAAGGACGACATGTATTTGATTGGTTTATTTTGATCGCTTGTAAGTTTGGGAATGACTTTTGAACGGGTTGCTTGGGACAAGCAACGGTTAAGTGTGGGGATGTGACGGGTAGTCCATAGGACAACCCTTAAGTGTTATAAATGATAATTTAACCCCGCATTTATCCATGTACTTGTCTAGAATTAGGTAACTACGGTTGTTTGTGTTTTAGGTACAAATTACATATATCTTAAAAACAAAGGTCGGTGGTGTTTGCCACGGACCTAAACACACCCCTAAACTTTGAAAAGGAATCACTTTCTCACCCTAATATTCTGCCTTATTTGCTGCATCACATGGCTTTTGTTTTGTTTTGTTTTTTTTTTGCTGGCTTTTGTTTCCATTCTATTCTATCCAGACTCTCAAATACCATCGCATAAACCCAAAACCTTTAGCGGACTTTGCTGGAAAATTGAGGGTAGTTAAACTACATCAACAATTGTTATTTGATAGATCTCGCCAGAGGTGCGACATTTTGACTAGAACAAGAACCGTCACGTTTTCGGGATCACCTTTCGTCTCCGGTTACCTCGGTCTGAACCCTTACCGCAAACGTATGGGGCTACCGACAAACCAATCCGGGTACCAGACCATATCGTATATGTATCCAGCATGGCGTCTGCTGGGGGAAGAGATCACCGGAACCGAGTTGAGGTCGTCGCCGATAACCAGAGCGTAACTGAAAGTCCGTCGGACTTTCTGTCTCCCTCAGCTTTCATGTTTTTTTTTGGAGTTGTAAATTAATATTGTGGGCTCAATTCAGGGATGAATTGGGACTCAACATGGAGGATGGGATTTTGGATGAGACAGACAATAAGTTGTTTTGAAAAATAAGTTAATGGTTTTAATTAATATTATGGGCTGAATGGTTGATTTATTTAAAATAATAAATAAACAATAGTATCTAAAGCGATCTAGAACTATTTTACCAAGATTCATACTTTATATTAGTAATAATAAGTACAACAAAATTTAAATGTTTTGTTTTATTAAATTTTATTAAAGTATTAATTTATTCAGGTATTTCACTGGATTTGATTAAATGTTTTGTTTTACTAAATTTTTTAAAGTATTACTTTATTCGGGTTTTTTCAGTGGATTTGATTTTTAATTTATTATATTCATAGTGAAGCTTATTAGTATTGACGGTGGTGATGTACGTGATGCTAATTTTTAACACGGACATATTACACGTGAAACGGATAGATATATGTAATATATAGAGACAAGAATGATTATAAGACTTTGAACAAATAAAAAAATGTTTGGAAACAAGTCAGTTAAATATTTAACCATATAAATTTGAGTTATTTTAGGTTTCGATGCCGCCGCAACGCGCGACGGGTCGTAATACTAGTGGAGCTTAAAATGGAAGGAATTTGGAGCATCAATAAAAAATAAAATGTTGGAATGGAAGAACTAAGAATATCACATGATAGAGGATGAAATTACGAGAACATGGGCGAAAACGGAGAAGAAAACGGAGTTGAAACGAAAAAGTTATGCTGAAAACAAAATTTCATGCTGAAGCCCACCTTAGCCTACGATGGAGGGCGTAGCTTACGGTGGTCCCTGACATAAATTGTCACCGTATGACAGTTTAAAGCCACCGTAAGCTACAGTGGCCACCGTAGCTTACGACGCTGACCTACGTAAATGTGTAACTTCCACCTTTTAATGCGGATTTATGATGCCCTTTCAAGTCCAATCATTCCCATTCGGTTAAATTATCACCGTATGACAGTTTAAAGCCACCGTAAGCTACAGTGGCCACCGTAGCTTACGACGCTGACCTACGTAAATGTGTAACTTCCACCTTTTAATGCGGATTTATGATGCCCTTTCAAGTCCAATCATTCCCATTCGGTTACCAGCAGTCTAGGGGCGATTTTTGGGTGTTCTTGAGAGCTTGAAACAATTTCTAAACATCTTGTTAGTGTTTTTAATTCCTATGAACATTGATATGTCTGTGATGATGATTGTCCAAGTCATGAGTGGCTAAACTTATGGTGATCATCCTAGGTTGAAGGTTTGTCTAAGACATTTGTGTTTTGATTCTTATTTCTAGAATAATAGACGTGCTATGATGGTTTGTTTATTATGGTGTGTTGTTTGTTTGTTCGTAAATTGTTAATTTGTATGTTAATCTTAGTCTACACCATACGTTCTTGGTGCCGTTGGCAATCGAGATATCATGGGCGGGATTAGGTTTGGGTATTGATTAATTGGTCATCGGGTAACAACCTCACGTTCTAGGAATCCGAGTACTTAGTTCCCTTTCATTACGACAAGTAATAACACATGAACCATGTCTATGTGGTACTTTCTAGTTGAATATTAGCATGAATGTCAAAGCAAACCGGAAACTTAGGATGGTCATTTGTCTCTAAATTGTTTACAAAACCAATTCTCAATTCGCAATTTAATTAGTAATCTTAGTTTTAAAAATCAAACAAACAATCCAACTCTTTGAATTTACTTTTATTGCAATTAGTTTAACTTAGTTAATTTAGAGAAACTTTTAAATAGCACATATTCCACAAACTCCTTGTGTTCGATACCCACTTACCACTAACTATTTAGTAGTAATTGGATTAAATTTGATTGTGACCACGACATCATGTCAGGGGCCGTGACACTGACCAAGATTCTTTATTTCAGTAATGTAATAAAATGTAATCAGGATCCTTTATTTATTATTATGGATTGGTTTTTAGTTTTGATATCTGTAAGAGTGACACGTCAGCCCTATTTGGGTCGAGGTGTTACAATTATGGTATCAGAGCTAAGGCTCTTTCCTGTAGAAAACTTAAACCTTAAAAAGTAAACATGTGGGGTAATGGGTAGATGTTGGTTTAGGATATCCACTTCTGATCAATTCGTATAGTCATTTGTATTTGACTTTGAATCTATTTGTTATAGGAATTTATGTGGGTAATTGCTACTAGCATATTATGCGCTTTGACCGTGTCGAATAATAAACATATTCTTTAGTCATTGCGGTTTCGTTATCGAATCCCTGCTTACACTTGGTGAATAACATGATTGGAGTGAGTATGACATCGAACAAACTCGACTACGTGCCACAATGACCTTGTTACCGTACGTGCTTCAAGAAGTATCTCACATTAATATATATCCTAGGGTAATCGGCACACCAACTTTAGTTATCATCTAGTAATTGACCATGATTCATATATCGTCACTCTATCTTTCCTTACATTTTGGATAGATCATTGAGATGCATGACGGGATGACCATTAGGGCACAAATGTAAGGTAACTGACGATTACGGTCATGAACATAATCGTGAATTACAGATACATATGTGCGCTTTTAGATTCCTATTATGTAGATTGATGACTATCTGAATGTTTTAAGATCCTAAGATTTCATCGTACTTAATAAAGATCATTGCTCGTTTTTGATGTTACATGGTGTGTGTACGGCGTGATATGTTTTTATTGATATTTTGAGCCCATTTTACACATTAATAAAGTTTTAAATTTATAAAACACGATATTCTACTAACACTAGACCCACACTTGGGCAAGTCCACCCATCGTGAGCGTAATATAGCGTTGGTAAGATACCGAGGTCGTCCAAGGACACAAGAGCTTTTAATACCGGTTTATCCTCAACGTCTAATCAATCTAAAATTTTTGAGAAAAGGTTAAAACATGAAAATAAAAACTAAAAATGCAGAAATAAAAATAAAATAAAAACAGATAGACAAAATGAACCACTTGGATCCGACTTGCCTTTTAAGTACCCTTTGATGATTTTTGCACTTTCGGACTTTTTAAGAGATTATCTTAGTTATAGTAGTCGGCCCCTCTTTTAAAGGTGACGTTACCCTCAACCCAGTGGTTTGAGTCAGCAAGGATACAATCCCAAATGGTCGAAATATTGAAAGATAATTAATTAAGTTATTAATGCGAAAACTGGGAGGCCCCTCTTTTGAAGGTGACGTTACCCTCGGCTAAGTGGTTTGAGTCAGCAGGGATACAATCTCAAATAGCCGATTTAATGTATTAATAGTAGTTTACATATGAGGGGATCAAGCTATTTACACCCCCGCCATCCAATACTAGTGGTTATTGAAGGAGGTCCTAGTAAGCTTGACCCAGGTCCTTGCAGGATCTATACACTGAACAAGGCAAGAACCTTACTAAACCATTCCCTTAACCCCCGACCAGGTAGCCAACATACCTATATATAGACCGTAGAGATATGAATGGTGTAAATCTTTTACTTTATATAGACAGTAAAGTAGTGCCAAGACACCACGGACAAATGATAAAGAAAATTCACCTTCAACATAAGAAACTAGTTATTAAAGTCATTAATACAAAACCAAATAAAAAGTGCCGATAGATTAAAAATAAAAAGTAATACATATAAGACTTGTCTTCGCCAAGTGATGTAAGAGGCTTAACCAAACATGGCCTTTGATTGGCAAGAACTCTTACTATCAATCTTGGATCCCGAGACTACTACACACACTCTAAGGTGGATGATGGATGATGGTGGTGGATGTGGGTGTTGTAGTGGTGGTGGAGTGGTGGCAAAGTGGGAGAGTGGTGGTTTGCCAAGGGATGTCTTTGAAGTGAGCCCCTATTTATAGCCTGAACAGAACCCTGGCCACGGCCCTGTGTCCAGCGGGCACGCCCCCGTGGCTAACCTTTTCTCTTCCTTCATTAAATGCATGTGTCAGCAGAGGGTTCCACATGGCCCGTGTTCAGCGGGCACGGCCCCGTGGACAGAAGCGTATCTGTACTACCAAGATTTTACGTATGTTAGCATTGACCACGCCCTGTGCTGAGCTGGGCACGCCCTCGTGGTAGGCGTAGAAGCTTCCACAGCTTTGTCTTTTCTGCAGGCAGCTGACCACGACCTCGTGTCCAGTGGGCACAGCTACGTGGTTAGTCTTCTTTTTCTTGTTTTTGCTTTTGGGGATGCTCTGAGGGGTCGGGCATGTCATGTTTATTCCTTTTCTTTGTATTTATGTTGGTTTTGGCTGCATATTTGTTCCTTTTGCTCGTTTAAGCTCATTTGGTCCTGTAAATTCAAAAGGAAGACAAAAACACACTTTTTCCAACATTAGTACTAAAAAGGGTTAATTTTATGCCTCATTTGATGTAATTTATATGTTACATTTTGCACACATCAAATACCCCCACACTTGAATCTTTGCTTGTCATCAAGCAAAACTCTTTAATATGTGGCTTTACACACCCAAATGAAATAGGTAGAAGAGAAGTTTTGGGTTTGTCTTGAGTGTCGGGAATCCAAGATCTTTATTGGGTTTTATTTTTATTTTATTTACAATCCTATTCGTCATGATTTATTTAGAATAATTTATAAGAGAAATTATGTATTTGGGCATAACATGCCTCGTTAAAATTCCATTTATATACAAGTTCACATACCTCATGGGGAATCACTCAACACTCGGCCGAAGATGCATTTTTGTGAAACACTCGAGACCGGCACTTACTTCTACCATAAACTTGCCAAGCAATCAAACCTCCTCCTTTTTAACTATATACCTTTGTAAATATCAAGAGGACTTTGGGAAAGGGTTAGGCTTGGGCTAAGGGTAGGTGGTTTTGGTTAGTGGTTAGTAAAATGGCTAAAAGCGTAAAAAGCGTCAGTCGGCGTAAAAATGTTTATTTTTGTGACTTTTATTCAAACAAAGCATATTCCAACAAAGTTTCTTTGAGGAACTTGTTTGATTATTGCCAGACGTTCATTTTTTTTTGATATGAGACGTCACAAGATAACCGAGCTTTTTACTAAAATAACGGGGTTGAAAAGAAAAGAGATTTTGGAGGGTAAGGGGTTAACTAGCAGATTTTGGGTAGGTGATAAAAAAAAAGATGAAAAATAATGGTGTTGAAAGGAAAATGGGTTAGTCCTAATGTCTCCATCATTTACTCACTTGGGTTTACGTTGGTAAGGACCGGGAATGTATTGTCGTGGCAAGTTTTAGAGTCGTAAGAACCAAGCGGCTATTCACACAAGAAAACGAAAAATGAGCATTTAGTTTAAAGATATATGCTTGTATGCTCGATAAAGGCTCAAAGCTCACTTGTTGTGGGAATGAGTTTATAATGTGATTTGTCATGCCTTTTCATAATTTTCTTATTTGGTTCTTTTTTATCACGACGCTATCGGTTGTAAATTTGTAAAAATATAACCTTTTTAGAACTTATTATTCCCAAATTAAACGAAGACAAGTAAAAAAAATGAAAATTTTTGAAAAAAATTGGGGTGATTAGCGGTTCTAATAGAGTTTTGTGTAAGGCTTGTTATTAGGACTATCAAGATTCAAGGTTTTAGCACCCCCCACACTTAAATTACACATTGTCCGCAATATGTCCCAAAAATAAGTTTTTAGGTTCATTGAATGTGTAAAAAGGTGTTGAAAAACAAATTTTATGTTACTGGGCGTCTGGCCACGACCTCGTGTTGGTCTGGGCACGGCCCCGTGGTCAGATTGCCAGTAACAAATTTTAACAGAAGGCTGGACACGGGGCGTGTTCAGCGAGCACGGCCCCGTGCTGAACTTGCTGTAATGTTGGAAAATTGTCAGGATGCTCTGTTTTCGTGCATGGGGTATGGTTTTAACGTTCCCTTGGTAACCTCCACCTTTTTGAGAGTGTTTTATTCCTGAATGTAAAACTAAACTAGAAAATATAAAAGTTACACTAAACTAAAAACTACGGATAGTTTCGCGGAATGCCTCCATGGTGCGCCATGTTTATAAGGGTCCTTGGCTAGACCCTAAGTCAGTCATATGTTACCCGAGCAGGATGTCTCGCATCCCGTGTTGCACCGTCGGAGAGCGTTATCCAAGCTTGAGTCTATGACCTCCATGTATTTGACTGGGTCGTCTTCTACTCTTTTCCCAACCCCAAACTTCATCTCTTTGTCTCCTACCCTCAATGTTAACTTCCCATCACTCATATCCACCATTGCGTGAGTGGTGGCAATGAATGGTCTTCCTAGAATTAGTGGTATTTCGGTGTCTTCTTCCATTTCGAGTATGAAAAAGTCGGCCGGGAAGACAAAATCTCCGACTTTTACCAATAAATTCTCGGCGACACCTTGTGGGTATTTGATAGACCTATCGGCGAGTTGTATGCTCATCTTTATGGGGCTCGTCTTAGCTAGTCCGAGTCGGTCAAACATTGATGCGGGCATGAGATTGATGCTAGCCCCTAGGTCGGCTTAGTGCATTGCGTACAGGTGATCCCCTAATGTAACAAGGGATGGTGAAACTTCCGGGGTTGATTTTCTTTTGTGGGAGTTTGTTGAGTAGTACGGCGGAACATTCTTCACTCAAATTGACTAATTGCAATGTTTCAATCTTCCTCTTATGAGTGAGTAAGTCTCTTATAAATTTTGAATATTTTGGCATTTGAGTGAGGACCTCCACAAATGGAAGATTGATATGCAATTGTTGTAGTAAGTTTATGAATTTTGTAAATTGCTCGTCGGTCTTATGGCGAAGTAACCGACCGGGGTAGGGCACCTAGGGGTTCTTTGTAGGTTCAGGATTTGACGGGGGAGTTGTTTCTTTTTGGGTAGGAGGTGAGGTTGTGGTTTGAATGGGTGGACTTTTGTCGGATGGGGGTAGTGGGGCCTCCTCGGGACCTACGGTCTGGTTTCTTAGTGTTATGAGATGTACTTGCGCCTTTGGGTTGGTTTTGGTATTGCTAGGTAGCGCGCATTGTGGCCTCTCGGAGAAATTTTGGGCTAGTTGATTTAGTTGTTTTTCAATGTTTTCAATACTAGCTTGTTGATTTCTAAAGTTCGATTCCATTTGTAGGAATCGATCTGAGTTCCTTTTTTCGGTTTCAGATATGAGGCGTGAAACGGTGTCTTCAAGCCTCTCCCGTCCCCCTTGTTGTTGTTGAGAGAAATTTTGTGACTCATTTCTTGGTTGTTGTTGAAAGTTTGTTCGTTGGTTTAGGTTTTGTTGGTTACTACTGTTGTTAGGCTCCCTCCAACCAAGATTAGGGTGGTTACGTCATCCTTGGTTGTAGGTACCCGTTGGGGGACCCGACGGCCTAGGTCTATTATCAATGTAGTTTACCATTTCCGTATGATTATCCATTTCTTTCATACAACTCCAATTTTCATGTGGCCCACCACACCCTTCGCAAGCCATAACCGAGGCCGTTTTTGCCATTTCTAGCTTTTTTATATTTTTGAAGATAGGGCCTCGATTTGGGATTGTAAAAAGGTGTTTTCATCCACCTTATGGGCGCCTGGGGCAATAGATTTTGTTCCTCGGGGAGTGTGCCATTGAAAATTGTTTTGAGCAATTTCCTCAATTTGATTATAAATTTCATTTGGGCGACGATTACCTAGGAGTCCCTCGGAGCTAGAGTCGAGTGTTTGTCTTGTGTGTGGCAACAACCCATCATAGAAAGTGGATACTTGTTGCCATACTGCGAGACCATGATGAGGACATTTCCTCAGTAGCACCTTAAATCTTTCCCAAGTTTCATATAAGGATTCCCCGTCCTCTTGTGAATATGTATTAATTTCAGTCATTAATTTAGCGGTTTTGGAGGGCGGGAAATACTTATATAGAAACTTTTGGGCAAGTTCATCCCAAGTGTTTACCGAACCACTTGGGAGGGTGTTAAGCCAAGCCTTAGCTCGGTCTTTGAGTGAAAATGGGAACATTCGAAGGCGGATGGCATCGTTTGATGCCCCGTTGATCCGGAAAGTATAACATATTTCCAAAAAGTTGGTAATATGCAAATGGGGATCTTCATCAGCCAGGCCATGGAAGGATGCGGAATTTTGGAGCATTTGAATCAAATGCGGCCGAAGTTCGAGGTTGTTGGCATCGACATTCGGCGCGTTGATGGCGGCTCCGAGATTACCTACCGCTGGTCGTAGGTAATCCATCAGGGTACGCTGATCCGCCCTTGGAAGTTGGTCCCCCGAAGCTTTCTGTTGAAATTTAGCTTTTAGTCTCTTTCTTAGAAAGCGTTCGGGTTCGTCTAGAGGTTCTTTTATGTCTTTATTGGAACTGGAGCTCATGCACTGCGTATAGAGTTTAGGTGCTGCGACTGGGTTCCAAGTCCTTCAATAAAAACAAAAAGAAACAGGTCAAATGTCTCACCGCGGCCCCGTGGTCGTGGTTACAATGTTTGTTTTCTGGATCTCAGTTACTGGGGAGTTCAGCACGGCTTGTGGTGCACCGCCACGGCCCCGTGGTCACTCTTTTGTAACACAGAAAACAAAAACTACCAGTAAGTTTGCTGGGCACGGCCCCGTGTCCGACCCGTCACACGGCCCGTGCTGAAGTCTACAGAAACTGAAAAATTTAGAAAAAACCTAAAAAAATAGAAAAATAAGTAAAAATAATTAGGCCGTTGATTCCTAACTTTATTAAAATCCTTGTGTCCCCGGCAACGGCGCCAAAAACTTAGTGTGTGTACGACGTGATATGTTTTTATTGATATTTTGAGCCCATTTTACACCATAATCAAGTTTTAAATTTATAAAACACGATATTCTACTAACACTAGACACACACTTGGGCAAGTGCACCCATCGTGAGCGTAGTATAGCGTTGGTAAGATACCGAGGTCGTCCAAGGACAAAAGAGCTTTTTGTACTGGTTTATCCTCAACGTCTAATCAATTTAAATTTTTGAGAAAAGGTTAAAACATGAAAATAAAAACTAAAAATGCAGAAATAAAAATAAAATAAAAACAGATGGACAAGATGAATCACTTGGATCCGACTTGACTTTTAAGTACCCTTTGATGATTTTTGGACTTTCGGACTTTTTAAGAGATTATCTTAGTTATAGTTGTAGGCCCCTCTTTTGAAGGTGACGCCCTCAACCTAGTGGTTTGAGTCAGTAAGTATACAATCCCAAAGGGTCGGAATATTGAAAGATAATTAATTAAGTTATTAATGCGAAAAGTGGTAGGCCCCTCTTTTGAAGGTGACGTTACCCTGGCTAAGTGGTTTGAGTCAGCAGGGATACAATTCCAAATAGCCGGTTTAATGTATTAATAGTAGTTTACATACGAGAGGATCAAGTTATTCGCACCCCCGCCATCCAATACCAGTGGGTATTGAAGGAGGTCCTAGTAAGCTTGACCCAGGTCCTTGCAGGATCTATACACTGAACAAGGCAAGAACCTTATTAAACCATTCCGTTAACCCCCGACCAGGTAGCCAGCATACCTCTATATAGACCGTAGAGATATGAATGGTGTAAATCTTTTACTTTATATAGACAGTAAAGTAATGCCAAGACACCACGGACAAATGATAAAGAAAATTCACCTTCAACATAAGAAACTAGTTTTTATAGTTGTTTTGGTCAAAGATTACCGAAGCAATTTAGTGATCAAATTAGTTAAGTGAGGTAGTGTGCTAAAATTATGTGTGAAAAATATGTTAACCAAGTTAGTTATAAAAACAGTTTCAGGATACGGCTCAAGATATAGAGCTGTATCTATGATCAAACAATGAGCAGAAAAGTAAAGGTTGACACGTGATGTACGAGGAAAGCCCTTGATCAATCTAGATCGCCGGCATAAAACCTCGGGAGCTGACAATCGCAGCTGCCTTGTTCTTCTATTGCTTCAAATATCAGGATACAGTGCAGGATGTGGTGCGGATCAACTATGTGTTACAATGTAATTCGAATACAAGTGTTGTGTGTAGTGTTTGCAGTGAGCTAGAGAGAAAGTGTTTGAAAATGTGAAAGTTGAGTGCCTTAATCTGATCCGCCCCCATCTATTTATAGTAAAACAAATATAACAAACTATCCTAAATAACCGGGATCCAACGAATATTCCTCACTCGAACGTTGTGGACCTAGTCTTTCGGGTTCAACGTCTCTCCCATAACAAATACGTCCGAGTCTTGAGGAGACGAAGTCCATTTGACCGTTGGCAAGTCCCAGTTTTTAACCTGCACGTGATTAATTCGATCAACCTCAGGATATCGCCCAAGATGTTAGCAATATCCTCGTCCAGCATCCTGGTCACAAATAAACAATAAAAAGCAGGATATTGGTCAAGATATGTATGCTTAGAAAATGACCCATAACAATTGTCCCCAAATATATCGGTTGGTATACCAATCCAACGGATATATTTTAAAAGTTTTATCCCGTAATTCAAGGCATTTAAAACGAAGCGACGGTCAAGATCACATCATAACCTCCAACGCGCTTTTAGCTCAATGGAGATCCACAATGCCCCTATATCTTCTCTCTTCTTGTTTGAAAAGCAGATATCTCCAACAGAGTCTCCAGGTAATTCCCCATTTCTTATTCACTTTCTGTCAAATTTTCTTGCCTTATTCGTAATGGCTGCCGAGACCTTCACCCAGCAGAATCTCCTCAAAAATCCTGAAAAGGAGGTCTGCGCTTTCGACAACGCAGACACCGCGGCTTTGAGAGCTTCCGGTGCTTTCCCTGATAACACAGTCTTTAGATCGTTCGATCGGTCAATTCGATCGGATGTTTCTTCCACAGATTGGGTCTGCTTTCCCGCATACCCTTTTTCGCTAGGTCTTCGATACCCCTTTCCCGAATTCATGATGCAATTCTTCCGAACCACCGGCATCTCTTTTGCTCAAACCATGCCCATGGTTTGGAGAGTATTAATCATACTTAAACAAATCAAAAACCTTCACTGCCCCGACCTCTGCATCGAGGATCTGCCTATTGCTTATCGCCTCTGATCCCACGGCTCTAGCCGGTTCTTGCTTTTTTCGACCTCTAGCAAACCCCTTATTCTTAAAGCCACCAAAAATGAAGATGGATGGCAACGCAAATTTTTCTTTGTCAAACGAGACTCCATTGCTGAGGGTGCCAGCCTTCCGGTGGAGTGGTTAACCACCGGTAGGGTCATAAATGTTCTCATGTACCTTTAGATTTTTATCTTTTACTAATATCCTTCTTTTTGATTCTTATACAGTGAATTTCAAGGAAGTAGCTCCCCCTACCGCTGAATCAGAGGAAAGAATCAAAGCCGTTTACCAATTACCTGCAATAGACAGGAGTTTCACCACACACGTCCCGAGTTCCAGTCAATACTCGTCATCTGAAATGTCTGGTAAGGATTACTTTTAAAATAGTTAGTTAGTATAGCATAATAGAATGAAAAGTAATAATAATGCAAAACTTTTTCCTTTATGCAGCACCAGCCAAGATCCCTGAAATCTTTGACCTCGACGAGTTGGACAGTTATTCTGATCAGGTTCAGGTCAAGAAGGAACCTAGTCCCAGGGCCACAGCCTCATCCAAACCCAGTGGTTCCAAAGCCATTGTCATCAGCAAACCCTTGCCAACTACTAAGCCCCAGAGCTCCAGCTCTCGTAAAAGGAAAGAGCCCGATTCCCCCATCATTTCTGACACTTTTCCCTATGAAAAGCACGGGTTCATTGAAGCTAGCGGGTTTATGACTTCCTTTCTTAACCAGGTTAGTATTCTCAAACCACATCCTGCAGCTTACATCATTTACAAAGATTTATCAATATTAATACCTGTCCTCTTACTTTCGCAGGGTCTTGAGCGTCTGGTTCATCTATATCAAGAATCCTGCGGGCTTAGCAAGACGCTTGAATCCAAGTTAAAGGAAGCAGAAGTCACGATCTCCGATCAAGGCATGATTGCAGCCGCCAAATCTCGTCATTATGAGGAGAAGTTCAAAGCTATGATTCAAGAACACCAGACTGCTCTCAACAAAGCTACTCTTCAAGCCCAATCCGATCTTGAAGCTGCCCATGTGCAACATGAACGGGATATGGTCACCTACCGGGATAGCCTTAAGAGTTCCGTCGTCATTTCTCTTCTCCAGGCCAGGCTGAAGATGGCCCATGAAGCTAAAACACTAGGTTTTGAATGCCCTTCTTGGGACGTTGGTGCCTGGGAAACGAGACTAAAGAATCTTGGCGGCATTTCTACCACACCAGCTGCCGAAGGATCCTCCAAAGTAGTTGAAAAAGCTAACGATGCCGAGAGGGATGCTGAGGTGGATCCTAAGACGGATGTTGCTGAAATTACCGCGAACGAAGATAGCACTGCCCCCTAAAACTTATTTCCTTTTGTTTGAGAAATTTTATGTCTTATGAACAATTTTTATTTTCTGCATTAAAACAATTTGATAACCGAAGGCGGATGGGTCCTGGGTTTCAGGATGAAGCCTTTGGTTATCAGCTAGTACCGTTTATTTCCAGTAATTTCATCTTTCATTTTTCTTGCTATCACTTTCTGTCTTTCTTATTATAGACCTTAGTTTTGCAAAATATAGTCAGTGATATATTACCAAAACTTTTATTAATTCAATCACCTTTAGAGAAAATTAAAAGATAGTTCATTTTAAAACCTGTTATGACGATACTAACTTAATTAAAGTTTCAAACTAGTACCAGTTTCATATATCTTAATCAAATATCCTGAAAAGTATTTTGAAAATATATTTTGAGAATATATCCCGGGAATTTATCCTAATCAGGATATTTAACCTTTTACCAAACATAGTATTGTCAAAAACTTAAACGATGTTTACAAAGGAAAGATTATACCAGGAATAGGGTATAACCCTATTATCAAACCTCAATCCCTTTGTAACTTTTCCAATGAAGATGTCCCCTGTCTGAGACACTTAGTGCATTAGTTCCGAGCCTTATCCTTTGAGCTTTACACCATTGCTTCAGTAGGAATGTCCCCTGTGTACAATGCCTTCAAATACTTAGAAATCCTTTGGATATCAGTTCCCATTGTGTAGACAATTCTTCATGTTACAGGGTAAAACCCAAAAAATGTATTGGGGATGAATCCCTTGTATCCTGGGGAAAATCCCAAATATTCGTGCGCTACAGGCGGGAGTGTATAAACTCCAAGTCTTAGAAAGGTGAAAACCTTTAAACCTTAGAGAGTATGAAAATACCCTTTCGTGAGAGAGGGTGATCAATCCTCATATACCTTTAGGATTCAGGATATAGCCAATAGTAACGAAATTGTCAGCCACTTTTACATGGACTGGTCCCGCCACCTTGAACTATTCCCGAATAACTTGCGCTCCAGGCGGGGTGTTTAAACCCAATTCGGAAGAAAGGTGAATACCTTTAAACCTGTGAAGGGATCGGGATCCCTTATACGTGAGAGAGGGGGCCAATCCTCTAATCTTCCGAAGTATCCTGAGTGAGCATCCTGGAGCTATATCCTGGATCATATACTGCAAAACATCCTTAAACTAAGGTGGGTGTTAGCTTGGCTAACACCCCTCCGATGCTTAAGTTAGTATTGGGTTTCAAAGAACAAATCAAATCAAACATATTTAAAAGAGATAGAATTCATACCATCTTGAGATAGAAATTACATTCTATTCTTACTTGAAATAGAGCTTTAAGTGTATTGCATTCCAGGATCTTGGTAGCATATCCCCTTCCATATTCTTGAGTCTATATGCTCCTTTCCCCGCTTCTGACTTAACTTCATATGGTCCTTCCCATTTTGGAGCTAGCTTGCCATCGGCAGGATTAGTGGTATTTTGAAAAGCCTTTCTTAGCACCCAATCACCAACTCGAAATCTCCTAGTCCTTATATTCTTGTTATATGCTCTGGATATTCTTTGTTGATATGCTGCCATCCTTAGCCTTGCTGCATCCTTTTTTTCATCTATAGTATCCAAATCCTGACATAAGGCTTCAGGATTCTGTTCAGGATCCCGTAGGATAGATCTTGCAGTAGGTATCGCCATTTCCGTTGGAATCATTGCTTCTGCTCCAAATACCAAGGAAAACGGGGTTTGGCCTGTTGCATTCTTTACCGTTGTCCTATCAGCCCACAAAACAAAGGGTAATTCTTCTGCCCATCTTCCTTTTTTGGCTCCAAGTCTCTTCTTTAAGTTATTGACAATTATCTTGTTTGAGGATTCTGCTTGTCCATTCGCTTGAGGATGTACCGGAGTAGATGTTATCATTTTGAATCCCCAACTCTTGCAAAAGTCAGTAGTTCTCTTGCTTATAAACTGAGAACTATTGTCACAGATTATCTCGGCTGGTACTCTGAATCTGGTCAGGATATTTCTCTTTATGAAGGATACTACTTCTTGATCCCTGACTTGGACAAATGCCTCGGCTTCAACCCATTTGGAGAAATAATCTGTCATTGCCAACATAAAAACCTTCCCTCCTGGAGCCTTTGGAAGCTTTCCCACTATATCCATACCCCACTTCATAAATGGCCAAGGGGAAACAATAGGATACAGCGGTTCAGCAGGCAGATGTAATATGTTACTATGTCGTTGACATGCATCACATCTTTGAGCATATTCTGCGGCATCTTTTCTCATTGTCGGCCAATAATATCATGTCCTTAATACTTTTGAGAATAATGACCTGCCCCCAGTATGGTTACCACAATCCCCTTCATGTATATCCTGAAGTACTTCTTTGGCTTCAGGATCCTCCAAACACCTCAAATACGGTCCTGCGAGAGATTTCTTGTATAAAACATTATTTATAATAGTGAATCGTCATACCTTCATCCTAAATGCCTTAGGATTTTCATTTTCGGGGATGTGTCCTTCCTTGAGATATCTCACGATTGGAGCCGTCCAGGATTTAGGATCTTTTTCAGGGTACTCTGCTCCAGGATCCTGAATAGCCGCTACTTCTTTATCCTGAGGATTCGTTGCAGGATATAAGACATGTAATATTGGTATTTGGGTCCCTTCTGGTATCCTGATCGATGATCCTAAATTTGCTAAGGCATCTGCTTCAGCATTATCCTCCCTTGGTACCTGTTCAAGTGTAAAAACATCGAAATATCCTGCTAATTTTTTGAGAATATCGAGATATTCGATTAATTTCTCACCCTTAACTGCATAGGATCCATTAAAATGGTTAGTAATTAACAAGGAGTCAACATATACTTGCAAATTCTTGATACTCATATTCTTAGCCAACTCTAATCCTGCAATTAAAGCTTCATATTCTGCCTCATTATTAGTAGCAGGGAATTCACACCTAATAGCCCGGGGTAATATGTCCCCCTGTGGCGATTTTAGTAGTATTCCCAATCCTACTCCTCTCACATTAGATGCACCATCAGTATACAATGTCCAAGATCCTGAGGATTCTCCTAACTGTTGAACTTCTAGGTCTACCTCATCCTGAATGTCACTACTGAAATCAGCCACAAAGTCAGCTAAAGCCTGAGACTTTATGGCATTTCTAGGTTCATATACTAAATCATAAGCACTTAACTTTACTGACCACTTGGCCATCCTGCCTAACATCTCTGGTTTCCTAAGCACATTTTTGACAGGATAATTTGTTTTAACATGGATCCTATGTGTCACAAAATAATATCTAAGCTTTGTCGATGCCATAACTAGAGCTAATATCAATTTTTCTAAATGAGAATACCTAGTTTCAGCATCTAACAAACTTTTACTAACATAATAAACAGGATATTGCTGACCTTCATGGTCCTTTATAAGAACGGCACTTACAGCATTCCCTGATACAGCGAGGTATAGGGATAGTGGTTCACCATTTTCAGGTTTCATCAATAGAGGTGCAGTTGAGAGATATCGCTTCAAATCCTGCAAGGCTGCTTCATGCTTTGCTCCCCATTCAAATTTCTTATTCTTCTTGAGGATATCATTGAATTCCTTGCATTTTTCCGAGGATCTTGAAATAAATCTGTTCAAAGCTGCTACTCGGCCTGTTAACCGTTGAACCTCCTTCATATTCGAGGGTGATTTTATATCCAGGATAGCTTTAATCTGCTCCGAGCTTGCCTCTATCCCCCTTTTCGTCACCATATATCCTAGAAACTTTCCTGCCCCCACTCCGAAATGGCACTTATCAGGATTCAGCTTCATGTTATACTGATCCAGAATATCAAATGCTCCCTTGATATCCTGGAGGTGATCCTCAGCCTTTTTAGATTTCACCACCATATCGTCAATATACACCTCCATGGTGTCCCCCAGCTTATCTTTGAACATCATGTTCACCAATCTCTGGTATGTTGCACCTGCATTTTTCAAACAGAAAGGCATAGCAGTATAACAATAAATACCTGTTGGTGTCATGAAAGCAGTATCCTCCTGGTCCGAAGGCTCCATTTAAATCTGCTGAAATCCTGAGGATGCGTCCATGAACGTTAACATTTCATGCCCAGCAGTAGCATCCACCATTGCATCGATATGAGGAAGGGGGAACGGGTCTTTAGGACAAGCCTTATTCAAGTCTGTGTAATCTACACAGACTCTCCATTTCCCATTTTTCTTCTGCACTACGACCACATTCGCCAACCATATTGGGAACCTGACTTCTCTGATCATTTTGGACTTTAACAATCTTTCAACTTCCTCTTGGATGATTATATTCCGCTCAGGAGCAAACTTCCTTCTTTTTTGCTAAATAGGCTTGAATGACCTGTCAATTCCAAGCTTGTGAGTAATAATGTCTTTGGATATACCTATCATATCCTCATGCCTCCATGCAAACGTTGACATCCTGCACTTCAAAAAGTCAGTTAATTGTTTTTCAATATCCCGAGGGATATTGGTTCCTACGAGCACCGAGATATCAGGATTATCCTGATCCAGGATAACGTTCTTCACATCCTGCTCCGAAGCTTCCAAGGTATCCCGGGCCCGCATCTTTAATTGCTATGCTGGATTAGGCTTGGTTAAGGATTTCATTGAGGATGTGTAGCATTCCTTCGCCTCCTGCTGATCACTATCAACTTTGACGACCCCCAAGGGGTTGGAATCTTGATGCATTGGTGATAAGTCGAAGGCACAACCTTCATGTCATGGATCCATGGCCTGCCTAGTATGATGTTATAGAAGGATAAGGAGTCCATCACACAGAAGCGTTGTATCAAGTTGACCCCTTCAACGTACACTGGTAACTTTATCTCTCCTACAGTATTTCTAGCTTCTCCACTGAAACCAACGAGCACAGTGGACTTCGAAGTAATGTCCATCAGAGATACATTCATCCTTTTCAATGTTTCAAGCTGAATTATATTGACAGAACTACCGTTGTCCACCAATATCCTGCGTACAAAATGGTTAGCCACATATAATGTTATTACCAAAGCATCATGGTGAGGATCCTGAACAGTATCCCTGTCATCACTATCAAAAGTGATCACTCTATCAGTTGTGAGGGTAGTCATCCTGACTGGTTTGTCTCCCCTTTCACTCTTAGCTTCCTTTGCATGTCTCTTAGCCGCCGAATACGAAGTCCCACAAATGTCGGATCCTCCTGAAATAAAGTTAATTATCTTGGCATCTGCTGGGGGTGATGCTGCTCGTTCAGGATCCTTCTCGGGATCCTGCCCTTTATTCTTCTTTCTTCCCAGCAAGTCCTTCAGATACCCTTTGCTTAACAGGTAACTTATTTCTTTCCTTAAAGCAATGCAATCCTTGGTCATATGTCCGAAGTCTTCATGGAAGGCACACCATTTGGATTTATCCTTCCAATCAGCTTTCTGCTGGTTCTTTCGAGGCCACCTAGCTTTGTCCCCTAAACCCTGCATAGCATACATTAACTCAGGTATATTAACAGAAAAGCAGTATTCAGATAAGTCAGGATATTATTCAGGATCCTCGTCTTCAACAGCATTCACTTTCTTGTTATCATTTCTGCCATATGGCTTGGAGCGATATGGCTTATATGAGGATTCTGATTTCCTGTTAGTTGATTCATAGGTTGAGGTAGAATTCATCCTCTCCTGCATCTTCTTGTCATCTTCCAAACAGATATATCTCAAAGCCCTGTTACGAGCTTCGTCGAGATTCCTGCAGGGATTCATTACAAGATCTTGATAAAACTGAGAATCCTTTTGTAACCCCATCTTAAAAGCTTGCACAGCTGTTGCAACATCAAGATGTGGGATATCCAAGGATTCTCGACTGAATTTGTTCACATAATCGCTCAAGGATTCCTGAGGCCCTTGAGTTATCCTGTAAAGATCACTGGTTAGTTTCTCAAAACTCCGGCTGCAAGAAAACTGACTATTAAATAAATTAACCAAATGAGCAAATGAAGGAATTGAGTGAGGAGGAACATTTAATAGCCATTTTAAGGCTGATCCTGTCAGGGTAGATCCAAAACCCTTGCACAAGCATGCTTCCTTGAGCTCCGGAGGGATAGGGTTGATCTCCATTCTTTCCTTATACTGGGCAATATGCTCTTCAGGATCCGTAGTCCCATCATACAGCTTCATGTTGGGAGTCTGAAATCTTTTTGGGATTTCAGCATCACAGATAGGATATGCAAAGCGGGATATCCTGTGGCTGTCTTGGGATACTTCTGGAATTGGCTGGACCACTCCAGGTACACTGGATATCATGTCCTTCAATTTCTGGAGCTCTCTGGTAAATGTTGACGTCATACCTGCATCCTGCAAAGAGCCATTGTTGTTAGTAGCAAGAACATTATTATTTGACACATTACCGGTCTGAGGATTTTGGCCATATCCTGAAGCATATCCCGAACTCCTCACAGTGGACATCCTGACCAAAGAGGGTATCTCAGGGGTATGATTCTGAGAATGGCTTGGGACGATATTCCCCCTGTTATCCTCAGTGTAAACTGCGAAACTGAAGTTCAAAGCCCTGGGCTGTATAGGAGTGACAGTTTCTTCAGCAGGTCTACTCGAGCTAGCTTTTAAGAGTTGTATTTCTCTTAACAGCATTTGGTTAGTCTCCTGTTGCTGCCTCATTTGTTCCTGCACACTTCCAAATAAAGTTAGAATTTCATCATTAGAGGCTAAAACGGGAGCAGATCCCTGAACACTCCGAGTAGGGATAACATCCTGAGGTTGTGAAGAAAATGGCATCCTTGGAGGAGGTGGTGGAAGCACCGAACCGGTAGTAGCGGAGGTTGCAGCAGACATAGTGTAGGAGCTCATGTTTGATCTTGAGGCCATTGTAAACAATGTGGCAAAAAGTTTTGAAAATAAAAAACCGATTAACGATTTCACAAAGATTTTTAGTAAAGGTAGCACCACTTGCCCCACGGTGGGCGCCAAATTGTTTTGGTCAAAAATTACCGAAGCAATTTAGTGATCAAATTAGTTAAGTGAGGTAGTGTGCTAAAATTATGTGTGAAAAATATGTTAACCAAGTTAGTTATAAAAACAGTTTCAGGATACGGCTCAAGATATAGAGCTGTATCTATGATCAAACAATGAGCAGAAAAGTAAAGGTTGACACGTGATGTACGAGGAAAGCCCTTGATCAATCTAGATCGCCGGCATAAAACCTCGGGAGCTGACAATCGCAGCTGCCTTGTTCTTCTATTGCTTCAAATATCAGGATACAGTGCAGGATGTGGTGTGGATCAACTATGTGTTACAATGTAATTCGAATACAAGTGTTGTGTGTAGCGTTTGCTGTGAGCTAGAGAGAAAGTGTTTGAAAATGTGAAAGTTGAGTGCCTTAATCTGATCCGCCCCCATCTATTTATAGTAAAACAAATATAACAAACTATCCTAAATAACCGGGATCCAACGAATACTCCTCACTCGAACGTTGTGGACCTAGTCTTTCGGGTTCAACGTCTCTCCCATAACAAATACGTCCGAGTCTTGAGGAGACGAAGTCCATTTGACCGTTGGCAAGTCCCAGTCTTTAACCTGCACGTGATTAATTCGATCAACCTCAGGATATCGCCCAAGATGTTAGCAATATCCTCGTCCAGCATCCTGGTCACAAATAAACAATAAAAAGCAGGATATTGGTCAAGATATGTATGCTTAGAAAATGACCCATAACAATAGTCATTAGTACAAAACCAAATAAAAATTGCCGAAAGATTAAAAATCAAAAGTAATACATAAAAGACTTGTCTTCACCAAATGATGTAAGAGTCTTAACCAAACATGGCCTTTGATTGGTAAGAACGCTTACTTTCAATATTGGATCCCGAGACTACTACACACACTCTAAGGTGGATGATGGTGGTGGATGTGGGTGTTGTAGTGGTGGTGGAGTGGTGGAAAAGTGGGAGAGTGGTGGTTTGCCAAGGGATGACTTTGAAGTGAGCCAAGCACCCCTATTTTAGCCTGAACAGAACCCTGGCAATGGCCCCGTGTCCAGCGGGCACACCCCCCTGGCCAGCCTTTTCTCTTCCTTCATTAAATGCATGTGTCAGCAGAGGGTGCCACACAGCCCGTGTTTAGCGGGCACAACCTCGTGGGTAGAAGCGTATCTTTACTACCAAGATTTTGCAAGATTCTGCGTATCTTAGCATTGACCACGCCCCGTGCTGAGCTGGGCACGCCCTCGTGGTGGGCGTAGAAGCTTCCATGGCTTTGTCTTTTCTGCAGGCAGCTGACCACGCCCCCGCGTATAGTGGGCACGGCCCCGTGGTCAGTCTTCTGTTTCTTTTTTTCTTTCTTTTGGGGATGATGTCGAGGAGTCGGGCATGTCACGCTTATTCCTTTTCTTTGTATTTATGTTGGTTTTGGCTGCATATTTGTTGCTTTTGCTCGTTTAAGCTCATTTGGTCCTGTAAATTCAAAAGGAAGACAAAAACACACTTTTTCTAACATTAGTACTAAAAAATGGTTAGTTTTATGCCTCATTTGATGCAATTTATATGTTACATTTTGCGTACATCATTACACGTTTACATACTCATGATGTGAATATCCGATTTCATAGAGCTGATAACCTCTCTTTAGTTTCAACCTTAGAATATTACTAATATTGAGTATGTTTCATATTTGAAATTATGATGAGATTTAAAGTATGTTTCGTATATGTTATAGTTGAATTTGCTCGTTAATCATACTTAATAATTTCAATGACGAAGTTTTATTTATAATTATAACTCCTGCAAAAAAAAAAAAAAAACAAAAAAAAAAAATTAATGACCATGTAGTAAACAAAAGTTCTAATTGTTCTTGAAATGGATAATATGGATGTACTAGATGAAATTTTATTAATCAGATGTGTAAGTTGACTTTTGTGTTTAAAGAAATATATATAATATGAAAGCTATTACTATTTTGAGCCATGCAATCCATGCAACCCAAATTTAATTTGCTTATGACAAAAAAAAAAAACTTGATTTGTTACTCTTTGTTCTCGTTCATAGCATTTACTCAAACTTTATTATTATTATTATTATTATTATTATTATTATTATTATTATTTATTTTATCAAATTTTGAATTCCATATATAGAACCAACCAACAATCAAGGGATTATGACTACCCTTCATTGTCACTTACTTATAATTTTTTTTTAAAACCCTTGGCTCCACTTGAAATAGCATTCCATTCATCACCTCTATTTCACCCAAACCTGAACCATACCCTCCGGTCGTCGAAGATTGGCCGCCTTAACCACCATCGCAAATACCAACCGTCATTGTGTGTTACATCGCTGCAAACGTTGCCATGACTAGCCGCTATTCAAACCATGGCGCTAGCTCTGTCACCGCGCTACTCCACCGTGATCACCAACGCACTGGTTAGCTCAGTTTACAGCATCGGACTTGTCACCTACATTTAGTTTAGCCACAGTTAATGCTTTCTTGTATCACCGATCTTGCCTTACTCTGAATTGTTTCAGATTAGGATACCACATTGAACTTTTTTCCAGATTTGATTACATGACTTTTGGTTACGTTTGGTGTTAGGATCTGAGTTTGGATTGATTGTGTTTTACGTTTGAATTAAGATGAAAATGAACAAGTAATGCAGTGGAATTAAAATGGAAATAAACTTTGCACACAATCAAACAGGATAAATGCTTTTAACACACAACTTTAACATTGAATCGAATGCTTGAATTTATTCCAAGATTCAAATACAATATGCATGCATGTAACAAACTCCCCCTCAGCCTGAGCTCACAGTGGTTGTTCGTACAGGAGAAAAGTGATGAAGAGCTAATAGAACAGTACAGGGTACTGTTCTATTTATAGGCACGCCCAAACCACTAAAGCATCTTGGCTGACGTCACCATGAAAGTGACAAACTCTAACAACTGATCTAATACAAACTCTGCTACGCTAACTACTGATTACAATACATTACATAAGAAGGACTAAACTAATGCTTTATCCTTCCACTGTTGTGACTCCAGCAGTACTTGATATCTTCAGCAGTGCTTGACCCATAGCAGTAGATTGATCAACAGAGCTTTAGTCTTCATCAGTCTTTGACTTGATCAGCAGTTGTAAGTCAGCAGTTGTTGTAAAGGATCAGTGGATGGAGGTCATCAGATGTTGAAACCACTTTCAAGGGGAGAGAATGTAAACATAACATCTGCTTATTTTGTATCCACTACTCTGATCCGGTTTTGGCTCTAATCAACTGTTCCTCTGGTAGGGTTCAATCCTAACATTTGGATTGTGCCGGCGACATATATATAATGAAAGCCTACACTATATCTTAATCGTCTCTCTGTTAGACCTACTTTAGATTAAGCATTAGACCCACAAATTTAATTAGTATGGAAGATGGAAGTACCGAAATTTTGATACACTAATTAACATGTTCGTTCCTTTTGTTTTGCTTGACCACATTAACTGTAAAGTAGGAACCAAATGTTCTTATCCGAGATGAATGTATTATGCGCAAGAAGACTATTCCTTTTGTTAAAGTTCTATGGAAGAACCATTCTGAACGTGAAGCTACTTAGGAAATGGAAGACACCGTCCGCTCGCAATATCTGAATCTGTTCACGTCTTAGCTCTTCGTAGTTCCGGTTAGTTGGATTTCTCTCATTCTATTTTGTGTTAGTTGACTTTGTTTTGTTTGCATTCTAAGTTTGATCTGTTTCAGTATCCATTTATTTGTCATCTAGAAGTCTATTCGTTAGTATGTTTTGTGTATGATTATAATATCATTAAAGTTTGTTTAGTATCTCTGTTATATTTTTCAGTCGTGCGTTATACGAGTTTAGCAATTTCGAGGACGAAAATTTTTTATGGGGAAATAATTGTAATTGTTGGTGCATGCGTCTGTCGGCTTCGTCTTATATCGAGTCTTGCTTTGTTCATGACACAAAGATCGAGATATCATGTGAAAAAGTTAATTCCGCATGAACAAGCTAATTCCGCTTGAAGAGATGATCTAGTAATTCCGCACGGAATTAGGTTGTAATTTCGCTCGAGTCTCAATTCCGCATGTATTGTATTTTCGTTTGTGTTGTTTGGAGCGGAATTAGGTGTGTCTATATATAGGGTTGTTTTCGTATCATTTGTAACGGAATTAGTGTGTGTGTTTCCGACGGCGAAGCTTTGTCGAAGTGTCGTCTTGCTGTAAAACTGTTCCAGATCAATATAAACGACAGTTAAAAGTGATATCTTGCTGAATTCAACTCATTATGACTGTTTCCGCCTTTCATTTTGAGTAGAACGGCTCTGATCGACTCGTTTCGGGTCCGACAACGATCCTACATGTGGTATCAGAGCACAGGAGGAGGAGTTCTGCAGATTTCAGCTTGATTTCATCTCATTTTCTAGCTTCTACACCTTCTTTTCTAGATTGAACAAGTTTTAACGGTTAAAATGGCCTGAATTTTTCACAACATAAGCGAAACAGTGTTTTAACAAACCATTGAGAAAATCAGACCAAAATTCAGCTTAAAAGTGAAAAAAATGGACCAAAGTTCTAATTTCGTTTGAACGAGTATCTTAATTCCGTTTAAAAAATTAATCTCGTTTGGTGATTTTGCTTCAAATCAGGGTAATTCCGTTTCAAAACGTAATTCCGCTTGAAGTTTCAAACGAAATTAGAGATTCCGTTTGAAATTTGAATTTTCGCTTGAAACTCTTAATTCCGTTTGAAAGTATTGTGCATGTAATCTCGCTTGAAGGGTTATCTCGCTTGAAAGGTTATTCCGCTTGGAAGTGATCTCGTTTGTAACCTAATTTTGTTTGAAAGTGTTTGTCTTGATAAACGTGATACCGAATCATGAGTGAAGAATTTTACAACGCATTTGCAACATCCCCGACTTCATTGCTCAAAACATGAACTTGGAAAATGAAACTGGAACTACGCAAAAACCCCCAAAGCTAATGAGCATTGAGGAGTATTACGGTTGGAAAGATCGGTTTGAAAACTGGGTTCAAGCTAATCATTTGAGATCTTGGGAGTGTATTTTAAAAAAATATGTACTACCACGTACTGATCTGCAGGTTGTGAAAGAAATCTCTGAATTCACTGATAAAGAACGAGACATGTACAGAGCTGAAAAGATGATGATTAGTCTACTTCAGCAAGCTATTAAAGAAGACATCTTTGTATTGCTTCAACATGATAAAACTTCAAAATCAATTTGGGATGCTCTCAAAATCAAGTTTGAGGGAAGTGAGAAAATGATCAAAAGTAAAAAGGCATTGCTTAAGAAAGAATTTGATCTATTCACAAGTCTGCCAGGGGAAGATACAAAGAAATTGATTGAAAGATATTACCACTTAGTGCGTTCTATGTCGTTGTTAAGCATAACCAAAGAACGAGAGGAATGGGTCGACAAATTAGCTGATGCTTTACCTCAAAAAGAATGGGGTACATTTTTTATGATCTTAAAGAACACCGGAGTATATGTGTAACACCCCGAAAACGGGTTTGGCGATCAAACCCCGTTAATACTAAAAGGTGGGTAAAATACAGTTAGTGGTAAAACTTACCCGGTAAATTTTAGGATTTAAATAAATAAATCTAATATTTATTAAAATGATGAGAAATACTTTGAGAAAGCAAAGTATATAAAAGGCCCGAGAATTAACGGGACTCAGAATGAAAACGGGTTATAACCCCCGGAATTAACTAAGTTAACTAGGAACAATTAGCCTAGTTATTAATTGTGTAATTAAGTGAATGAATAAAGATCAAGAACTTTTAACCCTCTTTATAAAAGCTTCTAAACATGAGGGACCTAAATGACCAAACTTGATTTTTATAAAAATAAAACAAATTAAACACACACACATCAGTGTGTGCGTGTGTGGGAGCGACCAGGAGAGGGGAAGAACCCCCAAACCCTTATTTCATCTAATTTGATCAATTGAAGGGTGAATTGGGCATGTAATCACTGCATGAATCAAAAATCTTGATCACCTACACTTGTCTAACACTAGGTAAGATGCAATTTCAGATTTGGTGATGTTTGATTTTTGGGTAAAGTTTGATTAGTAGAAATTCTTGAATGATTGAGTAATGTTATGATTCAAGGACGTGTGATTAGAGTGTAGAATCATAAACCTAACTGAAATCATGTGAAAAGATTGATAAATTGTGTGTTAATATAGCTATGTGCCATATCATGAAGTGGGTTTCTATCTAGAATGAGAAACCCCAACATATTGTATGAACTATGTGAGTAATAATCTAAGTTGATTGAACTAGTAAGATGGTATGGGCTGTGATGAGCAATGAATCTTGAATAAGAATGAAATTCTTATATTTACTAAGGTTTAATTAAATAAAAATGGCTAATTAAGTAGTATGCACATAAGGTGCTCGACAAAATGCCTAAAAGACGTTGATAGACACTAATTGTGGTGTTTGGTAAAGTAACAAGCTTTAGTTATGAGCCGAAAGGTTCTAATGATAATTGGCTTGTATATTCTACGCAACACAAGCGAGGCGTCGGGAAGTCAAGTCGGTGCGGACGCTCGTTTGAAGGGAAAGCTTTGAGGTAAGTGGCTTGCCACCCCGTTACATTTATATAGACAAACTTAGTCTAAATACGTGTAATGTTGATGTAACGAAAATGGTTGTGTTTGAAATGTTATTGAAGTGATGGAACTCACTCGACAACCAAACGGGTCAAATAGTGTACAAATACCATTTGACAATAATAACTGACGACTACTTGTTGAGTTTTGTGATAACAGGATATAATATGTGATTGCATTGCTTTAACTAGAAAATTTAAAGCAAAAGGTATGTATATGGGTCGATGCTATGACCCGAGCCAGGTATGCATATTTAGAGTTTAGTAAAAGTGATACTCTAGTTAAGTTTTAGCGAAAGTCCTTCGTTATAAAGAAAGAAGGACTAAAATTGACCAAAATGCCCTCGTAGGCTAAATTGTACAAACAACCCTTAAAGGTTGTTTGGGAACGAGTTTTACGATTAGATAAATACTTAGGACGGGTATAGAAGTTGAAAGATGTAATACGTTAGTCAAATGGCTCCAATTGAGTCCTTGCCGTAAAATAACGAGTCAAGGGGTAAAACTCGATTTATATAGATTACCATAGTATACCACCATAATTACAGTTGTGGTGGAAAATTATATGATAAGAAATGTGGTAATGTAATGCTAGAAACGATTGAAAGTGAATTTAGGTTAGAAGGTGCTTAAATACCCTTAACGGGTCAAAATATGAACTTGAACGTAAACGGGTTTTTAATATGTAAGAAACCCGTGATTTGAGAATAATATGATAGGAGTTATGGAAAGCATGAATTTCGTGAGTTTAAAGAGCGAATAAACATGTTGGTTGATAAAAAATCGAACGGGTCAAAATTTGGTAAAAAGGGTAGTAAGCCGAGGACTTAAAAGTCTGAAATTTTGTTAAACCGGATGTTGGATTTCAAATCCATAAGGTAGAGAATCAAATTACAATCACGTAGGAAGAAACGGTAGGTCAAACGGACAAGCGGATTGAAAGATACGGAGGTTTTCGTGTCAAAAACGGCAAAATGGAAAAGGGTTGATGCAGGGGCCACCGTAACTTACGGTGCCCACCGTAAGTTACGGTGGGGTTAAAGTTGTAACGGTAGTTTCCCCCTGAGTTACGGTGGGGAAATTCTAAAACAGAGACCACCATAACTTACGGTGTCACCGTAAGTTATGGTGGAGGCCAAAGTGAGGCCATTGTTTTTGGATCAAGAGATTTACATTGTGATTTCTTTCCATTATCATTTATCTTGTCTTGTACCGATATTTAAATTATCAAAACTAACTTTTAAGTTGGTTTTGAACACAGGTGTATATCGAGAGCCCGGATGAAGATCAAGCGTCGAGCAAGAACCGAACACGTGTTAAATAAAGCTTCCGCAAGTTGTTCCGTCATTATTCTAAAGCGGCGAATTAATTCATATTATGTTATATCACTTTAAATTGTAAAAGTTTTTAACAAGTCCGTATTTTCAGTATAAGTGTGAGTATAATTACTTGATTATGAGTTTTAAATTATACGATAAATGTTAAATTATAACAAGGGTGTTACAAGTTGGTATCAGAGCCTTGGTTTAAGAGATTCAAGTATGGTGGGAAAACTATACTTGGACTTAAACCTTATGCTCTTAATAAAGATTGGTGTTCGGTTCGAGGCTTGATCGCAAATCCGGTAAGTACATGTATGTTAATAGTTTAACATGCTAAAGTGTTGTAAACAACACATATGGCTATCGTGTGATACACGTTACCCCAATTAAAAGGATTGATATGGTTGATGAAAATATGCGCGTTTACGCGTATGGTAGAAAAAGCCTTGTATTATAATACGGGCGATTAATGAAGTTGACATTACTAACTCTTGTGAATGTTTTAGATTGAAGGACACACGCATATGAAGACAGGGAGAGTTTAACACATCGTGGATTTGATAGAAGAACGGTCCAAAGTACGACAAATAGAGCACGCTCACCAAGGACCTAAATCGCACAACGATTGCGAATAAGTTAATGGCAAGGAGAGCATGTTAGAGCAAGCATTACCAGGTGCACATTTTAAATTTAATTGCACAAATAGTAATATGCAACAGATATGTAGAAATTGAAAGTTGCATATGTAGATTAAAAACTTGGAGAAACCCGAATAGAAAACGTATTCGGGATATTGTTTCCAAGAGAAATAAATAGAGGTGTTACTTACATGGGGTGTGATGTGATGTGAAAGTTATAAAAGGGTCATGTATGTCATGTGTTGATCGCCTACTCTGGCCAAGTAGGTATTGAACACATGATACCACGAACTTTTTATGATGGACATGCCTACATCCGATGTATTAAGGACGGGATGAATGGGACTAACTAAAAAAAGTACCCAAATGAAACAAATGAACAAAATAGTTGATAATAATGTAAAACACACAGCCGGGTGACGGAAGCGTATTACATTAGGATAATGAGCCCGAGAGAAGGGACAAGGATTAATGTAAATGATGATATAAATGAATGATCAAAAGAAAATTTACGGAAATGAATCATCTTGGACGAAAGGGCCATGATGAACAATATGGGCAAGTAAAACCAAAGTATAGATGATCCGCTGGGTCATAAAAACAAAGGTGTTGCCTACACGAAAAAGATAATCAAGGTTGTTAACTTTAGTCGTAGTAAAGCAAGGATAATAATGATAATCGTCACTCATAATTAATGAGGCCGCCAATGGTGGTCACGTAAGGAATAAAAGACATGGTCGAATAAAAGCGATGGATTTCGCTAAGGTGACCAAGTAAATTGAAATAAAGTCTTAATGCATACCGGAAGGGGGTGCAATGATAACGACTTTGGTAAAACACCCGGTTGATCGGTAAGGAATTAAATGCATGCGTAGACTGAGAAACAGGAATGCGAAATAGAAAGTCAAAAGACTCGGAATATGAGTCATGACTAAAAGATGACAAGAATTTTCGCAAACATAAATTTTAGTAGTTACGTTCAACCATTTCAAAGTTGGACGGGTCAAATAAAGAATGAAGTTTGACATTCATAAGTGATGAAAATTCACCCAAAATGAGTCGAACGAGTCAATTAAGGAATAACGCTTAATATAATAAGGAAAACATAAACCGGTGAAACCGGAAAGCTAAAAATAATAAGATGGAAGGACCCGGGTAATGGGTTGTAAAGGAGTATAAGTATGAACTGGGTAACGGTAAGCGTAGGACAAACCGACGGGTAAATGACATTAGAAGTTGTAAAGTCGGAAAAGATAGTCCGAAAGTAAACAAATGAAACCTTAGACTACGGTCAAGGTCAACTAAAGTTCAAAAGAAAAATTTAATGATTCCAAACGTAACAAAGGATTCTTTAAAGCTATAAATGTATAAATAGACAATTGAATAAAGACTAGAATAAAAGATGATCTACGGGATCATCATAACCTACGGGACATAAATTAGTGTAAAGGTCTACGGGGCCAAAGTGACCCACGGGTCATAAATTGAAGCAAATGGATAATAAGGGCCTCGCCTTAAAGAGGTGAAGGCTTAAGGAAATAGTCTACGAGGTTAAGTGAAGGAACCTACGGGTCAGTAGTGTAAGATGAGGGAACTTGTTACGATTCCCCGCGTAAAACAAGAACGGAAAGCAATAAATTATGGGTTGTCAATATCCTGGTATGGGTAATTGACAAAAGTTAAAGAGAAGATCCTAAAACTAAAACTTCAGTTTTAGTAAGAAATAACGTTTTTACAAACATAAATTCTGATAGGAATTTAAATAATAAGTATGAAAGTTAGAAGTCCTGACACTGATATGCGCAAGACAATATATTCGAAAAGTGATATTTTCGAAAATGAAAGGTTGATATAAATTAAACATGATGTGACATGATCACGGTCAAGAGATGCAATGTGAAGTAGAATCACACTATAACCAAGCGAGCGGTAAAAAGAAACTGGACTAATAAGTCTAGTTAGTGAAACCGGTTAAGGTCAGCAATTCAAGTTAAGAAAATTGGTTTGCTTGTAAGCGGTAAATTCGATATAACTGAACCGAATAAATAAATTTGAAAATAAAAGGATTAGTTGCTAAAAGTGAAAGACTTCACTAAAGACCTTTAAACGGGTCAAAGTAACGGATTCAAAAAGAATTCGATAGTATATGAAAGCGATGGATATCGCTAAGTTAATTAAACTAGTCGATATAACGAGATTACGTTATTTCAAGTCGCATTATGTCATGTAAGATACGTAGATGATTAATAACCAAAAGGATATTACCATACTTTTCTGGTAATACTAACAATCGGTTAGAGTATGAGAAATGCTTAATTGATTATCGAGAGCAAATGCATGGAGTTGAACTCGATAAATTAGGAAAGAAACAGGTTTCGAGGACGAAACCTCTTTAAGGGGGGTAGACTTGTAACACCCCGAAAACGGGTTTGGCGATCAAACCCCGTTAATACTAAAAGGTGGATAAAATACAGTTAGTGGTAAAACTTACCCGGTAAATTTTAGGATTTAAATAAATAAATCTAATATTTATTAAAATGATGAGAAATACTTTGAGAAAGCAAAGTATATAAAAGGCCCGAGAATTAACGGGACTCAGAATGAAAACGGGTTATAACCCCCAGAATTAACTAAGTTAACTAGGAACAATTAGCCTAGTTATTAATTGTGTAATTAAGTGAATGAATAAAGATCAAGAACTTTTAACCCTCTTTATAAAAGCTTCTAAACATGAGGGACCTAAATGACCAAACTTGATTTTTATAAAATAAAACAAATTAAACACACACACATCAGTGTGTGCGTGTGTGGGAGCGACCAGGAGAGGGGAAGAACCCCCAAACCCTTATTTCATCTAATTTGATCAATTGAAGGGTGAATTGGGCATGTAATCACTGCATGAATCAAAAATCTTGATCACCTACACTTGTCTAAGACTAGGTAAGTTGCAATTTCAGATTTGGTGATGTTTGATTTTTGGGTAAAGTTTGATTAGTAGAAATTCTTGAATGATTGAGTAATGTTATGATTCAAGGACGTGTGATTAGAGTGTAGAATCATAAACCTAACTGAAATCATGTGAAAAGATTGATAAATTGTGTGTTAATATAGCTATGTGCCATATCATGAAGTGGGTTTCTATCTAGAATGAGAAACCCCAACATATTGTATGAACTATGTGAGTAATAATCTAAGTTGATTGAACTAGTAAGATGGTATGGGCTGTGATGAGCAATGAAGCTTGAATAAGAATGAAATTCTTATATTTACTAAAGTTTAATTAAATAAAAATGGCTAATTAAGTAGTATGCACATAAGGTGCTCGACAAAATGCCTAAAAGACGTTGATAGACACTAATTGTGGTGTTTGGCAAAGTAACAAGCTTTAGTTATGAGCTGGAAGGTTCTAATGATAATTGGCTTGTATATTCTAGGCAACACAAGCGAGGCGTCGGGAAGTCAAGTCGGTGCGGACGCTCGTTTGAAGGGAAATCTTTGAGGTAAGTGGCTTGCCACCCCGTTACATTTATATAGACAAACTTAGTCTAAATACGTGTAATGTTGATGTAACGAAAATGGTTGTGTTTGAAATGTTATTGAAATGATGGAACTCACTCGACAACCAAACGGGTCAAATAGTGTACAAATACCATTTGACAATAATAACTGACGACTACTTGTTGAGTTTTGTGATAACAGGATATAATATGTGATTGCATTGCTTTAACTAGAAAATTTAAAGCAAAAGGTATGTATATGGGTCGATGCTATGACCCGAGCCAGGTATGCATATTTAGAGTTTAGTAAAAGTGATACTCTAGTTAAGTTTTAGCGAAAGTCCTTCGTTATAAAGAAAGAAGGACTAAAATTGACCAAAATGCCCTCGTAGGCTAAATTGCACAAACAACCCTTAAAGGTTGTTTGGGAACGAGTTTTACGATTAGATAAATACTTAGGACGGGTATAGAAGTTGAAAGATGTAATACGTTAGTCAAATGGCTCCAATTGAGTCCTTGCCATAAAATAATGAGTCAAGGGGTAAAACTCGATTTATATAGATTACCATAGTATACCACCATAATTACAGTTGTGGTGGAAAATTATATGATAAGAAATGTGGTAATGTAATGCTAGAAACGATTGAAAGTGAATTTAGGTTAGAAGGTGCTTAAATACCCTTAACGGGTCAAAATATGAACTTGAACGTAAACGGGTTTTTAATATGTAAGAAACCCGTGATTTGAGAATAATATGATAGGAGTTATGGAAAGCATGAATTTCATGAGTTTAAAGAGCGAATAAACATGTTGGTTGATAAAAAATCGAACGGGTCAAAATTTGGTAAAAATGGTAGTAAGCCGAGGACTTAAAAGTCTGAAATTTTGTTAAACCGGATGTTGGATTTCAAATCCATAAGGTAGAGAATCAAATTACAATCACGTAGGAAGAAACGGTAGGTCAAACGGACAAGCGGATTGAAAGATACGGAGGTTTTCGTGTCAAAAACGGCAAAATGGAAAAGGGTTGATGGAGGGGCCATCGTAACTTACGGTGCCCACCGTAAGTTACGGTGGGGAAATTCTCAAACAGAGACCACCGTAACGTACGGTGTCACCGTAAGTTACGGTGGAGGCCAAAGTGAGGCCATTGTTTTTGGATCAAGAGATTTACATTGTGATTTCTTTCCATTATCATTTATCTTGTCTTGTACCGATATTTAAATTATCAAAACTAACTTTTAAGTTGGTTTTGAACACAGGTGTATATCGAGAGCCCGGATGAAGATCAAGCGTCGAGCAAGAACCGAACACGTGTTAAATAAAGCTTCCGCAAGTTGTTCCGTCGTTATTCTAAAGCGGCGAATTAATTCATATTATGTTATATCACTTTAAATTGTAAAAGTTTTTAACAAGTCCGTATTTTCAGTATAAGTGTGAGTATAATTACTTGATTATGAGTTTTAAATTATACGATAAACGTTAAATTATAACAAGGGTGTTACAATATGATGGTTTGACGATTTCTCAGTTCATCGAGAAGATTGAGGGTCAAGATCTTGAACAGCAAAAGATTGCAAGGATGAACAATCCGAGTAATCAACAAGATGTAAAAATGTATTACAAAGGCAGTGTTCAAGAGGTTGAAATGAGCCAGAAGATTCAAACTGCTTTTAGTGCTGGAAACTCATATAAAAATGTTGATCAAAATCCAAACAGTGGCAGTGGATTCTCTTCATATCCGAATGTTAATCCAAAGAGTTTAACTTCAAAGTTTCATTCTCAAAGCTCAAAAGGTGGAAATGGTTGTGTGATACAGTGCAACATTGCATTGAATCTTCCAGATGGTCAAAGTTTTTCTGAAGAAATTGCAAAAGATCACATGGCATTACTTGCAACTGTGCTACAATCCTATGAAGGTTTGGTTGCAGGAAGGATCGGAAATCCTATGCTGACGAAAGAGGATTACGATCAGATAGACGCTGAAGAGTTGGAGCTCATGGACATCAAATTGTGTCTAGATAGTGTTTTAAGAAGAGCAGAAAAGTTTAAAATGATTACTGGAAGAAATGATTTTTTGGATGTACATGTGTCTACTTTGGGTTTTGATAAATCTAAAGTTACTTGTTTTCGATGCAGGGAGAAAGGTCATTTCAAAAGAGAATGCAAAAATCAGGATGCGAGTGGAGCAAAGAATCCTTTTGGAAAAGATGATTACTATCGGAAAGCCATATATCAACAGGTTGCTCATCAACCGCATCAACAAAAAGATTCACAAACTGCTCATGGGAAAATGATCGAAGATGCGAACAAGAAAGCATATTATGGTATCATTGATTAAGACGATGAGAAAATGGCTCCAGGATTTAGCTGGGATAAGTTTGTGAATGAGAATGAGGAGTTTAAAGCTTTCATTGCTAAAATAGTTCAAAAACCTGATTTGTTTACAGAATGGATGAAAGCGATTAGTGTTCATGAGAAGAATAAAAAAGAAGAATCTGTTTCATCCGACGAAAGTTCAGAAGAAGCAATTGTTTTTGATCAAACATCATCTGATTTTGGTTCTTCAGATGATAGTTCTGAAAAGACATTAGATTTTGATCAAACACCAACTGATGACAATGGTGATGATGAGGAAGAAAGACATATTAATGTTGCAAAAACTCATCTATCTCCTGAAAGCTTTCAATTTTATTTTACAGATCGTTTGGAGAAGCTGAAAGAGAGACGAGCAGCAAAAGAACAAAAGAAAATGAAGTGTGAAAGTGTTGATAAAAACAAAGAGACTGTTCAAAATGAAGAAGTTAAAGCTGAGAAAGTAATTGAAGCTGAAACAGTGATTGAGGTTGAGAAGGTCATCGAAGTTGAAAAGATTGTGGAAGTCATCAACCCTTGCTCAAAGTGTTTAGAATCTTGCAAGCAATGTGCAGAAAAAGATGAGAAATTGTTTCAGCTTGAAAAGATGAAAGAACAATTATTGTTCAATCTCAATTATGTGAAAGAGTCGTATGATGTCCTAAACAGAACAGTAACTGGTCTTCAAAAGGCAAATTCTGAGAGAGAAGATGCATTGACTATGATGAATGCTGTAATGATGACAAAGCAGAAGGCGATTAATCATTACATTGAAGAATGCGCAAAGTTGTAGCGGGAGTTGGAAAATGAAAAGATTGAAAATGAAAGAATCAGACGTTTATTACAGAGTTATTCTAGTTCTGATTATCTCATTGATCGAATTTATCCAACTGTTGCAGGTTTTGAAGCATTTCAAAATGATGAGAAGTCAAAGAAGAAGGATACTGGTAAGAAACAGAGTGTTAGTTATAACAAGTGTCTGCCTCCAATTTGGGAAGGGTATTCTCCTAGAAAACCGAATGAGGAGCAAGTCGAAAAGGCAGTCAATATAAAGTTAAAGTCTGATATAACCGATGAATTACCAGAAAACATTGACGTCGTTTTTACATCGTCTGACACTGATCATGAGTCTGAGTTAATAAAAAAGGTGGTCGATCAGGTGTTGGATACAGATGAGGAGTCGGAGTCAAAGTCTGAGTCTGAAAGTCCGAGATCAACATCAGTCAACAGTCAAAAATCGTCGGATAAACGGGTGTACAATAATGAATTCATGTTATCAAAATCTAATTTGAATGACGAAACAATCAAAGTGGCATATACATTGATTGATTCAGACAAATTATATTCTGATGAGGAATTTCCAATAAGAAGTGTTAATTTTGAAAAGATCAAAAAGGTTTTCAAACTAACAGAAATAAATATTTCTGAAATAAAAGATGTAAATCTTACTAAGAAACCTAAAAAATACACTTCAAGAGTTCAACAACGTTTAAACAAGAAAAAAGGTTACGGTTTTATTCCATCTGAAAATTATAAACATGAAAAAACTTCTAAAACAAATACAAAATTTGTTGCAAGAACAAGCTGTGAAGAGGAATCAAAAAGCTCATTCTGGAAGCAATCAAACAGAGAATTCCTAGCCAAGAAGCAAGAGAATGTAAAGAATGGAGCTAATCAAAGAAAGGAGACAAGAACCTGTTACAAATGCAACGAAGCTGGTCACATTGCATGGAACTGTTCTCAAGCAACAAAAACAAAACAGGAAATCTCTAAAAAAAACTCAAAGAAAAAGTTGTTGAGGAAATTAAACCAACTGAAAAATTCAAAATTTTTAAAAATTCAACATATGAAGTTGGTGAGTGTTCAAAGACACATTTTTACAAAAAGAGAGCCAAGAATGACAACCAAGTGTGGGTTGTTAAGAAGGTTCATGAGGATATTCAAAAGTTTGATGTGAAATCTGGCGATGAATCTGATTCCACAAAGTCAGACGAGCCACAGGTTGAGGTTAAAGAAGAAAACTCAGTACCTCAAATGGATGATGTTCATTTTCCACCATTGAGAGCTGAGAATTTTAAATCAAAAATTGGAAAGGTTGAGATCTCAAATCAATTCTATTCTGAGAAGAAAGAATTTGATGTTGAGAAAGTGTTTAATGGAAATGTGAAAAAGATTTTTGGAAAAATGGTCGAGGGAAAGGCCAAAGGGGTAAAGGACTTTTATGAAACAAAGAAAGCAACTTATTACCCAAGTGAAGTTGAGGAAGAAACATCCAAGTTTGGTCAAGCTTGGATGGCAGTTTTTCACAAGTAAAATCCGGACTTGCCGGAGCTCCCAAGTTTGTAACCGTGGAGCAGGAATCGGCATCATTCTCGATATAGTTTGTTTTTGTGAATAAATCTTAGAAATTGTTAATTTTTACAGGTTGTGGATAGTGCCGAAGCTCTCAGGTTGGTAAGTGTAGAGCAGGAATTGGCATATTTCTTGGTATTTGGATTTGTGAAAGTACTTACATGTGGTAAATCAGGGACATTAAGTTGTACTTGATTTTCTACAAATGATTGGAGAACAACATGATGAACCCCAACCATACAAGTGGTAAAATCAACAAAACTTATTTTCCGGAAAAATCATTTTGGTTAAAACAAACTTAAGTGTTTTAAAATCTTAATGAGAAAATAGTTTGTTGAAAGGGGGAGTTCTGATTGTTTATGTCAAGTGGATGGCGATTTGAAGCAATTCGATATCGGTTGTCACTTTATTTGTACAGTTTGTTTTCAAATTTCTTTAAATGATTTTGCATTTTAGGGGGAGTAAGAAAGAACTTCTTCAGAAAATCCGAAAACATTTGAAAATTTGAAAAGACAAAAACATAATAAAATTCAAAATGAGTTTTGGTGTCGAAAAGTGGATATGATAGTACATCAGTAGACAGTTACAGTATGCTAAAGAAATGTAATGATTAAATAGCGTTAAACAGTCTCACTGATGATATGTTGATAGGTTTTTATACATTTAGTAAACTTTTTCGGGATATAAATCTAATTTCAAACTTGCTTATTTCGTGGGGAACACTACTTGGATATATAGGTAACCCCTAAAATTCCGTTTGAAAGGTCCCTCTTTCTGAGATACTAGGTCTTTATGCTTAGTGATATCTGGGGTATTATCCCGGGACTTCTGATAATGCGGAAGCAATGGCCTAGTCCCCGGAGAATACTTTACTGCTTGCTTGAAATATAGCGCTACCCTCAGCATAAAATGATGAGACAATAAAATTTCTAATCAATGCTGTTGTAAAAAAGATCCTCTAAAGGGGACCCACCAAAAGTCGAGCCGTCATCTCTCTGCTGAACGGAAGTTCTGACCTGAGTTCTCACGGTTTCGCAATTTAACCCCTTACATATATCATCTGTGGTATACTCACCTGTAAGACTGAATATTGGGATCTGGATACGGGAGTATATTCAAGAGGTGGGACACATGAATGAGTTTAAGTTCTTAATACACCTAACTCATATCCTGAATAAGTTGAAATTTGTGTGAAAATTTAAGTGGATCAGTATATCGGCAATCTAAGTGAATTGTTTAATTCTTAATGTGTAATTAAGTTCAACGGTACTCGTGACTTGTCAAAATCTGATATGATCCTCTTACACAAACTCATAAAAATATTGTCTGTATATATTTCTTTACTACATTTCATTTCATTCAAAAATCCAAAAAGATTTTAGTGTGTTTTAGCATAAATTTTGAAAAATCAAAAAAATGATTTTCGATAACTGATGTTGGAGAGCTGATTTTCAAAATTCCAAGTGCTAAACATGATGAGCATGTGGTGAGGGGGAGTGTGTGTCTAAAATGAAAACATATTTTTTTAATAATTACCTACATGAGGTTCATCAGAAATTTTAAATTGATAAATCATTCTGGTTTATTTTGAAGGGAAGTTCGGATAGATAAATTGTTAAATTTGTGAAATTTACTTTTAGGTAGAGAATGTGCAGGTCTCTGTAATAGAGAGCCAGGTTCCGATACCTGAGGACTTTGTTATTTCAAAAAGCCAGACTGTGATCCCAGCAAATCGAAAGGAGGAGTCTGAAGACATCCAAGGGAAGATGAATGTGTTCGAGAGGAGTATGTTGGTGCTGATGAAGAAAAAGATTGTTCAGACTGATAAAGACTGAAGACGTTGAAGACTCGAGACTTAAGACTCGTCAATATTCGAGGGGGAGTCTGTTGGTGCATGCGTCTGTCGGCTTCGTCTTGTATCGAGTCTTGCTTTGTTCATGACACGAAGATCGAGATATCATGTGAAAAAGTTAATTCCGCATGAACAGGCTAATTCCGCTTGAAGAGATGATCAAGTAATTCCGCACGGAATTAGGTTGTAATTTCGCTCGAGTCTTAATTCCGCATGTATTGTATTATCGTTTGAGTTGTTTGGAGCGGAATTAGGTGTGTCTATATATAGGGTTGTTTCCGTATCATTTGTAACGGAATTAGTGTGTGTGTTTCCGACGGTGAAGCTCTGTCGAAGTGTCGTCTTGCTGTAAAACTGTTCCAGATCAATATAAACGACAGTTAAAAGTGATATCTTGCTGAATTCAACTCATTATGACTGTTTCCGCCTTTCATTTTGAGTAGAACGCCTCTGATTGACTCGTTTCGGGTCCGACAACGATCCTACAGTAATACCTGAAAATTTGAAAACCCTAAATTAATAAATATCTTTTAATTATGTCGGTTTTAGGAGGAGTTACACATTTTATAATTGATTAGATGATTATGGTTTCTAATAAAACATTTATTGATTAATAGTTATTAGTCAATAACGTTGTGTTTTTTTCTAGTTAATGATATATTTGATTAATGAAATATACAGAAAAGGAATTAAAATGGCAACAAAAAATTCCCTTTTCAAGTTCTGCATCTTTTCCTTTTGAAACCGTAGGCTCGTTCAAACCCTATTTCAACTTTAAAATATAAATCAACGAAACCAGCCAACTTGTACTTGTTTAAACGCCACATCGGAAAAAAACCCTACTATAACAACCCGCACGTTCGTGCGCTGTTACTACTCGCTATACTCGTTACGCCTAGCACTAGAGATTCGGATCATAATGTAGCCAAATCAAATACATCGTTACTTCGCAATATTTTCGCATATTACGCATACTTTATCACGATAACACATCACGTTCATGCGCTGTTACTACTCGCTATATTCGAAACCCGCAACTCGATTATCGCAATGCAGACTTTGAAATGTGAATATTTACAACCCAATGTGACTAATTATAATAAATATATGAATGTGGGTATGAAAATATGTGACCAAACTATCGCAACGCTTAACGAATGAATCGAAACATCGAAACGCAAATCGCCGGAGACCACCAATCGAATGAACATTCGATCGAGTGGCCATCCGATCGGATTGCCATCCGATGCATGGCACTCCACCACCTTCTCCCCTCTTCACCTATAAATAGCACTTGTGACATCACTTGAACATTGATGTGACAGCTCTCACTCGACCAACGCCGTTTTGGCTCTATTTCTCTCGATTCCTCGCGATTCTTGTAAGTTTCTACCTCAAATATTGAACTTCTATGATCTACACGCACTCCTTCACCATTTACACCATCAAATCTCATCTTTTCACCGTATAATCCTCTGATTTGGGCCATTCTAAGGTGATGTCATCATGGAGTTCTCAGGAACAATGAAGTGTGACCTCACCTCGCGGTGTGAAAAACACTAATCTCACCTAGATCTAAGCTGAATCTAAGTATTTCAAACTTTCTTCAAACTTTTATTAACCTTTACTCAAAACCGATAGAATCGGAGCTCGTTCAGGCCTTCTACTCATCCTCTAGTGAAGTGTCGGGTTGAGAACTGATTTGTCACGGCCCCCGACCCGGTTTGACCCGTTTCAGAAGCCGCGGGACAGAAATCCTGCGGTATTTAATTAATGGAGTTTGACAGCGGAAGTTTTCATCAGGATCTTTTTAAAATGTAAATATTTCCCGATTATTTTATTTCACAACGCGGGATAAAACCCGGTAATTTACAATAGTTTGATTTCATGAAATCTTTTATTTTTACAAAACATGTTTCTTTTATTTTATACTGAGCCACTTCCTTGAGCTTGTAGTGCTATATGGCACTTTTCCTGATTCATAACAGGTCACCTGAAACATGTTTGAAAAAGGTTTTGTCAGCGGGAAATACTGAGTGAATCATTCTAATTTTGCATAATGATGCATAGTTATCAATTACAGAATAAGAGCGATTACAATGGCTTCTATCTTATTTTTATCTGGCATTCTGTCACAATGGTGACATGTCACAATGGTGACGATGGTCATACCACTATTTAGATCAATGAACCTAAATAGTGACGATTATCCCTGTAGGTCAATGAACCTAACAGTGATTATCCCGAGTAGGTCAATGAACCTAACTGGGTGAGAATTAGTAATGTGCACAATACCCCACTAACCAGTAATTCAAGATATCCACGACTTAGTCCCTGTAATTATAACCTTGAAAATAATTTGAGGTATTGTAAAATAGTTGATAAAAAGAGAATGACTCACATTGCAGTTTTATACGGGCAGAGTTTGGCCTACTGATTTAGCCTTTTATCCTAAATAACAAGCACACAATTCGGGGGTTAGTAATCAATCCAGCATTTACGATAACTCACGAGATCAACCATCACAACGAGTGACAAAGTGCTATGCTTAAACATCTGTTGAATTAACGACTAATGACAAAGCATCACCTTAATGTGGGCAGCACTTAAACACCCATTGAGTACATTGATCAATCGGAAAATGAATCGTAGCAGCGATTGTGCTAATACCCTGATTGTGGCGTCGATTATTGAACCGTGTGTGTTAATTGTGGTAAACAGACAATATCTCAGCGTAGAATTGGAATTCTAACGTCGTTTCAACTCCCAGAATCAAGTCCCAAACTCATCTATTTATAGCCGAATTTTGACCCTTAGGCGGCCCGCGTGAGATGTAAGCTTATCCTTACGCGGCCCGCGTAACAACAACTTTCATGCATAGGGTTGCCACGTGTGGGACTAGCTCAGCTGAGTCGACGATTTCTGAAAATTCCTTGCTGCCAACGTTTTATGTGGATAATCGTCAATAGGGTTTAACCCCCCCTGAGTTTTAGGGGCCCTAATCCTGATTCTGATTTTTCTGAAAAACTTAGGGTTTGCGCAGAATCACTTGGGTGTCTCAATTAGGGTTTCCTATTGGTCAAATTAATTTAATAATTATGACTTTTGATGAGAGTCGTTACATGATTTCTATCGATGAGATGACCGGCTAACGGGTTGAACACGAATAGCCGTCAAGGACAGTTGATTGGTCGGACGGGGTGATTCCCATCCGATCTGATGACTTAACCTTGGTGGAGTTCCATTGTTTAAAATGTTATCATACCATTTCGATCAAATCGCAAAACTTTCAAAATAATCAAGTTCAAAGACGAACAGATCGTTCGATCGGATTGCCGTCCGATCGGATTGCCGTCCGATCGGATTGTCGTCCGATCGGATTGCCGTCTGATCGGATTTCCATCCGATCGAATTGCTATTCGATCAAGTTGCACATGGTTCCAAAGATCTTACTTGTGTGAGCAGAAATTGATAATGCCTTTGAATTTCTTTGTCAGATTTTCCTTGGGAGTTTCTTTTAGAGATATCCTCTGCTTGTTGAGCCTTAACTTTCAAGTATTCATCAAAGTTGTTAGGCCTAGGATATCATTTAACTGATGGCAAACTCCTTTTAGCAGGATCATCCTCAAAGTAGAAGGATTTGATCTCTTCTCTGACTGCTATAAGTTCTAGAGGATATTGGACACCTTCAGAAGTGATAGCAGTGATTGGTTGTTGAATTTGGGCTGAAGAGAGAGGAACAGGGTTTAGAATATTGACAAGTGGCAAGGGTTGTGAAGATGTTGGTGGTGATGGAGAATCATCATCATTCAAAATGTAACACCCCGTGTTTTCGGAAGTCAAAGTCAAGTCAAGGTCAAAGTCAACGACTGACTATACGAATTTGACTTATAGAAACTTCTTTATTTTAATTGTATTATGTGGAGTAAGTGTTGTCAATTGCTAAAATCGATGTGTGCTAATCGCTATCTAATCGACTTACGACTGTGAAAGATAGGAAGTAACAATGCGATAAAGTTAACTAATCAATAATCAAACTATGCTACTCGACATCGAATCGTGATACGAACCGCAACGCGATTTACTTTGGTTATTATACATGTGTGTGTGCCTTATGTGTTACTTGTGCGTGTTATATATATATACATATATATGTGTGGTGGAAATCAATCGAACTCAATCGAAATTCGAAACACAATCGAACTCGAATCCGAATCGAAAATCAAATTATGATAATTAGTAGTTGGGACTGAAAGTAATTTGACTAGGAAACCCTATTGTGACGAGTCGCTCGCAATCGAAATCGAAACATCAAAAATCGTGGCGTCGAACAAACAAACCAAGTGCCATCCGGCCGGATAGCCATCCGACCGGATAGCCACAATGCCCCAGGTCAGGTGATATCCGACCAGGATGTCATCCGACCGGATCGTCATCCGGGCGGTATGCCATCCGATCGGATAACCCTTTCCTCTTTTGGAATCCTATAAATACCCCTGTTATTGTCACTCTTTCCATTTCTGGAAACCCTCTGTCCGAACCATTCGTGCTCCTCACCTTTTTCTTCGATTTCTCTCAATCCAGGTAAGATCTCGCCCTAAATCTTATACTTTCTTGATCTACACACACTCCTACACTTTTCTATCTTTTAAATCTTAACTTTTAACCATGAAATCACTAGATTTCGGGTGTTCTAGGGTGACGTCATCATGTGTTCTTCAAGAACTTCATGTTTTGACTACAATCCACCAAGAACAACCAAGATCTAACCGATTTCCACGCAAACATACAAAGATCTTGCAAAGGTCTCGATACACGAATGGTGAAAAAGGATTGAAAGATGGTTTTAACTTTCTTTCAACTCTTTTACACTCAAAGTACTCAGAACCGATAGGATCCGACCCTGGCTTAGTCTTCTACTCGATTGTAGTGTTGTACTAGCTGAAGTTTCAGATTCTACTCACGAGACTACCGACTTCGGGTTAGCCAAAACCAACCGTCTCGAGCCGGTAACCGGCCGGACTAGGGTGATTCCTAGTCGGGTTGGTCATCTGGGTCGAACTAGAGGTTCTGTTGGCTAACACGTTGTCAATCGTCTTGACATAACGACAAACCCTCAAAACGACCAAGTGTAGGACGAACAGGACAACCAGAACGGATTGCTGTCCGACCGGATTGCTGTCCGATCGGATAGGTCATCCGAACGGATTGTCATCCGAACGGATCACACTTGGGTCCCACTTTTAAAACAATCTTAACTGAAGTTTGAGTATCGAACGAATTGCAATCCGATCGGACGACCATCCGACTGGATTACTCTCGGATCATGAGATACTAAGACTTAAACAATTTTCAACATGTTCAATAACAAGGTTGCCATCCGATCGGATTGCCATCCGATCGAATGACACTTCTGTTGTGAACTTTCCTTCAGTGAGTAACCTCATTGCTAAGTCGCCGTCCGACCGGACCACTGTCCGACCGGATGACCATCCGAACGGATTGTCATCCGCACGACTAGCCATCCGATCGACTGACTTGAAAGATAGAGATACTTCATTGTTTTCAAAATACTACAATGAAAACTTCAAAAGTCAAGCCATCATACAAACACATTCTCATCATAGGAAGAAACAATCCACTCGAATCGACATCCGACCGGACCACTGTCCTACCGGATGACCACCCGAACGGATTGTTATCCGCACGGATTGCTGTCTGATCGGATTACCATCCGATCGAACCACCATCCGACCCTTGTATACTTTGTAACGTCTTACGCATCACTTACCGTTATGCAATCTAATCTACTCAGGCTAACCTTACTCGCTAAGCGCTCCCTTCAATCCATCAATCGCTGTGAGTATACTCGATCCCTTTTTGCTTTAAGCACTTTTGGGTGTTACATACGTTACGAATATTCAAACTACAATAATCACACTACTCAATACTATTTGAACGCTAACCGTTAATGCATGTTATACGTGGCTTATGAATGCTTGTTTGTTATGTTTACACATGGAATGCTGTCTACCTGCCTTAGCAACGATAGTACTATAGTTTGGACTCAGCATCCGTTCACACGGGGATGTTAAGGAACTTTTACTTGCATGGATTACGGTGGTAATCATGTATTGCGAACTGCCTCGGGTAGTCAACCCGCAGTCATTGGTATCGATGGGTCTATGTCGATAACTAACGTGCTTCATTTCACTATGTGTACGTGTTGGTTCTGCGTAAACGAATTCGAACTCTATATGCTATTATCAAACTTGTATGCTCACCTTTACATTATATGTATTGACTTTTATTTTAACGTATGTGACAGGTGCTTAGGACGCACACTTGGTAGGAAATTGAAGCTAGAATAAAGCTTTAGAGCCCAACAAATAGTTGTCTGTAGTGGTCAAACTAAGGGTTTCTAGAAGCAGATAAACAACTGCTGTCTATTTAAATCTGAGTTGTCGGAACAGAATATTTGCCTAGATTTTTGTCTGTAATAATTGTTTTACTGTTTGAGATATGGTATGGGACGTATTACTTAAATTGAATGGTATTGATAATTGTTATGGAAACTTCTGGACAATCTGTTTCGCTCAGTGCCATGCCCCGATGACTCCGCCATCGGTTGAGGTGTGACAGATTGGTATCAGAGCCATAACTATAGGGAATTAGGCAAGACTCGACCTAGTCCGGGTCAGTGTCTTAGAAACCTAGTCTATAGTTAGGAACCAACAGACCGATTTACGCATATCCATTAGGGATTATGTACGAGCTTATTCCTCGCTATTTTCATCTATGCTACACTATCGCTACACTTGAATCTACAGCAATAAATAAGCGATCGAGTCGAGATTAGGTGTGAAAACCACAAACTCTTGACCAAATTGCGTGAATTAATGCTGTTTTATCAACTTAGCGATGATTCCTTCCTTGTTTTTCAATAACGAACGTTTGTTCAACGGGGGAAATTATACCAAATTAGGAGTGAAATCCATATTTTGATGAATAATCTCCTCTATTTTATTAAAACAGGGACGAAGTTGTTAAGCTAGGGGTGAAACCCTAACCTTGACGACTTGTTCCGCTCATTTTACAAAACTCCCACCAAAGTCTCAACAGACTCCAATGACCTGAAGTCACGACATGACTAACGGGATGTGTGCCAACGCCCAAGAATCGAGGCAAAGGCATAGTCCTGAAGGCCAAATGTGCACAACAGATCCTTGCGAATAGTTGAACCGCTTTGGTTAGTCGAAGTCTACTAGCCGCAGACTGTCTATCTCTCGATTTTTACATGTTTCAAAATTATGAGCCCGCAACTGCTGGCTCTGATAATTCGCCAATTCTATGTGTTTATATATGTGTTAACCTGTTTATGTGGTTAAATTCTCGGAGATTTACCCGATTTTGCTTTCACTTCGATCGACACGAACGACTCGCACTGCCTTTCTATCTCAAATCGCTAACAAATCGCTGAATTTTGGACAACCTTGTGCTACGATGTACGCTTATACTACGCTATTCGATATACTAAAACACGCACGCTATATTCGAACGCTCGCGAAATTTGAATGATAGGTTTCTGTATTCTGACTGTCTCTTGTGTTGAAAATGTTTCTGTGATTCTGTGCTTATGGGATAAAGTGATTCTGTGCTCTACATGCTTATGTGCTTAAATGATTTTGTGTTCTATGTGGTTATATGTCTATGTGTTTACGTGGTATGTGTTCCTGAGCTTTAGTAGTAGTAGACGTGTGAGGTGAGATTCGAATACATGTGTTGAGTCCTGTGACTATGTTTGTTGCAGACCATGTCGTCTGGATCCCGTCACGCACTTTCTCGTCAAGAAAATAGGGACAAACGTCTTGCTTCCATCATCGCTAAAAGCGTAGCAAACGCCGTGAGTGATGTTTATGAGAATGCCAGTAAATCGTCTGAGGAATCGAGAACCGAAGCTCCTAAAGCTACCACGAAGACCTTCAGTTTCAAGCAATTCAAGTCGTGTGGGCCAAAAGAATTCACTGGTGAGGGAGGTCCTACTGCACTATTCCACTGATTTGATTCCATTGAGGTTACTCTACGACAGAGTGGTTGCCCCGATGACCTCTGTACTCTGAATGCTACCGGCGTTTTCCAGTCCCGTGCACTAGACTGGTGGACGGCCGAGAGGAACAAGCAAGGGAACGATGCGGCCTACGGTCTGTCGTGGGACGAGCTCAAGGAAGTTATGCTAGAGGAATTCTGCCCTCCTCACGAACGTCAAAAGCTAGAAGATGAATTTTGGCACCTACAGCAAAAGGAAGGTGACAATGTTGGTCTCACTGCTCGCTTCAAGCAGCTCAGCATTATCTGTCCTGATCAAGTCACTACTCCAGACATGGCGATCAAGAAATACATCCGGGCCCTGCCCGACTGCGTTGCTGATTTCGTGCAAGCGGCTAAGACTACGACGATCGAGGAAACTTATCCACTGGCCGCTGAAATCAACGACAAGCGGGTTAAGGCTGGTGTCTGGGATAAGACTTCGAAGCATCTGCATCAAGCTACCGCTACCGCACCAACTGCTGAACCCACCTCATCAAGCAACAAGAGGAAGAACAAGAGAAAGAACAGCTCCAGCAACAAGAACTGTGCGATCACTGCTGCACCAGTTCAATCCGTACCAGCTCAACAGCGCCAAGTGGCAGCGCCTGTGGCCAATGCACCTCTTGCTAAGCGTGCATACACTGGGCCACATCCGCTCTGCCCTACTTGTACCTACCATCACCCAACTGCCATACCTTGCCGTTTTTGTGCTCATTGCAATGTGTACGGCCATTTCACTGCCAACTGCCGTATTCGACAAGCTCCTGCTCATCAAGCTCTACTCACCGCCCCACAGGGTCAACAAGCTCCTCCGGCACCCGCGGTCAAAGCCAGAGCCTGCTTCGCATGTGGCGACCCTAACCATTTCGCCAACATGTGCCCAAACAGGGCTGTGAAACAAGAGCCCCAGCAGCAACAACCTTAACAGCAGCAGCAACACCAGCAACAACAGCAGCAACAGCAACAACAGGACGCACGCGCCAGAACTTTCAACATCAACGTGCGCCAAGCCCAAGCCGACAACAACGTGGTTAATGGTATGTTCCTTGTGAATGGTATTTATGCATCATGTTTGTTTGATACTGAAGCCGATAATTGCTTTCTGTCGTTCGAATTCGAGAAGCTCCTTAATCGTAAACGCTCCCATCTCTCCTCGACGTTCGATGTAGAAGTCGCTACTGGAAGAACTATCGCCGTCGATTCCGTTATCCGTGATTATACTCTTTAGCTCAATAATCACATCTTCCCTATCGACCTCATTCCGATGCGACTCGGAAGTTTCGACGTCATAGTAGGCATGGACTTTCTACGCGAAAACCATGCTGAAGTTGTGTGTTACGTTAAGATGATTCGATTCTCGCTCGAAAATGGTGACTTATTGTGTGTATACGGAGAAACTGCCTCAAAAGGGCTCAAGCTCATGTCGTGTGTCCAAGCTAGCAAGTATCTCCGCAAGGAATACAGAGCTTTCTTGGCAAACATCGTAGTAGCAGAGAAGGAAAAGAAAGAGAAGAAGGAAGTGAAAGACGTTTCTGTGGTTCGTGAATTTCCTCATGTATTCCCTGATGATCTTCCAGGTTTACCTCCGAGTCGTGATATCGACTTTCGTATCGACCTCATTCCTGGAGCAAATCCTGTCGCTAAAACCCCTTATCGACTCGCGCCGTCCGAAATGCGTGAACTCTCAAACCAACTCCAGGAACTACTTGAGAAAGGCTTCATTCGCCCGAGCACCTCTCCATAGGGCGCTCCAGTCCTTTTCGTCAAAAAGAAGGACGGGTCGTTCCGAATGTGCATCGACTATCGGGAATTGAATAAGTTAACTATCAAGAACCGCTATCCCTTACCTCGCATCGATGACTTGTTTGATCAGCTACAAGGCGCTACGTGTTTCTCGAAGATCGATCTACATTCAGGCTATCATCAGCTACGCATACAAGAGGAGGATATACCCAAACCCGCGTTTCGCACCCGATACGGCCATTATGAATTCGTTGTTATGCCCTTTGGTTTAACCAATGCACCAGCAGTTTTCATGGATATGATGAATCGCGTGTGTAAACCATATCTCGACCGTTTCGTCATCGTATTCATCGACGACGTCTTGATCTATTCCAAATCGAAAGCTGAACACGCGCAACATCTACGTTTGGTTCTCGAGTTACTCCAGGGGAACCAACTCTATTCCAAGTTTTCCAAGTGCGAATTCTGGTCGGAGGAAGTTCAGTTTCTGGGTCACATTGTTAATAGTCAAGGCATTCACGTCGATCCTGCGAAGATTGAAGCTGTTAAGAGTTGGGTTACGCCTAAGAACCCGTCTGAAGTCCGCTCTTTTCTCGGACTAGCGGGCTATTATCGACGATTTATTGAAGGATTCTCGAAGATTGATGTGTCGCTTACCTCTCTTACGCATAAAGACAAGCCTTTTGTTTGGAGAACTGAACAAGAGTCTGCCTTTCGAACCCTCAAGCATAAGCTTTGCAATGCTCCTGTTCTCATGTTGCCTGACGGAAACGACGATTTCATTGTCTACTGTGATGCTTCCAACCTTGGTCTCGGTTGTGTCCTCATGCAACGGAACAAGGTTATAGCTTACGCGTCTCGTCAGCTCAAAATTCACGAGAACAACTACACAACCCATGATCTCGAGCTAGTCACGGTTGTTTTTGCATTAAAGATTTGGCGACACTACCTGTATGGTACCAAGTGTACGATCTTCACAGATCATAGGAGCCTACAACACATCTTTAATCAAAAGGAACTTAATATGCGTCAACGCCGATGGGTAGAACTTCTCAATGATTACGACTGTGAGATCCGTTATCACCCAGGCAAGGCGAATGTTGTTGCTGACGCACTCAGTAGACGGAGTTATCTGCTTAGCACTCGTAATGTTCAAGCCCAACATGATCTCGAAACCCTTATTCGTGAAGCCCAGCATGCATGTTTTAACGAACGCACATTGAAGAGGGAATGAATCTATCACGATGGAGCCCAACTTGTGAGCAAGTCCAATGGAATATTCCACTTTCTGGACCGAATCTGGATCCTTAAGCGGACCAATTTGCGACAGATTCTGATGGACGAAGCCCACAAATCCCATTATTCTATCCATCCCGGTGCCGATAAAATGTACCAGGATCTTCGTTATAAGTACTGGTGGTCGGGCATGAAAAAGGATATTGCCCTCTACGTTGGAAAATGCCTAACTTGTGCAAGAGTCAAGGCTGAACATCAAAGACCCTCTGGCTTACTCGAACAACCACCGATTCCTATGTGGAAGTGGGAAAGTATAGCTATGGATTTCGTAACGAAGCTTCCGCACACGTCATCAGGTCACGACAGCATTTGGGTTGTGGTCGACCGTTTGACTAAATCAGCTCACTTTCTGCCAATACGAGAAGACTACAAGATAGAATGATTAGCCCGAATCTACACCGACGAGATCATTTGTAATCATGGGACGCCTCGTGACATCATCACTGATCATGATGCTCGGTTTACCTCGCGACTGTGGGAAACATTTCAAACGGCAATCGGTACATCGCTTAATCTAAGTACTGCATTCCACCCTCAAACCGACGGTCAGACTGAAAGAACGATTCGTACTCTTGAAGACATGCTCCGTTCGTGTGTTTTAGACTTCGGTGGTAATTGGGATAAATATCTGCCGTTAGTCGAATTCTCGTATAACAACAGCTATCATTCTAGCATCCAAATGGCACCATTCGAGGCATTATATGGAAGAAGATGTCGATCGCCTATTGTGTGGCACGAGATCGGTCACTCGCAATTAACCGGTCCTGAGCTATTACAAGAAACGACAGACAAAATTTTCCAAATTCGAGACAACCTGGTGAAGGCTCAGGATCGACAGAAAAGTTACACCGATAAGAAACGCAAGCCCCGTGAATTTGACGTTGGTGACCACGTACTCCTAAAGGTATCACCTTTGAAGGGTGTGGTCCGATTTGGCAAAAAGGGAAAACTCGCGCCTCGATATGTTGGACCTTTTAAGATTCTGGAAAGGATCGGAAAAGTCACCTACAGACTCGAACTACCGGAGGAACTTAATAATGTCCACCCGACTTTCCACGTGTCAAACCTCCGACTTAAGATTCTGGAAAGGATCGGAAAAGTCACCTAGCCGACCACGACTTACACGTCTCTCTCGATGACCTTCAAGTGAACGAAACATTACACTTCGTGGTGAAGCCTGTTGAAATCATGGATCGCCAAACCAAGCAGCTCAGACGCTCTCGCATTCCTGTTGTGAAAGTCCGATGGGAAGGCAAACGAGGCGCCGGGTTCACTTGGGAACTAGAAAGCGACATGAAGGCAAAGTACCCGCAGCTGTTTAAAGAGAAAGTCTAGAGGAAGAAAGTGACATCGTGATTCTAGTGCTTTGTACGATTTCATATCAATTAATAGAATCACCGATTATATTACGTTCGTGTACAGATTCCGCGCGTCACACGTTCGGTTCGCAATCGTTTCGGAGTCAAAACCGGTACGAACAGAAAGTTCTCAAACGTGACTCGCGGAGTTGTACGGCTTTCAGCTTAATTTCGGGACGAAATTCCCTAAACAAGGGGAGGCTGTAACACCCCGTGTTTTCGGAAGTCAAAGTCAAGTCAAGGTCAAAGTCAACGACCGACTATACGAATTTGACTTATAGAAACTTCTTTATTTTAATTGTATTATGTGGAGTAAGTGTTGTCAATTGCTAAAATCGATGTGTGCTAATCGCTATCTAATCGACTTACGACTGTGAATGATAGGAAGTAACAATGCGATAAAGTTAACTAATCAATAATCAAGCTATGTTACTCGACATCGAATCGTGATACGAACCGCAATGCGATTTACTTTGGTTATTATACGTGTGTGTGTGCCTTATGTGTTACTTGTGCGTGTTATATATGTATGTATATATATATATATACATATATATGTGTGGTGGAAATCAATCGAACTCAATCGAAACTCGAAACACAATCGAACTCGAATCCGAAATGAAAATCGAATTATGATAATGAGTAGTTGGGACTGAAAGTAATTTGACTAGGAAACCCTATCGTGACGAGTCGCTCGCAATCGAAATCGAAACATCAAAAATCGTCGCGTCGAACAAACAAACTAAGTGCCATCCGGCCGGATAGCCATCCGAACGGATAGCCACAATGCCCCAGGTCAGGTGCCATCCGATCGGATAACCCTTTCCTCTTTTGGAATCCTATAAATACCCCTGTCATTGTCACTCTTTCCATTTCTGGAAACCCTCTGTCCGAACCATTCGTGCTCCTCACCTTTTTCTTCGATTTCTCTCAATCCAGGTAAGATCTCGCCCTAAATCTTGTACTTTCTTGATCTACACACACTCCTACACTTTTCTATCTTTTAAATCTTAACTTTTAACCGTGAAATCAGTAGATTTCGGGTGTTCTAGGGTGACGTCATCATGTGTTCTTCAAGAACTTCATGTTTTGACTACAATCCACCAAGAACAACCGAGATCTAACCGATTTCCACGCAAACATACAAAGATATAGCAAAGGTCTCGACACAAGAATGGTGAAAAAGGATTGAAAGATGGTTTTAACTTTCTTTCAAATCTTTTACACTCAAAGTACTCAGAACCGATAGGATCCGACCCTGACTTAGTCTTCTACTCGATTGTAGTGTTGTACTAGCTGAAGTTTCAGATTCTACTCACGAGACTACCGACTTCGGGTTAGCCAAAAGCAACCGTCTCGAGCCAGTAACCGGCCGGACTAGGGTGATTCCTGGTCGGGTTGGTCATCTGGGTCGAACTAGAGGTTCTGTTGGCTAACACGTTGTCAAGCGTCTCGATATAACGACAAACCCTCAAAACGACCAAGTGTAGGACGAACAGGACAACCAGAACGGATTGCTGTCCGATCGGATAGGTCATCCGAACGGATCACACTTAGGTCCCACTTTTAAAACAATCTTAACTGAAGTTTGAGTATCGAACGAATTGCAATCCGATCGGACGACCATCCGACTGGATTACTCTCGGATCATGAGATACTAAGACTTACACAATTTTCAACATGTTCAATAACAAGGTTGCCATCCGATCGGATTGCCATCCGATCGAATGACACTACTGTTGTGAACTTTCCTTCAGTGAGTAACCTCATTGCTAAGTCGTCGTCCGACCGGACCACTGTCCGACCGGATGACCATCCGAACGGATTGTCATCCGCACGACTAGCCATCCGATCGACCGACTTGAAAGATAGAGATACTTCATTGTTTTCAAAATACTACAACGAAAGCTTCAAAAGTTAAGCCATCATACAAACACATTCTCATCATAGGAAGAAACAATCCACTCGAATCGACATCCGACCAGACCACTGTCCGACCGGATGACCACCCGAACGGATTGTTATCCGCACGGATTGCTGTCCGATCGGATTACCATCCGATCGAACCACCATCCGACCCTTGTATACTTTGTAACGTCTAACGCATCACTTACCGTTATGCAATCTAATCTACTCAGGCTAACCTTACTCGCTAAGCGCTCCCTTCAATCCATCAATCGCTGTGAGTATACTCGATCCCTTTTTGCTTTAAGCACTTTTGGGTGTTACATACGTTACGAATATTCAAACTACAATAATCACACTACTCAATACTATTTGAACGCTAACCATTAATGCATGTTATACGTGGCTTATGAATGCTTGTTTGTTATGTTTACACATGGAATGCTGTCTACCTGCCTTAGCAACGATAGTACTATAGTTTGGACTCAGCACCCGTTCACACGGGGGTTGTTAAGGATCGTTTACTTGCATGGATTACGGTGGTAATCATGTATTGCGAACTGCCTCGGGCAGTCAACCCGCAGTCATTGGTATCGATGGGTCTATGTCGATAACTAACGTGCTTCATTTCACTATGTGTACGTGCTGGTTCTGCGTAAACGAATTCGAACTCAATATGCTATTATCAAACTTGTATGCTCACCTTTACATTATATGTATTGACTTTTATTTTAACGTATGTGACAGGTGCTTAGGACGCACACTTGGTAGGAAATTGAAGCTAGAATAAAGCTTTAGAGCCCAACAAATAGTTGTCTGTAGTGGTCAAACTAAGGGTCTCTAGAAGCAAATAAACAACTACTGTCTATTTAAATCTGAGTTGTCGGAACAGAATATTTGCCTAGATTTTTGTCTGTATTAATTGTTTTACTGTTTGAGATACGGTATGGGACGTATTACTTAAATTGAATGGTATTGATAATTGTTATGGAAACTTCTGGACACTCTGCTTCGCTCAGTTCCATGCCCCGATGACTCCGCCATCGGTTGGGGTGTGACACAAAATTACCCTTCTCCTTTTTGGTTGAGGAGAGGCTGATGATGTCTTGGATGGTTCAGTGGTGGTGATTTGAGTGGTGGTTATTGTAGTGGAAGGTGGTTGACTAACAGTTGTTGAAACAACTGGTGTTTCAACCACTGTTGTCATTACAACAGATGTTGTAACATCTGATGTCTTCTGCTTTTTAGTAGGAGGTGATGGTGGTGATGATGATGTTTTTGGTGGTGAGGTGATTTTTGGTGGTGGTGGTAAGGCAGTGGTTGTGGTGTGTGTTGAAGTGGTGTGTGTTGAAATGGTGGCAGCTGTTTGGCTATCAGTTGTTGAAACCACTAAAGTATCAACAGTTGTTGATACAACAGGAGTCTTAACAACTGATGGTTTGGGAGATGGATTTTTGGAGCTTTTGGAAGATTTGGGAGTGTGCCTTGTGGGTCTGGATGGTGTGTGTTTGGGTTGCCTCACTTTTCTAGTGGGCTGCTTCTTTTTGGGCTCAGAATTTTCAGTTTTTGGACTTTCCTGATCAGCCTTAGGCTCAGAAGTGCCCTGCTCATTCAGCTCCATAAAAGCTCTCTTCTCCTGTGCAAATCTTGCTTTATCCTTAGCCTCCTTATCCTTTTTCACATCAGCTTTTGCCTTAGCAATTGCATTAGTGGTGACATCAATTTCCTTAGAACCATCTGGTAGGGGTATGTCTGCAAGCATGCAGGAATTGTCTGGTACAATGTAAAGACCATCATCATAACCCTTTTTCTTCCACTGCTTTATTTTCTCCCCCTTTTTGGCATCAGCTGGTGGTGGTTCATCTACCAGAATAATAGAGGGAGCCTTGATAGCTTTAATATCTGCTTGAGTATCCATAAACCTTGCATCCATGGCATTTCTGATCTTTTGAATCTGAATCTCATGTTGTTGATCAGCTAACTGCCTTTGATGGATAAGCAATGGTTGAAACAAATTCCATAGCACATTTACAGCAGGTGCAGGTGGTGGTGCAGGTGCTGGAGCTGGAGCAGCAGTGGTTGGTACCTTTTGAACTTTCAACAACTGTTGCAGCACATCTTTAATTTCTGCAACAGAGGTATCCAGTTTGTCAACTCTGGCCATCAATTCTCGGTACATTAAACCATCACCCAACTTAAGGGGATCATCTGATTTCCCACTAGCAGTGGTTGTAACTGTGGTTGTTTCAGGAAAAATATCCCAGAAATCAGCCACTGATGCCCCTTTGTCTTGGTACTGGGGACCTCTTCCTTCAAAGTGAGAAACACTTTTTAGTAAACCAGTGTAAACCGGATACAAAAATGTTCCCATAGAAGAAATTGCCTTCAAGGAAGTCTTATGGATGAAACCACTGTCCAAGTGCAAACCAGTGGGTTCAGCACTTGTAGTGGCTGCTTCACTTGAACTACCACCAAGAGTTACTTGTAACTCAAGGGGTGTAACCTCCTCAGGTCTTGTTGGTGGGTTAGCAATGATTGATACATTAGACCCAATCACTTGTTGAGGCATATTCTCATGAACAGGTGATTGAGAAGGACTGGTTTGTGTCTGGTTCAAATCAAGAGCATCCAACAATAGTTTTGTTTGTAGGGGAATTGTGGAGGTGAGGTTGGGTGTAGAAAGCGAATTTGCCCCGTGCAGTGGGCTGTGGATGATAGAATCAAGTGATTCTAGAGCATCATATTGTGGTATCCCAAAGTGTATAACCTGTTCTTTTTTAGAAGAAGCAGGAGGAGTTTGAGGTATGGGTTGAGATATTTCTACCATATACTGTGAGGAAGTAGCAACAGTGGTTTCTTGTGACTTTTGTGCTGTTACTGGAAGTTGCTCTGGTATCTCATCTTCCAGAGTTGCTTTTGATTTGGGTTTGGGGGGCTTTTGAGTTTTCTTTTGTCATGGTTTTCTGGTGGTTTTAGGTGTGGGTTTCACAGCAGTTGTTTTGCTGTTGTGATCACCTAGAGCAGTGGGCTCAGCAGCAGATACCTGAGGAGCAGTGGTAGCTGCTAAATTCTGCTCAAGGACCCATGCTTTTGTTTTAGAAGGTGTTGCTAATCTTGTAAAAGTTTCAACTGTTAAGCTGTTTATTTGAAAAGATTCACCTTGTTGAAGCAAATGAGCATCATCCTTAATTTCTTTTGAAAGTAATAACTTATAAATCTTGGAAATAGTAAGAATGGTTTTTTATCAACATTTTTAACCAAATCATTAAAGATCTCCCGGGAGTAGTTAAAATTTTCGTTTTGTAAAATAGCATAACCCAGGTATTGGATCATTAATGGTATTTCATTAAAAACAGTTGTTTTATTTGAAACACACATCAAGAGGGTATGGAATAAGAATCTTGTTGCATGAGGATAACTACCTTTTGTAAGGTATCCTTTTTCATTTCATCTGCATACCCCCTCTCAAGAAAATCAGTTTTATACTCGATTTTGGGAAAAGAAGTTTTACCTTGCTGATCATCGAGTTCGAAGACTTCTGAAATGGATTGTGGGGTGATTTTCACTGCTTTACCCTTTATTGAAGAATTAATGGCTATTGCTATTTTACCTTGAAGTTCAAGGGTGACATTCTTCCAAAATTCTCTCTGGGTTGCCAAGAAGATCGGAGCATCAGCAGTCAACAAAGTTTTGTACTTTGAAGATGCCATTTGAGTGTCTTTTTGAGAAGACGATGACGGTGATTTTGGAGAAGAAGACATGATTGGTTTGTAATATGAAGAAGACGAAGATGGATTTGAGAGAGAAAGATGGAAACTGCTTTGAGAAAGGAATTCTAGAATTCAATTCGACAGTGTAAAACCCTGTTTGGGGTTTGAGGAGGGTTTTATAAAGGAAAAAGTGAATGCTGAGGTGGCAGCGGTTACAAAAGATCTGACCGCCATGTACTGGCCACGTGCCAATCCCTGATGAATAATAGAGGACGGTTGTTTTATGAAACCACTGATGAAGCAATATCAATGGTTGTAACGGTAACAATGTGAACAGTAGATGATTTTAACTATCAGTGGATAGCATATCAGTGGATAAAAACAATGATTTTGAACAACAGTGATTACCAAGGAAATGAGAGAACATGGGTTGGCTTTCAGCAGTGGACAGCTTTTTGTGGAACAGATGTTTGAACAAAACAGTGGTTATGGCAGACTTTTAAGGATTTAATGAGAAATTCATTTTTAGCTATTTTTAAGGATGGATTTTTTATTTTCTGAAAACATTTTAATGCTTTTATTCATAGAAAAACAAGATCTTTAGTTGGTACATGGTGCAGAGAAATCAAACCTTTTTCATAGCAATCCCTCGCAAAGTGATGTCTGATATCTATGTGCTTGGTGGTTGAATGGGAGACTGGATTTTTCATGATATTTTCTACTGCCTGACTGTCCAACATGAGAGGTGTCTTTAGGGCAGTGATACCAAAATCCAGCAACTGATTTTGAAGCCAAAGCACTTGGGCTGTACAACTTGCAGCAGCTATATACTCTGCCTCAGCAGTGGATGTGGAAACAGCTGCTTGCTTTTTGCTTTGCCAAGACACTAAGCATTGCCTAGGAATTGGCACCCTCCTAAAGTGGACTTCCTTGTCTTGTCACATCCAGCAAAGTCACTATCTGAGAAACCTGAAAGCTTGATATTTCAATCAGCTGGATACCAGATACCAAGTGTGGGATCACCTTTTAGGTATCTGAATATCCTTTTTACAGCAATAAGGACCCAATCATGCTTCTATATAGAGTTTGATCAACCAAATCATCCTTTTCATCAGACATGACAATTTTATTGGTTGCAATGGGTGTACTGCATGGTTTACAATCATCCATCTCAAATTTCTTTAAGATTTCTTTAGCATATTTGCCTTGATGGATAAAAGTGCCATTTTGCAGTTGCCTTACTTGGATACCAAGAAAGCACTGGAGTTCACCCATTGCACTCATTTCAAACTCAGCTGTCATGAGTTGCCTAAACTCTTCACACATTTTGTTACATGTGCTTCCAAAAATGATGTCATCCACAAAAATATGGACAATCATCAAATCCTTTCCTCTCCATTTTAGAAACAGTGTTTTGTCTATTTTACCTCTTGTGAAACCAATGGATAGTAGGAAAGTGGAAAGAGTTTCATACCAGGCTCTTGGTGCTTGTTTCAGGCCATACAAAGCTTTATTTAGCTTGTAGACATGATTTGGATTAAATGGATCCTCAAAGCCTGGAGGTTGACAAACATAAACCTCTTCTTGAATCTTACCATAGAGGAATGCACATTTGATATCCATTTGATACACCTTGATGTTGTGGCTGACAGCAAAGGCCAGGAATAGTTTGATAGCTTCAAGTCTTGCTACAGGGGTAAATGTTTCATCATAGTCAATGCCCTCTTCCTGTCTGAACCCTTGAACCACAAGCCTAGCTTTATTCTTGACAACAATACCCCTTTCATCAGTTTTATTTTTGAAGACCCACTTTGTGCCAATAGGACTTACACCCTCTGGTAGTGGTACAAGCTCCCAAACGTGTTGTCTTTTGAAATGTTGGAGCTCCTCTTGCATGGCTTCTACCCAGCTATTGTCTTTCAGTGCCTCTTGGTACTTGACTGGCTGATGGAGAGACAGGAAACTAGCAAAAAGACAAATGTTTTGGGATTGACTTCTTGTGAGCACCCCTTCATTGATGTTGTCAATGATTTGGTCAGGTGGATGAGATTTCAAAAAGATTAGATCTCCTTGGTATGGAACAATGGCATTTAATGGTGAAGGCTGCAGATGTGAATCATCTGAGCTAACCACTGCTGGTGACTTTGATGATCCAGCAGTGGCTTCAAATGGAGGTGGAGGAATAGGAGGAACTGGTGTGAAAACTTGTTGACTTTTATCCACTGTTGGATGGCTTTTGTCAACAGTGGTTGATGAGGATGGGCTACTTTGGTCAACAACTGTTGAGGTAGCAGTGGATGAGCTTTGACAGCTGTTTTGAACATCTGTTGCTCTTACCATTGAAGCAGACTTTTATTAAGGAATGATGACTTCATACCCATAGTCTGATGATGAATCCTCTGATGGACCTGCACTGTTAGTCTTGACAGCAGTATTTTCAAAAGTAAACTTATCAAGATCAAACAATTCTGCAGGGTTTGCTGGGATTTTCATTGATGAAAGTTCAATGAACTTTACATTCAAAGTCTCTTCCACTGTTTTGGTCCTTGTGTTAAACACTTTGTAGGCCTTAGCAGTGGTTGAGTGTCGCAGATGATAACCACAATCAATTTTGGCTGCAAACTTAGAGATAGAATCTTTTAAGTTTAAAATGAAGCATGGGCAGCCAAAAACTTTGAAATATGAAATTAATGGCTTTATTTTATACAGCAGTTCATAGGCAGTCTTTTGATGCCTAGGGTTGATTAAAACTCTGTTTTAGACATAGCAAGCAGTGTTTACTGCCTCTGCCCAAAAAGTTAATGGCAAACCTGAATCTGCAAGCATGGTTCTGGCAGCCTCAATCAAAGTCCTGTTCTTTCTTTCAACAATCCCATTTTGTTCTGGTGTTCTTGGAATGCTATACTGCCTCACAATTCCTTTTGACACACAGAAATCATCTAACTCCTTGTTTCTAAACTCTGTGCCATTATAACTCCTGAAGACTTTTACTGGCAATTCAAACTGCTTTTCAACCTGTTTCACAAAGTCTTGCAGAATGCCTGCAGTCTCATCTTTTGAGTGTAAAAAGTAAGTCCATGTAAACCTAGAAAAGTCATCAACAATAACCAAACAATATCTTTTCTTCCTGAGATTCATGACTTTAATTGGGCCAAACAAATCCATGAGAAGAATTTGCAAGCACTTGGTTGTTTTGGACTCGTCAATTGATTTGTATGAGCTTTTATGTTGTTTTCCTTTTAGGCAGGAAACACAATGTTCAGAATAGGTGAACAGTAGCCTCTTACTAACCCCTGTTTTGAAATAGCAGTGATTGTCTTAAGATTTGTGTGCCCCAATCTCCTGTGCCATAATTCTGTCTCTTTGTTTGATGCAGCTGAGAACAGACATGCATCAGTCCTGGGGCTCTCTTTTGACATATCCACCACATAAACATTGCCACTTCTTTGAGCAACAAGTTGGGTTTTTCCATTTTTGATTATTGCTTCAATCTTTTCAACCATTTCTTGTCCAACAATCCTACAACACTCTTTTGTAAAGAATGAGCCATAGCCCTTATCACTCATTTGAGAGACACTTAAGAGGTTGAATTTTAGATTGTCTATTAGATTGACATTTTCAAACTTAACTTTACCAGACTGCACAGTACCAGACCCCAGAACCTTTCCTTTACTATTATTGTCAAAGGATATGTCACCCCCTCCATGAGTTTTGAAATCTTTGAGAAGGGCTCTACATCCTATCATGTGCCTGGAGCCTCCACTATCTACATACCAAAGACTATCTAAGCATGCAGAAGCTCCCTGCACATGTAGTAAAGGATTAGTTCAATAGGGTCTCCAAAGCCAATATGGCTTTGGATGGGGTCTCAGTAGTGTCTAGGTTAAGTTCAGATGAATGGGCAGTGGTTAGGTCAGGGGTTTGGACAGTTTTAGGACTGTTTCTCTCTAACTACTGTTGGGGGTCTTGCCCAATGATCTGCTGATAACCAAAAGGATGTATGTTCACTCTTGGTTTAGAGGGCTTTTTGTAAGCCTCATAAACATGTAGAATCCTTTGGTATGGTGGTTGTCCCTTACATCTTCTGTATTGATTGGCAGGGGGTGCATCAGTCACCTGAACATCTCTTTTGACAGATGTTTGGTATAGCTGTTTTGTAACAGCTGTTTGAACTGGCACAAATAGTGGTTGGTTCTTGGTGAACTTGACAGATGAACTTGATGAACTCAAGGATGTTTTTGCAGTGTATTCATTCTTTTTCACATCAAATGATTTGAGATACACACATTCTTGAGTTTTGTGGTTTGATTTACCACATATGGTGCAGCTCTCAGCAGGTATAATAACACTTGTTTTGTTAAGATTAAATGGTTTTAGATGAAAACAGTATTTTGTTAGATGATTCTTCTTTTCACAAAAATCACAAAACAGGTTTTTGATCTTTTCTATCTTCTTTCTCTTTTCAGACTCCTTTGCAACAGAGTTTTTAACTGATGTTGGGATGTCTTTGAGAGGAATGACTTTTTCTTTTGGAGCTTTTACACCATCAGTGGTTGTGAAGTCCATTGGTTTAAAATTTTCAAGAATTTCACACTCATCAGACCATGTGGGTTTAAATTGGTATTTCTCAATTTCCTCAAAGGTTGAGGATCCCACAGATCTTTCCAGAGTGATTTTGTTACCAAGTTTGTCAGTTATCTTAACTTCTTGGCCATTCTTGTTGGTTGGTTTTATTTTAATTGAACCAGCTTGTTTTGCAGCAGTGTTTTCAAGTTCATCATATTTTCTATATCCTATTCCAAACTTGACATTGCTTTCAAGCTGTTTTTTAAGCATGACCTCATAACCTTTGCAAGGTTTCACCCATCTTTCACAAGTGATTTGGGTGGATTCTAACTCCTTTTTGCAAACATGATATTTCTATAATCATTGTTTGGAGTTTGTTTTTGGTTATGCTTTGCTCTTCTTTTAGACTGCAGATTTCTTTATCTTTTTTAGCCAACTTGTTTTTAAGTTCTTTTAAAGACTTCTCAAATTTGACTTCATCAGATAAAACTTTATCCCTAAGGTTTTCATTCACCTCTTTAATGTTGGCAAATGCAATAATGCATTTGTCTGAACACAGATTTTCAAGGATCTGAGGTGATACCTTGGCAGCAGCCATCATGGCACAATCACATTGATGATCACTTTCTTCATCAGCTCTCTCTTCTTTCTCACCTTCTTTCTTCTCTTCTTTTTCTTCTTTGTCTTCTTTGGACCAGGGGTCAAATAGTGGTTCAATCAGGGTTTCTGAATTTTCTCCCAGCAGTATTTCACCAGCAACTACAGTAACCACTACTTAAGCCACTTCATCCACTGTTTCAGCACTTAGATGTTCTCCTTCAGCTTCTACCCCTTCTGGTATTGACTCTAATGCCATAAGACAAAATTCATCATTAAAAGTATCATTAGAAGCATAGAGTGCAAAATTTTCATCACCAAGCTCATCACGCATACTGCTCCAGTCAACCAAGCCTTTGGTGAAAAAGCTTTGTTGATCTGGTTGAACCACTGCTGGAGCAGCTTGTTGAGGTGCAACAGGTTGCACTTGTGCCTGAGGGACAGGGGCTTGAACATACTGAATTTGTGGAATAGTGGTTTGAACATAATGCACAAGCACAGGGGTTGCAACATAGTGAGCAGTGTTAACATGGGCTGCAGGGGTATATTGGGTATAGTGCACAGTGCTTTGATGTTGTGGTCTAGGGTTTGAGCTGGGATGAGTAATAATTGGACCAGTGGTTTGACTCCTGCATTCCCTAGCAAAATGACCTAGCCTATTGCACTTATAGCACTTGATTTTTGACTTATCCAACCCCACTTTTAAATTCCCATGTAACCCTGGGATTTTTCTCCCTGTTCTTTTATAGAATTTGCTTGTTCTTACACTAAGCAATGCCAATTGATGCAAAATGTCCATTTCTTCTAAGTCAGTGAGATCAAAGTGTTGTAAAATATTGAGTTCAAAAGACAGATTATCAGAGATCTGGCTTTCTCCATTTGCTGTGAATGCAAAGTTGGATGAGTGAGGATTAGAGTTGAAGTTTGCACCAACAGTTATGTCAATAAAATGATCATAACTCTGATCCTTACTACTGCCAGTCTCTTCCTGACCCAGAAGAGCTGTGTTGCCAAATGAATAATCATCTGCAACTTTGCCAGACTCTTACAACCACTTTTTCTGTTTTAACTACCTTTCATAGGTCAGGAGTCAGATCTTTGAACTCAACAGAGTTTCTTGTAACAAAGGAAATTGTATCCCATTTATCAGGTAGTGATCTAAGAAACATGTTGTTTTTTGTAGATTTAGCAAATTCAACTTTAACAAGTCTTAGCTCACTAATGAGACAACTGAATCGCTCAAATTGTTGAGTCAATGATTCACCCTTGATGTGACAAAAGGTTTTATACAGCTGATTCAGAGTTTCCCGGTTATTTTCATTTACTTCTTCCGTTCCCCCACATTGTTCCTTAAGAGCATCCCATAATTCCTTGGCACTGTTACAATGTAACAGCCCAGCATAAATTTCATTGGGTAGTGCAGATGCAATGATGCTAAATGCTTTAGCATCGAGTTCGAATTTTTGAAAATCAGTTTCAGTATAGTTTTCAGGTTTCTTAGGTTCGAACTTCTTTGTATCCTCAGCACTTGGCACCATGGGAACATGTGGCCCAAAAACAACAGATCTCCAACATCCGGTATTTTGTTGAGCAAGGATGTGACCCATCCTTCTCTCCCAAATGTTGTATTCATTACGTTATAGGATGGGTGGTTTGAAAAGTGAGCCGATGTTATTCTTATCATCATGTGATTGTGACGTCATCCTGGTTGTTTCACAGGTACTGATTAATCAACTTTGATGGTGATTAACCCTTACTCTGTTTTTCAACAAAACGAACAACTATCAGTATCAACGATTGTGAGCTGAACTATTTATGTCAAAATGATTGTGAAATCAAATTTGACTGTCAGAGCTCTGATACCAATTGTTAGGATCTGAGTTTGGGTTGATTTTTGTTTTACGTTTGAATTAAGATGAAAATGAACAAGTAATGCAGCGGAATTAAAATGGAAATAAACTTTGCAAACAATCAAATAGGAGAAGTGTTTTTAACACACAAGTTTAACATTGAATTGAATGCTTGAATTTATTCCAAGAATCAAATACAATATGCATCATGTAACAAACTCCCCCTCAGCCTGAGCTCACAGCGTTTGTTCGTACAGGAGAAAAGTGACGAAGAGCTAATAGAACAGTACAGGGTACTGTTCTATTTATAGGCACGCCCAAACCACTGAAGCATCTTGGCTGACGTCACCATGAAAGTGACATCTAACCTCCTAACAAACTCTAACAACTGATCTAATACAAACTCTGCTACGCTAACTACTGATTACAATACATTACATAAGAAGGACTAAACTACTGCTTTATCCTTCCACTGTTGTGACTCCAGCAGTACTTGATATCTTCGGCAGTGCTTGACCCATAGCAGTAGATTGATCAACAGAGCTTTAGTCTTCATCAGTCTTTGACTTGATCAGCAGTTGTTAGTCAGCAGTTGTTGTAAAGGATCAGTGGATGGAGGTCATCAGATGTTGAAACCACTTTCAAGGGGAGAGAATGTAAACATAACATCTGCTTATTTTGGATCCACTGCCCTGATCCGGTTTTGGCTCTAATCAACTGTTCCTCTGGTAGAGTTCAATCCCAACATTTGGATTGTGCCGGCGACATATATATAATGAAAGCCTACACTATAGCTTAATCGTCTCTCTGTTAGACCTACTTTAGATTAAGCATTAGACCCATACATTTAATTAGTATGGAAGATGGAAGTACCGAAATTTTGATACAATAACATGTTCGTTCCTTTTGTTTTGCTTGACCACATTAACTGTAAAGTAGGAACCAAATGTTCTTATCTGAGATGAAGGTATTATGCGCAAGAAGACTATTCGTTTTGTTAAAGTTCTATGGAAGAACCATTCTGAACGTGAAGCTACTTAGGAAATGGAAGACACCGTCCGCTCGCAATATCTGAATCTGTTCACGTCTTAGCTCTTCGTAGTTCTGGTTAGTTGGATTTATCTCATTCTATTTTGTGTTAGTTGACTTTGTTTTGTTTGCGTTCTAATTTTGATCTGTTTCAGTATCCATTTATTTGTCATCTAGAAGTCTATACGTTAGTATGTTTTGTGTAGGATTATAAGATCATTAAAGTTTGTTTAGTATCTCTGTTATATCTGTCAGTCGTGCGTTATACGAGCTTAGCAATTTCGAGGACGAAATATTTTTATGGGGAAATAATTGTAATACCTGAAAATTTGAAAACCCTAAATTAATAAATAACTTTTAATTATGTCGGTTTTACGAGGAGTTACACATTTTATAATCGATTAGATGATTATGGTTTCTAATAAAACATTTATTGATTAATAATTATTAGTTAATAACGTTGTGTTTTTTTCTAGTTAATGATATATTTGATTAATAAAATATAAAGAAAAGGAATTAAAATGGCAACAACATATTCCCTTTTCAAGTTCTGCATCTTTTCCATTTGAAACCGTAGGCTCGTTCAATCCCTATTTCAACTTTAAAATATAAATCAACGAAACCAGCCAAGTTGTACTTGTTTAAACGCCGCATCGAAAAAAAACCCTACTATAACAACCCGCACGTTCGTGCGCTGTTACTACTCGCTATACTCATTACGCCTAGCACTAGAGATTCGGTTCATAATGTAGCCAAATCAAATACATCGTTACTTCGCAATATTGTCGCATATTACGCATACTTTATCACGATAACACATCACGTTCGTGCGCTGTTACTACTTGCTATATTCGAAACCCGCAACTCGATTACCGCAATGCAGACTTTGAAACGTGAATATTTACGACCCTATGTGACTAATTATAATAAATATATGAATGTGGGTATGAAAATATGTGACCAAACTATCGCAACGCTTAACGAATGAAACGAAACATCGAAACGCAAATCGCCAGAGACCACCAATCGAATTACCATTCGATCGAGTGGCCATCCGATCGGATTGCCATCCGACCGGATTACCATCCGATCCATGGCACTTCATCACCTTCTCCCCTCTTCACCTATAAATAGCACTTGTCACATCACTTGAACATTGATGTGACAGCTCTCACTCGACCAGCGTAGTTTTGGATCTATTTCTCTCGATTCCTCGCGATTCTTGTAAGTTTCTACCTCAAATATTGTACTTCTATGATCTACACGCACTCCTTCACCATTTCCACCATCAAATCTCATCTTTTCACCATAAAATCCTCTGATTTGGGCCATTCTAAGGTGATGTCTTCATGGAGTTCTTAGGAACAATGAAGTGTGACCTCACCTCGTCAAGAACAGTGCAGATCTAATGGATTCCACGGTGTGAAAACACTAATCTCACCTAGATCTAAGCCGAATCTAAGTATTTCAAACTTTCTTCAAACTTTTCTTAACTTTTACTCAAAACCGATAGAATCGGAGCTCGTTCAGGACTTCTACTCATCCTCTAGTGAAGTGTCGGGTTGAGAACTGATTTCTATCGACGAGATGACCGGCTAATGGGTTGAACACGAATAGCCGTCATGGACAGTTGACTTGTCGGACGGGGTGATTCCCATCCGATCTGAAGACTTAACCTTGGTGGAGTTCCATTGTTTAAAACATTGTCATACCATTTCGATCAAACCGTAAAACTTTCAAAATAATCAAGTTCAAAGACAAACAGATCGGTGGGATGGATTGTCGTCCGATCAGATTGTCGTCCGATCGGATTGCCATCCGATCAGATTGTCGTCTGATCGGATTTCCATCCGATCGAATTGCTATCCGATCGAGTTGCACTTGGTTCCACACTTAAACTTTTTCTTCAAACTTGCAAGCTCTGAACGTTGAACGGACTGCCGTCCGATCGGATAGCCATCCGATCGAACGACCATCCGATCGGATAGCCATCTGATCGAACGACCATCCGATCGTTTGACATTTGGAACTTCGATACTTAATCATTCTCAAAATTTTCAAAGAACATCAGTTTCTAACGGATTGCCAATCTGATCGGCTTGCCATCCGTTCGGGTGACCATCCTGCTGTGAGCTTGTTCTCACTAAGTGTCCTGCCAATCAGATCATTATCCGATCGAACGACCATTCGATCGATCGACCTGAAGGGTAGAGATACTTCTCGGTTTTCAAAATGCTACAACGAAAACTTCAAAGCCATCATACACAAACACGTCCTTACCAAACGAATGTCAATCCGACCGAATGGCCATCCGATCGGATGACCATCCGAACGGATTGACATCCGATCGAGTGGCCAACCGATCGGATAGCCATCCGATCGGATTACCATCCGACACTTGGTTCACCCGCCACCGTTTAACGCACTGTTCGACGTTTACGTTATAAATCTGTAATCAGGCTAATCTTAGACGCGCTCCCGTCAATCCAACCAAGTTGTGTTTACTTGCTGAATACCGACTGTGAGTATACTCGAACCCTTTTTATCGCCTTTTTGGGTGTAACATACGTTCCTATCAAATCAATTTATCAAAACAAATTATTCAATCAACTGTTTATCACTTGCGAATAACTGTTATGCATATTTACACGTGATGCTAGTTACATATGTGTTAGGACTTTTACTCACGAGGTCCCACCTTAACTAGTATAGTACTATAGTACCCGAAGGGGTCTAGTTAGGATGAATAGTAATCGCAATCGCAATCGCAATCGTAGCTTGAGAGACTTAGCTGGTAGTATCTGTCTAATATATGTGTTGAGGTATCTCGTTTATGTATGTGGTAATTCGCATCACTTTTTGTTGGTGCATATGTCTGTCGACTTCGTCTTGTATCGAGTCGTGTGTTTAGATTGGATAGAATAGAGCTCGGTAGCCTAGAAAATAGGGTTTTAGAGTAAAATGTCCAGTTCACACGAACTGGCAGTGCCAGTTTCATGCTAAGTGGCCACTTCCTATGAAGTGGACAGTGGCAGTTTCGTGGGGACTGGATCTCCTATAAATAGGTGACTTGAGATTTCATTTGTAACTTTTGCAATTCCGGTAGAGAATCTCTGTCGAAGTATCTCCAGCATTGTAAAACGTTCTGAAATCAATACAAGAGATAGTTAAAGTGATTCCTAGTGCAAATCTAGCTGATTAAAGATCATATCACTGAATTCCGCCTCTGATCTGATCTAGAACTCTTCTGAACGACTTGTTTAGGTCGAATCTCGATCCTACACTTTTTATCTACTATGTTTCGCTATCAAAACTTGTATACTCGCCAATATGTATTGACGTTGTTTTAAAGTATGTTGCAGGTTTAGTCGCAGTCTACATCAAATCAAGCTAGGAAGTCTAGAAACTCACTAAAAATCTAGGTTGTCGGATTTGTATTGTTCGAGAGGACAAGAAATCTGTGATAACTTATGTGCTTGTATTGTTTGTTAGTATGGGATAACAAACGTAATAAATATTGTCGCTTTATAGTTGTTATGGATTCTCTTGAGCAATCTGATTCGCCTAGTACCGCGCCCCGATGATTCCGCCATCGGTTGGGGTGTGACAGATTGGTATCAGAGCCATAACTATTGGGAATTAGGCCAGACTTGACCTAGTCTGGGTCGATGTATGACCTAGTCTATAGTCTAAGTACCAACGGGCCGACTCATGCGTACCTAGCAGGATTTGCATGGGCCTACTTGATACTCTCGTTCGAATCCGCTAAAACTAAAACTTCCCGTGAACACCGCATACTCTAACTTTACACGAAGAGCCTTTCCTAAGGCTGGAATATTACTTAGCCTTTCCAAAGGCCAACACAATACACACGTTTTCGAAAATGCTCGTGTAACACAACCGAGTGGTCCAGTCGAGATCAGGCGTGAAAACCAAGTACTCTCGATAAGATCACTGACTCAGCACATTTTTTTTAGCACGAGAACTTTCCGTTGAGCTAGGATTGACATCCACATCTCAGCGAAAGCCTCCATTTCGAAATCTAGTGGAACTCCCGAATTTATTCGATGAGCATAACCACAGCTAGGAGCGAAGTTATTAAGTCAGGGGTGAAACCCGTACCTTAATAAACCGTTCCACTCTCTATAAAATGGTTTTCAAAAGCTCCCACCAAGGACTTGAATATAATGATGACTTGAGCCACGCGATGACTAGGGAGACGAATGCCATGAACTGCATCCCAGTGGAAGCATAAGTCTTCTAGAGCAACGCGCGTGCATGAACTTGTTGGGTATAGTTGGGTTACCTTGGGTAGTCGACGCCAAAACACCCGAGGCACTCTATCTATTTTTCTAACGTATGACTTGCTGACTTTACGCTTTACTGAACTTATTTACGCTTATGTGGCTACGATTTAAATTTTACGCTTTATCGATTTCTCGATTTATCGATTTTCGATCCATGCTTTATAAATGCACAACTCGCACAGCCATCACAATCTAAAATGAAAACCGAATGCTCGCAACAAAACTAATGTCTAATTTCTCGCTCTCGCTTTCCCCTTTCAACGCGCCCTCGCGCATTCTACACCGACATGTATGTGTATAGGTATAAACTACAACTAACTATATGTACAAAATAAATCAGTTGTGTGAGAACTTAGGAATCTCGTGTCTCCTATGTGGCTCCTATGTGAAATCTACTATATTACTCGCAACAAGTTTTGAACGCGCTCAATCGCATCGCAAAACTCAAAAATCATTATGATCGAATCTCACTCCAAATCTCTCTCTGTCTGGATGTCTTCAAACGACTCTACATCGAGACAAACAGCTAGGAGAAGAGCCAAACGAAGCGCCGAGAAGAGGATTGCCTCACTTATGGCCAAGGAAGTGGCCAAGGTCATTCCTCAAATTGTCGCTCAAGTGCACTCTCTCAGCAACTCTCGAACCTTGGAAGACACTAAGACGGAAGCGCCGCAATCTGCTTTCCTCTACAAACACTTCAAAGCCTGTGGCCCGATGGAGTTCACAGGTGAAGGAAGTGTGTCCCAGCTACTCCAGTGGTTCGATTCTATCAAAGTCACCCTTCGTCAGAGTGGGTGTCCCGATGGTTTCCGTACTACTTGCGCTACCGGGGTATTTCAATCGCGAGCGCTTGACTGGTGGAAAACCGAACGTAAAAAACATGGGATCTCTGCAGCTTATGCTCTCTCGGGATGAGCTGAAGGAGCTCCTGAAGAAAGATTACTGCCCTCCCCACGAAGTCCAGAAACTAGAAGACGAATTTTGGGAAATCAAGCAAGTCGAAGGTGACAATACTGGCTACACCACAAGGTTCAAACATCTTAGCATAATATGCCTAAGTCAAGCCAACACTTCAGAAAAAGCCATCACGAAGTACATTCGCGGCTTGCCTGAATGTGTGGGTGATTTTGTCGAAGCTGCAAGGCCTGCTACCATCGAAGAAACCTACCGCTTAGCCGCAGAAATCAACGACAAACGAGTCTTGGATGGATTCTTCTCCAAGAATCAACAAGCTCATCAAACAATTGTCATCGATTCTTCTGACGATTCTTCCGACGATTCTACCGACGATCCTGCCGACGATTCTTCAAATAGGTCCTCAGACGAATCCTCCGATAACAACGCATCGCTTCAGGAAGCTCAGCTCAACCGCAAACGAAAAACCATGAGCCCAAACTCTTCAACAACTGAACTATCACAACCAGAACCTCTCCAAGCAATCCCAATTCACTCGAAGCACGCCTACCACGGAAGTCATCCCCTGTGTCTAACATGCACGTATCATCACCCGCCAGAAGCTAACTGTCGCTATTGCGCAAATTGCAACTTGTATGGTCATCTTACCCAGCACTGTCGCACGGGGCCGCAGATTTGAGGAATTTCAGCAACAATCGCAGTCTCCACAGAAGTTCTCCACAACAACATTAGTTATGCTTCCAATGTTGTTATAATGATACGATTTTTGCCGTTAATTTCTTTTATATGTTGAACTTGTTCTATTTCTCGACGCAATGTAGACTCTATTTATCTCTATTTCTCTTGCACTCGCGCACCGACAAAATTACTAGCACTATGTACTATATAATGTGTTTTACCCCTACTATGTGTTCTTGGGATAAAGTACGATAAACGTGCAAGGGACAAATTAATCACGGGTGCACATGGGATTATTGTGATCAGTGCACGGAGATCGTAATGAGTTTCAATGATGCCATAACGTTAAAAGCATGGTTGAGCATGGTGGATACGCCGCTGGTACTTCCTGTATATAAGCATCTTGACCGTGTCGACACAGTGTGACACCTATTCACGGGGCAGAGGCGTGTGGTTGAAGCATGGTGGATATGCTGCTGGTACTTCCTATATATAAGTGCTTCGCCATACCAACCAATGTCTTGTGAAGAAAGTACCATACAAGTTGAACGTTATTAGACCAAGTATATTATTGAATCTATTTTCGACACACTACACTACATCGCAAGGCGGATCAATCTCAATCGCAACTCAAAGCGTGTCATCGCTAGACTTTTCATAAGTCTACACGCGCGCAATCGCATTATCGCTGGAATCTATCTTGCAATCTCAGTCGCTTATTGTGTGTTTCGAAATCTCAATCGCTTATTATGAGTACCGCGCTATCGCTTATCGTGTGTGTCTCTCTATCACTTTGTGTATTGTTCTATCACTCATCGTGTATCGCTTAACGACTATCGCTATCACGTACCGTTATCCGTGTTATCTGTGTCATGTAAGCACACATGACCTCGCTTCACAAAACGAAACTGATAGGGTTAAAACATGGTGGATATGCTGCTGGTACTTCCTATATATAAGTGTTTTAGCCAAATCAGCGGACTTTCATGGAGAAAGGCCATGTGGGGCTTAACATTAGTTAAAATTGTGGTGTTGTTTAATCTAATCAAATCGCATGTACTCATCGCTTGCAACGCATCGATCGTCGCATTCACTCGACGGTTGTCGTTATCGCTCGTCGCTTATCGCTTTTCGCTTATCGCCGCCGTCTTCGCTTACTATGTTTGTATTTGTGTTATCAGTTATTGCATACCGCTTATCATTTATCGCACTCGCTCGTATCGCTAAACTGAGTTCGTAAACGACTTCATCGCTCAGTTTGCTCAATCTCTCTCTTACACTTGGTCCAACCATCTTTCGCTTGGACCGAGGGGATCGAAATCTATCAGTGCTATGTCGACACATATGACACTGCCTCACGGGACGGAAGCCATATGGCTAAAACATGGTGGATACGCCGCTGGTACTTCCTATATATAAGTGTTTTAGCCAGATTGCCGAACTTTCGTGGGAAAGTGCCATGCGGGACCGACTTTAAAATTTGAACTCTTTAACATTAATAAAACCTTGGTGTAAACAAAGCCTTTTCTTACAAAAAAAAACATTTTCTAAAATTTAATCAAAATCCTTGTACAAAACGAGATTTTCTTGTAACGTTGGTGTGACCATCGACTCAAGTTAATGCCGCGTGACGAGAAAATATCGTAAAACGATTTTTAATCACCCTAAAATCTTTTAGTAACCTAATAAAACTCCTCTCATGGCGCTGGTGTGAACATCGAAACAGTTTGACACCACACAGTGGGAAGATTTTTCATAAATAAGTTTTCTCCAACCTTTCGAATTAATTAACCTTTTTGAGAATTCAAAACACTTTTGGATCGTTTTTCGTGTGTTGCCATCTTTTGTTACACAAATCGCCTTACTCACTACCATTGTCAGCCATCGCAACGCGCTCGCTCGTCGAATTTCAATTGATCGCTCTTTTATTTAGACGCTCTTATCGCTACTCTCGCTCGCATCAATTCTCGCAACCCTTCTTGTGGATTAATTTCAGGATGAAATTTCCTAAAGCAGGGGAGACTGTAACAACCCGCACGTTCGTGCGCTGTTACTACTCGCTATACTCGTTACGCCTAGCACTAGAGATTCAGATCATAATGTAGCCAAATCAAATACATCGTTACTTCGCAATATTTACACATATTACACATACTTTATCACGATAACACATCACATCGCATGTACTAACACTCACGGGTACGTTGAGTAAGGACCTTTTCTACCCTCCTCGATAGCCGTGATGTGTCGCAACGCAACGCATATTCGAAACACGCAACTTGATTATCGCAATGCAGACTTTGAAATGTGAATATTTACGACCCTATGTGACTAATTATAATAAATATATGAATGTGGGTATGAAAATATGTGACCAAACTATCGGAACGCTTAACGAATGAAACGAAACATCGAAACGCAAATCGCCAGAGACCACCAATCGAATGACCATTCGATCGAGTGGCCTTCCGATCGGATTGCCATCCGATCCATAGCACTCCATCACCTTCTCCCCTCTTCACCTATAAATAGCACTTGTCACATCACTTGAACAGTGATGTGACAGCTCTCACTCGACCAGCGCACTTTTGGCTCTATTTCTCTCGATTCCTCGTGATTCTTGTAAGTTTCTACCTCAAATATTGTACTTCTATGAACTATACGCACTCCTTCACAATTTCCACCATCAAATCTCATATTTTCATCGTAAAATCCTCTGATTTGGGCCGTTCTAAGGTGATGTCGTCATGGAGTTCTTAGGAACAATGAAGTGTGACCTCACCTCGTCAAGAACAGTGCAGATCTAATGGATTCCACGGTGTGAAAAATACTAATCTCACCTAGATCTAAGCCGAATCTAAGTATTTCAAACTTTCTTCAAAATTTTCTTAACTTTTACTCAAAACCGATAGAATCGGAGCTCATTCAGGCCTTCTACTCATCCTCTAGTGAAGTGTCGGGTTGAGAACTGATTTTTATCGATGAGATGACCGGCTAACGGGTTGAACACGAATAGCCGTCAAGGACAGTTGACTGGTCAGACGGGGTGATTCCCATCCGATCTGATGACTTAACCTTGATGGAGTTCCATTGTTTAAAACGTTGTCATACCATTTCTATCAAACCACAAAACTTTCAAAATAATCAAGTTCAAAGACGAACAGATAGTTGGGACGGATTGCCTTCCGATCGGATTGTCGTTCGATCGAATTGCTATCCGATCGAGTTGCACTTGGTTCCACACTTAAACTTTTTCTTCAAACTTGCAAGCTCTGAACGTCGAACAGACTGCCGTCCGATCGGATAGCCATCCGATCGAACGACCATCCGATCGTTTGACATTTGGAACTTCGATACTAAATCATTCTCATAATTTTCAAAGAACATCAGTTTCTAACGGATTGCCATCCGATCTGCTTGCCATCCAATCGAGTGACCATGCTGCTGTGATCTTGTTCTCACTAAGTGTCCTGCCAATCGGATCGCTATCTGATCGAACGACCGTTCGATCGATCGACCTGAAGGGTAGAGATACTTCTCAGTTTTCAAAATGCTACAACGAAAACTTCAAAGCCATCATACACAAACACGTCCTTACCAAACGAATGTCAATCCGACCGAATGGCCATCCGATCGGATGACCATCCGAACGGATTGACATCCGATCGAGTGGCCAACCGATCGGATTACCATCCGACACTTGGTTCACCCGCCACCGTTTAACGCACTGTTCGACGCTTACGCTATCAATCTGTAATCAGGCTAATCTCAGATGCGCTCCCTTCAATCCAACCAAGTTGTGTTTACTTGCTGAACACCGACTGTGAGTATACTCGAACCCTTTTTATCGCCTTTTTGGGTGTAACATACGTTCCTATCAAATCAATTTATCAAAACGAATTATTCAATCAACTGTTTATCACTTGCGAATAACTGTTATGCATATTTACACGTGATGCTAGTTATATATGTGTTAGGACTTTTACTCGCGAGGTCCCGCCTTAACTAGTATAGTACTATAGTACCCGACGGGGTCTAGTTAGGATGAATAGCAATCACAATCGCAGCTCGAGAGACTTAGCTGGTAGTATCTGTCTAATATATGTGTTGAGGTATCTCGTTTATGTATGTGGTAATTCGCAGCATTTTTTATCTACTATGTTTCGCTATCAAAACTTGAATACTCGCCAATACTTTTATATTGACGTTGTTTTAGCGTATGTTGCAGTTTTAGTCGCAGTCTACATCAAATCAAGCTAGGAAGTCTAGAAATTCAGTAAAAATCTAGGTTGTCGGATTTGTATTGTTCGAGAGGACAAGAAATCTGTGATAACTTATGTTCTTGTATTGTTTGTTAGTATAGGATAACAAATGTAATAAATATTGTCGCTTTATAGTTGTTATGGATTCTCTTGAGCAATCTGGTTCGCCTAGTGTCACGCCCCGATAATTCCGCCATCGGTTGGGGTGTGACACCTACAACCAAACCCTAGCTTTTGAATCTGATCTTTTGTCCGAGCTTGCGCCACCCACCGGAAGTTCGCCGCCATGGTTGCCATATTCATCTGCCGTCTTCGGATTTTTGGTTTGAACGGTTGCTGAACTCTCCGACTACGTTGACAACCACCGCACCGTTCAGGTAACTAGATCGAGTCTCAACCTCTTTATGAACCTTATCCTTCTCGTTCACCTTTCGAGTTCGATTATAGTTTAACCATACGACGAGTGTAGTCCGATTATTTATGGATGTCTATCATGGTTTTTAATTTTCTGTATTTGGAATAATGATGATCATGCAATTAATTTTTTTCATAAACCTAGACATATAAAGCATATTACTTCTAATGATTCTAGGGATTTTATTTTATAAGTCTAATAACATTGAGCGGCACCATATTATGTCATTTTATCAAGCTTGTTTATTAAGCCTGATAATAATGATTCAACCTTATATTATTTTTCTTAAAACAATGTTTATAAGTTTTGTCCAGTTAAAAGTAAATCCACGATTTCAAATTAAATGTTTAAATAAAGTTTTATGAAACTCCACTTCTAGTCTTTTAAATAAGTTAATTACTTTGGATGATATCAAGATTTTTGTAGGTATAAGAGCATATCATGTGAGGGTTGAGTTATAATACAAAGTTTTTAAAAATAAGAAGGGTAAGAAGCCACCAGAGAGTGACAAGTGTCCTAGGAGGAATTAAATGGAAAGGGTAATTTTGTCTACAAGAGGAAAGAGAATATGCACATGCAAGTCACATGTTATTTCCCCCCCCCCCCCCCCAATTTTTAAACGTCCGTAACTTTTTTATACATCATTTGTTTTTAAAAAAAATTATACCATAAAATCGAGCGTTTTTTATCTTTAATATGAGTACCATATTGTTATATTTAAAAAAAAAAATTCAAAAACCCAGTTTGCATATTACACAATGGACATGATGTAAAACACAATGTAAAGTAGATCAAAAACACAATCAATAACAACAGATAAAGACACAATGGACAACATACTAAAACACAATGACCATAACGTATAACACAATGGCGATAACATATAACACAATAAGTATCAAACTAAATAAAAACACAATTGATGACAACAGATAAAAGACACAATTAATTACAACAGATAAAAGACACAACGGAGAGCAGATGAAGACACAATGGAAAACAAACTAAAAACACAATACACAACAAACTAAAACACAATGAAAAAAGATAATGAAAAAAATTGAACAAATTATTAAAACACAATGAATAACATATTAAAACACAATGAATAACATATTAAACACAATGACCTTAACTAATAACACAATTTATAGAAAACCCAGATATAACACCATCTTCATTGTATCATATATTGTGTTATAGGTTCTTATAAAAACACAATGGATAGAACCCAAATTAACATTGTGTTATAGGTTTTGATAATAACACAATGTATAGAAACTCTACTGACCAAAACCCAGTTAAAAGACACAATGACCTGAACCTTTAACACGATGCAATAAAAAAACCCAGTAAAAATGAAATTTTTTATTTTATTTTTATATGATAATATGGTACTCATATTAAAGATAAAAAAACACTCGTTATTATGGTGAATTTTTTTTAAAAAAAAATGTCGTATGAAAAAGTTATGGACGTTTTAAATCGATGGGGGAATTGGCATGTGTCTTGCATGTGGAGAGAAAAAATCCATAAATATAGGATTTCCTTTATGCCCTTCTATTATCTTCTTTTCCCTACAATTAATCTCAACCCTCCAAATCTAAGATCAATGGACTAGAATCCTTCTTACCCTTCTTATTTATTTTATATATTAATATTCAGAATTAACTATTTGAACTTATCGATTAAATCCATGAAGGACATCTGTGGCCTATTATTCAGAAATTCTAAGTGATGCTCTATGGTAATGTCTATAAATTTTAGGCAAATTGGAAAATAATAATCCCATCTTTCTGAAATTGGCCGATAATAATCTCAAGTCAGTTATTAGCCAATAATAATCCGACCTCGTCCAATTTTTTTGTAAAAAAGTCCGCCGTTAAAATAGCTTAACGGAGTTAAGTGTTTTTCCGAATTACAAACCCATGTTTTAAGGCTTTTGATCAGAACGAGGATAGGAGTCGATTGATGTAAAACTTACCTCGAAATACTACCCCCAACCCATGAAAACGGTGCTTCAATTCGGGTGCTTAACTTCCAATTAACAAAATTCAAGCCATTTCGAACACAATTTCGTGGTAAGTTTTACATCAATCGACTCGTATCCTCGTTCTGATCAAAAGCCCTAAAACATCGGTTTGTAATTCAGAAAAACACTTAACTCCGTTAAGCTTATTTTAATGGCAGACTATTTTACAAAAAAATTGAACGAGGTCGGATTATTATTGACTAATAACTGACTTGGGATTATTATCGGCCAATTTCAGAAAGATGAGATTATTATTTTCCAATTTGCCTAAATTTTATCGTTAGGTTTCAATATATTAGTTTTAAGTGAGAAGTTAAATTTCTGTCAAGTTTGGACTTATGCTTAAGGTACGGATTCGTGATTCCTTACATCATAGTATAATTTTATTTTCTTTCATTTCTCTTTGGTACGGATTCTTTGTTCTTCTCATAAGAGTATATTTTTAATCGTATCTGTCACTTTGCAGTACGGATTTTGTCTGTTTCAGTTAGTTGTTTCAGTTCACATTTATTATTTGACATGTTCGTAATAGCATGCAATAGACTTTAGCAATTGTAATCATTATTGCATGTTCCTATGAGAATCAGTTTAAGTTGCCTATATATTAATACATGGCCTAAGTTTCTGTACTCTGTCACCCGAGCATGTTTGGCTTGCCGTTTGGGCGTCAACGGCATGACACTTATCGTGACAATGCGTAATAAAAGTTCATGGCGTCTCTAGTTTGTGTTTGTTTGTCTGGAGATGGAATAATGGGTGCACGCCACACTCACCATCTCATAGGTGCATGGACTAGTTAGCTGTGTACCAGTCTGTTTCTGTTTCTGGCTTTAGGTGCTTCTGTGTTACATAACTTCTTTTGTTGACATATAGTTGTTGTGTAAGTTAGTATATGTTTCTGTATGTGAATATGTTAAGTATCTGATTTGATATGTCTGATACGTTTGTACGCATCTGGTTATGTTTCCGATTCTGATTATGTTTAGTATCCGATTCTGTTATGTATTAGCTATCTCTGCTTTGACTCAGTATTTGTATCGGTTTGCATCATTTTCGTCTCAGTCTCTATTTGGATTTAGATTCAGTGTTATACATTTAGTTTGTGTCCGTCAGTATCTGTATTCAGTGTATAGTATATGATTAGTGTCTTTTTGATAATTGTCGTTGATTCTGTCTTTGTTTCGTGTCGATTTTTCTGATCGTTTTAAGAAATTTCGTAAGGATTTTTATTATTTTACATATGAACTCAGATTATCTAAAGTATTTTGTTTACTAAATGTATATCTCTAAAGTTATAAAAATAGTTATTTTGACTAAATAAATAACTTATGAATATTGATTAATTAATAGATATGAATTTGATTCTAAGCTTTATTTAAAGATAATAGTTTCAACAATCCTTTCTTTTAAAGATTATAAGCTTTTTAATGGTATTTAAAATGTTTAGGCTTACGTATTTGGTTTTATTTCTGTTTCTATATCGGCTTTCCATGTCGGTTTACGTAACTTTTATAAGTATTTCATTTGAAATCCAGTTTATTACATTTATTATATTTCTTAATTATAACTTTTCAAATTTAGAAAATTAGTTCTTTTTTTCTAATGTTGATGTGCTGTAAAATGTGATAAACTATTTTATTTCGATAAAAAATTCAAACGCTCAATATAAGAAAATACTTTTTCCAACTATCTTATTTTAAAAGTAACAACATTATTAAAAGTTGTTTAAAATATTTGATAGTTATTAGTTTTTGGATTTGTAAAAACATTTCATTTACAAACTACAAATGATAGGTTAGAAACTTTTCTTATATACGGATACTAGATTATTTAAACGATGTTTTCAATAACTTCATTTATACAAGATAAAATATTTTAATCATCGTCGTCAGCAATGTATCACTCTCTACAACGGTTTTGTGTTGGGTAGGTATCAGTTATGTGTATGGCTGACTTTTGTTTCCGTATCAATTTTCGTTAAAGTTTCAGATCGGTTCGTGTGTCAGTTATTGTATCAGTCTTGTGTCTGTATCTGTTTTCAGTACTCGTGTCAGTAATTGTTTCAGTTCAGTCTTAGTCTTGTTATGTTTTTCTTTCCGCTGATATAACTTATGTTTACACCAAATTGCAGGCGCTGTCCTTTAGCGCAAAAGTTTGCAAGTTTTGTACTTTATGTTTCAAAATCTTGCACGTTTTAACCTTTAGGCCAAACCCAGTTAGATTTTTTAGTTAATTATGGTCATGTGCCATGCACATAAGGGTATTCTTGTCATTTTACCTCCCTATGAACTATTGAGTAAATAACTTGATATTTAAGGGACTAGTTGTGTAAACTTCCAAACTCATCATCCTGCCTACTTCTAGAATCATCTTCTTCTCCCCCAAATTCATCTGTTTTCTTGTTTTTCTTCAAAACTAGAAATCTCTTCATCTTGTTGAATAATTTCCACTTCTTTCATCTCACCTCCAACCAAGTGCCGCGCAACTCCGAATCGATTCTCGATTCTTCACCATCCGATCTGTAGCTAAGCCGGGATAGCGACTGACCAGAACTCTGCATCTCGGACACATTATCGTAAAGCTGATCGATTGACGGCTCGACCACTACACTCACACTAGACACAGTAAAGTTTTGATCTTTTTAAAAGTAAATTGCAGCACAGTGAAAAGAAAAGAAGCTTCAAGTTCATACTTCATAAGCTACATGATATAGTCATACAGATCTTAAGAAAGATTATACACTAAAACCAATCAAGAAACAACATACCCAAGTCTAAATCCAATTCAAGATCGAAAAAGAACATCATTTTTGCTGTTTTAGGAGGTTTGGTTGGAACCCTAGTTGTTTTAGGTAGAATCATTTTTGGGGTTGTTTACAAAGGAACCCTCTCTTATGGAACTGTTGTTGCTGTGAAAAAGATGACTAGCTCCGACACAGAAGCTGATGATGATTTTGTTAATGAGGCTGAGATTATAAGCAAGATTCGGCATCTGAATCCTCTGCCGTTGAGAGGGTTTTGTGTGACGAGCGATCCAGTTATGTAACAATCAGAAGATGAAATTTGGATGGTGATTTGAGTGGATGGTTCAGATCTATGTCACTGCTGGAGTTCAGATTTGGTGTGTTCAAATCTATTGGTGGTGTTGATCGGTTCATTTATAACATTTTATTGCATACTAATTATAACATAAGGGGCTCTTTGATATGTTTTTATTTTGTATACAATACCCCTTAATATTAGTTGTTGTACATAATAGTCCCTAAAGAGATGAAAAGACAATAATGCCCTCATGTGCAAGGCACATGACCAAATTTAACCAAAAAATCTAACTGGGTTTGGCCTAAAGGACATAACGTACAAGATTTTGAAACATTAAGTACAAAACTTGTCAACTTTTGCGCTAAAGGACAGCGCCTGCAATTTGGTGTAAACATAAAGGACAAAACTTGTAATTTACTCTTATTAAAAGTTGTTTAAAATATTTGATAGTTATTAGTTTTTGGATTTGTAAAAACATTTCATTTACAAACTACAAATGATAGGTTAGAAACTTTTCTTATATACGGATACTAGATTATTTAAACGATGTTTTCAATAAGTTCGTTTATACAAGATAAAATATTTTAATCATCGTCGTCAGCAATGTATCACTCTCTACAACGGTTTTGTGTTGGGTAGGTATCAGTTATGTGTATGGCTGACTTTTGTTTCCGTATCAATTTTCGTTAAAGTTTCAGATCGGTTCGTGTGTCAGTTATTGTATCAGTCTTGTGTCTGTATCTGTTTTCAGTACTCGTGTCAGTAATTGTTTCAATTCAGTCTTAGTCTTGTTATGTTTTTCTTTCCGCTGATATAACTTTACTTAATTGTTGATTTCTCCGTTATTGAGCAATTTTTGGCTCAACCGTACTTTTCTTTTTGTGTTTGTCTTAATTGTTTTACTGGTAATCTGGGACATAATGGGATTTTAGTGAGGAGTGTTAGGAAGTTGCTGACCAAGATTCTTTATTTCAGTAATGTAATAAAATGTAATCAGGATCGTTTATTTATTATTATGGATTGGTTTTTAGTTTTGATATCTGTAAGAGTGACACGTCAGCCCTTTGTGGGTCGGGATGTTACAGATAATTAAAAGTATAATAAAGTGTCGCATGTTACGGTGTAAAACCGTAAAAGTAATTTATACAAAATGAGGTGTCAAGTTATCAAGTAAAAAGTTTGGACGAGCAAAGTTGTCAATTACCAAATTAAAAGTTATTGTGTCACTAACCTAAAGAATAGGGGTAATTTAAATGATGTAGGGACAAACCTTTATTTTTTAATATATCTATATCTATATCTAGGGTCAGGATATAATATAATTTTTTTTTTGGCTAGAAATGCTATTAAGTAATCTTAACCATCAGTTGATTTAATCAAGTGTTAATATTAAATAAGTGAAATGAAAAAAAAGGAGGCGTGTGTGTTTCGGTAGGGGCATTCTAGTTAATCAGTGCAATAATTTATCTCTCCTTCAATTCCCCTCATTTTTAAACGTTAATAACTCTTTCATACAACATTATTTTTTTATAAAAATTGCACCAAAAAAACGAGCGTTTTTTATCTTTAAAACGAGTATACTATTGCTATATTTTCGAAAAAAACATTTCGAAACCCCAGTTGCATAAAACACTATGGACAAAAAGCGTAAAAAATGACTATTTTCTAAAACGCAGTAGACCAATAAACATAAAGAAATGTCTTATATCTAAAACGCAATGACAAGAAAACACAAAGAAATGTCATATTTTTAAAACATAATGATATAAAAACACAAAAGAAAGTGTTATTTCTAAAACGCAATGGAGTAATAACACTTCAAAATGTGTTTTTCTAAAACGCAATGTACCAAAAAACATATAAAAATGTTTTTTTTTCTAAAACGCAATAGCCTAAAAACACAAAGAAAGCGTTCTTTCTAAATCGCAATGCACTGAAAACACATGAAAATTTCATGTGTTTTATCGAAAATGCAATGAACTAAAAACACTTCAAAATGTGTTTTCTAAAACGTAATGGACCAAAAAACACATAAAAATGTCTTTTTTTTTTTTTTTTCTAAAACGCAATGACCTAAAAACACAAAAGAAAATGTTCTTTCTAAAACGCAATGGACTAAAAACACTTCAAAATGTGTTTTTTCTGAAACACATTGGACCAAAAAACACATAAAAATGTGTTTTCCTAAAACGCAATAGATAAAAACACAAAAGAAAATGTTTTTTTTATCCAAATCGCAATGGACTAAAAACACAAAAAAATGTGTTTTACCTAAAACGCAATAAACAAAAAACACAATAAAATTTGTTGTTTCTAAAACCCAATGGACTGAAAATACAAAAAAGGTGTTTTTTCATTACTTTATAAAACGCAATAACTCAATTCAAAAACCTAGATCGTAAAGATGCAATTTAAAAAAATTCTTACATAGATCGAAGCCGATTTCTTCAGATCTCTTCAATGATTGACGAAATTTGAATGTTAGAAACACTTATCACCGATCGAATCGAACGAATCGAGTGATTCGCTTCAAAATCACAGGAAAATGAGATATTGTATGAAATTAAACGGGTTTCTTCAAAAAAGTTGAAGAACACGTTGATTGGGTGTTTGAATAATTGATTGGTGACTAAAATCGCGATATAATGTAGTGATTATTGAGATAGAAAGTGAAGAAAATATTGAAGATGGTAGGTTTTGAAAATGATGGGTTTTGAAGTTACTGACAAAAGAAGGGAGAAGATTCGATACAATTGACTAAAATACTCTTCCTCTTTATTTTAAATTTTGCCACATGTTATAATCTTATTACTTCCTATCCTTTCTAACCAAAATAAACTTTCTATTTGATTTTCTCCCTCTATATCTATACTAAATATATAATACATATTTGAAGGATAAATTAAAATTGAAATTTGACATTAATTCGATAAACTCCATTTTATTATATCTATTAAGACCGTGGGGTATGGTGGGGCGGGGGTTTGGGGCATGGGTTGACACGTGGCATGGGGGGGGGGGGGGGGCAAAGCTGGGCTGACCCACATTGAAGACGGTATGGTGGGGTGGGGGTTTGGGGCGTGGGTTTGGTGGGGATTCGCTGGGCTGACCCAAATACCCAAACCACTGACATCTCTAGCATCTTTGCTCTTTCGAAGTTCGGCCCTTTGTTGTTGGAATACGTTGAATGTATCTAACTTGCATGCAATGTCATCCAACTGATCGTTGTATATTCCCCTACACGAGCCCGAACTCCCAGCTGAAGGCGATGCCGTATCCGATCTTGATTTTTGAGCGCACCTTTTTGCGGCATCTCTTCCATATTCAGGCTGGTTTGGCGAATCATCCAAAAGGTCCTCAAACTCTTGATCTCGTGCATCAGATTGGGCTTGGGACGAGGCCCTTGACCTTTTGGAAGACGTGTTCGATTCGCTACCACTGGGGATATTCGCCCACTTTGGATGGAACTTACAAATCTCCCAACAATGCATGAAACGGAAGTCGGTCCCCACATTTGTTTTGAATGTAACCAAAGCATTCCTCACAATGTCGGCTTCGGTTTCCCCACTTTTTGGGTTTTGCTTTGCTTTATTTAAAAAACCACTAAATTTTGTAAGTTGGCCGCTTATCTCTCTCCACTTTGAGGATAAGCTATCATTTTCACGATAAACCTCCCTTCCCAGTTCTTCATGGAATACTTAACTAATTAACCGCTTCCCACAAATGGGTTCGATGTTGAGATTTTCCTATTTTAATAAAAACAAAATTTAATATATTACAAAGTTATATAAAAAATAACCATAAATATTAAAATAAAGGCTACAAAATATTTAAGAATACCTAAAGTTGGATGTTGAGATTCTTGACACCAAGCACTCGCCAATGCAAGTTCTTCATTAACGACCCATTTTATTTGTTTTCGTTTGACGGTTTCAAGTTCTTTCTCCGCCTCAGTTTTTTTCTTAAGACTTCTCTTTTTGGGAACTATTGAGGCGAAAGGACCATCGTTGGGTGGTTGAGTTTCGGGGACGGTTTCGGTTTGTGAAAGGTCGATGGAGGTTGGTGAAAGGTTGATGGACGTTTGTGTAAACGGGGTAGGTATCGAATCGTCGGTGTGTGGGAAGTTAGTAAACACACGATTCCCGAGATACGATGCATAACTCGCTTCAAGGGGCATAGGGGAGTGTATGAAAAATGGACGAGCCATTGGACGATTGGGTGGTGGGCTAGGATTATTTTCTTGGAACCCAAACGGGTTGTTCACGATTATGAGGAGGCATTTTCGGTTTTGTAGAATAAGAATTGAAGATGATTATAGAAGATATTGTGGTTGAATGTGGTAAAATAGGAATTGAAGTATGATATTTATAGTGAAAAAATAATTTTTTTTAACATAGCCGTTGGCCAACGACAAGTCCAACGGATAGCCCAACGGCTAGTTTGCTTTGGCCATTCACAGCCCGCCATGTCACCTTGCTTCCCCCCGCCCCCCGCCCGGCTTCAAACCCAAGCCACAAGGGCCACGCTCCAACCCAAGCCCACCCGGGGTGGTGGCTTGGGCGTTTTCCCCCAACCCAAACCCCATACCCCATAGTCTAATTTTTAGACGTTTAACACTAGAAACAAAAATTTCAAGGGGTGCGGCCGCCACAAGGCATAGTATAGGTCCGCTGCCCCTGATCATGCTAACTTACACATTTGTTAACAATACTAAAATACCCATTAACTAAACAAAAAAGCAATTGGGTAAAACCAAGATGTACTAATAGCAAAAATTTACTAGTTTATTTCATTGTGTTGATTAAATTTCGTGTAACAACAAAAATAGCACAATCTAAATATCTTGTTTTGTTATCGTTTATATATCATTTGGATTGAAAAAAACTATAAGACTATCTCTAATGGACCTTTGGAGACCAAGCTCTTAGAGACCCTTGGATGCCTTTACCATTGGAGCTCATCCATCCTTAGAGCATACGTAGTGGGGCGCTTTCCCCCTTCATGGCGCCGCCAAAACGCCGGCAACACCATTACCTTGGGTGCTATCAAGGAGAAATGGGGGAGGGGCGCGAGATTTATCGCGGCGGTATGGGATGGTTTTCAAAACTTGGACCAATCACAAAAAAGCATGGGTTTTTATAAATAATTAATAAAAACGAAAATTAATAATTAGGTAATGATGGGTAGGGGCTTTATGACTACGGGCTCTAGTGATATAACGCCCCATAAAGCCCCGGGGTGACGTGGCACGACACGTGTCGCATAACGCCCCCAAAAGGGCGTTATGACTACGCATGGCCTTAGAGACCCTTAGGTGAGATGCTCTTACACAAGGGCATGTGTTTGTCTTGGTTTATGTGATAAGGTGGGCTCAAAGTAAAAAAAAAAAAAGTTTTATTGAAATATTGTGTGTAATGGATAGTTGATGAGGTGGAAATTAAAGAAGGTAAGGATATTTGTAGGGTTGGAGATGAAATATAAGTTTTTAAGGATTTCTAAGTATATTATGTAGCAGATGACGTGACAGCTAAATACGTCTAAGGACGCATTTACCATTAGAGATAGTCTAATATGATCATATTTGATTACTTGTGAAGAATCCAGATATTGCAAATAATTCTAGTGATTTATAATTTATTTTGGGGGCTAGACTCTCATTGGTGGTTGTCACTTCCCATTGTACGGACACGATACAAACAAAGGCAGTTGATGTTGATACGTGTTAACAAATAATCGTTAATTTTCAAATACTTGACTTAATGCTACGCTACAAAATCATATCTTAATGATCTGTTTTTACGTAAAGTATTAATTTATATATATATATATTTTTTTTTTTTGAACGGTGACTTTCTTATGAGTGACCCATTGTCACTGAACCCCGTCGAAGACGGTATTCCCCAGCCAAGATCTGCCGACGATTCATTCGTGTATTTCTTCACACTTTAGTGATTCACAAAAATAATAAAACCCCATCACAGTCATTGCCACCACAAATATCTATGAACTAAACTCTACAGATTTTAATTTATTTTAACATATTTAGTGTCAAATTTAATTCATTTATATAAGACGATTCTTGCAAAAAAAAAAAAAAACGAGATAATTGCATATTTCCCCTTATAAATCTTCTTAATTGTATATTTACCCAAGCCAAATATAAAATTGCATATTTCTCCTTCCTTAACTAAAATAATATTACAAATTTACCCATTTTGATTTATTTCATTAAAAATAAATTAGATAATGACTATTTTACTCTTAATTTCACTAATAAGATGGTCATTAAAACGCAAAAAATCCAATCACTAGGCTTATAAAAACTCCTACATTCATCAACCTCATGGGCGGCTATGATGGTGTGCGGGGAGGACCTTCGCACAAGGCCTGTGATTTCGAAGGGCACGCGATTTAAAAAAAATCCAATATATATATGTTATTTTTTAAAATAGTAAACAAATACATACCAATTTTAATATAGGTCCATTTACAAATCATTTTTATGGTTTAGAATTTAGCACACTTGGCATTAGGTTTATTGAGCCAAATACTAATTTGATTTTTTTTTTAAATACTAATAAAACATTATGAAAGGACACATTTTTAAGCTCGAACAGGGTACGTGAATTTTCAGAGACGACTCTAATCAACCTAGCTTACAGACAATAAAGTCAATAGAAATAACTAGTTGCTTCTAGGCATACAACTAAACCGATCACCGATCTTAACAACCAAGTAACATTGATCAAACTTTTCTCAAATAATTAACTTTGCTGACAAATGTCATATTTCTAGGACAATCAGGAAACATTAAGTGTCAAACCGATCACAGTTGTCTGAATTATGTCATCGAATTATTAAGTGTAATAAGGTTTGATTTTGCGTCTTCGCCATACACTTAAATCCAAATACGTTGTTTCTTCATGTCTCACGTGATCATTTCTCGTTATAAATTTACTTAAAATAGTAAATTTAAAGAAATGATAGAAAAATATACGTATACATGTCAAAGGACTTGTAATATAATGGTACCAAGTTTTGTAATAAAGGTATTTCACTTATGGATCATGGTAGTTGAGGGTTCTTATACTATTTAGAATATTGGTGTAGATTTAAAAGTAGGTTTACGATTCATAAAAAAAAATATATATGAACACTATGAAACTTGTACCACTCCCATACTTTATTCAAATGATATCATATTTGACAAACATATGTCTAGTTTTTAACCACCTTTTGTAACTTATAAGTCCGGTTTTCATATATATAATGTTCTTGTTTTGTATGAACGGGCCTAACCCTTCTTGTTTGCATATTTTCCTCTTGTTACTCTCTATCTCTCTTGTGAATCAAGAAGTAAACAACCAGTGATGACATCTCTCCCCTAACATAGCCCAAGCAAGAATAATGTGTTTGCAAGGTTTCGTACTGTTTTTTTTTCTTTAATATTATACAGCATTTTATCTATGCACATCTGCATATAAGTTTCTTCTAGGATTTACTATATCTTTTGTAATACTCTATACATATGTGCATAATCTGTATATTGTATTACGTGCATAAAGCATACATGTATGTTTTAATAACATGCACATGTGCATATTTTATGTATACCTCTTAATATTCTTTGTTATGCATATGAGTTATTTTTGTTTACATCCGTTAATGAAGATGTGCATATCAAACTTGTTGACATTTCAGAATTAATTAAATATTTTTTTATAGAACAGGTACATTTCTACCAGAACATAAGATGAATGTAAAATGTAAGTGCGTAATAAGCATAGAGAGAGATCAAATGTACCTTAACATCACCCAATCCTATTGTGAAACTGAAATCTCAGTTTCTTCATACACAGGTTCAAGAGATCAAATGACTTGCGACGGTGTTCCCATGGAACTTCTTCCTGGTTCTTCTCCTTCCTTCCGATTTGATTCACCAACAAAAAGACCATTGTCATGCCTCATCACGTGCACTCTGATTCACCAATCAAATATTGAACCCATCAGGGTGTTGTTGGGATTAACGTGTGAAGCCCGACCCATTCCGGGTCGGTCAACTTTTGGCAGAAATTAGAAGACCAACGGGCCGGCCACCCTTTGTGTTTTTTTTATGGCCCACATGTTTATGTAACCCTAGATTAGCCTCCCTATATATTGTCATATGTTGTACTTGTAATCTTGTCACCGAAAAGTAATAAAAGAAGAAACCCTGTTCGCTGCCTGTGGACGTAGATTGCACACCGCAATCGAACCACGTAAATTTTCCGTGTCCATCTTTAATTTTTCTTCACTTGATTATATTATTATATATTGTTTTGTGTGGCTGTCTTGTTTGCCGTCAAAACTGTGAAATCGAGTCCCGCTTCCGTCCAAGATCAGAAGCAAAAAGTTGTGCTTTTCTTTGATTTATTTGATTAACAAATCAAATAACAACAGCCGCCAACTACAACTTTGCAATAAAGGTGTAATAGTTGTTGCTTTATATTTGAACAGAAGGTGCCGATCAAAATCAATAAACTACAGGTTTGTTTATTAATTTTATTATGATCTTAGTTTTGTTCCTTGAATATAATTTAGGTTGGTTACAAATAATAGTGTTTATTATTTGGGTTGTTATTTCGCTGCGTATTGATTTGTTTGTTCGTCATATTCTCGATTAGAAGTCGTAGTTTCGTTTTAGTAATTAAATAGAAATACCGTCAAGTACTTAAGGCCCGAGCCGTAGTATTGTTTTAATTACTTTAACCCTATACCGACTCCTTTCGGGTCAGCCGCGTGCGTGTGAGTGCGAAGTAATACCTAACAAGTGGTATCAGAGCTAGTGTTGGCTCTCACTCTTTGATTTCCGGTATTATGGCTGATGAGGGTAAAACGAAGATCGAGAAGTTCGATGGACAAAACTTTGGATGGTGGAAGATGCAAATCACGGATTTGCTAATACAGAAAGATTTGGATGTGGCTTTAGAGAAAGCACCTGAGAAGCCTACAGCAGAGTGGTTAGCTATTGACAAGAAGGCGAAGTCAACGATTAGACTTGCTTTGTCTATGAACGTGGCATACAATATCTTAGAAGAAACCACAGCACGTGGAATCATGGAGGCGTTGTCAAACATGTATGAGAAGCCATCGGCTGCAAACAAGGTGTTTCTAATTCGTGAGTTAGTGAACACACGCATGAAGGAGGGAGGTTCTGTTACTTTACGCATAAACACCTTCAACTCTCATCTGGCACGTTTGTCGTCAGTGAAATTCAAGCTTGATGATGAATTGCAAGCATGCCTACTCTTATCTTCATTACCTGACAGTTGGTCAGGAACAATCACTGCAGTTACAAATTCTGTTGATTCGGATGCTTTGACTTTCAACAAAGTTCGTGACTTGATTTTGAATGAAGATTCAAGAAGGATGAATAATGGAGAGTCATCAAGTTCTTTGCTAAGTGCTGAAGGTAGAGGACGGAGCAACAACAGAGGAGGCAATAGGGGCATATCAAAATCTAGGAAAAGAAGTAAGTCTAGACCTAGAAAATATGTTACTTGCTAGAACTGCCAGGAGAAAGGGCATTTCAGAAATCAATGCACAAAAGCTACAGTACCCAGAGAGAAGAAAGAAGTTAATGCTACTACAGCAACCTCATATGATGAAGCACTAATCTGCTGTGTAGAGGAAACAGTTGAATCTTGGATAATGGATTCTGGGGCATCTTTCCATGCTACTTCTAGCACGAAGATGATGAAGAATCTAAGAATGGGAGACTTCGGACAAGTTCATTTGGCTAACAACCAGGCTTTGAATATCACAGGGATGGGTGATATTGATCTGAAGACTTCATGGGGAACAACATGGACACTGAAAGATGTCAGGATAATTCCCAAGCTGAGGAGGATGCTGATTTCGATTGGACAGTTAGATGATCAGGGCTATGATGTGTTATTCGGTGGAGGTCAGTGGAAAGTAGTCAAGGGAAACCTTGTCGTTGCTCGGGGGAAAAAGAGTGGCACCTTCTACATGGCTGAGATTTCGGCAGGAGAAATGAATGCAGTGACCAGTCAACCGAGTCCGTCCAGTTTGTGGCATCAACGGCTCGGTCACATGAGTGAGAAAGGTATGAAGGTACTAGCAGAGAAAGGTAAATTTCCTGATTTGAAAAAGGTGGAAATTGATACAGGGTTTTGTGAGCCTTGTGTGCTAGGCAAGAAGAAGCGTGTCTCATTCATAAAATCTGGGAAACAACTTAAGGCAGAGAAGCTTGAATTGGTTCATACTGATGTATTTGGACCAACACCAGTATCATCGCTAGGAGGCTCAAATTACTACGTCACCTTTATTGACGACGCCACTCGAAAGCTTTGGGTCTATTTCATGAAGAACAAGTTCGAAGTATTTGAAGTTTTCAAGAAATGGAAAGCTGCAGTGGAGATGGAAGCGAGTTTAAAGGTGAAATGTTTAAAGTCTGACAATGGCGGGGAGTATGTTAGCAAGGAGTTTACAAACTATTGTGCTGAGCGTGGAATCAAGATGATCTACACAGTCCCAGGAACGCCACAGCAAAACGGTGTTGCTGAACGTATGAATAGGACTTTAAATGAGAGAGCCAGAAGCATGAGGCTCAACGCTGGTCTTCCTAAAACGTTCTGGGCTGATGCAGTCAATAATGCCGCTTATCTGATAAACCAAGGACCTTCAGTTCCTCTTGGTTTCAAACTTCCTGAAGAAGTGTGGACAGGCAATGAGGTTAATATCGAACACCTGAAAGTTTTCGGTTGTGATGCTTATGCTGGTCTTAAAGACTTTGAGAGGGACAAGCTTGATGCTAAGGCCAAACGGTGTACTTTTATCGGCTATGGAGAAGAAAAGATGGGCTATAGGCTTTGGGATTCTGAAATCAGAAAGGTATGCAGGTGTCGTGATCCAGTGTTTAATGAAGCAAAGCTATACAAAGATTGAAATACAACTGTTATAGAGCCTGCAAAAAAACAAGTAGTGTTTGAAGATGTAAGGACTCTCAAAATTGTCCTAAAAATATCCGTAAGTAAAAACCCGGACCCCTGAAACCATACTGTGCATAAAAAAATCAAGAAAACAAGAAATATGGTTCTCAGGCGGGCCGCGTAAGAGTAAGCATAATCTTACGCGGGCCGCGTCAAGACATGTTTGACCGGATAAGTGTTCCGGATCCACGTGGTGTCCACCTGGCTAGCCTACTCGTGACCAATCAACCCTATTCGTAGACTAAGCGGCCTCGCGGGCCGCGTAAGATTTGGGTTATGGTTTACGCGGGCCGCGTGAACCTTAAAAATCAGCTATAAATAGCTTGTTGCATGCACAGTCCACTGGTGTCGAGATCTTATTGTAAAAACGAATTCTCATTACTCTGAAGTCGAAATTACTTTCAATTTTAGTGAGGTGCTGCTCCGATACCGGATATTAACTCGATCGCTGCTACGATTCAATGTCCGATCGACTAAACTATCAAATGGATGTTTAAGTGCTGCCCACATTAGGGTTTATGCTTTGTCATTCGTCGTTAAATCGATGGATATTTATGTATCGCACTTTGTCATTCGTTGTGAAGGTTTAATCTCGTGAGTTATCGTAAATGCTGTATTAGTTACTAACCGAGTTCGTGTGCATGTTGTTTAAATTTAGGTTAAAAGGCTAATCAGTAGGCTAAGCCCTGTCCATCTAAAATCTACAATGTGAGTCATTCTATTTTTATCAAAGTGCTTTATAAATTCTTAAATATTTTCAAAGTTATAATTACAGTGATTAAGTCTTTGTAATCTCCAAATTACAGTCGGTATGTGGGGTTTTGTATACATTACTTGATAACCGTCACCATTGGACAACGGGGTAGCCAATGGGTGATATGACCATAGTCACAGACACCATTGGACAATGAGGTTACCAATGGATGGTCGAGTGACAAATACTGTGGGTAGTTGGTTGATATATGGAAACATTGTAATCGCTCTTAATACTGTAAATTATAACAACGTGTTGTTTTAGTAAAAAGAATGATTCACCAGTATTTCCCTGTTGACAAAACCTTTTTCAAACATGTTTCAGGTGATCTGTTGTGATCCAGGAAAAGTGCCATGAAGCACTACAAGCTTAAGAAAGTGGCTCAATGTAAATAAAGAAACATGTTTTATGAAATAAAGATTTCCCAGTGAAATCACCTTATTGTAAATTACCGGGATTTTATCCCGAATTATGGAATAAAATAATAAGTCATTTTCAGTTTTAAAAAGATCCTGTTAAAATCTTCCGCTGTCAACTCAATTAAATAAATACCACGGGATTTCTGTCCCGCGGCTCCTGGACCGGGTCAAACCGGGTCGGGGGCCGTGACAGAAGATGTAGGAGTGCACAGTCAGAGACTTGAAGAAGAAAATACTGAAGAAGCTGAGTTAGAAAATCAGCAAGAACATGGAGAAGATAATGAATTCTTTGACAGTGGGAGTTCAGAGGCTGTTACTGAACCAGAACCAGATCCTGTTACACATCAGCCGGAGGTTAGGAGGTCAACAAGAGTTAGTAAACCTACTCAGAGATATTCTCCATCTGCTAATTTTCTTCTTCTGACTGAGAATGGTGAACCACAATGTTACTCTGAAGCAGTTAGCTTGAAAGACTCGTCTTAGTGGGAGCGAGCTATAAAAGAAGTGATGGATTCACTGAATAAGAACAAGACATGGGTTCTTACAAAACCTCCAACTGGGAAGAAAGCTCTTCAGAATAAATGGGTATACAGAATCAAGGACGAGAGTGATGGAACTAAACGATACAAAGCACGATTGGTAGTTAAGGGGTTCCAACAGAAACCGGGGGTGGACTTTAATGAAATTTTCTCTCATGTGGTGAAAATGACTACAATCAGGTTGGTGCTTAGTATTGTGGCTGCATAAAATTTACATCTAGAGCAGCTGGATGTGAAGACTGCTTTTCTGCATGGTGACCTTGAGGAGGATATCTACATGGCACAACCAGAGGGATTTCAGACTGCTGGAAAAGAAAACATGTTGTGCAAGTTGAAGAGGAGCTTATATGGATTAAAGCAGGCGCCCAGGCAGTGGTATATCAAGTTTGATGATTTCATGGGCAGGAATGGATACAAGAGATGTGAGATGGACCACTGCTGCTATCTCAAGAAATTCGCTAATTCCTATATCATTCTATTGCTGTATGTAGATGATATGTTGATAGCCGGTCCAGACATGACAGATATTAATAAGCTGAAGCGACAGATGTCTGAAGAATTTGAAATGAAAGATTTAGGTCCAGCCAAGCAGATCCTTGGCATGAGCATCATCAGAGACAGAAAGAACAGTTCTCTAACTTTATCTCAGGAGAAATACATTGGGAAGATCTTAGAGAAGTTCAACATGGGCAGTAAGAATACCACTACCCGTAGTACACCTATGGGTAGTCACATTACACTTTCTAAGGATCAGTCTCCTAAGACAGATGAAGACAGGGCAGAAATGGAAAAGATTCCTTATGCATCAGCAGTGGGTAGTCTTATGTATGCAATGGTGTGCACGAGACCCGATATAGCTCACGCAGTGGGAGTTGTCAGCAGGTATATGTCTAATCGAGGGAGAGCTCATTGGAAAGCAGTCAAATGGCTGCTTATGTATTTGAAAGGTACATCAAAGATGGCATTATGTTTCAAGGGAAAGGATGCTATTCTTAAGGGGTATTCAGATGCTGACTTAGGTAGATGCAAGGAGACCTACAAGAGTACAACTGGTTATGTGTTTACTATGGGGGATACCGCTATTTGTTGGATGTCTAGATTGCAAAAGAGTGTGGCACTCTCGACCACTGAGGCTGAGTACATGGCAGTCGCTGAAGCAGGAAAGGAGCTTGTTTGGTTGAGGACTTTCTTAGAGGAGTTAGATAGAAAACAAGTGGATTATCCGTTGTACTGCGATAATGAAAGTGCTGTTAAACTGGCAAAGAATCCCGTGTATCATGGGAAAACGAAGCACATTCATATGAGGTATCATTTCATCCGGGGATTAATAAACGATGGGATTATTCAGTTGAATAATATCAAAGGAGATAGGAATCCGGCGGATATGTTTACCAAGGCGGCGACCTTGGATAAACTGAGGCTTTGCATAGCCTCAGTTGGCCTCGAGGAATAATGTTGAGGAAGCGGTGGCGAACAGGTGGAAGACAAAGACTTTGAAGATTCAAGATAACAGAAGTACATGTATATACAGGTGAGGCACAGATGAAGAATGTTCCGTGGCTTCAAGTGGGAGATTGTTGGGATTAACGTGTGAAGCCCGGCCCATTCCGGGTCGGTCAACTTTTGGCATAAATTAGAAGACCAACGGGCCGGCCACCCTTTGTGTTTTTTTTATGGCCCACATGTTTATGTAACCCTAGATTAGCCTCCCTATATATTGTCATATGTTGTACTTGTAATCTTGTCACCGAAAAGTAATAAAAGAAGAAACCCTGTTCGTTGCCCGTGGACGTAGATTGCACACCGCAATCGAACCACGTAAATTCTCCGTGTCCATCTTTAATTTTTCTGCACTTGATTATATTATTATATATTGTTTTGTGTGGTTGTCTTGTTTGCCGTCAAAACTGTGAAATCGAGTCCCGCTGCCGTCCAAGATCAGAAACAAAAAGTTGTGCTTTTCTTTGATTTATTTGATTAGCAAATCAAATAACAACAGCCGCCAACCAGTGGCGGATCTAGAAAATCCTTTTAGGGGTAACGTTTCAGAAAAAAGGGTAACGAAGTCGAAAAACGTTAAAAAAACGTAAACTTTTTCTAAAATTTACAATACTGCCGGAACGTTAAGGGGTAGCGGAGGCTACCCCTTATTATAAGGCAGGTCCGCCACTACCGCCAACTACAACTTTGCAATAAAGGTGTAATAGTTGTTGCTTTATATTTGAACAGAAGGTGCCGATCAAAATCAATAAACAACAGGTTTGTTTATTAATTTTATTATGATCTTAGTTTTGTTCTTGAATATAATTTAGGTTGGTTACAAATAATAGTGTTTATTATTTGGGTTGTTATTCCGCTGCGTATTGATTTGTTTGTTCGTCATATTCTCGATTAGAAGTCGTAGTTTCGTTTTAGTAATTAAATAGAAATACCGTCAAGTACTTAAGGCCCGAGCCGTAGTATTGTTTTAATTACTTTAAACCGACTCCTTTTGGGTCAGCCACGTGCGTGTGAGTGCGAAGTAATACCTAACAGGTGTTCCCGTGGAACTCCTTCAGCCCGTGGCGTGAACCTGAGGACACCCCTCCACCCTTACTGAATTCAAAATAATTAACTAGAGAACTAGTACTAAAGTAAGATGTAGTTTATATGGTTTCCACGTTTCTTACAATAAATATGGTTTCGAATTAAAAGCATATATAGAGACGTGGCAAAAATAAGAGTAACATAAAACATGAACCGAGAGCGACACAAAACTTAACTTAGGTTAAAAAGAAAAGTTGGACTACGTGAAGTAACACGTAATTATTTAATTTGATCAAACATGACCCATCAATCTTGGGACGACTTGAATTATTAGCTTCTACCTTTTATTTATTTAATATATATTCATAGATGACTCTTAACATATGTGCTTATATTAAAAGTTTAAAAATTCAATAATAGAAAGGTTTATATTCATAATTTTGTATAAGTAACTGATGTAGCGTGTGAAATGATAATGAATGATTGATCACGTTGATTGTCTGAGTACCCGTGATAATCTTCCTCAAACCCTCAAATTCAACCAAAAGGCATGGAATTTGAAATGTTCAAATGATTATTGCAAAAACTGATGAATAACCATCCGAATTACATGTGAAGAACATAAATAAGAACTGAAATTTGAAACGGGCTATAAAAAGGCCATGGGCCAAACACATGCCCGAAAACAAAATACATAAAACATGGAAAAACATAAAAGTGATCATAACTCAATTAGAATGCATTTATTGGGCCGAAACATTGACAAGCCCATCCGGAACTTTGCCACAACGTGCTCCTCGTTTCAAGCTTCGATTTGACTGGTCGAACGCCTAAAACGGAGACCCATAGCCAAAGTTATGGTCGTTTTCGTAAATCACCCTTGGATACTCGATCATGAGCCTCTACAAATGTCGTGGCTCGATCATCCACACTTGGGCCTGCATCAGTAACGGTTATGAGAAAAAGGTAGACTTTTAAAAAGTGTAAATAAAAGCGCCATGGTTGGTAAAAATCCCAACTGGTGTCCAATTAGTCGTCAATTTATCACTCGTCGATCAACGGTGGCCCTAGGTAGTCTTAATCGGCCAAAAACCGGCGGTTTCGTACAGATTCCGAGCATATTCGGTCAAGCCTTGTAAATTTTAATGATTAGTCTCGTCTACTTAAAAATGAACCGATGAGGGGGTTAAATCTTGTCTTGCTCAAAATATTATACATAAAAATATGTGTGTGTGTATATATAATATATATAACTAAAGATTACATATAAAAATCCGAATCCGATTATCGTTATCCCGTACTCCACTGGCCAACTAGCAGCTTACAATTCTTACAACACTAGATAAAAGTTCTAAAATCTTTCTACTATCTATAATTAGTAAAGATTACCGATGGTCCCTGTGTTTTACACTTTGTAATGTATTTAGTCCAATTTGTTGATAAAACACAAGGATCGTCCATGTAGTTACTCATTTGTGTAAAAGGTTTGAAAATGTGTTCATGCATTTTTAATTGTAAAGCTTGAAACAATTTTCTGCATTAGTTTCTTCATAACTTTGTATAAATTTATACATTAATAAAGTGTGAACACATGATAAATTATTGCTGCGTCTATTGGAATATTTAAGTTAACAAATATATTAAAAAAAAGTGTGTATAGGTGACCATATTTATAATAAATGTATCTATTGGGAAAACTCGAGTCTTTCTTTTATGGAAAATAATTTGTGCTTCAGAATCAATATAGTATATACAATTGAATATTTATTTGTTGGTGGTTTTGTCTTTATTTGGGTCTACCTTTTCCTTGTCTATATAAACCCCCTTCCACATTCATCATATAACCATAGAAATTTAAAGGCTTACATTTTAGTAACAAGAATACCTGCCTTGTTTACTTGAATTAATGGAGACTAGGGAAGGAATCATGCTAATGCATGCCTTCTTGTTTCTTGTTGCACTTACTTGGTACATTTTCATAAAAAGAAATCGTAGCGAAACCGCAAAGCTCCCTCCAGGTTCACTTGGTTGGCCGTATATTGGTGAAACACTTCAACTTTATTCGCAAGATCCAAACGTCTTCTTTGCTAAGAAACAGAAAAGGTATGTGTATATTGTATGTCAAGTTAATTTCCTTAACTAGCCATACACTTAGTCTAATTATGGAGTTGGTTTTTATCAGGTATGGTGAAATATTTAAGACCCATATCTTAGGTTGTCCAAGCATCATGTTGGCTAGCCCTGAGGCAGCCCGGTTCGTGTTGGTTAACCAAGCTCACTTGTTCAAGCCGACTTATCCGAAAAGCAAAGAGAACTTGATTGGTCCATTAGCACTATTTTATCATCAAGGAGAATACCACACTCGCCTAAGGAAGCTTGTCCTAGGCTCATTATCGCTTGACAATCTCCGTAGGTTAGTTCCAGATATCGAAGAAATCGCTGTCTCCGCCTTGGAATCATGGGCAGGCGGCCAAGTCATCAACACCTTTCATGAAATGAAAAAGGTTTGTTTTATTGTATGTTTTTTTTTATGTCATCTTTCATTTGGGTTTACACTAGAACTAAAGTTTTGTCTCCATTTTTATGTACTTATCGAAGAATCTGTGTAGAATTAGTCAATAATTTTGTTGTGTGATTTCAGCTATCATTTGAGGTTGGAATACTCGTCATATTTGGACACTTGGAGGCCAACAAGAAAGAGCAACTAAAGAAAAACTATAGCATAGTAGACAAAGGCTACAATTCTTTCCCAACAAAATTACCAGGCAGCCCCTACAAAAAGGCTTTCTTGGTAAGTCAAGATTATCATATTCTATTGTCTTTTTATAGTTCTTCTCTTTGGAAACATCCAAAATCTAACTTGATTTTGATCTTTTTAATTCATGAACTTAACTAAATACAAACAAACAAAAAGCGTACTTAGTAAGATCCCACATATAGCAAGCGACTAGTGGGGGGTCTGGGGAGGGTAAGATGAGGGCAAATTCCTTTTCTCTATCCCAGGAGATAGACAGACTGCACCCGACTGCACCCAGTGAGACCTCCGGCCAAAGAAAATCTAACTTAATGACATGCTGAAACTTTATGTAGGCCAGGAAACGGCTGCAGGAGATTTTGAAAGAAATCATTTCTGAGAGGAAAGAAATGAGAGTAACAGAGAAAGACCTATTGGGATGCCTGCTGAATTCAAAGAATGAAAAGGGTGAAGCTTTGAGTGAAGATCAGATCGCGGATAACATTATCGGAGTTCTATTCGCGGCTCAAGACACCACAGCCAGTGCATTGACATGGATTCTGAAGTACTTGCATGATCACCCAAAACTTCTAGAGACTGTTAAGGTGAGGATCTAAAAGATGTGGCATTCTAAAGTGACAACTGGATTTTTGATCCAAAGTTTCTTTTTTCTTTTTATTAAAAAATCAATTTTTTTTTAATTTGTAGGCTGAACAGAAGGTTATCTACCAGCTTAATGATCATGGTAATCTTCATTTGACATGGGCCCAGACTAGGAATATGCCAATTACTTACAAGGTATGCACTTATACTTTCTGACAAGAAATTTATTTATAGTAAGATACAACCTTTGATGCACAAAGTACAAATCAGTATGGAACTATAGCTCTAAATATTTCCTGATTGTGCTTGTATTTTAGGTGATAATGGAGAGCTTGAGAATGGCAAGCATTATTTCATTCACATTTAGAGAGGCTGTTACAGATGTAAAATACAAGGGTAAGATATTATGTTGGAGGTTTCTGTCTTTAGGATTCTTGTTTATTAATTATTTCTGTTTATATGAATATAATTTTTACAAATTATACCGAATGATTTCAAACAGGCTACCTGATACCGAAAGGCTGGAAGGTCATGCCATTGTTTAGGAATATCCATCACAATCCTGAATTCTTTCCTAATCCTCAGCAATTCGACCCGTCAAGATTCGAGGTAAATTATTCAATGAAATTTGATTTATGGGTATTGTCCAATATTATGTTATGTAGAATTGTAATTTGATATTCTCCTTATTATGTATGTAGGTGTCACCAAAACCCAACACATTCATGCCATTTGGAAGTGGTGTCCATGCTTGTCCTGGAAATGAGCTTGCCAAGCTAGAAATGCTTATTATGGTTCACCATCTGGTCACTAGATACAGGTAAAGTTTCACTTTTTTGAAACCAAAACAAAAAAAAAAAAAAAAAAAATTTGAACTCAAATGTGACACCTTATAAGTTGCTCAAAGGTAACTGTTAGCCCAATTTATTATTATAGTTACTATTATTTGATTTATCAATTATTGTTAGTCACTATTTAATCTCAAGTTTATATATTAATATAGTTATTATTGATCTTTTATCATTATTATTAGTTGGTTAGTTTTATCATATCTATATATAGATCTAGTTTTCAGTTATTCAATATAAAAAATATTAATCATAGATATATTTTTGTTTTCGTTTTGGTTTTGGTTTTCGTTTAAATTCTCACTTAGAAGTAGCTAGTGTGATTGTAATCACTAGAGTGAAACACAAAGGAATGGTAGAAATTAGATTTTAAATAGTGAACATGATCTAACACATATATGATCATAATTGTGGTTGCAGATGGGAAGTGGAAGGATCTGAAAGTGGGATTCAGTATGGACCATTTCCAATGCCAATGCATGGACTTCCTGCAAGATTTCATAAAGAATCTATCCAAGAAAAGAGACCAATATGTGGTGCTTCTTCTTATACATAGAAAGCAGATGTCACCCCCCTCTTGAAACTTAGCTATCATTTTTCAGAAATTAGTTATCTGAGGATTAAAGATTTCTACTTTTTGCTCTATATTATTGCCCTGTGTACCACCTCTATTGATGCAAAATTTATTCTGGAGGTATCTAGTATTATTATTTTTATTATTAAAGAAACAATGGACCAAATCATCCAGTGGACTAGTGCCACGTTTCTTATATGTCGGTGTGATTATATAAAAGCCGGTGCCCTCCAGCTAGGGCAACCAACCCCCTTGGTCAAATATTATTTTCTGACCACAATTCATGCACCTTTGGCACTATTAATAATACGGCAGCTATCTAGAGTTTATCATGATCTGAAAATCATTTTTGACTTTGATCTCAATAGATTGAAGTCAATCTAAATAATATATAGCTGACCAATAGTTGAAAACCATTTTCAAAAGTTTGCATTACCAAAGTTATTAGGTTAGACTGCCCGTAATGGGGCGTTGTTTGTAAAAAAAAAAATAAAAAAAAAAACGCCGGAACACGCCCGACAACCACTACACCCCGGCGTTATTTAGCGTGATTCGAGAAAAAAATGGCATCGGCGTTTTTTAAAACACGCCATTGCTTGCTTTCTCAATTCTTGTTTGGCCAATAAGAATATTCCAAATAATATTATTTAGTTTATTATTATTTTTTTAAATAATTGGGTAATCAATTGATGGGGCATTATTGGCATTATCCCACTACGCCCATTTGTGAAAAACGCCCATAATACCCCTTTGCTGGTTGGAATGACACGTGTCGCACAATGCCCATGGATGAGGCATTATTCATATATATATACCGATCTTAGAAAGATATAAATACTTTTAGAGACTAAGATTCGAATAAATTAATTAATAAAGTATACTCAAATAAACCAATGTCTTAGCTCCTATATTATTATCATTATTATTATAGTGATACAGTCCCTTGAAAAAGAAATACTAATTAGAGAAGTCCAATATGACAAAGAACTAGTATCTCACCCACTAAATTTGTGAAAAGTGTGTCCTGCCTTCATAGCCCAGTTGGTTGAGGGCCGGTTTGGTCTCCTAGAGGTCACCGGTTCGATTCCCGCTTGTGGCGAAAGGGGGTAGGACACCCGTGCGCAATGATGGTGACTAACCCACCGAGGGGGGTTTGATCCTGAGCGTCACCCCGGTTTTCACCCGGCTGTTACTCCAGCGAGGCAACTCGTGTGGAGGCAGTACGGTTTCCGGGGGAACGCCATCCAAGTCTGATACCGTACGGGGCCCGATAGAACATCGTCGGCAGATCTTGGCTGGAGAATACCGTCTTCGACGGGGTTCAGTGACAATGGGTCACTCATAAGAAAGTCACCGTTCAAAAAAAAAATTTGTGAAAAGTGTGGCGTCTTTATTAAAGCATCATACCTTTGCCATCACGTCATAGTACATTTTTAGAGAGTTCTTCCGTTTTGCAAATAATGTACCACTCACTTCTACATGTGTAAGCTTAATTTAACTTTTAGAAAAGCAAAACTAATGTAATCATCATTATCTTGATTATGGATTGTGACATTATAGTAAGCGAATTACTTCGGTTCTTCCGACTTCATTAAACATGTAATACATTCTAGCTATGTTGTGTTAACATAGTTGCCTTATTTTGTTAGAATTGAAAACAAAATTGTTAATGGGAGAATAACTTGCGGACATTTTCAACTTAACATTATAGGTTACTCTTGATAAGTTTTAATATGGGTTTCAGGTTCCGGAAATGGAGCTTCCTAATAGCATACGATCAACATAATAGCTGGTATATAGTCACATGTTTTGTGTGTTTGATCGAGTCTAAGAAGTGGAGTCATAGATGCAAAGTTTTAGGATTAGTTACAGGGGCGTACCTTTCAAGGGGCCGGGAGGAGCGCCCGACCCCCCGAACTTTTCGCTCAGTAGTGTTATGTATGTATGTATGTATGTATGTTTCGTATAAAATTTTTTAGGTATATACGTTTTCGACCCCCAGGTGGAAATTTTCAAGCTTCGCCACTGATTAGTTAGTTTGTAGTGGGTCAAAATGTGGGTGTATCTCCTTCATCACGTATGCATGGTCTTTGTATATTTATTTGCTTTCTTGAATGAAATTGAGGTGTGTGGGTTTTTGAAAGCAGTAAACAATCATCTGTTCGTGGGTTTACTTTTTGTGTGATTGAAGCTTAAAACCCAACAATTGGTACCAGAGCTATAGGCTCGTATTGTGGGTTTGAGAATCGTTATTCGAGAAGAGGGAAGCCCCTTTAAACTGCAGAGGAGGGAGTTGAGAAGAGAAAACGAGGTCATTGTTGAAGAGAAGAAAAAAAAGGTCATCAGAAGAGGAACAGGTTTTGTGGCGGTGATTATCGTCAACATAAAGAAAGAAGAGCAGGTTCTAAGTAAGCCGAGAGAGAGCGAAAGAACAAGATCTGTGTGATCAAGATTATTCTGTGTGAACAAGTGTCGTGCTAAGTCTACAGGTATCTATAGTGAATTTTATACACGAACTCGGTTTTAATATTTATAAAAATGATTTATACCTTAACATTAAAACACACACAAAAGGACAAGTGTATCATGTCATATATGTAGCAAAGTATGGGTAAGAACCAGATATCGATCCATGGAACACGGGCGTAGTTGAGTACTAAATCTTTGTCATTGATTTACCGGATAAAAAGATATGTGAATGAGTGTTTAGCTAAAATTATCTAAAACTATATTTAAAACATAATAGACTCCAAATATGAAAAATATATTATTATCTTGTTTCGCAAACAACCTAAACATGTTATCTACATCAGATATGTCACAAAAGCACTTGATCAACTTTTCAATTGCGAGACAGTTAGTTACCTGGTCTGGATTTCTAACATTATGATTCTTCAGAAAGTTAACGCGATGGTCACACATTAACCACCTAAAATCATTCATTAGCGAGCTATTGATATATATTCATACGAATCTTTAAAGATAGGTTATGTACCTGGTCTGGATTCCTAACCTCACCTATCAAAGAAAGCAATACCGATGGTCACAATACAACCACGAAGATAAGCATTAAAGTAGATCATACCATAAACTAGTTCATCTTACAAGTCTTGAACACAAATCTACCAAGATAGCAATTTCAACCAAAACCACTAAACAAAGATCATAAACCGTGTCAAGAACATGTAACAACACCATATAATTCGTTAGAACCCTTACGTGCAAGAAAGCATTCTTAATCAAAATCTGATTTATCTTGTATAAAACCAATACCCTGGTCCAGTTTCATAGTGTAAACATATTAACAATTGAAAGTTTACAAATAAGTGATTAATCAAGGAATTGTTAACAAACTTCACTAACCACATACTCATTATCCAAGACAATCAAACATAGTCAAGAATCCAACATCAATGAAACATTCATCATATGATTATGAAGATTCAAACATGAAAAGTTACTTAAACTTCATACAAATGAGATTACAAAATTAAGAGCATTCATGAAACAAGTTCATTAATACTATTACACAATACTACATAAACATAAACTTTTTTTTTAGTCAAATTGAAGGAAAAATTGCATTATAAACATCTTTTTTTTACAAAGCAATGGTAGGTAGTCGGGCAACAAGTTGCGCCGCCACCCCCTTTTGAATAGAAAAACCAATTCTACTAAATACAAAGTTTGAAACCTTTAGCGACGAAGAATTACTATTAACGACTTTTTGAACCCGATTCAAAAGTCGCACAGCGTCAGGAGCGAGACCACCAAAGGTATCAAACGCAAATGGGACAAACACATGTTGATTCTCCAGGCAGGCTTTCTCATGTTTTGCCACTTTGCTCGTCTCTGCCTTGAGCACCGCATGCCCTACGACAAAGCCCTTATCCTTGAGCCCAACAAGGGGGGAGACTCCAGTTAAATCTACAGAAGCGTGTTTCCCCCTTCCCATCCAAACACAAGGATGTCCGCCGGGCGTAAAGTGGACCTCCCCTCTAAGGGGTCAGTCAGGAAATTTACTGGAGCCTCCTTTTTGGCAGAGATCCCGGCCCACTTAAGAACATCACATAACATACCTCACACCCAATCATGCCGATATTTAAACCCTGGTAGCTCTTTACAGTGGATCGCATGCTCGCCGAAAGAATCCAAACACGCTTTGCGGCATACCGGACATGGCTCGTCAACTGGGAACAAAGGAATCATCAGTCGGTATCTAAGGATAGCACGGTATTCCACATCCGACATGTGTTGCCCCAAGCCTTCAATAGGTGTGATAGACAGAAAATCATGAGCATGTGGGGCACGTAGACATTCAAAACACAGCTCTTTGCCGAGGGGATAAAACAAACTTCTCTTCAAACCTCTTGACAATTTCGCCATATAAGGCATTCGTGTCACGGCCCCCGACCCGGTTTAACCCGTTTCAGGAGCAGCGGGACAGAAATCCCGTGGTATTTATTTAATTGAATTTAACAGCGGAAGTTTATCATCAGGATCTTTTAAAACTGAAATATTTCCCGATTATTTTATTTCACAACTCGGGATAAAACCCGTTAATTTACAATCTTGAGATTTCTCGGAGAAATCTTTTATTTTACAAAACATGTTTCTTTATTTTTATACTGAGCCACTTCCTTAAGCTTGTAGTGCTTCTCGGCACTTTTCTTGGATCACAACAGATCACCTGAAACATGTTTGAAAAAGGTTTTGTCAGCGGGAAATACCGTGTGAATCATTCTTTTTAATAAAACGACGCTTTTGTTATAATTTACAGTATTAAGAGCGATTACAATGTTCCTGATATCAAACCAACTACCCACGGTATTTGTCACTCGACCGGATCTGTGACTATGGTCATATCCCCCATTGGCTGCCCCAATGGTGACGATTATCAAGTAATGTATACAAAACCCCACATACCGGCTGTAATTTGGTGATTACAAAGACTTAATCCCTGTAATTATAACTTTGAAAATAAACATGCTTTTGTAAACAAATTTGATAAAAAGAGAATGACTCACATTGCAGATTTAATTTGAGCAGAGCCTAGCCTACTGATTAGCCTTTTAACCTAAATTAATAGCAAGCACACAGTTCGGTTAGTAACTTAATACAGCATTTACGATAACTCACGAGATTAAAACCTTCACAACGAATGACAAAGTGCGATACTTAAACATCCATCGATTTAACGACGAATGACAAAGCATAAACCCTAATGTGGGCAACACTTAAACATCCATTGGATAGTTTAATCGATCGGACATTGAATCGTATCAGCGATCGAGTTATTACCCTGTATTGCGGCAGCACTTCGTGATCAGTGTGTGTTTTGGACTGTTTTCACTATAACTTCGTGTACGAAATGAATTTAAACGTCAAATTAACGCAGAAGTTCCAGTCCCACAGCCTACTATTTATAGCTGGAAAATCGCCCCCCTCGCGCCACGCGAGGGGTCCTCTTGTTCATGTCGCGTGGCGCGACAGGTCACTTCTAGGGTAGAGTAGGCTCGTGTCTTTTATAGCTTTGGTGAGTCAGATTTCGACGTAATTCAATTCCTACAACAAACTGTAAGGATATTACCAATTAGGGTTTACCCCCCCTGAGTTTTAGGGGCCCTGATCCTGATTCCGTTTGTTCTGAAAATTTTAGGGTTTACGTAGAATCACTTGGGTGTCTTAATTAGGGTTTCCTATTGGGCAAATTATTTAAATAAATATGACTTTTGATGAGAGTTGTTACATTCTCCCCACCTTAATAAAAATCTCGTCCTCGAGATTTATTGGAATAAGTGAGGATACTTTCGCTTCATTTCTGATTCCAGCTCCCAAGTGTATTCAGCTCCTCTTTTTGAATTCCACTTGACTTTAACCAGAACTAGTCGCTTGTGCTTGAGAAATTTCACCTTCCGATCTTCTATCTGAAGCGGTTTCTCAACATATTTTAACTTTTCGTTTACCTCTATGTCTTGGAGAGGTACTACCAAAGATTCGTCTGCTAGGCATTTCTTGAGATTGGATACATGAAATACATCATGTACTCCAGCTAGTTCTTTGGGTAGTTGTAAACGATAAGCAACTGGTCCTATACGTTGAATCACCGAAAATGGTCCTACGTACCTTGGACTTAGCTTTCCTTTCTTTCCAAATCTAACAACTCCTTTCCAAGGAGAAACTTTCAACAATACTCTGTCTCCAACTTGAAATTCTAATGGCTTGCATCTATTGTCTGCATAACTCTTCTGACGATCTCGAGCCGTCTTCAGCCTTTCCTTGATTTGAGTAATCTTGTCGGTTGTCTCTTGCACTATTTCAGGACCTGACAATTGACTTTCTCCTATTTCTGCCCAACAAACTGGAGTTCTGCATTTTCTTCCATACAATGCTTCGAATGGGGCAGTTTCAATACTTGAATGATAACTATTGTTATAGGAGAATTCAATTAATGGTAAGTGATCGTCCCAATTTCCACCAAAATCTATTACACATGCTCGAAGCATGTCTTCTAGAGTTTGGATCGTCCTTTCACTTTGCCCGTCTGTTTGAGGATGATATGCAGTACTTAGATTTAATCGAGTTCCCATAGCTTGCTGGAAGCTTTTCCAGAAATGAGAAGTAAAACGACTATCCCTATCCGAAACAATGGAGAGTGGAACTCCATGTAAGGATACGATTTCATCTACATATAATTTTGCCAACCTTTCCATACTAAAGGTTTCTTTCATTGGTAGAAAGTGAGCAGATTTGGTTAACCGATCTACAATTACCCAAATCGCATCATTACCTTTTCTTGTTTTGGGTAACTTAGTAACAAAATCCATTGTTATAAGTTCCCATTTCCATACAGGCATTTCTAATTGTTGTAGTAACCCTGAAGGTTTCTGATGTTCTGCCTTAACTTGTGAACAAGTAAGACATTTAGAAACATATCACGCTATATCCTTTTTCATTCATATCCACCAGAAGTTCTTTCTTAAATCTTGGTACATCTTATTGTTTCCTGGGTGCATAGTATACCTAGATTTATGAGCTTCTTCTAAAATTTTAAGTCTTAAGTCTCCCTGCTTAGGTACCCAAATTCTAATTTTGTGGAATCTCTAAATTCCATCTGCTCCTTGTTCTAATTCCTTTATTCGTCCTTTCATTCCTTCAGCAGCATCCTTGATTGCTGTAACTTGAACATTCTTTAATTGTTCCATTAAATCTATTTGTAGATTTAATCTGAGAGCACGAACTCGTCGTTGTTTCTCATGATACTTACGACTTAAGGCATCTGCAACTACATTTGCCTTTCCTTCGTGATATTGAATATCACAGTCGTAATCACTTAGGATTTCCATCCATCTCCTTTGTCTCATGTTTAATTCTTTTTGCCCAAATATATATCTTAAACTCTTATGATCCGTATAGACAGTAAATTTACTTCCGTATAGATAATGTCTTCAAATTTTAAGGGCAAAAATTACGGCTCCTAATTCTAAATCATGAGTAGTATAGTTCTCCTCGTGCTTTTTCAATTGTCTTGATGCATACGCAATTACTTTCTTACGTTGCATAAGCACACATCCAAATCCTAGTTTTGAAGCATCACAATATACTTCAAAATCTTCAGTTCCTTCTGGTAAAGCTAAGATTGGTGCATTTGTTAATTTCTGCTTCAATATTCTAAAGGCTTCTTCTTGCTTAGGTCCCCATTCAAACTTAATGGCTTTACAGGTTAGCTTAGTTAATGGTACAGCTATTTTGGAAAAATCCTTAATAAACCGTCTATAGTACCCAGCTAAACCTATAAAACTTCTAATTTCCATTGCTGTTTTTGGAACCTTCCAATTGGTAATTGCCTCTATCTTAGCAGGATCTACGTGAATACCTTCGTGATTCACCATGTGTCCTAGAAATTGCACTTCCTTTAACCAAAATTCACACTTCGAGAATTTGGCATAAAGCTTTTCTTTTCTTAACAAAGTTAAGAGTGCATGAAGGTGTTCACAATGCTCTGTCTGACTTTTGGAATAAATAAGTATATCGTCTATAAAAACAATTACAAATTTATCCAAATATGGTTTACAGATCCTATTCATCATGTCCATGAATGCAGCAGGTGCATTCATTAACCCAAAGGGCATGACTGTAAACTCGTAATGACCATACCTAGTTCTGAAAGCAGTTTTAGGTATGTCTTCTTCTTGTACCTTCAATTGATGATATCCAGAACGTAAGTCTATTTTAGAAAAATATCTAGCCCCTTGAAGTTGATCGAAAAGATCATCAATCCTAGGTAATGGGTATCGATTCTTAATTGTAACCTTATTTAATTCTCTATAATCGATACACATTCTCATTGAACCATCCTTTTTCTTAACAAACAATACTGGTGCTCCCCACGGGGATGAACCAGGTTGTATGAATCTTTTACTTAGTAATTCATCTAATTGCTTTTTCAGTTCTAACATTTCTGTGGGTGCTAACCGATAAGGTGCCTTGGCTATCGGTGTAGTTCCTGGAGTTAGATGAATCCTAAATTCTACTTCCCTATCTGGTGGTAATCCCGGTAACTCTTCCGGGAATACATCTGAATATTCTGAGACTACAGGAATTTCCTTAAGTTCTTTACCCTTAGTACTAATGATTACTGAAATCATATATACTATTCCTTGTTTTCGTTCATAATTAGCAACTTTCATTACTAATATGAACTTCATGGGCTTACGTGGTTTATCTCCTGTAATCCTAATTACTTCTCCAGCGGGTGATTGAATTTATATGGAATTCTGATCACAAAGGATTCGAGCATGGTTGGCTACTAACCAATCCATTCCTAATACAATATCAAATTCAGCTAAATTCATTGGCAATAGGTTTGCAGAGAATTTATGTCCTAAAAGTTCTATATTTCCTTCCTGCAAAACTTTATCTATTTTAACTGAATTTCCGTCTGCCGTTTCAACTGTAAAAATCTGCCTAATACTGGTTAAAGGTAAATTAAGAGTTTGACAGAATGAAGTATTTATAAAACTTTGGTTTGCACCAAAGTCAAATAATACTTTTGCGTATACGTTGTGAACTAAGAACGTACCCGCTATCACATTTGGAATGAGTTCTGCTTCTTGAGTGGTCAGCTGAAATGCCCTGGCATTCTTCTTAATAGTTCCGTCGGTCGCCTTGGTTTTGTTGTCTGCTGGTTTGCCTAATTTAGGACATTCTGTTTTGAAATGTCCATTTTCTCCACAGTTATAGCAGACTATTGTTTTCTTACTGCAGTTTTCTTCACGATGTCCTACAGTTTTGCAAAAATTGCAGGTTATATCGCATCTTCCATAATGTTTCTTCTTACATTTCCTGCAGAATGACGGAGTTGAGAATTGCCCAGTTCCTCTTCTCTTGAAATTACTACTATTACCCGCACGAAATCCTTGGGTAATTTTCTGAGCCAATTCTTTCTTCTTGTTTTCATCTTGTGTACGTACCAGTTCGTCGGTTAGGGTGTTAGTTAATTCCACAGCATCGTCAATAGTGCGAGGTCTCGCAGCTTTAACGATATTGCGGATTTCACTAATCAGTCCCCAAATGTAGCGAGAAATGAGTACCGGTTCTGGCGAAGCCAGCGTTGGTACCACTCTAGCATATTCAAAGAATGTCGAAGTATAACCTCGACAATCTACACCCATCATCCGATGATTTAGGAACTTATTTGTCATTTGTTCCTTTTCATACTCGGGACATAATTTTATTTCTACGAGACTCTTAAATTCTTCCTAATTCATGGCATATGCTATTATTCTTCCTTTTGATTGTAACACAGTGTTCCACCATTCGAGTGCTCCTTCCTTGAAAAGATTTGACGCGTACATGACCTGATCATCTTTGGCACATTTACTTATTGCAATTACTGCTTCAGTTTTCTCTAACCAACGCAGTGATACAGTTGCTCCTTCATTGCCTGCAAATTCAGTGGGTTTACAAGCAAGGAATTCTTTGAAAGTGCAACCAGGTGTTGCGGCTTTCATTTGCTTAGGAAATGGAGCTTGATGTGGTTCCTCATTATGATTAACATGATCCTTGCCTCCGTTTACACTATTACTGAAGTTATCTTCAGAAATACGTTTACTAGGAACGATTTGTTGTGGTTCGATTGGATTCTTTACAGCAGCAACGATTGCTGGAATAGCATTGGCTATCCCTTGAGCAACAATATTTTCGATATCTTGCCTAGTCATATATTGATCCCCTGGATGTTGCTCAGACTGATTAACCTCATTTACTGGTTCATTATCAACGTTTGCCATCTGATAATTAATATATATAATTTTATTAGTATCTGATAAATAACAATTATACATAAAAACCATCAGACAATTTTCGCAATACACGTATAGTCAAAACTATCGATTTCTCGATTTCATTTTATATCTTTTATAGTATGCATCACTACACACCAATATCTTACAGAGTTTTATTCGTAATTATTTTACAGACTGATTTCACTATTACTTTTACTATTACACAACCACAGTTTCACCATCCTATTATCTCTCGTCACTTGTCGTCCTAAAAACGAAGCTCCCTTTCATCATACTTCCAGGCAATTTGTCCCCCTATCTCCCGGATTCTATTTCCCGCATCCATTAACTCTTCGCCAAAATGGCGAAGTTCTGCTAAATTCTCATTACTCATGGGTGGATTTGGTAATGGTTCTGGGTCAAACTGTGGAAGAAAGGAACAAGGACTATTGATTAGGTTTTGGAACTGCCAATCATTTGTCCACCATTCGTCTATCCCCAGAGGTTGAGTATGGATTATAGGGTCTGGAATTGCTGGTTCTAAGTTTATTGGTAGTTGATTTTCAATAGTAGGATACAAATTATTATTAATTGGCCTGACAACATCACAGCTTGCCAATGCCCGATCTAATTCCTCCTGAAAAGGTAACTCCTCCACCTGTCTAGAACTTTCTCCGACTTCCCTCTGGATTTGCCTAGAACTTCCTCCATATTCCATTCCTGGTGGCCTAGAATCTTCTCCCAATTCCATTTCTAGTGACCTAAAACCTTCACTGACTTCAACCCCTTTTCCTTTGTCTAAAGGATTTTCTATTTTAGGAATTTTCCTGGTTGTAGGCTTCCTCCTACGCACACGTCTCCATCCCACAAATCTCCTCCTCTTCTTGGGTTTAGGTTTCTCTGGAGGTGGTGAAGCATTGAATTCAACAGGTTCTTCTATATCTGGTATATACCTATTGAAATCTTGGGAAACCTCTATTTTTACTGGATAGAGATTTAGGTTTTGAAGGGCGTCAGACAAGTCACTCATGCTGTTATGCAAAATACACACAATTACTAATGTATAACAAAATTTTCATAGGAAATCTTTTAAATATTATTTCATACTGGGTAAATACAAAACAAATGAAAATTTAAAACACCCAAAGTTTTATTGTAAATTTATTTATTTACTGGATAAGATTTCTGGACTGTAGACGCTAAAACTTGATTTTAAAATATTTAGAGATTTGCCTTTACTGCTACAGTAGCTAGCATATAAAGATCTGCCCATTTCTCATCTAATTTGTCCTCCCAAGGTGTTTTACTGTTTAATTCCTGGGTTTTCTGTTTAACTTTCTTTTCTCGGATTTTCTTTATTTCCTCCTTACTTTTTCTAATAATCAAACTTCTTTTACTAGGAGAAAGTGGTTCCTCATAGTGTGCCTTTCGCACAAATATTCCTTCTTCAGGAATTGCAAGGTGATTTGAGGATTTGGTTTGAGATGAACTTCCCTTCTCGTGGGCTGACCTATCTAATTTAAGATAGATATTTGACAGCTTTTGTTTACCCATACTGTAACTAACAAATAATCAGTTAATAAAACACATAATAACATAATTGGCAATCAGAAAAAAATTAAGTATTTCTAAATACTTAATAGGCTTAAATCAGTGGCTCTGATACCACCTTTTTCTGTCACGGCCCCCGACCCGGTTTAACCCGTTTCAGGAGCCGCGGGACCGAAATCCCGTGGTATTTATTTAATTGAATTTAACAGCGGAAGTTTATCATCAGGATCTTTTAAAACTGAAATATTTCCCGATTATTTTATTTCACAACTCGGGATAAAACCCGTTAATTTACAATCTTGAGATTTCTCGGAGAAATCTTTTATTTTACAAAACATGTTTCTTTATTTTTATACTGAGCCACTTCCTTAAGCTTGTAGTGCTTCTCGGCACTTTTCTTGGATCACAACAGATCACCTGAAACATGTTTGAAAAAGGTTTTGTCAGCGGGAAATACTGAGTGAATCATTCTTTTTAATAAAACGACACTTTTGTTATAATTTACAGTATTAAGAGCGATTACAATGTTCCTGATATCAAACCAACTACCCACGGTATTTGTCACTCGACCGGATCTGTGACTATGGTCATATCCCCCATTAGCTGCCCCAATGGTGACGATTATCAAGTAATGTATACAAAACCCCACATACCGGCTGTAATTTGGTGATTACAAAGACTTAATCCCTGTAATTATAACTTTGAAAATAAACATGCTTTTGTAAACAAATTTGATAAAAAGAGAATGACTCACATTGCAGATTTAATTTGAGCAGAGCCTAGCCTACTGATTAGCCTTTTAACCTAAATTAATAGCAATCACACAATTCGGTTAGTAACTTAATACAGCATTTACGATAACTCACGAGATTAAAACCTTCACAACGAATGACAAAGTGCGATACTTAAACATCCATTGATTTAACGACGAATGACAAAGCATAAACCCTAATGTGGGCAGCACTTAAACATCCATTGGATAGTTTAATCGATCGGACATTGAATCGTATCAGCGATCGAGTTATTACCCTGTATTGCGGTAGCACTTCGTGATCAGTGTGTGTTTTGGACTGTTTTCACTATAACTTCGTGTACGAAATGAATTTAAACGTCAAATCTACGCAGAAGTTCCAGTCCCACAGCCTACTATTTATAGCTGGAAAATCGCCCCCCTCGCGCCACGCGAGGGGTCCTCTTGTTCCTGTCGCGTGGCGCGACAGGTCACTTCTAGGGTAGAGTAGGCTCGTGTCTTTTATAGCTTTGGTGAGTCAGATTTCGACGTAATTCAATTCCTACAGCAAACTGTAAGGATATTACCAATTAGGGTTTACCCCCCCCCCTGAGTTTTAGGGGCCCTGATCCTGATTCCGTTTGTTCTGAAAATTTTAGGGTTTACGCAGAATCACTTGGGTGTCTTAATTAGGGTTTCCTATTGGGTAAATTATTTAAATAAATATGACTTTTGATGAGAGTTGTTACAATTCGCCAGAATTTTCTGGGATTTAGGAGGGGCAGTGTCTTTAATGTAGAAACCGCCAATATCAAATTCGGGAAGAGAACTATGCAAAAGGTCCAACGCACTCCTGTAATCGGAGTCTAAAACATCCCCACCACATTCTTGGAGTATGTGGTCTTATAAACCCCAAGATTGGGCCCTTGAAGCCACGAAAGCATATGAAGTGGCATCCTCGGCCTTACAAATCCCTAAGCCTCCGAATCGAGTCAGGAGAGAAACCAACCTCCACTGGAGATCTCCAAAAAAGGCACCCCCACAAACAACAATATCCTCTAATGCTCCCTGGAGGCCTTCATAAAAAACAGAGATAGCTCCCCCGACCAAAGAAGGTTGACACGTTCGAAGACCAAACAGTAATTTAGCAACACCCATACAAGAACGAAGCAAGAGGAGCTCACTCTGAGGGTCCCGTAGGCGTTTAAGGCACCTCATCAGCTCGACTTCACAGTTCGCTCTTTTAAGAGCCATACTACTAATAAACTCTGCATCACGACTAACGACACCCCCCAGGAGTTTCACACCCAGCACCGGCCTCCCACTCCCCCGAGGGAATAAGCCCTCCTGAACCTTTACACCATTGCAGGTTGGCCAGAAAACTTCAGTTTTCTTTATATTAAATTGAAGCCCTAAGGAAGGACCCTCAGCTCTGATGATATCTAAAGCATTAGCCACTTGGGTGGCATCTCCAATAAGCGTTCTGTCATCTAGGTACCAGGCGTGAAATAGAAGTTTGCAGCGATCCCTTTTTCGGTGAACAAAGGGGTGTAGAACAAGGGCAAAAAGGAGGGGCCCCAAGGGGTCCCCCTGCTGAACGCCAGTAGTAGACTAAATAAACTCATCCCCCACATATAATCTAGCTGGTTGACCATATAAAAAATCGACCCACGTAGAAATAGAAGGACACCTTTTCCTTACCTCGTACAGTAAGGCTGTCCTATCAACCAAATTAAAAGCGTTCGAAAAATCAACAATAAGCATAGCAAGAGACCCATCTTGGTGGTACTCATTAAGGAACCTGTTTGCACTATGAAGAACGGCCTCTGCCCCCACACAGAATCCCTACCCCAAACTGCAAATCGCCAAGGTATTTGACCATCTCCTTCCCAACACCTTTCATGGCCACCTTGGAGATCATCCTCCTCCAAATCGACCCAACAGCGATAGGCCTAATCCCATTATCCGGTTTGAGAAGAGGTGTAAGAGGAGCAGAAGCAACAAACTCCGCCAGATTCCTCGGGCACCTCCCCCCCCCCCCCCAAGCACAAATTAACCATAGCTGAAGTAGCCCTAAGCAGGCTATCAGCAATCACAAACCCCTCCCCACAAAAAGCATCTAAAAGATGTTGGGCCCTTAAGCCGTCTCTCCCACACGACGTACCTTTGGGGAAAGATTTAATACACCCGAGCACACAATCGGACTCCACCACAAGAGGAGACTCAGAAGGCAAGGAGGCAGGCATGGAAGGAGGGGGCATACATGGGTGCTTAGCCACTAAAGCCTCCAGAGTATTCTTATTGAGAGAGGCGACCCCCGAGGAGCATAAAACCTTAACTGCTGCAGTGAAATGACCATCAGCAACCTTACGTAAACATAAACATATAACATCAGTTCAATACTTGAAGAATGATCAGAAATACATGTTTAAGAACAAGAAATTAAACCATAAACAAGCAAGGAATTGATGGGTTGGATTGGTTAAGCTTCTATTCAATCCTGAGGCTTGAAATCAGTCTGATCAGGAGAGTCTCAAACCTCAGAAATCGCCCAGAAACTTGGAGAAAAACCCAACATTTTGATCTGTAGCGAATGGTGCTATTTATAGGCATTTTTCTAATATGCACGGTCGTGCACTTGGGTCGCACAGTCGTGCAGATCTAGTTGTCAGGTGACGTCAGTTTTCATTTGGTCAGACAAGTGGACTAGTGGACAAGTTGATCTCTGACACTCAAATCTGCACGGTCGTGCATTTTGGACGCACGGTCATGCAGTGCCTGGAAGTTCATCAGAATGCCTGGAATTTCACCAGAATTTGAGGTGCAGGTGGTGCACGGGGGTGCACTTAGCGCGCACGGGAGTGCACTTGGGGTGCACGGGGGTGCAGTTGAGATGCACGGCCATGCGTACCGAGTAATCAGTGGCATTGGCCTCTGCACTGGCAGTGCTTCCGGGGTCGTAGGTCATGCACAGGGGTACAGTTGAGATGCACGACCGTGCAACATCTAGAATTTCATTAGAATCTGCAGAATTCATCAGAAACGTCCTTAAATCGCCCCGTTTTCTCTAACTTTGTCTTTTGCACACTATTTAAGACCTGAAAATGGAAAAGTACCTGATTTGGTACCTAAATAACGAAGTTTCGGTTAAAAACGCTTAAAGCGGAAGTAAAATGTGGGATTAAAACATGTATAATATAACGAATATCATGAACCAACATCTGTGTGATTGGACAAGGAAATGAAGCCGAATCCAGAATAGGGTTCTGGGTGGACCCGAGAAGTATGTTGATCTTAGTGATCGAAGTTGGTTCTGCGTGAATCGATTGAGAAGAAGGTTTTACGAGAATCTAATGCTAAGAGGAGACCAAAGAAAAAGGGTGTTCTGCGTGAACGTGTTCTATATAAGTAAGCCAATGAAACAATTCTATGGGATTCATAGTGATGATGTAGCAAGAAGCGAGATTCTGTGTGAATCTAAAAGCAAGGGTAGCAGCTGACGATGGTGATCAGTCCGGTGACTGGAAGCCAGTCGTACTGGGCTGCTCCAAGGTGTTAGACAAAAACGGTGATCATTGATCAAACGAGATTACCGCATTAACGGAGGCAACGATTATGGAAGCTAGAACATCACAACGTTAAACTGCATTAGATCTGTGTGAATAGAGACAAAGATGTGTGACATCGGAACAAGGTAAAACTACCGATGTCAAGCGAGATTATGTTTGAACGAGACCTGTGTGGCGGAACAAACTCTATGATTGTGATTGGTTGAGACGAAGGCTGTATGTTGAACTTGAGATAAATGAGTCTCTTGGGTGGTGTCGGTTGGTACATATAAGGAAAAGGAGGCACTTGCCAAGAAGAAAAAAGCGACGTGATTCTTAACCTAGAAGAAGAAAGAGTTTGAGGGGTGACTAATTTGTTGTTTGAAAAGTCAAACATGGGTTTTTTACTGTAATGCGAGAATGGAAAGAAAGTAAAAGGGATATCAAATCTTAGTTGTATTGTACAATTGATTAAGCATGAAGAAGAAAGAGCTTGGTTCATTGAGAAAACTATAGCGGGTTGCGTGGTAATGGGAAAGCGGCATACTAGTGACATTAGACAACTGAAGGGGGCTGAATCGGTGACGAAATCGTACCAAATGACATCAACCGAAGAGTGACAGTGGTGGTTTGAAAGCAAGAAAGTAGCATGGTTTATAAAGTAAGTAGAAAGGTTTATTATTATTATTATTATTATTATTATTATTATTATTATTATTTTTGCAACTAATAGCAAGTTTAGAAAGACAACATAAAGGCAGCAAGAGGCAAGCAAGAACTAAGATTTTATGTGAAACTTAATGAAAAATTGCAAGTTATAAAGCAAGATATATGCAAAAAGAAAGTGTTTTCAGCAAGATTGAAAGGGAGAAACGGGTCAAGGTTAAGGGGGTGAGTGTAAGTTAATCTTGATGGGTTTTACACTACAAGAAACAGACACTTTTAGCGGCGACACCATTAGCGGCGATAGGCCAGGTGTCGCCGGTATTGCTCGATCCGCGTGACGGAGCATAAAACCAAACCCCAGCCGTTGATCAAGATGCTGATCTAACGGTGGGGGATTTAAAGGACATTAGCGACGACAAAAGAAAGGGTATTAGCGGCGACATATGTCTCCGCTAAAAGTATGTGTCAGAAGTTTAAACCCTAGCCACACAATTCTTATCTCTGGTCAACCCAATAGCGGCGACAAGGGTCAATACCGGCGACAAGGCGTCGCCGCTAATGATTAATTGTACCAGTCCCCTATACAGCGCCATTTTTTCCCTCTTTCTTCATTCCCCCCCCAAAAAAACGAAACCTACCGCCGGACTCTCACGAAATTCTCCAAAATCGGTTAGTTAAACTTTGTTTTTGTTAAATTTCTTCTTTATGTTGTTATATACATGTTATAGGCTTTAATTTGTGTATATTTTTGTGTGTTTTTGTGTTTATGGTAGAGAAATTGGTTCATCACCATCACTTCTCCGATCACCACCATCGTTTCTCCGGTCACCACCTCGTCTACGCGGTCTACATCTCTTTGAATCTTCAAAATACGGTTAGTTTTATATTTTTTTTTTCAAAGTTTAGAAATTGTATAATTTTTTGTTTAGGTATGTAAATGTGTGTGTAAGGATGTATGTTTGTATATCAAATGTATAATGTAGGTGTATTTGGTGAAAATGTGTATATGGAAATCTATGTATTTGTGAATGTAGGTGTATGTAAGCATGTGTGTGTGTATGTAAGTCTATGAATGTATGTAGGTAGGTGTATGTTAGTATGTCTAATGTATAATGTAGGTGTATTTGGTGAAAATGTGTATATGGAAATCTTTGTATTTTTGTATCTAGGTGTATGTAAGCATGTATGTGTGTATGTAAGTCTATGAATTAATGTATGTATGTAGGTGTATGTTAGTATGTCAAATGTATAATGTAGGTGTATTTGATGAAAATGTGTATATGAAAATCTATTGATTTGTGTATTTTGGTGTATGTAAGCATGTATGTGTGTATGTAAGTCTATGAATGTATGTATGTAGGTGTATGTTAGTTTGTAGGTGTATATAAATGATGAACAATTGTGCATGTAAATGTTTGTAATTGGTGAAAATGTGTATGTTATTATGTATGTTTGTATAAAATATGCAAATGTGTATGTAAGTAAGTATAAATTTTGTGTTTTTGGTCAAAATGTGTGTATGTAAGTAAGTATGTTTATGTGTAGGTTTGAAAAAAAAAGTTTAAGTTTGATAATTGGTATGTTTGTGTTTAGGTTTGAAAACATTTATATTTAACTTTGAAAGATATATATTAGTTAGGAAATACCCTCCTTGAATTTAAATTATCATTTAAAACATAACGAACATAGAAAATACCCGCCAAAATTGAAATCACCATTTAAAACAAAAGGAGCTAACAAAATGAAGAACATTACATATTTAAAAAACTGTGCGATATTGAATTCATCATTTCAAACATAACGAGCTAAGAAAACACCCAATCGAAATTGAAATCATGATTTAAAACATAACGTTCCGCCCAAAATTTAAAACAATCATTAAGAACATAACAAGCTTAAAAAATTGTGCCCGTGTTTGAATGAATCATTTTAAACATAACGAGCTTAGAAATACCCGCCCGAAATGGATTTAGAAATTAATTTCGGGTTATCCCCGTTTATCTTGGGACTGCTTTTTGAATACTTTATCTCATTTAGGATGTGAATGTGTATTACATGATTGTTTGTTTAAGAAGGATTCGGCTATCATTTTCTCTTTGCTCCTCGGGTATATATATCATTACATATATACTTGGGAGCTAAGAGGAAATGCTGCCGAATTTTTCTTAAACAAACAATCATGTAATACACATTAACATATGAGATAAAGTGTTCAAAAAGTGGGTTTATCAGCCTACCCTTGTCTTGTTAATCCTAAATTAGATTTTCTTTCAGTTGCATAATGCCTATCGATAAAATTTGGATTGATTCCCCACGTCATTCACCTCACTACAAGCACGGACTCCAGTCATTTATCGATATGTGTGAAAGAGTGATAAAAAACCACGATGAAGTTAGATGTCCGTGTACCAAATGTAAAAATCCCGGCTTAAAAACTATGGCAGAAATGAAATACCATTTGCGTATTAACAGTTTTTGGAAGGAATACACGAAGTGGACCTATCACGGGGACACGACTCCAATTGCAGAAGTAAACGATGTTGCGCCACAAGACTGTATGGTAAACGTTTTTGAAGACATTAGGGGGGAGCGTATGGAAGAAGATACATACCTTAACCAAGAGAACTCGAATGGAGATAGTAGCGGTGTTGTTGATGATTTTGAAGACCTGGTAAAGGAAGTTGAAACAGAATTATATCCTGGTTGTACCAAGTTTTCTTCTATCGACTTTTTAGCAAAGCTTTTGAATATAAAGGATACGTACCATTTGCAAAATGAAGTAGTAGATCGACTCCTCTCGTTGTTGCCAGAGTCAATGCCAGAAGGCAACAAGATTCCTCCTTCGTAGAGTCAATGCCAGAAGGCAACAAGATTCCTCCTTCGTATTATGTAGCTAAGAAGACATTTAAGAAGACTGGTTTGGCATATGAGATGATAGATGTGTGCACAAATGATTGTGCTCTCTTTTGGAAAGAAAACGAGTCCTTGCAAAATTGTCCCGTTTGTAATGAGAGTAGATGGGTCGATAAAGACACAAAAGGCACGAAGGTGGCTCGTAAGGTGTTACGATACTTTCCTTTGACGCCTAGACTACGACGTTTGTATTGTTCAAGGCACACAGCGAAAGATATGATATGGACAGGGGCGGACCTACGTTACGAGGAACGGGGTCCCCGGACCCCAATCTTTTTTTAAAAAGTAGTAGAAACGGTATATAAAATTGTCTATGGACCCCATAAAATAATTTAGTTGGACCCCATAACAATGAAAGTGACCCTAGTGCAGTGGTAAAACCCCTTGTTTGCACACAAAAGGTCATGGGTTCGATACATGTTTGTTCTTTTTTTGTGTTTTTTTTTTGGACCCCATTGTCCAAAAATCCTGGGTCCGCCACTGGATATGGCATAGTACCGGACGATCGGAAGATGGGACTATGCGTCATCCAGTTGATGGATCTGCATGGCAAGACTTTGATAAAAAGTACCCAAACTTCGCGATGGAGCCATGAAATGTTCGCTTAGGGCTTGCAGCTGACGGTTTTAATCCCTTTAACAACGGTAGTGGATCCTCGACTCATAGCACGTGGCCGGTTATACTCACCGCATATAATCTGCCTCCCTGGCTATGCATGCGAGAGTCCACATTCATTTTGACCTTGTTGATTCCTGGCCCTAAATCACCGGGGAAAGATATGGACGTTTTCCTTAGACCGTTAGTGGATGAGCTTAAGCAATTGTGGCAGACAGGTGTACGTACTAAAGACGCAGCAACAAACACATACTTCACAATGAAGGCGGTGTTGTTATGGACCATAAATGACTTTCCAGCCCGTAGTAGTCTATCAGGTTGGAGCGGACAAGGCTACATGGCATGCCCAACTTGTAACCAAGACACTCCTTCAATACGTGCAACTGGTAAATGTGCTTATGTTGGTCATCGCCGGTTCTTAGATGCCAACCATCCTTGGAGAACAAGTCTCGACTTTAACGGGAGACCCGAGACACGAGACCCTCCGAGACAGTTTAGCCTAGCTGACATAGAAGCTCAACTCGGTCGTTTAATTAATCGTCTACTAGGCAAGCATCCAGATTTTGGAGGTGGGAGGATAACCCGGTCAGATTTCGAGTTGAACTGGTACAAAAGAAGCATATTTTTTGACCTTGAGTATTGGTCTTCTCTGCAGCTGAAACATAACTTAGATGTAATGCATATAGAGAAAAATGTGTGCGACAGCTTGCTCGGTACTCTTCTAATGAACGATAAGAGCAAAGACACGCCAAATGCGCGGTCCGACTTGGAAAAACTTAACATTCGGCCTTCACAATGGCTGAAACAATCGGGTGGGTGTTTGAGTCCAAATGTCGTTGTTGAAAAAAGAAAGTTATGGGTGTTTGAGTCCAAATGTCATCCTGTTGGCGCAAGAAAGGACAAATATCTATCATTCATCGAAAAAAGCAAGATGGAATGGTTTGTCCTCAAAAACTGCGCAGAAGTTAGGGAGTACATGAAGTGAGTGCTTCTATCTTTAACATTTCATAATCTGTTAATTGGTATTTTTCATTCCTTTCTTATATTTGTCATCAATGTAGTGAATTCAAACATACACATCCCCAAGATGATATTAAAACCAAATTTCCGGGATGGTTTCTCCATAAGGTATAATACATATATAACACTCATTACTCTATACTTGCTAGGTAATACATATATAACAAACATTATTACTCTATATTTGTTAGGTCCATTCGATGAAAACACAAAATTCTCCAGAATTCCACCCGGAGTTGTATGCTCTTTCAACTTGTGTGAAAATGACTGCTTACACTTACACTGCTTGCATAGTCAACGGTGTTAGGTTTAAGACACTTGAACGTGATGCAAAATGCACAACGCAAAACTCTGGGGTGGAAGTGGTTGGAGAGAACGGTGTGAAATTTTATGGCCAATTAGAAGAAATTATTGAGTTGCGTTATACAAATGATTATTCCACTGTCCTATTTCGGTGCAAGTGGTTTGATACTCGAAGGGGTGTAAACCATGACAATAATATCACCAGTATAAGCACTGAACGTGAATGGGACAAAGATGATAAACTCATATTTGCTTCGCAAGCCAAACAAAGACTGTCCACTTGTCATTGACTTGACCCAATACTTTCAAATTGGATCTTCTCATGTTACTGCGGGTGAGCCTTCAATTGAAGTTGATCCCCCAACGGCCACCGTCGATGAAGTGTTTGAAGTCGAGACTGATTGTGATGAGGTCGAGGCTGATTATGAAGAGGATGATCCCGATTATGTGGAGTCCGACTAAAAGAAAAGTTATTGTAATTTCTATTGATTTGTAATTGATAAACACTTGTTTGAAATATTTATTTGAATTTGAGTTACACTTGTTGTACTTTCCCTTAATTTCTATTAGATACACATGCTGTAACATTTGTAACTTTATAGGGATTATGGTTTCTGTATTGTTGATATTCGCTTATCTGATGGCGGATGTGGCCACCTGGGGACATGGGGGTGACGGCGCTGGTGATCCACCGCTTCCTCCTGGTGGATTTCGTGGCACACACGAGACAGACGGTAAGTCTTTTACTAAATTATTTTGTAGTCCTTATATTTTATATATTATAAATGTTGTTACTAATTATTTTTGTTTTAATTGCAGCGGTTCCCCCGAAGAGGGTTAGGGGGAAAGCAAAAAACGAGAAACTAAGGCGTCTGGTAAAAGCGAGGGGGGGGGGGGGCTGTATCGCTTACGTTTGACAGGCAGGTCACGTATACCCCTGTTGGTAAAACAAGAGATCTGTTTTCACGGGAGGCCGGTCTGTATATGTGGCGGTCCATCCCGTTCGATAAAATTGGATGGGATAACGTTGAACAACATTACAAGGATGCCCTCATGAACCACTTACGGGTAAATAAGTTATATGCATAAAATTTTATCAAATATTTAAGCACATGCAAATCTAATTTATATATGATATTTTAACTTTTTTATTTAATTTGTAGGAAAATTTCAATTTTGATGAAGTGGAACGTGATTTAGAGGCCAAAAACTTGACGGGTGGCATTAGGGCTGTGCTTATGAAGCGGTACTCTGACCGCAAGTACGAAGCTAAAAAATTATTTAAGAGCAAGGGAGGTTACAATGATCTTGAGAGTGCAAGGGCATTCCATCCCGTGGATATGCCCTATGATAACTGGTTGAGAACCATCGAAGGTTTTCGGGACGCAAAATATATTAAAAGAAGCAAAGCCAACACACTAGTATGCGAGAAACAACAATTCTCATACCGTGGGGGGACATCGTCGTACGGTAGCACCGCCTATAAAAATGTAATGTTTTACGTATGTGTGCGTGTGTGTAAGCTTTTGTTTATTTAATGTCTAATCTAAGTTTAATGTTAAACAGGATATGGATTGGGTACCTACGTATGCTAAAACCCACACGGACAATCAAGGGAATTGGGTTGATCCGGTTGCTGAACAAAATTACGTAAGTATTTCTTTTAAGTGTTATTTTCTATAACAAATATATATATATATACACATATATATTTAATCATCTTCGTAAAATACAGCGGAACATACAACAGGCCACAAGTGAATGGAGCGGTGAGGGTCCGCCAATTGCCCCGTATCAGGAAGCGTTGGGTGAGCGGCGAGGATGGTACCGCGGGATGGGGCCTAAACCTTCTTCCAACACGTCCTCGCACTCGTTATCTAACATGTCGTCTTCGCAAACTCGAACGCAAGAACCCTTTTCCGAGGTAAACTACGCAATTTATAAAATGACAAACGAACGCGTGTTTCCTTGTTAAATATATGCTAATATACGTTTTGATATCTATTATTGTAGGATTTTGTTAACTGCTTGTTCCAAACCCCGTCCTTTTTGAACCAACTTAACAACTATATTGCTTCACAAGGAAAGGGAAAAGGAAAGTCAAAAGACTACGATTCTGATGACTTATTCGATAATGAATCCAGCGAAGAGTGACTTGTTGTTTTTAATGTATGATTTAATTAAACGTTGTAGGATTATAATGTACGACTTAAACGTAGTTTTTAACTATATTACCTTTAGTATATGTTGATTGTGTTCATGGCGTATGCTTGCGTTGTTTGAAAATAGGCAGGTTTTGTTTTTTCGGCCGTAAAACTGGCTGGGCAGCTGTATATACAGCTGCTGTATTAAAAAAAAACAGACTTTTAGCGGCGACAGGTGTCGCCGCTATTGCCCTTCAACCTTTACCGACCAAGCTTAATACCGGCGACACTTTTAGCGACGACATCTGTCGTCGCTAAAAGTGGAAGATCAATACCGGCGACAAGAGTCTTTAGCGGCGACAACCGGTCAATAGCGTCTGAGCAATACCGGCGAAGCTTTACCGGCGACATGTCGCCGCTAAATGTCAATAGCGGCGACAAAAGTGGTCAATACCGGCGACACCTGTCTCCGCTAAAGGTGCCATGTTCTTGTAGTGTTAATCTGGGTTTCTGGGTACCGTAAATGCAGTTTTGTAATAGGATATTGGTCAAATGGGTCAATAGAAAAGTTGTTATATAGTCACATGTTTTATGTGTTTGATTGAGTGTAAATAGTGGAGTCGTAGATTCAAAGTTCAGGATTAGTTAGTATGTTGTGGGTCAAAACATGGGCATATCTCCTTCATCACGTATGCATGGTCTATTTATATTTATTTGCTTTGTTGAATCAAATTGAGGTACGTGGGTTTTTGAAAGTAGTAAATATGTTCATGCTTTTGTTTTGTGAGTGATTGAACCTTAAAACCCAACAAACATAAGGCGAGAATGTTTGAACGTTAATAAAAGTTCAACTTAAAATGTTAGTAGTTCACTCGTATCCCCAAATAATTTATAAAGAATCAATAGAGATATTCATTATTCAATACTTCTAATGATGTTTTACGTGTAAATTTTTGAATGCGTCTATATTGTTTAGTCATTTTTAAGTATCATATTTCCAACCAACAATTGAATACACAATTGTATCTTTATATGTAGATGGTTTAAGTGTAAAACGTCTATTATATATAGTTATGTTATATATAGTTATGTTATATTTAGTTTAGGTATTGCACGTATTTTGATGATTATAACATGTGTATCACTTTCAAGATGTTCCTAAGCCGTCTTTTGTTTTTGCACGCCTTAAGAATTTACCTACTTCCATTGCAAATGCACACTTTTTAGGGTCCACCTTCATATTTATCTATCTCTAATGATGGAAGGTTTCTTCTGCTGAGCATATTTTCTTACGTCTTGTAATTTATGACCATGTTAAGAACATATTTGTCCATCTTTCTTCAAATGTGTGATCTAAGAGCTCAATCTACTGGTTGTTGGTAGGTTTCTCCTTCATTCTCGAGACTAATGATATTTTATTGTAACAATAGGATACTTGCTTGGCATAGAAGGAAATTTAGACTCCGTCTTCTTTTTCCATTTCCATTTCCATTTCCATCTAATGATATCCTATATGTGTGGCAATAAACAATTGAAATTGTAAATTATAAAGTAATTATTGCTTTAAATCTATACCCGGTAGAAGGTAGTAATTCTTCAAACAAGGTTTGTTAAATCTAAACCATGAGTTAATTACCAAAATCGTCCCTGATGTTTTGGCACGCTTGCCATTTTCGTCCAAAATGACATTTTTGTACCAAATTGCCTCCAACATTTGTAACTTTTTGTCATTTTCATCCAAACCACTAACTTAGTTTATTTTTTCTGTTAAGTTGAGGATATTTGGATGAAACTGGCAAATATAAAACCACATGGACGATTTTGGCAATTTACTCTAACCCTTTTTAATTTCTTTTATTTAATTATTTTTGTTACATATATAATAAAAAAGAATATACATGGAGTTTTTAGAAAAAAAATTAATAGTTTTGTCACATAATTTTTATAAATTTTCATCCAAATCACTAACTCAGTTTATTTTTTCTGTTAAGGTGAAGGATGTTTTAAATTTTATAAATTAAGACAGAAATTAATTTACAGCTTCTTTATATAAATCAGTTTTATAAAGAGAAAACGTCATTGGTGTGCAACACATAATAATCGATTACAGCTTTTAGTATTTTGTCAGTTGTAGATATAGAAAAAAATTGTAAAATGTTACATATTTTTTAAATGTGTTGAGCACCTAGGAAATATGTTGGTAGAAATAAAATATTTATTTAATTAAGATTATGTGGGTAACTAACTAATACTTATTCTGAGTGACTTGAGTAAATAAACTTTTGGTTCATAGCATTATAATTACAATTTGATGGGTAATTTTAAGGTTTGGTAACGATACGTTGTTTGATAGAGGGAGGTGGGCACTGGCTTTTGTTTTTCCTTAGGAGCGAATTTAAAAGAGTAGAAGATGAATTATAAACTTGGTACATATGATAAGTTTTTTTTATTTAACCTTTTTCAATAAGGTCACCAGCATTTTAGTTTTATAAAATTTAGAGGTTTAAGTAGATTTTATTTTTTATAAAACTAATCTATATAAAAAATTATAAATTAATTTCTGTCTTAGTTTATAAACATCCTTCACTTTAATAGAAAAATTAACTTAGTTAGTGGTTGGATGAAAATTTATAAAAATTATGTGTCAAAGCTATTATTTTTTTCATATAAAAATTGCATGTATATTCTTTTTTATTATATATGTAACAAAATTAATTAAATAAAAGAAATTTAAAAGAGTTTGAGTAAATTGCCAAAATCGTCCCTGTGGTTTTATATTTGTCAGTTTCATCCAAATATCCTCAACTTAACAGAAAAAATAAACTAAGTTAGTGGTTTGGATGAAAATGGCAAAAAGTTACAAACGTTGGGGGTAATTTGATACAAAAGTGTCATTTTGGACGAAAATGCAAACCTGCCCAAACCTCAGGAACGATTTTGGCAATTAACTCCAAAACCATTTTTGTTATCTCTCTTATTCATATATGTTTCTTTACTTCCCATGTATGTTTGCAATCCTTCCACCATGTTTTTTTTTCAATTTTCATCGTTTGAAGTTAGAACTTGAGGTAGATTGTCAGTTCTTTGTTTGTAGGCTTCTTGTCTTCACTTTTATTTCATTAAAATTCCTCCAGTTGCTCGCATTCTTGAACCTTTTCCACATCGTATTTGCCACGCCTATTAAAGTGGGGAACTTCATCATTGTGTGTATTGTCAACACGACAACTCCCAACATGTATGGCACTCTAGTAGTTCAATGGCGAGGTTGTATATGGTAGGAGATCGAACAATAAGGAAATCAGTTCATGTTGTTCAGATTGGTAGCCAGATCATGACTCTATATCTTCTTCAAATAATCGTTTAACTAATGAGGAATTAGCCTATGACCAACATGACCTAAAAAGTGAGTTCAACTCTCTCCTGATCTCATTAACAGAGGAACAAAGACTCATTTTTAATGATATAATGAAACCAGTGGAATATAACAAAGGATGAGTGTTCTTTGTTTATGGCTATGGCGGAACGGGTAAAACATACCTGTGGAAGACATTATCTACCGCAATAAGATCAAAAGGGGAAATTGTTCTAAATTTTGCATCAAGCGGCATTGCATCTTTGTTGTTAACCGGGGGTAGAACCGCGCATTCAAGATTTTTAATTCCTTTAAATTTGAATGAGGATTCTATTTGCCATATCAAGCCAGACGATGACTTTGCACGTTTGCTAAAGAAAACAAAGTTGGTTATACGGGACGAAGCCCCAATGATTCACAAGCATCTAATACCATTAACAACACTGAGTTGCCATTTGGAGGTACAGTAATTGTCTTCAGAGGGAATTTCAGGCAAATTCTACCTGTTGTTCCAAACAGATCTAGACACGACATCGTCAATGCATCTCTTAGTTCTTCATACATTTGGCATAATTGCAAGGTCCTAAGGTTGACTAAAAACATGAGGCTAACAGTAGGTAGGACGTCGACTGATCTTAAGCAAACAAAAATCTTTGCACAATGGCTTTTGGATTTAGGGGAAGGCAATGTTGGTGGCTCAAATGATGGTGAGGCAATTATAGACATACATGAGGACCTCCTAATTACCGACTCATCTGATCCTGTTTCTTCTCTTATTGACTTTGTGTACCCTAATAATTTCAAGAAAGGGCCATACTTGCACCTACAAACGAATTTGTACAGGAGGTTAATGATCGGTTGTTGTCGCTTTTTCCCGGCGAAGAAAGAGAATACCTAAGTTCGGATAGTTTAGCGGAGTCAGAGTATCTTCATAATAATTTTGATGCAAGTCTATACTCATCAGATGTTCTAAATGAGCTTAAAATTTCAGGCTTGCCAAACCATAGATTAGTACTAAAGATTGGTGTTCCAGTAATGTTACTAAGATATTGATAAAAAAAATGGCTTATGCAATGGAACCCGACTACAGGTCCTATCACTGCACGAACGCGTTGTTGAGGCAAAAATCTTGTCTGGAAATAATAAGCGCTCGAACGTTTATCCTTATATTTCGATTAATACCAACAGACAAAAGAATCCCGTTTAAATTTCAAAGAAGACAGTTTCTTCTCGCTGTTTGTTTTGCCATGACTATTAATAAAAGTCAAGGACAATCGCTATTGAAGGTTGGTTTATTTCTAAAACAACCGGTTTTTACACATGGCCAAATATATGTGACATTGTCAAGTGTTAATAGTAGAGATGGACTTAAGCTATTGATACTCGATGAGAATGGTTAAATCACAAACAAAACAACAAATGTCGTGTACAAAGAAGTGTTTACAGCTTTATAGAAGACAACGCGCACCTTCTTTTATATTGTTCGATCAAATAAAAATAAAAATACATGTACATTTGTTAACACATTATAAAAATTAAATTACACATTATCATCAAACACATGTACGACACAGGTCTATAAACTAGTTTTAAGGAATAAGATAATTGATGAAAACCCAATAAAAATAGTATGAAAAGAAGTTTCCCTTAACAAAGTTAAATCAATTTACAAAAATATGAATACGTTTATTTAATCTACACTACAAAACGAAACAGCGTCTCAATTCTTATCTATAATCTATAATACCTTATTAAGAGAACTGGGTTTTCTACCCTTTTCGTAATTTTACCGTAGGTACAAATTTTGAAGCACCATATACAAATGAAGCAAGCTATTTTAGAGGGGGGAAACTTGGACATTGTTCAAAATTTTAAGACACTTTGAGGGCAATCTAGACATTTCATCCATGGAATCCATGCCCACTTATGTCTTCCATTAATTGAATTAAATTAAGGAATTAAATAAAAGTTTTATAATAATTAAAGGTTAATTAATTGATTAAATTAAAGGTTAGACATGCAACCTTTGGGATTTTCATGATTTAATAGTATGTATAAATATAATAAATAGATTTATATGGACTATATCTATACCATCTATAATCTATACTACCTTATAAGCCAATGAACCGTCATCGGTCATTTATGAGTTAGTCTTAAAGCCACCATCATTTCTCATTATAATGTTAATAACCCTAACCTGTAACCGATGATTTTATCATGAATTTAAACCATTGGTGCAGTAAAGATGAGGTGCCATTGAACATAATTTATAATTAATAAGTTATTCAAAATCTACTTACATATAAACACAAACTGAACCCCTTAACTTTGAAGTGCAATCTCCATCTATCTTCAAGTTCTTTCAACTTAAGTGAAGTAAAAGATGACATCCATCTCAGCTTCAATCTCCACCTCATCACCATCCTTCTCTTTGCTCCAAAAGCCAACAATCACCACCCTTGGTTCTCCATTTCTCCGTATGTGTCAAATAATCAAATTAGATCGACAATTATACGATTATATATACTATATTATATACTAACGAAAGTTGTTAATCTTGATCAGGATTTCCATCAATGACCAAGATGGGAAAAGTGAGATGTTCCATAGAAGATAAGCCTGCTATAACATCCGGTGATTTAGTAAAACCAATCGGTGAAGATGACTTTACTCCACAAGCACCTTGTCCAGGTAGTATACTGGTTATATTTCTTCTCATTTCTTTAAGTTATTGCATATGATTTGAACAAACTTTCTGAAATATTATTTTAGAAGAAGGGACAATTACTATTGGAACTACTGGAAAGAGTTCATGGCCGGAGCTTGTAGGGGAAAAAGGAGTAGTGGCAGCGGCTATAGTTGAGAAAGAGAATCCACTGGTTAATGCTATCATATTACCTGAAAATTCTCTGCCACTTTAGACTACAGGCATGACCGTGTGAGGGTATGGGTGAAATATTACGATGAAAATGGATGTGCAAATTTTAAGTTTTTTTATCTTCTTTGGAAGCCATTGTTGATGCACACAATTGAAATTATGTGAAACTTACATAAATTCATGTATGGTGGCTCGTAATAGACGTTATAATTGAATATGAATTTAGTCCGGACACCCGCCGCAACGCACAGGCATTCCCACTTATTATATTACAAGTGTTGCATCTTCAAATTTCACTTCGTGGTAGTTTTTATTATACAATTCGTTAAAGAAAGAATGATTAATTAAATAAGTCCAAAATGACAAATCAGTATCCCACTCACCAAATTTTTGAAAAGGATGACGTCTTTAGGGTATACGGAGTGGTGAGGCAAAGGGGATTGGCAAAGTGGTTTGTCACGCGGGAACACTGCCGCCGACCCCCCTTTTCCGCTCGGTTTCAATCTTGATCGGTGACCAAATGCCACTCGACAAAACCCAAAAAAATGATCGTTGAACGAGGTAACGGCTATAAAGCTGTTTAAAATTAAAAAAAAATTATTTTTTCTTTAAAAAATTAAACTATAAATACCAAACCAAACCATACCCAAATACATTCAAATTTATACCCCAGTCAAACCAAAAAATACCACCAATTCTTCCCAAACATTTACAAACAAAATGGCGGATGAACTCCCGTTATGGTTCCCACCCATGAGTAGCGACGATTCATCCGATAGTAGCATTCTTTTTTTTTCAAAATCTCATCGAAGAAGCCGAACTTCAAGACACGGGCACATCTAACCGAAGGAGATATATTGAACGTCAACGTGAGGTGGGGCATGAGACACTCATGGCGGATTATTCTATCGAAGACCCGAAGTACAACGAAGATATTTTTCTGCATAGGTTCCGTATGTCGAAACGTTTGTTTCTAAAAATTGTGGCCGACGTGGAAGACAACGACTCGTGGTTTCAAGAGGCCCTTGATGCGCAAGGTAGGATGGGCTTACGACGTTGCAAAAGGTGAGATCGGCTATTAAACAGCTCGCAACTGGTAACACTCCAGACGAGAACGACGAGTACTTGCATATGGCCGAAAGAACTTCCCGCGAGTGCCTAGAATATTTTTGCGACACGGTTTGCAAAATACACGCTCCCAAGTTCTTACATAGACCGACAAGCCACGACATGGAACTTTTATACGAAGCTCATGAGGAAAAACATCACCTTCCAGGTATGTGCGGTAGCCCTGATTGCACCCATTTTGTTTGGTGATTTTGTCCGACAGAGTATCGAGGCCAATATATGCGAGGAGATCACCGATACCCGACTGTTATGCTCGAAGCGGTTGCATCTCAAGACTTATGGTTTTGGCATGCTTTTCCCGGTCCATCGGGTTCTCAAAATGATATCAATGTGCTACAACAATCTCCGTTATTTTTAACGGAACGAAATGGAACCGCGCGAAAATGTCCATTTTACGTTAACAACCATTTATACAAACGTGGTTATTTGCTCGCGGATGGAATCTACCCTCTGTGGTCCGTGTTTGTGAAGTCGATCCCTTACCCTCACGAAGTAGACGATAAGAAATTCAAGAGGCATCATGAGGCGGCAAGAAAAGACGTCGGACAGGCTTTTGGTGTTTTGAAGTCGAAATGGGGTGTATTGAGTCGACCGATGCGGGCAAGATCCGTTAGAAAAATTAGGAGTGTTGTGTACACGTGTACTATTTTACACAACATGATATTGAAAGATGACGGAAAGGCGATAGCACCGGTGCACATTCGGGATCCTCTGGTCGAGCCCGCTTTAGACGATACGGTGTTGGGCGAGTTGATAGATGAAGACACGCATTGGAGACTAAAACACGATCTCTATAAATCATCTCGCAAGTCAAGATTTACCCCACCTTTTGGTCGATTCCGACGAAGACTATTTTAATTTATTTCAAGTTAATGTAATTTTATTGTTTTTTAATTTAATGTAATTTTAATATTTTTAATTTAATGTAATGTTATTGTTAGTTTATTCTACATTTATTAACTTAAATTAAATATACTAGTTTACAAAAAATAAAAAAAAACGTTTACCACTTCAGCAAGTGTCTAAACCATTGCCAACACTTTTCAGTGATTGATGTAGCGCACTCTGATTGGTTGATTTTTTTAGTTTGCCACTCTCAAGTGTCTAGCCACTCCTTATATCATAAGGAAAAGTGTTTAAACTATGCTGAAAAGTGTTGGCAATTGTTAGACACTTAAGTGGTAAACTTTTTTTTTTAAAGGAAAAGGGTGTGATTGGTTGAGACATGGCATGGACCCCACTACACACACCCCTCTCTCTCTCCTTCATCCCTTCACCGATCAAGATTGAAACCGAGCGGCAAAGTGCGGTCGGCGGCTGAAGAGGTATGGTCCCAATTCCATGCACACATGGCACGGACCACACCACTTTCCTCGTCCTACATGGAGCCTACATCAGCAAACAAATCTAGAAGCTTCTAGAAGACGTCAAGGTGGCACCGAAGATGCTCCTCCAGACAAAAAGGACAACACGTGTCACCATTAATCGAACGCAATGTAGACCTGCGACACAACCTGGGGGCAGACCGACAGCTACAGTACGAATTCTCCTGAATGGACAAATAACGGCATGCCACGTGGACCACTATCCTGACCACATCAGAGGAGACCAAGAGGATATTCCCCGTGGTCGGACAATTGGCGCCCGGTAACAGCTGGCAAGGTCTCTCCTCCCTCCTTCACCCTCCGGCTATAAATAGGACCCTTCATCATTCAAGTTATTCATTCTGTTCTCCTACATTTCACCCAGAACACACACTATTTCCTCCTCAGAACAGTGCTTATTCTCACGCCAGAGCCTGGTTAAGAGGGAAACCCCCCATATTCCCCTCTTAACGAGCTAACGGTGTTGTTGTTTTGCAGGATCTCAGTCTTTGGCGAGTGAAGAATGAGATTGAACCCACATAAGAGACGACCAAGCTAGTTAACCTCGGTGTTAACCAGTGTTTCATCATTGGCGCCCACCGCAAATTTTGCAAACCATTTTCATCTCCTTTTTCTCCAAAAAAAACTCCCTAAATGACTGAACCAAACCCTTCTCCTCATGTGGACGGAGAAAGCTCTTCCTTTGAACTGCTTACGGACACGGCTCACGTCCAAAGGCACCAAGGGAACGGGCCCGTCAGGGAAGGACACATGACCAACGAGATACCCGATATCTTTGGAAGTACCTCCAGAGTTATCAACCAAACCACAAACGGAGCTACTTTCCAAACACCACCTGATGTAGTTAACCAACCACCTCCAGAAGTTCCAACACCAAACCATGGGGCTCGTCCTTCAGCACCATCGGGACAAGCATAGTTGAACTTCTCAACACTCTTAGGGCTACCTGAACGAGAAACTTTGGCCTCCTGGTATGCCAAGCAAACAGCGTCTCTGAACCTCGTCTATGCGCAACTCAACGCACAACAAGCTCTGCTCTAAGCGGAAGCTAATCAGTCTGCTTTTGTTACCCCACCATAAAAGCCACCAAGCACCCATATCCCTCAGCAGACACATGCGCGGAACCAGCAACCTGAGAAAACACCCAACATAAGAAGGCAAAGTGTTCACGACACGCGCGACACTTATGGTGAAACTGAAAGTAACTGTGTGCAACACACTCACCAGCAGAAAAAATCAGTACACAGTCGTCTAGGCCCGTGCAATATAAAAGTCGAATGGGACAGTTACAATGAAGATGACGACACAACGTATAAGAGGGAACGCACGGTATTCAACAGATTACCACCAAACCATGAGGCGTATAAACCCCACAAGTGCGCGTGATACAATCCAAATGCAGAACATGATTATTCGTTAAGCTACCGCCCAGAAGGCATAGCTGAAAAGTCGAAGTTCATCAGAGAGATTGCAACAGCTGATATCGACAAGACAAAACTGCCACACAATGTGAGCAAGTACAATGGCTTAACATCCCCTGATGACCACCTCCAAGTCTTCAATGGCGCAGGGTTAACAGGTGGTTGGACACTACCAACTTGGTGTCATCTTTTCACGCAAACCTTTGTCGGCGCGGTGCGCGTCTGGTTTGACAGTCTACCTGAAGGAAGAATCAAATCCGGGATGGATTTTCGACACAAGTTGTAGGATCGTTTATATGACCAAAATGAGTCGTTCAGAAGAGTTCTATCCAATACGAAAGGCGGAATCAGACGTATCAAAGTTATTTCAGCTGAATTTGCACGTAGAATCACTTTAAACTGTCTCTGTATTGATATCAGATCGTTTTACAATGCTGGAGACACTTCGGCAGAGCTTCGCTACCGGAATCGAAAACGTTGCAAATGAAATGAACAAAGCACTATTTATAGGCAATCCCATTTCGCACGGAACGACTCAAACGAAATGGACCTCCCATTTCGTACGAAATGGCCAAAGTTCATTTCGTACGAAATGGACAAATACCATTTCCTGCGAAATGCCACAACCCATATATTTCACACTTTTCTCGAACTTCGTGCCCTGATCTAATCAACCTAATACAATACTCGATACAAGACGAAGTCGACAGACATATGCACCAACAGACTCCCCCTTGGATGTTGACGAAGTCTTCAGTGTCGAGTCTTCGGTATGTAATATCTTCAGTCTTTACCAGTCTTCTCTCTCTCTCCAAAATATTCTCCATTGTAAGCATCCTCAATCAATCTCTTTCTCTTCTTCTCTTGATCAGATCTCTTGATTCCTTAAGTTCATTAGCATCAACAGCTTGTATGTACACAGTTCCAGGATCAGGAACTAGCTTTTTACATCTTCAGACTCCCTCTTGGCTGTCTTCAGACTCCCCCTTTTGCTATGCTGGGATCGCAGTCTGGAATAGCTCTTGTTCCTAAATCGAGACCTGGCTCAAATTCTGCAACTTTCACAGATTCAGGACCGTTGCCTGACTCTCCGTATCCATAGAATCTTGGAACCTGGCTTTCTCAAATCTTTCAGAAGTCGAAACTTTACTGCTTCTACCTGCACAATCTCTACCTCAAACATAAGTTTCACAAATTTTAAACTTTAACAATTTTAAATTCTGCTTACTACTTTCAAACTCAAACAATCTCATGTAAATATCATCCAAAATGATTTAACATTTATAATTTCAGATGACCACTTTTAAACATATCTTTTTCTCAGACACACTCTCCCAAACATGTTGTTCAACATGTTTAGCACTCGGAATTTTGAAATTCAGCTTTCCAACATCAGTTGTCGAAAATCTTTTTGTATTTTCAAAAAAAAATTATTCTAAAATACACTTAAACTTTTTTTTTTTTTGGATTTTTGTTTTTTAAAGGAAAGCAGTAAAGAAATATTTACAATCAATATTTTTGTGAGTTTGTGTAAGAGGATCATATCAGTTTATGAGACAAATCACCAACACCGTTAAGCTTTAAACATTTTAAGTTCTAAACGATTCACTTAGATTGTCAGTATACTGATCCACTTAAATTTTCACACAAAGTTCAATTGTTTCGAGATACGAGATTAATGTTTTAAGAGACTTAAACTTATTCGAGTGCCCCACCTCAGAATATACTCCCGTATCCAGATCCCAATATTCAGTCTTACAGGTGAATATACCTAGATAATATCTGTAAAGGGTTAAATGTGAGACCATGAGAGCTCAGGCTATTGCTTTCGCAAAATCAGAGAGATGATGGTTCGACTTTTAGGTGTGTTCCCTTTAGAGAATCTTTTCTTCAACAGCACATGATTAGCATTTTGCAATGTTTCATCATTTTTTATGCTGAGGGGAGTGCTTTTATTTCAAGCAAGCAAAAAGTATTATACGGGGACTAGGCCATTGCTTCCGCAAAATCAGAAGTCCCGGGATAATACCCCAGATATCACTAAGCATAAAGACCTAGTATCTCAGAAAGAGGGATCTTTCAAACAAGATTTCGGGGGTTACCCATATATCCGAGAGATGTTCCCCATGAAATAAGTAAGTTTGATATTTAGGTTTATATCTCGAACACAATCTACTAAATGTATAAAAAACTACTGGCATATCATCAGCGAGACCGTTTATCACATTTGACTTTCCAATTCTTTAGCATGCTGTGATTGTCCACTGATGTACTATCATTTCCTCTTTTTCCCAACAAAACTCATTTTTGAATTTTTCATGTTTTTGGCTTTTTCAAATTTTCGAAATTTCTAAAAAAAAATTACTCCCCCTAAAATCAAAAATATGTTTCAATTTTGGATTTTCAGGGAAATTTTGAAAACAAACTGTACAAATAAAGTGACAACTATTGTGAATTGCTTCAAATCGCCATCCACTTGGCATAAACAATCAGAACTCCCCCTCATAACAAACTATTTTCCCATTAAGATTTCAAAACACTTAAGTTTGTTTTAATCAAAATGGTTTTCCCGGAAAATAAGTTTTGTTGAAACCACTTGTAGAAAAGGGGATAAACTCATCACTTTGTTTTCCAATTATCACTTGAATGAAAGTTAAATCAAGTTCAACTTAATGACCTTGATTAACCACTTGTATGTGAAAACCCTTTTACAACCACTTGTAGGTTATCCATCATACCGCTTGTAAAATAAAATATGACAATTTTCAAGAATACTACCACTTGTAGGTTTCCCAAACAAACATTTTCAAGAAAGATGCCGATTCCTGCTCCACAATTACCAACTTGGGAGCTCCGACAAGTCCAGAGTTTTAGTCATGATAAATTATATCCCAGTTACTAACCTGGGATGACCCATCTTCACTTGGTTTCTTCGTTTTCTTCTCATAAAATTCCGTTACCCCTTTGACCTTCCCGTCAACCATTTTTCCAAAAATATTTTGAACTGTGGAGTTAAAGGCTTTTTCAACATCAAATTTTTTCTTTTCAGAAAAGAATTGATTTGAAATCTCAACTTTTCCAATTTTTGATTTTAAATTTTCAGTCCGCAATGGTGGAAAATTTGCATCATCAAATGGCGAAAATGATTTTTCTTCTTTTAGCACAACTTGTGGCTCCTCTGACTTTGACGAGTCAGATTCATCACCAGAACTAGCATCTGAATTCTTAACAACCCACTTTTGGTTGTTAAGATTCACTTTTCTTCTGTAAAAATTTTTTGAACACTCACCAACCTCAAACTTTGAATTTTTGAAAACTTTAAATTGTTTGGTTGGTGATTCATTTTCAACAATCTTTCCTTTCAGTTTTTCAGAGACTCCCTGTTTTGTTTGGATTGCCTTTGGACAATTCCTGGCAATATGACCAACTGTTTTGCATTGAAAACAGGTTCTTGTCTCCTTCTTCTGAGCAATTTCCTTCTTCGTTCCCTTTTGCTTCTTCGCAAGGAATTCTTTGTTTGTCTGTTTCCTGAACAATTGCTCTTTTTTTTCTTCAGATGATGTTCCTTAAACAAAAACAGTTTTTGGTTTATAAGTTTTTTCATTTTTATGATTTTTCAGTGGAATAAAACCTAATCCTTTCTTTTTGAAATTACTGTTATGGTTTGGTTTCTTTTGAAAACCAGAACCAGAACTGTAACCTTTATTCTTGTTTAACCTTTGTTGAACTCTTGAGGTGTAAGGTCTTGGTTTTTCAGCAAGATTTTCATCTTTTATTTCAGAAATGTTAATTTCTGTTAGTTTGAAAACCTTTTTGATCATTTCAGTTTTAACACCTCTTATTGGAAATTCTTCATCAGAATATAATCTGTCAGAATCATTCAAAGTATATGCTACTTTGAATGTTTCGTCATTCAAATTATTTTGTGATTATAGAAATTCTTTATTATAAACCCGTTTATCCTTTTTGACTGATGAACTTGACGTGTCGGACTCAGACTCCTCCGTTTCATCTTTTTCCAACACCTGATCGACCACCTTCTTTACTATCTCAGACTCATGATCAGTGTCGGATGATGTGAAAACAACATCAATGTTATCTGGCAAATTATCTGAAGGCTCAGATTCCCACTGTAAGTTGGTTGCCTTTTTTACTCTTTCTGAATTTGGATTTCGTGGAGAATATCCATTTTCAAGCGGGGGTGGACACTTGTTATAGTCAAAACTTTGTTTCTTACCAGAACTCTTCACTTCAGTATCCTCTTTTGTTTCAGAATTCTTTTCCTCAGATGTTTCTTTTTCAAACGCCTTCATGCCTTCAACTGTAAGATAAATCCTGTCAATCACATAAGAAGAACATGAGTAACTTTTCAATAATTTGTTTACTCTCTCAGTTTCGATTCTCTGAGTTTCCAATTTCTGTTCAAGCTCAGCATACATCCCAATGTAATAAAAGATCATATCTTGCTTTATCATGTATGCTCCATTGAGTGTCTTCATGGCTGTAGCTTGTTCATTGCTTGACTCATTGTATTGATTCATTGCTTTGTTTAAGACATCATACGATTCTTTCAACCTGTTCATGTTGTGAATCAACTCATTGTTTTGCTTTTTCATTGTCTCACAGTTTTCACAATTCTCAGACACCTTTTCTGCAACAGCTTCCTTTTTAATCTCGAAAGCTGGAATTTCTTTCTGCTTTATCACTCGAACTTCTTCTTCATCTTTCTTACTTTTCCTTCTTTCTTCGTCTCTCTCAGCTTGAAATTTTAAAAGCTCTTTCATTCTTTCTGCCTCATACGAATAATCATCATCACGATCATCTTGTTTTTCAACCTTCTTCTTTGCCATTCGAGCCCTTTCACCATCTCTCTCTGCTAGATATTTTAAATTCTCTTTCATACTATTTTCCCAATAATCATCATCATCATCATCTTCAACCTTTTGAGCAACAAAAGCTTTATGATCTGCTGTTCTGTTAGGATCAAAATCATCCCAACTGAAATCTTTTGGAAGCCTTTCATCATCTTGATCTGTCAGACATGCTTTACTTTCAGCTGAAATATATTTATCCCAACTGAATTCTTTTGACGATCTTCCATCATCTTGATTAACAATATAAGCTTTCTTTGATTCTTCAATCTCCTTCCTAGCATGAGCAGTTTGTGATTGTTGTTGATATGGCTGTTGAGTAACTTGATGATAAATCGCTTTCCGATAATAATCATTATTGTTGAAAGGATTTTGAGCTCGACTTGCTTCGCGGTTTGTGCATTCTCGCTTGAAATGCCCTTTTCCCTGCAACGAAAACAAGTAACTTTAGATTTATCAAATCCTAAAGTAGAAACATTTGCATCACGAAAATCATCTCTTCCCGTAATTTGTTTAAACTTTTCAGCTCTTCTTAACACGCTCGCCAAACACCACTTTATATCCATTAACTCCATCTCTTCAGCATCAACCTGATCGTAATCCTCTTTTATCAACATTGGATTTCCGATCCTTCCTGCAACTAAACTTCCATAAGACTCTAACACAGTCACCAACAAAGATATATGACTTTTGGCTACTTCTTCAAAGTAATTTTGATCATTCTCAAGATTTAATGCAATGTTGCATTGAAGAACTTTGCCACTCTTTGTTGTTGAAAAATTTGGATCGAACGATGGATATGAAGAAAATCCCGTTTTGCTACTTGATCCTTGAGATGAACTTTCAGAAGAACTTTTAGCATTGAAAGCAGTTTCGATTTTTGGTGCAATGTTGGTCTTATCACTAACACCACCTTTGTAATACAACCCAATGTCTTGTTCTCCATCATAGTTCTTCATTCTAGCTATCTTTCTTTGTTCCATCTCTTGAGCTTCGAGTTGTTCAATAAAATCACTCAGCGATAGATTGTCAAAATCAGGTTTTTTTTTCAACATCATAAGATACGTGCCCCAAACATCATGTGGCAACGCATCAGCCAACTTTTCAATCAATTCTTCTTTATCTTTATTGATGCTCAATCTTTTCATATTCTTCACCAAATTGCAGTATCTTTCTATAATCTGCTTGGTGCTTTCATTTCTTAATCCATGAAATAGATCAAATTTTTTCTTCATAAGCGACGTTTTGTTCTTGATCATCTCTTTACTCCCAACAAATTTTGATTTCAGTTCTTTCCATATTGATTGTGCACTACCGTTGTGTTGTAGTAAGATCAAGATTTCATCCTTAATAGCTTGCTGCAAGAGACTAACCATCAACTTTTCATTTTTGTATTTCTTTTTCTCATCAACATCTAGATCTCTAATGTCAACTTTCTATCCATCGTCCTTAACCGGTCTAATATATCGAAATTCAATATATTTCCATGCATCTAGGTAATATGCTTGAACCCAATTTTCAAAACGTTCCGCCCATCCACTATACTCCTCAATACTCATCAGCTTAGGCGGTTTTTGTGTGGTCCCTGTTTCATTTTCAAGCATTGTATTCTGAGTTATAGTGACCGGGCTAGCAAAGGCATTGTAGAACTCGTTTTCCATGATTAGGTATTTGAAAATTCACAAAATCACAAAATCAGGCTTTCAAATTAAATGACTTTCAAAAGAAATAGACCCTTCAAGCGAAATGAACACTGTTCAAACGAAATGAACCTTTCACGTGGAATGGATTCTGTTCAAAAGAAATGAAACTAATCCTCCCAATTTGTGCGAAATGGGATAACTTTCAAACGAAATGGCCCTTAATGCGAAATGAAGCCTATTTCATGCGAAATGGAAATCTGATGTACAGTTTCAAGCGAAATGGACTTTGGTGCGAAATGAGAGCTGATTTCGTGCGAAATGGATGCAATTTTCAAACGACCTGATATCTCATTTCGTGCGAAATGGATATGACGTCACACGAAACGGACAGTTTTTCACAAAATTGATCAAGTTATACTTTGATTTTAGGTCTGATTCTTTCAAGGCTTTGTTAAAACACTGTTACGCATGTTATATTTGAAAATCAAGCCATTTTATCCGTGAAAACTCAGTTAATTTGGAAAAGAAGGTGTAGAAATCAGAATTTTCAGCTGAAATGGTAAGAACTCTTCCTCCTGAGCTCTGATACCACTTGTAGGATCGTTTATATGACCAAAACAAGTCGTGCAGAAGAGTTCTATCCAATACGAAAGGCGGAATCAGACATATCGAAGTTATTTCAGCTGAATTTGCACGTAGAATCACTTTAAACTGTCTCTGTATTGATATCAGATCGTTTTACAATGCTGGAGACACTTCGGCAGAGCTTCGCTACCGGAATCGAAAACGTTGCAAATGAAATGAACAAAGCACTATTTATAGGCAATCCCACTTCGCACGGAACGGCTCAAACGAAATGGACCTCCCATTTCTTACGAAATGGCCAAAGTTCATTTCGTACGAAATGGACAAATACCATTTCGTGCGAAATGCCACAACCCATATATTTCACACTTTTCTCGATCTTCGTGCCTTGATCTAATCAACCTAATACAAGACTCGATACAAGAGGAAGTCGACAGACATATGCACCAACACAAGTTTCTCGCACATTTCTCCCAACAGCGCAGGCACACAAGAGACCCAGCAGATTGTCTGAACATCTGGAGGAAAGACCATGACAGCGTTGAAGACTTCATCACCACATACAACAGAGAGTGCCTAGAAATCGGGGATGTAGGCGAGAATATGATGCGCGCACACTTTATGAGGGCCGACAAATGCGATGACCTGATCAAAAGAGTCAAAGGAGGAGATGGAGGTCCCAAAGACTGGGATACTTTTATCGAAGCAGCGAAAACAATGGCAAGAACCGACAAACAACTAACCAGCGACGATAGCCGTCAGTACAGCTATAACCAGCATGATAGACGAAACAAGAAGGGCAAGGGTCAGCCCTGGAAAACATCTGGTTATAGAGAACGAAGTCCACCAGCTGAGGACGCGCACGCCACGATCAATCAGATCAGTCATCGCAGAGAAGTTAAAAAAGAGAATAGAGAAAAGCAATGGACACCTTTGACGAAAACCGCTTCCGAGGTCCTGTCAAAAGAAAATCATCAGTTCAAACCTCCTTTGCAAATGAGAAACAAGAAGGGGCAAGACCCAAACCTCTTCTGCGAGTTCCATAAAGACACAGGCCACCTCACAGTTGACTGCATCAGCCTCAGACATGAAATAGAACGCTCTTTGAAAAATGGCAAACTCACACATCTAGTAGAAGGTGGAAAAAGTGACAATCGACAGATCCAAAGAAGGGAAGAAGGTCCAGATAACAAAAAGCTCCGAAAGTTGGAAACTCACATGATCCAAGGTGGTCAAAGAAGACCACGGAAGAACTACAACAAGCGCACCCAAGATGATTCTTGGCACAAAAGACAAGTCATCTTCCCTGTGGTACGAGGTGGTCCAAGAGAACAAAGACCTATAGTCATTCCTGGTGTGTTCGGCCATTACCAGACTGACTACATTTTTATAGATCCAGGAGCACCGCGGATATCATTTATGAGCAATGTTTTAACCAACTCGACCAAGAAGACAAAGCGCGTCTAGAGCCAGTGGATTACCCACTCACTGGTTTCTGCAACGAGGTCGTTTTCCCTCTTGGTCAGACATCGTTCCCGGTGCTGCTCTCCGACGGAAAGAATTCAAGAACGGAAGAAGTCACATTCATGGCGTTACCAGCAAATTCGAGACATAATATCCTTTTGGGAAGAGAGTCCTAAGGAGATTTTAGCATGATTTGCTCAGGGCCACATTCAGCTGTTGGTTTCCCAACAGAAACAGGGATAGCCATAATTTATGCAAGCAAAGACGTCCTCGCGACCGATGAAATCAGACCAGCAAAAAAAAGCAAGCCCACACTGCGTGCAGAACCTGAAAAATGGATATTAAACAACAAGTATCCAGAGCAAACCGTCACCTTGGGCCCAGCAATGTCCGATCTCACGTGCGCGACGCTAAAGAGGTTACTATTCAAGAACATGGATGTGTTTTCCTGGAAACCAGCTGATATGGTTGGCGTTTCATGGCACATAGCAGAACACAGACTGAATGTCTCTAAAAATGCCAAACCAGTGGTACATACGAAACGTCATCTGAGAGACATAAAGCACGATGCCATGCAAGAACATATCACAAAATTGCTAAACGCAGGTATCATTAGAGAAGTTCGTTACCAAACCTGGGTAGCCAGCCCAGTAATGGTCCCTAAAGGAAATGGCGGTTGGAGAATGTGCGTGGATTATAAAGATTTGAGCAAAGCATGCCCGCACGATTGTTATGCTCTACCAGAGATTGACAAGAAAATCGATTCACTGGCGTCTTTCAGACGGAAATGTTTCCTCGATTGTTATAAAGGATACCATCAGGTACAGATGGCCATCAAAGATGAAGACAAAACTGCATTTCGCACACCAACAAGGTTGTATTGTTACACAAAAATGCCCTTTGGTCTAAAAAAATGCAGGCGCAACGTACCAGAGATTCATGAACGAAACATTCAGCGAAGCCATCGGTAAATACATCGAAGTATACATGGATGACTTGGTCATCAAGAGTAAGGAAGAAAGTATGATGTTGGTGAACATCCAAAAAACGTTCGATACACTGCGCGGGGTAAATATTAAACTGAATCCAGCGAAGTGCTCATTCGGGATGGAATAAGGGAAGTTCCTGGGTTTCATCGTTACCACGGATGGGTTCAAGGTCAATCCTGAAAAAGTGCAAGCGATAGAGTGGATGCCTTCGCCATCAACGATAAAAGAAATGCAGAAGTTGGCCAGACGGTTAGCAGCACTCAGCCGCTTCCTTGCCAACCACGCAACAAAATCTTTTCCATTTGTCAAAACCCTCCGCAACTATGTAAAGAAGAACCAGTTCCAATGGACTCCGGAAGCCGAGCATGCATTCCGAGAAATGAAAGATTGTCTCATACGATTGCCAACGCTGACAGCTCCAATGAAAGGCGAACCGCTGGTCATGTATCTATCAGCATCAGAAAAAGCGGTAGGGGAAGTTCTATTAGTCGATCGACAAGGCGTGCAGACGCCAGTATATTACGTATCTCACACCTTGAATGGCCCAGAAACAAGATACACCATAATGGAAAAGCTGGTCCTCGCACTGATTCACGCGTCCAGACGATTGCGCAGATACTTTGCTAACCATGTCATTCATGTTCTGACGAATTACAACATCGGCAACATCCTTGCAAGACCTGAGATATCCGGAAGGTTAGCAAAGCGGGCTATAGAACTGGGAGGCCATAACGTGGTTTTTAGACCAAGGCCAACAATCAAAGGTCAGGTGTTGGCTGATTTCCTGACAGAGGTGCCCGATGACAAAGACAGAGAATGCAAGGCAATGGAGAAAGCTGAAAAGAAACATTCAGAAGAACCATGGCTGCAAAAGCACAAGTAACGAGGCCGAGTATGAAGCTTTTCTTGCTGGGTTGCGTTTAGCAATCAAGATGGGGGTCAAACACATAGAAGCGCATGTAGACTACATGCTCGTAGCAGGACAAATCAATGGTCAGTACGATGCCAAAGGAGACATCATGGCATTATAGGTGGAACAAGCAAGAACTCTGCTTCAAAGCTTCAATTCGTACAAGGTGCATCACATCAACAGGAGTGAAAACAAGCCAGCAGATGCACTGAGCAAACTCGCATCAACCAGTTTCCAGCATCTGGCTAAAGACGTGCGCATTGAAGTTCTGAGCAACCCATCGGTACCATTAAGGAAAGTAAACGCCATCCAACTTGGGGCAACATCCTGGATGACTCCGATCATCATGTATCTCCAATCCAGAATACTGCCAGAGAACAAAGCTGAAGCAAGAAAGATTCAGTACAAGTCTGAACATTACCAAATGTCTGATGGCATCCTGTATAGGAAGTCATACCTCGGACCGTTACTGCGATGTGTAGATCCAGAAGATGCCAATTATTTAATTCGCGAAGTACACGAAGGCATTTGTGGCATTCATGTCGGACCAAGAATGGTGGTAGCAAAAGTAATGAACGCGGGTTATTACTGGCCAGGGATGCATCTGGATGCAATCAAAGTTTTGGGGAAATGCAGTGGTTGTCAGAGATACGCCCCAAAGATAATGCGACCAAAGAGTGAACTAGTTCCCGTAACGACGGCATAGTCGTTCCAACAATGGGGAATATACATGGTTGGTCTTTTTTTCCAAAAGCCTCAGGAGCGGTGAAATTTATCATAGTCGCAGTAGACTACTTCACCAAGTGGGTGGAAGCGAAGGCACTAGCATCAACCACGTCTACAGTGGTGCGAAGGTTCGTCTGGGAACAAATAATTTGTCATTCCGGGCTACCTCTGAGAATCATAACCAATAATGGAACAAACTTCGCTGATGAAGACCTCCAGAACTGGTTTAAAGAGCTGAACATCGAACATACCTTTTCCTCGGTAGCACACCCACAAGGAAATGGTCAAGTGGAAGCGGTAAACAAAAGTATCGTGGATGGTATTAAAGCGAGGCTCGGGACGCAGAGAAGGGGATGGGTTGACGAGTTGCCCAGCATACTGTTGTCACACCCCGATATTTCCACATATGATCGGTTGGACCGGCGGGGAGTATCATGACGTAGTTGATATCATCATAGTCAATATACACAATATAATAGCACAGAGGAAGGCTTGGTGAAATGATGTGTGCAAAATGCAACATATAAATTACATCAATTGTGGCATAAAACTAACCCTTTTTAGTACTAATGTTGGAAAAAGTGTGCTTTTGTCTTCCTTTTGTATTTTCAGGATTAAATGAGCTCAAATTAACAAAAGAAGCAAAAAGGCAGCTAAATCTAACATAAATACAAGAAAAGGAACAAACGTGGCATGCCCGACCTCCCCGAAGGCATCTTCCCAAGCAAAACAAGAGAACAGAAGGCTGAACACGCACAGTGCTCAGTGAACACGGGGGCGTGCCCAAGTGTCAGCATAAAACACAAAGTTGTAGAAGCTTCCATCGCCCACCACGGGGCCATGCTCAGCGGACACGGGGCTGTGGTCAACTATAAGATTCGCAGAATCCAGGCAAATCTTGATAGTACAGATATGCTTCTGCACACGGGGTCGTGCCCAGCGGACACGGGGGCGTGGTCAACTAATGCAGACAAACTGCAATTAATGAAGACAGAGAAGAGGATGGACACGGGGCCGTGCCCACTAGACACGGGGCCATGCCCGAGATGCTGTTCAGGCTATAAATAGGGGTGCTTGGCTCATTTGCAAACCATCCCTTGGCACACCACCTCTCTCACACTTCACCCACCACCCACCACCACCATAACACCATCATCCACCACCATCATCCATTGTCCATCATAGAGTGTGTGAGTCGTCTCGGGATCCAAGATTGATCGTAAGAGTTCTTGACAATCAAGGCCATGTTTGCCTAAGTCTCTTACATCACTTGGTGAAGACAAAGTTTCTAGTGTAATACTTTTTATTTTTAATCTTTTCGCACTTTTTACTTGGTTATGTATTAATGACTTTAATAACTAGTTTCTTATGTTGAAGGTGATTTTTCCTTATCGTTTGTCCGTGGTGTCTTGGCATTATTTTACTGTCTATATAAAATAAAAGATTTTCACCATTCATATCTCCACGGTCTATATGGAGGTATGTTGGCTACCTGGTCGGGGGTTAAGGGAACGGTTTGGTAAGAGTCTTGCTTTGTTCAGTGTATAGATCCTGCAAGGACCTGGGTCAAATTTAGTAGGACCTCCTTCAATACTTAACGGTATTGGATGGCGGGGGTCCAAACTCTTTGATCCCCTCATATGTAAGCTACTATTAATACTTTAACCCGGCTACTTAGGACTGTATCCCTGCTGACTCAGACTACTTAGCCGAGGGAAACGTCACCTTCAAAAGAGGGGCCTACCATAATATGCATTAATAACTTAATTAATTATCTTTCAATAATCCGACTCTTTAGGATTGTATCCTTGCTGACTTAAACTACTGGGTTGAGGGTAACGTCACCTTCAAAAGAGGGGCCTACTACAATAACTAAGATAATCTCTTAAATAGTGCAAAAGTGCGGAAATAATCAAAGGTTACACTATACACGAGTCGGAGCCAAGTGATTCATCTTGTCTATCTGTTTTTACTTTTATTTTATTTTCAGCATTTTAGTAAGTTTTTATTTTTCTAGTTTAAAACCTTTTTCTAACTTTTTGATTTGATTAGACGTTGAGGATAAACCGGTACTAAAAGCTCTTGTGTCCTTGGATGACCTCGGTATCTTAACAACACTATACTACGCTCACGATGGGTGCACTTGCCCGTATGTGTGTTTAGTGTTAGTAAATATCGTGTTTTATAAATTTAAAACTTGGCTAAAAAAGTGTAAAAGGGCTTAAAATATACTTAAACTTATATACACACTTCACACGCATCAAAGTTTTTGGCGCCGTTGCCGGGGACACAAGGATTTTAAGAAAGTTAGGAATCAACGGCCTAATCGTTTTTTTCTTATTTTTCTATTTTTTAGGATTTTTCTTAGTTTTTCAGCTTCTGCAGAGCTCAGCACGGGCTGTGCCTGGTCGGACACGGGCCGTGCCTAGCATTGTTACTGGGAGTTTTTATTTTCTGAGTTACAGAGAGCTGAGCACGGGGCCGTGTCGGTGCAACACGGGGTAGTGTCCAATTCCCCAGTAACAGGGATCCGGAAAACAATCACTGTATCTCCGACCACGGGCCGTGTTCGCTGAACACGGGGCCGTGGTGAACCTTCTGACCAACGTTCTTTTCTGTTTTTATTGCAGGACTTGGAACCCAGGCGCCACATTTGAACTTCCTACGTAGTGTATGAGCTCCAGTTCTAGTAGAGGCATAAAAGAACCTCTAGAAGAACCCGAACGCTTCCTCAGAAAGAGACTTAAAGCTAAAAACCAAGAGAAAGTTTCGAGGGACCCGCTTCCAATGGCGGACCAACGTACCCTCATGGATTACCTATGACCCACTGTAGGTAATCTCGGCGCCGCTATCAATGCACCGAATGTCGAAGCCAATAACTTCGAACTTCGGCTACATTTGATACAAATGCTTCAAAACTCCGCAACCTTCCATGGGCTTGCGGACGAGGATCCCCATCTACATATTACTAATTTCCTAGAAATATGTGATACCTTTCGGATCAATGGAGCATCAAACGACGCCATCCGCCTTTGGATGTTTCCATTTTCACTAAAAGACCGAGCTAAGTCTTGGCTTAATACCCTCCCAGTTGGCTCGGTAAACACCTGGGATGAACTAGCCCAAAAGTTTCTATATAAGTATTTCCCTCCTGCTAAAACGGTTAAATTAATGACTGAAACTAATACATATTCACAAGAAGATGGGGAATCCTTATAACAAACTTGGGAAAGGTTCAAGGAGCTACTAAGAAAGTGTCCTCATCATGGTCTTGCGGTATGGCAACAAGTATCCACTTTCTACAATGGGTTGTTGCCACACACAAGGCAGACACTTGATTCTAGCTCCGGGGGACTTTTAGGTAATCGTCGCCCAAATGAAATATATAATCAAATTGAGGAAATCGCTCAAACCAATTTTCAGTGGCACACTTCCCGAGGTAATAAATCTATTGCCCCGGGCGCCCATAAGGTTGATGAAAGCACTTCTTTACAAGCCCAAATCGAGGCCCTTTCTTCAAAAATCAAAAAGTTAGAAATGCCAAAAACGGCCACGGTTATGGCTTGTGAGGGGTGTGGTGGGCCACATGAAAATTGAAGTTGTATGAAAGAAGTAGATGATCAAACAGAAACGGTAAACTACATTGATAATAGACCTAGGCCGTCGGGTCCCCCAACGGGTACCTACAACCAAGGATGGCGTAACTACCCTAACCTTGGTTGGAGAGATCCCGGCAATAGTAGTAACCAACAAAACCAACGAACTAACTTTCAACAACCACAAAACTTTTCTCAACAACAAGGTGGACGAGAAAGGCTTGAAGATACTGTATCTCGCCTCATCTCCGACACCGAAAAGAAAAACTCGGATCGATTTCAGCAATTGGAATTGAATTTTAGAAATCAACAAGCTACCATTCAAAACATTGAAAAACAATTAAATCAAGTAGCTCAAAATTTCTCCGAGAGACCACAAGGTGCGCTACCAAGCAAAACCGAAACCAACCCAAAAGCGCAAGTACATCTCATCACATTGAGAAACCGAACAGTGGGTCCCGAGGAGGCTCCATTACCGACAGCTGAAAGAAGCCAATCCAGCCAAACCACGATTCCACCCGCGCCCCAACCAGAAAAGGCTTCTCCACCAAATCAAGAGCCCAACAAGACTCCTCCGGTTCCATACCCCGGTCGGTTAATTCGTCAAAAGACCGATGAGCAATTCGCAAAGTTTGAAAATTTACTATAACAATTGCATGTTAATATTCCTTTTATCGAGGTCCTAACCCAAATGCCTAAATATGCAAAATTTATGAGGGACTTCCTCACTCACAAAAGGAAAATTGAATCATTGCAATTAGTTAACTTAGGCGAAGAATGCTCCGCCTTAGTACTCAACAAACTCCCAGAAAAGAAAATTGATCTTGGAAGCTTCACGATTCCTTGCTCGATTGGGGAATCCCCCATTCGTAATGCATTAGCCAATCTTGGGGTTAGCATTAACCTCATGCCCACATCAATGTTCAACCGACTCGGCCTAGGAAAAACGAGCCCTACAAAGATGAGCATTCAACTTGCCGACAGATCCATCAAATTTCCATAAGGTGTCGCTGAAAATCTATTGGTCAAAGTCGACAATTTCGTCTTCCCGGCCGACTTTGTCATACTAGACATGGAAGAAGACACCGATGTCCCCCTCATCCTCGGGAGGTCATTTCTAGCCACCGCCCAAGCAGTGGTGGATATGAATGACGGAACACTAACATTGAAGTTTGGGGACGAGGATGTGAAGTTTAGAGTTGGAAAGAGAGTAGAAGACAAAGACCCGGTCAACTACATGAAGGTCATAGACTCAAGCTTGGATGACGCTCTCCGACGGTGTAGCATGGGATGCAAAACATAGCACTTGAGTGACATATGACCAGGCTTTGGGTCTAGCCAAGGACCCTTATAAACGTGGCGCACCACGGAGGCATTCCGCGGAACTATCCTTAGTTTAGTTTAGATTAATTTTTATGTTTTCTTGTTTAGTTTTAATTTTCAGGAATAAAACACACTCGGGATGGCAAAGGATAACAAGGGAAACTTGAACCAGCACCCCATGCAGGAAAACAGGGCCATCCGACAAAAATTCCTTCGTTAACAGCAAGTTCAGCACGGGCCGTGTCCGCCCAACACGGCCCCGTGTTGCACAGTCTGCAGAAAATGCCCAGTTCAATTAAACTGGACATGGGCCGTGTTCACCCAACACGCCCCCGTGTCCAGGCTTCTGTTTCTCTTTTTCAATTTTGTTACTGTCACCTGAACACGGGGCCGTGCCCGGACACCACGGGGCCGTGTCCAGACGCCCAGTAACACATTTTTTTGCTTTTTCACACCCTTTTACACATTCAATCAACCTAAAACTTATTTTTGGGACACATTGAGGACAATGTGTAATTTAAGTGTGGGGGGATGCTAAAATCTTGAATCTTGCAAGTCCTAATAACAAGCCTTATACAAAACTCTATTGGAACCGCTAATCATCCCAAATTTTTTCAAAATTTTTCATTTTTTTACTTGTCTAGGTTTAACTCGGGAAATTCAAGTTCTAAAAAGGTTATATTTTTACAAATTTACAACCGATAGCGTCGTGATAAAAAGAACCAACATAAGAAAATTATGAAAAGGCATGACAAGCTTAGTTACAATTTGATTATATATACTTGATCACATAAAAACCCATTCCCACAAAAGTGAGTTTTGAGCCTTTATTAAGCATACAAACACATATCTTTAAACTAAATGCTCATTTTTCGTTTCTTTTGTGAATAGCCGCTTGGTTCTTACGACTCTAGAACTTGCCACGATGATACATTCCCGGTCCTTACCAACTTAAACTCGAGTAAGTAAATGATGGAGGCATTAGGACTAACCCTTTTTACTTCTACACCATTATTTTCCTTTTTTTTTTACCAACTACCCAAAATCCCCCTAGTTAGCCCCTTTGAGCGTAAACCTTTTCATTTCTTAACCCAAACCAAACACCCTTTCACCCACCAAAACCTTTTTATTTTTAACCCTTTGTTTTAGTGACAAGCTCGGTTTTTCGTATGACTTTCAAAAAAAAAAAATTTGTTGATGATGAAGCAAAAGAAATAAACAAGCAAGTTCATCAAAAATAACTTTGTTTGAATTATGGCTTCATCAAAATAAAAATTGCAAAAATAAAAAGTCTTACGAAAACCGACGCTTTTTACGCTTTTCGCCCTTTTTCTACTAACCACTAACCCAACCACCTACCTTTAACCCAAGCCTAACCCTTCATCCAAAAGTCCTCTTGATATTTACAAAGTATATAGTTAAAAAGGAGGAGGATTGATTGCTTGGCAAGCCTATGGTAGGAGTAAGTTTCATGCCGCTCTCGAGTGATTCACTAAAATACATCTTCGGCCGAGTGTTGAGTGATCCCCCGTGAGGTATGTGAACTTGTATATAAATAGAATTTTAAAGAGGCATGTTATGCCCTAATAAGTAATTTATCTTATGAAAAGTTTTAAATAAATCATGACGAATAGGATTGTAAATGAATAAAAATAAAACTTAATAAAGAATCTTGGAAATCCCGACACTCTATGACAAGCCCAAAAATCTTCTCTTCTACCCATTCCATTTGGGAGTGTAAAGCCACATTATAGAGAGTTTTGCTTGAGGACAAGCAAAGATTCAAGTGTGGGGGTATTTGATGTGTGCAAAATGCAACATATAAATTAGATCAATTGTGGCATAAAACTAACCATTTTTTAGTACTAATGTTGGAAAAAGTGTGCTTTTGTCTTCCTTTTGTATTTTCAGGATTAAATGAGCTCAAATTAACAAAAGAAGCAAAAAGGCAGCTAAATCTAACATAAATAAAAGAAAAGGAACAAACGTGGCATGCCCGACCACCTAGAAAGCATCTTCCCAAGCAAAACAAGAGAACAGAAGGCTGAACACGCCCCGTGCTAAGTGAACACGGGGGCGTGCCCAAGTGTCAGCATAAAAGACAAAGTTGTAGAAGCTTCCATCGCCCACCACGGGGCCGTGCTCAGCGGACACGGGGCCGTGGTCAACTATAAGATTCGTAGAATCCAGGCAAATCTTGATAGTACAGATATGCTTCTGCACAAAGGGTCGTGCCCAGCGGACACTGGGGCGTGGTCAACTAATGCAGACAAACTGCAATTAATGAAGACAGAGAAGAGGATGGACACGGGGCCGTGCCCACTGGACACGGGGCCGTGCTCGAGCTGCTGTTCAGGCTATAAATAAGGGTGCTTGGCTCATTTGCAAACCATCCCTTGGCACACCACCTCTCTCACACTTCACCCACCACCCACCACCACCATAACACCATCATCTACCACCATCATCCATTGTCCATCATAGAGTGTGTGAGTCATCTCGGGATCCAAGATTGATCGTAAGAGTTCTTGACAATCAAGGCAATGTTTGCCTAAGTCTCTTACATCACTTGGTGAAGACAAAGTGTCTAGTGTAATACTTTTTATTTTTAATCTTTTCGTACTTTTTACTTGGTTATGTATTAATGACTTTAATAACTAGTTTCTTATGTTGAAGGTGATTTTTCCTTATCGTTTGTCCGTGGTGTCTTGGCATTATTTTACTGTCTATATAAAATAAAAGATTTTCACCATTCATATCTCCACGGTCTATATGGAGGTATGTTGGCTACCTGGTCGGGGGTTAAGGGAACGATTTGGTAAGAGTCTTGCCTTGTTCAGTGTATAGATCCTGCAAGGACCTGGGTCAAATTTAGTAGGACCTCCTTCAATACTTAACGGTATTGGATGGCGGGGGTCCAAACTCTTTGATACCCTCATATGTAAGCTACTATTAATACTTTAACTCGGCTACTTAGGACTGTATCCCTGCTGACTCAGACTACTTAGCCGAGGGTAACGTCACCTTCAAAAGAGGGGCCTACCATAATATGCATTAATAACTTAATTAATTATCTTTCAATAATCCGACCCTTTAGGATTGTATCCTTGCTGTCTCAAACTACTGGGTTGAGGGTAACGTCACCTTCAAAAGAGGGGCCTACTACAATAACTAAGATAATCTCTTAAATAGTGCAAAAGTGCGGAAATAATCAAAGGTTACACTATACAAGAGTCGGAGCCAAGTGATTCATCTTGTCTATCTGTTTTTACTTTTATTTTATTTTCAGTATTTTAGTTAGTTTTTATTTTTCTAGTTTAAAACCTTTTTCTAACTTTTTGATTTGATTAGACGTTAAGGGTAAACCGGTACCAACACTATACTACGCTCACGATGGGTGCACTTGCCCATATGTGTGTTTAGTGTTAGTAAATATCGTGTTTTATAAATTTAAAACTTGGCTAAAAAAGTGTAAAAGGGCTTAAAATATACTTAAACTTATATACACACTTCACACGCATCATGAAATAACTATTACAAACCATAATGTCTGAGTGTTCAATGAAAGAATATACAGACTGGATTGTAATAAGATCCACAGGCGGATCATAAATAAAATACAAGAAACGGAAAAACAACAGACTCCAGGTATCTAGGGATTTGCAAGATCCTCTTATATGACACCTAGTAGCTCCAGCCTATTTACGAGAAGTACCTGTCAATCAATCTTTAGAAAATACGTCAGTTTACACTGGTAAATACAATTAACCGACTCTTTTGAAAATATTTATGAAAATTTATTTAAGTGCACATGGCACAAATCATTTATTGTCACACTCCCAAAATCCACATGCGGAGTATGACCGCTTGGAGGCGTGATTGACCAGGATCAAGCCACCATTCATATTGAACATAACAAGTATTAAGTAAAATTCAACCACACAATATGAAAGGTGTTCCAAATAAAAAACGTAGTTAAGTGTTTAGCGGAAGCATAATTGTAAAAACCCAATGTAAGTATTAAGAACGGAATAAAGTAATGTTTTTAGCATGGCACACACTGCCATGTCCCACAACGACCGCGCCTCCCTGTGCAAGCTCCATGGTTACCTAACGACCTGCAAGGCATGTAACAACGAGTGAACAACAAAGTTGAGCAAGTTCACAGTTGGTTGTTTAGTTATAGTATTAGTTTCGTAAATCGTATGTTCGTTTTGTAAACCAGATATCGTATTATATCGTATCGCGGTCTCCCAGACATGTTTGCGAAGATTAGTGGGGGTTTCCCATGTGTTACTAGACCGTGCGTATCGACTACTATGAAAATGTAAGTGGTGCCCTAAGTCAATGTCTATCAGCATTGACCCTTTGCCCATAGTCCATTAGTACACGCCAGTCCGACTGGCACGGTGTGAGGTTTGTTAAACCTGATAGCGCTATTAACTAATGACCCGCTCGCCATAGGCCTCGGCGATTAAGTCGATATAAATGAGGGACTTCATGATAGAGGTTTGGTCCAGTGTGAATTCTTGGCATCCTACCCACGGCGGATGGTTGTAGTTACCGTTTAAATCATTAACCCATTCCCAACCCTTGGGAATCCCATGCCTTGGAAAGAGTGTGAACTCACCTTGGTTTGCTCGGTATGCTAAACTATATGCTCACAAGAAATCAGTGAAATCCTATAGTTATGCACGTACACAATCAGTACATGTTTGTAATGTTTCACATACAATCTACGTCACAAAGTGTTCTTAGGCAATCATCATGCATCATGTAAACAGCTATTCGATTTCATACCATCCATGCTTCACATAAAGGTTTCCTCAGTTTATTTAAACCTAGTTGTTCAATAACCGACTTAACAGAAATATCATACTTAACAGAGTTAACATGCTGACCGAGTTAACCCACTTAACATACTTAACACACATGACAGAGTCAATCAGAATCAATAGGGTTATCACACATACTGAGCTTAGCATACATAACAGGGTTAACATAACTCAGTTAACATACTTTACATATTTGACATGTTTAACAGCGTTAACAACTTAACAGAGTGATAAACTAACTGAGTTAATAACTAATCAGATTTAGCAACTAACAGAGTTTGACAACTACTAGAGTTAACAAAAGTAATGGATCACTGTTCAGAATACTTGACTAAAGCACATGCGACGAAATCACATTCCGGGCGAAAACATTATGGACGAAATCACCTTTTTGGCGAAAACACTGGAGGGATGAAATCCCAAAGTGTTTTCGTCGGGTGGGGTATTTTCGTCGGCTCCCACAATCATCAACATCGAAATCAGTTACTTTCAGGAACTATAATCATCATCTAACACTTACATTGTTTTAACAATCATTCGATCTGCATCATAATTCATATCCTCATACGATCATCCTCAGATTCAAAGGAGTAACGCATAACCAGTAAACATTAGATTATTATGATCATCAAGCTTCAGGCTGGGCGTGCATCAAGACCTAAACAACTGCCATCACAACATCTAATCTATTCTACATGATTCGCGACAAAAACATCAAGCTATCCGTACCCCATTATGTCATTTAGAGATACACGCACACACAACATCAAACCGAATGTTGACAGTAGACATACACAATCGATCATAACATCGGCTTATAAGGGTTCCTACCAGACCAATCAATTCAATTCACAACATGATCACAATCATTATGTGCTAACAGTTAATTCATAAAGCCAATCAATAGTAAATCTTGTTTTCAAGCAAACAGTCATCAATAGTTGATCACTAACCTTAACAGAAGGAACAATAAATCAAACGACGAACGAGGCTTCGAGTGTACTAGATTGCCGTCGCACACAGGGAAAAGCAATAGGGACTCTAGGGTTTACGAAGTGTTCTAACGCAACACATCTTCGGAGTTATAACGTAAACACAGTTGGGCCTGGCGAACACCTTTGGGCCGAAGCCCATACTTCGACGAAATCACTGTGAGTGACGAAAACATGTGGTTTTCGTTGAATAGATGTTTCCGTGTGGGGGGGGGGTATTTCGGGTGGGTTGGTGTTTGGCAAGGGATCCGTGTTTTGATTAATATACAATTCATATTATCCTCACAAGATATATAACACATATACACATATCATGTTCACCACCAATCTACAAACAACACTTATAACGCACATCAACTATATATATTAAATCAACATTGAGTGAACAAGTATTGAGTCTAGTCGAGACCTTGAAAACTCGGGTTGTCACATTATCCCCAACTTGAAAGAAATTTCGTCCTGAAATTTAGTACGAGGTTACTGAGGAAGCTAGTTGTGTTGCGTTGTTTCCTGGTTTTCCTGGGGTGTCACATCATCCCCCCGTTGATTTCGAATTTCATCCCGAAATTCTGTAGTAGTTTCAGCCTCAGTAGTGGTTGCACTGTTTCCGAATAACTGGGGATACTTGAGTTTCATTTGATCTTCTCGTTCCCAGGTAAACTCTGGGCCACGACGGGAGTTCCAACGAACTCGAACAAGAGGTATTTTGGTGCGCTTGAGAACCTTTACGTCTCGGTCCGTGATTTCTACAGGTTCTTCGACGAATCGCAGCCGATCATCGATAGTGAGCTCCTTCAAAGGAACTATGAGGGTCTCATCTGACAGACACTTCTTCAGATTCGACACGTGAAAAACGTTGAGAACTGCACTGAGTTCTGCGGGCAGGTTTAGTTTGTAGGCCACTTTGCCTATTTTCTCTATGATTTCGAATGGTCCGACATAACACGGATTAAGTTTACCCTTTTTTCCAAAGCGAACCACACCCTTCCAGGGTGAAACTTTGAGTAGCACTCGATCCCCAACTTGGAACTCGAGTGGTTTCCTGCGCTTGTCCGCGTAGGCTTTCTGACGGTCGCGAGCTGCCGCCATGCGTTGTCGTATCTGAGCAATTCTTTCCGTTGTGTCTACTACCAGTTCTGGACCCGTGATCTGACTATCACCCACCTCTGCCCAACAAAGAGGTGATCGGCATTTACGCCCGTACAATGCCTCAAACGGGGCGGCTTGAATGCTGGTGTGGTAACTGTTGTTATACGAAAACTCCACTAACGGGAGATGTTTTTGCCATCCATTGCCAAAATCGATTACACATGCACGAAGCATGTCTTCTAGAGTTTGGATGGTTCGTTCAGACTGCCCATCCGTTTGCGGGTGATAAGCTGTGCTCATGTCTAACCGAGAGCCAAAAGATTTATGCATTGCTTGCCACAGTTCTGAAGTAAAACGTGCATCCCGATCAGAGATAATAGAGGTTGGCACCCCGTGCCTCGAAACCACTTCCTTAAGATAGACGTCTGCTAGAGTGGAGAACGTATCCGTTTCCTTGATAACCAAGAAGTCTGCAGACTTTGTGAGTCGATCCACGATCACCCAAATAGTATAGTTCCCACGTTGAGATCTAGGCAGGCCAGTAACGAAATCCATGGAAATTTGCTCCCATTTCCATTGTGGTATCTCTGGTTGTTGAAGTAGGCCCGATGGTTTCGGGTATTCAGTTTTGACTCTTGCACAAGTCAAACATTTGCTAATGTAAGTTGCTATGTGAGCTTTCATGCTAGGCCACCAGTATGTTGTCTTCAAGTCGTGGTACATCTTATCCGAACCAGGATGTACTGAGTAACGAGACTTATGTGCTTCATCCATTACGAGTTCTCGTAAATTGCCAAAGAGTGGGACCCAAATGCGTCCTGTTACGTAGTAGGCGTCGTCTTCCTTTTGTTCTAACCGTTTCCTTGAGCCACGTAGGGCTTCAGCCCTGATGTTTTCTGGTTTCAAAGCTTCTACCTGAGCATCTCGTATCTGTGCAGGAAGACTAGACTGGATAGTGAGTTGTAAAGCACGTACGCGTCTAGGTGTAGTATCCTTTCGACTGAGGGCGTCGTCCACAACATTGGCTTTGCCCGGATGGTACTTGATGGCACATTCGTAATCATTCAATAGCTTGACCCATCGACGTTGTCGCATGTTTAACTCCTTCTGTTTGAAGATATGCTCGAGACTCCTGTGATCGGTATAAATGGTGCACTTGGTACCGTACAGGTAATGTCTCCATATCTTGAGTGCGAAAACAACAGCTCCCAGCTCCAAATCGTGTGTGGTGTAGTTCCTTTCATGAACTTTGAGTTGGCGCGAAGCATAAGCAATGACTTTATCCCGTTGCATCAATACACAACCAAGACCTTGAATTGACGCGTCGCAATAGACCACAAAATCATCTGTGCCTTGGCGCAATGAGAGGATCGGTGTGCTACAAAGTCTATCCTTTAAGTGCTGGAACGTCGTTTCCTGTGCATCACCCCAACGATAGGTGACACCCTTTTGCGTTAGTAGAGTAAGCGGCTGTGCAATCTTCGATAAGTCTTTGATGAACCTTCTGTAGTAGCCCGCCAAACCCAAGAATTGGCGGATTTCTGTTGGTGTACGGGGTGCATGCCAGTTCTTAATCAAGTCTACCTTGGATGGATCAACATGTATCCCATCCTTGTTTACCACGTGGCCTAGGAAATGGACTTCACGAAGCCAGAAGTCGCATTTCGAAAACTTGGCGTACAGTTGTTCTGTTCGAAGAAGTTCCAAAATAAGTCGCAAATGCTGCTCGTGCTCCTCCTGACTTTTGGAGTAGATCAAAATGTTGTCGATGAATACAATAACGAACTTATCCAGATAGGGTTTGCACACCCTGTTCATAAGATCCATGAAAACTGCAGGCGCATTTGTTAACCCGAATGGCATGACCAGAAACTCGTAGTGGTCGTAGCGTGTTCTGAATGTTGTTTTGGAGACGTCCTCGTCCCGGACTCGCAGTTGATGGTAGCCTAACCTCAGATCAATCTTTGAATAGTAGCTCGACCCTTGCAGCTGATCGAACAAGTCGTCAATGCGTGGGAGAGGATAGCGATTTTTCACGGTCACCTTGTTCAGTTCGCGGTAATCTATGCACATGCGGAAGGTACCGTCTTTCTTCTTCACAAATAATACTGGAGCTCCCCAGGGCGAAGAGCTAGGACGAATGAAACCCTTTTTCAAGAGTTCTTGCAATTGCTTAGACAGTTCTTCTAGTTCGGTTGGAGCTAAGCGATAAGGTGCTCGAGCTATGGGTGCTGCTCCAGGAGCTAGCTCGATCTGAAATTCGACCTGGCGATGAGGCGGTAGCCTAGGTAAATCTTCAGGGAACACTTGAGGAAAGTCGCGTACTACTGGAATATCCTCTATTCGCTTCTCTCTCGTTGATGCGTTAGTAACAAGTGCTAAGATAGCGGTGTGGCCCTTTCGCAAACACTTCTGGGCCTTAAGAAAGGAGATGATGCCCACCACAGCACCACTCTTGTTGCCTTGAATTTCGAGAGGTTATTTACCAGAACGGGGAATACGAACGATCTTCTCCTTGCGTAGGATCTCTGCTTGCTGTTGGGATAACCAATCCATCCCAATGACGATGTCGAAACTACCCAGAACTATAGGAATGAGATCGATAGAGAAAGTCTGACCAGCGAGGATAAGATTACAACCCTTGACTATGTGAGTGGCCTCTAAACTTCTACCATTTGCTAACTCTACGACGCGTTTGGTGTTTAAGGGAGTTGGTGTACGTTTAAGCATTTGACTAACTTTTAGAGACACATAACTGGTATCGGCACCCGAATCAAATAAGACAGTAACATAAAAGTAGTCGAGAAGAAACTTACCCATCACCACGTTAGGATCATTGCTTGCGTCACCCTAACCCAGCACGAACACGTGGCCCCGGGCGCCATTACCATCATTGTTTCCCCCATTGTTATTCCCATTGCCCTGATTATTGTTGTTGTTGTTGTTCTGGTTCTGGTTCTGGTTCTGGTTTAACTGAGGGCAGTTCCGCTTGAAGTGGCCTTCAGCACCACACTGAAAGCACCCCCTGTTTCCTCGCTGTTGCTGCTGCTGGTTCTGTGGAGCGGGTGGTTGTTGTTGATGGTTCTGATTCGCAGGTCGTGAGCTCCTGCAATCCTTAGCTTCATGACCCATCTTGAGATACCTCTGACAACGACCCTTGTTGCACTGACTATTGTGGTGTCTGTTGCATTTGTTGCACTTTGGGAGGTTTCCTCGATATCTACCCTGCCCTTGACTACCAGAAGATTGCTGACCAGGGCTCTGATAGTCATCAGTCCTTCGCAGCTGTGCCTGGGACTGAACTGATGTTGACCCCTTGCTGGAGGCTCCATCCCACTTTCGTTTGTTGTCACTGGCAGTAGCAGAAGTAGTAGTAGTAGTAGTAGCACCGATACGCTTAGGCAGCCTGTTCTGTTCCACTACCTGGTCTGTGAGACGATGAGCAAGACAAGTAACATCCTGGATGGTAGCAAGGTTAGCCGAAGTCACATGGCTTTGAATTTCTAGTACAAGGCCCCTGAGATACAGCTCGATTCGCTTGATGGGAGGATCCACCATAGTTGGACACAAGATGGCCAGCTCGTTTGACCTTTTCGTATACGCCTCTATCTCTGACCCTGTCATCTTTAGGTTAAAGAACTCCACTTCCAACTTGTGGATGTCATCACGACTACAGTATTCCCGCTTGATTAGTTCCTTAAAGTCGTTCCATGGGGTGGCATTGGCAGCTACCAGCCCCAACATTTGCACTTGTGCGTTCCATCAAGTCAACGCAACGCCTTCGAGAGTACAAGTGGCATACTTCACCCTACGAGCCTCAGGGCATTCACACATTTCGAAGACTGACTCGAGCTTCTCGAACCAGTGGAGGAGTCCAACTGCCCCTTCAGTGCCACTGAAAGTACCAGGACGACAGTCCATGAAAGTTTTGAACGTGCACGCAGGCGGCTGAGCGTGCTGGCCTGTTGTGTAAACAAGAATAGGACAAAGTTAAACACAAGAGTTGGTTCATGAGGGTAGGATCTAAAGATCCTAGAGCGAGTTGCAACTGCAGGATATACCTCCTGCTTGGGCGGCTGCAAGCGCTGCAGTAACTTGTTCAGTGATTAAAGCCGCCAACTGGGCTTGAGTTAGGTTAACGCGTCCACTCATGATCTTCATATCAAAGGAAACATGAGTGAGAAAGGTTTGCGTAAGTGCGATGACAGAAGAGAGTAAGCACACATGGGTTTTCAAACAATAGTTGCTACGTTTATCTAAGCATACCATGAGCAAAGTTCTATGAATCTAATAAGTAGGCAATAAAATCATAAACCATATCACCTAGAATGTTGAGTCTTGCACGTGGAGCGAAGCGTCGTTGTGGATCGTTGAGCACTGTACAGGTTATAGTCTGGTTTTAACAAAAAACTTTTTCCCCTTATTAAAACCAAGTTCACTATAACCAATGGCTCTGATACCAATCTGTCACACTCCCAAAATCCACATGCGCAGTATGACCGCTTGGAGGCGTGACTGACCAGGATCAAGCCACCAATCATATTGAACAAAACAAGTATTAAGTAAAATTCAACCACACAATATGAAAGGTGTTCCAAATAAAAAACGTAGTTAAGTGTTTAGCAGAAGCATAATTGTAAAACCTAATGTAAGTATTAAGAACGAAATAAAATAATGTTTTTAGCATGGCTCACACCGCCATGTCCCACAATGACCGCGCCTCCCTGTGCAAGCTCCATGGTTACCTAACGACGTGCAAGGCATGTAACAACGAGTCAACAACAAAGTTGAGCGAGTTCATAGTTGGTTGTTTAGTTATAGTATTCGTTTCGTAAATCGTATGTTCGTTTTGTAAACCAGATATCGTATTAATTCGTATCGCGGTCTCCCAGACATGTTTGCAAAGATTAGTGGGGGCTTCCCATGTGTTACTAGACCGTGCGTATCGACTACTATGAAAATGTAAGTGGTGCCCTAAGTCAATGTCTATCAGCACTGACCCTTTGCCCATAGTCCATTAGTACACGCCCGTCCGACTGGCACGGTGTGAGGTTTGTTAAACCTAATAGCGCTATTAACTAATGACCCGCTCGCCATAGGCCTCGGCGATTAAGTCGATATAAATGAGGGACTTCATGATAGAGGTTTGGTCCAGTGTGAATTCTTGGCATCCTACCCACGGAGGATGGTTGTAGTTACCGTTTAAATCATTAACCCATTCCCAACCCTTGGGAATCCCATGCCTTGGAAAGAATATGAACTCACCTTGGTTTGCTCGGTATGTTAAACTATATGTTCACAAGAAATCAGTCAAATCCTATAGTTATGCACGTACACAATCAGTACATGTTTGTAATGTTTCACATACAATCTACGTCACAAAGTGTTCTTAAGCAATCATCATGCATCATGTAAACAGTTATTCGATTTCATACCATCCATGCTTCACATAAAGGTTTCCTTGGTTTATTTAAACCTAGTTGTTCAATAACTGACTTAACAGAAATATCATACTTAACAGAGTTAACATGTTGACCGAGTTAACCCACTTAACATACTTAACATACATAACAGAGTCAATCAGAATCAATAGGGTTATCACACATATTGAGCTTAGCATACATAACAGGGTTAACATAACTCGGTTAACATACTTTACATATTTGACATGTTTAACAGCGTTGACAACTTAACAGAGTGATAAACTAACTGAGATAATAACTAATCAGATTTAGCAACTAACAGAGTTTGACAACTACTAGAGTTAACAAAAGTAATGGATCACTGTTCAGAATACTTGACTAAAGCACATGCGACGAAATCACATTCCGGGCGAAAACATTATGGACGAAATCACCTTTTTGGCGAAAACACTGGAGGGACGAAATCCCAAAGTGTTTTCGTCGGGTGGGGTATTTTCATCGGCTCCCACAATCATCAACATCGAAATCAGTTACTTTCAGGAACTATAATCATCATCTAACAGTTACATTGTTTTAACAATCATTCGATCTGTATCATAATTCATAATTCATATCCTCATATGATCATCCTCAGATTCAAAGGAGTAAAGCATAACCAGTAAACATCAGATTATTATGATCATCAAGCATCAGGCTGGGAATGCATCAGGACCTAAACAACTTCCATCACAACATCTAATCTATTCTACATGATTCGTGGCAAAAACATCAAGCTATCTGTACCCCATTATGTCATTTAGAGATACACGCACACACAACATCAAACCGATCGTTGACAGTAGACACACACAATCGATCATAACATCGGCTTATAAGGGTTCCTACCAGACCAATTAATTCAATTCGCAACATGATCACAATCATTATGTGCTAACAGTTAATTCATAAAGCCAATCAATAGTAAATCTTGTTTTCAAGCAAACAGTCATCAATAGTTGCTCACTAACCTTAACAGAAGGAACAATAAATCGAAAGACGAACGAGGCTTCGAGTGTACTAGATTGCCGTCGCACACAGGGAAAAGCAATAGGGACTCTAGGGTTTACGAAGTGTTCTAACGCAACACATCTTCGGAGTTATAACGTAAACACAGTTGGGCCCGACGAACACCTTTGGGCCGAAGCCCATACTTCGACGAAATCACTGTGAGTGACGAAAACATGTGTTTTTCGTCGGATAGATGTTTTCGTGTGGGGGGGTATTTCGGGTGGGTTGGTGCTTGGCATGGGATCCATGTTTTGATTAATACACAATTCGTATTATCCTCACAAGATATATAACACATATACACATATCATGTACACCACCAGTCTACAAACAACACTTATAATGCACATCAACTATATATATTAAATCAACATTGAGTGAACAAGTATTGAGTCTAGTCGAGACCTTGAAAACTCGGGTTGTCACATTTATAACTTGGGACAATTATTTAAAGATAATCTTGTATACAGATTTACATGTTTGTCATAGAATTGGGGCCGGTTGGAAGCCATTCATGATTAACCGTCTCACCACTTATAGAACCCACAAAGTAGTTATCCCCAACATGTGGGTTTGTATTTTAGCATTTGCATCTGTCGGGTGTATGCCTACACCCCGAGCATAGGTTGTGGCCATTTTCAAATGAAATGAGCCGAGGATATCAAGGACACGGTCGAATTAACCCCTAATGCTTATGTTATCAAACAAGACAGATTAAAACGGGTTATATAAATTTATTAATCACAATCCAATTAAATGATTTCATACCCGACCAAGTGGTATTATTATAATACCATATCCCAAACCAGTATAAGGAAAATAAGTTAAAAGTATTTACCTGAGCTAAACATGAGAAGTAACTCAGCCGTATATTCCTAAAGCTTTATGATAATACCTTCTACTGAAGCTACTTAATCTGTATGGAAGGTTTAATAACCTATCAGGATGCTAACGGGTCTTTATTTAAGTCAAAGACTTAGACCGGCTAGCTAGAAAGAAACTTTACGGTTCTAAACGCTTAGATTAAGCGGAGACCGGAATAGAATGTGGTTTAGACCCAACAAGTTTGGATACTTGTATAATGTGGGTAAACCAAACACATTCTGGAAATTGAGGTTTTAATGATAAGGTTAAACCCGTTTCGGCTATTTTACGTAAACTGGTCACATAAACTGATCCGAACGCATAAATGCGTAACGGGTAACCAGATGAATTACATACAGGTCTTATTTGTTATTGTTCTTAAAATATGTTAATACATCAGTAGGATGTTAACATATATGCCCAAAAAGTAATTTAAACCAATTTAAGTCCCGTAAGGGCATTTTGGTCATTTTAATAATTATAAAAGAGATTTTTATAACAAACTGAAGTTCTGGTCTTTTGTAATCAGTAAAAATATTTAATTTATCTCATTACATCATTAAGATATTACATATATGTGAGGTTTACCATTTATGGCAAAACTATGCCCCGGAAGGGCATTTTAGTCATTTCATTTAGGCTTTTAAGGACAATTTTTGACATCTGAGTTCATGACTTAATTACGCTATGTTTGACTTTTTGGTTTTTAAGCTAATTAAATGGACTAAGCAGGGATTAAATATCTTACTTAGGTTCCTTGCTATCTTTTCTATACTTGGAATTCTTCTCCTACTGCTTGCAAGCTCTAGAAGTGAGTTATTTGAAAGTTTTTGCAAATGTGAGCACATGAACTATGAACTAGAGCTCCTTATATACTAAGTTGCAAGCATTTGGATGATCTACAGCTGTTAAGGAGGCTCCTAGGATCACCCCAGGTGTCCTAGTGGTAATATAAATCCGTTAAACAACCCCTGATATTGATTACAAGAGGTTAAAGTCGGTTAAAGATGATAACCTGCAGCTGTCCAAAATTTGCTGCCCAGATACAGGCTTTACGGACCGTAAGCCTGACCCTTTATGGTCCGTAACCGATATTGAAATGTATCGCCCAGGTACCTATCTTACGGACCGTAAGCCTTGGCCCTTGCGGTCCGTAAGAGGTTGATCAGAAACATGGTTTCTTTTGATCTTGACGCTTTTGATCCTTCAACTTTTATAATCATTCTTAATTATTTCCGAGAGCGTGTTTCAATACTATATGGTCTCGGATTTAGTAAAAGGTCACTCAGAGGCTTAAATTAGCATGTTGACACTTTTAGTCCCTTTGCATACAAAATCAAATGTTGTCAAGTTTAGTCCTTCGGAATAACTTCGTCACCTGGTTAGGGTTTTGAGACACGTGTCTTCATATGATTTGACATGTTTTTACGTGGTGTTACATCCTCACCCCCTTAAAAGAAATCTCGACCCCAAGATTTACTGGAATAAGTGAGGGTACTTTTGTCGCATAGTGGACTCAACTTCCCACGTATATTCAGGGCCTTTACGGGCATCCCACTTAACTTTCACTATAGGTACATGCTTCCTTCGGAGCTTTTTAACCTGTCGATCCTCGATCGATATAGATCTTTCAACAAACCTCAGGCTCTCATCAATCTGTACTTCTTTATGAGACATTGCTAGCGATTCATCAGCTAGACATTTCTTTAAATTACATATGTGGAACACATTGTGAATTCCACTTAGCTCCTCAGGCAAGTTTAGCTTATAAGCTACACTGCCGACACATTCGATAATCTCGAATGGTCCAATATATCTCGGGCTCAACTTGCCCTTCTTACTAAAACGCATCACTCCTTTCCAGGGTGATACTTTTAGTAAGACTTTATCGCCTACCTCAAACTTTAGAGGTTTTCACCTCTTATCAGCATAACTTTTCTGCCTATCCCTGGCAGCTTTTAGGCGATCACGAATTTGGGCAATCTTGTCCGTTGTTTCAAGGACTATATCAGGTCCTTATAACTGAGCTTCTCCTAATTCCACCCAAAAAACAGGCGTTCTGCATTTTCTTCCATACAAAGCCTCAAAAGGCGCAGCCTGAATGCTGGTAAGGTACCTATTGTTATAGGAAAACTCGATTAAAGGCAGGTGGTCATCCCAGCTAACACCCAAATCAATAACACATGCTCGAAGCATGTCTTCCAAAGTTTGAATTGTACGCTCACTTTGTCCATCAGTTTGAGGATGGTAAGCAGTACTAAAATTTAAACGAGTGTCCAAAGATTGTTGGAAACTTTTCCAAAAGTGAGAGGTGTATCTAATATCTCTATCAGAAATAATAGCCATTGGCATTCCATGGAGGGATACAATTTTATCTACATATAAGTGAGCTATCTTGTCGGAGCTATAAGTCTCCTTGATGGGTAAGAAATGTGCTGACTTAGTCAGTCGATCAACTATGACCCATATAGTATCATTTCTATGCCTTGTTTTTGGTAACTTAGTTATAAAATCCATAGTTACCATCTCCCATTTCCATGTGGGAAGTTCTGGCTGTTGAAGCAGTCCTGATGGCTTTTGATGTTCAGCTTTAATCTGAGCGCAAGTTAGGCACTTAGCTACATGCATGGCAATAGATTTCTTCAAACCTATCCACCAATAATTAGCTTTCAAATCCTGATACATCTTGTCACCTCCAGGGTGAACTGAATATTTGGAGTTGTGAGCTTCCTGGAGGATTACATCTCGAAGTCCTCCATGAATGGGAACCCAGATTCTTCCATTTAGTCTGAGAATTCCATCCTTGCCAGGTGTTAACTGTTCAGCAGTTATACCCAACTTTTCATCTGGAAGGTTAGTTTCCAAAACAACATCTTTCTGTGCAGCTAATAGCCTTTCATTCAGGCTATTCTTCAGTTCAATACTTTTAGCATTAATCCTGATAGGTTTGACTCTCTCCTTTCGGCTTAGAGCATCGGCGACTACATTCGCTTTGCTAGAACGGTAGCGAATTTCACAATCGTAATCATTTAAAGTCTCCATCCAGCGGCGCTGTCTCATATTGAGCTCTTTTTTATTAAATAAGTGTTGAAGACTTTTGTGATCCGAATTGATCACACATTTTGTTCCATACAAATAGTGTCTCCATAACTTTAGTGCGAATACAACGGCACCCAACTCTAAGTCGTGGGTGGTGTAATTCTTTTCATGCACCTTTAGTTGTCGTGATGCATAGGCAATCACCTTGCCTTTTGCATAAGTACACAACCCATACCGGTGTGTGATGCATCACAATAAATGACAAACTCGTCGATTCCTTCGAGAAATGTCAACACTGGAGCATTGCTCAATTTCTGCTTAAGAATCTCAAAGGATTCTTGTTGTTTTGGTCCCCAATCAAATTTTACATTCTTACGGGTCAAAGAAGCCAATGGTGCAGCTATTCTTGAGAAGTTTTCAATGAATCTTCTATAATATCCAGCTAGACCTAGAAAGCTGCGAATTTCTGTTGGCGTCTTCGGTGCTTCCCAATTCATAATGGCTTCTATCTTGGCGGGATCTACTTGGATGCCACGTTCACTAACAACATGTCCAAGGAATTGGACTTCACGAAGCCAGAACTCGCACTTGGAGAATTTAGCATACAGCTTCTCCTGTTGAAGCAATCCTAAGATACATCAAAGGTGCTTCTCATGATCAACTTGACTACAAGAGTAGATAAGTATGTCTTCTATAAAGACAATGACAAACTTATCTAAGTATGGCTTGCAGACTCTATTCATGAGGTCCATGAATGCTGCTGGTGCATTAGTGAGCCCAAAAGGCATCACTAAAAACTCGTAATGTCCATACCTCGTCCTGAATGCCGTTTTAGGCACATCTTCAGTTCGGACCTTAAGTTGATGGTATCCCGTTCTCAAATCAATCTTTGAAAAGAAGCTCGCCCCTTGGAGCTGATCAAATAAGTCGTCAATCCTGGGTAAGGGATATCGATTCTTGATCGTTATCTTGTTTAGCTCACGGTAATCAATACATAAGCGCATTGATCCATCCTTCTTTTTCACAAACAATATTGGAGCTCCCCAAGGTAAAGAGCTGGATTGAATGAAACCCTTTTCCAGTAAGTCGTCCAATTGAGTCCTGAGCTCTTTCATTTCAGTAGGTGCTAGACGTTAGGGGGCTCGTACAATTGGTGCAGATCCTGGGAGAATATCTATCATGAATTCAACTTGTCTATCCGGAGGTAATCCAGGTAATTCATCAGGGAAGACATCAGCATACTCAGAGATAATTGGGATGTCCTCAATCTTGGGTTTCAGGTCATTTATAGTCACTTGTGCCATATAAATGACACACCCGTTCTTCAAACACCTTGATGCTTTGAGAATAGATACATTGTTGGGCAACCCATAATGTGCATCTCCTTGGATAGTGACGGATTCACCAGAAGGGGTTTTGATAATAACTAGCTTTTTATCACAGGCAATTTGGGCTGGGTTATGCGATAACTAATCCATGCCCAAAACTATATCAAACCCAGCCAATTTCATTGGCAAGAGGGATAGCGGAAAAGAATGATTCTTAATGGGTATGAAACATCCATCAAGAAGAGTTGAAGCTGTTTCTAAGGTACCATCAGCAAGCTCTACCCCATATTTTATGTCTAGAGTCTTAATAGGCAGATTCAGCAATTTACAAAACTTATGGTCTACAAAGGACTTATTAGCTCCTGAATCAAATAAGACTCTAGCATAGTTATTATTGATGAAGAAGGTACCTATTATGACGTTCTCGTCGTTCACCGCTTCCCTCGCGTTCATCTGAAAAACTCTCGCATTCGTTTTCTTCGCCTCCTCAGGCTTCTTAGTATTCTTGGGGCAATTTGTTTTGATGTGCCCCTTTTCATTGCAACCATAACAGGTTGCGTCCTTGATGTTCCGGCACTCTACAGACTTGTGCCCTTTCTTTTTGCAAATCCCACATGGTTTGGCTTGTGGGTCTTGGTTGCACTTCCCAAAGTGCCTTTTGTTGCAAGTTTTGCACCTGGGCTTGTCACTGGACTGCCCTTTCTTAAAACCAAAGTTCCCTTTGCTTTTCTTGTTTGACTGAGGAGACTTTTCTTCCTCCCTTTTCCTCTTCCCATCATCGGTAGCTTTCTTTTCCCTACTCCTCACAACATCAAGAGTGAGGGACAAAGATAGATCCACAGCAGATCTATAAGTGGTTGGCTTAGAAGCCTTAACATTCCCTTTCACTTCAGGGGACAAACCACCGATGAAACGCGCAATGCGTTTGGGTTCAGGGGTGACCAAGTATGGTACAAGCCTAGACATCGAATTGAAGCTGGTCACACAAGACCTACAATCCAGATCCTTCATCACCAAGGTGAGGAAGTCAGTTTCAATCCTCTCAACTTCATGTTGAGGACAGTAAGTGTCCTTTACCAAATCAACAAACTTGTCCCAGGAAAGGTTATACAAATGAACCTTTCCATTGGACTGTACTAACGCTTTCCACCAAGTGAGGGCATCGCCCTTGAAAGATTGAGACACAAACATAACTATGTCTTCCTTAGCACATCCACTGATGTCAATCACAGTCTCTATTTCGTCTAACCATTTCATGCAGTCGATTGCTCCCTTTTCTCCTGTAAAATCCCTCTGTTTACAGGAGATGAAATACTTATAGGTACAACTCTTTTTGTACTTAGGAGTCTGGTTCAACACCACTTTTTGAGACTCAGATCTCTAGTTGGATGAATGCTGAGATTCATCCCTTTTTGATGCATGCGACTGTGACAATGGTTTCGTATGAGTTTTGGACCGAACATTACTTGGTTCCTTGAATATTTTATCCACCGCTTGAGCAACCGCGGTGTCAATCATTGCTTGCAGTTCAGCATTTGTAAGATTAATTCTTGCCTCATTATTGTTTTCTTCCCGTGGATGACTGTTTACTTCATCAGATCCAGCCATGATTTGGGTACTAAATCAACAATAATGACATATTTAAATCATATAATGAATCATCGTATTGATGTCTAGATGGTCATGGTATTATTAAACTGTACAGACCATTTTAAGTAATAATAATAATCAATAGGATATAGTCCTTTATATTTATTAGACAGGAGAATATAATTCACAACTGTCAATGTCATAAAGGACATTTTTATACAGCACAAGGCCCGTCTCGAAGGACATTTAGATGGCACAAAAGCCTTGTCACAAGGACAATTAGAATATAACCAATGATCTCTTGGATCGGTGATCCTTTAAAGTCGAACAAGGTTCATCACCTTCTTGACAAGAAGTTTATAAAATAAAAATATCATTGTCATTATTATACCTTTGCTTATAAGCATACATCTCAATTGGATGTTTTAGGTATATGCATCATATTGATGCTTATTAGCCATGATTCATACTGATAATATAGGCTATGGAAGTGACTTGGGAAGGTCCAAGTACATTTGGAAGCTTGTGTGTTTTCTCGTACCGCACAACCAGGAATGTTAACATGTTTTCAGATGTTAACAGGGAGTTATTTTCTTAAAAAGGTTGTACCATCATAGCCATTAATATTTTGGCTAGGTTATACCCTTAAGAATTTCTTTAGCAGATCAATTAAAATTTGAAATGATGATGTAATAAAATACATATTTAAAAAAATCAAAAATAAACTTCATTAAATCATAAAACTAGTACAAAGATGCCCTAAACGGGACTTGAAATAACTCACTGCCCACGCAGGGACTACAGAAATAGAAAATAAGTCCACGCAGGGACTTGGTACAGAAAATAAAATAATGTCCTCGCAGGGACTTGATTCAAAGATAATACAAGATAAAATAAACAACTTCCTACTTCTTCTTGCCTTTAATGAGATTCGCAAGGCCCTTAAGAAAGTTGTTATGCTTCTTTTTGGTTTCATCTGCTTCACACTCAAGCCTGTCTAACCTCTGCAGTATTTCTTGGGTTTGCTCCTGTTGAGGAGGAGGAGGTTGCTGGTAAGGTGGGTATTGATACCCCTGCACCGGATATCCAGTTGGGTAAACTGGTGGGTAAGAAGAAGGATAAAGTGCATTATACTGTGCAGCAGTAAGATATAGATCATGGGTTCCATAATCCGTTGGATATCCAGATGGGTTATACCCAGATGAACCTGGGTATGTTGGTATTGGGTTGTTAAAACCCACTGGCGGTGGCGGTGGTGCATAAGAAACTGGTGGAGGATTGTCCTCTGGCACCACATGCGAGGGTCCACCCATATTGGAGTCCTCGGGAATAGGAGGGTAAGAGCTTGAACCATGAGGGGAATGAAACCGTGGTCCCCCACGCACAGACATTCGTGCGTTCCTCCTTTGCCTAGGCGGCTCGGGAGGTGGTTGTTGAGGTGGTTCCTCAACGGGAAGAGGTGGAGGAGTGACAGCTTCAAGGTAAGGCTCATTCAAAGGAGGTTGAGCCGGGGAGTTATGATATGAAGGGGTGAATTCCCATTCATACTTTCACCACCATTCTTTAAATGGATCGGGCCCTTGGTACGGAGATCCTTGATATGGAGAACCGCTCGAGATACTGATAGGGTGTTCCGGTTTGCATTTCTGGGTCAGGGTCGTCGTCCATTTCCATCTCCTGAGAGAAGTGATCTTCGGGTCCCAAGGGATTGAAATCAAAAAGATTGTTGACATAATCATTGGGATTGAATTGAGCTGGGGAATAAATGGAATCGGAGTGATGGAAAGAATGGGAGTGTAAAGAGTGGTGAGATTGGTTCGAATGGTGTGATTCTTGAGAGTGATGGGAATGTTGGGGCTCATCAGGAATGTGTAGCCCAAAGTATGGAGGATCGGATGGTGAGGATCCTAGTGAAACAGAATGCCTCGCCGGCTCGAAGTTTTGACTCCAATGGTCTCGAGAGTCGGAACAAGAGAAAGTTGCTGACGGGGTACGTCGATGGGAAGTTCTTGCCTGGCCTGATGGCCCTCCTCTCATTGGTCCCTTTCCTTTGCCTCTTACACGTGGCGGCATTTTCCAATTAGTTAACCTGTTAAAACAAGTAAATATAATATAAACGATAAAAAGGAAAGTTAAGAATAAATCCTAGGTCATTAGCCTAGACTCGAAAGTCTAAGGAATGTGCTTATTGTGTCATTGAGATTAAACAAAAAAGATTAGTGTTTAATTCACTCAATGTTGGCTCTGATACCAACCTGTCACACCCCGATATTTCCACATATGACCGGTGGGCCCTGCGGGGAGTATCGTGACGTAGTTGATATCATCATAGTCAATATACACAATATAATAGCACAGCGGATGGCTTGGTGAAATAACTATTACAAACCATAATGTCTGAGTGTTCGAAGAAAGAATATACAGACTGGATTGTAATAAGATCCACAGGTGGATCATAAATAAAATACAAGAAACGGAAAAACAACAGACTCCAGGTATCTAGGGATTTGCAAGATCCTCTTATATGACACCTAGTAGCTCCAGCCTATTTACAAGAGGTACCTGTCAATCAATCTTTAGAAAATACGTCAGTTTACACTGGTAAATACAATTAACTGACTATTTTGAAAATATTTATGAAAATTGATTTAAGTGCACACGGCAAAAATCAGTTATAACTTGGGACAATTATTTAAAGATAATCTTGTATACAAATTTACATGTTTGTCATACAATTGGGGCCGGTTGGAAGCAAGTCATGATTAACCGACTCACTACTTATAGAACCCACAAAGGAGTTATCCCCAACATGTGGGTTTATATTTTAGCATTTGCATCCGTCAGGTGTATGCCTACACCCCGTGCATAGGTCGTGGCCATTTTCAAAAGAAATGAGCCGAGGATATCCAGGACACGGTCGAATTAACCCCCAATGCTTATGTTATCAAACAAGACAGATTAAAACGGGTTATATAAATTTATTTATCACAATCCGATTAAATGATTTCATACCCGACCAAGTGGTATTATTATAATACCATATCCCAAACCCGTATAAGGGAAATAAGTTAAAAGTATTTACCTGAGCTAAATATGAGAAGTAACTCAGCCATATATTCCTAAAGCTTTATGATAATACCTTCTACTGAAGCTACTTAATCTGTATGGAAGGTTTAATAACCTATTAGGATGCTAACGGGTCTTTATTTAAGTCAAAGACTTAGACCGGCTAGCTAGAAAGAAACTTTACGGTTCTAAACGCTTAGATTAAGCGGAGACCGGAATAGAATGTGGTTTAGACCCGACAAGTTTGGATACTAGTATAATGTGGGTAAACCAAAAACATTCTGGAAATTGAGGTTTTAATGATAAGGTTAAACCCGTTTCGGCTATTTTACGTAAACTAGTCACATAAACCGATCCGAACGCATAAATACGTAACGGGTAACCAGATGAATTACATACAGGTCTTATTTTTTATTATGCTTAAAATATGTTAATACATCAGTAGGATGTTAACATATATGCCCGAAAAGTAATTTAAACCAATTTAAGTCCCGTAAGGGCATTTTAGTCATTTTAATAATTATAAAGAGATTTTTTATAACAAACTGAAGTTCTGGTCTTTCGTAATCAGTAAAAATATTTAATTTATCTCATTACATCAGTAAGATATTACATATATGTGAGGTTTACCATTTATGGCCAAACTATGCCCCGGAAGGGCATTTTGGTCATTTCATTTAGGCTTTTAAGGACATTTTTGGAAATATGAGTTCATGACTTATACCTACTGTAATTATATTTAATTTTTTTAAAAAATTCAGTATGTAACAAGTCTTAGGTGTTAAATATGGTTTTACACCATACTATGCACCTAATTAGTGTAAAACTCGCTAATTGACGATAATCAAGATGTTTATGTAATTCTGAGATTTTGATCAGTTTTAGATGCTCAAAATAATTTATTTAATGTATGAAATCAGTAGGAAAAAATTTGGCATTCAAATCATTTGTTAATCTCATTTTATGCCTAAAAAGGGTATTATCGTCATTAACCGAATTACACAAGAACTTATGATTTCAACAAATTATTATCTGACCAAAAATCTTAAAATTCATTAAAAATAATATCTTAACAGCAGGTAATGAGTTTTGGTTCAAAATCCAAGTTTAAACATGTCTTATACAAGATATCGCAATTTAATTAACAAAAAGCTTCTAATTACGATATCGAGGATAACTCCTATTTGAGACCAAGAACTGATGTCAAATTTTTGGGACAAGCTTATATATCAGTAACAAAGGTTTTTGTCCTCTCACATTTCTAAAAATGTCATTTATATGTCAAAAGGGAATTTACGGCATTTATAAGAATATTAACAAATACGAGCATATAACTCAAACCAATAACGACCAAGCAATATAACTCCAGGAGGTTACACTACTATATAATATGGCCCTAATGGAAGCTTAAAACATGGGAGAATTATGTGACACCTGTGTCACTTCAACCATCAAACAAATGCCAAACCAATGAAATATTGTATTTAATACTTGGGATTTGTAAAAATATGTGTATCGTTTGCACATATCAACTCTTGATCGATTTCAAGCTTTAAATCGCTTTCTGGAAGGTTATACGCGCTCTGATGCATAAATATAACCAGTTTAATGCAACGAACACTCCGGAATAGTGAAATTGGCTTAATATACCTTAAATAACCTCTATATATACCTTAGAAATAAGTTTTGGATGGTTTGGTGTGTTGAAATCAAGTTTGTTCGATCGCAGGGACTAATTGTGTCAAACTGCGAAACTATACCGATTTGTATAGTAACGAACATTCCGGAACTTGATCATAAGTTAAACATACCCTAAATATCCTTTAAATAGTTTAGAAATAGGCTTTAAGGGGTTCAGTATGCTAAAATAAACTTTATTGATCAATAGGGACTAAAAGCGTCAAAAAGTGCATAAGTTTGCATTTTCGCGCATAACTTACGTTCTGAATACATCCGGACATCCAAAAATTTATGTAAGCACTAAAATATTTTATTTTAGTGTTTGGCTTGTCAAAAATCCATTCATCGCGCAATTTGGACCGTTTTTACGTCCGTTACGACTTCCGTCGTAATTAACCGAACAACGCAACCGTACGGCCAAACGAACCGACATCCGAGATATTTTTGAGCACATTTTAAGTTCCCTATACTTTAACTTCATTTTAGAGCTTTGAAATGGGGTTAACGGGCCTTAAACGTGTCAAAAATGACTTAAATGCATGACAGGGACTAAATCTGTAATTCTGCCAAAGTTGTACCTTGCGCACCTCAACACTGTCAGTGTTGATGTCCGTAAGCAAGTCACCAGCACAGCAGAATGTTGCAAACAGCCTGTTTTCAGCTGTTATGCACTCCTTTCTCACTTGCAAATGGTTTCTAGCAATCCTATGGGCTCCCATGGGTTTTTAATTCAGTGGGTATGTGTTGTACGGCTGAGATTTAACGCTTGGGAAACAAGAAATGATCTTAACGGCTCTACATTTCCTATATATACCCCCCCCCCCATGTCTTGCTCATTTTCCCTCACATTTGAAATCTGATTCAAAGCTCTCTAAGTGGAAGTTTATATGCTTCCTACCTGAGAGTGAATCGGGTTCAAATCTTGCGGGGACCCTTTGTAAGTGTTCCTTCGTTCTTTTTATGCATTTTTAGCTTGAAAGTCAAACTGTGTTTGACTTTCTGCATTGACCAGTTTATGGTCAATGCGAAGTTCGCTTGAACTTCATAACTTGAGCGTAATCACGATGGTCATAGTCCCTACTGATTACCACGTTATCTAGGCTCAGTGACGAGTCGTAGTTTCGGCCAAAATGGGTGTTCTCGCGTATTTTGTAACCAAACTACTTTTAGGTATCAAAACCGTTTGTTTTGATACCATACCTGTTTTCTAACTAAACTAAACATGTTTCGACATGTTTAGCTCATCACTTTTTAGATTAGTGCTTATGTAGAGTCGTAAGTCAAGCGCTCTAAACAACCGCTTAGACTTACGAACTAGACCCGTTTGGTCGATCTTTAGGATCCGACCAAACACATTAGGTGACCATAGTTGTATAGGGAGTAACCTTTCAAGATTATACCTTATGGTCACCTAGTTTAAGTAGTTGTATGATAGGTAGTTTATATGCCTTAGGTAAATTACCAAAATACCCTTTTCATGTGTAATTAGTAATTAAGCATATGTAACCTAAACTTTTGTCATTTAACTGATTATGTAACATAATTAAGTATGTTAGGGCATATAATACTTGTCATAGGACTAGTTAGGCGGTCTGAACGCGTTATACGCGAACGACGCGTTAAAGTAGCATAAGCTACCTAAACGGGTCGTGACGGGTCGTAAGCACTTAGGTTAGGTTTCCTTTAGTATGTAGGCCTTGTTGAACCGTATCATATGAGTTCCCACGCTCATTTGGTCCACGAGACCTCATACTATCCAATCCCCCGATTTAGGTCCGGTTATTTATGTAGTTACCTATATTAGGTACCGTTTGATTTCCGGGACTCCTCTAGCTTGCTTGGTAGTTGTTCAAGACTTCTAAGCACTCTCGAGTGAGTACATAGTCCCCTCTTTTACTGTTTTCAAACTGTTTTGGGGTGAAGCATGTGTACCTATCTGTTATTTTCATGTTTTCCAAAAGTATAATTGATTATACATGTTAGTACTTATCTGTTGACAAACTGAATGACTATTTATGGTTTAAACACTGATTTTTTCAAAGACTATAACATTAATTGTTGAATTGTACTTATTTTGTTCACCAGACCGGTTGGTAGTATGATATAGCGCTATAGGATTTGACACCCCATTCCTGTTGTCATGGAATGTCTGAAACCAATTTGTTTCTCCATCCAAATAGGGATTGCCTTTGTGGTATCCCTATAGTCTCAAAGGTGTATTTTGATGCACTAGGTCTGAATGAATTCTTAAGTCTCATTATTTTTGTATATTAAGTTATACTCCCAAAAGTATAGTTTGATATGCTCTCATATGTGACAATGTACAAAACCAACATGTATTTTGTTAATCATTAAAACATATTTTGATATGTTATTTACAAAACCAAAACATAGTTTAATATGTTATTTATCACATCCAAAGCATATTTTGATATGTTATTTACAAAACCAAAACATATTTTAATATGTTATTTATCCAAAGTATACTTTTGATATACTACTGAAAATTTATTTACTTTAACAACTAAAGTGTATTTAATATACTATTGTTTTGCAATTGGGTTTTAGGGTTAGTGTTTAGATAACGGGACGGGTGTAATATGATGAAAACATGGTAGATACGCCGCTGGTACTTCTTATATATAAGTGTTTTCATTGCATTACATACCGTGGCGTTATTTAGTACACTTGGGTTAACGGTTTTGGAACTGAAATATATTTTAATATATTACTTATTCGACTTTCTTAGAACCAAAGTATATTTTTATATATACTATGAATCTTTTTATCAAAATATTGTTTTTCAAACAATATATTTTTATAACAAACTTATTCTACTTACTTATTAAATTCCTATGTCTTATTACCTTATATCATTCGATTTCTTATAAATGATTTATAAAAGAAAACCTTTTTCAAGGATCATGGCTGCTTTTATTAAAACTTTTTCTTTAAACTCATAAGTCATGAATCCTATTTTCACAAAACCTATGTATCTCACAGGCATTTTTATGCTGACGTACCTATTTTTACACATGTTTCAGGTGCTGCTTTGTGATGATTGATGATATATGCTACACTTAGGATGGACTCGTGCCTTAGCGACTTTAAAACTTGAAAGATAATAGTTGTACTTATTTGATTGTATTAAAACAATGAGTTCATTTATTCAATAAAACAAAATTATTTATTCCATGGTTGTGAAACAATGATTCTGTTACAACACTCCCCGACGTTTCCGCCACGTTTTGTTGTTTCACGTGGTCGGGGTGTGACAGAAAAGTTGGTATCAGAGCCAATGGTTATAGGGAATTAGGTTATTAGTAATGCTTTGACCTAGACTATAACCTTCCTAGGACCCTAACACAAGTTTTCTTGTGTTTAGTTTTAAAACAATACCGTCACTTATTCTTAGGTGACAACCACAATAAGAACACAAATTTCTATCCCGCTTTGAAAACTAATCATCTGTTCTAGGATGATTTATTGTAAGGTTTTGAACCCTTTAAGTTTTCAAATCCCGTCAAAGTTGGTCTAAATAATGTGAACACGTGCAAACTGGAAGGGTGGGTGCCTGTACCCTGAGTTTTCTGTCTAAGGCTAGAGTGTTCGTACAAATCCACATAATCGGACCAGTCACTCTTACCTGGGAACTCTTGGGGTGAGTGTCCACTTATAGGCGAGCATGTCTTCGCGATACATTATTTTTGACCTATTTACTTTGAATAATCACCAAGGTCGTTTGTTGCTTTGTAGTAACAAACAAATGACCACTATCCTTGCTTTCATCAGATTTGTTTCTTCTCATTCTTTTCGTCTAATTCTCTCACTCGTTTCCTTTCATGTTCCTCTTTTAGAATGCCTCCTCGACGCGACAATCAGATGGCGAATGCCGAACTGGCGGAAATCATCGCGCAGCAAATGGCTGCTGCCTTCCCAAATCTTTATGCTCAAATGATTCAAGCCATCAACAACAACAATGCTCCATGCAATTTCAAGGATTTTAATTCGGCTAAACCGCTCAAGTTTAGTGGTTCTGAGGGAGCAACTGGGCTTCTTCAATGGTTCGAGAGCATTGAGAATACTTTCCGTCACGTTCAGTGTCCTGAAAATCGCAAGGACGAGTTTTCTACGAGTGTATTCCAGAAAAGGGCTCTTACGTGGTGGAACGGGGTTATGAGAGACCGCGGTGCTGAGGTTGCATTAGCACAGACTTGGGCCGAGCTTATGGCTCTTATGATGAAGGAATTATGTCCTCATCATGAGCTAAGGGCTCTAGAAAGGGAATTTGATGATTTGAAGCAAGACAGTGGAGAACATCGAGCCTATACTGACCGTTATGAAGAATTGAGCCTATTATGTCCTGCTATGGTTACGCCTCTGGATAAGGCGATTGAGAAATACATTGATGGTCTTCCTGACGTAATTCAGGATATTGTTACTGGCAGCAACCCTACTACTGTCAGACAAGCCATTGAATTGTCTGCCACTCTGACTGAATCCCATATCAGGAAGCGCAAGCTATTTCGGAAGGGCGACTCAAGACCATCTGACAAGACTGCTCAAGTGGAACCAAAGGAAGAAAATGCTGAGGTGTCCAAGAAGAAGAAGCGCAAAGCCTCTCAAAACTACGCTGTAACTGCTCAAGACAAACAGATTGCACCAAACCAGCCAGCACAACCTCGCAAAAGGCAAAACTATGTTGGCACCGCACCTTTGTGCAATAAATGCAACCGTCATCATCTGGAGCAAGAGCAATGCCACAAATGTACCCACTGTGGGCGATTGGGACATTTGATCAACGTTTGCCGTTATGCAAATCAAGCTGTTGCAAACCCTGCTGCTGTTCAAGCACGGTTCCCTCCCGGGTCATGTTATAACTGTGGTGACCTTACTCACTACAGAAACAATTTCCCAAGACTCGTTAACATACCTCCAGCTCGTGGACGGGTGTTTAACATCAATGAGGCAAACGTGAACAATGATGCAGCAGTGAACAATTAGTGTTTTGTTATTTCCTTTGGTTGTTATCTTTTGACATTTAAAGACAAGTCAGTTGTTATATAAATAAAAATTCATCGTTTTTATTTTTGCAAAACTGATACGATTGTGTGAATGTTTGATGCAACCTTATGATGTCAACCCAAAGACAAACTACTCGTGTGGTTATGTTATTTTATGATCACTTGTGATCTCCCCAAGAACCTTAAATACCCGTTTCTTTTAAGAAACAAAGCCAAATTCCTCTTAAGATCTTTCTATCTCCATAGTTAGATTCTTGTGTTTAAAGTGCCAAATGAAATCCTCGGATTGGATTCCTGATGTGCTTTAAATACCTGTGACCAAACATAACAAATTAATAATCAAGTTAATCAATTATGCGATTATGTGCTTAAGTATTTTCTTATATGTTTTGTGTTTTTATGTGATCCATCCAAATCCTCATAGAATCTTCCATATCTCATATATGGGATTCATAGTAGGATATCTAAAGGTACTATCTTAAATCCTTAATGGACTTCAACGTTGTAGTTAAGTTCCATGGGTTATAAAGTACTATTTTATAAATTGGACCCCCTTGAGTGGTCTAGTTAAACAGATTGATTTGAAAATCTGGTTAGAATTTTCATGTGATGATATAATTGAAAAGATCCATTTAAATGGTCTATTTAAGGAGATCGTACGACGGTCTAGTTAAGAAGATCATGTGTTGATCTAGTTAAAAAGATCGTTCGTTGATCTAGTTAAAAAGATCCTTTGGTGGTCTAGTCAAGTCGCTTCATGTTTATTCAATTTATTTTTCCCCTACGCATTATGAAATGGATTGTGCGGACTGTGCAAGGAATTACGTAATTATGGAGGCCTACATAATTATGGAATTCAGTGCACAGAAACCACAAGAAGTTTTGTCATGTGTTAAGACCTATAGTGACAAGAGTAATGATACGGGAGAAGTCTTGGACGTCGACCAATGTCATCTATTCTTACACTCCTCAATTCTGATTTCAAGCACACACAAGTTTCCTATGATAAGTCTTCACGGGAAACGTATTCCTGTCCGTAGTTTGAAACCCCATGTTTTGCTAACTACAAGGACTTCACTTTGAGGGTTGACAATTTCGCTAAGAACCCTATCATGGCCCAGAGTTCTACTTAGGTTTCAAGGGATTCATTCGAAAGCGAAAACATCACAATTGTCCTCACAAGTTTCTCCAAAAATTAAATTTCGGGATGAAATTTCCTAAAGTAGGGGAGACTGTGACACCTGTGTCACTTCAACCATTAAACAAATGCCAAACCAATGAAATATTGTATTTCATACTTGGGATTTGTAAAAATATGTGTATCGTTTGCACATATCAACTCTTGATCGATTTCAAGCTTTAAATCGCTTTCTGGAAGGTTATACGCGCTCTGATGCATAAATATAACTAGTTTAATGCAACGAACACTCCGGAATAGTGAAATTGGCTTAACATACCTTAAATAACCTCCATGTACCTTAGAAATAAGTTTTGGATGGTTTGGTGTGTTGAAATCAAGTTTGTTCGATCGTGGGGACTAATTGTGTCAAACTGCGAAACTAAACCGATTTGTATAGTAACGAACATTCTGGAACTTGATCATAAGTTAAACATACCATAAATATCCTTTAAATAGCTTAGAAATAGGCTTTAAGGGGTTCGGTATGCTAAAATAAACTTTATTGATCAATAGGGACTAAAAGCGTCAAAAAGTGCATAAGTTTGCATTTTCGCGCATAACTTACGTTCTGAATATATCCGGACATCCAAAAATTTATGTAAGCACTAAAATATTTTATTTTAGTGTTTGGCTTGTCAAAAATCCATTCGTCGCGCAATTTGGACCGTTTTTACGTCCGTTACGACTTCCGTCGTAATTAACCGAACAACGCAACCGTACGGCCAAACAAACCGACATCCGAGATATTTTTGAGCACATTTTAAGTTCCATATACTTTAACTTCATTTTAGAGCCTTGAAATGGGGTTAACGGGCCTTAAACGTGTAAAAAATGACTTAAATGCATGACAGGGATTAAATCTGTAATTCTGCCAAAGTTGTACCTTGCGCACCTCAACACTGTCAGTGTTGAGGTCCGTAAGCAAGTCACCAGCACAGCAGAATGTTGCAAACAGCCTGTTTTCAGCTGTTATGCACTCCTTTCTCACTTGCAAATGGTTTCTAGCAATCCTATGGGCTCCCATGGGTTTTTAATTCAGTGGGTATGTGTTGTACGGCTGAGATTTAACGCTTGGGAAACAAGAAATGATCTTAACGGCTCTACATTTCCTATATATACCCCCCCCCACGTCTTGCTCATTTTCCCTCACATTTGAAATCTGATTCAAAGCTCTCTAAGTGGAAGTTTATATGCTTCCTACCTGAGAGTGAATCGGGTTCAAATCTTGCGGGGACCCTTTGTAAGTGTTCATTCTTTCTTTTTATGCGTTTTTAGCTTGAAAGTCAAACTGTGTTTGACTTTCTGCATTGACCAATTTATGGTCAATGCGAAGTTCGTTTGAACTTCATAACGTGAGCGTAATCACGATGGTCATAGTCCCTAGTGACTATACCTACTGATTACCACGTTATCTAGGCTCAGTGACGAGTCGTAGTTTCGGCCAAAATGCGTGTTCTCGCGTATTTTGTAACCAAACTACTTTTAGGTATCAAAACCGTTTGTTTTGATACCAAACCTGTTTTCTAACTTAACTAAACATGTTTCGACATGTTTAGCTCATCACTTTATAGATTAGTGCTTATGTAGAGTCGTAAGTCAAGCGGTCTAAACAACCGCTTAGACTTACGAACTAGACCCGTTTGGTCGATCTTTAGGATCCGACCAAACACATTAGGTGACCATAGTTGTATAGGGAATAACCTTTCAAGGTTATACCTTATGGTCACCTAGTTTAAGTAGTTGTATGATAGGTAGTTTATATGCCTTAGGTAAATTACCAAAATACCCTTTTCATGTGTAATTAGTAATTAAGCATATGTAACCTAAACTTTTGTCATTTAACTGATTATGTAACATAATTAAGTATGTTAGGGCATATAATACTTTTCATAGGACTAGTTAGGCGATATGAACGCGTTATACGCGTACGACGCGTTAAAGTAGCATAAGCTACCTAAACGGGTCGTGACGGGTCGTAAGCACTTAGGTTAGGTTTCCTTTAGTATGTAGGCCTTGTTAAACCGTATCATATGAGTTCCCACGCTCATTTGGTCCACGAGACCTCATACTATCCAATCCCCCGATTTAGGTCCGGTTATTTATGTAGTTACCTATATTAGGTACCGTTTGATTTCCGGGACTCCTCTAGCTTGCTTGGTAGTTGTTCAAGACTTCTAAGCACTCTTGAGTGAGTACATAGTCCCCTCTTTTACTGTTTTCAAACTGTTTTGGGGTGAAGCATGTGTACCTATCTGTTATTTTCATGTTTTCCAAAAGTATAATTGATTATACATGTTAGTACTTATCTGTTGACAAACTGAATGACTATTTATGGTTTAAACACTGATTTTTTCAAAGACTATAACATTAATTGTTGAATTGTACTTATTTTGTTCACCAGACCGGTTGGTAGTATGATATAGCGCTATAGGATTTGACACCCCATTCCTGTTGTCATGGAATGTCTGAAACCAATTTGTTTCTCCATCCAAATAGGGATTGCCTTTGTGGTATCCCTATAGTCTCAAAGGTGTATTTTGATGCACTAGGTCTGAATGAATTCTTAAGTCTCATTATTTTTGTATATTAAGTTATACTCCCAAAAGTATAGTTTGATATGCTCTCATATGTGACAATGTACAAAACCAACATGTATTTTGTTAATCATTAAAACATATTTTGATATGTTATTTACAAAACCAAAACATAGTTTAATATGTTATTTATCACATCCAAAGCATATTTTGATATGTTATTTACAAAACCAAAACATATTTTAATATGTTATTTATCCAAAGTATACTTTTGATATACTACTGAAAATTTATTTACTTTAACAACTAAAGTGTATTTAATATACTATTGTTTTGCAATTGGGTTTTAGGGTTAGTGTTTAGATAACGGGACGGGTGTAATATGATGAAAACATGGTAGATACGCCGCTGGTACTTCTTATATATAAGTGTTTTCATTGCATTACATACCGTGGCGTTATTTAGTACACTTGGGTTAACGGTTTTGGAACTGAAATATATTTTAATATATTACTTATTCGACTTTCTTAGAACCAAAGTATATTTTTATATATACTATGAATCTTTTTATCAAAATATTGTTTTTCAAACAATATATTTTTATAACAAACTTATTCTACTTACTTATTAAATTCCTATGTCTTATTACCTTATATCATTCGATTTCTTATAAATGATTTATAAAAGAAAACCTTTTTCAAGGATCATGGCTGCTTTTATTAAAACTTTTTCTTTAAACTCATAAGTCATGAATCCTATTTTCACAAAACCTATGTATCTCACAGGCATTTTTATGCTGACGTACCTATTTTTACACATGTTTCAGGTGCTGCTTTGTGATGATTGATGATATATGCTACACTTAGGATGGACTCGTGCCTTAGCGACTTTAAAACTTGAAAGATAATAGTTGTACTTATTTGATTGTATTAAAACAATGAGTTCATTTATTCAATAAAACAAAATTATTTATTCCATGGTTGTGAAACAATGATTCTGTTACAACACTCCCCGACGTTTCCGCCACGTTTTGTTGTTTCACGTGGTCGGGGTGTGACAGAAAAGTTGGTATCAGAGCCAATGGTTATAGGGAATTAGGTTATTAGTAATGCTTTGACCTAGACTATAACCTTCCTAGGACCCTAACACAAGTTTTCTTGTGTTTAGTTTTAAAACAATACCGTCACTTATTCTTAGGTGACAACCACAATAAGAACACAAATTTCTATCCCGCTTTGAAAACTAATCATCTGTTCTAGGATGATTTATTGTAAGGTTTTGAACCCTTTAAGTTTTCAAATCCCGTCAAAGTTGGTCTAAATAATGTGAACACGTGCAAACTGGAAGGGTGGGTGCCTGTACCCTGAGTTTTCTGTCTAAGGCTAGAGTGTTCGTACAAATCCACATAATCGGACCAGTCACTCTTACCTGGGAACTCTTGGGGTGAGTGTCCACTTATAGGCGAGCATGTCTTCGCGATACATTATTTTTGACCTATTTACTTTGAATAATCACCAAGGTCGTTTGTTGCTTTGTAGTAACAAACAAATGACCACTATCCTTGCTTTCATCAGATTTGTTTCTTCTCATTCTTTTCGTCTAATTCTCTCACTCGTTTCCTTTCATGTTCCTCTTTTAGAATGCCTCCTCGACGCGACAATCAGATGGCGAATGCCGAACTGGCGGAAATCATCGCGCAGCAAATGGCTGCTGCCTTCCCAAATCTTTATGCTCAAATGATTCAAGCCATCAACAACAACAATGCTCCATGCAATTTCAAGGATTTTAATTCGGCTAAACCGCTCAAGTTTAGTGGTTCTGAGGGAGCAACTGGGCTTCTTCAATGGTTCGAGAGCATTGAGAATACTTTCCGTCACGTTCAGTGTCCTGAAAATCGCAAGGACGAGTTTTCTACGAGTGTATTCCAGAAAAGGGCTCTTACGTGGTGGAACGGGGTTATGAGAGACCGCGGTGCTGAGGTTGCATTAGCACAGACTTGGGCCGAGCTTATGGCTCTTATGATGAAGGAATTATGTCCTCATCATGAGCTAAGGGCTCTAGAAAGGGAATTTGATGATTTGAAGCAAGACAGTGGAGAACATCGAGCCTATACTGACCGTTATGAAGAATTGAGCCTATTATGTCCTGCTATGGTTACGCCTCTGGATAAGGCGATTGAGAAATACATTGATGGTCTTCCTGACGTAATTCAGGATATTGTTACTGGCAGCAACCCTACTACTGTCAGACAAGCCATTGAATTGTCTGCCACTCTGACTGAATCCCATATCAGGAAGCGCAAGCTATTTCGGAAGGGCGACTCAAGACCATCTGACAAGACTGCTCAAGTGGAACCAAAGGAAGAAAATGCTGAGGTGTCCAAGAAGAAGAAGCGCAAAGCCTCTCAAAACTACGCTGTAACTGCTCAAGACAAACAGATTGCACCAAACCAGCCAGCACAACCTCGCAAAAGGCAAAACTATGTTGGCACCGCACCTTTGTGCAATAAATGCAACCGTCATCATCTGGAGCAAGAGCAATGCCACAAATGTACCCACTGTGGGCGATTGGGACATTTGATCAACGTTTGCCGTTATGCAAATCAAGCTGCTGCAAACCCTGCTGCTGTTCAAGCACGGTTCCCTCCCGGGTCATGTTATAACTGTGGTGACCTTACTCACTACAGAAACAATTTCCCAAGACTCGTTAACATACCTCCAGCTCGTGGACGGGTGTTTAACATCAATGAGGCAAACGTGAACAATGATGCAGCAGTGAACAATTAGTGTTTTGTTATTTCCTTTGGTTGTTATCTTTTGACATTTAAAGACAAGTCAGTTGTTATATAAATAAAAATTCGTCGTTTTTATTTTTGCAAAACTGATACGATTGTGTGAATGTTTGATGCAACCTTATGATGTCAACCCAAAGACAAACTACTCGTGTGGTTATGTTATTTTATGATCACTTGTGATCTCCCCAAGAACCTTAAATACCCGTTTCTTTTAAGAAACAAAGCCAAATTCCTCTTAAGATCTTTCTATCTCCATAGTTAGATTCTTGTGTTTAAAGTGCCAAATGAAATCCTCGGATTGGATTCCTGATGTGCTTTAAATACCTGTGACCAAACATAACAAATTAATAATCAAGTTAATCAATTATGCGATTATGTGCTTAAGTATTTTCTTATATGTTTTGTGTTTTTATGTGATCCATCCAAATCCTCATAGAATCTTCCATATCTCATATATGGGATTCATAGTAGGATATCTAAAGGTACTATCTTAAATCCTTAATGGACTTCAACGTTGTAGTTAAGTTCCATGGGTTATAAAGTACTATTTTATAAATTGGACCCCCTTGAGTGGTCTAGTTAAACAGATTGATTTGAAAATCTGGTTAGAATTTTCATGTGATGATATAATTGAAAAGATCCATTTAAATGGTCTATTTAAGGAGATCGTACGACGGTCTAGTTAAGAAGATCATGTGTTGATCTAGTTAAAAAGATCGTTCGTTGATCTAGTTAAAAAGATCCTTTGGTGGTCTAGTCAAGTCGCTTCATGTTTATTCAATTTATTTTTCCCCTACGCATTATGAAATGGATTGTGCGGACTGTGCAAGGAATTACGTAATTATGGAGGCCTACATAATTATGGAATTCAGTGCACAGAAACCACAAGAAGTTTTGTCATGTGTTAAGACCTATAGTGACAAGAGTAATGATACGGGAGAAGTCTTGGACGTCGACCAATGTCATCTATTCTTACACTCCTCAATTCTGATTTCAAGCACACACAAGTTTCCTATGATAAGTCTTCACGGGAAACGTATTCCTGTCCGTAGTTTGAAACCCCATGTTTTGCTAACTACAAGGACTTCACTTTGAGGGTTGACAATTTCGCTAAGAACCCTATCATGGCCCAGAGTTCTACTTAGGTTTCAAGGGATTCATTCGAAAGCGAAAACATCACAATTGTCCTCACAAGTTTCTCCAAAAATTAAATTTCGGGATGAAATTTCCTAAAGTAGGGGAGACTGTGACACCTGTGTCACTTCAACCATTAAACAAATGCCAAACCAATGAAATATTGTATTTCATACTTGGGATTTGTAAAAATATGTGTATCGTTTGCACATATCAACTCTTGATCGATTTCAAGCTTTAAATCGCTTTCTGGAAGGTTATACGCGCTCTGATGCATAAATATAACTAGTTTAATGCAACGAACACTCCGGAATAGTGAAATTGGCTTAACATACCTTAAATAACCTCCATGTACCTTAGAAATAAGTTTTGGATGGTTTGGTGTGTTGAAATCAAGTTTGTTCGATCGTGGGGACTAATTGTGTCAAACTGCGAAACTAAACCGATTTGTATAGTAACGAACATTCTGGAACTTGATCATAAGTTAAACATACCATAAATATCCTTTAAATAGCTTAGAAATAGGCTTTAAGGGGTTCGGTATGCTAAAATAAACTTTATTGATCAATAGGGACTAAAAGCGTCAAAAAGTGCATAAGTTTGCATTTTCGCGCATAACTTACGTTCTGAATACATCCGGACATCCAAAAATTTATGTAAGCACTAAAATATTTTATTTTAGTGTTTGGCTTGTCAAAAATCCATTCGTCGCGCAATTTGGACCGTTTTTACGTCCGTTACGACTTCCGTCGTAATTAACCGAACAACGCAACCGTACGGCCAAACAAACCGACATCCGAGATATTTTTGAGCACATTTTAAGTTCCATATACTTTAACTTCATTTTAGAGCCTTGAAATGGGGTTAACGGGCCTTAAACGTGTAAAAAATGACTTAAATGCATGACAGGGATTAAATCTGTAATTCTGCCAAAGTTGTACCTTGCGCACCTCAACACTGTCAGTGTTGAGGTCCGTAAGCAAGTCACCAGCACAGCAGAATGTTGCAAACAGCCTGTTTTCAGCTGTTATGCACTCCTTTCTCACTTGCAAATGGTTTCTAGCAATCCTATGGGCTCCCATGGGTTTTTAATTCAGTGGGTATGTGTTGTACGGCTGAGATTTAACGCTTGGGAAACAAGAAATGATCTTAACGGCTCTACATTTCCTATATATACCCCCCCCCCACGTCTTGCTCATTTTCCCTCACATTTGAAATCTGATTCAAAGCTCTCTAAGTGGAAGTTTATATGCTTCCTACCTGAGAGTGAATCGGGTTCAAATCTTGCGGGGACCCTTTGTAAGTGTTCATTCTTTCTTTTTATGCGTTTTTAGCTTGAAAGTCAAACTGTGTTTGACTTTCTGCATTGACCAATTTATGGTCAATGCGAAGTTCGTTTGAACTTCATAACGTGAGCGTAATCACGATGGTCATAGTCCCTAGTGACTATACCTACTGATTACCACGTTATCTAGGCTCAGTGACGAGTCGTAGTTTCGGCCAAAATGCGTGTTCTCGCGTATTTTGTAACCAAACTACTTTTAGGTATCAAAACCGTTTGTTTTGATACCAAACCTGTTTTCTAACTTAACTAAACATGTTTCGACATGTTTAGCTCATCACTTTATAGATTAGTGCTTATGTAGAGTCGTAAGTCAAGCGGTCTAAACAACCGCTTAGACTTACGAACTAGACCCGTTTGGTCGATCTTTAGGATCCGACCAAACACATTAGGTGACCATAGTTGTATAGGGAATAACCTTTCAAGGTTATACCTTATGGTCACCTAGTTTAAGTAGTTGTATGATAGGTAGTTTATATGCCTTAGGTAAATTACCAAAATACCCTTTTCATGTGTAATTAGTAATTAAGCATATGTAACCTAAACTTTTGTCATTTAACTGATTATGTAACATAATTAAGTATGTTAGGGCATATAATACTTTTCATAGGACTAGTTAGGCGATATGAACGCGTTATACGCGTACGACGCGTTAAAGTAGCATAAGCTACCTAAACGGGTCGTGACGGGTCGTAAGCACTTAGGTTAGGTTTCCTTTAGTATGTAGGCCTTGTTAAACCGTATCATATGAGTTCCCACGCTCATTTGGTCCACGAGACCTCATACTATCCAATCCCCCGATTTAGGTCCGGTTATTTATGTAGTTACCTATATTAGGTACCGTTTGATTTCCGGGACTCCTCTAGCTTGCTTGGTAGTTGTTCAAGACTTCTAAGCACTCTTGAGTGAGTACATAGTCCCCTCTTTTACTGTTTTCAAACTGTTTTGGGGTGAAGCATGTGTACCTATCTGTTATTTTCATGTTTTCCAAAAGTATAATTGATTATACATGTTAGTACTTATCTGTTGACAAACTGAATGACTATTTATGGTTTAAACACTGATTTTTTCAAAGACTATAACATTAATTGTTGAATTGTACTTATTTTGTTCACCAGACCGGTTGGTAGTATGATATAGCGCTATAGGATTTGACACCCCATTCCTGTTGTCATGGAATGTCTGAAACCAATTTGTTTCTCCATCCAAATAGGGATTGCCTTTGTGGTATCCCTATAGTCTCAAAGGTGTATTTTGATGCACTAGGTCTGAATGAATTCTTAAGTCTCATTATTTTTGTATATTAAGTTATACTCCCAAAAGTATAGTTTGATATGCTCTCATATGTGACAATGTACAAAACCAATATGTATTTTGTTAATCATTAAAACATATTTTGATATGTTATTTACAAAACCAAAACATAGTTTAATATGTTATTTATCACATCCAAAGCATATTTTGATATGTTATTTACAAAACCAAAACATAGTTTAATATATTATTTATCCAAAGTATACTTTTGATATACTACTGAAAATTTATTTACTTTAACAACTAAAGTGTATTTAATATACTATTGTTTTGCAATTGGGTTTTAGGGTTAGTGTTTAGATAACGGGACGGGTGTAATATGATGAAAACATGGTAGATACGCCGCTGGTACTTCTTATATATAAGTGTTTTCATTGCATTACATACCGTGGCGTTATTTAGTACACTTGGGTTAACGGTTTTGGAACTGAAATATATTTTAATATATTACTTATTCGACTGTCTTAGAACCAAAGTATATTTTTATATATACTATGAATCTTTTTATCAAAATATTGTTTTTCAAACAATATATTTTTATAACAAACTTATTCTACTTACTTATTAAATTCCTATGTCTTATTACCTTATATCATTCGATTTCTTATAAATGATTTATAAAAGAAAACCTTTTTCAAGGATCATGGCTGCTTTTATTAAAACTTTTTCTTTAAACTCATAAGTCATGAATCCTATTTTCACAAAACCTATGTATCTCACAGGCATTTTTATGCTGACGTACCTATTTTTACACATGTTTCAGGTGCTGCTTTGTGATGATTGATGATATATGCTACACTTAGGATGGACTCGTGCCTTAGCGACTTTAAAACTTGAAAGATAATAGTTGTACTTATTTGATTGTATTAAAACAATGAGTTCATTTATTCAATAAAACAAAATTATTTATTCCATGGTTGTGAAACAATGATTCTGTTACAACACTCCCCGACGTTTCTGCCACGTTTGGTTGTTTTACGTGGTCGGGGTGTGACAAATTAAGCTTAAACAGGTCAGAACTGAAAGTCAAAGCAAAAGTCAAGCTTTTACGACTTTCGGTTATAAACTGACCTTAGACTAATAATTGTCGGATTAGGCCTGGTCAAACATGTTCTAATACTAATTACCAAGTCATTGGAATGTTAAAATATAATTTAGAACCTCTATTTTATTAATTTAAATTATTTTTAAACTTTCTGTCCAATTTGACTTTTTGTCAAACTAGTTTAACCCGACAATTAACTAGTCAAACGAAATAATTAGGAGGTGCCCTTTTAAGGGTTAATTACCTACCTTAATATGGTTCCATAACCACTTTTGTTTCAATCAGTGGCTGGACTAATTATGATTAAACCGAAAGTCAAAGCTTAATTACGCTATGTTTGACTTTTCGGTTTTTAAGCTAATTAAATGGACTAAGCAGGGATTAAAACTCTTACTTAGGGTCCTTGCTATCTTTTCTACACTTGGAATTCTTCTCCTACTGCTTGCAAGCTCCAGAAGTGAGTTATTTGAAAGTTGTTGCAAATGTGAGCACATGAACTATGAACTAGAGCTCCTTATATACTAAGTTGCAAGCATTTGGATGATCTACAGCTGTTATGGAGGCTCCTAGGATCACCCCAGGTGTCCTAGTGGTAATATAAATCCGTTAAACAGCCCCTGGTATCGATTACAAGAGGTTAAAGTCGGTTAAAGATGATAACCTGCAGCTGTCCAAAATTTGCTGCCCAAATACAGGCTTTACGGACCGTAAGCCTGACCCTTTACGGTCCGTAACCGATATTGAAATGTATAGCCCAGGTAGCTATCTTACGGACCGTAAGCCTTGGCCCTTGCGGTCCGTAAGAGGTTGATCAGAAACATGGTTTCTTTTGATCTTGACGCTTTTGATCCTTCAACTTTTATAATCATTCTTAATTATTTCCGAGAGCGTGTTTCAATACTATATGGTCTCGGATTTAGTAAAAGGTCACTCAGAGGCTTAAATTAGCATGTTGACACTTTTAGTCCCTTTGTATACAAAATCAAATGTTGTCAAGTTTAGTCCTTCGGAATAACTCCGTCACCTGGTTAGGGTTTTGGGACACATGTCTTCATATAATTTGACACGTTTTTACGTGGTGTTACAATTGTGGGCCCATAGGACTATGCCGAAGGCAAGCAACGGCAAAACACCGTTTAGTCTAGTCTATGGGTCTGAAGCCGTGATACCCGCGGAGATCGGCTTGCCATCTCCAAGGATGCTGTCAATGGATGTTGTCAACAACGAAGAAGAAAGAAGGTTGGATCTGGACCTTCTAGAAGAAAGAAGAGAGATGGCAGCGATCAACGAGGCAAAATACAAAACGAAACTAGAAAAATACTACAACAGCAAGATCAGAATCTGCACATTCAACCCCGGAGATTACGTCTTGAGAGACAACGAGGCATCCAACGCCGAAAGACCGGGAAAGCTGGCTCCCAAGTGGGAGGGGCCTTATGTCATAGATGAAGTCCTTGGGAAAGGAGCGTACAAGCTGCGCACGCTCGAAAACAAAGAAGTCCCCAAGACTTGGAATGCCCAACAGTTAAGGAAATGCTATATGTAGTCGGCCATAGTTTTATTTTTCCTTGTAACGAATGGTCACGCGCCCAACACAGTTAACTTTAATACAAGAAGTGTTGGCTATCTTATCTCCTGCAAATTTTTGTTACAACTGCATATATTACTTCGGGCATACACGAAAACATCAATGGCTTAGACATAGGAAATGTTGCAGATCTCTTAGGCTCGTCGCAATTAAGTGCACAGCCAGGTCAAACATACACAGCCAAAGCATGTCAAGCCAGGTGCCACTTAGTGCCCACTTAGACACGAAAACATCGTAGACATGGTAAAACAAACATTGTAAGACCGCCAAGGCTGAGCACAGTCGGGTCAACACAATAACCTGTTAAAATGATCACTTCATATACATGAATAAAACTACGCGCTTAACGACACAACAAACGTTGTACAGTTTTCCAAGCATAACACAATATAGTGCAAAGCTAGGACAACTAACACAATTTAACCTGTCACAGCCATCATTCATTCGTGATAAGTAATCAAAGTAATTGAACACATGCAAATATTGTAACGAAAACAAATTTCACAATGAAGAAACTAACAACCTGCCATCAATATCACATATATATCAAAATAATGTCAAAGTGTGTCAACAACCATAAGCATAGCAATAGGAAGTAAATCGTTCATGAAACATAAAAGGGTAAGTTAATTGTTCAAGGAAATTGTCAGACGGTTACAAGGCCATCAAGCCAATACACGGCATGCAAGCCGGAAGTCTTCAATCTTGGTGACTAGTTGCAGCACCCTCAGCTTCAGGATCTTGATCACCAAGAGCCTTCTTCAACAACTCAACCTCACCAGCTTTTCGGGATAATTTTCCAACAGCCTTGACAATGGCGAATTAGAGAAACTCATATTCTTGCCGTTTCTCAGCATAACGAGCTGCACAGTCAGTTTTATACAAGTCGAAATGACTCACCGCCTCCTTAGCTTCAGCAGCCGCTCTCCCTTCGCCATAACCATCTTTGCGGCCATTGTCATATGTAGCTTCACCAAGCTCAAACATATACTTGGCTAGCTCGTCAAACTTAACAATACGATCCGCAATCTGGGGAAAAGATGATAAGCATACAAAATAGGAAACAAAGTAGAGTAGACAAGAGAAGTGAAAGAAAACATACCAATGGAATGCCACGCGCAAGCAACCACTTGCTGTCAGCATTAGCTTCATCTGCTATAATCTCAGAAGCCCGGACTTCTGCAGATCTTTTAGTAACAAGCTGCTGCAATTTGGCAATTCGTTGGAGGTATTCGCTTTCTCTCTTCTGATGCGAAGCACGCTCCTGCTCAGCCTCTTCACTTATCTTAGTTTTCTCTCCTTTCAACTTAGCAATTACATCGCGAGCGGTTTGCATTTCTCGGTTGGTTCGTTCACAGGTAGCCTCCCATTCCTTCTGCTTGTTAACATTAAACTGCTTTTCCTTAGCAAGTTTGTCTTCTGCATCTGCAACCCTCCATGCCAAACCCTTCTTTTCAGCGTTAAATGTTTCCTTCTCTTCAGCCAACTCCTTCTTAGAAGCCTCAAACTCCAATGTATCCTCTCCCATCAACTGCCATTCCCTTACAATCTCCTGGGAGGTGGCATAAAAGTTAACACCAGCATGGATATGATCATCAAGGAGATCCATCTGGTGGCGTCTTTTCTGAAACATTCTCTCAGCTGGGGGAGGGATAAAGAGAAGAACTCTCGACAGTTGCCAATGTCATTCATGCGAGAGCCCTGAGTCAAGTTCCAGCGAGGAGCATGTGGAAGATCATCACATGCAGGATTGTAGGTATCCCAGGACCCGCCCTGAACAGTTCGAAATTCTGGGCTCTGGCGAGTCCCGAACGTACCACCCCCTACGGAACCTGGCGGATGTCTTGTATAAATGGTGGCATGGGGAGTAGTCTCACTCGATTCCACTTCGGTTTCAACACCATCTTTATGACCTTCATCACCACCAGCGCCAGCAGCAACATTTTCTTTAACATGCTCAACCTCGACATCATCCCCTTTACCTTTCCCCTTTGGGTCCGGGCGAGGAGGAGATAAGTCAAAGGTTCGAGACGGAGGAGATGCAGGAGGAGTAATCTTAGAAATGTCAATTTTACGAACACCCTTACCAGGTTTAGAACCTGCTACAAATCAGGCATAACAGTCAAAAGCAAGAAAGTATGCAATGTACAAAACATACAGAAACGAAAGAAAGCATACCTCGAGAACCAGCAGACTTGTACATTTTTTCCAACAAATTACCAGCTTTGGCACTAAAAACACCCAAGTCAACCTCTGACTCAGATGGTGCGGTAGTAGTATCCTTCTGCAGTTTAGATTTTTTCTCAGCTAGGGCAGCTGCAGCCTGTGCATCGAGCTCCCTTTTCTTATCCTCCAAAGCTTTCTTTTTCTTCATAATCTCCGTCAGAGTGGCATCATCATCCGGATCGCGCTCAGCATGCTTATCTCCTGCGCCTAAACCAGATAGCATGTCAGATATGATAATATAGTCCAGCAAAGGGAAGTTAGAATGACGCTTACGAGGTGCCTTAGTCGTTGTTTCCTCAGCCTTCTTTTCCTCAACCTTCTCTCCCCACCTCTTTTTTCGGGTTTCTAGCTGCTCAGCGGTATCATCTTGAGGATCCTCAGCAAGAGTTTCCACATCAACAGCCATAGGTTCATGAACAGTCCCTTGCGGTGGACCTGCACGCGTGGAACGATGGATTAGACCTTCATGTGACCCATCAGAACCCTCACTCGAAAGGACGATAACTTCCTCTCGAGTAAGAACAATATCATTGTCAAGGTCGTCCCCACCATCTTCACCTAAAATATCATTGTCAAGAACAATATCCCTTATCTGATCAAGCCACAAAGGCCTCCCTTCAGGTAATATAGCAACAACCATAACACCGCCTTAGAGTAAAAAACGTTCATTAAGCTGTCCCTGCTGTAAAATACACAAAGATATGAAGGGACGCATAACAAAATTCAGGAAGAAAATCAAACAACACAACAGCAGTAATACCTTTCCCTTGGTAACCATAGACCTGAAAAGCCCACAACATGCTCATCCCTGCTGCCACCAACGCCCTCTCTTCAAGTTGAGCACTAGAGGTAACTTTCCGGGTCAACACCTTATACCATTCTTGTTCGGTAAAATCTACCGATACATTCACACGGGGAATCCCTTCACTCTCGTCTCGGTAATGCATATCAATGGGAACGACCCCACGGTGAACATAGAAGAACTTCTCTTTCCAGTCATGGAGACTCTTTGGTGGATTAGTACTGCAAGGGCTAACCCCACTGGTACGTTAATTGAACGAGTAGAAACCACTAGTATAAGTCACAAAGTAAAACACATTAAACTTCTCAAAAGTAGGTTCAATACGGTTGGCTCTGCATATGAACTCAAAATGAGTAATCTGGGGTAACTCTAGAGCTTTTATCTGCGAGATATGCAGTCCATAATTCTTCAACACTTCACCGGTGAACTTCGTCATAGGAAGACGAAAGTCTCCTTCCCGGAAGAAAGCGGCATATAACGCCATGTATCCCGGAGGGGCATCCAAGGCAGTAGAATTTGGGGTCGGAAACTGAGCACCCCATTCTGAACGGAAAACCATATCTCGCACAAGATTCTGGAACTCTTCTTCCTTCCAATTTATCTCCGCCCGATCAGGACCAGGAGGATTCCTAGGTTTGTACTGTGACACCCCAGGAAAACCAGGAAACCAACGCAACTTAACTAGCTTCCTCAGTAACCACGTGCTAAATTTCAGGACGAAATTCTCTTAACAGGGGGAGAATGTGACAACCCTCAAAATTTCATGTATCCGTACGATTTATTAATGTTAATTAAAGTACTTGAAGGCTGTGCTGAATTACTTAACAACTTTCTGATTTCTGTGTCACACTTACATGTGCTTGTTAACGTAGTAGTCTTGTGCAGAAAATTTACTAAATAGTCCTGTATGTTTCCCCAAGTGTTGGAAATTTAAAATGTTACAAAAAGATATATATAGAACACTATACGGGATAACTTAGCACTTTAACAAACCGGTATCTAACCGAACAACCGGACACTATCCGAAACATCAAAATAATGCAAGAAGCATTGTTTTTATTTTTCTGAACTAGTTATGGTTCCCGAACACCATAACATATCCTATAAACACATAATATACATAACACCCTAACTAGTTCACTTAACATCTAACCAATTAGTCTAACTACCAATAAAACACAACTAAACACCCCCCACCCATGTATATGGTTCAAGGGTGGTCCCCACCCTTGATTTTCTTTGAATTAAAAACTTGATCTTGTTAAGTACTTGGAAGACACAAAGACTAATGGATAAAGAGATGTTGGAAGTTTAATTATAAAAACCATTAGATCTTCATAACCTTCATTCATTCATCAACTCAACACAACTCTCCTTCTCTTTTCTCCCTTGGCTTTGGTCGAAATCAACCACACCACAATCACCATCATTCAATCTTCTTCATTTAATTCCAAGCATACTCAAAGGTGCTAGAAGGCGTACAAAGGAGCTAGGAGCTTTCGAAAGTTCAAAGACCTTCTTCATTTGCTATTAACCACCTCATTTCTCCTCTTGAACATCCCTAGCCTTGAGCTAGTGGTAAGAACATCCTACACTTCATATTTCATCTTATTTAAGTGGCTAAAGTAGGTTACATGATGATAAACTTAAAGAACACTAAGAAACTTGAACTTGAAACATGAACATAAGCTAAAGTTATGAAGAAATCATGTTGTTTAGTGTTGATATACTTGTTGATTGTTGATTGTTTGTAGAAATGATGTTGATCATCATGTAGTCTTGCTAGATCATGATTAAAAACATAATCTAGCAAGATGAGAGGATGAACATGTTGAAAGTTATGAATCATCCTCACTAAAGTCATGAACTTGAATGAATATAATGTTTCTTGTAAAAAATAATGAACAAAGTAAGTTAAAGTCTTGTAAATCTAAATATTTCAAGTATGATTTACCAAGAAACGAAGTTAAAAATACAAGTTTACTAAATCTTGGTTCCTACATAAATGTACATCATTTTTAGTGGATAACAAAGTTAAGAAACACATGTGTAACAAGAAAAATACATGAAGAAGCATTTGTAGAAAATATGAACATAAGTTGTGAAGATACATATTCTTTAAAAATTGAGTTTTTAAAGAAGCAATCACACTTTAAAGGGGTACAAGACTTACTAAATACACTAGTAAGTTACTACGCATTTTTATAAACTTTCAAGTTCATGATGTAGAAATTAATGCTTGTTTTTTAACAAGATTGATAAGTAAAGATTTTAGATTGTTGGTTGAGGATTGTTTGGGTGAATTCTTGAAAAGAAAATGATATGCTAATAAGCATGGACACCTCCGTTTACAAAGGAAACTCTGGCAAAATTTTCTAAAAATTCCAACATTTAGAAAATATTTTTCTAAACAAGCGTTACAAGTATATTTTATAACTTGGGTTTCAAAATATTTTATAACTTCGCCATAATTTTTGTAACAAAATACAAAGTATCGGAGGTTGATTTTTACAAGTAAAATGGATAAATATATATTTAGAATATATATTTTATATTAGGACACTTGTGTGGATACTTGTTTATTTTGTGAGATAGTTATATTATTTTCGGGTAAAATAATGTAACTTAACAATATAACTTGACATTTGAATTGTGTGGTATGTGATAGAAATAATGAGTAAATAAACCGTACGTAGGATACGTGTTATGCATGCACGAGAAACTGATTGTTATCTGTACCTTATTAGGATGTGCTTGATGTCCTGATTATTTGAGTAATTAATTTAACCGAGCAAACCAAGGTGAGTTCACACACTTTCTAAGGCATGGGATTCCCGGTGGTTGGGAATGGGTTAAAGAATTAAAACGGAACCTACATATCCTCCTTGGGTAGGATATGTACTGCCATCCTCCATGGGTAGGATGCCAATATTAATCATGCGTATTCTCCTTGGGTAGAATACGTACGTTCGTCCTCCTTGGGTAGGACAACAACCTTAAAACTTACTAGACAAAACTCTATCATGAAGTCCCTCATTTTATATCGACTTAATCGCCGAGGCCAATGGCGAGCGGGTCATTAGTTAATAGCGCAATTAGGTTTAACAAACCTCACACCGTGCCAGTCGGACGGGCGTGTACTAATGGACAATGGCAAACTGTCAATGATGATAGACATTGATGTAGGGCACAACTTATTTTTGTTAGTAGTCGATATGGTAATGGTCTAGTGGTTCACATGGGGAAGCCCCCACTGATCATGGATATGGTTTGGGTAATAAAGAAGGAACTGGTTAATCGTATTTTCAACTATGGGGTAACCCCCACGGCAAGTAAGCCAGCAAAAGACAAACCATGTTTTCGGAAACAACTTAAAACTAAACAACCAACCGTGAACTCAATCAACTTTGTTGTTGACTCGTTGTTACATGCCTTACAGGTCGTTAGGAGCTTATGGAGCTTGCACGAGGAGGAGGTCGTTGTGGGATATGGACTATTATGTCCCGTGCTTAATAAATAAACTTTATGAACTTATGGAACTTATGTTTTGGTCTTTAAACTTATGAACTATGATCTTATGTTTTGGACTTACGTTTTATGCTTCCGCTGTTAACTTAGAGTTGGTTACTTCCTTTTGGTCACCAATTGTATTGTGGTTGGTTTTATTTACTTAATTACGTTGTTCAATATGATTGGTGGCTCGATCCTGGTCATGTCACACCCCCAAGCGGTGATACTCCGCATGGTGGATTTTGGGGGTGTGATATGTACTTCCTCTTCTTAGTGGTAGGATTCACACCGGTAGACATGGTTACGGAAGATGGAAGAAAGGATTTGGAGATGAGAAAGAAGAGTTATGTGGAAAAAGATGAGAGAAAAAAGGAGTTTGAATTTTGAAAGTGGAAGCAAAATAGTAACCGCCATCTATTTATACCCATCGCATTTAATGCGATGGGTAGTGGACCGTCAGGAAGGCAGAAGGACGTCGAACAGGGAGATGACACGTCAGGAGAGAGACAAACCGTCACCTCGATTTTAGGGAACGTGGACAACACGCGTCTGACAGGCGGCGAAAAAGTGCCTGATAGTTCTGAAAAGGCAACTTTTCATCTCCGAAAAGACAGCCACATCAGACGGCACGTCAGTCATGTCAGTTGTCCTTATCCCAATGAAGAAACTTCCCTTAGAAGAAACCGCCAAAAAGTAAAGTCGCGCACCATGGGCCGTGCGCCGTTTTGACTCAACCTTGCAAGGTTGCCACCATGCGCCGTGCGTCGTTTTGACTCAACTTTGCAAGGCTGCCACCATGCGCCGTGCGTCGTTTTGACTCAACTTTGCAAGGCTGCCACCATGCGCCGTGCGTCGTTTTGACTCAACTTTGCAAGGCTGCCACCATGCGCCGTGCGTCGTTTTGACTCAACTTTGCAAGGCTGCCACCATGCGCCGTACGCCATTTTGGCTCAACTTTGCAAGGCTGGCACCATGCGCATGCGCCGTTTTGGCTCAACCTTGCAAGGCTGCCACCATGCGCCGTGCGCAGTTTTGGCTCAACTTTGCAAGGCTGCCACCATGCGCCGTGCGCCGTTGTGGCTCAACTTTGCAGGGATGCAACATACGCCACGCACCGTTTTGGCTCAACTTCGCAAGGCTATCATCATGCGCCATGCGCCATTTTGGCTCAACTTTGTAGGGCTGTCAACATACGCCACGCACCGTTTTGGCTCAACTTCGCAAGGCTATCATCATGCGCCATGCGCCGTTTTGGCTCAACTTTGCACGGTTGCCACCATGCGCCTTACAAAGACAAACAACAAAGACCACTACCCTTATAGGTCCAGAATCCCTCCTAGACGATCAACTCAACTAGAAGGCACACTGGACTGGAGGGACTTGAAGAGATATGGTCCCAAGTCCATGCACATATGGCAGGGACCACACCACTTTCCTCGTCCTACATGGCGCCTACATCAGCAAACAAATCCAGAAGCTTCTGGAAGACGTCAAGGTGGCACCGAAGATGCTCCTCCAGACAAAAAGGACAACACGTGTCACCATTAATCGAACGCCATGTAGACCTGCGACACAACCTGGGGGCAGACCGACAGCTGCAGTACGAATTCTCCTGAATGGACAAATAACGGCGCGCCACTTGGACCACTATCCTGACCACAACAGAGGAGGCCAAGAGGATATTCCCCGTGGTCGGACAGCTGGCGCCCGGTAACAGCTGGCAAGGTCTCTCCTCCCTCCTTCACCCTCCGGCTATAAATAGGACCCTTTATCATTCAGGTTATTCATTTTGTTCTCCTACATTTCACCTACAACACACACTATTTCCTCCTCAGAACAGTACTTATTCTCACGCCGGAGCCTAGTTAAGAGGGAAACCCCCATATTCCCCTCTTAACGAGCTAACGGTGTTGCTGTTTTGCAGGATCTCAGTCTTTGGCGAGCGAAGAAGGAGATTGAACCCACATAAGAGACGACCCAGCTAGTTAACCTCGGTGTTAACCAGTGTTTCATCAGCGGCGGTGTTCCCGCGCGACAAACCTCTTTGTTGCTCACCCTTACCGCACCACACCGGAGGCACTTATACCCTTATTAAAGTTTGAAGATATGCCATGACATCATCATATATATATACGCATTTCGAGAATTCACATGTTTTGCAACAAATGTACCACTCACTTTAGCTACATGTGTTAGCTTAATTTATTTTTCAGAAAATAAGAATTTAGTCATTATGTCGTTATGATAAACTACTAATTTTCACTTGAGTGATGTCCTGAGTAAAAAATAAAGTGATGATATACTGAAAAAGGTATCTATATGTTTTACATCCATCCAAAACAATAAAATAAATATTAATATGGGTTCCAATAATATCGATACTAGTATCGATATTGTTCGGTCAGTATTGGTTCGAAACCTGTATGTAAGTGGGTAATCCCAACTTCACTATAAAGATAGTCCTAGTCCCTTTTGTGATTTAGTTTGGTTAGAAACCTAAGGATGGTCCCTTTTGTTAACTTTATGAAATATCTGTCTCAAAGTTTGCCTCTTCAACATTCATAACCCTTAAATAGGTTTGTGCAACTCAACTGGCAATTTTATAAGCGATAAGGGGGGCAGGGCCAGCACCCTTGCGGTTTTCCATGAGGATTGAGCTTTGCGGTAAACTTTTGCCATGAGGGTTGAAGACTTTGAGGATTGAGGAGGTGGGTCTATCTCTTTAGAGTGTGTGTGATCGGTAGGGTCGATGGTTCAAAGGTACTTATGGGTAAGTGCCGCCAATGTTTTGCCCCGTCTAGAGCACTTAGTAATTCAACTAAAAAATATTTGGGACACTCATTTATTTTAATAGGGATTCTGTGACTTATGATTATGAAAGCGTGAAACCGTTTACAGCCCAAAGCTAACATTTTCAATTTTGAAGCCCAAATAACAATATAAATGTGAAGCCCATTATCATGCATGTTCCATTCATATAGCTGTTCGAAATAACTGCCTAGATGAATCTACTAAAGATTTTAATATCGTGTATTCAATAGCATATCACCAGTAGGACAACCAAGGTTATCAATAATTTAATATTATTCATTTTATTGTAAATATAGAAGTTGGGCCAAGAAGCATGATGTGGTCAATGAGGATATGGAAAAGGGAATACAAACTCCTGATTGGTTTGTTGCACCTATGAACGTTCACCGCCAAATACGAAATCCTGGTTACTTTATTGGATGTAAGAAGGTTTACCACTAAACATGAACTCCTAATTGCTTTGTTGCACATAAGAAGGTTCGTCACCAAACATGAACTCCTGAAACAACAATATGGTTAGTCTTTAATAAAGCTAATGACAAATAAGTGAAGAAATGGTTTGCCTGATTGCTTTGTTGCACCCTTGTCTCGTAAGAAGGTTTACCGCCAAACACAAGCTCCACTTGAAACAACGGTATGATTAGTCTTTAAAATAGTTAACAAAAAATAAGTGAAGAGATGTAATACCGGATCGCTTTGTTACACCCTTGTCTCGTTAGAAAGTTCACCGCTAAACAAATAGTTATTGTCCCAAAACGACATTGCTAATGATTAGAATTGAACTAAAAGAATCGAACATATATAATTATGTGACCCTTAGCCTTAGCAAATATAATTTCTTTCTTCAATTTGAAGTGAGATATTTGATTTACAACCTTTCGGTATATATAGTAAGTTTTGATGGAATTTTAAGTCATGTCAAATAGTTAAAGCGTTAACGTTGACTAAAATTTCAAAAACTATATGTGTCATAGTCATATAGGCGGCATATAAGTGGCACCAATACGATACCTATAACACTATACCTATCATATAGGGGACGGCTATATGACATGTATAGGATTATACATGTCGTATAAAATGAAACGATTGATTGGTGTTTTGTGGATAAACTAATCTCTATGGTTGTGTTTGTTTTTTTGCAAAAGTACTTCTGAACCTCTTTTGTCTTCTCCACGCAGATGACGCGCAGACATAGGTCTTTGCAGCTTGTTTGTTTTTTAGAAGTGTTTTCACTAAAAAACCTCTTCCTAAGCTCTTTTTCGCTCAGATCTAAACACAACTCTTCTGACCTCTTCTCCACAAAGCTCTCTCTCCTGAAATAAACCCTAAAAGGAAAGAACACAGCTCACTTCTCTCCAGCCTCTCCACAGCCGCCATCTCTCCTTCAGCGACCTCCGCCACCCCTTATCCTCCACCGGCGCATCCCCTTCTTCTTCCCCGACGTCCGCCACCCCTCCTCCTCCGTCGCTGCACCTTCTTCTCCCGCGAACCACCACTTCAACCACCGAAAGCAGCCCCCGTCGCGAGCTACTCAGACCCGCCGCCACCTCCTCTGCCCCGTCGCTATCTCCTCTGCCCCGTCACCACCCACATCAGCCCCATCGCGACTCACCTCAGCACCGCCGCCACATCCTCAGCCCATCGAGACACCTCCAGTAGGTATGATGTTATTGTTTTTCAATTATTGTTAATGTTTTTCAATAATTGTTTTTAATGTTTGATGTTTGATTATAAATGGTTAATTTGTTGTTTGTTAGTTTGTTGTTTGTTAGTTTATAATGTTTGATGATAGATTAAAAATGGTTAATTCAGTTTAATTTATATTTTATATTTATATTTCAGTTTATTTCAGCAGTTTGCAGAAGTAAAAAAACAAACAGTCTTCTTCTTGCAGACTGCAGACATTTGGTCCAGCACTTCTGCTGCAGATGTCTGCAGATGTGGTCCGCAGACTGCAGACCTTTTCCTGCAGAAAAAACAAACACAACCTATATGTCACACATATTCTTTGATCTCTTTCTTGAAACCCGATTTATACCCGACTCGAACCATGGGATCCGACGAATACAATAAATAATAAGATCCGGATAAAAAGACCAGTTACCAATGCAAACAACACAAGCAAACAAAACATGATGGGCTCAACTTGTTGGGTTGCGTTCATCTCCATCTTTCTCAGATGATCAACCAAATCATTCCAAAATTACATTCAATTCTCCCCAAACCTTATAAACCGTCACCAATTCCTCTTCAATTTCATGAATTAACCTCCAATGGCGTCATCCGACCTCAAATCCACAGCCTTATTGGATCAAATGAAGACCCACTTTTCCACTGATGCCGGCAAAGCTCTTCTTAAAAAGATCGGTCTTGTTTATCAGATCAATCTTGCTCCTAAGGTTGGAAATAATGTTTGCTTACTTTAGTCTTACTAATTATGATCCTGTGTTGTTTGAGGAATTCTTGTGTGATACTATGTCGTTTTGACAGAAAATGGGATTTAATGAGGAGATTTATGTCGTTGATTTGAAGAAAGGAGAGGTTACTAAAGGTATTTGTTTGTTTATTTATTTATTTATGTGATTATGTTGTTTTAAGCAAAATATCGTTGCTCAATGAAAATCTTGAAAAGAATACAAGTGATACTATGGATGAGTGTGGTACCGGTACGCTACCGAAAATACTAGTGCCGAAATTCGTCGTACCGGTACTGAAATATTCGGTACGTACGGTACCGGTATTCGAAGATAAAATTCGGTGTTTTACCGGTACCGAAAATGCCAAAAAGTGGGTACCGGTACCGGAAAAATTCGATACGGGAAATTCGATACCGGTACTCAGTACCAAATGCTCATCCCTTTATGAGAACGGGTATGGAATTAGTTTTAAAAAATCTCTAGGGTATGGAATTTGTTTTAGAAAAATTCGCGGGCATGGGACATGTATGTGATTTGGTTATACCTGACGTAAACCATATACCCGTTTACCTAAACCATGTGTATACCTGAAAATGTTTTGTTTTTATTTTGATTTTTGTTATTCCTTGACACGAGTATTTTTTAGTAGGTGACTAGATTCATTATTAGTGCAATTTGCAGGGGTTTTTTGGGTTTTGTTTGACTTGATTTGTTAAATTGAATGATTTTTCTATGAATTTGATTTATTCCAATGGTGGATATTTGTGAATGTAATTGTTCCATTGATGTAGGTCCATACGAAGGAGGAAAGCCAGATGCCACATTTTCTTTCACAGATGAGGATTTCTACAAGATTGCCACTGGGAAAATGAATCCTCAAATTGCTTTCATGAGGTATAAATATCCTTTTACATTCATCGTGTAACCTTCGAGGTGATTCCCCTCTAGTAGAGTCAGGTTCGAATCTTGCAAGTTGTGATTTGCCTGATCGGGTTGGTTATTGGCGAGTTTTCCAGTATCGGGTTCTCATAGCTAACCAAATAAATATTCATAGTGATTTGAATAAATTTTTTTTCTCACATGTTGGTTGGGTCATATGTGCAGGGGTAAGATGAAGGTGAAGGGGAGTTTAAGTGCAGCCCAGAAATTCACACCTGACATTTTTCCTAAACCCTCAAAGATGTAATCAAAGACCCAAAATCTATTCTGGGTCTATTGTATCTCAACATTTTTTTGTTGAATTTGTAATGGGAGTGAATTTCTTTCATGTGATTTGGTTTTACATGCTTGATTAATATGTTTAGTTTTGTTTCTTTGAATTTAAGTGTTTTTCGTGTTATAACATCATTGCCTATGGGTTAAACGATTTGGCCGTTGACACTTGTAAAATTAGACTAGTCTTAACAGTATAAAGGTAGTTATGGCGTTCATGGTTAGGTTTCGTATGCTTTGACAAAAGTTCTGCGCTGAATCCTTAACTATAGTTTTGGGAAACAACAAACGAAGCAAGCCTAATTGGTTGGGTCAGTTAGTCGAATGGGCTAACTAAGCCTCAATGGTTTTGCTTTTGTGGGTTAATTTGTTTAAACGGATTTTTCCGCATGTTTTGACGAAAGTTCTGGGCTGAATCCTTAACTATAGTTTTGGACTTTGGGGAAACACCAAACCAATCAAGCTAGATTGGTTGGGCCAGTTGGTCGAATGGGCTAAACTGGCCTAAACGATTTCGCTTTTGTGGTTTATTTAACCGTGTTTTCCGAATGAAAAATTGATAATCACTAATTTCCTATTTAATTTTTTTTAAATGTTGCAAATGGTTTATGAATATTTTCACATGTCATCATCATATTCAGTAAATCTCACCAATAGCAAATCTAAGGTAGGGTCTCGGAAAGGTAAGATGTAGACAACCTTACCTCTAGCCTATAGAAATAGAGAGACTGCTTCTAATGAGACCCCCCCCCCCCTGCGCGAGCTCGATTATAGGTTTGCATGAAGCCTTGGACAAAAGACACATAACACTTAGCAATCAGGACAAAGACCAATTGGTGCATGTACCCGCGTGTCTTTCGGTTATCAACGTCACCACATGATGCATGATTAAGCGTCCACTTTTAACGTTATTTTTACGAAATTGGTAAAATAACGTTAAAGTTAGTGCAATTTCACTTTTGCCCTAAGTGCCCACACGTATATACATTATATACAAACACCGCAAACGGGACACCAGATATTTTCACATGTATAACTGTATATTCTGTAAATGAAATAATAACCTAATGACAAAATAGAACTACCGGTTACAAATGAAAAATCTTTGCAAATGCATTCTCACTCCTGTAACGTAGATGCAAACAGCTCGTAAGGTTATTAAGAGGATCAATCCCTTGAGCGAGCTGTAAGAAAAAATAGAAGTGTGTAGGGTTAAAATAAAGGTTATCAAATTTGAAAATAGAACTCTAAACATGTAAATGTGTATTCCACTAGCGTAATGGTTAAGTTTTGCTAATTTATAGAACTACTCCTGCTATTAAAATAAAGAAACCAAATATTCCTGCTATTAAAACAAAGAAACTAAATATTGTAAAATCGCTTCTAAATCTAAGGGCGGACGGCATGATGTCGGGGACCCCTTCGGGGAGTTGTTTTTACCGCACGGTGAATGGTCGCCGCCCCCTTTTCGGTGACCGGTGAGTGTCTTGTTCGGCGTGTATATTCACCGATTGTTTGAGTGGGATTGTTTGTGAATAATTAAAAAATAGAGTAAACTGCAATTTTACCCCCTGAGGTTAGGGGTCATTGGCACCCTTACCCCCCCCCCCCCCCCCTAAGGAAATAATTGCAATTTTACCCCCCACTGTTTGAGGTTATGTCGCAATTTTACCCCCGGCTTCAATTTTGTTGACTGATCTGTTGACTTGGGGGTGAAATGACTATAATGCCCTTTCATATTACCCCCTGTATTTCGTGCACTCTGTGATATTACCCCCTGCCACCACTGCCACCGCCATTCACCACCACAACCACCACTGCCACCTCCAGCCACCACCCACAACCACCACTACCACCGCCATTCACCACCACAACCACCACTGCCACCTCCAGCCACCACCCTAATCCGCCTTGTAAAAGCTATTTATTTTCAAACAAAACGTGTATTTTAGGAACCAAAATAGTAAATTACAAATTCAGAGATAAAATAATGATGAACAAGCCATAATGAAGATCGGCAGCAACCCCCTGTTCTTTGATTTTGGTTTCGATATCATCATCATTTTTTTATCTCCATAGCTATAACTATTTGATGATGATGATCGGTGCTTTTCGTACCCCTGCTGCACCACCGTTGTAGTAATACCGCCACCACTACCGCTGCTGCTGCTGCGTTTATGAGAGCTCATATTCATATTCATTCTTCTTACTTCCATAAATTAGAGCTACTCAAATTTATTTTGTCAAAGTTGTTCACTGATTTTTAAACACATGTGGAATTGAATCTCAACTGATTCCAGATCTGTAGATTTTCAACCTGTAATTCGTGCATAACAATCAGCAATCTCAAATTACGAATGCAAAAAATGCAGACAAGTAGATAACAAAAACGGCAGTTGTGGATATTATGATTACCGGAGGTGATCGGAGAAGTGAAGTTCCGGTGAGAAATAGCGGCACCGATTGCCATTGTGGACCAGACAGATAATTAACAAACAGCTGGAGTTACGATATTATGTAGCGGATTTACGCCATAATTTCACTTACTCGCTTCTCTCTCTTTCTCTAGGTTTTAGAGTGAGAAGAAGAGGATAAACCCTGCAGAAGAGATGTTCTTCATACGATTTTATTATGACAAACAAAAAATAAATTGAAATTGTTTTTGTTTTTGTTTAATATTTTCTGGTATTTGAAAAAGTAGAAACCATGATATTAACAAGAGGCTCAGGTGAACGGCAGTGGCAGTGGTGGTTGTGGGTGGTGGATGGTGGTGTGCAATGGTGGTTGTGGTGGTGAATCGCGGTGGCAGTGGTGGCAGGGGGTAAACATGCGACACAACAGCAAATGTTGGGGGGTAAAATAAAAGGGTAAAATAGTCATTTCACCCCCAAGTCAACAGACCAGTCAACAAAATTGAAGCCGGGGGGTAAAATTGCGACATAACCTCAAACAGTGGGGGGTAAAATTGCAATTTTACTCTAAAAAATATATAACTCAAACACCCTAATAGTGTTTGAATCATTGCCAGTGATTGAGTGGAAAATGAGGAGTGGAATGGGGACTTAACATGTTATGATATTATTGGCTAGACGGTAACTCAAACACCTTAAAGTGATTGAATGATAACCATCCACCCTAATCTACTTCTATAAACAATTTATACATGAACTTTGTAGGACCGTCCACTTTTTGAATAGAGTGAAAACACCTTACTACAAGGATCGAAGTGTATGGATGAAAGAATATAAGCTTATTAATGATAAGAACCATCCACCTTAAGGACGCGCTATCATTTTCGTGAATATAACAATTACACTATTCAGCAAATAATTACTTTACAACATAACTAGACTAGAATAAAAATATTATTAACATTTAAAGTAGAGTAAAAATAATTGAAGACTAATACCACTTTTATGGTATTAAATGTAAGATTAAATATATTATGTATTAATATTTAATCTATAGCCATTATAATCATTTACATAATATAGATCAAAATATATAATAACCTATTAATATAATTAGTTGGTAATTGTTGATGGACCATATTACCCTTATTAACTAATTAGGTTTCCTCATGGGTGCTTATATAAAGGAGTCTTATGCAGAGGTTGAAGGGTTATACAGTTAGACACAAAACCCATCCTTATAATATTTCCGACACCTTATTATATCTTAAAATATTCTAATATGTCTTATAATATACCCCGTATGTTAAAATTAAGCCCGATATATGTTATAGTTTATAAAAATAAAATAAAAACCTGAAATGTAAGTTGAGGCGGGCCGCATAAACCCACCCCAACATCTTACGCGGGCCGTATGGGAGTGTTGACCGGACTTCGCTGAATCCTTTAGTTCAAGCGGGCCGCATAAGACCTCGTCTAAGTTGACGCGGGCCGCGCGGACTCATAACACGCGATTACACCAGAGGCCGACACGTGTCGACATCGTGGCGGACCTACTCAACGACTCAGCTAAGCTATAGTGTTGACTGGTGTTGACGCGGGCCGCGTAAGGTTACCTTGTCTTTTACGCGGGCCGCGTGAGGACCAGATTTCACAACTATAAATAGATAGCATCAGATTACGATTTCCGTCGCTCACATTTCAATCGCAATCTCGAATTTCTGTAGTAGAGACATAATATTTGGGTATTATACCCCTAATTAGCGAGGTTCTGCTCCGTTGTAAGTATTATAACCCCAGTTTCGTAATAGTTACGCCGCCCGATTGATTTAGGGTTCCGTAACAACTGTCGTGGTTCTGCCCGACGTAGTTGTTGGAATGCCGTCTCGGGGAGGGTATTATTAATATTTTCAAAGGGTTATGATACTAACCAATGTACATTTGTATAAATTATAGATTATACCCAGGAAATCCCTACAAAAAGCCTAAGATAGCAATGTGAGTTTATCCTCTTTTTGATAATGTTTTTGGAATGTTTTTACAAAACCTTAAATGTTTTACAATGCGATTAAGCAGTATGTGAGTCTTTGTAGATCTTCAATTACTGCCGGTATTTGGGGTTTTGTATACAAAATTATTACTTGCGAGTAGTAAGTCGGAATGACAGTACGTTACCATTGGACGACGAGTAGCCAATGTGTAATATGACCCACAAGTCAAGGATTGACAGTACTGATTGAGTAATTGTGTAGAAATAAACAATGTGATCGCTCTCAATACTGTGTTAATTGATAAAATGTTTCTTGATTAAACTGGGATTCACTCACCAGTATTTCCCGCTGACAAAATATTTTTAAAACATGTTTCAGGTAACACAATGTGAAAGCCAACTGGGAAAAAGCCAACTCGAGAGCACTGACGGCTTGGAAAATAAGTGGCTATAAAAGTTATCTAAGAAACAATGTTTTAAATTAAATAAAATAGGGTTTGTCTCTATAAATGTATTGTAATAAGAAACTTGGGTTTTACCCATGTGTTTATTAATATTAATTATGGTGGTTTTACTCTGATAAACATTTCCTAACTACGGTCCTGATGTAAATTCCGCTGCGAGAATAAACAAACTGATACCACCACACTCTGAGTTCACGTCCGCCCGTTCCCGGGGAACAGGGATCGGGGGTTGTGACAGAAGGTGGTATCAGAGCCTAGCCACTGGTCTGAGCAAAAGAAGTGTTCTGCTGACACTTAAATTTTGAATTAATGTTAGGAAATAAAATAAGGAAATACATGCATAACTATAATTATGTGTTCTGTGTTATTTGACTATCTGTTAGTTTTCAGTATGAGTGATCAAGGACCATCAGATGTGAATCGTAAGTTAGCTGATTCACCTAGGAGTGAAGGTACATCATCACAGCCTGCCCTCTCGGGGTATGTTGCTGATCAGGAAGACGGAATATTTGCTTCTAAAGCTCAATCTGAAGAACCATTTCCTACTAAGAAACGAGGATGGTTCAGTAAAGAAGTTTTTGCTCGTAGGAAAAGAATGAGGAAATTGCAACAGCAAAGGGCCTTAGCAGCTATTAAGAGAGAGACAGATGTCCATACTCAAGATATGTTAAATAGAAGCCTAGCTAATTTTCATATCTTAGCTACGACTGCTGCTGACCCAGGTCTGGAACAACTAGTAGCACCACAACCACAAAACCCGGAACAGCCCATGGAAATAGAAAATCAAGAAAACCAAGTAGAGATGCACGATTTTAACCCCGAAGAAATCCCAAGGGTACCTGCACCAAACCCACTAGACCCGAATTACGACCCCTGGTGGGACGATAATAGGGACTTTGTGCAACGTTACCCTATCCAGGATTATCCACCCATACAGAACATAGAAGTCTACCCAGGTATGGACCCTTTAGATCCCTATTACCAAGATGATTATATTAGGGAAATTTTAGAGGATCCTTACCAATTTCATGAACTGTCACCCCCATATCAGGAAAATGCACCCCAGATTCCAAACCTAGTCCGAGAACCTGCACCCCCAATGAGTGTAGAAAACGTTCAAGAACTTAGGACTTTCGGGGAGGAAATTTTAGAAAGCAGTGAGAGGATGCGTCAGGTGGGAGAGCGTCTCGTATGGAAATACGATGAACGCAATATGGATTTTTGGATGGATCCATATCCATGAATGTTAGAATGGAGGAAGCGGTAGTAATAATAATAAAAATAAAAATAAAATAAAAATATGTGTGTACGGATGCATATTACTATTTTATTTCTGTTGGTATTGTAATCTTTATTTCTGTACTAGTGTGTAATAGACGCATAAGTATATGAAAAGAGTAAAGTAGCAATGATCTACGTTTTTGGTTAGATTGTGTGTCATGTGATCAACTATATTACTTACTATCTTGTGATATTAATATGGAATAAATGTTTAAAATTCAGATGGCCGGCGAAGGAAATCAAGGAAATCTGAATAACGATAACCAGAGTAACATTAACGTGGTTAATGATAATCCGAGTGTTAATAACAATGGAAACCAATTGGATAATAGTGCTATCCAACACATAGTAGCATAGGGAATTATAGATGCTATGTCATTTATACTTCAAATTGTTAAGGATGCTGATAACAAAAGTAAACATAGCAGTAAACGACCACTTGAACCAGAAAACAGCGTGAACAATGGACCGATACTTCAAATGCCTATTCCCAAAAGAAGAAGAACCGTGCCTAACGGTTGTTCTTATAAAGAATTCTGGTCTTGTAAACCAATGGAATTCTCGGGCAATGAAGGGGCCATTGCAACATTACGCTGGATAGAGAAAACTGAGGCAGTCTTAAGGATAAGCAAGTGTGCTGAAGAAGATAAAATATTGTTTGCTTCTAATCTGTTTAAGAATGCAGCCCTAGAATGGTGGAACACTATCCTCCAGACAAGAGGAAGTGATCAAACCTATAATATGGAATGGGAAGAATTTAAAAACAAGGTAGAAAGGAAATTCTGCCCACCTAATGAAAAAGAACAGATAGCAAATAAATTCCTAAACCTTAGGATGACTGGTGTGGATAGCAAAGGGTACACAAAGTTATTCTTTGAATATGCTAGAATAGTGCCAACTCTTGCTTCACCAGAACCAGTGTTAATCTCCCGTTATATTTGGGGATTAATTGGAGAGATTAGACACGTAGTCAAGGCAGCTAGACCTCAAACCATAGAAGAAGCTGTAGAATTAGCCAATACCTTGACTGATGAGTTAGTCCGTACCCGAGAAGAGGATCAAAGGAGGAATCTAACCCAGAAATTGACTCAAGAATTTCATTATGGAAATTCTAACCGTGGGAAAAATGTAAGTTCTACCTCTGCACCTTACTGTAGGAATTGCAAAAGAAAGCATTCAGGAAAATGCTCTGTGTACTGTAACTTTTGAAAAATGTCGGGACACAAGGAAGAAAACTACAGGAAGAAAAACAGCAGAATATGCTACAACTGCGGAGAACAAGGTCACATCAAGCCAAACTGCCCAAAATTAGCTCCGGCTACAGATAACAAGAATACTAAAAATGCTAGAGCATTTGTTCTGACTGCAGAAGAAGCCAAGATGATCCCAGATGTCATAGCTCGTACGTTTTTAGTCAATGATGTCTTTGCTAAAGTATTATTTGACTCTGGTGCAAACCAAAGTTTTATTAATACATCATTTTGCAAATTTCTAAATCAGTCATTAACTAAACTACCACTAGAATGCATAGTAGAGACAGCCAATGGAGAAACTGTTAGAATTTCTGAAATCTTGCAGGGAGCAAGAATAGAAATTTCAAATCAGAAATTTATTGCAAACCTATATCCCATGAATCTGGTAGGATTTGATATTGTGTTAGGAATGGATTGGTTAATAGCCAATAAAGCCAATATTTTATGTGATCAAAAGTTAATCCAAGTAAATTCACCGAAAGGTAAAACGATCACAATTAAAGGAGATAAGCCCTTTAGAACTACAAAATTCATATCTGTGATGAAAACTGCAAGTTGTATAAGAAAAGGTTCTATAGTGTATTTGATTTCTATAATCACTAACACTAAAGGAAAAGAACTAAAAGATATTCCAGTAGTATCTCAGTTTTCAGATGTTTTTCCAGAAGAATTACCAGGACTTCCTCCAGACAGAGAAGTTGAATTCAGAATTCATTTGCTACTAGGAATATCACCAATTGCCAAAGCACCTTACCGTTTGGCACCTGCGGAAATGCAAGAATTAAAGAAACAATTAGACGAATTGTCAGAGAAAGGATTTATACAGCCAAGTTCATCGCCATGGGGAGCGCCGATATTGTTTGTTAAAAAGAAGGACGGATCAATGCGTATGTGCATTGACTACCGTGAATTAAACAAGGTCACGATTAAGAATCGGTACCCATTACCGAGAATCGATGATTTATTTGATCAGCTGCAAGGAGCTCGATATTTCTCTAAAATCGACTTAAGGTCAGGATATCATCAATTAAAGGTACAGGAAGAAGACATTCCTAAAACCGCATTTAGAACGAGGAATGGTCATTATGAATTTACTGTCATGCCATTTGGTTTAACCAATGCCCCAGGTGCATTTATGGACATGATGAACCGAATATGTAAGCCATATTTGGATAAATTCATAATTGTATTCATAGATGATATTCTAATTTATTCTAAGAATAAAGATGATCATGCAAGACATTTGCACATACTTTTAAGTTTGTTAAGAAAGGAAAAACTTTATGCTAAATTTTCTAAGTGTGAATTTTGGTTAGAACAGGTACAATTCCTTGGACATCTAGTTAATCATGAAGGAATTCATGTAGATCCAACAAAAATTGAGGCAATTACTAAATGGAAAACCCCTGAATCACCAACTGAGGTTAGAAGTTTCTTAGGATTAGCCGGTTATTATAGAAGATTTATTAAAGATTTTTCTAGAATAGCCATTCCTTTAACTAAGCTAACCTGTAAATCTGTTAAGTTTGATTGGGGAATAAAACAAGAAGAAGCCTTTAGAATCCTTAAGCAAAGATTGACCCATACACCTATATTAGCATTACCAGAAGGAACTGAAGACTTTGTAGTCTATTGTGATGCTTCCAAATTAGGTTATGGATGTGTGTTGATGCAACGGCAGAAGGTTATAGCTTATGCATCTAGACAACTTAAGAATCATGAAGAGAATTATTCAACCCATGATTTAGAATTAGGAGCTATAATTTTTGCTCTTAAAATTTGGAGACATTACCTTTATGGTAGTAAATTTACCATATTTACTGATCACAAAAGTTTAAGGTATGTTTTCGGACAGAAAGAGTTGAATATGAGACAAAGACGCTGGATGGAATTTCTTAGTGATTATGACTGTGATATCCAGTATCATGAAGGAAAAGCAAATATAGTGGCAGATGCTTTAAGTCGAAAGTATCATGAAAAACCAAAAAGGGTACGTTCTCTTAAATTAAATCTGCAAATAGATTTAAATGAACAAATAAGAGAAGCACAAGAATCAGTAATCAAGGATGATACTGAAAAATTAAAAGGTATGCTAAAAGAATTGGAACAAGGAACAGATGGAATTTGGAGATTCCATAAAAAGAGAATGTGGATACCTAAATTAGGAAACCTGCGTAACCGTATATTAGAAGAAGCCCATAAGTCTAAATATACAATGCATCCAGGAAGTGATAAAATGTACCAGGATTTAAGGAAAAATTTCTGGTGGATAGGAATGAAAAAGGACATAGCAACCTATGTTTCTAAATGTTTAACTTGTTCACAAGTTAAAGCTGAACATCAGAAACCCTCAGGTTTGTTACAGCAATTAGAAATGCCAGTGCGGAAATGAGAATTAATAACAATGGATTTTGTTACTAAATTACCCAAAACTAGGAAAGGAAATGATACAATCTGGGTGATTGTAGACAGATTAACTAAGTCAGCTCATTTTCTACCAATGAAAGAAACAATTAGTATGGAACAATTATCTAAATTGTATGTAAATGAAATTGTTTCTTTACATGGTATTCCTTTATCAATTGTTTCTGACAGAGATAGTCGATTTACATCTCATTTTTGGTCAAGTTTCCAAAAGGCAATGGGAACCAAGTTAAAACTAAGTACGGCTTATCATCCACAAACAGATGGACAAAGTGAAAGAACAATTCAGACAATGGAAGATATGCTTAGAGCTTGTGTAATCGATTTTGGAGGTAATTGGGACGGTCACTTACCTTTAATAGAATTTTCTTATAATAATAGCTATCACACAAGTATCAATGCTGCACCATTCGAAGCACTTTATGGACGAAAGTGTCGAACCCCAGTCTGTTGGGCAGAAATTGGGGAACAACAATTATCTGGACCTGAGATAGTGCAAGAAACAACTGACAAGATTATTCAAGTCAAGGAACGACTGAAAGCTGCACGTGATCGACAAAAGAGTTATGCTGACAACCGATGCAAACCATTGGAATTTCAGGTAGGAGATAAAGTATTATTGAAAGTCTCTCCTTGGAAAGGAGTTGTAAGATTCATCAAACGAGGGAAGTTAAGTCCCAGGTATGTTGGACCTTTCAAGATTATTAGAAAAATAGGGCCTGTAGCCTATCAGCTACAACTGCCAGAAGAAATGGCAGGAATAGATGATGTATTTCATGTATCAAATCTTAAAAAGTGTTTGGCTGATGAATCATTGATAGTACCTCTTAAGGATATAGAGGTAAATGAACAACTCAAGTTTGTAGAAAGGCCTCTACAAATTGAAGACAGGAAAGTCAAGAATCTCAAACATAAAAGGTTAGTTCTGGTCAAAGTAAAATGGGACTCCAAAAGAGGACCTGAATACACATGGGAGCATGAGTTAGAAATGAAAAGGAAATATCCGCACTTGTTTCAGTAGATCTCGAGGACGAGCTCTAAAACAAGGTGGGGAGAATGTAACAACCCTCGGTAAAACCAACATCCTTATAATATTTCCGACACCTTATTATATCTTAAAATATTCTAATATGTCTTATAATATACCCCGTATGTTAAAATTAAGCCCGATATATGTTATAGTTTATAAAAATAAAATAAAAACCTGAAATGTAAGTTGAGGCGGGCCGCATAAACCCACCCCAACATCTTACGCGGGCCGTATGGGAATGTTGACCGGACTTCGCTGAATCCTTTAGTTCAAGTGGGCCGCATAAGACCTCGTCTAAGTTGACAAGGGCCGCGCGGACTCATAACACGCGATTACACCAGAGGCCGACACGTGTCGACATCGTGGCGGACCTACTCAACGACTCAGCTAAGCTATAGTGTTGACTGGTGTTGACGCGGGCCGCGTAAGGTTACCTTGTCTTTTACGCGGGCCGCGTGAGGACCAGATTTCACAACTATAAATAGATAGCATCAGATTACGATTTCCGTCGCTCACATTTCAATCTCAATCTCGAATTTCTGTAGTAGAGACATAATATTTGGGTATTATACCCCTAATTAGTGAGGTTCTGCTCCGTTGTAAGTATTATAACCCCAGTTTCGTAATAGTTACGCCGCCCGATTGATTTAGGGTTCCGTAACAACTGTCGTGGTTCTGCCCGACGTAGTTGTTGGCATGTCGTCTCGGGGAGGGTATTATTAATATTTTCAAAGGGTTATGATACTAACCAATGTACATTTGTATAAATTATAGATTATACCCAGGAAATCCCTACAAAAAGCCTAAGATAGCAATGTGAGTTTATCCTCTTTTTGGTAATGTTTTTGGAATGTTTTTACAAAACCTTAAATGTTTTACAATGCGATTAAGCAGTATGTGAGTCTTTGTAGTTCTTCAATTACTGCCGGTATTTGGGGTTTTGTATACAAAATTATTACTTGCGAGTAGTAAGTCGGAATGACAGTACGTTACCATTGGACGACGAGTAGCCAATGTGTAATATGACCCACAAGTCAAGGATTGACAGTACTGATTGAGTAATTGTGTAGAAATAAACAATGTGATCGCTCTCAATACTGTGTTAATTGATAAAATGTTTCTTGATTAAACTGGGATTCACTCACCAGTATTTCCCGCTGACAAAATATTTTTAAAACATGTTTCAGGTAAAACAATGTGAAAGCCAACTGGGAAAAAGCCAGCTCGAGAGCACTGATGGCTTGGAAAATAAGTAGCTATAAAAGTTATCTAAGAAACAATGTTTTAAATTAAATAAAATAGGGTTTGTCTCTATAAATGTATTGTAATAAGAAACTTGGGTTTTACCCATGTATTTATTAATATTAATTATGGTGGTTTTACTCTGATAAACATTTCCTAACTACGGTCCTGATGTAAATCCCGCTGCGAGAATAAACAAACCGATACCACCACACTCTGAGTTCACGTCCGCCCGTTCCCGGGGAACAGGGATCGGGGGTTGTGACACAAAGGGATCTTAGGATTGTCCCAAAAGGCTTACATAGATCGTGTCCTTACACGTTACAACATGCAACAGTGCAAACCCTCAGTCGCTCCAGTAGTTAAGGGAGATGTTTTCTGTTCATTCCAGTGTCCGACAACAGAGGTTGAGAAGGAGCAAATGAGCCAGATACCTTACGCGTCAGTAGTCGGGAGCCTGATGTATGCTCAAGTCTGTACTCGCCCAGATATCGCTTATATTGCTGGAATGCTAGGCCGTTATCAGACTAATCCTGGCCTAGATCACTGGAAAGCAGCTAAGAAAGTACTTCGATATCTGCAAGGGACGAAAGACTATAAACTGACTTGTAGAAGAAGTCATCATTTAGAAATGGTGGGCTATTCTAATTCTAACTTTGCCAAATGCAAAGATAACAAGAAATCCACTTTGGGCTATATCTTTATGTTAGCAGGCGGCCTGTAACACCCGTCTAATTTTACATGGAATTAATATTTATTCATACCATATTATAAGAAAATGTCTAAGTTGTGACATAATATTCCATAAGTAGGGTTCAAAAGTAACAACATTTTAGTCGACTAACGACTAATTCAAAACATTCAAAGTTGTTTACAATTCACAAACGTAGTCTATTAAGGATTTAAAACATTGCGGAAGCTTCAAAAGTAGTGTTCGGTTCTTCATCCTTTGCTTGATCGCCATCCGTAAGTTCACCAACATCACCTAATGTCAAAACCACATCAAGGGTTAATTTTGACAATAATAAAACACTTATAATCAAAATCTAGCATCAAAACAATTGAAAACAAATAAAATTCTCGGATCAGGGTCTCTCGCGCCCCGCGAGAGACGTTACGCGGGCCGCAAGAACCCCTCGCGTGTCGCGGCGTATTTCGGGTCCCCTTCCGTGTGGCGCGGGGGAATGGATTTTCCAGCAGCTTATGTTTTTGAGCTGCATTTTTCTGCCAGCTCCGGAAATTCAAGTTTTTAACTTCATTTGACCATAACTTTTGACTCGTAAGTCCGTTTTAGGTGATTCTTTTTCCTATACGTCTGTAAATTCATTACCGACATAACTATTAAAATTTTGATACCGAAAATTTAACTTGCGGACCGAACTACTAAATGTCGCTATGCATTTATTCGACCCATTATAACTCTACTTATTTTGCTACCATTTAACTAATAACCTAAGGCGTTTATTACCCAACTTCCGGGGCTTATTATCACCGGCACTTCATTACCAAACCCATGGCTTTGTGCTCTTGTGACCATTTTCGCCATCTCTATCTATTTACAATATTAGTACTACAATGTATCATTATTTGACCCGTTTGGTTCATCTACGGAAAATCCTCCATTTTGATGACTACCAAACGACTACAAACTAATTCTTAACCTACGGATTTAAGTAACGGACATGTCGCTACAATCAACCCAACTTTAAATCAACAATGCAACTATGCATAATTTAACAACAATTCATTGAATGTAACGGGTCAAGTTACATACCTTCAATGTAGGCCTTTCAAACGTGATTCGCCACCCGCTTGTCCGCTTGACGCTCCTGCGTCCTTTCCTATAGAGTTCATTAATGACATGTTTTAGAACTCTCTTTAAACCACATATCGCATAATATACCGTAACATCATAATTATGTGTTTGAACTTTGAATTTCAGTTTTAAACCTTCTTTGAGACATTTTCACAAACACTTTAGGGGCAGATTTTACATGATTATGTAGCAAATTTCTAGCTCATCACTTAGCCCTAATTTCACCCCCAATCAACCATTTTACATGATTGTTAACTTCTATATTTCTGAAATCACTTCAAGATTGTCAAATTACACTAGATCAACACTCTATTTCCTAGTGTTCATCAAATTCTACATAACTCGCTAATCACCTACAATGGTGTTCATGGATTTTACTAAAATTTCACATGATTTCAACTTGTATTTGTCTAGGGTTTGTCCCTAGACACTATAGTTGTTCCTAAATCATCATAAGATACACATGCAACCATAATTTCATATTTTCCCAATTTCATGAGAATTTCAAGTTGAGAGTTTTCATTAAATTTTAAATACCTTGTAATCCTCTTGCGATGAGGATCACGATTCTAAGCTCGGATTTCGTTTTGGACCAGATTTGCACCTCCAATTTGAGAGTTTTAGTGAGTTTCTAGGGTTTGGAGCATGGGGGTCGCCCTGCTCTTTCTTCTGATCGACCAGACACCTCTTTTGGGGTGTTTGGTTTATTTTTTATTTGTTTTATCAATTTTAGTTTCAATTTTAACAACTTAGGTCCCTCCACTTTGTTCAACATATAGTTTGGTAGCTTTTAACCCTATTATAAGTTATTTCTAGAAATTAACTAACTAGGTTAAAATTCCTAGTTAGTAAATTCCCGTTTATTTATACTTTATAATTCTAATATAAAGTTTTATATTTTCGGGGTGTTACACGGCCCTATCTCATGGAAGAGTCATAAACAACAGTTGACCACAACTTCCACAATGATGGCAGAGTACATTGTTGTTTATAACGTAACCTGTCATGGAATGTTGCTTAGAAATCTGATCGCTGGACTCAAAATCGTTAATTCCATTTCTAGACCATTGAAGCTTTATTGTGATAATTCAGCTGCCGTTAGTTTCTAGAACAGTAACAGTTCGACTGGAGCTGGTTTATATCTCGATACAAAATATCTGTTCGTACGTGAACGAGTTGAGGAAAATAATCTTTGTATCGAGTATATTAGTACTAAAGATATGCTTGCGGATCCGATGACTAAAGGTCTCCCTCCTAAGGTTTACGAAGAACATGTTCGGAATATGGGATTTAGTAAAGACCTTATTTGAGCATATTGTACTAGCTTATGTTTTATGATTAATGAAATTTCCTCAGTTTGATTTTGTATGTCTCTTAGAATATGTTCAACCGGTATAATGGCATATAGACAAATAAAGTTACAAATCAAACAAAGGGCTTACGCGTATTTTGATCATAACGATTAGGTTTTAAATTAAGGCTATAGTATGATTAATGGGGGTCCTGAGTCGCATAATGATTCAACGGCTGTATTTCTCTGCTATAGTACTTGTTTAAGGCTAAAATGAGTGTTAACTCCTGATCAGGCTTATCTAATACTCATAGTAAATGATTACTCGGCTAAGTGGGAGAATGTAAGATTAAATATATTATGTATTAATATTTAATCTATAGCCATTATAATCATTTACATAATATAGATCAAAATACATAATAACCTATTAATATAATTAGTTGGTAATTGTTGATGGACCATATTACCTTTATTAACTAATTAGGTTTCCTCCTGTGTGCTTATATAAAGGAGTCTTATGCAGAGGTTGAAGGGTTACACAGTTAGACACAAAACCCATAAGCATAACATCATCATCATCGACCTCCTCTCCTATACCGATTCCCTTGTCGGTTTTCTTAGCCCCCATCATCAGTTAGCACCCTAAGGAGGAACCAGATCACACTGACAATTATGTCGAACTCGATGTCATCTTCTCTGACTGGATTCTCCACTGCATTGAATGTTGTGACAGGTATGTTTTCATGTTTTTCCATTATGTTTAAACAGAACTGAACCAACATTAAAGCCATAAAACCTTAATACCACCGCCGCTTTCTAGTGCCCCACAACAATTGTTGGCAATTGTAAGCTGTCACTTGCCTTTGTTGCCGCCATCGCAAGCCTCTACCATGCCATAGAGTAGAAGACTAGTTAGTTAACATGTCAACCAATGACTCTAACAACCACCACAACACCAACACCAAAGCTGACGAATCTTCATCTTGTCAACATGGTTATAAACATCCTAAACAATGTTCGTATCCTGGAAGACACCAAGTCACGTACTCATCCTAGGTCAAAATGTTCAAGCTCCACACATGCGCAGGGGCGGATCCAGCCCACATTTGTGGGTTCTCAGGAACCCAGTGCGTTTGGAAAAAAACGAAAAAAAATAGTGAGAACTTTGTAGAATTTAGAAAAAATTAGTGAGAATTAGAGAGAATTTACCAAAAGGAACCCATTAAAATAAAATCCTGCATTCGCCACTGCACATGCGGCTACCAAGTTCTTGACCATATCGACGACACCCCACCACCCAGCAAAATCAGCGTGGCTTGTGAATCATGGAGTGAAATCAACGCCAGAAGCAGTTCGGCAAGGTGAAGGCCAGAGCCCAGTGTAGCCGTATGGGCCTGGTTACTAAAGTGTTTTGGAATGCCTAAACTTTGGTTAAAAGTTGCGCAAGGTGTTGTGTTGTATAACAGCACTGCTTGTTTCGTGTTAAATTATTATAACACTGGGTATATTTTTGGGGGTTGGGCCGTTTGTTGGACCTACCTAGGGGTTATTCGAGCTTGGCATGTCCGATATGGGCCTTTGGATTGGGTTCTTGGATATTTAATTAAGGGTTGGGGGTAGACTTACATTCTTAGGATGGCTAGTCGTATTGTTTCAATCCCTTGTATTGGTACATTGGGGGAGTGTATTTGTTTTTCAGGTTACATGTATGTGTATGTATTTTGTTGTGTGTGTGTGTGTTTTTTTTGTGTGTGTGTTTTGTCTTTGCAGGTTTGAATAAGAGAAGATATATTGAAATTTGATTTACTATATTTTTACCCCTTTAACTTGATTTATTATATTTTTCGCCTTATACCTTGATTTTCGAGTTTGTTATATTTTTTAAACTACCTTAAACTATATAACTAAAATATATTGAAATTTGATTTATTTTTTGTTTATATATCCTTTTTTATTTTTTATTTAAAACATTTAAATATATAAATTGTTTTAAAGTTTAAATTTAATTAAAATAAATTGGTTTTGGAGAAATCTGGGAAATCTACGACGACACCGCGCAATCCGGAGAAATCTGGAAAAAAAGTGATGTGGCGATGACTTGTCACACGAGGAAAACTGGGACAACACCGTTCACCCCAACTGAATCTCGTTTACTCCATTAGCTAGTTCTTGGCCTCCCTACCAGGGGCGGACAAAGTCCAACCCAGGGTGGGCGGGCGCACCCCTTGAAAAAAAAATGAGTGTATTTTTTATGCAAAAAACCCAACCGCACCTTTTGAAAATATGCTTGAACCACTCATCCGCACTCCTAGCAAATAATTTCTAGTTCCACCATTTCTTCCAACTAAGTATGTTAAAGTTTTCATCAATCAAAATTCACCCACCTGGGACATGGCAGTTAAAGTTTTCATCAATCAAAATTCACCCACTTGGGACATGGCACGCAATATGCTATTCACCCACGAGTATTTTATGATAGCCTCTTTTATGTTTTACTATCATGCAGAAGTCGGTTCATAAAAAAAACCTATGAAATACTGATTAACTAATTAAAAAAATAACAAAATATTACCACAAACTAATTATACTTTTTATACTATAAAAACTCCACTCACAACATTTGGTGGAATGGATATGAATTCAAATAATGTAATACTAGGTTAGAACCCCGTGTAATACACGGGATGAATAAATGTAATTTCATATACTAATTTTTTAAATAAACCAAATTATCAATCACGAAAACTAAACTTTGTATTAATATATTATTTATTTTTCTTTTCATTAATTAAAAAATATTATGTCGATTTTATTAATTAATTTATTAATCAAATTGTATATAACTTTCAATATTATCTGATATACAAAATTAATAAAGAAAAATTATTTCTAACATATGTTATATAATTTTAATTACTTATGTAAATTGAAATTGATACTTATCATAATTATTCGAATTTGAACAATGAAGTAGGGACAAATGGCAAAAATACATTTTAGACGGGAAATTCATAAAAAGTGTCATACGTCCACCATTTGATTTCTTTTATTATATGGTAGTATAGATATAGAATAATTTATAAGGTATAATTTCATTAGTGAATCATGATTGTGAGCATTGGCGAAGTATAGAAGGGGCGGGGAGGGGCACCCGACCCCCCAAACTTTTCGCTTAGTAGTGTTATATATGTAGTTTTTGTATAGAAATTTTTGGGTATATGTGTTTTCGACCCCCCGGTTCCATAGAATTTTTTTGGTATATACGTTTTCGACCCCCGGTCATTCGGGTCAAGCTTCGCCACTGACTGTGAGCGTTTGATATAATATTTACTTATCTTTTCTTTCCTTTCACAAAATCAGGAACGAAATAAAATATAGTTTGTAATAGAATATAATTTTTTTCATCAATTTGTGACCAGCACTTAATTTTAATGTATTATTTATTTAATTCCTTAGGACCGGTTATAAATTGTACTAAACTTACATTCTTTATTCTTTCTTATCTTTTGTGACTAAAATAAAACAATCACAAAAACTTTAAATAGCTTTACGACCGGTTTATTAATGAAAATAAATTTTAGTTTATCTATTAGCATGTAGTATATAATTTTAATTGCCATTCAAAAAAAAATATAATTTTAATTTTAGTTTATTATCTATAAGACATAGCCTAATATGATGACATGTGTCCCCTAAATGGTTTCTTTTATTATATAGTATAGATAATAAATTAAAAAATATTAATTTTGTTTTTGTTTGGTCCGATCCGAAAATTCAAAGAATGTAATATAATAAATTATTTAATTGCATAAGTTGGTTTTTTTCCTAAATTTTTAAGGCCCATGTATAAAACAGACAAAAGGGGTCAAGTACTCATAAATACAAATCGTACACATTGTCAACAAGCCAGAGGACCGTGTCTTAGACGAAACAAATCATGTAATGGGAAAATAGAAATTAAGTGAAAACGTCATTGAAATTTGTAATGGGAAGCATATTGAAAAAGTCACACGGAAATCATGTAATGTCCGAGAAATTTAAAGAACCTAAAATTCCACAAATGCATATTGAATATGAAGAACGTAGATAATTTAGGATATTAAGGGAGTGGAGCTAAAGAGATGTGGAGAGAGTTTAGTGTGCCATTTAAGTAAAAATCTTATTGCTAGTAATGGTTGTTCGTGCTTACAACGATTTACAATAGCCATATATATAGGCAAAGATAAGAAACAAGAATCTATTCTAAAACATAATAGTCAAAAAGTCTATTCTAAAAAGAAAAGCAAACGAATAAAAATAGAACTAGATTCCAAAATAGGTGTTGAAAATATTTGCCTTCTGTCGACCACTATCTGTATAATTGAGCTTGTAAAACGTCACTGCTTACGCCATAATTTTTGTCTTTTTTCTTCTGTCGTCATCTCTTACGTCATCTTCTAGAAATCTCTGTGTGTGCTGTCTATCGACTGTGGACTTGAACAGTCTTGTTCATTATCTTGTTCATTGTCTTGAAAATCTTCCAGGTTAACGATATGTTGTAATTGTAGAGTATCTCCTTCCCCTGCAAAGGGTAATAGCATACTCCAATTTATTTTTGTGTAAACTTGAATGTAGTGTTCTTCACCTATTAATTTGAAATTTTCCCAAGAAAAATGGTCTGGAATTTCTGGGGTCTTCTAATGTTCTTTGACAAACTGTTGAAAATCTTTGGTAGGTTCTTTAGCTGTGTCGTCTAACCATGGTAATGATGCAATATTTATAGCGGTTCTTATCATGGAGTTTTGCAGCCAGTTGCTACCTCTGTTGTGTTCAATAAGTATTCTTTTTCTTGCTGGCCTGTATGTGTGTGAGTCTGCAAATGGAAATGAGGAAATTATTTTGCATCCAATGGTTGGTTTTGTGCTTCGTGTTGCTATATTTCCTGCTGTTAATACGATCTTTTCCCCAAGTTGATTGAGAAGATCTTCTGTTCTTCTGTTTAACTTTATTTCCAAATAATCAATCATACCATGATGATAAAATTGAATTATTTGCTCATCTGTCAATTTTGTAGGATGGTGTATTTGAAGCAATAGAAGACATGTTCCGTCTCCTTCTTCATCTGTTCTTTCTACCACTGTAAACCCTTGTTGTTCACTGTCAAATTTGAATGCCATGTCTACCAGCTGTTGCTGTAGATTGTACAGAATTAAAGGAAACTCTGCACAAACTTTCTGTGAAACAAGATTCTCAAATTCTGGGAATCTTTCTGTAACTGGCTTTAGACATTGCTGCCAAGGTGTATCAAGAATCCTTGTCCTGAAACACTCAAAAGTCCTATATACATCTGTTTTATTTTTGTTTTCTTTTTTCTCGATCTTTTGTAATAACTGTGCATTTTTTGATTCAAGCAAACGCATTTTTTGTTTTAACAGGCTATTTTCAATTTTTAATTGTATGTCTTGTGCATTTCTTGTTTTTTCTTAGAGCTGTGTTTCTAATGTAGAAATAATTTCTTGCTGAGCTTTTATATAATGCTTAGGATCTGTTTTAGCCAAATCAGCAAAACTCTTAACCTCTTCAGGTTCTATGTAAAAACTTTGTACTCCAAAATTGTTTCTTGCTGCTTGAAGAGCTTCAGCAAAACTTGTGTAACCTTTCCAAAGTGCTCCCCCTACACAAGTTATGTGTTGTGCAACTGTTTCCCATTTGTTAAAAATTCCAATTTTTGTACCCCTGAATATAACATAATGTGTGAAATTTGGTTTTTGTTTAAACTGTCTTTCAGGTGTTTTTGAACTTTGTTCCTGAAAGTAAATGCTTAAAGCATTTAAAACTTGTACTTTGAATGATGAAGCTTGTGGCATGGTTTGAATATGCCATAAATTGTCTAATAAACATTGTCGTTTATCTGTTAGTTTCATTCCCATAATAGGACGAAACTTTTTGTCAACATCTTTGCATATCTGTAGAGCATATGTTCCAAACTCAATTACTGGTTTGGGTGAGAAATTTGTGTACAAAGGGCGTTTGCCAGCTGCCTTTGATTGCTGTTGTTTATAAAACTGTCCTATCATTATCTGTGGAAATGAAGTATGAGGAGAACTGTATATCTTTTCTGTTGACTGTAAATATGTCTGTTGGACTTGTTCTTCATCCGAAGAAGAATTTCCCTGCTTTGGGTGTATAAGCTTTAATTTCTCCTTATCTTTCTTCCTGTCCATCTAAAACAAACCATTTGTTTATATTTCGAGATAACATATCAGCTATCCCATTATTTTTTTCCTTTAATGTGTTCAAAATTTATAAAATACCCATTTCCTTGTATAGTATTTTGTAGATTAACCCATCTGGTTCTATTTACTTTTTTACTTTGGTCATTTTTTACAAACTTAACTATTGCTTCACAGTCAGTTCTTACTGTAAATTCTTTATTAAGAAAAATCTTAAATTTTTCTAATGCATAAATTAATGCCTGTATTTCAAAATCAATTGTAGTCCAGTTTGTTTTGTTTTGAAAATTACCACTTGCATAAGCGTAAATTTTCTCTTCTTCCTTGAGACTGTATTTGTTTGGTTTACATAGAAGGACTGCTCCCCATCATTCTTTGCATCCATCTGTTTCAATAATTATATAATCTGTGACTAATGGTAATTCTAATGGTTTAATATTTTTAACTGCTTTTTTAATTTCTTTAACTAGTTTAATATCTTCTTGGTTAAAATATCTTTGACCATTTTTAGTGGTTTTACCATATAATGGTCCAACCAATTTTGACAAGTTTGGTATAAATTTTCTAGCATAATTTACTAGGCCCAAAAAAGCTTGTATTTGTTTTAAGCTTTCAAATTTTTCTGGAAAATTTAAAATCTTTGTAGAAATATGTGGTTGTAATTCTATTTTTCCATTTCCAATTTCTAATCCTAAAAAAGAAAATTTTCTTTTAAAAAGTTCCATTTTTCTTTTTGAAACTACTATACTTTTTTTCTTTATTTCTCCAAAAACCTGTTGTAAGTGTTTCTCATGTTCTTGCACTGTATTACTTGCAACTAAAATGTCATCAATGTATACTAAGCAAAAATCAAAATTTAAAAATATACTGTCCATAAATATTTGAAAAATTGAAGGTGCATTCTTTAAACTAAAACTAAGAACATTCCATTCATACTGCCCTTCAGAACATGTAAAAGTTGTCCAAGGTTTAAAACTTTCTTCTAATTTTAACTGATTATATCCTGATTTTAAATCAAATTTTGGAAATACTTTTTTATTTTGTATAAGATTTAGCAAACTATCTTTGTTAGGTATATTATACCCATCATCTATTGTATTATCATTTAATCTTTTATAATTATAAACTATTCTAGCTTTCCCTCTTTTTATTTCACTGTGATTTCTTACTAAAAAAGCTGTAGATCTGTGAGGACTTTCTGATTTTCTAATTAATACTTGATTTACCATTTCAGGGATTTGTTTTTTAAATTCTTCTTTGTCTAATGGGCTGTATTCTATATTAGCTGTTCTGATTACTATATCAGGATTTTTTAATTTAAATTTACAAATATATTTTACATTTGATTTTGTTATATCTTCTCCAATATATCCTATTTTTTTCTAAATGTAATATCATAGGATGATTTACACTTTTTGTAATGTCTTGTCCTTTCTCTATTTCATGACTTAGAAAATCTATTAAAAGTTTTAATGATTCATTTTCTATAAACTGTTTTCTGTTTTGCGTTTTTAAAAAATCTAAATTCCCTTTTCCCCTCTTTTTTGAACAATTTGTGTTGTATTCATATATCTTAGAGTTGGTTTTGTATATAATTGTTTACTTAATGTTATAAAATTCCTTGTAATTGTAACTGCACCATTTAATCCTAATATATAATTTAATCCTATTACAAAATCTTTTGATTTTATCTCTGGTGGATTAATATTTATTTGTGGCATTTCATATTTTGTACTATAATTGTTTGCAAAATCTAAGAATTGTATTCCTACTGGTTCTAAACAATGTGTAATAGATATTAACCTGTCTTCTATTGTTCTCGTACTTAGTTCATATGATAGTTTTTTATGATATTCTATAGGTGCTAAACTATATGAGATTAAGCTCTTTGTAGCTCATGTATCAACTAATGCTGTTAAATCTAAATATTTATTATTATCTAACCATAAACGACATTGTATATTTGTCATGTTTGTTGATTCTTGTGTTTGTATGTAAGTTTGATCATCTGGTTTTTGTAAGGCCATTTTACTTATTTCTTCTATTTTAATTAATCTTTCCAATTCTTCAACTTTGTGTTCTAAGTCTTTTATTTTTAAACTATGTAACTCTGTTATGACTTCTAATTTATCTATTTTTTCATCTTCATTATTTTTAGAATTTGTTTTCACTTTTGATGTTGTAGCTATATCTTTATCATAAATTTCTTTAAGACATTTAAAACAAATTTCTTTAAAACATTTATTACATTGTGACCTTTTTTCTATACTAGGATAGTATCCACAATGACAACATCTTATGTGATTATTTCCTTTATTTTGTTTCCAATCATGTTCACAACTTTCTTCTATATTCATATATTTATATGTTACTTTTGTCGTTGGATTTTCTTCTTCACTATAAATGCTATATACTGATTCATTATCAGATTCATCATCTGTTCTTAGAGCTTCTATTTCATAATCTTGTAATTGCTCTACTAAATTAGCTATTTCCATATTTTTTCTTTTATTTGGACAATTATTAGCTAAATGTGTTGTTTCTCCACAAGTGTAACATCTACATTTTCGTGATTGTGGTTTTTTGACATATTTATCTGTATTATAATGTTTTCTATAATTTCTATTGTATGTTGTACTTTTCCGTATCTTTTTCTTTTTATCATAAACTCCATATGCTTGTGGCGTATAGATTGTTGTTTTACAAAATGCATAAGCATTTCTTTTTAATTGTTCTTGTAATGCTACTTCTTTGCATTTTTCTTCTAGTATACCGAATGTATACGTTATCCTTGGTCCTATTCCTAAATTCTGTTGTGTACCATAGCTTGTTTTCCATGCTTCATGTATAGATTTTCCTAAATCTCCTAGTAATTTTATAAAGTATTTATCACATAAATTATCATCCATGGCTTTTCCTGTTTGTGCTAATAATCTTGTAAAATCTAATGTGAATTCATTTATATATTTCATATTTGCTATACTTAATTGTTCTAAATTTCTAATAGCTGTATCTTGTATTAAAGAATTATTTTTTGCTGGATCGACTCCTAATATGAGGGTTCTAATTTGTGATGTAAAATTATAAGGATTATCTCCTAATGCTTTAAGATTATTTATTTCTTCTGGATTTTGTGTTTTCTTATTTTGCCTTATTCCTAATGCTATTGGTCCTAATGTAGTTTCTAAATATGAAAACATATTCATACTATCTTTTTTATTTGTTTCCCATAATCTTACTATATTTTGTTCCCATGTTAAAACTTCATCTATCCATAACTGTGGTTTTTGTTGTTCTAATAATAACATATTTCCACTATATATTTGTCCTATAGGCAATCTTCTTCCTTTTTCTATAGAATTAGACTCTTGTTGATAATTAACTGTTGGTTGTGTCCATGGTTCTCCACCATGACTTTCGTGTGTACCACTATATCCTTCCCCCCATTCTATTTTTGGTCTTTTTAGAGGATTAAAAGGATGAAACATTTGTGTATCCATAAAACTTTGTTCTTGTTTATAAAAATCTGATAACATAGCTTTTCCATTCATAATATCTTCTACTAATGGTAGATTATAATATTCTTGTAATTTTTTATAACTTTCTTCATAATCCAATTATATATATATATATATATATATACACACACACACACACAGTGACCAAGTATATATATATATAGGGTAGGGATCCTAAGAGAAATCCACCCTATTTGAGAAACTTGAGAAGCAATCTGAACCACACATTTTCCCTAAGCAAAAAATGCAAAAAATGGTGAAAAAAATGCAAAAATTTTTTTTTTTTTTTTTTGGAAAAATCGCAGCTTTTTCTTTAAGGATTAAATTTTTGATTTTTTTTAATTTTTTTTTGGATTTATACACATGTGTATATTGTTAATCTTTTAACTATACATATATGTATATTGTCAATTATACATATATGTATATACATGTTTAAAATTGAAAAAAATATGTGTTATAAATCCTAAACCTTATACCATAAACCCTAAAGCTAAACCCTAATTCTAAACCCTAACGCTAAACCCTAAAGTTAAACCCTAATTCTAAACCCTAAAGCTAAACCCTAATGCTAAACCCTAAAGCTAAAACTAAACCCTAAAGCTAAACCCTTAATGCTAAACCCTAATGCAAACCCTAAAGATAAAGCTAAACCCAAAAGTTAAAGCTAAACCCTAATGCTAAACCCAAAAGCTAAACCCTAATGCTAAACCCTAAATACTATTACTAAACCCTAATGCTAAACCCTAAAGCTAAACCCTAAACCATAAAGCTAAACCTGAAACTCTAATGCTAAACCCTAAATACTAATGCTAAACCCTAAATAACACTTATTTTTCACTTTTAAACATGTATGTACATATATGTATAATTGACAATATACATATATGTATAGTTAGAAGATTAACAATATACACATGTGTATAATTCCAAAAAAAAAAAAATTAAATCCTTAAAGAAAAAGCTGCGATTTTTTCAAAAAAAAAAAAAAAAATTTGCATTTTTTATATTTTTTTGCATTTTTTTTGCTTAGGGAAAATGTATGGTCCAGAATGCTTCTCAAGTTTCTCAAATAGCCTACTGCTTCTCACATGATCCTTATCCTATATATATATATATATGGGAGGGTTCATTGGGGAACACTAAAAAAGTGGGAAATAGGGGAACACTTTTAAAAATTATACTTCATGTTAAAAAAAATATTTTTCTAATTTTTTTTCGACGCTTTTTCTTATAAATACAAGTAGAAACATTTTTGATAAAAAAATTAAAAACTAAAAATATAAAAAAAATGTTTAAAAAAACGATTATATCTTATAGAATTAACTTAACATGTTAAAAATATTTTTTTTTAAAAACAATTTCAGCGCTTTTCTTTATAAAAAGGAGGAGAATCTAGTCGAGTAAAAAAATATTTTTTCTAAAAAAAAAAATTTTTAGCTTTTTTTTAATTGTTTTTTTTAATATTTTTAGTTTTTGATTTTTTTATTAAAAATGCTTCTACAAGTATATATAAGGATAAGCGCCGAAAAAGATGTTTACAAAATTAATTTTTAACATGTTAAGTTAAATTTTTAAAAGTGTTCCCCGGTTCCCCACTTTTTTAGTGTTCCCCAATGAACCGCACACTATATATATATATATATCTCGAAGCCATCATGAAACCAGTCACTATATACTAGCAACAAAACATGATGAGTCCACTTGTTCTTATCCAATATTGTGTGATCTTTGTGGCGTGTCTTCTAGTAACAACACTCTCGGCCATTCCTACGTTGTTGTTTCAGGGTTTCAACTGGGAGTCATGCAACAAGCAAGGTGGACTCTACAAGTCTCTGCTTAACTCCATTGATGACCTTGTTGCTGCCCGAGTTACGCATGTTTGGATCCCACCTCCCTCCCATTCTGCTGCAGATGCACCTCAAGGTCTCTCTCTCTCTCTTCCTTACCCTTGTTTTAGTTAAATGGACGAATTGAAGGCATATGTATCATTAGTTAAATCTATTGCAGGATATATACCAGGAAGATTATATGATTTAAATGCATCCAAGTACGGAAATGAAGAAGAACTGAAGTCGTTGATCCGATCTTTCAAGGACAAAGGAATCAAAGTTGTTGCGGACATAGTTATAAACCACAGGACAGCCGAAAAGCAAGACGCTAGAGGAAAATTGTGTATATTTGAAGGTGGAACCCCCGACGACCGCCTTGATTGGGGCCCGTCTCTTATCTGCAAAGACGACACTGAGTACTCCGATGGAAACGGGAATCTAGACACCGGAGGAAACTTCAGTGGAGCACCGGATATTGATCACCTTAACCCTAGAGTCCAAAATGAGTTATCCGATTGGATGAATTGGTTAAAGACCGATATAGGTTTTGATGGGTGGCGGTTTGATTACGCAAGAGGGTATTCTTCAAGTATCGCGAAGGTGAACTTGTTTGTTTCAGTTGTAACTCGTTTTATATTTTCCTTTCAAGTTGCATTTATTTTTTGTTTGTTGTATTATATTTATAATATAGTGAATGGCATCCTGCAGGTGTATATGAAGAATACATCTCCTGAGTTTGCGGTCGGAGAGTACTGGAATGCGGTGGCTAGAGGGCCAGATGAGAAGTTGGAATATAACCAAGATCGCCATCGAAATGAAATAATGAATTGGGTGCAAGAAAGTGGTGGTGGTTCATTAACAGCTTTTGATTTCACTACAAAATATATACTTCAAGCAGCTGTGGAAGGTGAGTTGGGGCGGTTGATCGACGCGAATGGTAAGCCGCCAGGGCTGATTGGAGTCTTACCGGAAAATGCGGTGACCTTTATTGATAATCATGACACTGGTTCAACCCAAAATATTTCGTCATTTCCATCTGATAAAGTTATGCAAGGATATGCATACATTCTCACCCATCCAGGCATCCCATCATTGGTAAGATTCCAACATTTTTAAAGTGTAACTGAACATTTTGTTGATTGTTTGTTTTGCCTATGTTTTTTAGTTCTACGACCACTTCTTTGATTGGGGCCTAAAGGACGAGCTCACAAAGTTATCTGCGGTGAGAGCGAGTAAGGGGATCACTGCAACGAGCCAAGTGAAGATACTGGCGTGTGAAGCGGAGCTTTACGTGGCTGAGATTGACGAAAAAATCATCGTCAAAATCGGCCCAAAGATGGATCTTGGAAATCTTATTCCGGAGAACTTTAAAGTTGCCACTTCTGGGGAGAAGTATGCAGTATGGGATAAAGAACCTTGATTTGAAAGAGGATCATGATCTTGCAATAAGAATATGTAATATGTAACTCTTATCTTAATGAATTCAAACAAAATGCGTTTCATCTATAACAAAGAAGAAGACCATTTCCATTTGTGATTTGTGTTAGTGTATTGTTATTTGTTTGAATGCCTTTTCTTCCTACTGAAAAAACATTAAGACTCGAGCATTTGTAACATCCTAAGTTTTGGGTTATCGACTTTTATCGAGCATTTGATATTTTGATATGTGGAGTATATGACTATTTAGGTGTTGACTAAAATGAATTCAATATTAATGCTTGTCAACTCAAAAACAAGTGATCATGTCAGTGGCGAAGCTTGAAAAAAAAGTTCGGGGGACGAAAGGTAACGGACCTAAAAAAAAATTTATATCGCGTAGTTTCGAGGTGTATAAAAAAAATTTATATCGCATAGTTTCGAGGTGTATGTTCGGGTCGGACGTCGGTGATTCGATTCGGGTCGGGTACATAAAGATTCAACAAGTTTAGGGCAACATTCAACAAGTTTCGGGTCGGGTACAGAAAGATTCAACAAGTTTCGGGTCGGTTCGGGTACAGAAAAATTCACCCTAAATTTCAAACTCTAATAGTTACAGAAAGATTCAACAAGTTTAGGGCAAAAAATCGGACCAATTTCACTCCTAGTTTCAACCTAAATCACATAAATTGAAAAATTGAAGCCCCTAAATTAAACCTAAAGATAAAAAAACACATACTTTGAAGATTGAAGAAGTCGAACTCGAACAAGACCACAAGTAGCGCAGCCTTTCTGTAACTCTGTTCTTCTGTCCTTGTCTCCTCAGCAGTCAGCGAACAAGAGGGGCACTGATTTTTTTGTTTTTTTGAATGTGCTGTTCGACTGTTCGTAATCCTAAATTTCACAAGATTCAACAAGTTAAGGGTAAAAAATCGGACCAATTTCACCCATAATTTCAACCTAATTCGCATAAATTGAAGCCCTAAATAAATTAAACCTAAAGATAAAACACATACCTTGAAGATTGAAGAAGCACTAAATCGATTCCTTGCTTTATGTTCAGCGAAGATTTAGCCCACTGCCCAGCGATTTTTGCTTTTCTTTCTGTTCAGCCTCTCCCGTTCTTCTTCTGTTCAGCGACATTACCAGCCCCAATCAAGAGATATTGGGTTTTTTTTGATAGAAAAATAGGGGATTTGGGTCATTGGGTGGGCTTTTAGTTTTGAGCTATAATAAAAATAACAATATGATTTGGGCTGAAACTAAATAGATAAGTACATACGTAACCGGGGGTCGAAAACGTATATACATACTTTTTTTTAAACGGGGGGGGGGGGGGGGCGAAAACACATATACATAAAAAATTCTATACGAAAAGTACATACGTAACACTATTGCGCGAAAAGTTCAGGGGGTCACCCCCCCCCCCCCTCCGGCCCCTACAATCCTTCGCCCCTGATGGATGTGATTTATGGAAGCATTGGGGTTCTAGGGTAACACGTCCAATCTAAGATTGAGCACAAAGATTGAGCACGACTGTGCGAGACATCAGTCACCAAAATAGCATTGACACGTGTTTTGGTCGCTTGACGTGTGGCCAACAGGATTGTGCTAAGGGGATACGGAGTGGGCGGCAAAGGGGATCGGCAAAGGCAGTTTGTCGCGCGGGAACACCGCCTCCTACCCCCCTTTGCCACGCGGTAAAGTGAGGGATCGGTGACAGGTTGCCGAACGGTGAAGGGAAGGAAGGTGTGTGTGGTGGGGTCCATGCCATCTCAACCAATCACACATTTTTCCTTTTTTTTTTAAATAGTTTACCAATTCATGAAGTGTCTAACCATTACCAACACTTTTGAGCATAGTTTAAACACTTTTCATTGAATGACATGGCACACTCTCATTGGTTGATTTTGAAGTTTACCACTTTCAAGTGCCTAACCACTCCCTACACCCTAAGTCAGTGCACGACCGTGCTTCATGCCAAGCCACCTAATCAAGTGTTGACACGTGGTTTGCCACAAATGTCTATAAATAGCATGTGTGATCACCTTTTGGTGCTCACCTGTGGTGTAGGGGTGTTCATGAGCCGATCCGATCCGATCGAGGGTCTGCTCGTGCTCGGATTGAGTTACAACCGATCTGATCCGATCGGATCGAATTTGCAAAACCGAGCACAAAAGTGATGCTCGTGCTCGGATTGAATTTGAATCGAGCGGATCGTTTTCGCTCGGTTTTTCTCAGCATCGAAATTAAAACATGTGTAGCAAAAAAAAACTGAAATCAAGACTATTACAAGGTTGCATTCAACAAAAACAAATCCTAACTTAATTAAAACATGTCCAACACCTTACTATCAAAAGCAATATATAACTAAAATCATGATTCTAAAAATGTTTGATGTATTATACTCAGCTTAGATCCATAATGTATTATACTCAGCTTAGATCCATAATGTATTATACTCAGCTTAAACAATTTAGGCATAACATGAACAGCTCAGATCCATAATGTATTATACTCAGCTTAAACAATTTAGGCATAACATAACCTCAATTGAACATAAGCATAACAAAAGTATCGTTAAAATAAAAGATCACCGCAAATGTCCAAAAAGGAAAGAGCTACATTCGATTTTCTTAACATCAAATCTAGTTCATCCAGAATATAAATTACATTACCAGATCAACATAACTTACTTTTTCAATAGAACATTAACATCACTTACACGTGTTTAATAACAGATATGATCATCATAATTTCTTTATAACTATCTAGTTTGCAGATAAGTTATAACTACACATACAATATTTCATCATGACTCACTGATACAACAATACATTCATATCAATCAAGATTGTACCTCTGCTGATTTGGATCCTCTGCTGAAACTAATCGTGAATTAAGTTGAACTTGAGCAGTTGAGCATCGAGATTCCGTATGAGTTGAACTTGAGCAGTTGAGCAGCAACGAGGTATTTGGATCCTCTGCTGAAATTACATCAACGTTGTCCATATATCTCACCAGGTTTTCTTCCGATTCATCAATTACAGCAGCGAGATTCCATTTTCTCAGTTGAGCAACAACGAGGAGCCTAGGTATGTGAATATGTGATTGTGGAAGCGAGATTATATGATTGTGTGATTGTTTTAGGAATTAGGTTTAGGTTTTGGTATTGAGTTGGGCTAGTATGTTTCTTGGGCTTCTAATTTTTTGGGCTACTTATCTATATAGGGTAGGGCTATATAGAAAACCCTATCTATATAAAAAACCCTAGAAAACCCAACCTCCCGACATTTTTTTTTTTGAAAAAAATAACACATGTAATATACATGTTTTTAAGAGTTTTGGGCCAAAAAATCAAAAAAGCGTTGAAGGGATAATTTAAAAAAAAAAATCAGCAATTTATGTCTTTTGTGCCTAACACATGTTAGGCAACCGGACATTGCTGAAATTTGTTTATTTTTTTTTAAATCCCTTCGGCGCTTTTTTGTTTTTTGTTTTTTTTTTGCCCAAAACACTCTAAAACATGTATATTACATGTGTTATTTTTTTCAAAAAAAAAATGTCGGGAGGTTGGGTAAAAATGGGGAGAGATTTGGGTTTCCAGAGTTTTCTAAGAAAATGAGGGTTTTCTGTCTAGCATTGCCCTATATATATATATATTATTTAATAAAAATAATTCGAGCTAAACCGAGCGAGCGGACCTTTGCTCATGCTTAGCTCGTTTGCAAATCGAACCGATCCGAGCGGCTCATTTACAAACTGAGCGGGAATCAAACGAGCATTTTTCGAGCGATCCTCGATCGTCGAGCAGTTTAGACAGCCCTATGTGGTGTAGACACTCGAAGCGGTTCGACTCGTTTTCTAAGTTATTTTTGGTGTATCAGGTGTATAATGGGTAAATTTAGTAGAATGATACATACAGTCGCTCACAAGCCATATCATCCTCGTACTACCACCAATATTCTTCGGTCGATGGGTCACAATAACGTAACCATTCTCGTTTGCCTTTTCTTGTACCCATTTCTTCGGTTCAATTAGAGACATGAAACGCTAAAAAGCGGATACGTTATTAATATTAATATTAATAATTTTAATAATAATACAAATATTCATATTAGCAATAATAATAATTATATTATAACAATAATATAAATATTAATATTAACAACAATAATATTAATAATTTTAGCTAAATGTGTTGTTTCTCCACAAGTGTAACATCTACATTTTCGTGATTGTGGTTTTTTGACATATTTATCTGTATTATAATGTTTTCTATAATTTCTATTGTATGTTGTACTTTTCCGTATCTTTTTCTTTTTATCATAAACTCCATATGCTTGTGGCGTATAGATTGTTGTTTTACAAAATGCATAAGCATTTCTTTTTAATTGTTCTTGTAATGCTACTTCTTTGCATTTTTCTTCTAGTATACCGAATGTATACGTTATCCTTGGTCCTATTCCTAAATTCTGTTGTGTACCATAGCTTGTTTTCCATGCTTCATGTATAGATTTTCCTAAATCTCCTAGTAATTTTATAAAGTATTTATCACATAAATTATCATCCATGGCTTTTCCTGTTTGTGCTAATAATCTTGTAAAATCTAATGTGAATTCATTTATATATTTCATATTTGCTATACTTAATTGTTCTAAATTTCTAATAGCTGTATCTTGTATTAAAGAATTATTTTTTGCTGGATCGACTCCTAATATGAGGGTTCTAATTTGTGATGTAAAATTATAAGGATTATCTCCTAATGCTTTAAGATTATTTATTTCTTCTGGATTTTGTGTTTTCTTATTTTGCCTTATTCCTAATGCTATTGGTCCTAATGTAGTTTCTAAATATGAAAACATATTCATACTATCTTTTTTATTTGTTTCCCATAATCTTACTATATTTTGTTCCCATGTTAAAACTTCATCTATCCATAACTGTGGTTTTTGTTGTTCTAATAATAACATATTTCCACTATATATTTGTCCTATAGGCAATCTTCTTCCTTTTTCTATAGAATTAGACTCTTGTTGATAATTAACTGTTGGTTGTGTCCATGGTTCTCCACCATGACTTTCGTGTGTACCACTATATCCTTCCCCCCATTCTATTTTTGGTCTTTTTAGAGGATTAAAAGGATGAAACATTTGTGTATCCATAAAACTTTGTTCTTGTTTATAAAAATCTGATAACATAGCTTTTCCATTCATAATATCTTCTACTAATGGTAGATTATAATATTCTTGTAATTTTTTATAACTTTCTTCATAATCCAATTATATATATATATATATATATATATACACACACACACACACAGTGACCAAGTATATATATATATAGGGTAGGGATCCTAAGAGAAATCCACCCTATTTGAGAAACTTGAGAAGCAATCTGAACCACACATTTTCCCTAAGCAAAAAATGCAAAAAATGGTGAAAAAAATGCAAAAATTTTTTTTTTTTTTTTTTGGAAAAATCGCAGCTTTTTCTTTAAGGATTAAATTTTTGATTTTTTTTAATTTTTTTTTGGATTTATACACATGTGTATATTGTTAATCTTTTAACTATACATATATGTATATTGTCAATTATACATATATGTATATACATGTTTAAAATTGAAAAAAATATGTGTTATAAATCCTAAACCTTATACCATAAACACTAAAGCTAAACCCTAAAGCTAAACCCTAATTCTAAACCCTAACGCTAAACCCTAAAGTTAAACCCTAATTCTAAACCCTAAAGCTAAACCCTAATGCTAAACCCTAAAGCTAAAACTAAACCCTAAAGCTAAACCCTTAATGCTAAACCCTAATGCAAACCCTAAAGATAAAGCTAAACCCAAAAGTTAAAGCTAAACCCTAATGCTAAACCCAAAAGCTAAACCCTAATGCTAAACCCTAAATACTATTACTAAACCCTAATGCTAAACCCTAAAGCTAAACCCTAAACCATAAAGCTAAACCTGAAACTCTAATGCTAAACCCTAAATACTAATGCTAAACCCTAAATAACACTTATTTTTCACTTTTAAACATGTATGTACATATATGTATAATTGACAATATACATATATGTATAGTTAGAAGATTAACAATATACACATGTGTATAATTCCAAAAAAAAAAAATTAAATCCTTAAAGAAAAAGCTGCGATTTTTTCAAAAAAAAAAAAAAAAATTTGCATTTTTTATATTTTTTTGCATTTTTTTTGCTTAGGGAAAATGTATGGTCCAGAATGCTTCTCAAGTTTCTCAAATAGCCTACTGCTTCTCACATGATCCTTATCCTATATATATATATATATATATATGGGAGGGTTCATTGGGGAACACTAAAAAAGTGGGAAATAGGGGAACACTTTTAAAAATTATACTTCATGTTAAAAAAAATATTTTTCTAATTTTTTTTCGACGCTTTTTCTTATAAATACAAGTAGAAACATTTTTGATAAAAAAATTAAAAACTAAAAATATAAAAAAAATGTTTAAAAAAACGATTATATCTTATAGAATTAACTTAACATGTTAAAAATATTTTTTTTTAAAAACAATTTCAGCGCTTTTCTTTATAAAAAGGAGGAGAATCTAGTCGAGTAAAAAAATATTTTTTCTAAAAAAAAAATTTTTTAGCTTTTTTTTAATTGTTTTTTTTAATATTTTTAGTTTTTGATTTTTTTTATTAAAAATGCTTCTACAAGTATATATAAGGATAAGCGCCGAAAAAGATGTTTACAAAATTAATTTTTAACATGTTAAGTTAAATTTTTAAAAGTGTTCCCCGGTTCCCCACTTTTTTAGTGTTCCCCAATGAACCGCACACTATATATATATATATATATCTCTCGAAGCCATCATGAAACCAGTCACTATATACTAGCAACAAAACATGATGAGTCCACTTGTTCTTATCCAATATTGTGTGATCTTTGTGGCGTGTCTTCTAGTAACAACACTCTCGGCCATTCCTACGTTGTTGTTTCAGGGTTTCAACTGGGAGTCATGCAACAAGCAAGGTGGACTCTACAAGTCTCTGCTTAACTCCATTGATGACCTTGTTGCTGCCCGAGTTACGCATGTTTGGATCCCACCTCCCTCCCATTCTGCTGCAGATGCACCTCAAGGTCTCTCTCTCTCTCTTCCTTACCCTTGTTTTAGTTAAATGGACGAATTGAAGGCATATGTATCATTAGTTAAATCTATTGCAGGATATATACCAGGAAGATTATATGATTTAAATGCATCCAAGTACGGAAATGAAGAAGAACTGAAGTCGTTGATCCGATCTTTCAAGGACAAAGGAATCAAAGTTGTTGCGGACATAGTTATAAACCACAGGACAGCCGAAAAGCAAGACGCTAGAGGAAAATTGTGTATATTTGAAGGTGGAACCCCCGACGACCGCCTTGATTGGGGCCCGTCTCTTATCTGCAAAGACGACACTGAGTACTCCGATGGAAACGGGAATCTAGACACCGGAGGAAACTTCAGTGGAGCACCGGATATTGATCACCTTAACCCTAGAGTCCAAAATGAGTTATCCGATTGGATGAATTGGTTAAAGACCGATATAGGTTTTGATGGGTGGCGGTTTGATTACGCAAGAGGGTATTCTTCAAGTATCGCGAAGGTGAACTTGTTTGTTTCAGTTGTAACTCGTTTTATATTTTCCTTTCAAGTTGCATTTATTTTTTGTTTGTTGTATTATATTTATAATATAGTGAATGGCATCCTGCAGGTGTATATGAAGAATACATCTCCTGAGTTTGCGGTCGGAGAGTACTGGAATGCGGTGGCTAGAGGGCCAGATGAGAAGTTGGAATATAACCAAGATCGCCATCGAAATGAAATAATGAATTGGGTGCAAGAAAGTGGTGGTGGTTCATTAACAGCTTTTGATTTCACTACAAAATATATACTTCAAGCAGCTGTGGAAGGTGAGTTGGGGCGGTTGATCGACGCGAATGGTAAGCCGCCAGGGCTGATTGGAGTCTTACCGGAAAATGCGGTGACCTTTATTGATAATCATGACACTGGTTCAACCCAAAATATTTCGTCATTTCCATCTGATAAAGTTATGCAAGGATATGCATACATTCTCACCCATCCAGGCATCCCATCATTGGTAAGATTCCAACATTTTTAAAGTGTAACTGAACATTTTGTTGATTGTTTGTTTTGCCTATGTTTTTTAGTTCTACGACCACTTCTTTGATTGGGGCCTAAAGGACGAGCTCACAAAGTTATCTGCGGTGAGAGCGAGTAAGGGGATCACTGCAACGAGCCAAGTGAAGATACTGGCGTGTGAAGCGGAGCTTTACGTGGCTGAGATTGACGAAAAAATCATCGTCAAAATCGGCCCAAAGATGGATCTTGGAAATCTTATTCCGGAGAACTTTAAAGTTGCCACTTCTGGGGAGAAGTATGCAGTATGGGATAAAGAACCTTGATTTGAAAGAGGATCATGATCTTGCAATAAGAATATGTAATATGTAACTCTTATCTTAATGAATTCAAACAAAATGCGTTTCATCTATAACAAAGAAGAAGACCATTTCCATTTGTGATTTGTGTTAGTGTATTGTTATTTGTTTGAATGCCTTTTCTTCCTACTGAAAAAACATTAAGACTCGAGCATTTGTAACATCCTAAGTTTTGGGTTATCGACTTTTATCGAGCATTTGATATTTTGATATGTGGAGTATATGACTATTTAGGTGTTGACTAAAATGAATTCAATATTAATGCTTGTCAACTCAAAAACAAGTGATCATGTCAGTGGCGAAGCTTGAAAAAAAAGTTCGGGGGACGAAAGGTAACGGACCTAAAAAAAAATTTATATCGCGTAGTTTCGAGGTGTATAAAAAAAATTTATATCGCATAGTTTCGAGGTGTATGTTCGGGTCGGACGTCGGTGATTCGATTCGGGTCGGGTACATAAAGATTCAACAAGTTTAGGGCAACATTCAACAAGTTTCGGGTCGGGTACAGAAAGATTCAACAAGTTTCGGGTCGGTTCGGGTACAGAAAAATTCACCCTAAATTTCAAACTCTAATAGTTACAGAAAGATTCAACAAGTTTAGGGCAAAAAATCGGACCAATTTCACTCCTAGTTTCAACCTAAATCACATAAATTGAAAAATTGAAGCCCCTAAATTAAACCTAAAGATAAAAAAACACATACTTTGAAGATTGAAGAAGTCGAACTCGAACAAGACCACAAGTAGCGCAGCCTTTCTGTAACTCTGTTCTTCTGTCCTTGTCTCCTCAGCAGTCAGCGAACAAGAGGGGCACTGATTTTTTTGTTTTTTTGAATGTGCTGTTCGACTGTTCGTAATCCTAAATTTCACAAGATTCAACAAGTTAAGGGTAAAAAATCGGACCAATTTCACCCATAATTTCAACCTAATTCGCATAAATTGAAGCCCTAAATAAATTAAACCTAAAGATAAAACACATACCTTGAAGATTGAAGAAGCACTAAATCGATTCCTTGCTTTATGTTCAGCGAAGATTTAGCCCACTGCCCAGCGATTTTTGCTTTTCTTTCTGTTCAGCCTCTCCCGTTCTTCTTCTGTTCAGCGACATTACCAGCCCCAATCAAGAGATATTGGGTTTTTTTTGATAGAAAAATAGGGGATTTGGGTCATTGGGTGGGCTTTTAGTTTTGAGCTATAATAAAAATAACAATATGATTTGGGCTGAAACTAAATAGATAAGTACATACGTAACCGGGGGTCGAAAACGTATATACATACTTTTTTTTAAACGGGGGGGGGGGGGGGGCGAAAACACATATACATAAAAAATTCTATACGAAAAGTACATACGTAACACTATTGCGCGAAAAGTTCAGGGGGTCACCCCCCCCCCCTCCGGCCCCTACAATCCTTCGCCCCTGATGGATGTGATTTATGGAAGCATTGGGGTTCTAGGGTAACACGTCCAATCTAAGATTGAGCACAAAGATTGAGCACGACTGTGTGAGACATCAGTCACCAAAATAGCATTGACACGTGTTTTGGTCGCTTGACGTGTGGCCAACAGGATTGTGCTAAGGGGATACGGAGTGGGCGGCAAAGGGGATCGGCAAAGGCAGTTTGTCGCGCGGGAACACCGCCTCCTACCCCCCTTTGCCACGCGGTAAAGTGAGGGATCGGTGACAGGTTGCCGAACGGTGAAGGGAAGGAAGGTGTGTGTGGTGGGGTCCATGCCATCTCAACCAATCACACATTTTTCCTTTTTTTTTTAAATAGTTTACCAATTCATGAAGTGTCTAACCATTACCAACACTTTTGAGCATAGTTTAAACACTTTTCATTGAATGACATGGCACACTCTCATTGGTTGATTTTGAAGTTTACCACTTTCAAGTGCCTAACCACTCCCTACACCCTAAGTCAGTGCACGACCGTGCTTCATGCCAAGCCACCTAATCAAGTGTTGACACGTGGTTTGCCACAAATGTCTATAAATAGCATGTGTGATCACCTTTTGGTGCTCACCTGTGGTGTAGGGGTGTTCATGAGCCGATCCGATCCGATCGAGGGTCTGCTCGTGCTCGGATTGAGTTACAACCGATCTGATCCGATCGGATCGAATTTGCAAAACCGAGCACAAAAGTGATGCTCGTGCTCGGATTGAATTTGAATCGAGCGGATCGTTTTCGCTCGGTTTTTCTCAGCATCGAAATTAAAACATGTGTAGCAAAAAAAAACTGAAATCAAGACTATTACAAGGTTGCATTCAACAAAAACAAATCCTAACTTAATTAAAACATGTCCAACACCTTACTATCAAAAGCAATATATAACTAAAATCATGATTCTAAAAATGTTTGATGTATTATACTCAGCTTAGATCCATAATGTATTATACTCAGCTTAGATCCATAATGTATTATACTCAGCTTAAACAATTTAGGCATAACATGAACAGCTCAGATCCATAATGTATTATACTCAGCTTAAACAATTTAGGCATAACATAACCTCAATTGAACATAAGCATAACAAAAGTATCGTTAAAATAAAAGATCACCGCAAATGTCCAAAAAGGAAAGAGCTACATTCGATTTTCTTAACATCAAATCTAGTTCATCCAGAATATAAATTACATTACCAGATCAACATAACTTACTTTTTCAATAGAACATTAACATCACTTACACGTGTTTAATAACAGATATGATCATCATAATTTCTTTATAACTATCTAGTTTGCAGATAAGTTATAACTACACATACAATATTTCATCATGACTCACTGATACAACAATACATTCATATCAATCAAGATTGTACCTCTGCTGATTTGGATCCTCTGCTGAAACTAATCGTGAATTAAGTTGAACTTGAGCAGTTGAGCATCGAGATTCCGTATGAGTTGAACTTGAGCAGTTGAGCAGCAACGAGGTATTTGGATCCTCTGCTGAAATTACATCAACGTTGTCCATATATCTCACCAGGTTTTCTTCCGATTCATCAATTACAGCAGCGAGATTCCATTTTCTCAGTTGAGCAACAACGAGGAGCCTAGGTATGTGAATATGTGATTGTGGAAGCGAGATTATATGATTGTGTGATTGTTTTAGGAATTAGGTTTAGGTTTTGGTATTGAGTTGGGCTAGTATGTTTCTTGGGCTTCTAATTTTTTGGGCTACTTATCTATATAGGGTAGGGCTATATAGAAAACCCTATCTATATAAAAAACCCTAGAAAACCCAACCTCCCGACATTTTTTTTTTTTGAAAAAAATAACACATGTAATATACATGTTTTTAAGAGTTTTGGGCCAAAAAATCAAAAAAGCGTTGAAGGGATAATTTAAAAAAAAAATCAGCAATTTATGTCTTTTGTGCCTAACACATGTTAGGCAACCGGACATTGCTGAAATTTGTTTATTTTTTTTTTTAAATCCCTTCGGCGCTTTTTTGTTTTTTGTTTTTTTTTGCCCAAAACACTCTAAAACATGTATATTACATGTGTTATTTTTTTCAAAAAAAAAATGTCGGGAGGTTGGGTAAAAATGGGGAGAGATTTGGGTTTCCAGAGTTTTCTAAGAAAATGAGGGTTTTCTGTCTAGCATTGCCCTATATATATATATATATTATTTAATAAAAATAATTCGAGCTAAACCGAGCGAGCGGACCTTTGCTCATGCTTAGCTCGTTTGCAAATCGAACCGATCCGAGCGGCTCATTTACAAACTGAGCGGGAATCAAACGAGCATTTTTCGAGCGATCCTCGATCGTCGAGCAGTTTAGACAGCCCTATGTGGTGTAGACACTCGAAGCGGTTCGACTCGTTTTCTAAGTTATTTTTGGTGTATCAGGTGTATAATGGGTAAATTTAGTAGAATGATACATACAGTCGCTCACAAGCCATATCATCCTCGTACTACCACCAATATTCTTCGGTCGATGGGTCACAATAACGTAACCATTCTCGTTTGCCTTTTCTTGTACCCATTTCTTCGGTTCAATTAGAGACATGAAACGCTAAAAAGCGGATACGTTATTAATATTAATATTAATAATTTTAATAATAATACAAATATTCATATTAGCAATAATAATAATTATATTATAACAATAATATAAATATTAATATTAACAACAATAATATTAATAATTTTAACAATAATACAAATTTTAATTTTAAAAATAATAATAATATTAATAATTCTAACAATAATACAAATTTTAATTTTAAGAATAATAATAATATTAATAATTTTAACAATAATACAAATATTAATATTAATAATTCTAACAATAATACAAATATTAATATTAAAAATAATAATAATAATTTTAAAAATAATACAAATATTAATAATTCTAACAATAATACAAATATTAACAATAGTAATAATATTAATATTAACAAGAGTTAATTACACTGTTAGTCTCTGTGGTTTATGCAAAGTAACAACTTAAGGTACTACTAGTTTAGAATAACAATTTTAGGTATTAACATTTAATTTTGTAACAATATGAGGTATTAACACTAACAAATGTTAGTTTTTTGTTAGATTTATATGAAATGACCAAAACACCCTTAATAACATCAAGGTCTATTTATGTAATTATTTGATTTAATTAAAGGGACTATTTGTGTGCACTGTACGAGGTTGACCATCTAGTCGGAGACCTACCCTTACCTACGCGGCATAGATAAAACTAGAGTTTGGTGTGCAATATGTACACCCTTATGGAAGCCTTCACCTAATTTATGTTTCACTCTTCTCCTTTTAGTATCAATTATTTTACAACATAACTCCTTTTGTTTAGTTTTAAAAAAGGGGAAATAGCCAAAATGGCCAAGAATGGGTTAACTTTTCCAAACTAGCCAACTGAAACGTCTCATAGAGACGTTTCACGAATTCCCACGCGTCTCAAAGACGTTTCCTCATCAGCCATCCACCGAAAGACACGTGTCCAATCCCATCATTTTTTTTTGAACAGTGTCCAATCCCATCATAATCAGCTTTTGCTTTTTGTTGTCAGTCAAAGACGTTTCCTCCCCTTTCTCTCTCTACAAATCCACCCACCCCTCCCCTTTCTCTCTCTACAATATTTAAAGCAAAAGAAAAAGAAAGCTGAAACATTTACACCTTTTCTTTCTTTCTCTCTTTCATTCGCCATTTTCACCTTCTTTTCCTACCATTTATTAGATTCCTTTTCTTTCTCTTCTTCCAATTGATTATTATTATGCAGATGCTTATGTTCATATGAAACAACAATAACCCATCTAATTTCCCTTTTTTTTCTCCATTATTTTACTTGGGTTTTCAACAAATTAAACCCCTTTTTTTATTTTTGTTTTGGGGTGAAACGTCTCAGGTGAATTCCCACATGTGGTGGTGATGTTAGTCGCCGTAGAAGAAGAGGTGTCGTCGGAGAGGAGTTGCAGGTTAACGGAGGTGGTGGAGGGGTTGGACGACGAAGGTGATGGTGGCCGGAGGACTCGTTGGAGAAGATGAAGGAATTACAGGTTGGGAAACGTCTCAGCAAAGTTCTGAAACGTCTCAGCTTGGGAAACGTCTCAGCAGAGTTCTGAAACGTCTCAGCTTGGGAAACGTCTCAGCAAAGTTCTGAAACTTCTCAGCAGTGGACACGTGGCTTTCGGTGGGTGGCTATTCTTTGAGACGTTTCAGTCTTGAGGAAACGTCTTATGGAGACGTTTGAATTGGCTATTCTTGAAACTTGCTGAGACGTTTGGCTATTTTGGCTATTTTCCCTTTAAAAAATGTTATGTAAAGCATACTTTTCCAAACCAGTTTCAAACTATTTAACTATTATTTTTAATATACAATATAATTTGAAAAGATATATTTAATCGGTGATCATTAAGGTTTTAGAAAAAAAAAATAGAAACCATCTGCGTTCATATTCTTTCTAATTATTTTATTAATTTATTTATTTATTGGGCTTATTCATATTCTTTCTAATTATTTTATTAATTTATTTCTTTCCTGTGGAGGTAGGTCTTCACCAGGGGTCTGCGTTGAGCCCTTTTCTTTTTGCGGTTGTCTTGGATGAGTTGTCCAAGTTGATTCAGGAGACAGTTCCGTGGTGCATGCTTTTTGCAGACGATATTGTGTTGATCGCAGAGACTAAACAGTGCTTGAACGCGAGGGTAGAGGAGTGGCGAGTAGCTTTAGAGGGCAAGGGCCTAAGGATTAGTCGATCTAAGACTGAGTATCTACACTGTGATTTCAGCGGTGTAGCTGATGACGATGACACCCAAATCACCATCGAGGATCAATTGGTCCCGCAGGTAACTAGATTTAAGTATCTGGGGTCGTTTGTACAAAGAGATGGTGACATAGATAGTGATGTAACCCATCGCATACAGGCCGGCTGGTGTAGATGGAGGGCAGCCAGTGGGGTATTGTGCGATAGGAGGTTCCCAACTAAACTAAAGGGGAAATTTTACAGGGTAGCAGTTAGGCCCGCTATGCTATATGGAACAGACTGTTGGGCTATTAAGAAGACACAAGTGCGCAAGATGGAGGTAGCAGAAATGAGGATGCTGAGGTGGATGTGTGGACACACGAGGTTAGATCGGATAAGAAACGGGGTTTTTAGGGAAAGATTAGGAGTGGCTAGTATATCGGAGAAGATTAGGGAGGGGAGATTGAGATGGTTTGGGCATGTGAAGCGGAGGGAAACGACGGCACCGGTTAGAGTAGTGGAAACCCTTACGGTGGAGGGGAGGAGAGGAAGAGGCAGACCCAAACTGACATGGGATTAGCATATTAGACATGATTTATTAGAGTTGCATCTTTCTGAGGACATGGTCCAAGATCGGACTTCGTGGAGTGATGTGTGTAAAATGCAACATATAAATTACATTAAATAAGGCATAAAACTAACCCTTTTTAAGTACTAATATTGGAAAAAGAGTGTTTTTGTCTTCCTTTTGTATTTTCAGGATTAAATGAGCTCAAAAACACAAAAGAAGCAAAAAGACAGCTAAATCCAACATAAATACAAGGAAAGGAACATTAGTGGACTGCCCGACCCCTCAACGGCACCTTCCAAAGCAAAATGGAGAAGGCAGAAGTCTGAACACGCCCCGTGCTCAGCCAGCACGGGGGCGTGCCCAAGAAGCAGCAGAAAAGACAAACCTATAGAAGCTTCTATTGCCCACCACGGGCCGTGCTCAGCGGACACGGGGGCGTGTCGAAAGTACAGCAGGCGCATTTATTGTAATTGCGAATTACAATTAATGAGGAGAGAGAGTGTCAGACAGGCACGGGGCCGTGTCCAGCGGACACAGGGCCGTGCCCAGCTCTCTGTTCAGCCTATAAATAGGAGTGCTTGGATTCGTTTCATCTCATCCCTTGGCACACCACCTCTCTCACACTTCATCCACCACCCACCACCATCACAACACCATCATCCACCACCATCATCCATTGTCCATCGTAGAGTGTGTGAGTCGTCTCGGGATCCAAGATTGATCGTAAGAGTTCTTGACAATCAAGGCCATGTTTGCCTAAGTCTCTTACATCACTTGGTGAAGACAAAGTGTCTAGTATAATACTTTTTATTTCTAATATTTTGCACTTTTTATTTGGTTTTGTATTAATGACTTTAATAACTAGTTACTTATGTTGAAGGTGATCTTTCCTTAACGTTTGTCCGTGGTGTCTTGGCATTATTTTACTGTCTATATAAAATAAAGGATTTTCACCATTCATATCTCCACGGTCTATATGGAGGTATGTTGGCTACCTGGTCAGGGGTTAAGGGAACGGTTTGGTAAAGGTCTTGCCATTGTTCAGCGTTTAGAGGTCCTGCAATGGACCTGGGTCAAATTTAGTAGGACCTCCTTCAATGCTTCACGGTATTGGATGGCGGGGGTCCAAACTCTTTGATCCCCTCATAAGTTAACTACTATTAATACTATAACCCGGCTATTTAGGACTGTATCCCTGCTGACTCAGACTACTTAGCCGAGGGTAACGTCACCGCCAAAAGCGAGGCCTACCACAATACTGCATTAATAACTTAATTCATTATCTTTCAATAATCCACCCTTTTAGGATTGTATCCTTGCTGACTCAAACTACTGGGGTGAGGGTAACGTCACCTTCAAAAGAGGGGCCTACTACAATAACTAAGATAATCTCTTAATCATGTGCAAAAGTGCGGAAATAATCAAAGGTTATACTAGATACGAGTCGGAACCAAGTGATTCATCTTGTCTATCTGTTTTATTTTATTTTTATTTTCAGCATTTTAGTTAGTTTTTTTTTTCTTAGCTTAAAACATTTTTTCTAAACTTTTATTTTGATTAGACGTTGAGGATAAACCGGTACTAAAAGCTCTTGTGTCCTTGGACGACCTCGGTATCTTACCAACGCTATACTACACTCAACGATGGGTGCACTTGCCCATATGTGTGTTTAGTGTTAGTGAAATATCGTGTTTTATAAATTTAAAATTTGGCTAAAATAAGTGTTAAAAAGGGCTTAAAATATACACCTAATATATTTAACACTTCACACGCATCATGGAGGCATAGGATTAGGGTTAAGGACTTTTAGAGGATATTGCAGTAAGGCCTTGGGTGTATTTTAGGGTCGTAGGTATCTCTTATCTTTAAGGGACCTTTCCGGTAATTGCCTCTTGTGTTTATGCCCAAATGATGTTGTATGCTATTATACATGATTTACATAATATTCTATCACTTTGATCACTTTCTTGGTATGTTCGACTTCTTATTTTCTATATTTTGACTTGGTGTGTTGGTATGTTGGTATGTTGTTCGTTTTCCAGCCGAGGGTCTCTCTGGAAGCAGCCTCTCTATCCGTATGGATAGAGGCAAGGTCTGTCTACATCCCACCCTCCCCAGACCCTATAAGTAGCTTTGCTATCTGTGGGATTTACTGGGTATGGTTGTTGTTGTATTTTTATAGTATAGTTATATACAATATAGCTAATATATTTACTACACACAAAAAAAAAAGTTTGGTTAAAACCGGTTATCATTTAATCGTGTTTAAATTAGGGTTTTCGAATTTTTGTATGTCACACAAAATATTTAAAAACAAGTTTTAATTTGAATCAAACACCAATATATATGATTTTCATCCACTTTATGATAAAACTCATTAAAAATATCAAGAACATTCAAACATTTTCTTGAATAATTTTTTTAGAACTTTTCGAAATTTTATGGTTTCATTCTCATTAAAACATTTTTATCGATTTTAACAATCCATAAATCATAACTATGAACATCAAAACTGAAAATTACATTAGATCCATAAAAATCTGATTTTTTAAAGTGGGTTTTCTATAAAACTTTTGTTTCTTAACAAAAAGATTTGATTTATTCAACATAAGCTCCTGATACCACATGCTAATCAATCCTAAACATGAACATAATTGAAACAACATAAAGGAATGTATGTACATGTGAGTCTCGATATGGTAGAGATAGTTGTAATCATGATGTTCTTGGGTTCCCCTTTATGTTGTATGATATCATGGAGTTTTTAGTAGAGAAGGATATAGATGATTTGTGAGTGATTTTATTAATGATTATGAGCCAACCTTTACACCTCTCAAATGAGCTCTATTTATACAATTAAGGGAAAGCAAAATTCTTATAGTAAGGTGAAAGAATACTTTGAGAAGTAGAAGACAAAAGTGTATTATTGTATTGATATTTTTTTTCTGTACAATGCATGGCCTTTATATAGAAGCCATAAACCACAAAGACAAAGGAAATCATCTAATCACAATATAATCATAAATATGTACCAAATATAAAAACATCAAGCTAAAGATGAGCTGTACAATCTAGCTAATGATTAGCTTTCTAACATGCCTCCTCAAGCGAAACGGGCGCAACAACTTGGCTTGCTCCTAAGAGGGTCAAAGTGAGTGGATGACAACCCTTTGGTGAGAAGATCAGCCAACTGAGAAGCAGTAGGAACATATTTGATAGTGAGCATCTGAGCTAAAACCGTACCTTGAATGGAGTGCAAATCAATATCCAGATGTTTCGTACGCTGATGAAACATTGGATTGGCTGCTAAGTATGTGGCGCCAAGATTGTCACACCAAAGAGTTGGTGGACAAGAAGTGGGAATCTGAAGCTCACGCAGGATGGACATAATCCAACGAACCTCTGCAGTTGTTATCACACCCCAACCGATGGCGGAATCATCAGGATGTGGCATGATGCGAATAGGTTGCTCGAGAGAATCCATAACGACTATTTGTGACAATATTTAATAAGGTTCAATTTCCCATACAATCAAACAAATATCCTCACAAAACCGAAACGAAATTCGGTAGTTTCTCAAGCAGCAAACAAAACGTAACAAAACTTGCAATTAAATTTAGGCGGATTTCTAGAAACCCTAATCCATTTTCCAGCGGTAATCCATCATCCTGTCACATACGTTAAAATAAAAGTCAATACAATAATGTAAAGGTGAGTACACAAGTTTAGCATTAGTATAGTAATAAAGCGTTTACGCATAACCAGCATGTAACACGTAAAGGGGCGAATCAAGTAAGCTATCGACAATGATACAAGCTAACCAACATGACTGCCTCATAGAGTATGCGCGATACGTGTTCACCGCAGTGAGCACGCACGTAAGGTTAGTAAGATATCCTTAACAACACCTGAGTAAACAGGTGCTGAGTCTAAACTATAGTACTATCGTTGCTAAGGGTGGTAGGGCAAGTCATCACTGTGTAAACATAACAAACAACCATTCAACAATTCACGTATAACATGCGAGAGCGATTAACGTTTATAAAAGAGTTTAAGCTTTGTGTGCGTTAAGCGAAAAAAGGGTCGAGCATACTCACAGTGCGTGCTTAACAGTTAAACACGGTCTGGAAAAGAGTGGAGGGAGCGTCGGATCAGCATGCGTACGGGAACAGAAGTGCATAAGTCTTCCAAAGTGCTGAAACGGTTAAGTTGGAGTGTCAAGTGGGAAACAGAGTCTTCGTACGAAGCCAATGTCTTCGTACGAAGGCGTGCCTTCGTACGAAGGGGTGCTTCGTACAAGTTGTTTGTTTCCGTGTCCAAAATCGAGTGTTCTTCGCGTCTTTCTTCGGGAAATCGAGTGTTCATCCCTCCAGCCTTAAGCTATTGATTAAACTTAGAGCCGGAGATGTCTTTTGAGCGATTGGGTCACATGTGGGAAACATGGGCTGGTTTGTACAAAGGGTGCCTTCGTACGAGCCAATCCGGCTTCGCACAGGTGGCTGTTTCAGCGTCTTCATGCGTTCAGAACAGCGTTTTCACCTGAATCGGACGTGTTTTCGAGTCCTTTTCATGACGGTTTCAACACCACTTCGTCCCACTATCCAGTGAACGAAACATATGTCGGTTTTGGTCCGTTTTAGTGTAAAAATCAAGTTTAAAACAGTTAGTGAGTGTGAGATATTCAGATCTCTATCTTAGGAAGCCAAAGCTAAGCCCAATATACTCGTTTAAGTGTAGATCCATAGCAAAATCAGAAGTTTTGATGAAAAAGATGAAGGTTTTCGTAAAAATAGAGAAGTTTTAGATGAAATCGGAGATAAACTCGTGAAAAATCATTGTGGAAGTCGTTGTGATACTTGTAAAAATAGTGGATCTTACTTGGAATGCAGAGAGAAGGCAGGTAGGGAGTGTTCTTGTGCAAAAGGCAGCAAGTTGTGAATGAGAGAGTGAGCTAGGTATTTATAGAAAAGGAGGTTTGGTGCAGGTTGCCTTCGTACGAGGCCACTGCCTTCGTACGAAGCCGCCTGTTTTGTGCGAGTGATTCCCGTTTCGCGTGTCGGATGTTCGTTTGGTGCGTTTGGTTGCGTTAGTTAGTTCGAGTACTTTAAGTGTTTTAGCGAGGTAATTAAGAGTTGTGTTGCGTTGCGTTTTAGCGTGATAAATCGAGTTGCGCGAGTGAGCGATTGAGCTTTTTAAGTGAGTATTAAACAAATATAACATATTTAACATTTAAACACACAAATAATATAAATAAATCCGCGTTTCGAGTTTTCATTGAGTTTGCGTTGCGATGAGCGTTTAAGTAATAAGCGTTTAAATGCGATAAATAAGCGATATAAAATGTGTTTTAAAATGTAGTTAACCCTTGGTAATCATCGAATCTCGGAGTATAAGCGTTTACGAATGAATCAACGATAACAAGTAGGAACAACCGAAAGTCGGGTTGTTACAGTCTCCCCTACTTTAGGGAATTTCGTCCCAAAATTAAGTAGTAGACGTAACAAAGAGTTGTGGATATTTAGCTTTCATATCACTTTCGAGTTCCCAAGTGAACTCGGCGCCGCGTTTGCCTTCCCATCTAACCTTCACTATGGGAATGCGACTACGTCGAAGTTTCTTGGTTTCTCGATCCATGATTTCTGCTGGCTTTTCCACGAAGTGCAGTGTCTCGTTTATTTGCAAGTCTTCAAGAGGTACATGAAGATTTTCTTCAGCTAGACACTTCTTGAGGTTTGAGACGTGAAAAGTAAGTAGTTTTGATAACATGTACGTTTATGCTTCAATTACTTGTACATTACTATTTGCAACTCAGCTTCGATATTTAGACGTAGATAAAAATAGGCACGTCACAACACCATACTTAGAATTATATAAAGCATAGTATCTTTAAAGTTATATGAAAAAACAAAATATCCTCGAGATTAGATATAATATTATATTATAATAAAAATTAAATTTAAACCAAAAAATAATTAAGTAAATTGAATAAAATAAAATATTGTATAGCAATTATTCACCCATTTTCTAAAGGTATATTATATATTATGTAATATAATATAATAACTAGTATTTAGCACCCGCGTTTTGCGATGGGACCGTTAAACCGAATAAAAAGTAAACATAAAAACATTGAATCACGCATGCACATTGCAGCGTGTTAACTTGCAAAAAATAGACCGAAAGTAAAACTTAGAGAAGAACAACTACGTTGGCTGTTAAACCACATAAAAAATAGACGTAAAAATGTTGAACCACACACGTGTTACAGCGCGTTAACTCACAAATTTTAGACCGAAACGTTAAACAACAAATTTGTAAAATACGGAAAGTGTAAGGAAATAAAGTTTAACGTGGAAGAGTACTGAGGTTAAAAACGAAAAATATTTGTGACAAATTTTAGATGATCCGTGTTTTGGCATGAAGAAATCATGTAATGGGAATCATAGAACATAACAAAAAGCACCATTAATGGTTTAAAAGTCATTGTTCTTGTGTAAACACAATGAATATTTCCATGTTGAACTGACTGAAGGGCCTACAAATACGTATTGACGTGGTCAAAAAGCCACTAAATTGATGACCATGAATTAGATTTCGACATATAGCGTAAGTGGAATCATAAGCCTGTGTTTTGTCAAGACAAAAACAACTATTGGCCACTTACCGTGTGGTCTACGTATCCAATCATCCAAATCCATCAACTTCCTTCATCCCTATATGTTAAATGTGTCATCAAACCAGTCATTACACACACATGTAGCAGCAAAACATGAGTCCAATTGTTCTTATGCGTCGTGTGATCTTTGTCACGTGTTTTCTAGTAACTATGCTCTCCGCGGCTCCTACGTTGTTGTTATTTCAGGGGTTCAACTGGGAGTCATGCAACAAGCAAGGCGGATTGTACAACTCCTTGGTTAACTCCATTGATGATCTTGCGGCAGCCGGAGTTACTCATGTTTGGCTCCCACCCCCCTCACAGTCCGCTGCACCTCAAGGTAGGTGTGTTCATGATTCGGTTTGAAACCGTGAAACTGCTCAAATAGTTATTGGTTTAGCTTCACGATTGGTTTTGTTTTAACGATACAATAGAACCGTTAGTACAGTTTGGTTTGGTTCGGTTCGTTTTCAATTTCCAACAGTTTGGTTTAAATTTACAACACTAAAAACCGGGTTTAACTTAAGCTTTGACTTAAAAACCGTGAATGTTTGACACTAAATACCTTGTCTCAAAGACACTTTTTGTGTTTTACTACGTAGTTATTAAAGTTGAACAATATGTATGTTATTACTGTTGCAGGATATATGCCAGGAAGATTATATGATCTGAATGCATCCAGCTATGGAAATGAAGAAGAACTAAAATCACTTATCAAATCTTTCAAGAACAAGGGAATCAAAGCGATCGCTGACATAGTTATAAACCATCGGACAGCCGAAAAGCAAGATGAAAGAGGAGTATGGTGTATATTTGAAGGCGGGACACCAGATAATCGCCTAGATTGGGGTCCATCTCTTATCTGCAAAGACGACATTGAGTACTCCAACGGAAAGGGGAATGCAGACACTGGAGAACCCTTTCCACCGGCCCCGGACATTGATCACCTTAATCCTAGAGTCCAAAACGAGCTATCCGATTGGATGAATTGGTTAAAAACCGATACAGGTTTTGATGGGTGGCGATTTGATTACGCAAGAGGGTATTCTTCAAGTATCGCCAAGGTGGTGTACTTGTTTTTTCAGTTGTAACTCGTATTATAAATTTTTATCCAAGGTGTATTTGTTTTTCTTTCTATTTTATTTTATTTATAAAATTGTGAACGGTATCTCTACAGGTGTATATGACGAACACGTCTCCTGACTTTGCTGTTGGAGAGTACTGGAACTCGGTGGCTATAGGGCCAGACGGGAAGCCGGAATACAACCAAGATAAGCATCGAAATGAGATCATGAACTGGGTGCTAGAAAGTGGTGGTGGTTCATTGACAGCTTTTGATTTTACTACAAAATTTATACTTCAAGCAGCTGTGGAGGGTGAGTTGTGGAGGTTGATTGACCCAAATGGTAAGCCACCCGGGCTCATTGGAATCTTACCGGGAAGCACAGTGACCTTTATCGATAATCATGACACGGGTTCAACCCAAAAGATTTCGCCATTTCCATCTGATAAAGTTATGCAAGGATATGCATACATCCTCACCCATCCAGGCATCCCATCATTGGTAAGACTGCAGCATTTTACATTATAACTGAACATGAGCTTCGATAATAAAACACCACTAACGCATTATCAAGGCACCACTGACGTATTATATGGGCTGTATGACATGCGGACATTGTTCATATGGCCGTATGACTGGCGAAAAATGTGCATATGGGTCGTTTGAAGTGGTGTTCGCTAGATATACGACCCATATGACATGCTTGACTAACACACAAATGACTGATGTGATCACTGAAAAAGTCATGGCCCGTATGACCATTTTTCACCTTATTATATTGCTTGTATGACATGACAGGCTCTGGTATGCAGGCTTGACTTGGCATCATACGGCCCGTATGATGTGACTAGGTGCCTAGGTGGTGTCTCTTTAGCATCACACACTGAATATTTTATCGACTATTTGTTTTGCCAATGTTTTATAGTTTTACGATCACTTCTTTGATTGGGGCCTAAAGGACGAGCTCACGAAGTTATCCGCAGTAAGAGCAAGACACGAGATCACTGCAACAAGCCAAGTGAAGATTCTCGCATATGAAGCAGAACTTTATGTTGCAGTAATCGACGAGAAAGTCATTGTCAAAATCGGGCCGAAGATGGATCTTGGAAATCTTATTCCTGAGAATTTTAAACTTGCTACTTCTGGGGATCAGTATGCAGTATGGGAGAAACTACCTTAAATGTTATGTAATTTGTAACTATTATGACAATAAACTCTAACAAAATGTGCTACATCCACAAAAAAGAAGTCCATTTGTATTCATGTATTGTTCTTGCTTGAATGTCCTTTCTTCCTGGTGAAAAACATAAAAAATCTCGGGAAAAACGACCGTCTCTTTTTCTTACGCTTTACTTCACGAGATGATCCAATCCCACTATTGCTGCTTTCGGTTTTCGGATCAGGCTTATGACTATCATTTCCTTTCGTAGACTTACTGGCTTTTGTTTTTTGCTCGTTTTCAGTTTTCCATGTTCTAAGCTCCTGCTCGAACGCCTCCTTTCCTTCTTTCGCCTTTTCGGCTCTCTGCGTAGCAGTTACAAGTTGTTCCTTTTTCAAAGCTATATCAGAATTCACTTGTTCAAGCTTGTTTTCAGCTTTCAGTTCGGCTTCTTTCGCTAAATCGATTTGGGATACAGCTTCAGACACCCGCGTATCAGCTTCATCCTCGGCTCCCTTAGCCTTTCGGCTTAGTTCATAATATTCCTCTACGGAAAGAGTAACCCCAGATTCGTTTTCACTTTTGTTACTTCTTGTCGATTCGCTCTCATGAAGTGCACTAATCGCTCCAAGTGCCAATCTTTCTGACGCACGAGTCGCCTCAATCTCCTTCAAAGCAGCATTTAACTTACTAATCATATTGTTTTCACTGGTTTTTGCTTGATCTGCAGCTTCTTTTGCTTTTTGCAGATCTTGTTGTGCTTTTTGAACACGCGATTTGGCCTGGTCGGCTTCTTCAGTCGCCTGCTCGAGTTGTCTCGGCAGCTGCAAAGCTTTTTCTCGTGCTTCCTTTTCTTTCTTTTGAATGAGTTCAACTTCTAATATCGTTCTTTTTAGATCAGCTTCAAGAGACTCAGCCGAAACACCTGCAAGTTCATCCTTTTTCTTCGCGGAAATAAACGTTTCTTTCTCGTGTTCTAGCTCGGAATTTAACAAAGTTGCGGACTGTTTTAAACTGTTAACTTCATCTGTTACTTTTTCGATGTTTTTCTTCACTTCTTCGAGGTCCATCTTCGCCGAATCGACTGCTGATTGTATATCTTTATGGTTTTCTTCCATGTAAGCTCCTAATTCTACTTTTAAATTTTGAAGCAAAACTGAAGCAGTGTCTAGTTTTGACTTTAGATCTTCCATTTCAGCTATCTGTTGGTTGACTTTTTCCGATTCTTCTTCAGACTGCTTCAATTCTTCTTGCCACTGTAAAATTTCTTCTTCTTCCGCAATAGCTACTCCGGTTCGGTTTTCTTCAGCCTCCAAATGAGCAGCATGTGCGGACTCCAATGCCTCTTTCGTCGTTATCAGTTTAATCGTCAACTCTTCAACATTCTTCTCAATTTCTTTCGAGTTAAACTCAGCTTGTTCAGCGTTCTTTATAGCTAAATCACGTTCAGCCAGAAGTAAACCGTAATCTTTCTGGAGGTTTTCGAGCTCGATCTTAACCGTTTTCAACTCCGAAACCGCAGCTTGATGTCGAGCCTGTGCAACTTCTAATTGTGTCTTTGCAGCAATACTAGATTCGTCTGCAATCCCTTGCTCCATTTCTTCGACTCGAAGTTTTGCAAGCTCGGCATCTTGTTTTGCTTGTTGTTCTTCGGTTTCCGCTCTCTCCGTGTTAATTCTCAGTTCTTCAAGAAGCCTCTTTGCGTTGTCAAGCTCTTTTAATGCCTGTTGTTTTGATTCTTCTGCAGCTTCCGACTGTTTCTTTAAAATTGGCATCTGTTCGTTTGCTTTTCTGAGTTCTTGTGCTACGTACCTGCGCCTCTGCAAATCCCAACAAAAAGTTTTTAGAGTTAATTTGTGTACATGAATATGATGTAAGAGTAAACTCGGATTATACCTCGGCAATTTGGATTTTATGGGCTTTCCAATCAACAATTCCGCCGAACATGGACACAGCTGCTTTAACAGATTCAAATGGTGCAGTGGTATCAATTTCTGCATTGGAACTTTTGGATTTCTCGATCGGTTTTTCAGAGCTAACTGTCTCCAACCCCTTCTCTTCATGATTGTCAATTTTACCATTTTCGCGCACATGGTCTTGACCCGTAGGACTACTTTCCTTAACATGACCTTGACCCGTAGTACTGCTTTCCTTAACATGACATTGACCCGCAGGACAGCTTTCCTTAACATGACATTGACCCGCAGGACAGCTTTCCTTAACATGACCTTGACCCGCAGGACTGCTTTCCTTAACATGACCTTGACCCGTAGGACTGCTTTCCTTAACATGATCTTGACCTTGACCCGTAGGACCATTTTCCTTAACATGATCTTGACTAGTAGCACCATCTTCTTGAACATGGTCGTGACCCGTAGGATCATCTTCCCGAACATGGTCTTGACAGGTAGGACCACTTTCCTTAACATGATCATGACCCGGACCATCTTCTAGAATATTATTTTGACCTGTAGAATCATCATCTTTTACATCAAATAGTTTGTTGTTGGATTGTTTTTCTTCCGTTTGCTGTATAGCAGGTTCTAGGGAAGGTTTTAACCCAACATCTTCTTGAATATGGTCATTACCTGCAGGAGCTTCTTCACGATCACGGTCTTGACCCGTAAGATCATCTTCTTGAACACGATCTTGACCCACATGACCACTTTTTCGAACATGATCATGACCCGCAACACCATCTTCTTCTATAACATTACCTTGACCCATAGAATCAACCTTTACATCAGACAATTTATTATGATTGGACTGTTTTTCTTGTGTTTGCTGGATAGCGGTTTCTGGGGAAGGTTTTAACCGATCATCTATTGAAAAATCCGACGCTTTTGAATGGGTTAAGGTTTGTTCTTCCATTGCAGACCCCTCTGATGCAATCTGTTCAGGCAACAAACTACCAAAACCGCCTTTACCATTGTTTGCTTCGGTTCCCATGACCTCGGTTTTAGATTCTACCTCTCCATTCTCGACCAGAATCGCCGATCTTCCACCAGCTTCATCCATTCCAGAATGCCTCTAAACAAGCACCTTTATTTGGATATTCAAATTTCAATTAATCAAACAATTTGATTCAGCATAATAAGAAATTTACACATAACTCTATTCTATTAGGATCAAATTACTCAAAATATATCACATTCAAAAAAATAGAGAAATGATTAGAGGTCATTCAAACCGAAATTGCTTATTTTTACAAACGATCATAAAATACATATTCAATTAATAAACGAAACATCTGAGCATTAATGAAAGAGGGAATTACAAACAATTGAGGGATTAACGCATACCAGGAAATCCCCATAACCAAATCCAGGTAATTATTGAACATCCATCCGGATATTGCCTACAATAAATTAACGATGAAGAATCCAAATCACAATTTTGATCAATTGGTGAAGAAATAATGGTCGAACGGAAGGAATACAAATTCACCACAATTTTGATATGAAATGCGCACTGTTTTTCGAATTTTGTTTAGGGATTCTCTATTTTTAGGTTAAATTATTATTTGGTTTACAATTTTGGTTAAAAATGTGTTTTTTATTTTTTTTTTCTTTCTTCTCTATTTTGACAAAAGTACCCCATCTTTTTAATAAAATCTCGAGTTTGAGATTTCCTTTAATAGGGCGAGGATGTAACACCTCGTAAAATTGGGTAGAATAATATAATGACACGTGTCCACTCTCAAATTGGCTATTAATTTGGACGATTGGGACTAATTTTGTCAAGTTTTGAAAGTACGAATGTGGAGGGACTAAAGGTGTCAACATGCCAATTAATGGCCTCTGAGTGACCCTATATGGACCGTAAGCCAATGTGTTTACGGACCGCAAGCATATTTTTATTTGTGTACTTAGACATCGTATACGGACCGCAAGCATTCTTCCTTACGGTCCGTAAGAGATTTGAATTTCATGTGCGCTGAGTAGGCTTACGGACCGTAAGCTTAAAGCCCATACGGTCCGTAAGGTCTGTATCTGGGCAGATTTTGTTTGGAGGCCAAGGCATTCTGCCCTTGTGCCACCTATCTCGCAATTCAGTGCTCTTGTGCAGCTCATGCCACGTCCATACACACTTGGAATGATCTTAGATCAGTTTTAAACACCTGGAGTGATCTCATAATTGACTTTTTCTTTGACTTTCGGTTTAGACCATTATGGTTCAGCCATTGTTCGAATCAAACATGGCTACGTGATCGTAATAAGGTATGTGTTAATCCCTCAAAAGGGCACCTCCTGGAAATCACGTTAAGTTGGTCAAATGACTGGTCAAAGTTAAGTATAATAAAAAGTCAAATGACAGATTTTCGAAAAACTTATAAATTGAGCTTGTAATCATTTTAACTCATGTTTTTAACACTAAATCAGTTGGTAATTAATACTAGAACATGTATGAACATGTTCAGCCCGTCATTTCCAGTTTATGTGTCGGTTCGCAACCGAAAGTCAAGCAGTTTGACTTCTACTTTGACTTTCGATTCTGGCCCGATTTAGCAACTTTAGCTACTGATTCTAAGTTGCATTATGATCATATTATAGTGCAGAATAACCCTCTGTGGTTATACTACCTGATCATAATCAGTTTCTGAGTTTTTACACAAGTTCTTATAATATGCCTATTATTGACCAAAATGTCCTTTTTGTGCAAAACATTGTTTTAATCAATGATAAACATATGAAACGAATAATCTACTGATATGGTAGTACAATTAACATGTTTTGGCAGAATGAACTTGCTTGTAACGTAAGTTTCTATACAAGTTCATGAATTTTGCCACATTATGACTAAAATGCCCTTATGGTGCATAGTTTGGTTTTAAACCATAAAAGTCATATAAATCTGATTACCTACTGATGTTACAACAATATTAAAATGTTTTGGCATATTGAACTTGTTTATGGCTCATCCGATCACCCGATACCGCCTATGCGCGTACGGTTAAGCTTATGTAACTAGTTTACGTAAGTTTACCGAAACGGGTCAAATCTTTTCATTTTCTTTCAAATTCCAGAATGTAAATAAGTTTACCCATATTATACAAGTCCTAGTACTTGTGAGGGTTTAAACGACATCCTATCCGGTCATCGCTTAATCTAGCGTATCGTACTGTTTTCATTAATTTAGGTTAACCGGTCCAAGTCTATGACTTGAATAAGACCCGTTAACATTCTAATTGGTTATTATACCACTCATTCTAGACTAAGGCATAGGGATGGAAATCAAACCCGGACCCGCTGGGTAAACCCGAAACCCGACACATTTGGGACGGGTTTGGGGTCGGTTAATCGGGTTTGGGAATAGTTTTTATTTTTTTCGCTGGTTTGGGACAGGTTTGGGATTTAGTGATGTACCCGTTTACCCGACCCAATTACCCGATAAAGTGTACCCGTTTACCCGATTGTATAACCGATATAATTTCTTTTATATTATTAAATATGTATATATATGATACTTCCATTTTTTACACATATAGGTATTCTATTCCTTATACATTGTAGTTATTTGATATATATTTTTATACTGACAATACAAAATGTAACTGGTTAGTAGTTACCCGATAAATACCTAATGGGCTTTGAGATGAGTATTGTCACACCCCAACCGATGGCGGAGTCATCGGGGCATGGCACTGAGCGAAACAGATTGTCCAGAAGTTTCCACAACAATTATCATAACTATTCAATTTAAATAATACGTCCCATACCGTATCTCAAACACTCAAATAATTATTACAGACAAGCATCAAGACAAATATTCTGTTCTGACAACTCAGATTTAAATAAGTAGCAATTGTTTATCTGCTTCTAGAGACCCCTAATTCGTTATCTACAGACAACTATTTGTTGGGCTCTAAAGCTTTATTCTAGCTTCCATTTCCTACCACACATGCATCCTAAGCACCTGTCACATACGTAAAAATAAAAGTCAATACATATAATGTAAAGGTGAGCGTACAAGTTTGATGATAGCATATAGAGTTCGAATTCGTTTACGCATAACCAACACGTACACATAGTGAAATGAAGCACGTTAGTTATCGACATAGACCCATCGATACCAATGACTGCGGGTTGACTGCCTGAGGCAGTTCGCAATACATGATTATCACCGTAATCCATGCAAGTAAAGGATCCTTAACAACCCCCGTGAGAACGGGTGCTGAGTCCAAATTATAGTACTATCGTTGCTAAGGCAGGTAGACAGCATTCCATGTGTAAACATAACAAACAAGCATTCATGAGCCACGTATAACATGCATTAACGGTTAGCGTTCAAATAGTTTGAGTAGTGTGATAATTGTAGTTTGAATATTCGTAACGTATGTAACACCCAAAAGTGCTTAAAGCAAAAAGGGATCGAGTATACTCACAGTGATTTATGGATTGAAGGGAGCGCTTAGCGAGTGTGGTTAGCCTGAATAGATTCGATAGCGTAACGATAAGTGACGCGTAAAAACAAAACAGAGTGAGAGTGGGTAGGATGACTGATCGTGCGGATTAGTCATCCATGCGGATTAGTCATCCATGCGGATTGGTCATTCGTGCGGATTGTTCATCCGTGCGGATTGGTCATCCGTGCGGATTGGTCATCCGTGCGGATTAGCAATCCGTGCGAATGGTAATTCGTCCGGATTAGTCATCCGTGCGGACAGCTTGTCCGTGCGGATAACTTGTCCGTGTGGATGACTATTCGAGTGGATTGTTTCTTCCTATTCTAAGGATGTGTTTGTGTATGATGGCTTGTCCTTTGAAGTTTTCGTTGTAGTATTTAGAAAACTTTTAAGTATCTCTACCCTTCAAGCCGGTCGCGCGGACGACAGTCCGTGCGGATGGTAGTCCGTGCGGACAACAGCTTTTATGGTGAGTCCGGATGATAGTCTGTGCGGACAACGACAATCCGTCCGGATAGTCTGTCCGTGCGGACAGCGACAATCCGTCCGGATAGTCTGTCCGTGCGGACAAACGGTCTGTGCGGTTGAACATGTTGAAAATTGTTTAAGGTCTTAGTATCTCATGATCCGAAGAGTAATCCAATCAGAGCGTTGTCCGGGCGGATTATCCATTCGTCGATACTCAAACCTTGCTTGGTTGTGGGTCCCAAGTGTAGTTCGTCCGGATGACAACCCGTCCGGATAGTCTATCCGTGCGGATAACATCTCCGTTCTGGTTGTTCCGTTTGTCTACCCTTGGTCGCTTTTGTCGTTTTATCGAGACGTTCTGATTACGTGGCAACCCTTTGGAATGGTATTCCTACCCGCATGACTAAGCCAGCCAGGAATCACCCTAGCGTGACCGGTCAGCGGCTCAGAATGGTCATTCTGGTTTATCCCGAAATCAGGTGTCTTGTAGGTAGAATCCGGATCTAGGACTAGTGCATCACTAATGTTGAGTAGAAGACTAGAACTGACCCGATTCTAACCGTTTTTTGAGGGTAAAAGGGGAGAAAACTTGTGTTTATTTCTTTCAACTCTTTTATCCTTTGAAAAGTTCAGATTTTAGGTGAAGTTGTTGTGAAATCTTGTGGAAACTGTTCAGATCCGAGTTATTCTTGGTGGAATGAGGTCAAGCTTGAAGTTCATGAGAACTTCATGATGACGTCACCCTAGAATACCTCGAATCTTGATGATTTCACGGTTAAAAGTTGAGATTTGAAAGATAGAAAGGTGTAGAAGTGTGTATAGATCAAGAATGTACAAGATTTAGGGCGAAATCTTACCTGGATTGAGAGAAATCGAAGAAAAGGTGAAGAAAGTGTGCAGGTCGGACGTCACTTGCCAAAAGTGGAAAGTTTGGAGAGTGACCCGTGTATTTATAGGATGCCAAAAGGGGAAAGGGTCGTCCGTGCGGATTGCACATCACCCGGATTGGTTATCCGTGCGGATGACAATCCTAGTCCGGATTCCCTCAACACTCCTCAGGCGGTCATCCGTGCGGATGGTCTGTCCATGCGGATGGGCAATCCGTGCGGATTGGCTGTTCGTGCGGATAGACAATCCGTGCGGATTGGCACCTGGGTGGTGTGTTCGGTGCGACGATCTTTTGACGTTTCGGTTTCGATTGCGAGCGATTCGATAGGGTTTCCTAGTCAAATTACTTTTAGTCCCAACTATTTCGTAACTTGCGTAATCATTTCTCCACTATCTATCTTAGTTCGATCGTGATTCGAGTTCGAGCTCAAATACCTTCGAGTTAGATTTCGAGTTCGATTGAGTTCGCTTGATTACCACAACATAACATAAATAAACATGCACAGGTAACACGTAAGGCACACACACACGTATATGCAGTAAGTAAAATACACCGTTCGAGTTGCGATTCGATGTCGATTCGATTAGTATAGCTTGATTATTAGTTGATTAACTTTATCGCATTGTTACTGCCTATAATTCCCAGTCGTAGGTCGATTGAAATACGATTAACATGATTCGATTATTGCAATGAACAACACTTACTCCACATAATATAAATAAAATAAAAACATTTCTACGAGTCAAGTCGCGCGAAATCGGCCGTTGACTTTGACCTTGACTTTGACTTTGACTTGCGAAAACACGGGGTGTTACAGCCTCCCCTTGTTTAGGGAATTTCGTCCCGAAATTAAGCTGAAAGCCGTAACAAAGCCGTGAATCACGTGTGAGAACTTTTTGTTTGGACCGATTTTGACTCTGAAACGATTGCGAACCGAACGTGTAACGTGTCATACGCAATCTTGACGGAGTTGAAAACCGGGACCTACAAGTGGTACTGAGCAGGTTCTCGGTTGCGAAGGTCCAACGCATAGATTCGTACTATAATCGGTGGTTCTATAGATTGATATGAAATCGTACAAAACACTAGAGTCACAATACTACTTTCTCTCTCTAGCCTCACTCTTTAATCAACTGCGGGTACTTAGCCTTCATATCGCTTTCAAGTTCCCAAGTGAACTCCGCGCCTCGTTTGCCTTCCCATCGGACCTTCACAATAGGGATGCGCGAGCGCCTGAGCTGCTTGGTTTGGCGATCCATGATTTCGACAGGCTTTTCCACGAAGTGTAATGTTTCGTTCACTTGTAGATCGTCTAGAGAGACATGTAAATCGTGGTCGGCGATGCACTTCCGGAGGTTTGACACGTGGAAAGTCGGGTGGACGTTGCTAAGTTCCTCCGGTAATTCGAGTCTGTAGGCGACTTTTCCCATCCTTTCCAGAATCTTAAAAGGTCCAACATATCGAGGCGCGAGTTTCCCTTTCTTGCCGAATCGGACCACACCCTTCCAAGGTGATACCTTTAGGAGTACGTGGTCACCAACGCCAAATTCACGGGGCTTGCGCTTTTTATCGGCGTAAACTTTCTGTCGATCCCGAGCTTTCACCAGGCTGTCTCGGATTTGGAAAATTTTGTCCGTCGTTTCTTGTAGTAGCTCAGGACCGGTTAATTGCGAATGACCGATCTCGTGCCACACAATAGGCGATCGACATCTTCTTCCGTATAATGCCTCGAAAGGTGCCATCTCAATGCTAGAGTGATAGCTATTGTTATACGGGAATTCGACTAACGGCAGGTGTTTATCCCAATTACCACCGAAGTCTAGAACACACGCACGGAGCATGTCTTCAAGAGTACGGATCGTTCTTTCAGTCTGGCCGTCGGTTTGAGGGTGGAAAGCGGTACTTAGATTGAGCGTTGTACCGAGTGCCGTTTGAAACGTTTCCCACAATCGTGAAGTAAACCGAGCATCACGGTCAGAGATGATGTCACGAGGCGTCCCATGGTTACAAATAATCTCGTCGGTGTAGATTCGGGCTAGTCGTTCCACCTTGTAGTCTTCTCGTATGGGCAAAAAGTGAGCTGATTTAGTCAATCGGTCGACCACAACCCATATGCTGTCGTGACCTGATGACGTGGGTGGAAGCTTGGTTACGAAATCCATAGCTATGCTCTCCCATTTCCACATGGGAATTGGTGGTTGTTCGAGCAAGCCAGAGGGTCTTTGATGTTCAGCCTTGATTCTAGCACAAGTTAGGCATCTTCCGACGTAGAGAGCGATATCCCTTTTCATGCCCGGCCATCAGTACTTGTAACGAAGATCCTGGTACATTTTGTCAGCACCGGGGTGAACTGAGTAGCGGGATTTATGGGCTTCGTCCATGATAATCTGTCGTAAATTGGTTCGCTTGGGAATCCAAATTCGGTCTAAAAAGTGAAATATCCCATTCGATTTGCTCACAAGCTGGGCTCCATCGTGGTAGATTCGTTCCTTCTTCAAAGTGCGTTCGTTGAAACACGCATGCTGAGCGTCGCGGATGAGAGTTTCGAGGTTGTGATGGGCTTGAACATTACGAGTGCTAAGCAGGTAGCTTCGTCTGCTAAGTGCGTCGGCAACAACATTTGCTTTGCCTGGGTGATAACGAATCTCACAGTCGTAATCGTTGAGAAGTTCTACCCATCGGCGTTGACGCATATTAAGTTCCTTCTGATTAAAGATATGATGTAGGCTCCTATGATCGGTGAAGATCGTACACTTAGTACCATACAGGTAGTGTCGCCAAATCTTTAATGCAAAAACAACTGCGCCTAGCTCGAGATCATGAGTTGTATAGTTCTTCTCGTGGATTTTGAGCTGACGAGATGCGTAAGCTATGACCTTGTCCTGTTGCATGAGGACGCAACCGAGACCAAGGTTGGAAGCATCACAGTAGACAATGAAATCATTGTTTCCGTCGGGCAATGTGAGAACAGGAGCATTGTAAAGCATGTGTTTAAGGGTTCGAAAGGCAGACTCTTGTTTAGTTTCCCAAACAAAAGGCTGGTCCTTATGTGTAAGAGAGGTAAGTGGTACAAAAATCTTCGAGAATCCCTCGATGAAGCGGCGATAATAGCCCGCTAGTCCGAGAAAGGAGCGGACTTCAGACGGATTCTTAGGTGTAACCCAACTCTTGACTGCTTCAATCTTCGCAGGATCAACGTGGATACCCTGACTATTTACAATGTGACCCAGAAACTGAACCTCCCCCAACCAAAATTCACACTTGGAGAATTTGGCGTAGAGTTGGTTCCCCTGGAGTAACTCGAGAACCAAACGTAGATGTAGCGCGTGTTCGGCTCTCGATTTGGAATAGATCAAGACATCGTCGATGAATACGATGACGAAACGGTCGAGATATGGTTTACACACGCGATTCATCAGATCCATGAAAACCGCTGGTTAGTTGGTTAGACCGAAAGGCATGACAATGAATTCGTAATGGCCGTAACGAGTTTGAAATGCGGTTTTGGGTATATCCTCCTCTTGAATGCGTAGCTGATGGTAACCTGAACGTAGATCGATCCTTGAGAAACACGTAGCGCCTTGTAGTTAATCAAACAAATCGTCGATACGAGGCAGAGGGTAGCGGTTCTTGATAGTCAACTTATTCAATTCCCGGTAGTCGATGCACATCCGGAACGACCCATCCTTCTTTTTGACGAAAAGGACTGGCGCGCCCCAAGGAGAGGTGCTCGGGCGAATGAAGCCTTTTTCAAGTAATTCCTGGAGTTGGGTTGAGAGTTCGCGCATTTCTGACGGTGCGAGTCGGTAAGGAGCTTTGGCAATAGGATTTGATCCAGGAATGAGGTCAATACGAAAGTCGATATCACGACTTGGAGGTAATCCGGGAAGATCCTCTGGAAAAACATTAGGAAATTCTCGAACCACAGGAACGTCTTTCACATCCTTCTTCTCTTTCTTTTCCTTCTCCGCTACTACGATGTTAGCCAAGAAAGCCCTGTATTCCTTACGGAGATACTTGCTGGCTTGGATACATGACATAAGCTTGAGCCCCATTGAAGTAGTATCACCATAAACACACAATAAGTCACCATTGGCGAGCGAAAAACGAATCATCTTGTCGAAGCACATAACTTCAGCATGGTTCTCTCGAAGAAAGTCCATGCCTACTATGACGTCAAAGCTTCCGAGTTGCATCGGAATAAGGTCGATTGGGAAGACGTGATTATTGAGCTCAAGAGTACAATCACGGATAACAGAATTAACAGCGACGGTTCTTCCGGTAGAGACTTCTACGTCGAACTTCGAGGATAGTTGGGAACGTTTACGACTAAGGAGTTTCTCAAATTCGAGCGACACAAAGCAATTATCGGCTCCAGTATCAAACAAACATGAAGCATAAATACCATTCACAAGGAACGTACCATTGACCACGTTGTTGTCGGCCTGGGCTTGACGCACGTTGAGGTTGAAAGTTCTGGCGCGTGCGGCCTGTTGTTGCTGCTGCTGTTGTTGTTGCTGCTGTGGCTGAGGCTCTTGTTTCACAACCCTGTTCGGGCATACGTTGGCGAAATGGTTCGGGTCGCCACACGCGAAGCAGGCTCTGGCTTTGACTGCGGGTGCCGGAGGAGCTTGTTGACCCTGTGGGGCAGTGAGTAGAGCTTGGTTGGCAGGAGCTTGACGGATACGATAATTGGCAGTAAAGTGGCCGTATACATTGCAGTGAGCACAAAAGCGGCATTGAATAGCAGTCGGGTGGTGGTAGGTGCAAGTAGGGCAGAGCGGGTGTGGGCCAGTGTATGCACTCTTTGCAGGCGGTGCATTGGCCACAGGCGCCGCTACTTGACGCTGTTGGGCAGGTACGGTTTGAATCGGTGCAGCAGTAATCGCACAGTTCTTGTTGGTGGAGCTGTTCTTTCTCTTGTTCTTTCTCTTGTTGCTTGATGAGGTGGGTTCAGCAGTGGGTGCGGTAGCGGTAGCTTGGTGCAGATGCTTCGAAGCCTTATCCCATACCCCACCCTTAACCCGTTTGTCGTTGATCTCAGCGGCCAACAGATAAGTTTCCTCGATCGTTGTAGTCTTAGCCGCTTGCACGAAATCAGCAACGTAGTCGGGCAAAGCTCGGATATATTTCTTGATGGTCATGTGTAACAACTCTCATCGAAAGTCATATTTATTAAATTAAATTGTCCAATAAGAAACTCTAATTGAGACACCCAAGTGATTCTGCACAAACCCTAAAATTTTCAGAACAATCGGAATCAGGATCAGGGCCCCTAAAACTCGGGGGGGTAAACCCTAGTTACGATTATCTATAGAAAATGCTGTCAAAATTGAAATTTACGAAATCATCAAGTCAGCAAGGCTAGTCCCAGTCGTGGCAACCCTATGAAGATTCTGTGACCCTTACGGACCGTAAGGGTTGAGTCTTACGGTCCGTAAGCTAGTCCAAATTCATGTATAAATAGTAGAGAGTGGCACTTGATTTCTGGAATTAAAACGACGAACAAACTCGCACTACGCACTGAGTTACGATCAGAATATTACAAAAACACACACGATTCACTAAATTGCTGCCGCAAAACAGGGTAATAACTCGATCGCTATAACGATTCATTTTCCGATCGATCAATGTACTCAATGGATGTTTAAGTGCTGCCCACATTAGGGTGATGCTTTATCATTTGTCGTTAATTCGATGGATGTTTAAGCATAGCACTTTGTCATTCGTTGTGAGGGTTGATCTCGTGAGTTATCGTAAATGCTGTATTGATTACTAACCCAGGGGTGATAATCTTCACCATTGGGGCAGCCAAGGGGTGATATGACCATAATCACAGACACCATTGGACGAATGGGCCAATGGGTCGAGTGATAAAGTACTGTGGGCAGTTGGTTGATATCAGAAACATTGTAATCTTCCTTAATACTGTAAATTATAACAAATGTGTTGGTTTAATACATAGAATGATTCACTCAGTATTTTCCGCTGACAAAACCTTTTTCAAACATGTTTCAGGTGATCTGTTGTGATTCAGGAAAGGTGCTACGGAGCACTGCAAGCTTAAGAAAGTGGCTCATTGTAAAAGAAAGAAATATGTTTTGTTAAATAAAGATTTCTCCTTGAAATCATAATATTGTAAATTAACGGGGTTTTATCCCGAATTGTGAAATAAAATAATCGGGAAAATTTTAGCTTTACAACGATCCTGATAATAAACTTCCGCTGTTAAACTTAATTAAATAAATACCACGGGATTTCTGTTCCGCGGCTCCTGAAACGGGTCAAACCGGGTCTGGGGCCGTGACAGAAAAAGGTGGTATCAGAGCCACTGAGTTAAGCCAATTAAGTATTTAGAAATACTTAATTTTTCCTGATTACTATTATGTGATTATGTGTTTTATTAACTGACTATTTGTTAGTTACAGTATGGGTAAGAAAAAGCTTTCCAGCATCTATCTTAAATTAGACAGGTCATCCAACGAGAAGGGAAGTTCATCCCAAACCAAATCCTCAAAACTCCCTGCAATTCCTGAAGAAGGAATATTTGTTCGAAAAGCCCAATACGAGAAAACACTTTCTCCGGATAAAAGAAGTTTGATTCTTAGGAAAAGTTAGGAGAAAATAAAGAAAGCCCGAGAGAAGAAAATTAAACAGGAAACCCAGGAGTTAACCAGTAAAACACCTTGGGAGGACAAATTAGAGGAAAAATGGGCGGATCTTTATATGCTAGCCACTGTAGCAATAAATGCTAATATTTAAAATACCATGATTCCGTAATAGCAACCTTATTTACAAGCCCGAAATATCATCTAGTAAATAAATAAAACCTAGCATGTTTTAAATATCCATTTTCCTTTGTATAAATTAGTCACAGGGTATGCAATAAAACTTAAAGGTTATTTCTAAATTTTAACTTAGCATTTTTGTATTTTCTTTGTATGTTAAACAGCATGAATGAGTTATTGGAAGCCCTAGAAAATCTCAACCTATACCCTGTAAACCTAGAAGTTTCTAAAGAATTTACTGGGTATTTTCCTGATGTGGAACAACCTGTAGAATTCAACGCTCCACTTTTGAAAAAGCCAAAACCAAAGAAAAGAAGGAAATACGTATGGGGGAGTCGTATACGTAGGAAAAATCCAGCGACGAAACTTCCTAAAATAAACAATCCTTTAGAAAAAGGAAAAGAAATTGTAACCAGGGAAAGTTCTAGACAGCAGGAGATGGAGACTGAAGTCAAGGAAGATTCTAGGAAAATGGGAATGCAGTTTGAGGAATATTCTAAGGAAATAGAAATGGAGGTTGGAAAAGGTTCTAGACCAACTCAGATGGAAATTGGAGAAAGCTCCAAACAAAACCAGGGAATGACTTTTCAGGAGGAAATAGATTTTATATTGGCAAGCTGTGATACTATTCAGCCTGTCAATACAAATGTTTTTACTCATCCTATTGAAACCCAAATCCCTATAAATCTTGAACCAGCAATCCCAGAACCAATAATCCATACCCAACCTGTAGGAATGGATGAATGGTGGACAAATGATTGGAAATTTCAAAACATTGTCAACAATCCTTATTCCTTTCTTCCGCAATTCGATCCAGAACCATTACCAAATCCACCCATGAGTAACGAAAATTTAGCAGAACTTCGCCATTTTGGCGAAGAGTTAATGGATGCGGGAAATAGAATCCGGGAAATAGGGGGACAAATTGCTTGGAAGTATGATGAAAGGGAGCTTCGTTTTTAGGAAGACAAATGACGAGAGATAATGGGTTGGTAAAAACTGTGGTTGTGTAATAGTAATAGTAAAATCAGTATTTGTAAAATAAATAATAAAACGGTTGTATATAGAGGCATGATATAATCTATAAAATAAATGAAATTTTAGATTTTGTTTGTATATTCGTTTACGTGATTATGTGCAATTAATTGTGACATTGGATTATTTCTTTTATACTAATTAATTATCAGATGGCAAACATTGGTAATGAACCAGTAAATGAAGTAAATCAATCCGAGCAAATTCAGGAAGAACAATTGTTAAATAGACAAGATATAGAGGGTATCGTTGCACAAGGAATAGCCAATGCTATTCCAGCAATCGTTGCTGCTGTTCAAAAACCTGTTAAACCGCAATCAATCATTCCTAGTAAACGTACTCAAGACGACAACTTTAGTAATAGTATAAACGGAGGCGGAAATCATGTTAATAACAATAATGATCTGCAAACCCCAATTTTCAAGAAAATGAAAGCTGCAACACCTGGTTGCACTTACAAAGAATTCCTTGCCTGTAAACCAACTGAGTTTTCAGGTAATGAAGGGGCTATTGCAGCATTACGTTGGTTAGAGAAAACTGAGGCAGTAATTGCTATAAGTAAATGTGCTGAGGAAGACCAAGTTATGTATGCGTCTAATCTTTTTAAAGAAGGGGTATTAGAATGGTGGAACACAGTATTACAAGGTAAAAGAAGGATTGTGGCCTATGCCATGAACTGGGAAGAATTTAAGAGTCTTGTAGAAAGAAAATTATGTCCCGAGTATGAAAAAGATCAAATGGCAAATAAGTTCCTAAACCATCAGATGGTTAATGTGGACTGTCGAGGATATACTTCGACATTCTTCGAATATGCTAGGGTGGTACCAACACTGGCTTCGCCAGAACCGGTACTCATTTCTCGCTATATTTGGGGATTAATTAGCGAAATTCGCAATATCGTTAAAGCTGCGAGACCTCGCACTATTGACGATGCAGTGGAACTAGCCAACACCCTAACTGATGAACTGGTACGCACAAGAGATGAAACCAGGAAAAAGGAACTGGCTCAGAAAATTACCCAAGGATTTCGTGTGGGTAATAGTAATAATTTCAAGAAAAGAGGAGCAGGGCAATCTTCAAATCCACCTTTCTGTAGGAATTGCAAAAGGAAACATTATGGAAGATGTAATGTAACCTGCAACCTTTGCAAAGGTGTAGGACATCGTGAAGAAAACTGCAGAAAGAAAACCATAATCTGCTTTAACTGTGGAGAAGCGGGGCATTACAAAACAGAATGTCCTAAGTTGGCCAAACCAGCAGACAACAAAACCAAGGCGACCGACGGAGCTACTAAGAAAAATGTCAGAGCATTCCAGCTAACCACTCAAGAAGCAGAACTCATTCCAGATGTGATAGCTGGTACGTTCTTAGTTCACAATGTATACGCAAAAGTATTATTTGACTCTGGTGCAAACCAAAGTTTTATCAATACTTTATTCTGTCAAGCTCTTAAGTTACCTTTAACCAACATTAGGCAGATTTTTACAGTTGAAACCGCATATGGGAATTCAGTTAAAATAGATCAGGTTTTGCAAAAAGTAGAAATAGAACTTTCAGGTCATAAATTTTCTGCAAATCTGTTACCTATGAAATTAGCTGAATTTGATGTTGTGTTAGGAATGGATTGGTTAATAGCCAACCATGCTCAAATCATTTGTGATAAAAACTCTATAGAAATTCAAACACCTACTGGAGAAGTAATCATGATTACAGGAGATAAACCGCGTAAACCCATGAAGTTTATATCAGTAATGAAAGTTGCTAGTTATGAACGAAAACAAGGAATAGTATATATGATTTCAGTAATCATTAGTACTAAGGGTAAAGAACTTAAGGAAATTCCTGTAGTCTCAGAATACCCAGATATATTCCCAGAAGAGTTACCTGGATTACCACCAGATAGGGAAGTAGAATTTAGGATTCATCTAATTCCTGGAACTACACTGATAGCTAAGGCACCTTATCGGTTAGCTCCTACCGAAATGTTAGAACTGAAAAAGCAATTAGATGAATTACTAAGTAAAGGATTCATACAACCTAGCTCATCCCCTTGGGGAGCTCCAGTGTTGTTTGTAAAGAAGAAGGATGGTTCGATGAGAATGTGTATTGATTATAGAGAATTGAATAAAGTTACAATTAAGAATCGATACCCATTACATAGGATTAATGATCTTTTTGATCAACTTCAGGGGGCTAGATACTTCTTTAAGATAGATTTACGCTCTGGATATCATCAATTAAAAGTACAAGAGGAAGACATACCTAAGACTGCTTTTAGAACTAGGTATGGTCATTACGAGTTTACAGTCATGCCCTTCGGGTTAACGAATGCACCTGCAGCATTCATGGACATGAGGAATAGGATCTGTAAACCGTATTTGGATAAATTTGTAATTGTCTTCATAGATGATATACTTATTTATTTAAAAAGTCAGGACGAACATTGTCAGCACTTGCATGCACTCTTAACTTTGTTAAGAAAAGAAAAGCTGTATGCCAAATTCTCAAAATGTGAATTTTGGCTACAAGAAGTGCAATTTTTAGGACACATGGTGAATCATAAAGGTATTCACGTAGATCCTGCTAAAATAGAGGCAATTACCAATTGGAAGGTTCCGCAAACCGCAATAGAAATTAGAAGTTTTATAGGTTTAGCTGGGTATTATAGACGGTTTATTAAAGATTTTTCCAAGATAGCTGTACCATTAACTAAGCTAACCTGTAAATCCATTAAGTTTGAATGGGGACCTAAACAAGAAGAAGCCTTTAGAATCTTGAAGCAGAAATTAACCAATGCTCCAATCTTAGCCTTACCAGAAGGAACTGAAGATTTTGAAGTATATTGTGATGCTTCAAAACTAGGATTTGGATGTGTGCTTATGCAACGCAAGAAGGTAATTGCGTATGCTTCAAGACAGTTGAAAAAGCACGAAGAAAATTATACAACTCATGATTTAGAGTTAGGCTCCATAATTTTTGCCCTTAAAATATGGAGACATTATCTGTATGGAAGTAGGATTACTGTCTATACGGATCATAAAAGTCTAAGATGTATATTTGGGCAAAAAGAGTTAAACATGAGACAAAGGAGATGGATGGAAATCTTAAGTGATTACGATTGTGATATTCAATATCAATAAGGAAAGGCAAATGTAGTTGCAGATGCCTTAAGTCGTAAGTACCATGAAAGACAACGACGGGTTCGTGCTCTCAGATTAAGTCTACAGTTAGATTTAATGGAACAGCTGAAATATTTTCAAGAAGCAGCAATAGAAGATGTTGCTGAAGGAATGAAGGGATGAATAAAAGATTTAGAACGAGGAGCTGATGGAATTTGGAGATTCCATAAGAAAAGGATCTGGGTACCAAAACAGGGAGAATTAAGAAATAAGATCTTGGAGGAAGCTCATAAATCTAGGTATACCATACACCCAGGAAACAATAAGATATACCAAGATTTAAGAAATAATTTCTGGTGGATAGGTATGAAAAAGGATATAGCTAGGTATGTATCAAAGTGACTTACTTGTTCACAAGTTAAGGCAGAACATCAGAAACCTTCAGGTCTACTACAACAATTGGAAATGCCGGTATGGAAATGGGAACTCATAACAATGGATTTTGTTACTAAGTTGCCCAAAACCAGAAAAGGTAATGATGCGATTTGGGTAATTGTAGATCGATTAACCAAATCAGCTCATTTTCTACCCATGAAGGAAACCTTTAGTATGGAAAGGTTAGCCAAATTATATGTAGACGAAGTAGTATCCTTACATGGAGTTCCACTCTCCATTGTATCGGATAGGGATAGTCGGTTCACTTCTCATTTTTGGACAAGTTTCCAGAAAGCAATGGGAACTCGACTAAACTTAAGTACTGCATATCATCCCCAAACAAATGGGCAAAGTGAAAGGACAATCCAAACTCCGGAAGACATGCTCCGAGCATGTGTGATAGATTTTGGTGGAAATTGGGACGATCACTTACCTTTAATCGAATCCTCCTATAACAATAGTTATCATTCAAGCATTGAAACTGCCCCATTTGAAGCACTGTATGGAAGAAAATGCAGAACTCCAGTTTGTTGGGCAGAAATAGGAGAAAGTCAATTATCTGGTCCGGAGATTGTACAAGAAACGACTGATAAGATTACACAAATCAAGGAAAGGCTGAAAACGGCTCGAGATCGCCAGAAGAGTTATGCAGACAATAGATGCAAGCCATTAGAATTCCAAGTTGGAGACAGAGTACTGTTAAAAGTTTCTCCTTGGAAAGGAATTGTTAGATTCGGTAAGAAAGGAAAGTTAAGTCCAAGATACATAGGACCATTTCCAGTAATCAAACGTATAGGACCAGTTGCTTATCGTTTACAACTACCAGAAGAATTAGCTGGAGTACATGATGTATTTCATGTATCCAATCTCAAGAAATGTCTAGCAGACGAATCTCTGGTAGTACCTCTTCAAGACATAGAGGTAAACGAAAAGTTAAAATTTGTTGAGAAACCTCTTCAGATAGAAGACAGAAAAGTGAAGTTTCTCAAGCACAAACGACTAGTGCTAGTTAAAGTAAAGTGGGATTCAAAGAGAGGAACTGAATACACTTGGAAGCTGGAATCAGAAATGAAGCGAAAGTATCCACACTTATTCCAGTAAATCTCGAGGACGAGATTTTTTATTAAGGTGGGGAGAATGTAACAACTCTCATCGAAAGTCATATTTATTAAATTAAATTGTCCAATAGAAAACCATAATTGAGACACCCAAGTGATTCTGCACAAACCCTAAAATTTTCAAAACAATCGGAATCAGGATCAGGGCCCCTAAAACTCAGGGGGGGGGGGGTAAACCCTAGTTACGATTATCTATAGAAAATGCTGTCAAAATTGAAATTTACGAAATCATCAAGTCAGCAAGGCTAGTCCCAGTCGTGGCAACCCTATGAAGATTCTGTGACCCTTACGGACCGTAAGGATTGAGTCTTACGGTCCGTAAGCTAGTCCAAATTCATGTATAAATAGTAGAGAGTGGCACTTGATTTCTGGAATTAAAACGACGAACAAACTCGCACTACGCACTGAGTTACGATCAGAATATTACAAAAACACACACGATTCACTAAATTGCTGCCGCAAAACAGGGTAATAACTCGATCGCTATTACGATTCATTTTCCGATCGATCAATGTACTCAATGGATGTTTAAGTGCTGCCCACATTAGGGTGATGCTTTATCATTAGTCGTTAATTCGATGGATGTTTAAGCATAGCACTTTGTCATTCGTTGTGAGGGTTGATCTCGTGAGTTATCGTAAATGCTGTATTGATTACTAACCCAGTTTTGTGTGCATTATTATTTAAATTAGGTTAACAAGGCTAATCCATAGACTAGACTCTGTCCGTGTTAAATCTGCAATGTGAGTCATTCTCTTTTTATCTAATTACTTTCAAAATCATGCTTATTATCAAAGGTTATAATTACAGTGATTAAGTTTATGTAATCACCAAGTTACAGCCGGTATGTGGGGTTTTGTGTACATTACTTGATAATCTTCACCATTGGGGCAGCCAAGGGGTGATATGACCATAATCACAGACACCATTGGACGAATGGGCCAATGGGTCGAGTGATAAAGTACTGTGGGCAGTTGGTTGATATCAGAAACATTGTAATCTTCCTTAATACTGTAAATTATAACAAATGTGTTGGTTTAATACATAGAATGATTCACTCAGTATTTTCCGCTGACAAAACCTTTTTCAAACATGTTTCAGGTGATCTGTTGTGATTCAGGAAAGGTGCTACGGAGCACTGCAAGCTTAAGAAAGTGGCTCATTGTAAAAGAAAGAAATATGTTTTGTTAAATAAAGATTTCTCCGTGAAATCATAATATTGTAAATTAACGGGGTTTTATCCCGAATTGTGAAATAAAATAATCGGGAAAATTTTAGCTTTACAACGATCCTGATAATAAACTTCCACTGTTAAACTTAATTAAATAAATACCACGGGATTTCTATTCCGCGGCTCCTGAAACGGGTCAAACCGGGTCTGGGGCCGTGACATCATGTCGGGAGTCTTGACTTGATCGGGACAGATAATGCTGAGCAGCTTGAAACGGGCAGTGAGAGCAGCATTATCACCCTCGTGCTGGTGTATGTGCCAAAATTCATCTTCAAGCTTTTGACGTTCGTGAGGAGGACAGAATTCCTCTAGCATGGCTTCCTTGAGCTCGTCCCACGACAGACCGCAGGCTGCATCATTCCCTCGCTTGTTCCTCTCGGCCGTCCACCAGTCTAGAGCACGGGACTGAAAGACACCGGTAGCATTCAGAGTTCGAAGGTCATCAGGGCAACCACTTTGTCGCAGAGTGACCTCAATGGAATCAAACCAGTGAAATAGTGCAGTAGGACCTCCCTCGCCGGTGAATTCTTTTAGCCCACACGTCTTGAATTGCTTGAAACTGAAGGGCCTTGCAGCAGCCTTAGGAGCTTCGGTTCTCGATTCCTCGGATGATTTGCTGGCATTCTCATAGACATCACTCACAGCCTTAGCTACACTTTTCGCGATGATGGAAGCAAGGCGTTTGTCCCTCTTTTCCTGACGAGAGAGTGCATGACGGGATCCAAACGACATGGTCTGCAACAGACATCGTCACAGGACTCATCACATTGTATTCGAATCTCACCTCACACGTCTATTACTACTAAAGCTCAGGAACACGTATACTTACGTAGATATTTATCACGAAATCACAGAATCATGTAAGCACATAAGGCACATAGTCATTTAATTCCTAAGCACGTAAAACAAAGAAGCGTTTTCACACAAGAGGCAGTCATAATACAGAAACCTATCATTCAAAGCTCGCGAGTGTTCGAATATAGTATAGTGCGAGCGATTTGTTAGCGATTTGAGGTAGAATAGCAGTGCGAGTCGTGTGTGTCGATTGAAGCAGATGCACAAATCGATTAATTCTTCAAAATTTAGCGCATAAACAGGTAGAAGCACATAAAAACACATAAAATCGACAAATTATCAAAGTCAGCAATAGCGGCTTGGATTTGAAACACATAAAATCGAGAGAGAGATAGATTGTCTGCGGCTAGTAGACTACGACTAACCAAAGTAATTCAACTATTCACAAGGATCCGATGTACACGTTTGACTTCCAGGAGTATGCCCTTGCCTCGATTCTTGGGCGTTGGCACACATCCCGTTGGTTCCATCGTGTCTTCAGATCGTTGGAGTCCGTCGAATCTTTGGTGAGAGTTTTGTGAAATACCCAGAACAAGTCGTCAAGGTTAGGGTTTCACCCCTGGCTTAACAACTTCGTCCCTGTGTTGATAAAATAGAGGAGATTATTCATCAAAATATGGATTTCACTCCTGATTTGGTATAATTTCCCCTTGCTTGTAATTGAAATGCGAGCTGAGTAAGCACCCTTAGTCGAGAGTTTGCGGTTTTCACACCTATTCTCGACCTTATTGCTCACTCGTAGTTGAAACTTTTGCGTGCAGTGAGAGTGTAGAACAAGCGAAAATAACGAGAAGTAAGCTCGTACATAACCCCAACCGGTTATGCACAAGTCGGTCTGCTGGTTCTTAACTATAGTCTAGGTATCTAAGATTTCGACCCGGACTAGGTCGAGTCTTGCCTAATTCCCTATAGTTATGGCTCTGATACCAATATGTCACACCCCAACCGATGGCGGAGTCATCGGGGCATGGCACTGAGCGAAACAGATTGTCCAGAAGTTTCCACAACAATTATCATAACTATTCAATTTAAATAATACGTCCCATACCGTACCTCAAACAGTCAAATAATTATTACAGACAAGCATCAAGACAAATATTCTGTTCCGACAACTCAGATTTAAATAAGTAGCAATTGTTTATCTGCTTATAGAGACCCCTAATTCGTTATCTACAGACAACTATTTGTTGGGCTCTAAAGCTTTATTCTAGCTTCCATTTCCTACCACACATGCATCCTAAGCACCTGTCACATACGTAAAAATAAAAGTCAATACATATAATGTAAAGGTGAGCATACAAGTTTGATGATAGCATATAGAGTTCGAATTTGTTTACGCATAACCAGCACGTACACATAGAGAAATGAAGCACGTTAGTTATCGACATAGACCCATCGATACCAATGACTGCGGGTTGACTGCCTGAGGCAGTTCGCAATACATGATTACCACCGTAATCCATGCAAGTAAAGGACCCTTAACAACCCCCGTGAGAACGGGTGCTGAGTCCAAACTATAGTACTATTGTTACTAAGGCAGGTACACAGCATTCCATGTGTAAACAAACAAACAAGCATTCATGAGCCACGTATAACATGCATTAACGGTTAGCGTTCAAATAGTTTGAGTAGTGTAATAACTGTAGTTTGAATATTCGTAACGTATGTAACACCCAAAAGTGCTTAAAGCAAAAAGGGATCGAGTATACTCACAGTGATTTATGGATTGAAGGGAGCGCTTAGCGAGTATGGTTAGCCTGAATAGATTCGATAGCGTAACGATAAGTGACGCGTAAAAACAAAACAGAGTGAGAGTGGGTAGGATGACTGATCGTGCGGATTAGTCATCCGTGCGGATTGGTCATCCGTGCGGATTGGTCATCCGTGCGGATTGGTCATCCGTGTGGATTAGCAATCCGTGCGAATGGTAATTCGTCCGGATTAGTCATCCGTGCGGACAGCTTGTCCGTGCGGATAACTTGTCCGTATGGATGACTATTCGAGTGGATTGTTTCTTCCTATTATAAGGATGTGTTTGTGTATGATGGCTTGTCCTTTGAAGTTTTTGTTGTAGTATTTAGAAAACTTTTAAGTATCTCTACCCTTCAAGCCGGTCGCGCGGACGACAGTCCGTGCGGATGGTAGTCCGTGCGGACAACAGCTTTTATGGAGAGTCCGGATGATAGTCCGTGCGGACAACGACAATCCGTCCGGATAGTCTGTCCGTGCGGACAGCGACAATCCGTCCGGATAGTCTGTCCGTGCGGACAAATGGTCCGTGCGGTTGAACATGTTGAAAATTGTTTAAGGTCTTAGTATCTCATGATCCGAAGAGTAATCCATTCAAAGCGTTGTCCGGGCGGATTATCCATTCGTCGATACTCAAACCTTGCTTGGTTGTGGGTCCCAAGTGTAGTTCGTCCGGATGACAACCCATCCGGATAGTCTATCCGTGCGGATATCTCCGTTCTGGTTGTTCCGTTTGTCTACCCTTGGTCGCTTTTGTCGTTTTATCGAGACGTTCTGATTACGTGGCAACCCTTTGGAATGGTATTCCTACCCGCATGACTAAGCCAGCCAGGAATCACCCTAGCGTGACCGGTCAGCGGCTCAGAATGGTCATTCTGGTTTATCCCGAAATCAGGTGTCTTGTAGGTAGAATCCGGATCTAGGACTAGTGCATCACTAATGTTGAGTAGAAGACTAGAACTGACCCGATTCTAACCGTTTTTTGAGGGTAAAAGGGGAGAAAACTTGTGTTTATTTCTTTCAACTCTTTTATCCTTTGAAAAGTTCAGATTTTAGGTGAAGTTGTTGTGAAATCTTGTGGAAACCGTTCAGATCCGAGTTATTCTTGGCGGAATGAGGTCAAGCTTGAAGTTCATGAGAACTTCATGATGACGTCACCCTAGAATACCTCGAATCTTGATGATTTCACGGTTAAAAGTTGAGATTTGAAAGATAGAAAGGTGTAGAAGTGTGTATAGATCAAGAATGTACAAGATTTAGGGCGAAATCTTACCTGGATTGAGAGAAATCGAAGAAAAGGTGAAGAAAGTGTGCAGGTCGGACGTCACTTGCCAAAAGTGGAAAGTTTGGAGAGTGACCCGTGTATTTATAGGATGCCAAAAGGGGAAAGGGTCGTCCGTGCGGATTGCACATCACCCGGATTGGTTATCCGTGCGGATGACAATCCTGGTCTGGATTCCCTGAACACTCCTCAGGCAGTCATCCGTGCGGATGGTTTGTCCGTGCGGATGGGCAATCCGTGCGGATTGGCTGTTTGTGCGGATAGACAATCCGTGCGGATTGGCACCTGGGTGGTGTGTTCGGTGCGACGATCTTTTGACGTTTCGGTTTCGATTGCGAGCGATTCGATAGGGTTTCCTAGTCAAATTACTTTTAGTCCCAACTATTTCGTAACTTGCGTAATCATTTCTCCACTATCTATCTTAGTTCGAGCGTGATTCGAGTTCGAGCTCGATTACCTTCGAGTTAGATTTCGAGTTCGATTGAGTTCGCTTGATTACCACACCATAACGTAAATAAACATGCACAGGTAACACGTACGGCACACACACACGTATATGCAGTAAGTAAAATACACCGTTCGAGTTGCGATTCGATGCCGATTCAATTTGTATAGCTTGATTTTTAGTTGATTAACTTTATCGCATTGTTACTGCCTATAATTCCCAGTCGTAGGTCGATTGAAATACGATTAACATGATTCGATTATTTCAATGAACAACACTTACTCCACATAATATAAATAAAATAAAAACATTTCTACGAGTCAAGTCGCGCGAAATCGGTCATTGACTTTGACCTTCACTTTGACTTTGACTTGCGAAAACACAGGGTGTTACAGCCTCCCCTTGTTTAGGGAATTTCGTCCCGAAATTAAGCTGAAACCCGTAACAAAGCCGTGAATCACGTGTGAGAACTTTTTGTTTGGACCGATTTTGAATCTGAAACGATTGCGAACCGAACGTGTAACGTGTCATACGCAATCGTGACGGAGTTAAAAACCGGGACCTACAAGTGGTATCTGAGCAGGTTCTCGGTTGCGAAGGTCCAACGCACAGATTCGTACTATAATCGGTGGTTCTATAGATTGATATGAAATCGTACAAAACACTAGAGTCACAATACTACTTTATCTCTCTAGCCTCACTCTTTAAACAACTGCGGGTACTTAGCCTTCATATCGCTTTCGAGTTCCCAAGTGAACTCCGCGCCTCGTTTGCCTTCCCATCGGACCTTCACAATAGGGATGCGCGAGCGCCTGAGCTGCTTGGTTTGGCGATCCATGATTTCAACAGGCTTTTCCACGAAGTGTAATGTTTCGTTCACTTGTAGATCGTCTAGAGAGACATGTAAATCATGGTCGGCGATGCACTTCCGGAGGTTTGACACGTGGAAAGTCGGGTGGACGTTGCTAAGTTCCTCCGGTAATTCGAGTCTGTAGGCGACTTTTCCCATCCTTTCCAGAATCTTAAAAGGTCCAACATATCGAGGCGCGAGTTTCCCTTTCTTGCCGAATCGGACCACACCCTTCCAAGGTGATACCTTTAGGAGTACGTGGTCACCAACGCCAAATTCACGGGGCTTGCGCTTTTTATCGGTGTAAACTTTCTGTCGATCCCGAGCTTTCACCAGGTTGTCTCGGATTTGGAAAATTTTGTCCGTCGTTTCTTGTAGTAACTCAGGACCGGTTAATTGCGAATGACCGATCTCGTGCCACACAATAGGCGATCGACATCTTCTTCCGTATAATGCCTCGAAAGGTGCCATCTCAATGCTAGAGTGATAGCTATTGTTATACGAGAATTCGACTAACGGCAAGTGTTTATCCCAATTACCATCGAAGTCTAGAACACACGCACGGGGCATGTCTTCAAGAGTACGGATCGTTCTTTCAGTCTGGCCGTCGGTTTGAGGGTGGAAAGCGGTACTTAGATTGAGCGTTGTACCGAGTGCCGTTTGAAACGTTTCCCACAATCGTGAAGTAAACCGAGCATCACGGTCAGAGATGATGTCACGAGGCGTCCCATGGTTACAAATAATCTCGTCGGTGTAGATTCAGGCTAGTCGTTCCACCTTGTAGTCTTCTTGTATGGGCAAAAAGTGAGCTGATTTAGTCAATCGGTCGACCACAACCCATATGCTGTCGTGACCTGATGACGTGGGTGGAAGCTTGGTTACGAAATCCATAGCTATGCTCTCCCATTTCCCCATGGGAATTGGTGGTTGTTCGAGCAAGCCAGAGGGTCTTTGATGTTCAGCCTTGATTCTAGCACAAGTTAGGCATCTTCCGACGTAGAGAGCGATATCCCTTTTCATGCCCGGCCACCAGTACTTGTAACGAAGATCCTGGTACATTTTGTCAGCACCGGGGTGAACTGAGTAGCAGGATTTATGGGCTTCGTCCATGATAATCTGTCGCAAATTGGTTCGCTTGGGAATCCAAATTCGGTCTAAAAAGTGAAATATCTCATTCGATTTGCTCACAAGCTGGGCTCCATCGTGGTAGATTCGTTCCTTCTTCAAAGTGCGTTCGTTGAAACACGCATGCTGAGCGTCGCGGATGAGAGTTTCGAGGTTGTGCTGGGCTTGAACATTACGAGTGCTAAGCAAGTAGCTCCGTCTGCTAAGTGCGTCGGCAACAACATTTGCTTTGCCTGGGTGATAACGAATCTCACAGTCGTAATCGTTGAGAAGTTCTACCCATCGGTGTTGACGCATATTAAGTTCCTTCTGATTAAAGATATGCTGTAGGCTCCTATGATCGGTGAAGATCGTACACTTAGTACCATACAGGTAGTGTCGCCAAATCTTTAATGCAAAAACAACCGCGCCTAGCTCGAGATCATGAGTTGTATAGTTCTTCTCGTGGATTTTGAGCTGACGAGATGCGTAAGCTATGACCTTGTCCCGTTGCATAAGGACGCAACCGAGACCAAGGTTGGAAGCATCACAGTAGACAATGAAATCATTGTTTCCGTCGGGCAATGTGAGAACAGGAGCATTGCAAAGCATGTGTCTAAGGGTTCGAAAGGCAGACTCTTGTTTAGTTCCCCAAACAAAAGGCTGGTCCTTATGTGTAAGAGAGGTAAGTGGTACAGCAATCTTCGAGAATCCCTCGATGAAGCGGCGATAATAGCCCGCTAGTCCGAGAAAGGAGCGGACTTCGGACGGATTCTTAGGTGTAACCCAACTCTTGACTGCTTCAATCTTCGCAGGATCAACGTGGATACCCTGACTATTTACAATGTGACCCAGAAACTGAACCTCCCCCAACCAAAATTCACACTTGGAGAATTTGGAGTAGAGTTGGTTCCCCTGGAGTAACTCGAGAACCAAACATAGATGTTGCGCGTGTTCGACTCTCGATTTGGAATAGATCAAGACATCGTCGATGAATACGATGACGAAACGGTCGAGATATGGTTTACACACGCGATTCATCAGATCCATGAAAACCGCTGGTTAGTTGGTTAGACCGAAAGGCATGACAAGGAATTCGTAATGGCCGTAACGAGTTCGAAATGCGGTTTTGGGTATATCCTCCTCTTGAATGCGTAGCTGATGGTAACCTGAACGTAGATCGATCTTCAAGAAACACGTAGCGCCTTGTAGTTGATCAAACAAATCGTCGATACGAGGCAGAGGGTAGCGGTTCTTGATAGTCAACTTATTCAATTCCCGGTAGTCGATGCACATCCGGAACGACCCATCCTTCTTTTTGACGAAAAGGACTGGCGCGCCCCAAGGAGAGGTGCTCGGGCGAATGAAGCCTTTTTCAAGTAATTCCTGGAGTTGGGTTGAGAGTTCGCGCATTTCTGACGGTGCGAGTCGGTAAGGAGCTTTGGCAATAGGATTTGCTCCAGGAATGAGGTCAATACGAAAGTCGATATCACGACTTGGAGGTAATCCGGGAAGATCCTCTGGAAAAACATTAGGAAATTCTCGAACCACAGGAACGTCTTTCACATCCTTCTTCTCTTTCTTTTCCTTCTCCGCTACTACGATGTTAGCCAAGAAAGCCCTGTATTCCTTACGGAGATACTTGCTGGCTTGGATATATGACATAAGCTTGAGCCCCTTTGAAGTAGTATTGCCATAAACACACAATAAGTCACCATTGGCGAGCGAAAAACGAATCATCTTGTCGAAGCACACAACTTCAGGATGGTTCTCTCGAAGAAAGTCCATGCCTACTATGACGTCAAAGCTTCCGAGTTGCATCGGAATAAGGTCGATTAGGAAGATGTGATTGTTGAGCTCAAGAGTACAATCACGGATAACAGAATTAACAGCGACGGTTCTTCCGGTAGCGACTTCTACGTCGAACTTCGAGGATAGTTGGGAACGTTTACGACTAAGGAGTTTCTCAAAGTCGAGCGACACAAAGCAATTATCGGCTCCAGTATCAAACAAACATGAAGTATAAATACCATTCACAAGGAACGTACCATTGATCGCGTTGTTGTCGGCCTAGGCTTGACGCACGTTGAGGTTGAAAGTTCTGGCGCGTGCGGCCTGTTGCTGCTGCTGTTGTTGTTGCTGCTGTGGCTGAGGCTCTTGTTTCACAACCCTGTTCGGGCATACGTTGACGAAATGGTTCAGGTCGCCACACGCGAAGCAGGCTCTGGCTTTGACTGCGGGTGCTGGAGTGACCCTGTGGGGCAGTGAGTAGAGCTTGGTTGGCAGGAGCTTGACGGATACGACAATTGGCAGTAAAGTGGTCGTATACATTGCAGTGAGCACAAAAGCGGCATTGAATAGCAGTCGGGTGGTGGTAGGTGCAAGTAGGGCAGAGCGGGTGTGGCCCAGTGTATGCACGCTTTGCAGGCGGTGCATTGGCCACATGCGCCGCTACTTGACGCTGTTGGGCAGGTACGGTTTAAATCGGTGCAGCAGTAATCGCACAGTTCTTGTTGGTGGAGCTGTTCTTTCTCTTGTTCTTTCTCTTGTTGCTTGATGAGGTGGGTTCAGTAGTGGGTGCGGTAGCGGTAGCTTGGTGCAGATGCTTGGAAGTCTTATCCCATACCCCAGCCTTAACCCGTTTATCGTTGATCTCAGCGGCCAACAGATAAGTTTCCTCGATCGTTGTAGTCTTAGCCGCTTGCACGAAATCAGCAACGCAGTCGGGCAAAGCTCGGATATATTTCTTGATGGTCATGTCGGGAGTCTTGACTTGATCGGGACAGATAATGCTGAGCTGCTTGAAACGGGCAGTGAGAGCAGCATTATCACCCTCGTGCTGGTGTATGTGCCAAAATTCATCTTCAAGCTTTTGACGTTCGTGAGGAGGGCAGAATTCCTCTAGCATGACTTCCTTGAGCTCGTCCCATGACAGACCGTAGGCTGCATCATTCCCTCGCTTGTTCCTCTCGGCCGTCCACCAGTCTAGAGCACGGGACTGAAAGACACCGGTAGCATTCAGAGTTCGAAGGTCATCAGGGCAACCACTTTGTCGCAGAGTGACCTCAATGGAATCAAACCAGTGAAATAGTGCAGTAGGACCTCCCTCGCCGGTGAATTCTTTTGGCCCATATGACTTGAATTGCTTGAAACTGAAGGGCCATGCAGCAGCCTTAGGAGCTTCGGTTCTCGATTCCTCGGATGATTTGCTGGCATTCTCATAGACATCACTCACAGCCTTAGCTACACTTTTCGCGATGATGGAAGCAAGGCGTTTGTCCCTCTTTTCCTGACGAGAGAGTGCATGACGGGATCCAGACGACATGGTCTGCAACAGACATCGTCACAGGACTCATCACATTATATTCGAATCTCACCTCACACGTCTATTACTACTAAAGCTCAGGAACACGTATACTTACGTAGATATTTATCACGAAATCACAGAATCACGTAAGCACATAAGGCACATAGTCATTTAATTCCTAAGCACGTAAAGCAAAGAAGCGTTTTCACACAAGAGGCAGTCAGAATACAGAAACCTATCATTCAAAGCTCGCGAGTGTTCGAATATAGTATAGTGCGAGCGATTTGTTAGCGATTTGAGGTAGAATAGCAGTGCGAGTCGTGTGTGTCGATTGAAGCAGATGCACAAATCGATTAATTCTTCAAAATTTAGCGCATAAACAGGTAGAAGCACATAAAAACACATAAAATCGACAAATTATCAAAGTCAGCAATAGCGGCTTGGATTTGAAACACATAAAATCGAGAGAGAGATAGATTGTCTGCGGCTAGTAGACTTCGACTAACCAAAGTAATTCAACTATTCACAAGGATCCGCTGTACACGTTTGACTTCCAGGAGTATGCCCTTGCCTCGATTCTTGGGCGTTGGCACACATCCCGTTGGTTCCATCGTGTCTTCAGATCATTGGAGTCTGTCAAATCTTTGGTGAGAGTTTTGTGAAATGCCCAGAACAAGTCGTCAAGGTTAGGGTTTCACCCCTGGCTTAACAACTTCATCCCTGTGTTGATAAAATAGAGGAGATTATTCATCAAAATATGGATTTCACTCCTGATTTGGTATAATTTCCCCTTGCTTGTAATTGAAATGCGAGCTGAGTAAGCACCCTTAGTCGAGAGTTTGCGGTTTTCACACCTATTCTCGACCTTATTGCTCACTCGTAGTTGAAATTTTTGCGTGCAGTGAGAGTTTTGAACAAGCGAAAATAACGAGAAGTAAGCTCGTACATAACCCCTACCGGTTATGCATAAGTCGGTCTGCTGGTTCTTAACTATAGTCTAGGTATCTAAGACTTCGACCCGGACTAGGTCGACTCTTGCCTAAATTCCTATAGTTATGGCTCTGATACCAATCTGTCACACCCCAACCGATGGCGGAGTCATCGGGGCATGGCACTGAGCGAAATAGATTATCCAGAAGTTTCCACAACAATTATCATAACTATTCAATTTAAATAATACATCCCATACCGTATCTCAAACAGTCAAATAATTATTACAGACAAGCATCAAGACAAATATTCTGTTCCGACAACTCAGATTTAAATAAGTAGCAATTGTTTATCTGCTTCTAGAGACCCCTAATTCGTTATCTACAGACAACTATTTGTTGGGCTCTAAAGCTTTATTCTAGCTTCCATTTCCTACCACACATGCATCCTAAGCACCTGTCACATACGTAAAAATAAAAGTCAATACATATAATGTAAAGGTGAGCATACAAGTTTGATGATAGCATATAGAGTTCGAATTCGTTTACGCATAACCAGCACGTACACATAGTGAAATGAAGCACGTTAGTTATCGACATAGACCCATCGATACCAATGACCGCGGGTTGACTGCCTGAGGCAGTTCGCAATGCATGATTACCACCGTAATCCATTCAAGTAAAGGATCCTTAACAACCCCCGTGAGAACGGGTGCTGAGTCCAAACTATAGTACTATCGTTGCTAAGGCAGGTAGACAGCATTCCATGTGTAAACATAACAAACAAGCATTCATGAGCCACGTATAACATGCATTAACGGTTAGCGTTCAAATAGTTTGAGTAGTGTGATAATTGTAGTTTGAATATTCGTAACGTATGTAACACCCAAAAGTGCTTAAAGCAAAAAGGGATCGAGTATACTCACAGTGATTTATGGATTGAAGGGAGCGCTTAGCGAGTATGGTTAGCCTGAATAGATTCGATAGTGTAACGATAAGTGACGCGTAAAAACAAAACAGAGTGAGAGTGGGTAGGATGACTGATCGTGAGGATTGGTCATCCGTGCGGATTGGTCATCCATGTGGATTGGCCATCCGTGCGGATTGTTCATCCGTGCGGATTAGTAATCCGTGCGGATTAGCAATCCGTGCGAATGGTAATTCGTCTGGATTAGTCATCCGTGCGGACAGCTTGTCCGTGCGGATAACTTGTCCGTGTGGATAACTATTCGAGTGGATTGTTTCTTCCTATTCTAAGGACGTGTTTGTGTATGATGGCTTATCCTTTGAAGTTTTCGTTGTAGTATTTAGAAAACTTTTAAGTATATCTACCCTTCAAGTCAGTCGCACGGACGACAGTCCGTGCGGATGGTAGTCCGTGCGGACAACAGCTTTTATGGTGAGTCCGGATGATAGTCCGTGCGGACAACGACAATCCGTCCGGATAGTCTGTCCGTGCGGACAGTGACAATCCGTCCGGATAGTCTGTCCGTGCGGACAAACGGTCCGTGCGGTTGAACATGTTGAAAATTGTTTAAGGTCTTAGTATCTCATGATCCGAAGAGTAATCCATTCAGAGCGTTGTCCGGGTGGATTATCCATTCGTCGATACTCAAACCTTGCTTGGTTGTGGGTCCCAAGTGTAGTTCGTCCGGATGACAACCCGTGCGGATAGTCTATCCGTGCTGACAGATTGTTCGTGCGGATAACATCTCCGTTCTGGTTGTTCCGTTTGTCTACCCTTGGTCGCTTTTGTCGTTTTATCGAGACGTTCTGATTACGTGGCAACCCTTTGGAATGGTATTCCTACCCGCATGACTAAGCCAGCCAGGAATCACCCTAGCGTGACCGGTCAGCGGCTCAGAATGGTCATTCTGGTTTATCCCGAAATCAGGTGTCTTGTAGGTAGAATCCGGATCTAGGACTAGTGCATCACTAATGTTGAGTAGAAGACTAGAACTGACCCGATTCTAACCGTTTTAGGGTAAAAGGGGAAAAAACTTGTGTTTATTTCTTTCAACTCTTTTATCCTTTGAAAAGTTCAGATTTTAGGTGAAGTTGTTGTGAAATCTTGTGGAAACCGTTCAGATCCGAGTTATTCTTGGTGGAATGAGGTCAAGCTTGAAGTTCATGAGAACTTCATGATGACGTCACCCTAGAATACCTCGAATCTTGATGATTTCATGGTTAAAAGTTGAGATTTGAAAGATAGAAAGGTGTAGAAGTGTGTATAGATCAAGAATGTACAAGATTTAGGGCGAGATCTTACCTGGATTGAGAGAAATCGAAGAAAAGGTGAAGAAAGTGTGCAGGTCGGACGTCACTTGCCAAAAGTGGAAAGTTTGGAGAGTGACCCGTGTATTTATAGGATGCCAAAAGGGGAAAGGGTCGTCCGTGCGGATTGCACATCACCCGGATTGGTTATCCGTGCGGATGACAATCCTGGTCCAGATTCCCTCAACACTCCTCAGGCGGTCATCCGTGCGGATGGTCTGTCCGTGTGGATTGGCAATTCGTGCAGATTGGCTGTTCGTGTGGATAGACAATCCGTGCGGATTGGCGCCTGGGTGGTGTGTTCAGTGCGACGATCTTTTGACGTTTCGGTTTCGATTACGAGCGATTCGATAGGGTTTCCTAGTCAAATTACTTTTAGTCCCAACTATTTCGTAACTTGCGTAATCATTTCTCCACTATCTATCTTAGTTCGATCGTGATTTGAGTTCGAGCTCGATTACCTTCGAGTTAGATTTCGAGTTCGATTGAGTTCGCTTGATTACCACAACATAACATAAATAAACATGCACAGGTAACACGTAAGGCACACACACACGTATATGCAGTAAGTAAAATACACCGTTCGAGTTGCGATTCGATGTCGATTCGATTAGTATAGCTTGATTATTAGTTGATTAACTTTATCGCATTGTTACTGCCTATAATTCTCAGTCGTAGGACGATTGAAATACGATTAACATGATTCGATTATTGCAATGAACAACACTTACTCCACATAATATAAATAAAATAAAAACATTTCTACGAGTCAAGTCGCGCGAAATCGGTCGTTGAGTTTGACCTTGACTTTGACTTGCGAAAACACGGGGTGTTACAAGTATACCCGACGAGTAATCTTTTTAAATTAACGGGTTTACCCGAAACCCGCGGGTATACCTGATACCCGATGGGTATCTACCCGCTAGAAACCCGACGGGTTTTAGGACGGGTTTGGGACAAGCTTATCTAACCGGGTTTGGGTTTGGGTTTGGGATTACCTAAACCCGTCCCAAACCCGACCCATTGCCATCCCTACTAAGGCATTCCAGTAGATTGCAACCAAGCTTAATTAATTGATTACAGCTATGCTTATTATTATTATTATTATTATTATTATTATCTTGCATTGTAAGATTTATTAAGCCAGGTAAATACTCTTAACTTATTTTCCCTATACGGGCTTGGGATACGGTAAATTATTACCGATTGGTCAGATATGGGATCATATGTCGGATTTTGACTAGAAAATCCACATAACCCGTTTTAATCTGTTTTGCTTGAGAACTTAAACATTAGGGATTAATACAACTATATCCTAGATATCCTCGGCTCATTTAATTGCAAATGGCCACGACTTAAGTACGGAGTGTAGGCATACACCTGACATATGCTAATTCTATTATAAAATATTTTCTACCCATATTGGGGATACCCTTTATGGGTTAAAGTGGCATTTCGGTTAATCATGTTATCGGTTTCTGTACCGGGCCCCATATGTACTGACAAGCATGTAAAACTGTATACAAGATAATTATTATTGTCCCAAGTTATTTATAAAATTACACAAGACAACCATTCATCGATTGACTGTTTATGATTCGAATAAACAGATCTGGAACATGGCTAGACACCGGAAGCAAGTTAACCCGACTGGTAATTGTTGGTCCAAGCAGAGCGACGACTTTTTAAAACGAAAGAACATGTGTGAAATCATGGGATTGTGGTTCTAGAAACTATAGTTTTTAGAGATAGCATTTTCGTGCTGATAACGTGTTGTAAAACAACGACCTACTAGCAACTAACATTCATATAATAAGAAAGATTATATGTATTGTAGAGAGAAATATAGAATATGGAATTTGTATTCATTGAGATGTAAACATGGAATACAAAGGACCTCTATATATAATGTTCTTACATTAATACAAAGGACACGAAGAGACGGGAGTTAGAATGTGGATAGTCGCCATAAAATAGTTTATTTATAACACATATATGTTATAATTCATTTGGACACATTATCTATTATGTTTTTACCTTGTTTATTATATCACATGTGTCTATTGGTGTCGCAACCCTCGATCCCTTATCTGTCCCGGGAACGGGCGGACGCGAACTCAGAATTTCGGTGGTATTAGTTGGTTAATTTGGCAGCGGAAATTGCATCAGGACCGTAGTTAGGAAATGTTTATCAAAGTAAAACCACCATATTTGATATTAATAACCACATGGGTAAAACCCAAGTTTCTTATTACAACACGTTTATAGGGATAAACCCTATTTTATTGAATTTAAAACATCGTCTTTTAGGTAACTTTTATAGCCACATTTTTCCTAAGCCTTCAGTGCTCTCCAGCTGGCTTTTTAGTAATTGGCTGTCACATTGTGTTACCTGAAACGCGTTTGAAAAACATTTGTCAGTGGGAAATACTGGTGAGTGAATCCTCATTTAATCACGAAATATTTTATCAATTAAAACAGTATTGAGAGCGATCACATTGTTTATTTCTACACAATTACTCATTCAGTACTGTCAATCCTGACTTGTGGGTCATATTACACATTGGCTAACTCGTTGTCCAATGGTAACGTGTTGTCGTCCCGACTTACTACTCACAGTGTAGTAAATTTTGTATACAAAACCCCAACATACCGGCAGTAATTGAAGAACTACAAAGACTCAATCACCGCTTAATCACATTGTAAAACATTTAAGGTTTTGTAAAACATTACAAAAAGGTTCTTAGACTTCGCGTAAGGGTTTCCTGGGATTAAGCTATAATTTTCACAAATGTACATAAGTTAGTATAATAACCCTTTGATAATATTAATGATACCCTCCCCGAGACGGCATTCCAACAACTACGTCGGGCAGAACGACGACAGTTGTTACGGAACCATAAATCAATCGGGCAGCGTATCTAATACGAAACTGGGGTTATAATACTTACAACGGAGCAGAACCTCGCTAATTAGGGGGATATAATACCCGTGTATTACTTATACTACTCAGAATTTCGTTAAGAAAGAAAAGAAATGAACGGGGAATACTGAAACCCGATGCGTTCTATTTATAGGTGCTGATCTTGGTTCTCTCGCGGCCCGCGTAACATGAGAGCAGGGTTTACGCGGCCCGCGTTGACCTCTGGTCAATGCGTAGCTCGTCCAGATCACCAACTAGACTTGACACGATGATGACACGTGTCATCACCGGGTTGCGCCACTAACTTGATCTCACGCGGCCCGCGTTAACTAACGGGGGGTCTTACGCGGCCCGCTTGAACATCAACGAAATCAGGTTTCAACCTTGATACCGCCCGCGTAAGGTTGGGGTGAGTCCTACACGGCCCGTCTCAACTTAATAATCAAATTTTAAATTTTATTTTTTATACTATACTGTATTTCGGGCTCGGTTTTCACATACGGGGTATATTTAAAGACATATTGAGACATTTTAAAATATAATAGGGTGTCAGAAATTATTATGAGAGTGTCGATTTATTGAAGATTGTTACAATTGTTCTCTTTTAAGGTATGATCACATAACTAATAAGTCATAACACGACTCTTAACAAACAATTTAACATTCATGTTTGTTGGTGTGGCTTTTTGACGACCTACAGCTAGCTAACAAACTCATTTTGACCTATGTTATATGTCATAATAAAAAGATATGTATATAAACTTATTGGTAGGAAAATAGGAGCGACACCACATACTTTAATAAACAAATATTGAGGACCCGCGTGTTACAGCGGGCCTTAATTCGCTAATTTAGGTAAATCATGTGGACCCTTCAAATATTACACGTGTTTAAAAAATAGAGTAAATTACAAAGTTCGTCCTTTATGTATGTCATTTATTACAAAGTATGTCATTTATCTTTAATAAGCTCAGAAAACATACTCAATGTTTGCAAATCCTTACATGTTACGTCCTTTAGTCCTAACCCAGTTACTTTTTATGGTAAAATCTGACCAACTGGACCCCACATAAGGGGTATTTTGGTCATTTTATCTAAATACTAAAATAAATAATAAAAAAATTATATATATATATACATACAGCTCTCTCTCTCTCTCTCTCACAACACACATCAGCTCTCTCTCTCTCTCTCTCACACATAAACACCTCTCTCTCTCTCTCAACACACACCAGCTCTCTCTCTCTCTAATCGCCGGACCACCACCACCGGACCGACAACCACCGCCATACACCTCACCAGACATACCACAACCGGCTATCGCCATCCGACCACCACCATTACCCGGGTACCGCCACTCTCAGATCTTTAAGATCTTGGCTACCTGCAACAAACGAAAACCCTAATTTACTCTATTCTCTGGTACGTTTTTTGTAATCGCAAGTCAGAGGCAAAGATAATAGTAACTTGTTAGTGAGTTTTGAAAATAAACTTAGGGATTAATGACGTTGATAAAGCATAAGAAGTTAAGGTTTGGGGATAGATGAAATTGAGAATGGTGGTGATCAGATTAAGTGTGGTGTTTGTTTGTTTAGAGGTTTGGGGATAAATGAAACCCGGAAGTGGGAGAAGTCGTCGGCGGAAAGGAATGATTGAGAGATGCCGGAGATACAGACAATAAACCGGCTCCGGTGAAGTACCGCCGGAAAGAACAGTCGCTAAAAGCAAAAAGCAAATCTTCAGACGCATATGGATATAAACTATACGGTTAGTAACAAAATTTCGACTGAGATTTCCGATCTGGTGCTTGTAATCACCCGATGTGTTTGGATGGTGGTGGTGGGTTTGAGATGCGGGTGACAGGTGGTGTGGGGTGTGTGGAGGTGGTGGCAGGTGGGTGGTGGTGGTGGGAGTCCGGTAGGGAGAGAGAGAGAGTTTGAGATGGATAGAGAGAGAGTGTGTATATGTGTCTGTATGTATATATATATATATATATATACATGTATATTTAAACAAATTAAACAAAGAAATTATTTATTGTTTTTTATGATTTTTATTTTGATATTTAGGATAAAATGACTAAAATACCCTTATGTAGGGTTGACTTAGTCAACTTTAACCATGAAAACTAATTGTGTTATGACTAAATGACATAACTTGTAAGGGTTTACAAACATTTAGTATGTTTTCTGAGCTTATTAAAGATAAAGGACATACTTTGTAATATATGACATACATAAAGGACGAACTTTGTAATTTACTCTAAAAAATATTAAAAATTAAATTGCCTATAATTAAAATGTTAGTATGTAAAATGTGGGACTATGTTAAACAAAGAAGAACTTGAAATTACCAGTACTTGTAATTAAGTTAGTTATGTAAGAAATTACCGATAAAGGTAAGGTTGTCTACATTTTACCCTCCTTAAACCCTACCTTAGCTTTGCTGTTGGTGGGATTTACTGTATGATGATGTAAGAAATTACCGGTACTTGTAAATAAGTTAGTTATGTAAATCATTTTTAGTTATTAAAAACTAAATCAAAGAAAAGTTTTATTTTTAAAACATGTTAAATTTAAAACTTTAAAATAAGTATTTATCTTTTTATGAAGTTAAGTAATATATAGTAAGAAACTACAAATACATAAATAACATGTAAAAAATATTTAGGATTGATTGACAATGGCCAACGTGTACAGCCACAAACAGCTTCCAACCCTTCACCAACCCTCAAGAATCTTGATGTGCTTCTCTACTTGTACATTAAGCCATATTGTGCATCATTAACTTGTAAAAAAAGAATAGTGAAAGGAGCTCACAAACTAAAATTGTAAATTAATATAGGGGAAATGTGCCTTTGTGCACTTAAAACAATTTTGAAATATTTTCAAGAGTGAATTGCAAAATTTGTCCTTTATCTTTATACCTGATTGTAGGCGGTGTCCTTTATCTTTAGAATTGACGAGTTTGGTACTTTATGTTTTAAAATCCTGCACGTTATGTCCTTTAGGCCTAACTCAGTTAATTTTTTTCGTTAAATCTGCTCACATGCCTTGCACATGAGGGTAATTTTGTCAATCTACCCAATTTAATTTGTTTTTTTACAATTAAAAAATCAAAATTTCACCCTTTCTCCTACAATTTGTCTCTCTCATCTCTCTCTAAAAGTGCATACTATCAATCTATCATAGAGGAGAGAGATGATTTCCCAGATCCCAGATCTGGCCACAACCATAATGAAAACAACAAATCCGGCCACCGCTGCAATATCTTGAAACCCTTGAACACCTTCAAATCCGTTCACCACCACTGTGAAAACATCAAATCACATATTCCCCGTTACCAAATTCGTCATCATCTTCAGCATCCGACCTCCACTGCTGCAACCCCATGATCTCCTAACTCACCTACACCGATAACCCACCACCATCGTTTTCAGATCTATAAATTCGCAAGAACAAATCACTTTCAAACACTTGATTTCTGGTTCTCACTTGTTAAACATAAGAAAACACAAGAATCGCAACCCGATTACCCGAGCGCCCTTGCATATCGATTCACCCTGTTACTTGTTGTCATCGTACTGTTACACTCGGCTTCATTGCGATGTAGTTGCAGATCTGGATCGGAAGGATCAGACTAAACATCACCCTTCCTCTCTCTCTTTCCACCATTTCTCTCTCTAGAAACCGGATCTGCGATGGTAGTTGCAGATCTGGTGGAGGGTTACAGTTTGCTCGCAATAAAATTTGGGGTTTTATGTACATGTAGGATGAAAATGGAGGATGAGGGACATGAAAATTTACAGGGATGATGACTGATTTATGATGTACCATATGTGAATTTAGAGATGAACTTTGAAAGAAACCATAAGGAATTTGGATGTTTTGCAGGTTTTTTTAGCAATGATGATTGATACATGAAAATGGATGTTTTGCAGGTTTTTATATCCCCTGATCTTTGAAAGAAACCAATCAAACCATAAAGAATTTGGGTTTATATATATTTTAATTAATATATTTTTAATTAAATGCGTAAAATTACAAAAGTACCCTCATGTGACTTGCACATGATCTTATTTAACGTTAAAAACAAACTCAGTTAGGGCTAAAGGACAAACCGTGCAACAATCTGAAACGTAAAGTACAAAACTCGTCAATTCTAAAGATAAAGGACACAGCCTGCAATCAGGTATAAAGATAAAGGACAAAATTTGCAATTCACTCTATTTTCAAAATGTGTCGGTTATTTGTATTTGTATCTTCAAAAGACTAAGTGACAGGTTGCAATGTTACAAAATAAGCTGGAAGTGCCCGGTAATGCTTAAGAGGAATTTGCAACTCCTTGCATAAGAAGCCTATTAGTCTGTTATTTCATTTTGTAAATTTACGATCCGCCTGTGGATCTTTTATTACAATCTGTCTGTATAATTATTTTGAACACTTGGGCATTAATATTTTTAATAGTATTTTAAACCCAAGACTTCCGCTGTGCTATTTGTGTATTTGATATCAATCTAGTCACGTACACCATCTTGGCCCACCGGGTGATATAAAATACCAGGTTGTGAAAATTACCAAACGACTACTTATCTCCTAGCTATAAGTGGTGGTGGAAGCTTAAAGAAAATCAAGATTCTTTTTGGGTTGGGGTGACCCGAGCCATCCATCGGAACAAGGGGTCGGCGTTCGTTTCACTTTAATAGGCGAATTGTGGGTATATGGAAAGATATTGGTTCGGTAGATAAAGATTTGTCGCTTATTAACTTGTCGCTTCGAAGCAACTTAATGGGGGTTGTCGGTTCTGGAAATAACATCCTTTTTTGGATGGATAATTGGCTTGATATTAGACCTCTTAAATATATTTTTAAAGAACTTTTCAAAGTTGCTAGAAATAAAGAAGCCACTATTTCGGATTACTGGGATGGGGCCACACAAGCTTTATGGAGGTGTAGTTGAGATTGTGAGAATTTGGACGTGGTACAAACCCAACAATTGGGCTCTTTAAAACAGATTAATGAAATCACAGAAATACTATCAAATAACATTAACGAAAGATAAGTTACAGTACAATCCAATTCACAACAACAAATATCAAACAATATGAAAATGACCGTTTGGGTTCAGCAGGCGTAACTAACCCAAAAATTTAGGGGTATCCCAATTTTTTATTTTTTAGACCAGGGGTATCCTTTGTACAACAGAGATGAAGTTGATGAGTATTTTTACACTACGAAAACAACGTTAAGGGTATTTTTACATTACAGAGACGGGGTTGAGGGATAGCCCGTACTACCCCTACTAACATTCTAAGTCCGCCCTTGTTGGAATTGGTGACCCAATAACAAAGATAAAGCCTCTAAAAACGCCTGAGATTTAAAAATCACAAGTTCAAATCCCACAACTAAAAGAAAAAACCAACAATATGAATTACGTAACTTTTCAAAAAGTTAAATTCATAAAACGTGTAGTTTAATTGACTTAGAGGTACACAAAACAAAAACCAGGTATTTAAACCGAACCAAAACCGTTTTGGCAACCGGTTTGGACCATAACCGTCTAAGAACCCGGCTTTTAGTCTCAACCGAAATCGTTGCTGGAAACTTCTAGCGCTTCCTCATTTACAAATTACCAATCATCATTCTCCTTTCTCCATCCTTAAAATCACATTCTCTGTGTGTGTAGCCTCCAATTTTACACTGTTTAATCAAATCATGGCGACCGCATCAGGTACATTTTTATTTAATTAATTAATCTCCTCAAATATATTTCATTTTACGTGAAACTGTTTAACTCAATGCTGTTGTTGGTTCCTTATGTTCTGATGATTCCTTTATGCTACAGTTGTGCCTTTGCAATGTTTATAGATGCCTTTTGTTCTTCAGATTAGGGTTTTGTTACATAATAACTTCATACGAACACTTTTTTTTTACCAGAACTACATGAGGCGCACCTTCGTTCCCCTGATGCATTTTCCTCAGCGCCTTGCACTCCTCAGGCGCGTTATTCTATGTTCAAGGAGTTGACATTTTCTGTAGTGATCCTAGTCTGTTGTAATTTGATGGTTGGTTTTTAAAAGCACCAAGGGGGGGGGGGGGGGTTATATACCCAAAAAATTTCTATAGAACCGGGGGTCGAAAACGTATATACCAAAAATTTCTATACGAAAGCTACATACATAACACTACCGAGCGAAAAGTCCCCCCCCCCCTTCTAACCTTCGCCCCTGAAAAGCACGCAACAGGAGTCCATAATGCGCTGATGAGATCGCACCAACTGCAGCGATGCAATTCGATTCAATATGTAGTCTGATGCGACACATTATGCAGTTGACCAATATCTGAACAAGTTAGACCATTGGTTGTGCAATGGGTTGAAGTATATGAACAAATTAGACCATTGATTTAACAAATATGACCAGAGATGATGAGAATATATTATATTATATTTTAGTGTTTAAAAGTTAGCAATATAAAATACTATTTATCATTTTTAACATGCCAAGTTACATCAAAACAGAAGGTAGACGACCAACAAGCTGCGCCGCCACCCCTTTCTGAATTGCAAACCCTAACCTTCCAAGGACAACCCCTGCCCCCTGGGGTTGAATAATTGTTGTGGATGACCCGTTGGACCCTAGTCAAGAAGTGGATAGCTTCTGGCGCTAGGAAGCCAAATGTATCAAAGGCAAAAGGGCGCGCATTGCGCATCACGCATCGGCTTTGGAGATCAAAATGAATTGGAGTCCCACACAATTTTTAACACCAAAATATGATGGTTGGGAAGAATTGTGATTCGCAATATCTTTGCCTTACTCATGGAGTGCAGTTGAGTTATGTTGAAAAGAATACGGTATCCCGTTGTTGCATATGGCACAAGATGTCAATACAAGCTTTTTGATCACCCTGTTATATTCTTTTATAATATTACCTTGGAAAATTGTACCGTCTTCCTTTTTCCAGTTTATTGACGATGTACATTGTATCTGTTTTTATTTCAGTGGCGTTCAAATCCCGAGAGGATCACTGGAAGCAGATGGAACTAGAAGAAGCACGAAAAGCTGGACTTGCACCTGCTGAGGTTGATGAAGATGGAAAGGAAATCAATCCACATATTCCTCAGTATATGTCATCTGCTCCTTGGTATCTTAATGCAGAGAGACCGGTAGGTTATTATTATTATGTATTTATATACATTTTTCTTCGTACACCTCGGTAGAGGTCAGATTATTGAAACTTTTGCTTCTTACATAGTTTAAAACATCAAAGGAAATGGAAATCAGATCCAAATTATACAAAATCATGGTATGACAGAGGTGCAAAAATATTCCAGGCTGACAAGTATAGAAAGGGTGCATGTGAAAAGTAAGGAAATTGTCTTGTAACTAGTAATTTTACCTGTTGCGCATTGCGGCGGCGTCGAAACGTAAAATAACTCGAATTTATACCGTCTAATGAAAACATATTATATTTGACCCGACTCGTTTCCGAACAAAATTTACGTCAAAACGTAAACCAATTGGAAACGTACATAAAAATCATGAAAACGTATTACATTTGACTAGCTTCATCGCACTGCTCCTAACACGGTATGACAATTTACAGTCGTCAACTAGTTCTTTGAGTTCAAGTAACACTTTACTTAACCAAATACTATAGCCCTGATATTCCTATCAATAAGTCCCTTCTGTATAGAACATTCGTTGATCATAAGACATGGATCATTCATTCTTATAGTGATCAACCATTCTCTATTCTCGTCCTTAATTCAAAATGGTCTACCGAACTCTTTAGTCCGGGCGTGGCCACGGGTTTATTCCAGTTTGAGTTAACGAGGGCGCCAGAATGCCTAAACTTCTAATCACATAGAAGTACAGAATTCCATCAGCATCATACAACTCCCACTTAATCTTGGATTTTTCCCAATGCTACCCGGATTACTATCCATGTTTCAGGACAGTGTTAGATAACATCAAAGATTGTCCTTGATCAACGTAGTTTAATATGTGCCTAAGGAAAAAAAATACATATTGAACATATCAATATCAAAACATCTCATGACTTAGATCCATGGAGATCGTTTTGAAGCGAATCACATCCAATATCATTCCCAAGTGATATCTGTGAATTTTGATTCTCAAACTCTTGAGTTATTCATCTCATGAATACAATCATCTCAATTCACAATAGTCTTACATTCAAATTCATTCCCATGTAATTTGATCGACTACGGATATTTTAGAATACGCTTATTCAAGGATATAAACATACAAATAACGAACACAGTTACAAAATAATTAAACTTGCATTTAACCAATAAATCAAATAACTATTTCAATGTAACTGTTGTAGTTCAAGATTAAAACACCAATACTAACTACAGATCATGCCCACTGTCTAGCAAATCTAAGCCCTATTTTTTCAGCATGCTCCTCATGTTTAGCTTGAGGCAAAGGCTTAGTAAAGGGGTCAGCCAGATTTAGATCCGTATGAACTTTGCTTATTACGACGTCTCCACGCTTTATTATCTCTCTAATATAGTGGAATTTTCTGAGTATATGCCTTGTGGTTCGATGCGACCTTGGTTCCTTTGCAAGAGCAATGGCACCAGTGTTGTCACACAGCATCTCGATTGGTTTCTTTATGCTAGACGCAACGTCGAGATCAGTAATGAATTTCTTCATCCAGGCAGCCTCCTTAGCAGCATCCGATGCAACATTGTATTCTGATTCACAGGTGGATTGAGCAACCACACTTTGCTTTGAGCTCTTCCAAGTAATAGCCCCACCATTCAGAATGAAAACATATCCCGTCTGTGATCTTGAATCGTCACGGTCAGTCTCAAAACTTGAATCAGTATAACACTTAACTGATAGCTCCTCATCCAGCCCTCCATATATTAAGAACATGTCCTTAGTTCTTCTCAAGTACTTAAGAATGTTCTTCACTGCAGCCCAGTGGCTCTCTCCCGGATTCTGTTGATATCTACTCGTCATGCTAAGAGCATACGAGACATCAGGTCTGGTACATAACATGGCGTACATTATGGAACCGATAGCAGAAGCATATGGAACTCTTTCCATTTTCTTCTTTTCCTCTTCGGTCTTAGCACACTGCTCACCATTAAGAATGGTTCCATGTGCCATGGGCAAGAGCCCCCTTTTTGAGTCTTGCATTGAAAAACGCCGTATGTCCTTTTCAATATATGTACTTTGACTTAGACCTAATAACCGCTTTGATCTATCTCTATAAATCTTTATTCCTAGAATATAAGCGGCTTCACCAAGATCTTTCATTGCGAAACATTTACCCAACCAAGCCTTAACATCTTTTAGCATAGGGATATTGTTTCCAATGATTAGTATGTCATCTACATACAGAATTAGAAAAGTGATATAGCTCCCACTAGATTTCTTGTAAACACATAGTTCATCTTCGTTTTTAATGAAACCAAACTCTTTGATTTTCTGATCAAAACGAAGATTCCAGCTGCGAGATGCTTGCTTTAGTCCATAGATGGATTTATTTAGCTTGCACACCTTATTAGGATTCTTTGGATCAACAAAACCTTCAGGTTGAACCATATATACATCTTCAAGTAAGTGTCCATTAAGGAACGCGGTCTTGACATCCATTTGCCATATCTCATAGTCATAATATGCAGCAATAGCAAGCAGAATTCTAATAGACTTAAGCATGGCTACTGGCGAAAAAGTTTCCTCATAATCAATTCCTTGAGTTTGAGTGAACCCTTTTGCTACAAGCCTTGCTTTGTAGGTTTGCACATTTCCATCCATGTCGGTCTTCTTCTTGAAGATCCATTTGTTTCCTACAGTCCGACATTCGGTAGGAAGATCAACCAAATCCCAGACCTGGTTATCATACATGGATTGCATCTCTGTATTCATGGCTTCTTGCCATTTCTTGGATTCTGAATCCAAGATTGCAGCTTTGTAAGTAGCAGGTTCAGCTTCATCAATTATGAAGATATCTTCATACCTTTCAGGTGCACGACGATCCCTAATACTTCTTCGAACACTTGGTGTTTCTGTTGTTTCTTGAGTCCTTTCAGGCTCAACTTCAACAACTGGATCAGTTACTTTTGGTTCTGACTCAACATTTGATTCAGTCACTTGTGATTCTCGAATTTCTTCAAGATCCACATGGTTTTCTCCAATCCCCCGCGCCAGAAGCTCTTCTTCCAAGAAAGTGCCTCTGCGTTTAGTGAAAACTCTATTTTCAGTGGGGTGGTAGAATAGGTAACCGATCTTTTTGGCGTATCCGACGAAAACCACTTTTTCACCTCTGGGATCTAGTTTATCCGAAGATTCTAGAGTGACATAAGCATCACATTCTCAGACCTTAAGATAGGATACTTTAGGTTTCTTTCCATGCCATATCTCATAAGGCGTTTGGTCAACCTTATTTGTTGGAGCTATATTCAAAATTCTTGCGGCAGTTTCTAGAGCGTAACTCCAAAAGGAGCGTGGGAGGGTTGTTCGACACATCATAGATCGAATTATATCTAATAGAGTTCGATTTCTCCGCTCAGACACACCATTATGTTGTGGTGTTCCAGGTGGAGTGAGTTGTGAAACTATTCCACAATCCTTTAGATGGTCGATGAACTCCTAACTAAGATATTCACCGCCTCGATCTGATCAAAGCATCTTAATAGTTCTATTTAGCTGATTCTCTACTTCGTTTTGGTATTCCTTGAACTTTTCAAATGTTTCATGTTTATGCTTCATAAGATAAACGTAACCATATCTACTGAAATCATCAGTAAATGTAACAAAGTATCTTTCTCCATGTCTTGACATTGTTCTGAATGGACCACATACATATGTATGTACAAGTCCTAACAAATCATTAGCTCTTTCTCCAACATTTGAAAAAGGTGCGTTTGTTAACTTTCCACTTAAGCAAGATTCGCATTTCCCAAACGACTCAGAACTCTTTGAATCTAATATTCCTGCGGTTTTGAGTTGTTTAACACAGTCCTCACTTATGTGACCAAGTCTACAATGCCACATATACATATCATTAAAGTCTAACTTATTACGTTTATGAGAGATGTTGTATAATAAGTTATTGTCTTGGATTTCTATCTCATAGATTCCATTGTTTGGTTTTGCATTAAAGTAAAATATATCATTAAAATAAGCAGAAATAAATTCATCATTAAAACGATAATTAAAACCTTGTCCATGCAAAACAGAAACCGAAACAATATTCCTAGTAACACTAGGAATAAAATAAACATTGTTCAAAACAAGTTCTAAACCAGAAGGAAGTAAAAGAACATATTCTCCAATTGTCTTCACAGCAACTCTTTGTCCATTGCCAACATGGACCTCCAAGTCGCCCTGTGTAACAACCCTCGGTAAAACCAACACCCTCATTATATTTTGTATACCCTATTATATCTTAAAATATTCCAATATATCTTATATTACACCCCTTATGTGAAAACCAAGCCCAAATTATGTTATAGTTTATAAAATAAATCAAAAACAAGAAATAGTAAGCTAAGGCGGGCCGCGTAGGACCTCACCTCAAGCTTACGCGGGCCGTATCAGTGTTTAAAACTAATACCGTTTATTCCTTTAGTTCATACGAGCCGCGTAATACTCTTCAATAACTCACGCGAGCCGCGCGGACTCATAGAACGCGCATACACCAGATGCCGACACGTGTCGACATCGTGTCAAGTCTACAAGCTGACCCAGCTGTAACACCTCGAAAATTTACGTCCAATAATGTATTGACACGTGTCATAGGCTTTGAATATGTGAAAAAGTACTTTAGAGGGACTAAAGTTGACAAACAGTGAAACTATGTGAATATCAGGGTCCAAAGTGTCAACAATGGATAACTAGGCCCTACAATAACCCTACAGGGTGTTTATAATCTGAAACAAATAAATCATGGATCATACGAAGAAGAAAATGAAAGAAAGTGAGGAATTACAAACTACATGGGCTAAATGTGTCAACATGTTGAAAGTATACCTCTGAGTGACCTTTTGGCAAACCCGAAGCTTTGTAATGATAAAGTATACTCACTAGAATAAGTGATAAAAATTTCATAAAGTTTCGTTATCGTATGAGAAAGTTATGATCAAAACCGTGCACGAAGGGTTAAATGCGTTAACGTTGAAATTCGTGACTTTTCGGGTAAGCACAAAGTTAACCAAGGACCTAACCAAGTTTGTAGATGTCCTAAGGCCCTTAAAAATCAGGTTTGAGGGTCTAATGAGCAAGAAAAATAAGCAAAACCACGTTTCAAAGGACCAAGGACTGAAATGAAAAACATTGAAACTTGTTAACCTGGTCGCGCACTTATACGCGCCCCGCAAGGGGGTTCTCGCGCCCCGCGTACAACCTGCCAGCGACAGAACATGCGCAGGTGCCAGTTAACAGCTCTGAAACGTCTGTAATCCATTGTTTTCTTATACCAGAGCCTCACCAATGGTTTTACATGCATAGAGGGGCACCTGGACGGATCTTATAACACTAATAGACCCTTGTGGCATCATCCTAGAAGATCAAAGTTGATATAAAAGGGAGTTGAAGTGTAGCAACATTGTTCATTCACTTGCAAACATTCACAAGTCCACTTCTGGAGCTCCTCTGATCAACCTCAGGCTTTCTAGTGATCTCTAATCGTGATTAGGACTCTTGTAAGTATTCATAACCCTTTCTAATTCGTTTTAGCTTAGTTAATTAGGTTCTAGTCAAACCGTCGTAATTTAAGTTTGACTTCGAGATTAAATGAAATCTACTCAGTCATTTCTCGAATTGAAAGTACCTATAAGTAGGTATTTATGTGGGTAACAAACCCTTAAAAGGGTACTTTCAGATTCCCACTCTAACTATGTTAATTGTCGAGTCAAAGCTAACTTTAAAAAGTCAACAGAAAGTGTATTTTTAAATTTAAGCATAATTAGCAATGTAGGATACATGCAACCTGTTTGATAATTAAAATAACATGGTAACTAATGTAAGAACATGTCCCAACATGTTTAACTCGACAATTTTCAGTTTAAACCCGGATCGGAACCGAAAGTCGCATAATTTGACTTCTGCTTTGACTTTCAGTTCTGACCCGTTTATGCATGTTTAAGATCTGCCTTAGAGCTTATTTTGGACCAGGTTTCATATAAGTATAACTCTCTGAGATTATACAACTTGGTCCAATAGTTATCCGATTCATATGCATGTTTCCGATTAATGCTTAAATGTTGACTATTATGCCCTTTTGACTATAAAACGTGATTTTTGAAAAAGTAAAAGAGTAGAAACCTTAGTTACTGATTTATAAACTTGCACCTAAAATTTGACATTAGTTTGAGGTCTAGATTAGAAGTTATGCTCATTAGCGTAATTTGAAAGCTTTATGTTAATTAAATTGCGTAATTAGCGTATAGCCTATTTAAACCCACTTTTTGATATCAAACTTTTTACCCACTGATCTAATGTAATATTTTGGGATTTTTGAAGATTTTTATTTAATTTTTGGCTGAGCATAACATAGGTCTCTAAGTTTAATTCGGTTAATACCGATTTTGCCCTTTTTAGCCATAAAACCAGTTTTACAAATCCTTTTGACCCCAAACCTTTTTCTACTGATTTTATTTCTTAAATAAAATATTTTGAGCCTTCTGGAATTATAAAAATATCAGCTTTCCTTTAAAAACCCGGAAATGGCTCCAAATCGCCTTTTTAAGCGTTTTTAACGCATAGTATGTACTAAAACTATAGTAAACATATAAGGTTGATACCTACTGATATTTGTAGTATATTTTTATATAATAACAGTAAGTAAAAGTTTTTAAACTCAGGTTTCCAGTTTTGACCTTTTAGCCTTTGTGAAATTACCAAAATACCCCTAAGGTGCATAGTTTGGTTTTAAGAGATAAATTTCACATATAGGTCATACCCTACTGTTATAACTTATTAAATTAAGTGTATTTACTGTATAAATCAGACATGTAACTCAGATTACTAATTAAACTCTTTTATAATCTTTTAAATGACCAAAATGCCCTTATAAGGCATAATTTGTGTTTAAATCCGTTTTGGGCATAATAGAAGATACCTTACTGATATCACAACATGTTTAAGGCATATTAACTTAGGAAACTTTCATATGACACTTATGGTTACCCGTGACGCCCTCTTCGCGTTCGGTTCGGGTTATGTAACTAGTTTGCATAAATTGACCGAAACGGGTCAAACCTTATCATCTTTGTCTCAAAATCCAGAATGTATTTAGTATACCCATATTATACAAGTATTCAAACTTGTCGGGTCTAAATCACATTCTATCCGGTCTTCGCTTAATCGTGCGTTTGAACCGTATCGTCCTTAAAAGCTAACCGGTCTAAGCTTAGGCTTAAATAAAGACCCGTTAGAAATCTAATAGGTTATTATAAACCTTTGTTCCAGAATAGAAGAACCAGTAAAAGCTACCTTCACTCGCTAATTGTGATTTATACTTACAAAGGTAAATACTTTTAACTTATTTTCCCTATACGGGCTTGGGGTACGGTATATAAAATACCGCTTGGTCCGGCATTGAATCTTTAATCGAATAGTGGTTAAATCCTTGATATGCTACGTTTTGAAATGTTTTGTTTGCTTAAAGCCTTTGGGGGGTTAATGACCATGTCCCGGATATCCTTGGCATCATCTTACAAGATGGCCACGACCAAAGCACGGAGTGTAGGCGTCCACTCGTTAGTGCCAAACCAAATAATGTGGTGTGTCTATTAATCTTTAACCCGGTTTACAGATCGGGCTACTGAACGCATAAGTAACATGTAATTCGCTTACAAGATTATATTCTTATAATTATCACAAGTTATAAAATGTTTTGTGCCACGTGCATTCAAATAAATTTTAAACCTTTTCAAAATGAGTCAGTTAAATTGTATTTACCAGAGTAAACTGACGTATTTTCCAAAAGGTTAAGTGCAGGTACTACTCGTACTAGGCTGGCTGTCTTCTAGCGTCCTCAATAAGTCTCGCAAGCTTGGATGTCAATAAAACTGTTGAACAATATCTTCTTTTATTTTGATCCGCATGTGGATCCGTTTCAACTATTTCATGATATTTAATATTACAGTTTATAAATGTTGAAATGAATCTATCTTTGCTTCCGCTGTGCATTTATATATTGTGTTGTTTGACTTTTGATGATATCAACTACGTCACGATACTCCCCACCGGGCCCACCGGTGACACGTGGAAATTAGGGGTGTGACAGGTTGGTATCAGAGCCAACACTGAGTGAATTAAACACTAGCCTTTTGTGTTTAATCTCAGTTACACAATTGCACATTCCTCGATTCTCGAGTCTAGACAAAGAACTTAGGAATTTTCCAAATTTTTGTTTTATTTCTAACTTTGTCTAAAATATTTGTCTTGTTGTATCACTTGTTTGTTTTTGACAGGTTGACAAAATGCCGCCAAGGGTAAGGGGAAGAGGCAGAGGAAGAGGGCCACTTGTCGCCCCAAATGACCACGAGGCCGGACCGTAACACCGGCGAACACCATCTGATCCCAACAACACGGGTCCTCAAGAGCCATGGAGGACCTACATTGAGCCTGCTAGGCGCTCAGTTTCACTGAGTACCTCCCCTTCTATCCCACACTCTTTCGGGCCTCATTCTGAAAATGAGCCCCACAACTCCGACCAGTCCTACATTCCTCTTCAAGGACATAACTCACCCTTTGACCACCTATCACCTGTTTTCCAGGGCCAGTTCAACCCTGCCGACTACCTTGGAGTGCCAGTGGGTTTTAACCCACTTGGACCCGAAGACCACTTTTCCGGTGGCAACGCGATGGACATAGATGAAGATACCGATCCTGTACCTCCACCATCAGGAACTCCGAACCACCCCATCGAAATATCGGATGGGTCACCTTTTGTGGGATCACCGTATAATGGTCCCGACAGCTACGAGGAGAGATTCCGGCTATGTGACTGGGCGTTTACTCCCAGTTACCACAACTCTCCCCTGCACAAGCCGCAGCACAACTCTCCCCTACATCAGCCGCAGCAGCTTCAGCAACAGCAGAATCCTTCTGAGGATTCCCGACTTGTCGCGGTCACCCCGCCACCACCACCACCTCAGCTTCAGCCTCCTTCGCCCCCAAGGCGAAGGAGAACGACCGTGCGAATATCCACGCGAGGGGGAGTGCGTATTAGCACCCCTCCACTTTCAAGTGGCAGCCGATACTCGCCAGTTCACGAAGAACCAGAGATGGGAGAATCTTCACACCCCGTCTCAGAAGTGGTCTCTGCGCCAGTCGCGCCACAACCACCACTGGGTTTTGGAGACCCAATCCCTGCTTACACTGGTGTGGCGGCGTACAATCCCTTCGAGCAGCCGATCCACACCAATTACAACTTTACAGAAGATCCCTACTGGGTAGCTGCGAACTCTCTCCAGCCGGGAGGTCCCTATGGAGGTCCCTGGACTACGGGACACTCGACCTATGGATACCCATCATATGGGTATCAGCAACCACAGCCTCCTCAACCTCCGCATTATCAGCAACCACCGCAGACACCGGTGATGTCACCGCCACAATTTCAAGAAATCCTTCAAGGGATAAATGAGGTGCGACAAGAGGTGCGACATGAATTGCGGGAAGAACGTAGGCATAACCGGGGGATGTTCAAGAAAATGGTGGATTTGATCAAGGGAAAAAGCAAGAAGGATCACTAAATCCTTTGTTTGTTTGTTTATTTTAGAGTTGTAATCATGTCCCTGCGAGGACATTTATTTCTGTTCTGCCCCTGTGTGGGCATATTTCCTTTCTGTTCTGCCCCTGCGTGGGCATGTTTTTCTTTTGACCCCTGCATGGGTTTGTTTGTTAATTTGGCCCCTGCGTGGGTGTGTTATTTATGTAAAAGTCCCGTTTAGGGCAAACTCGTACTAGTTTAATTTTAATTGGAATGGTTAGTTCAAGTTTTTCGTTTTAAATTAGGTGCTTAAATATAATGTATGAATAAATGAAAAATAACATTTTTACCCTTTTAATAAAATAATAAGAATCTTAAAAATGTAAAACCTAGCTTGAATGTCATATTAAAGACCTGGCCAATATGGTAGAACCTGTTTAAAAAGATTCAAATCTCTGTTAACATCTGCAAACATATTAACATTCTTGGCTAGTGTGATCCGCAAAATCACACATGTCACCCTTTTAATAAATTATCCAAATTTATATTTTTATATATATCTGATTATGACATAATGCCTACGGGCTATAACTAATGTCATATAAAACAAAAGGCAGCCGTAGTTTATAGACTCCCTGCCAATGAAGGGATTGATTGTTATTTTATTCAAACTTTAATCCTATAAGATCTAAATTTTAATTTAGAAATTTGTCCACGTGACTAGACCTATTATGCCAATATTATATTTCATTCTAAAAGGTTACTAGTAAAAATCCCGAATGAAATTATTGAATAAATTAACTAAAATGGCTATTAAAACCATGGTTAATAAATCGTCAAAAACGATAGTACTGTTTAGGCTTATAAATAAACTTTGTCCTTATTTCTTTATGTAGCAATTAAGACTACATGGCCAAGTCAGAAGAAATAAACAGTCATTCAGCGGAAAACCCTGAAAATGCTAAAATACTGGTAACTGGTGCGGAGCTGCAAGCATTAGTAGAAAATGTTGTTACCAAAGCAATAAATAGGCAGTATAGTGAATCAAGTGGGACCCGAAGTAGGACCCGATCCGCACATTCCAAGCCAAAAGTTCACTCGGAGGCTCATAGCAAACCGCCCTCTAAGAAAGATGAACCTAAGAAAGATGAGCTCAAGAAGGATGATGATCGACATTCATCTAATCACGACAGTGTTCCCTCAAAAAGGATGGTGTTTGATGCCAAACCACATACCAAGTCCTGTACTTACAAGTATTTCGTCTCATGTAAACCCAGAGACTTTACTGGGGAGAAGGGAGCGATTGACTGCATGACCTGGTTGGACGAGATGGATACGGTTGTGGACATCAGCGGTTGTGCTGAAAGGGACGTAGTAAAATACGTATCCCAATCGTTTAAGGGAGAGGCACTGGCATGGTGGAAGTCTCTCATTCAAGCTGCCGGAAAGATCCCACTCTACAGCTTGTCATGGGATCAGTTCGTTGCTCTCATTAAGGAGAATTATTGCCCGCAGCACGAAGTTGAAAGAATCGAATCAGATTTCTTATCATTGGTGATGAAGAATCTAGATTGTCAGGCGTACCTCACCAGTTTTAATACCCTATCTCGGTTGGTTCCATATTTGGTCACCCCAGAACCTAAAAGGATTGCTCGCTTCATCGGGGGTTTAGCCCCAGAAATTAAAGCTAGTGTTAAGGCATCAAGGCCTGCTACCTTCAGATCAGCAGCTGATCTATCTCTATCTCTTACCTTAGACTTAGTCAGGTTGAGATCGCTCAGGAATTCAGACGAAGGTAAGAGGAAGCGTGAGGACGATACCTCACGAAAATCAGATAAAAAGCACCGAGGAAGTAACGACCACAAGAAAGGGTCGGGGCCTAAGAAGGACGGGCAACAATCTGGGGATAAGCCCAAATGTAAGGTTTGCAAGAAGAACCATTTTGGGAGGTGTCGACTTGAGTCGAAATCCCAGCCTCAGCCGAGGCCCAGTGGGATTTGTAGATCTTCGGAACATAAGACTCTGGAGTGCAAAAAGCTGAAAGATGCAACATGTTACGGTTGCAATGAAAAAGGGCATATTAAATCCAATTGCCCAAAGAACACCAAGAAAACCGAGGATGGGAAAAAGACCAACGCAAGGGTCTTCAAAATGGACGCTAAGGAAGCTGTTCAGGATGACAACGTGATCACAGGTACTTTTCTCATAAATGATGTTTATGCTAGAGTATTGTTTGATTCTGGAGCAGATAAGTCTTTTGTGGATAATAAGTTTTGTGAGTTGTTGAAATTGCCTGTAAAAGCCTTAAGTGTGAAATATGAGGTGGAATTAGCTGATGGAACCATAGAAACCGCCTCAACTGTGTTAGATGGATGTGTTATATCCATTAGGAATCACTCTTTTCCTTTGTCCTTACTTCCCTTTAAGCTAGCCGGTTTTGATATAGTTATAGGTATGGATTGGTTATCGCATAACCAAGCCCATATTGTGTGCAACAGAAAGCAAGTGGTAGTCAAAAGTCCGTCTGGTGAGTCACTCACCATCCAAGGGGATATCCAGCATGGATTGCCTGAGCAAGTGTCCATGCTCAAGGCATCTAGATGCTTGAAGAAGGGTTGTGTCATTTATATGGCACAGGTTACTATTGATGAGCCAAAACCTAAGATTGAAGACATCCCCGTCATTTCAGAATATCCTGAAGTTTTTCCCGAAGAACTACCTGGTTTACCACCAGATAGGCAAGTGGAATTCCGAATTGACATCATCCCGGGTGCAGCACCAGTAGCAAGAGCGCCTTATAGGTTAGCACTAACGGAGATGAAGGAGTTAAGGACGCAGTTAGATGATCTGCTAGCCAAAGGTTTTATTAGACCTAGTTCGTCTCCTTGGGGAGCGCCGATCTTGTTTGTCAAGAAGAAGGATGGATCGATGCGTCTGTGCATCGATTACCGTGAGCTTAATAAAGTCACTATCAAGAATAGGTATCCTTTGCCCAGGATCGACGATCTGTTCGATCAATTGCAAGGGGCAAGCTACTTCTCCAAGATTGACTTGAGGTCAGGCTATCATCAGTTGAAGGTCAAAGATGAATATGTGCACAAGACTACATTTAGGACTCGTTATGGTCATTACGAGTTCCTAGTGATGCCTTTTGGGCTCACTAATGCACCGGCCGCATTCATGGATCTCATGAATCGCGTCTGCAAGCCTTACTTAGATAAATTTGTCATCGTCTTCATTGACGACATTCTCATTTACTCGAAGAGCCAAGCTGACCACGAGAAACACCTTCGTTGTATTCTTAAACTTCTACATCATGAGAAACTCTACGCCAAGTTTTCGAAGTGCGAATTTTGGCTTCGAGAAGTCCAATTCCTTGGACATGTGGTAAGTGAGCGTGGTATCCAAGTGGATCCCGCTAAGGTAGAAGCAGTTATGAACTGGCAAGAACCAAAGACGCCTACTGAGATTCGCAGCTTCCTGGGTTTAGCAGGATATTATAGGCGTTTTATCGAAAACTTCTCAAGGATTGCTGCGCCCCTAACTTCGTTGACACGTAAGAAGGTTAAGTTTGATTGGGGCCCTAAGCAGCAGGAATCCTTTGACATTCTTAAGAAAAAGTTGAGCAATGCACCAGTGTTAACATTGCCCGATGGTATAGAAGAATTCGTGGTGTATTGTGATGCATCACACACTGGTATGGGCTGTGTACTCATGCAGAAAGGCAAGGTTATTGCCTACGCTTCACGACAGCTAAAGGTGCACGAGAAGAACTACGCCACCCACGACTTGGAGCTGGGTGCCGTTGTATTTGCATTAAAACTTTGGAGACACTACTTGTATGGAACCAAGTGTGTGATCTATTCAGATCACAAGAGCCTTCAACATTTGTTCAATCAAAAGGACTTGAACATGCGACAAAGAAGATGGATGGAAACTTTAAATGATTACGACTGTGAGATAAGATACCATCCAGGCAAGGCAAATGTAGTTGCTGACGCCTTAAGCAGAAAAGAAAGAGTGAAGCCGATAAGAATCAATGCCAAGCGCATTGAAATAAGGAATAGTTTGAACGAAAGGGTGTTAGCTGCACAGAAGGAAGCTGTGTTGGAAGCTAACTATCCTGAAGAAAAGCTAGGAGTAACTGAGGAGCAGTTATCCTATGACAAGGACGAAATGCTAAGATTGAATGGATGAATATGGGTTCCAGTTTATGGAGGGCTTCAGGATGTTATCCTCCAGGAAGCCCACAGTTCCAAATATTCCGTTCATCCTGGAGCTGATAAGATGTACCAGGATCTAAAGGCAAACTACTGGTGGATTGGTTTGAAAAAGTCTGTAGCTGCCTATGTAGCTAAATGTTTACTTGTGCGCAAGTCAAAGCTGAGCACCAGAAGCCGTCAGGTTTGTTACAACAGCCTGAAATTCCCAAGTGGAAGTGGGAGATGGTGACAATGGATTTCATCACCAAATTGCCAAAAACAAGGAAGGGAAACGATACTATATGGGTCATAGTAGATAGACTGACCAAGTCAGCACATTTCCTACCCATTAAGGAAACTTACAGCTCCGACATGTTAGCTCAATTGTATGTAGATAAGATTGTAGCTCTGCATGGTGTACCAATGTCGATTATCTCCGACCGAGATACGAGATACACCTCTCATTTTTGGAAGAGTTTCCAACAGTCTTTGGGCACGCGCTTAAACTTTAGTACGGCTTACCATCCACAGACGGACGGACAAAGTGAGCGTACCATCCAAACATTGGAAGACATGCTTCGAGCATGTGTGATTGATTTAGGTGGCAGTTGGGATAACCACCTACCATTGATCGAATTCTCCTATAATAATAGCTACCATACTAGTATTAAGGCTGCGCCTTTAGAGGCATTATATGGTAGAAAATGCAGAACCCCTATATGTTGGGCGGAAGTAGGAGAAGTTCAATTATCAGGACCTAAGTTAGTCTTCGAAATGACGGACAAGATTGTCCAGATTCGCGATCACTTGAAAGCTGCCCAAGATAGGCAGAAAAGCTACGCTGATCCAAAGCGTAAATCTTTTCACTTCGAAGTAGGTGACAAAGTATTGCTTAAAGTATCACCCTGGAAGGGGGTGATGCGATTTGGTAAGAAGGGCAAGCTAAGCCCGAGATACATAGGACCTTTCGAGGTTATCAAATGTGTCGGGTCAGTTGCCTATAAGTTAAACTTACCTGAAGAGCTCAGTAGTATACATAATGTGTTCCACATCTGTAATCTGAAGAAGTGTTTCGCTGATGAATCACTGGTCATACCACATACGGATGTACATATAGATGAGAGCTTGAAATTTGTGGAGAAACCATTGTCGATTGAGGATCGACAGGTAAAGAAGCTTCGAAGAAAGCATGTGCCTATTGTAAAGGTCAAATGGGATGCCAGTAGAGGTCCCGAATACACATGGGAGGTAGAATCCACGATGAAAGAAAAATACCCTCAATTGTTTCAGTAAATCTTGAGGTCGAGATTTCTTTTAAGGGGGTGAGGATGTAACACCTCGAAAATTTACGTCCAATAATGTATTGACACGTGTCATAGGCTTTGAATATGTGAAAAAGTACTTTAGAGGAACTAAAGTTGACAAACAGTGAAACTATGTGAATATAAGGGTCCAAAGTGTCAACAATGGATAAATAGGCCCTACAATAACCCTACATGGTTTTTATAATCTGAAACGAATAAATCATGGATCATACGAAGAAGAAAATGAAAGAAAGTGAGGAATTACAAACTACAGGGGCTAAATGTGTCAACATGTTGAAAGTATACCTCTGAGTGACCTTTTGGCAAACCCGAAGCTTTGTAATGATAAAGTATACTCACTAGAATATGTGATAAAAATTTCATAAAGTTTCGTTATCGTATGAGAAAGTTATGATCAAAACCGTGCACGAAGGGTTAAATGCGCTAACGTTGAAATTCGTGACTTTTCGGGTAAGCACAAAGTTAACCAAGGACCTAACCAAGTTTGTAGATGTCCTAAGGCCCTTAAAAATCAGGTTTGAGGGTCTAATGAGCAAGAAAAATAAGCAAAACCACGTTTCAAAGGACCAAGGACTGAAATGAAAAACATTGAAACTTGTTAACCTGGTCGCGCATTTGTACGCGCCCCGCGAGGGGGTTCTCGCGCCCCGCGTACAACCTGCCAGCGACAGAACATGCACAGGTGCCAGTTAATAGCTCTGAAACGTCTGTAATCCATTGTTTTCTTATACCAGAGCCTTACCAATGGTTTTACATGCATAGAGGGGCACCTGGACGGATCTTATAACACTTATAGACCCTTGTGGCATCATCCTAGAAGATCAAAGTTGATATAAAAGGGAGTTGAAGTGTAGCAACATTGTTCATTCACTTGCAAACATTCACAAGTCCACTTCTGGAGCTCCTCTGATCAACCTCAGGCTTTCTAGTGATCTCTAATCGTGATTAGGACTCTTGTAAGTATTCATAACCCTTTCTAATTCGTTTTAGCTTAGTTAATTAGCTTCTAGTCAAACCGTCGTAATTTAAGTTTGACTTCGATATTAAATGAAATTTACTCAGTCATTTCTCGAATTGAAAGTACCTATAAGTAGGTATTTATGTAGGTAACAAACCCTTAAAAGGGTACTTTCAGATTCCCACTCTAACTATGTTAATTGTCGAGTCAAAGCTTACTTTAAAAAGTCAACAGGATGTGTATTTTTAAATTTAAGCATAATTAGCAATGTAGGATACATGCAACCTATTTGATCATTAAAATAACATGGTAACTAATGTAAGAACATGTCCCAACATGTTCAACTCGACAATTTTCAGTTTAAACCCGGATCGGAACCGAAAGTCGCATAATTTGACTTCTGCTTTGACTTTCAGTTCTGACCCGTTCATGCATGTTTAAGATCTGCCTTAGAGCTTATTTTGGACCAGGTTTCATATAAGTATAACTCTATGAGATTATACAACTTGGTCCAATAGTTATCCGATTCATATGCATGTTTCCGATTAATGCTTAAATGTTGACTATTATGCCCTTTTGACTATAAAACGTGATTTTTGAAAAAGTAAAAGAGTAGAAACCTTAGTTACTGATTTATAAACTTGCACCTAAAATTTGACATTAGTTTGAGGTCTAGATTAGAAGTTATGCTCATTAGCGTAATTTGAAAGCTTTTTGTTAATTAAATGGCGTAATTAGCGTATAGCCTATTTAAACCCACTTTTTTATATCAAACTTTTTACCCACTGATGTAATGTAATATTTTGGGATTTTTGAAGATTTTTATTTAATTTTTGGCTGAGCATAACATAGGTCTCTAAGTTTAATTCGGTTAATACCGATTTTGCCCTTTTTAGCCATAAAATCAGTTTTACAAATCCTTTTGACCCCAAACCTTTTTCTACTGATTTTATTTCTTAAACAAAATATTTTGAGCCTTCTAGAATTATAAAAATATCAGCTTTCCTTTAAAAACCCGGAAATGGCTCCAAATCGCCTTTTTAAGCGTTTTTAACGCATAGTATGTACTAAAACTATAGTAAACATATAAGGTTGATACCTACTGATATGTGTAGTATATTTTTATATAATAACAGTAAGTAAAAGTTTTTAAACTCAGGTTTCCAGTTTTGACCTTTTAGCCTTTGTGAAATTACCAAAATACCCCTAAGGTGCATAGTTTGGTTTTAAGAGATAAATTTCACATATAGGTCATACCCTACTGTTATAACTTATTAAATTAAGTGTATTTACTGTATAAATCAGACCTGTAACTCAGATTACTGTTAAACTCTTTTATAATCTTTTAATTGACCAAAATGCCCTTATAAGGCATAATTTGTGTTTAAATCCGTTTTGGGCATAATAGAAGATACCTTACTGATATCACAACATGTTTAAGGCATATTAACTCAGGAAACTTGCATATGACTCTTATGGTTACCCGTGACGGCCTCTTCGCGTTCGGTTCGGGTTATGTAACTAGTTTGCATAAATTGACCGAAACGGGTCAAACCTTATCATCTTTGTCTCAAAATCCAGAATGTATTTAGTATACCCATATTATACAAGTATTAAAACTTGTCGGGTCTAAATCACATTCTATCCGGTCTTCGCTTAATCATGCGTTTGAACCGTATCGTCCTTAAAAGCTAACCGGTCTAAGCTTAGGCTTAAATAAAGACCCATTAGAAATCTAATAGGTTATTATAAACCTTTCTTCCAGAATAGAAGAACCAGTAAAAGCTACCTTCACTCGCTAATTGTGATTTATACTTACAAAGGTAAATACTTTTAACTTATTTTCCCTATACGGGCTTGGGGTACGGTATATAAAATACCGCTTGGTCCGGCATTGAATCTTTAATCGAATAGTGGTTAAATCCTTGATATGCTACGTTTTGAAATGTTTTGTTTGCTTAAAGCCTTTGGGGGGTTAATGACCATGTCCCGGATATCCTTGGCATCATCTTACGAGATGGCCACGACCAAAGCACGGATTGTAGGCGTACACTCGTCAGTGCCAAACCAAATAATGTGGTGTGTCTATTAATCTTTAACCCGGTCTACGGATCGGGCTACTAAACGCATAAGTAACATGTAATTCCCTTACAAGATTATATTCTTATAATTATCCCAAGTTATAAAATGTTTTGTGCCACGTGCATTCAAATCAATTTTTAAACCTTTTCAAAATGAGTCAGTTAAATTGTATTTACCAGTGTAAACTGACGTATTTTCCAAAAGGTTAAGTGCAGGTACTACTCGTACTAGGCTGGCTGTCTTCTAGCGTCCTCAATAAGTCTCGCAAGCTTGGATGTCAATAAAACTGTTGAACAATATCTTCTTTTATTTTGATCCGCCTGTGGATCCGTTTCAACTATTTCGTGATATTTAATATTACAATTTATAAATGTTGAAATGATTCTATCTTTGCTTCCGCTGTGCATTTATATATTGTGTTGTTTGACTTATGATGATATCAACTACGTCACGATACTCCCACCGGGCCCACTGGTGACACGTGGAAATTAGGGGTGTGACACCAGCTAAGCTATATGTTGACCGCATGTTGACGCGGGGCGCGTAAGGCTTAGCCTTACCTTACGCGGGCCGCCTAAAAGTCGTATTTCACAACTATAAATAGCAGGCATCAGTTTTCGATTTCCGTCGCTCATTCACAATTCTCAATCTCGAATTCTGAAGTATTAGAAATAATATTTGGGTATTATACCCCTAATTAGCGAGGTTCTGCTCCATTGTAAGTATTATAACCCCAGTTTCGTAATAGTTACGCTGCCCGATTGATTTAGGGTTCCGTAAGAACTGTCGTGGTTCTGCCCGATGATGTGTGCTAAACAGACTATAAAAATTAACTAAATTAGACTCTCTAAGCTAGACACTAAAAAGCTTTAATTCTAGACTCGACCTAAAACCACACAATCGGCAAGTGTACCGATCAATGTAGTATAACCTAGGAAGTCCGGATATCGAACCACGAGACTCTATAAATCACGTAACCTAGACTCTGACAGACGCTGACAGACACGACTAAGACTTGTTTAATTGTTTTTTTTTGGGGGGGGGGTTACGAAAAACTGAGGAAATCTATATTAAACTACTAAATTAAACTAGAGCTAGACTAAAAACGAAAGAAGACTGTGGACTTTTCTTATATGAGAACGAGACCACCTAGACAAGAATCCTAGATTGTTTTTAAGAGATTACCGATTAAGTTAAACGCATGAATTATGGAACCGGGATCTTAAAGTACTAAACCTATTAAGAACCAACCAAGCCCCTCGACCCTTCTCAAGGAGAAACCTGTGGAACTACCTAGGCCGTTAATCCTACCGGTTATTAGACGCCTTTCCAGTTGTCTAATTATTGTGTAAGTACCCTAATGTTGACCTACTCTTTTCCAATCATAGATCTAGGGTAGTTTGAAGTAATAAATTTGACTTGATAGACTAATAAAACCGACAGGTAAACCAAGACATGACCTTTTCCAAGGACTATCTAAAGCAATTCGCCGGGTAAGACCTACCAATAGCCCCTCACTTTCCAGGTATTAGGACTAGTAGAACACTAAGACTTAGCAAATTATTACCAATTACTTCTAGGGGTTATTGCGCAATTCTCCCTAAAGAGTGAAAGTTTTCTAACGTGATATAGACACTCACCGAAACCCTAAACCCTAATATGACTCTATATTGTGATAAAGACCGTCACTAAGAATCATATGAAGCAAGTAATAACAATAAACCAACTCAAAGCATGCATATACATCAAATCATTAAATCAAACCTCTTACTAAACACAATCAATCCATAATAATCATGCAATTAACAAAAACGGTAAAAACTTTATATTAATCCATTCATCGAGTCTAGGTGGTTTATAAATTTAGCCAAGCATGTTAAAACGTGAAAACAAATCAAAGATGTATAAACACGAATTCATCATAACAAGTTTCGTAAGAAAAGTCAAGAACAAAGAACTAGAAAACCCGATTAGATCTTCAAGTCTTCTTCCCCGAACTCGTATCGATGATTCCTATGCTTCAAAATCTCCGAAAGTGCTCCAAGAATGCTCAACAATTGCCCAAGAAGTCCCAAGTTCAAATTAGGGTTTCTTTTCCAAGTTTTTGATGTTATATATGACTTTCCATAACAAAAATCGCCAGCTACAGGCTTCTGGCTGGGCGCCACCCACTGAAGGAATGGGTGGTGGGGTGCCACCTTGTTTTTCAGCTCATGTACTACCTTCAGACTCTCGCCGGGTGCCAGAAACTTCTCACGGGGTGCCAGAGAGTGATTTTTCAGCTCTTTAACTCTATTTCAACTCCTCGACCTTTCCAACATGCTCCAAGACTTGACTTTCCAATATTTTAACTCGTTTTACTCGGTTTTCCGCATATTTAAGCATCAAGACCTGCGAAACATGATTTGATCAATAGCATGCACATTCTAACAAAAACAAAACTAAATGTAATGAAAACTATTCAAACTGTACACGATATAAGTATGTATTTTGCAATACATCAAACATCCCCACACTTACTCTTTTTTCGTCCTCGAAAAAGAATTATGCAATGGAATCATAGACAAATAATCACTCGGGTCAAAAGCATAGGTATATTTAATTAAAACCAAGGCTTGCTTTAGCCGCGATTGCGAATATACTTGTCCATTTAAACCCGAATCTAATCCTAAGTCCTTATCATGTAAATTTAATTTAAGTGCGGTCAATCCACCTAGGGTCTCACACTAGAATCTAGGGTCCACCTACTCCCACCTCAAGCTTATAGGACTAAGAGAACGATCACTGGACCAATTCCCAACCGCCTTATATCAAAACCAAGAGAGTTTACAATCAAAGTTTTTTTTCCATTTTTTTTTTCTATTTTTGCTTTGCTTTTTGCTCTCTTTTTTTTTTCTCATGAGTCTAGACGATGCTTTCCCTAACCAAGAGGTATTCCGGCTGTAGAGTCGCTATCCCCAACCACAGATTACTTAGGTTTCGGTACTTTTAATCGGCAATTCGATTTCACACATCCCAGAGGCATTCCGGCTGTAGAGTCGCTATCCCCAACTCGGATTACATAGACCTGTGTTACTTTCATTTAGTTTCTAGCTCACTTTTTATTCTATTTTTTTTCATGACCACAAACTCTAACGGTTCTAACTTATAACGGTGCCCCTTATACTCTTGTTGGCAGTTTTGATTTCCCATATTTCCCAGGCGAAAACCCACTAGTGGACCGACAATTAAGGTATATTAGCTCAAAGGGACTTAAAACCAAACCCGGGCCAATCCACACATCCCTAACTAGACGCAAGCTCGATTTATTATATCTCATATTATTATTATTCGAACCCGAGCAAAAATTCATCTTTTCTATCATTTTCCGTGTAAATTTGCAAACTTCTTTTTTATTCGAAAGACATTTTTCTGATTTTTTCAATTTTTTTTTTTTTGGATTTTTCAAAATTTTCTAATTTTTTTTATTATTTAAGACTCGATTATTTACAAGTATCCCATCCCCACACTTAGAGATTGCATTGTCCCTAATGCAAGAACAGAAATACGACTCAACAACTACCTAAAAATAAAAACTGCAAACGAAATAAATAAAAAATATACAACAACAAAAAGGGAAACGACTTAGCTGAGTATGTGAGACTGTCAAAGTGCCAGTCGTTTCCACATAAGCCCTCCAATTCGATACGCGCTCAGCAAATAACTCCTACCCTCGGACACGCGAACGAAAGCGGCTACATCAATCACCCTAATCAAGCAAACACCAAACACTAGCAAAAGATAATATGTAATATCACGTTCAACAACCATCCACAAGTGTATCAACCAACCACAAAACCCATCCAACTTGTTTAAAATATTAGTACATACCAAGATATGATGAAAACAACATAAAAGAAAAATATAACAAAAAGATATGCTCGATCACTGTTGCATCATCCTCAAACCACACTATCTACTCCTCATCTCAAACCCTGCTCCACGATAACTGACCACTCTCAATGGTAAATCAGCCGGCTGCTCCTAAGCAGCCCCCTGAGATCTCGTGGAAGCACCTCGCCTGCGTTTGGTGCCTGACGAGGAACCTTCACCTGACATCCTGTAAAAATAGTTCAAAAACGCGCAAAAACAGGTGAACAGTCAGTAAACACAAACTATTTTTGTTATTTTTGAGTTTTGAGTTTTTTTTTTTTTTTTTTTTTGGTAATTTTTAACAAAAACGGTACATTCAAACAATGGCCGTATAGCATTTCGTTCGCGGCCGTAGTTCGAAAACAAGTGCCTTTATGCAACACAATTACAAACCGACTCCGCCCGAATGGAGATTGAGTACGAGCGAAGCGGCTTGAATATCAAGTGAGCAAAAGACGCAATAAGACACTAAGACGACTCAAACACAATTAAAACGACACCAAAGACCCTAAACTAACCATTAAACTAGACTCGATCTAACTTAGACGCAAACTACACAAATTACAAGCTATACCTCCTCCCGGCACTTTACTTGCCCTCAAGTAAACCCAAGTGCCTACCCAAACCGACATCGACATCCAACTTGCTTAAATTCAGCCATGTATTATTTTAAAACAAACTTTAACGTCGAAAGCGCCGCCTAATTAAAGAAGGTTTTATTCTTCACAAAAGTTTTGGTTCAAAAATGCAAGTTTGGAATCATACGCATCAATGTACTACCAACCCATCAAAATTCAGCAAATCAAGTTCAAAATCCTACCCGACAAGCATCAACATCACATAAACAAACCACAATCCAAACCGACATTAAGTGTTTACCGATATAAAGTTGAAAGCTTCAATGTTGCCTTAGTGAAACGGGTTACAAACGGATATTATAAATCTGAGTTTAAGCTCAAAAATTTCCCAAACGCATCCCCACACTTAATGTCGGTTAACCCTAGGCCAAGATATAATGAACAATGTAACCAAACCCCAAACCGAACCATCCGCATCTCATTCTCTGCTGAAATACCCAAATCATACCCAAACCACAACCTAAATCTGCCAAAACATGACTGAACCCTAAACTAAACAAAAAGTCTAACCCTAAAAATTATCACTAATCTAATTAAAACTTAGAATACTGACTCAAAGAAAGCCTAACCCTAAGATTATTACTAACTAAGTGAAGACTAAAATATATAAGACTCAAAATACAAAAGTCACAGGAGACATACCTTGGATTTGAAGTAAACACAAAGATCAGAGAAAGTTTTTGGTTGAATTTCGATCCCAAAGTGAAATCCCGATTTCACAATTGCGGTGAGAGAGGGACTGATGAAGAGTTAGGGTTGTTATGGACGTTTTTCGGTGAAGATTGATGGATGTAGGGGTGGTCGGCGGTGGAGAGCGGTGAGGTGGGTGGAGGATTTTCGGTGATTATGGAGGTTTGAGGGAGTAGGTGATAATGGAGGGTGTAATCAGTGGTTATGGAGGTCTAATCTATGGAGGTCTAATCGGTGAGTGAATGGTGGTAGGGAGGGTTTATCGGTGGTGGATAAAGAAGGGCTGGGATCGGCTGTGAGTGGAGAAGATTAGGGCGGAATGTGGTAAGGGGGTAAGGGGGTGGTCGGCTGTAAGTGAAGAAGAACAGGGGATCGGCGGTAAGGGGGGGAAAGAAGATAGGGTAACAGTGAAAGGCTTGGGGTTTGAAATTTGGGGTTTAAAGTGTTTTCGGCTGGATATACGATCTGGCGGCCCGCCATATGATGGAGAGATGGGTGGCGGCCGCCACCACGATAAGGGTTTCCGGAAAAATCAAATGCTTGGGGGCTGCAGATGCGGCTTCTGGCGGCCGGCTAGAAACATCTAAGGTAGGTGGCGGCCCGCCACCACGTTATTAATTCCGAAAAATTCATTTCATTTTTTTTTCAACCCATCAAAAATCAACCAAAATTTATAGTTTTCACATAAAAACTTTTGTAAACTTTTGTTCTCTTTGCCTTAGAAAGTTTATAGTTTTTCCAAAACCATCCAAAAACCAACAGAATTTTTTTTTTCTAACACTTAATACTTACTTGGAACCTCGTTTCTCTCATAAATTCCTGCAAATCCTCGGTGATGCACTCCTGCAAATGACTTAAGACACAAACTAGGACCCGAAAAACTAACAAAAACGACCGTTAGCTACTAAAAATATGAAAAATAAACGAAAATACAAACGATACAAAATATACACTTGGGTTTTTCACCCAAAACACTAATTGGCGGCTTTAGGTGGGATTTCGAGAGGAGTTACCTCCCTCTCATCCTTGTTTATCGCTCCTCCAATGTAATGCTTCAAACGATGACCGTTCACCTTCCAACTACGGCCATCCGCCTCATCCAAGATCTCCACCGCTCCATACGGAAACACATAGTGAACCATATATGGTCCCGACCACTTCGATTTCAACTTACCCGCAAAAAGCTTCAACCTCGAGTTATAGAGAAGCACTTTATCGCCTTTGCTAAACTCCTTCACTTTCCTCAACCTCCTATCATGCAACAACTTCGTTTTCTCTTTAATCCCCAACGAACGATCATACGGCGTATCCCTAAGCTCCTCAAGCTCATGAATTTGAAAGAAACGCTTCCTAGCGGCTTTGGTCATGTCTAAGTTAACGGTTTTCAAAGCCCAAAGCGCTCTATGCTCTAATTCTACGGGGAGATGACAAGCTTTTCCGTAGACGATCATAAAAGGTGTGGTTCCTAAAGGTGTCTTGTAGGCGGTTCTAAACGCCCACAATGCATCGTCTAGCTTGTCGGACCAATCTTTTCTATTCTTACCAACTGTTTTCTCTAAGATTCGTTTAATACCGCGATTCGCATTCTCCACTTGTCCACTCGTTTGTGGATGATATGAGGTAGACAAACGATGAGTGACACCGTAGCGTGCAAGCAACTTTTCCATCAATGCATTGCAAAAGTGAGTGCCACGGTCACTAATTAAGGCTTTAGGAGTACCGAATCGAGAAAAGAGCTTTTTGAGGAATTTCAAAACTACTCGGGCTTCGTTTGTGGGAAGAGCTTGGGCCTCAACCCATTTGGACACATAGTCGATCGCCACGAGTATGTAACGGTTTCCTTTGGAGTTTGGGAATGGTCCCACGAAATCGATGCCCCAAACGTCAAAAACCTCTACTACTTGTATCGGATTTTGAGGCATCTCATCTTTGGCGGAAATATTGCCGGTTCGTTGACATGCATCACACATCTTCACGAACTCCTTGGCATCTCTAAGAACGGTAGGCCAATAGAAACCACAATCGAATACCTTTTGGGCGGTGGTGTGTGCACCATGATGTCCTCCCGTGAGGCCTTCATGCACATGCTTAATAATGTTCCACCCCTCCTCTCTTGTCCCTAATCTCAATATCGAACTCGCTAAGCAAAAGAATCCACCGAATGAGTCGGGGTTTAGCATCTTTCTTTTGAAAAAGAAAACGCAACGCGGAGTGGTCGGTGAAAACGATTGTCTTTGATAACACGAGATACGAGCGGAATTTATCAAAAGCGAAAACTACGGCTAAAAGTTCTTTCTCCGTGGTAGTGTAGTTTTCTTGAGCATCATTGAGCATTTTGCTCGCGTAGTAGATGGGGTGGAAGTGCTTATCCTTTCTTTGTCCTAATACCGCTCCAACGGCATAGTCACTTGCATCACACATGAGCTCAAAGGGCAAGCTCCAGTCGGGCGAGATAAGAATAGGTGCACTAACCAACTGTTCCTTCAAGAAGTTGAAGGCCTTAAGACACTCCTCGTCAAAGACAAATGGAACATCTTTCTCTAGCAAACGGGTCATGGGGCGAGTAATTTTTGAAAAATCCCTAATAAAGCGTCTATAGAAACCCGCATGCCCTAGAAAACTCCTAATCGACTTAACACTCGTGGGTGGAGGTAACCTACTTATGGTATCTATTTTCGCATGATCTACCTCAATACCCTATCTCGATATCTTATGCCCTAGTACTATACCTTCCGTCACCATGAAGTGACACTTCTCCCAATTTAGCATAAGCTTCGTCTCCACACACCGCTTCAACATCCTCTCCAAATTCTTCAAACACACATCGAAGGAATCACCATAAACTGAAAAATCATCCTTGAAAACCTCCATGGAAGTCTCTATCATATCATGAAATATGGCGACCATACAACGCTGAAAGGTAGCCGGAGCGTTACATAACCCGAACGGCATGCGTCGGTACGCATAGGTGCCGTAGGGGCATGTGAAGGTGGTCTTATCCTGATCCTCCGGGGCGATGGGGATCTGGAAGTAACCGGAAAAGCCATCTAGAAAACAATAGAATTGTTGACCGGCGAGACGCTCCAACATTTGATCTATGAAAGGCAATGGGAAGTGGTCTTTACGGGTGGCATCATTCAACTTTCGGTAGTCGATGCACACGCGCCAACCCGTGACCGTACGAGAAGGGATAAGCTCGTTCTTTTCGTTCATGACAACGGTCATCCCCCCCTTCTTGGGGACAACCTGTGTAGGACTAACCCAAGGTGAATCAGAAATGGGATAGATCATCCCCGCATCAAGGAGTTTAAGAACCTCTTTCTTCACTACATCTTGCATGTTGGGGTTAAGCCTCCTTTGGGGTTGCACCACCGGTTTATAATCATCCTCCATGAGTATCCGGTGGGTGCAATAGGAAGGACTTATGCCCTTGATGTCGGACAATCTCCATGCAATGGCCTCTTTGTTGGCCCTCAACACATCTAACAACCTCACTTTCTCACTCTCCTCTAACTCGGATGAAATAATAACGGGTAGCTCGGAACCCTCCCCTAAGAAAGCATACTCTAGATGAGATGGAAGTACCTTAAGTTCTAAGGGTGGGGGTTGGGTGGTGTCATCACTAACCGCTAACACATCGGGGATTAAAGGAATCCCCTCCTCTTCAACTTCCTCTACACTCTCCAACTCCTCTTCTACATTCTCTCCTACCACTAGGTCCGCTCCACTAATGTACTCTAAGCAATGGTCGACACACGAGATAAACGAGTTCAAAAAGTAGACGGAATGACAAGGACCACTATAGTCATCCGAACCATTCGGGTGGTTTATGGAACGCTCTATCTCACATGTAACTCTCTCCTCACCGACCCTAAGAGTGATTTTACCATCATGGACGTCTATAAGGGCCTTAGCGGTACGTAAGAAAGGACGACCTAAGATAATGGGAACTCTCTCATCCGCTTCCATATCAAGAATTACGAAATCGGCGGGAAACACGAATTTATCTACCTTAACTAGCAAGTTCTCTACTATACCCCTAGGGTATTTAACGGACCGATCCGCTAAAGATAATGTCATTCGGGTAGGTGCAAGCTCTCCTAGGTCTAGCTTCTCATAAAGAGAAAAGGGCATCAAATTGATGCTAGCACCTAAGTCGCCCAAAGCTCTAGTGTTGGTATTACTACCGAATAGACAAGGAATGGTAAAAATACCCAGATCGGTAAGCTTTTCGGGAAGCTTATTTAACACTACGGCAGAACATCCCCCATTCAACGGCACGTTAGACAACTCTCCTAATTTCTCTTTGTTCCTAAGGAGATCTTTCAAGAACTTCGCGTATTTAGGCATCGATTGAAGTGCCTCTATAAACGGAAGATTAATCTTCAATTGCTTGAAGATGTCTAAAAACTGCTCGTATTCCCTTGAGTATTTTTGGTTCTTAAGGCGTGAGGGAAACGGAACATACGCATGGTTCACTAAGTGTGAGGATGGGATATACGAATGGTTTACTAAAGGTGACGGTCTAACGTCTACGGGCGTTTTCTCACCTTTCTTCTCAACTTGAGACTCACCGGACTGTGCGGTACTTGCTGGGCTTAGCCTCATTTGCACTTTGTCGGGAGCCTCCATCTCTATCTCTTCATCTACAATATCTCCATCCTCATCAACTACTCTCTCTTCAACACTAGGGTTCCCTACGGTTTTGCCACTACGAGTAGTAATGGCCTTTACATGAGCATTCGGGTTAGGTTGGGTGTTACCCGCAAACTGACCGGGTAATCTCTCCTCTAACTTCCTAGACATATCACCTACAACCCTTTGAAGGTCTTGAAAAGCAGCTTGGTGATTCTTAAGCATAAGGTCATGTTCGCTAAGTTTCTTTTGGGTGGTTTGGTCCTTAACAATTAATTGACTCATCATCGCTTCCATTCTTTCTAGACTACCCCCAAGATCATAACTTGAACCCTGACCTGTTTGAACCTGACTACCTGACCCCCCATCCTTGACTTGCCCATTTGAACCCCCACCAAAGAGTGAACCTAGACCCCTATTTGGATTTTGAGCTATTTGAAAACCAGGGGGTCCATTTGAGCGGAAACTGTTATTAGTATTAAAATTATTATTATTATTATTATTATTATTATTATTATTACGCCAACCCGACCCAAAATTATTATTATTATTAAACCCGCTAGGTTGACCTCTACCAAACCCTCCTCCTACAAAATCAACCTGCTCCTCACCAACAAGCAATGGACACGCACTCGTGTCGTGACCCCCTCGACAATACTCACATTTGTCTACCTTAGCCTTAATTTCCTTAAGCTCCCTAGTCACGTTTTCCAAAACAGCGGCTAAACTTGGATCCATGGTGACATGGTTCACCCCTCGGGTGGGTGCACTAGTAGTGGTATTAGAATTACCACTTTGATACCGCTGATCGGATCGTGATTGGGATTGCGACTGAGCAAATGCCTCAAAACGTTCTAAACACTCAGCAACAGTAAGTATACCCCTCATATGCCCCCCTGCATTAGTATCAAACCTATCACGAGTCTCTTGGGTGAGACCGTTGTAAAATTTCTCACATAAAGCCCAATCAGAAAGACCATGCTGGGAGCAACGAGCACAAAGGTTTTGGAAACGCTCCCAAGCAAGGTAATAAGGCTCGTCGGGCTCCATGCGAAAGGAGTGGATTTGGTCTCTAAGACGTGAGGCCTTAGCGGGCGGGAAGTACTTATTCAAAAAGGCTTAACGAAGCCCCGCCCAAGTAGTGAAGGTACCGGCTAGTTGAGAATCCAACCAAGTAGCCGCACGGCCGGCTAATGAAAATGGGAAAAGCTGCAAGTAAGTGGCATCATTCGGGGCACCGTGAAGGCTAAAAGTAGCTAGGATGCGGGAAAAACGGTTAACGTGGGCCGGGGCGTCCTCGTCCTCACGGCCGTGGAACTGAATGGTGTTGGTTATGGCTTGCATGGCATAGGAGGGAATCTGCCATGACTTCTCGCTAACTATGGGTGGGACGGTGATGGGTGAAGCAAGGCCGGTGAAATTCTGAGTGGCCTGCTGATGGACGGTTTGCCTAGCGTTGGCCATTTGTTCTATGTATTCTGGGGTGCTAGAAGTACTAGAAGTAGGGCTATCGGGTGGGGAAACCTTAGGTGAGGTTTTTGGTGAATGGTTTGGCGAAGGTGGAGGTGTAGGTGTAGGAGGTGGGGTGGGTAACGAGGTGGAATCGAAATTGGGGAAACGAGATGAAGATGTAGAATTAACCTGTTGGCCTTGGCCCAATTGAGATGATGACTGCTTTACTGGTGGTGGAGGTCCGTGCGAGCGCAGATGTGGCATCCATTACAGGCAAAAACCTGAATCGCAAGAAAAGCAAACAAACACTAGTTATTGAGACTCAAGATGAAAAATAAAAGACAAAGACTCAAAACAAAACAAACACGAAGCACGTATATCTCAGTAAAGTCTATCAAAGCTAATGAACGCGATTGCCAAGAGTCCCTGGCAACGGCGCCAAAAACTTGATGTGTGCTAAACAGACTATAAAAATTAACTAAATTAGACTCTCTAAGCTAGACACTAAAAAGCTTTAATTCTAGACTCGACCTAAAACCACACAATCGGCAAGTGTACCGATCAATGTAGTATAACCTAGGAAGTCCGGATATCGAACCACGAGACTCTATAAATCACGAAACCTAGACTCTGACAGACGCTGACATACACGACTAAGACTTGTTTAATTGTTTTTTTTTTTGGGGGGGGGGGGGTTACGGAAAACTGAGGAAATCTATATTAAACTACTAAATTAAACTAGAGCTAGACTAAAAACGAAAGAAGACTGTGGACTTTTCTTATATGAGAACGAGACCACCTAGACAAGAATCCTAGATTGTTTTTAAGAGATTACCGATTAAGTTAAACGCATGAATTATGGAACCAGGATCTTAAAGTACTAAACCTATTAAGAACCAACTAAGCCTCTCGACCCTTCTCAAGGAGAAACCTGTGGAACTACCTAGGCCGTTAATCCTACCGGTTATTAGACGCCTTTCCAGTTGTCTAATTATTGTGTAAGTACCCTAATGTTGACCTACTCTTTTCCAATCATAGATCTAGGGTAGTTTGAAGTAATAAATTTGACTTGATAGACTAATAAAACCGACAGGTAAACCAAGACATGACCTTTTCCAAGGACTATCTAAAGCAATTCGCCGGGTAAGACCTACCAATAGCCCCTCACTTTCCAGGTATTAGGACTAGTAGAACACTAAGACTTAGCAAATTATTACCAATTACTTCTAGGGGTTATTGCACAATTCTCCCTAAAGAGTGAAAGTTTTCTAACGTGATATAGACACTCACCGAAACCCTAAACCCTAATATGACTCTATATTGTGATAAAGACCGTCACTAAGAATCATATGAAGCAAGTAATAACAATAAACCAACTCAAAGCATGCATATACATCAAATCATTAAATCAAACCTCTTACTAAACACAATCAATCCATAATAATCATGCAATTAACAAAAACGGTAAAAACTTTATATTAATCCATTCATCAAGTCTAGGTGGTTTATAAATTTAGCCAAACATGTTAAAACGTGAAAACAAATCAAAGATGTATAAACACGAATTCATCATAACAAGTTTCGTAAGAAAAGTCAAGAACAAAGAACTAGAAAACCCGATTAGATCTTCAAGTCTTCTTCCCCGAACTCGTATCGATGATTCCTATGCTTCAAAATCTCCGAAAGTGCTCCAAGAATGCTCAACAATTGCCCAAGAAGTCCCAAGTTCAAATTAGGGTTTCTTTTCCAAGTTTTTGATGTTATATATGACTTTCCATAACAAAAATCGCCAGCTACAGGCTTCTGGCTGGGCGCCACCCACTGAAGGAATGGGTGGTGGGGTGCCACCTTGTTTTTCAGCTCATGTACTACCTTCAGACTCTCGCCGGGTGCCAGAAACTTCTCACGGGGTACCAGAGAGTGATTTTTCAGCTCTTTAACTCTATTTCAACTCCTCGACCTTTCCAACATGCTCCAAGACTTGACTTTCCAATATTTTAACTCGTTTTACTCGGTTTTCCGCATATTTAAGCATCAAGACCTGCGAAACATGATTTGATCAATAGCATGCACATTCTAACAAAAACAAAACTAAATGTAATGAAAACTATTCAAACTGTACACGATATAAGTATGTATTTTGCAATACATCAAACATCCCCACACTTACTCTTTTTTCGTCCTCGAAAAAGAATTATGCAATGGAATCATAGACAAATAATCACTCGGGTCAAAAGCATAGGTATATTTAATTAAAACCAAGGCTTGCTTTAGCCGCGATTGCGAATATACTTGTCCATTTAAACCCGAATCTAATCCTAAGTCCTTATCATGTAAATTTAATTTAAGTGCGGTCAATCCACCTAGGGTCTCACACTAGAATCTAGGGTCCACCTACTCCCACCTCAAGCTTATAGGACTAAGAGAACGATCACTGGACCAATTCCCAACCGCCTTATATCAAAACCAAGAGAGTTTACAATCAAAGTTTTTTTTCCATTTTTTTTTTCTATTTTTGCTTTGCTTTTTGCTCTCTTTTTTTTTTCTCGTGAGTCTAGACGATGCTTTCCCTAACCAAGAGGTATTCCGGCTGTAGAGTCGCTATCCCCAACCACAGATTACTTAGGTTTCGGTACTTTTAATCGGCAATTCGATTTCACACATCCCAGAGGCATTCCGGCTGTAGAGTCGCTATCCCCAACTCGGATTACATAGACCTGTGTTACTTTCATTTAGTTTCTAGCTCACTTTTTATTCTATTTTTTTTCATGACCACAAACTCTAACGGTTCTAACTTATAACGGTGCCCCTTATACTCTTGTTGGCAGTTTTGATTTCCCATATTTCCCAGGCGAAAACCACCCACCAGTGGACCGACAATTAAGGTATATTAGCTCAAAGGGACTTAAAACCAAACCCGGGCCTATCCACACATCCCTAACTAGACGCAAGCTCGATTTATTATATCTCATATTGGCTATAAAGGTTACCTAATAAACGATGTTTTAAATTCAATAAAATAGGGTTTGTCCCTATAAATGTATTGTAATAAGAAACTTGGGTTTTGCCCATGTTATTATTAATATCAAATATGGTGGTTTTACTCTGATAAACATTTCCTAACTACGGTCCTGATGTAAATTCCACTGCAAGATTAAACAAACTGATACCACCACAACTGAGCTCGCGTCCGCCCGTTCCTGGGAATCAGGGATCGGGGGTTGCGACAGAAGGTGGTATCAGAGCCTAGCCACTGGTCTGAGCCAAAGAAGTGTTCTGCTGACACTTGAAATTTTAAAAATTTTGTTAGGAAATAAATTACGGAAATATGTGCATAACTGTATTTATTTGTTATGTGTTATTTGACTATTTGTTACTTTTCAGTATGAGTGATCAAGGACCATCAGACGTGAATCGTCAGTTAGCTGATTCACCTAGGAGTGAAGGTACATCATCACAGCCTGCCCTTTCAGGGTATTCTGCTGATCAGGAGGGGGGAATATTTACCTTTAGAGCTAAATCGGAAGAACCATTTCCTAATAAGAAATGAGGATGGTTCAGTAAAGAAGCTTTTGCTCGTAGGAAGAGAATGCGAAAACTGCAACAGCAAAGGGCTTTAGTAGCTATTAAGCGAGAGACAGATGCTCATACTCAGGATATGCTAAATAGAAGCCTAGCTAATTTCCATATCTTAGCTACAACTGCTGCTGACCCAAGTCTGGAACAATTCGTAGCCCCACAACCACAAAACCCAGAACAACCCATGGAAATAGAAAACCAAGAAAACCAGGTGGAGATGCATGACTTTAACCCAGAAGAAATCCCTAGGGTACCTGCGCCAAACCCTCTAAATCCAAATTACGACCCCTGGTGGGACGATAATAGGGATTTTGTGCAACGTTACCCTATCCAGGATTATCCACCCATACAGAACATAGAAGCCTACTCAGGTATGGACCCTTTAGATCCCTATTACCAAGATGAATATATTAGGGAAATTTTAGAGGATCCTTACCGATTTCAGGAACTGTCACCCCCATATCAGGAACCCGCACCCCAGATTCCAAACCAAGTCCGAGAACCTGCACCCCCAATGAGTGCAGAAAACGTTCAAGAACTTAGGACTTTCGAGGAGGAAATTTTAGAAAGCAGTGAAAGGATGCGTCAGGTGGGAGAGCGTCTCGTATGGAAATACGATGAGCGCAATATGGATTTTTGGATGAATCCATATCCGTGAATGTTAGAATGGAGGAAGCGGTAGTAACAAAAATATAATAAAATAAAATAAGATATGTGTGTACGGATGCATATTACTATTTTATTTCTGTTGGTATTGTAATCTTTATTTCTGTACTAGTGTGTAATAGACGCATAGTATATGAAAAGAGTATAGTCGCAATGATCGACGATTTTTGGCTAGAATATGTGTTATGTAATTAACTATATTAAAATATTATTTGTGATATTAATATGGGGTAAATGTTTAAAATTCAGATGGCCGACGAAGGAAATCAAGGAAATCTGAATAACGATAATCAGAGTAACATTAACGTGGTTAATGATAATCCAAGCATCAATAACAATGGAAATCAAGTGGATAATAGTGCTATTCAACACATTGTGGCACAAGGAATTATAGATGCCATGCCATTTATTCTTCAAACTGTTAAGGATGCTGATAATAAAAGTAAACATAGCAGTAAGCGACCGATTGAACCAGAAAACAGCGTGAACAATGGACCTATACTTCAAATTCCTATTCCCAAAAGAAGAAGAACCATACCTAATGGTTGTTCTTATAAAGAATTCTGGTCTTTTAAACCAATGGAATTCTCGGGCAACGAAGGGGCCATTGCAACCTTACGCTGGATAGAAAAGACTGAGGCAGTCTTAAGGATAAGTAAGTGTGCTGAAGAAGATAAAATATTATTTACTTCTAATTTGTTTAAGAATGCAGCACTAGAAAGGTGGAACACTATCCTCCAGACAAGAGGAAGTGATCAAACCTATAATATGGAATGGGAAGAATTTAAAAACAAGGTAGAAAGGAAATTCTGCCCACCCAATGAAAAGGAGCAGATAGCAAACAAATTCCTAAATCTTAGGATGACTGGTGTAGATAGTAAGGGGTACACTAAAATATTCTTTGAATATGCTAGAATAGTGCCAACTCTTGCTTCACCAGAACCAGTTTTAATCTCTCGTTACATTTGGGGATTAATTGGGGAGATTAGACACGTAGTCAAGGCAGCTAGACCTCAAACCATAGAAGAAGCTGTAGAACTAGCCAATACCTTGACTGATGAATTAGTTCGTACCCGAGAAGAGGATCAAAGGAGAAACCTAACCCAGAAATTAACTCAAGAATTTCGTTCTGGAAATTCTAACCGTGGGAAAAATATAGGTTCTACCTCTACACCCTACTGTAGGTATTGCAAAAGAAAGCATTCAGGAAGATGCTCTATATATTGTAACTTTTGCAAAATGTCGGGACACAAGGAAGAAAACTGCAGGAAGAAAGCTAACAGCAGGGTATGTTACAATTATGGAGAACAAGGTCATATCAAGCTGAATTGCCCAAAATTAGCTCCAGCTCCAGACAACAAGAATACTAAAAATGCTAGAGCATTTGTTCTGACTGCAGATGAAGCCAAAATGATTCCAGATGTCATTGCTGGTACGTTTTTAGTTAATGATGTTTTTTCTAAAGTATTATTTGACTCTGGTGCAAACCAAAGTTTTATTAATACATCGTTTTGCAAATTTCTAAATCAGTCATTAACTAAACTACCACTAGAATGCTTAGTAGAGACAGCCAATGGAGAAACCGTTAGGATTTCTGAAATCTTGCAGGGAGCAAGAATAGAAATTTTAAATCAGAAATTTATTGCAAACCTATATCCCATGAATTTGGCAGGATTTGATGTTGTTTTAGGAATGGATTGGTTAATAGCTAATAAAGCCAATATTATATGTGATCAAAAGTCAATCCAAGTAAATTCACCAAAAGGTAAAACGATCACACTTAAAGGAGATAAGCCGTTTAGATCCACAAAATTCATATCTGTGATGAAAACTGCAAGTTGTATAAGAAAAGGTTCTATAGTGTATTTGATTTCCATAATCACTAACACTAAAGGAAAAGAACTAAAAGATATTCCAGTAGTATCTCAGTTTTCAGATGTCTTTCCAGAAGAATTGCCAGGGCAACCTCCAGACAGAGAAGTTGAATTCAGAATTCACCTGCTACCAGGAACATCACCAATTGCCAAAGCACCTTATCGGTTAGCACCCGCTGAAATGCAAGAATTAAAGAAACAATTAGATGAATTATTAGAGAAAGGATTCATACAGCCAAGTTCGTCGCCATGGGGAGCGCCGATACTATTTGTTAAAAAGAAGGACGGATCAATGCGTATGTGCATTGATTACCGTGAATTAAACAAGGTTACGATTAAGAATCGGTACCCATTACCAAGAATCGATGATTTGTTTGATCAGCTACAAGGAGCTCGATTTTTCTCTAAAATCGATTTAAGGTCAGGATATCATCAATTAAAAGTACAGGAAGAGGACATTCCTAAGACCGCATTCAGAACGAGGTATGGTCATTATGAATTTACTGTCATGCCATTTGGTTTAACCAATGCCCCAGAAGCATTTATGGACATGATGAACCGAATATGTAAGCCATATTTGGATAAATTCATAATTATATTCATAGATGATATTCTAATTTACTCTAAGAGTAAAGAAGATCATGCAAAGCATTTGCACGCACTTTTAAGTTTGTTAAGAAAGGAAAAACTTTATGATAAGTTTTCAAAGTGCGAATTTTGGTTAGAACAGGTACAATTCCTTGGACACTTAGTCAATCATGAAGGAATTCATGTAGATCCAACAAAGATTGAAGCAATTACTAAATGGAAAACTCCTGAGTCACCAACTGAGGTTAGAAGTTTCTTAGGATTAGCCGGTTATTATAGAAGATTTATTAAAGATTTCTCTAGAATAGTCATTCCTTTAACTAAGTTAACCTGTAAATCTGTTAAGTTTGAATGGGGAGTAAAACAAGAAGAAGCCTTTAGAATCCTTAAGCAAAGATTAACCCACACACCTATACTAGCATTACCAGAAGGAACTAAAGACTTTGTGGTCTATTGTGATGCTTCCAAATTAGGTTATGGATGTGTATTAATGCAACGACAAAAGGTTATAGCTTATGCATCTAGACAACTTAAGAATCATGAAGATAATTATTCAACCCATGATTTAGAGTTAGGAGCTATAATTTTTGCCCTTAAGATTTGGAGACATTACCTTTATGGTAGTAAGTTTACCATATTCACTGATCATAAGAGTTTAAGGTATGTTTTTGGGCAAAAGGAATTAAATATGAGGCAAAGACGCTGGATGGAATTTCTTAGTGACTATGATTGTGATATCCAGTATCATGAAGGAAAAGCAAATGTAGTGGCAGATGCTTTAAGCCGAAAATATCATGAAAAGCCAAAAAGGGTACGTTCTCTTAAATTAAATCTGCAAGTAGATTTAAATAATCAGATAAGAGAAGCACAAGAATCAGTAATCAAGAAAGATACTGAAAAGCTAAAAGGTATGCTAAAAGAATTAAAACAAGGAACAGATGGAATTTGGAGATTTCATGAAAAGAGAATGTGGATACCTAAATTAGGAAATTTACGCCATTGTATATTAGAAGAAGCTCATAAGTCCAAGTATACGATGCATCCAGGAAGTGACAAAATGTACCAGGATTTAAGGAAAAATTTCTGGTGGATATGAATGAAGAAAGACATAGCAGCCTATGTTTCTAAATGTTTAACTTGCTCACAAGTTAAAGCTGAACATCAGAAACCTTCAGGTTTGTTACAGCAATTAGAAATGCCAGTTTGGAAATGGGAATTGATAACAATGGATTTTGTTACTAAATTACCCAAAACCAAGAAAGGAAATGATACAATCTGGGTGATTGTAGATAGATTAACTAAGTCAGCTCATTTTCTACCAATGAAGGAAACAATTAGTATGGAACAATTATCTAAATTGTATGTAAATGAAATTGTTTCTTTACATGGTATTCCATTATCAATTGTTTCTGATAGGGATAGCCGCTTTACATCTCATTTTTGGTCAAGTTTCCAAAAGGCTATGGGAACCAAGTTAAAATTAAGTACAGCTTATCATCCTCAAACAGATGGACAAAGCAAAAGGACAATTCAGACAATGGAGGATATGCTTAGAGCTTGTGTAATTGATTTTGGAGGTAATTGGGATGATCACTTACCTTTAATAGAATTTTCTTATAATAATAGTTATCACACAAGTATCAATGCTGCACCATTTGAAGCACTTTATGGAAGAAAGCGTCGAACCCCAGTCTGTTGGGCAGAAATTGGGGAAAAGCAACTATCTGGACCTGAGATAGTGCAAGAAACAACTGACAAGATTATTCAAGTCAAGGAACGACTGAAAGCCGCTCGTGATCGACAAAAGAGCTATGCTAATAACCGACGTAAGCCGTTGGAATTTCAAGTAGGAGATAAAGTATTGTTGAAAGTCTCTCCTTGGAAAGGAGTAGTAAGATTCATTAATCGAGGGAAGTTAAGTCCCAGATATGTTGGACCTTTTAAGATTATTAGAAAAATAGGACCTGTAGCCTATCAGCTACAACTGCCAGAAGAAATGGCAGGAATACATGATGTGTTTCATGTATCAAATCTTAAAAAGTGTTTAGCTGATGAATCATTGATAGTACCTCTTAAGGATATAGAAGTAAATGAACAACTCAAGTTTGTAGAAAGACCTCTACAAATTGAAGACAGAAAAGTCAAGAATCTAAAACACAAGAGACTAGTTCTAGTCAAAGTGAAGTGGGACTCCAAAAGAGGACCTGAATACACATGGGAGCTCGAGTCAGAAATGCAAAGGAAATATCCGCATTTATTTCAATAGATCTCGAGGACGAGCTCTAAAACAAGGTGGGGAGAATGTAACAACCCTCGGTAAAACCAACACCCTCATTATATTTTGTATACCCTATTATATCTTAAAATATTCCAATATATCTCATATTACACCCCTTATGTGAAAACCAAGCCCAAATTATGTTATAGTTTATAAAATAAATCAAAAACAAGAAATAGTAAGCTGAGGCGGGCCGCGTAGGACCTTACCTCAAGCTTACGCGGGCCGTATCAGTGTTTAAAACTGATACCGTTTATTCCTTTAGTTCATACGGGCCGCGTAATACTCTTCATAAGCTCACGCGGGCCGCGCGAACTCATAGAACGTGGATACACCAGATGCCGACACGTGTCGACATCGTGTCAAGTCTACAAGCTGACCCAGCTAAGCTATATGTTGACCGCATGTTGATGCGGGCCGCATAAGGCTTAGCCTTACCTTATGCTTGCCGCCTAAAAGTCGTATTTCACAACTATAAATAGCAGGCATCAGTTTACGATTTCCGTCGCTCATTCACAATTCTCAATCTCGAATTCTGAAGTATTAGAAATAATATTTGGGTATTATACCCCTAATTAACGAGGTTCTGCTCCGTTGTTGTAACACCCCAAAACCCGAATGTTTATAATTATCGTATGTCCTATATGACTTAGCATGAAATAAATGATTAGGCTATTTTACCTAGTTAAAATGTATGGCCAAAACTATTAAATGACGAAAGTTGTGCCAATGATGTTAAATGGTAAACACGAGGGGCTAGATGGTAAAAAATGAAAGTTGAGTTATTAAAAGAAAATAACAACACACACAAACACACATTCGTGTGTGTTCTAGATCAATCAGGAGCTCCCAAAGGAGCCAAACCCTAGCTCAACCTTAAATGATCAAATTGAAGGGTAAATCGAAGCTTAAATCAATGGATAAACATGGATTAATGATCACCATCACAAGAGGATCATAAGGTATGTCTTAAATTCTAGATTGGTGATCTTCCACGAAGTGGGTTATGTTCTAATCCGTGAATTGGTATGAAATTGAGTATGAACATGTGTTAGAATCATCATCTATAACAGGAATTATGCATGGTTTGGGCGAATTTGATGTTTTTGGGGTGAAACCCATTTGTTATGATAAGGATGAGGGCTTGAATGATCACCTATGTCCAATTCTTGTGTAATATAGATGAATTTTGATATGTATAATGTATTCTTGTTAGAGGAATAGAAAGAAATGTGATACTAGTATGTTTGATGTTTATGTATGAATGATTCATGTTGATTAGTAGAAGGATTTGGATGAATTATGTATGAGATTAGAAGGATATGCATGAACTAGTTGTACATTATGCTTAGGAGGTAGTACACACATCAAAAGTTTGATGAAATTATGAGGAATTTAAGATTAGATCACTTGTAAGTGATTAACAAAGTAGTTATGAAGTGGGTTTTGATGATACGATAGAAATGATGATATGTTTGTGTTAATGATGTTTGGAATCATACATGTGTGTGAATGTTTAAAGAAATCGGATAAGAAATGATAGATTAGCATGTTATAAGGTTGAATGATAAATTCCATGTAAGATCCGTGTAATGAAAAGGTTGTGATGAATAATGAATAAGCTAACTATCTTGAGAATGATATATGATAGTTGATACTTGATAAGCGATGTGGAAGCTTGGAAAAGAAGCGGGTCAAACGGGACTAATGCGCATGGGAAGCATATTCGGATGCTATGTAAGTTAAGCTTACACCCTCCTTGTAGAATACCTATTCATTTTATAGATTATGAATATGATAAGTTTATAAATGAGGTATGAAGTTCCGACAAGTTTTGATATGGGTCGAAACATGTGTTCATGAAAAGAAACTAAGTTTGATGGTTAAAAAGGGATAAAAGGGTATTATGGTAATTTTGGTTGCAAGTTAACAAAGTAATAAGTTACATGGATGGGATGACGAATAACTAACATCCCACAAGGATAAAATGGACATTTAGACTTAACGGGTCAAACGGTGAAGATGTCACCCTTTGGCGTTATCGACTAATGAATTTCTTTGTTAAGTATTATGAATTTGTAGAATGTATAGAAAAAGGATTTGCGTTGCTATTTTCTAGCAATTCAGCGGATGAAGTATTAGAACGGGTCATAGCTTTGATCCGAGCCAAGTATGTACAATTACCATTGTAGATAAGTCGCATGATCGGTAAATTATGAAATGAAGTCTTTAGTAGTAAAGGATGGGTCAAAGTTGACAAAAACGCCCTTGATGGGTAAAACGAGCAAATTGTCCTAAAAGTTGATTACAAACAAGCTATTTGATTAAATGAATGTTTTGAAAAAATACGAAAGCGAGAAGTATGATTTTCGTAAGCTAAGGACCTTAAAATGCGCAAATACCCTTAACGGGTCAAAATAAGCTCTTGAGCGAAAATGGGTCAAGAGGATGCAAAACATCCGAGAACTTAATCTTTTATGATAGACAATGTTGAAACTATAGGGTTCATGAGGAATTTAGGTCAAACAATCAAGTTATGTTGATGAATGCATGAACGGGTCGAATAAGTGAAAGCGGGTATATAAATCCGAGAGCTTTAAGTCAATAATTTCCTTAAACCGGATGTTGGATTTCAAGTTTATATGATAGAATGTGAATTTACAAGCATGTAGGAAGAAACGGGAGGTTAAACGGGTAAACGGTTCAAAAGTTATGCGCGTTTTAGTGCGTACGGACGACGAAACGGAACTGCAGAAAAATGCAATTTCAAGAGGGGGTCGCCGACGGGTATGGGGGCGTCGCCGACGGGCACGGGAAAGTCAGTTTTTTGCTGACGGGTTATTTGTCTGTCTACGGGATTTTTGGGCTACAGGCTTTTGCAAGGGCCGTCGCCGACGGCCTCCCCATGTTCAAAAACCTGAAAAATGTTTTCTAAGTTGATTTGGGTATAGTAGGCTTCGGTTTATCATTCGTGGACCACGACGGGCCTCCCAAACAAGATTTTGATCATTCCTTTGACGTTTATGGGCTATAAATCAAAGTCTAAGTCCCATGTAATTAACGTATGAGTATGTAAGAAGTATGCAAGATCTTGTACGTGTATGTAGATGTAGATGTGTAATTATGTATATATGGAAGATATGTATGAGTATATACATGAATGTAGAGACGTACGAATGTAGGTACGTATATAGAAGCGTATTTATGTATATATGAAGATACGTAGGATAGTATGTATATAGGTGAAGGCGTAGGAATGTATGTACATATGCAGATGAGTATTTATGTATGTATGGAAGTATGTGTGATCGTATGCATGTATGTAAAGACGTAGGAACGTAGGTACGTATGCAGATGTGTATTTATGTATGTATGAAGATATGTATGAGTGTAGGCATGTATGTAGAGAGGCATGGATGTATGCACGCACGTGTATATGTAGGTATGATTTTGGATACGTTGAGTGTTAATGATATTAATTGTGTGCCTGGAAAACAAAGATTTATGCAGGTACATTATTGAAGGCTCACCAGGGAATGGATATGCGAATGATATGCTTAAAATTAGAGAGAAAGCTGAATGGAAAGTGTACATGTATTGAATCTTGTTTATGTATTGTGTACTAATGTGATGAATGTATGTAGTGAGTGCAGGTTGTACGAATCACGGGCGGTTATCACGAGGAATAAAGATCGAAGACCGAGTCACAAGATAGATTGTACGGGAATAATTGAGTATGTACTATTAGTAAACAAGACTTATGCTTGATTTTTGTAAAAGATACATATTAAGACGAACTTTCAAGTAAGTCCAGACGTTTGTAATGAAAGAAATTTTATGGCACGAATTTCCGCTGCGACTTTTTGTCAAATACGAATTAGGGTCTTACAGTTGTAAGTATTATAACCCCAGTTTCATAATAGTTACGCTGCCCGATTGATTTAGGGTTCCGTAACAACTGTCGTGGTTCTGCCCGACGTAGTTGTTGGAATACCGTCTCGGGGAGGGTATCATTAATATTTTCAAAGGGTTATGATACTAACCAATGTACATTTGTATAAATTATAGATTATATCCAGGAAACCCTTACGAAAAGCCTAAGACAGCAATGTGAGTTTATCCTCTTTTTGTTAATCTTTTTGTAATATTTTACAAAACCTTAAATGTTTTACAATGCGATTAAGCGGTGATTGAGTCTTTGTAGCTCTTCAATTACTGCCGGTATTATGGGGTTTTGTATACAAAATTTACTACGAGTAGTAGTAAGTCTGAATGACAGTGCATTACCATTGGACGACGAGTTAGCCAATGGGTAATTTGACCATAGCCATAGATCCGGTCGAGTGGCAAATATTGAATGAGTAATTGTGTAGAAATAAACAATGTGATCGCTCTCAATACTGTTTTAATTGATAAAATGTTTCTTGATTAAACTGGGATTCACTCACCAGTATTTCCGACTGACAAATGTTTTTAAAACACGTTACAGGTAACACAATGTGAACAGCCAATTAGTGAAAAACCAGCTGGAGAGCACTGAAGGCTTGGGAAAATGTGGCTATAAAAGTTACCTAATAAACGATGTTTTAAATTCAATAAAATAGGGGTTGTCCCTATAAATGTATTGTAATAAGAAACTTGGGTTTTGCCCATGTTATTATTAATATCAAATATGGTGGTTTTACTCTGATAAACATTTCCTAACTACGGTCCTGATGTAAATTCCGCTGCAAGATTAAACAAACTGATACCACCACAACTGAGCTCGCGTCCGCCCGTTCCCGGGAATCAGGGATCGGGGGTTGCGACTGTTTCAGCATCTTAATCTTTCTTAGCCCCTGCAAAGCATTACAAATGTGAAAACCACATCCTGTGTCAAACACCCATGTTTTGCCAGAAAAAGAAAAGATTTCAATAACAAATATACCTGAGGACTCTCCTCCTGAAGCCTTGGTTTGCTTCAGTTCAGCCAAATACTTAGGACAGTTTCTCTTCCAGTGCCCAATTTCATTACAATGAAAACATTTGGCATCCTTCTGAGACTTCTTGTTTGCAACAGATTTGCCCTTTGCCCTTTCCTTTGCCCTGATGGCCCTTTTTCTTGGTGTTAGGTTTCTTGATCTGACCCTCCTTGATCATCAGCACTGGTGCAGTCTTGCTGGGTATATTCACCTCAGCAGTTTTGAGCATCTGATGCAGCTCTGCAAGTGTCTTCTCCATCCCATTCATATTGTAGTTCATAGTGAACTGATCATACGACTTGGGCAATGAGTTGAGGATAATATCTCCAGCTAACTCATCACTCAAGGGGGATTCCAGACGAGCCAAGTGATCAACATATGCCTTCATTTTTAGCACATGAGCGCTAACTGTTGTACCCTCTTGCATACGAGTGGTTATCAGTGATCTCATCACATCAAACCTTTCATGACGAGCCTTCTGTTGGAACATTTCTACCAGGTGCTCATTCATCTCGTATGCCATCATATCCTCCATGGACTTTTGAAGTTCAGGGATCATTGATGCCAGCATCAGACATGAGACTTTCATAGAGTCATCATAATGCTTTGCATAGTTTCTGTATGCAACACTTTGCTGATTGATGGGTTCATCAGGGAGTGGCGTATCAAGAACGTACAGTTTGTTCTCCGCTTTGAGAACAATTTTCAAATTGCGGTGCCAGTCCATGAAGTTGGATTGGTTAAGTTTGTCCTTCTCTAAGATGGACTTGAGAGAGAATTGGGAGGATTTGTTTTCGTTTGACATCTTCAAAATTCAAAATTAATTAATTAGTATTTTATGTTTTAAATATCTTAATATAATTTTATGACCCAAAAACAAAAATTTTAATTAAGACGAGACCCTGATTCATCAAAACACAGTGAACTGTCTAAAGCACTACCCACTGGTATGATTATGTAGGTAAACAACGATTGTTAATTGTGTCCACTACACAACTCTCCATTTGGGGTTTTCGTTTAAAAGCGAAGTATGTTTAACCCCAACTATGCCCACTTGTCAAACAAGTGATGTTTTGTCCTTTACTATTAACTGTAACACCGGCCTATGTTACACAGGAAACGCGATGATTACCTTCTTTCATGATGGACTCCCAGATGCAGGGTATGGCACTAACATTTGGGTTCGATTTAGAATGAAGTGTTAATTTGTTAAGGGTGGCATAAAACATCAATTTAAAATTTGGGATTTATTTTAATATTTATCAAAATATTTTGAATAACTCGTAGCATGAGGCGAGTTATACAATGGTTTATAAAATCCAATTTTATTTGATTCGTAATAATAGGAACTCATTTCCACACTCGACTCGATATAGTTTTAAATACCCTATTAAACTATGTTGGTCGTTATATCGCGAATAATCTTGTTTTAAATTTTAATAAAACTCTTTTATTAAATTTACTTTTTAGTTTTATAAAACTTGTTTTAATAAAACTGTTAATAAAACTGTTGTCTTGATTGTAAAATTATTTAGTTTTGGGTTATCTATATTATTTACGATAAATAAAACACAACCACACAATAATAAATAATTGAATCGAGCCCCTAGTAGGTTGCCCGTTTCGTTTTAGCCAGAAACGAAACGAACTAGTCTAAAGGGTTTCAAAATCTAAAATTGAAATCTCCCACTTGACCCGCGATCTCTATCTTCATGGTACCTGTTCGCCATTTATCTTTATCTTGATATTGTACTTTTGAGATTACAATAAGATTTGTAATTACAATAAAACAAATCTAATCTAATCCTATCTATTACATCGGATCCATTATCCGCCAAAAAATACAAATAAAAAAATAAAATTATTACATCGGATCCAAATATCCGCAAAATAATACAAACCAAGATAAAATAAAATAATAAAATGCAACAAACACAACCATGACAAGGGTCGTAACCTAGGGCTCGATTCACTTCACAATCCAAAGACAACCAAAAGTTTTGATCTTTTGTCAAAAAAACTTTTGACAAATAAAACATAGATCAAAATTTATATCCTTTACCATCTATACGCGTGTAACCGTGGCTCTGATACCACTGTTGGGAATCAGTGGTTCAAAATAGCGGAAGCGGTTTATATATAAAACTCATTAAGTCCGATTTTATATATAAAAACTCATAGTTAAATTTATTAACCCGGTTAATAAATATTCCCAATCAGGATCAAGATTACACACGTATAAACAAATAAATAAACAACCATAGAGAGTTTAGTAATCAACCTTTGACGACTACACCGGGATTGTAACACGCGGGTTACAACGAATCCTCGCTAGTAGAAAGTTCAGAAAAATTAATGCTCGAGCAAAAATGTCAAGGAGGTTAGGTATGGGTTTTTGGCATTTGAATGAGTTTCATTCTTTTTGGTTTTTCATTCCTTTCATCTGCACGGTCTTGTGCCTCTTTAAATCAAATTGGATTCAATTATTTATTTAGTAAGTGCTCAATAATTTTCTCATAGTGGCCAACTCACAAAGTAGTCTGCCATTATCAACATGTAGTGGGCAAATACAAAATGATAGGATTGCCGACAAAAAGAAGCCAAAAAAAATATGATTGAGTTATAATATAACATTTATCAAATAGTCTAATATTTGATACATTATATTTATAAAACTCAATCTTACGCCAAACCCCTGAGATTATACTCTTATAACCTTCTTAACAATAATCTAATTAATATTAAGTCCCTCGAGTTCAAATATTATTATTTCAGAAATAATAACCCACCTTTCGTGAACATATACGATTCGTGTACCAACATGTAACTCTTCGGATCGTACCGAGTTGGTTACGTTGACATTTAATTACATCGGACATATATCTCCAACAATATCCTTTTTTGGATGGATAATTGGCTTGATGTTGGACCTCTTAAAGATATTTTTAAAGAACTTTTCAAAGTTGCTAGAAATAAAGAAGCCACTGTTTCGGATTACTGGGATGGGGCCACACAAGCTTTATGGAGGTGTAGTTGAGATTGTGAGAATTTGGACGTGGTACAAACCCAACAATTGGGCTCTTTAAAACAGATTAATGAAATCACAGTAATACTATCAAATAACATTAACGAAAGATAAGTTACAGTACAATCCAATTCACAACAACAAATATCAAACAATATGAAAATGACCGTTTGGGTTCAGCAGGCAGAACTAGCCCAAAAATTTAGGGGTATCCCATTTTTTTTATTTTTTAGACCAGGGGTATACTTTGTATAACAGAGACGAAGTTGATGAGTATTTTTACACTACGAAAACAGCGTTAAGGGTATTTTTACATTACAGAGACGGGGTTGAGGGATAGCCCGTACTACCCCTACTAATATTCTAAGTCCGCCCTTGTTGGAATTGGTGACCCAATAACAAAGATAAAACCTGTAAAAACGCCTGAGATTTAAAAATCACAAGTTCAAATCCCACAACTAAAAGAAAAAACCAACAATATGAATTACGTAACTTTTCAAAAAGTTAAATTCATAAAACGTGTAGTTTAATTGACTTAGAGGTACACAAAACAAAAACCGGGTATTTAAACCGAACCAAAACCGTTTTGGCAACCGGTTTGGACCATAACCGTTTAAGAAGCCGGTTTTTAGTCTCAACTGAAATCGTTGCTGGAAACTTCTAGCGTTTCCTCATTTACAAATAACCAATCATCGTTCTCCTTTCTCCATCCTTAAAATCACATTCTCTGTGTAGCCTCCAATTTTACACTGTTTAATCGAATCATGGCGACCGCATCAGGTACATTTTTATTTATTTAATTAACTAAACTCCTCAAATATATTTCATTTTACGTGAAACTGTTTAACTCAATGCTGTTGTTGGTTCCTTATGTTCTGATGATTCCTTTATGCTACAGTTGTGCCTTTGCAATGTTTATAGATGCCTTTTGTTCTTCAGATTAGGGTTTTCTTACATAATAACTTCATACGAACACTTTTTTTTTTTTACCAGAACTACATGAGGCGCACCTTCGTTCACCTGATGCATTTTCTTCAGCCCCTTGCGCTCCTCAGGCGCGTTATTTTATGTTCAAGGAGTTGACGTTTTCTGTAGTGATCCTAGTCTGTTGTAATTTGATGCTTGGTTTTTAAAAGCACCAGTGGGGGAGGGGGGGGGGGGGACTTATATACCCAAAAAATTTCTATAGAACCGGGGGTCGAAAACGTATATACCAAAAATTTCTATACGAAAGCTACATACATAACACTACCGAGCGAAAAGTCCCCCCCCCCCCCCCCCCCCCCCCGGCCCCTTCTAACCTTCGCCCCTGAAAAGCACGCAACAGGAGTCCATAATGCGCTGATGAGATCGCACCAACTGCAGCGATGCAATTCGATTCAATATGTAGTCTGATGCGACACATTATGCAGTTGACCAATATCTGAACAAGTTAGACCATTGGTTGTGCAATGGGTTGAAGTATATGAACAAATTAGACCATTGATTTAACAAATATGACCAGAGATGATGAGAATATATTATATTATATTTTAGTGTTTAAAAGTTAACAATATAAAATACTATTTATCATTTTTAACATGCCAAGTTACATCAAAACAGAAGGTAGACGGCCAACAAGTTGCGCCGCCACCCCTTTCTGAATTGCAAACCCTAACCTTCCAAGGACAACCCCTGCCCCCTGGGGTTGAATAATTGCTGTGGATGACCCGTTGGACCCTAGTCAAGAAGTGGATAGCTTCTGGCGCTAGGAAGCCAAATGTATCAAAGGCAAAAGGGCGCGCATTGCGCATCACGCATCGGCTTTGGAGATCAAAATGAATTGGAGTCCCACACAATTTTTAACACCAAAATATGATGGTTGGGAAGAATTGTGATTCGCAATATCTTTGCCTTACTCATGGAGTGCAGTTGAGTTATGTTGAAAAGAATACGGTAACCCCTTGTTGCATATGGCACAAGATGTCAATACAAGCTTTTTGATCACCCTGTTATATTCTTTTATAATGTTACCTTGGAAAATTGTACCGTCTTCCTTTTTCCAGTTTATTGATGATGTACATTGTATCTGTTTTTATTTCAGTGGCGTTCAAATCCCGAGAGGATCACCGGAAGCAGATGGAACTAGAAGAAGCACGAAAAGCTGGACTTGCACCTGCTGAGGTTGATGAAGATGGAAAGGAAATTAATCCACATATTCCTCAGTATATGTCATCTGCTCCTTGGTATCTTAATGCAGAGAGACCGGTAGGTTATTATTATTATATATTTATATACATTTTTCTTTGTACACCTCTGTAGAGGTCAGATTATTGAAACTTTTGCTTCTTACAGAGTTTAAAACATCAAAGGAAATGGAAATCAGACCCAAATTATACAAAATCATGGTATGACAGAGGTGCAAAAATATTCCAGGCTGACAAGTATAGAAAGGGTGCATGTGAAAAGTAAGGAAATTGTCTTGTAACTAGTAATTTTGCCCGTTGCGCATTGCGGCGGCGTCGAAACGTAAAATAACTTGAATTTATACTGTCTAATGAAAGCATATTATATTTGACCCGACTCGTTTCCGAACAAAATTTACGTCAAAACGTAAACCAATTGGAAACGTACATAAAAATCATGAAAACGTATTACATTTGACCTGATTTATTTCCGAAAAAAATACTTTGAAACGTAAACAACTTGAATTTATACCGACACGTATATGGATTTAAGCCCGTACGAAAATAGTGCTTTTATAAGTTAAATAATGGGAAACTTGAAACTTTAGAAACTCGTAACCCTCAAAGTGACATTTTACAAATTTTTTATAAAATTGAGGGGGTGTAAGTGTCAATGCTAAAAGTTGAGGGGAGTGAAGTACATAAAAAACAAAAATCAAACTAAAAAAAAACACTATAGGACAAAAGCTACTGTAGCTTTTGTTCCCTGATTTGATTTATATAAGGTGAAGTTTGCGCTACTTGTCACACGTCTGTAACGTTTGTATATAATTATCACAGTTGTGGAGCCATGACGCACACAGCGAAGACATGCATGGAGAGGCCACGAAAGCTAGGTGCAAAATGGACAAGTAAAAATATCGCACCGGACGAGAAAATAGAGACTATTGAGCTAGATTACGATGGGAAAAGGGATAGGTGGAATGGTTACGATGCTGCATCATACGCTCATGTTATTGAAAGATACGAAGCTAGAGATGAAGCTAGAAAAAAGTACTTGAAAGAACAGCAGCTTAAGAAGCTAGAAGAGAAGAATAAAAGCGAAAATGCAGACAGTGATGATGAGGACAACGAAGATGCTTTAAAGGTGGATGAAGCCAAAGTTGATGAAAGTAAACAGATGGATTTTGCAAAAGTTGAGAAGCGTGTGCGTACTACCGGTGGTGGCAGCACAGGAACTGTTAGGTGAGTCCCACTCCTCATCCTTTAATAATTATTATGGTATGTTTATCAAATAAATATCGTCTATGTATAATGTATAGGAACCTGCGTATTCGAGAAGATACAGCAAAATATCTGCTTAATCTTGATGTCAATTCCGCTCACTATGATCCTAAAACTCGATCCATGCGTGAGGATCCGCTTCCAGATATGGACCCAAATGAAAAGTTTTACGCTGTGAGTTGCCTTGATAGTATTATTAGGCGCCTCTAAATGAATCGAACGTTCACGAACTGTTTGGCGAGACGTTCGTTTACTTAAATAAACGAATGAACATGGACACACGCTTTGTTCGTTCATATATGTTCGTGAACGTTTGTTTATGTTCGTTCATTTATGTTCGTTTATTTACGCTCGTTTATGTTCGTTTAAATTTAAAAATACATAAGTAGTTATATCCATATAAATACAAACATTAAACGGGATTTCTAAATACTCATATAATAAATTACTAACTAGTAATTGGGCTTTATAGTAATAAAAAATGGGCTTTTGAATTGAAGTAATCACTAATTTATATAAAAAACTACATTATATTCGTTTATGTTTGGTCAATTATGCTCATTTGTGTTCGCTAGGTTTATTAAAGAGTAAATTACAAGTTTTGTCCTTTATGTTTACATCAAATTGCAGCGCCTGCAATTTGATGTAAACATAAATGACAAAACTTGTAATTTACTCTTTATTAAATTATGTTCATGTAGGTTTTTTTGTTTATGTTCGTTTACGTTCATGAACTGTTCATTTAGGTTATAAACGAACCCAAACATGCTCATTTTCTTAATGAACGAACATGAAAAAAAAAATTTGTTCGATATGTTCGTGTTAGGGTAAAGTTAAATGAACGAACACGAGCATACCCACATTGTTCATTCGGTTCATTTACAGGCCTAAGTATTATGTTGCAGGATTATATGTATTAAATCAATATATCTTACAAAAATGTATGTATTATCATTGTAGGGTGATAATCAAAACAGAATAAGCGGTCAAGCGTTGGAGTTCAAGCAGCTAAATATACACGCATGCGAAGCATTTGAAAAAGGGAACGATGTGCACATGCAAGCTGCTCCATCTCAAGCAGAATTATTGTACAAAAACTACAAAATTAATAAAGAAAAACTCAAGTCCAAAGTGAAAGAAACCGTTCTCGAAAAGTACGGCAATGCGGCTAGTGAAGAACCTTTTCCGAGGGAACTTCTACTGGGACAAAGTGAAAGAGAAGTCGAATACGACCGTGCTGGTAGGATCATAAAGGGCCAGGTACGTTTTAAAATTTCCGTTTTTTATATGTATGTTATTAAGGATTATTTGAAATATAGATACGGGTGACGGGTCTGTGGTTTTGCAGGAAATGGCGCTACCGAAGAGCAAATATGAAGAAGATGTTTACATTAATAATCATACAGCGGTTTGGGGCTCATGGTGGAAGGATCATCAGTGGGGATACAAATGCTGCAAACAGTTCGTTAGGAACAGTTACTGTACAGGTGCTGCGGGAATAGAAGCTGCTGAAGCTGCAGCAGATCTAATGAAGGCCAACATTGCTCGTAAAGAGGCTTCTGAAGGTTCGCTTTTTACTTTCACGTATGTGTTTGTACTTCTTTTCTTATATAAGTAGAGGGGTAATTATTACGATTAACTACTGAATGGGTCATTTGGGTCCTCTTTTATTTTGTAAGGGTCAAATGGGCCAAACCATAAGATTTAGCGAGAAAGGAAACAGATCAATTTGGTGGAATGTAGACCGTAGTGTAATATTAATGCATACAGCATCTTAATTTACTAGTGCAAAAAATTGGATAAATGGTGTATAAATTTGGTTTTTCTAAATTTTAATAATTTTTAACGCACTAGTTAACTATACAAAAAGTTAAAAGTTTGGTCAGAGTTCGGGTTATAGCCCAACCTGACCAGTGTATACTAGTACAATAAGTTGCCTCTATTTATTCTTTACATGACTTATCTGTTTTGCCAACCTAATCCCTTTTTCTCTTCAATAGATCATAATAACACTAATTCCTTGAAATCCTTTTTAATTTGCCAACTAATAATGTATCTTAGTTTTTAAAAATTGAGTTTTGCTAAACATAGACCTACGTACTGTTTAAGAGGCAAGGGCATGCATAAATTGCTGTACTTTAAATATTAGGCGTCAACCACCTTGAGATGTTATGTTTAAAGTAGAATATTTGATGCATCTCCCTAGCTCTTAAACATAGCCCTAAGCTATGAATCGCAGCACTTCTAAAAAAACGAGAAAATGTTTCTATTTTTTTTTTTCTTTGCTTTCTTCTATTATGTACCAACTATCATATTATCATTCCATTCAATCATTTGTCATTCCATTCCGTCCAACCAATCAAGCCACCTACTTATACGGTCCATCGGCATACATATATGTTGAAGCTTTTACCAGATACATGTTAAATCTATAGACTAATCTTCATTTCCTTTTGTGATTTATCCATGTTGCTTGTCATTGCCAGAAAAAAAGGTTGAAATTCATCTGCTTATGATTTGATTTGGCTTCACAGATGTTATTGCTCCAGCCGAAGAGAAGCAGCTTGCGACATGGGGAACCGAAATACCTGACGACTTAGTTTTGGACCAAGCAAAACTTGCTGAAGCACTTAAAAGAGTGAGCTCTATAATGACTATGCTCTTAATTATTCCTATGTTTTTTACATCACTCACTCCCTAAATGTGCAAGCATGAGGAAGTTCTTAATGTAATTAGCATATCCAGAACATCAAATTATAGTCGCTTCCGCTCGTTAATAGTTTTTATCATACGGGTGCCATTATAAGAGTAGCTGGCTATTAAGCAAATGGCCAAAATGCCCTTGGGTTTATCTCTTACATCCGCGTTAAATCGACTTTAATGAAATTGAACTGAACCTCATTGGAAGTGATTGTATGTGGTTGATTTGGTAACTTAACACGCTTTCTAACAACAGAAATTGTTGCATTTGTTAGACATCAAAAGCTACTTTCTTATGATTAAATCTTTAGCAAGTTATTATAACTGATACCATTCGATTTCTATCGAACTGTATAGGAGGACAAGAGAAGGAAAGAAGAAAAAGATGAAAGGAAACGCAAATATAATGTCAAGTGGAATGATGAGGTTTGTGTAACAAAAGAATTACTTTGTTGTTAAATAATTTATTTTTGTGATTTTTTGAACTCATTAATTATTATAAATTTCTAAAAAGAGGGGGTGAATTAGGGTTTGTGGGTGGGGCTGCCTTTTTTCACCACACTAAATATTACTCGTTTTAACTTGAACCAGTTTTGACCCTTTACCCAACCCGCCAACAATTTGTACCGGTTTTGACCCGTTACCCAACCCACCCATTATTACATCAGGGTGGGCCCCCTGTTTCACCGCACAGGCGCACACTAATCGTTACACACTTTTAACATGAACAATTGATGACTTGTTACCCAACCCACCCATTTTTCAACTTATAATATCACACATGACGGTTGGCTCATGCAATGGAAGCTAAGTGCTTGATCGTTTAAACATTATATGCCATTTCAGGTGACAGCTGAAGACATGGAAGCATATAGGATGAAGAAAGTTCATCATGACGACCCAATGAAAGACTTCCTAAACTAAGTTGTGTCCAGAATGTATAATTATGCAGTTATTGTCGTTGTAAGTACTTCGACTGAATTCTAGCTTTTTTGACAGTCGACGAGACATAATGAACACCTCTCATTAATCATTATGGCTAGACTGGGTGCACGACAATAAGTGACTTTTATATGTTTGGTGTGGTTTTTGGGTAATCTGTTGACATTTCACCTAGCTTTTCTGTTAAAAAACGGTTAGCGAGTTTATGAAGTGGTTATTCGAGTCCTTGCAAGCATGTGGATTGTAGGGTGAAAGGCATCATGGATTGACTCTCACATGTTGAAACGACTAGGGCTGTAAACGAACCGAACGATTAAGGAAATAAATGTGTTCACGAACGGTTCATGAACACTTACCGAACGAGATTTTATGTTCGTGTTCGTTCATTAAGGAAATGAGTGTGTTCGCGAACGGTTCGCGAACACAAATAAATTTGGCGAATGTGACGAAGGATAACGTTCGCGAACACAAATAAATTTGGCGAATGTGACGAAGGATAAAGGTGGATGGCCTAGAGAGTAGCACTAGAACTTGAATTCCTTATTGTGGAACGAATGTCAATCGTATTCGTCGATGTAAATAATAAGAAATGAAAGTGAAATGGTGCATAAACAAGATTAAATATGGTTTTTTTAGTTTAATTTTTAGGGTAATAAAATAATATAAGTTTAATTATATAAAAAAGTATAGATAAAATATACGAAAGTATAAAAATCTTTCATTAAAAGACAAACATGCGAACAAAAACGAACGCAAATGAACGAATGTTCACGAACACCTTACCGAACGTTCACGAACACAATTGAACGAACTTGACCTTTGTTCATGTTCGTTCATTTAATTAATCGAACGAAATTCCTTGTTCGTGTTCGTTCGTTTATTAAACGAACGAACATAAACTAACTTCCCGCCGAACGGTTCACGAACTGTTCGCTGAACGTTCGGTTCGTTTACAGCCCTAGAAACGACCACATGTTTGCATACCAGTGTCATTATTTTGTGGAAGAATTTTTAACATGTCAAAACTACTATTGAACGATTTGTTTAATCGGTTTACAAAAATTATACATTTTGGGTTAATTTAACGATGTTTTCTTCAAGATTTACAATTAACCACTTGAATTATCATCTAAAGTTATTTACACATGATCATAAGTTAACCACTTAATTGTGTTTACAAAAGCAAACTCGGTCATGGGTCAATGTTGACCGATTATGGTAAAAATCACTAATCATGAAAACTGTATATCAAACTAAACTAGTTTAGGAAGTATTAAACCTTTCGAACACCGATTCTTGTATCAAAGATCGTAATATCGTCTGTTAAGGGGGACACCCGCCCACCCAAAGCTGAACCTGGGTACACCCCTAATTCCACAATGGATGTAAAGAAAATTCTAAGGGTGCACGGGGCGTTCTTCGGGGAGTGGTTCGGTGAGCCTAGTCACCGATCGGGAACACCGCCGCCATCCAAGTGGGGACCCGAATCGGTGATAGGTTTCGGTGGAAAGTTACCGAAGAGAGGGAGGAGAGAGGGAGGAGATGGGCCAATCAAAAATTTTCTTTTTTTTTTTTTTTTTTTTAATAAAAAACCAATTCACCTAAGAGGGGAGTGCCGCCATCAAAATGGGGTGTTAGGGGAGTTTAAGAGGGGAGTTGACGTGGCACTGATTGATTGGTTGGGCGTAAGAGAGGGGACTCACCTCTTAGGTGAGTGCCCCTTACACCCTAATAAGTTGCCGGCGACTCTAGCGAACCAAATAGGGCTGTAAACGAACCGAACGAACACGAACGAGGCCTTGTTCGTGTTCGTTCGTTAAGGAAATAAATGTGTTCATGAACGGTTCATGAACACTTACCGAACGAGATTTTATGTTCGTGTTCGTTCATTAAGGAAATGAGCATGTTCACGAACGGTTCACGAACACAAATAAATTTGGCGAACGCGATGAAGGATAAAGGTGGATGGCCCAGAGAGTAGAACTAGAACTTGAATCCCTTATTGTGGAACGGAGGTAGATCATATTCGTCGATGTAAATAATGAGAAAAGAAAGGGAAATGGGCATAAACAAGGTGAAAGAAGATTTCCTAGTTTAATTGTTAGGGTAATGATATAAATAAAAGTTTAATAGTATAAAAAGTATAGATAAAATATATGAAAGTATAAAAATCTTTAATTAAAACACAAACATACGAACATAAACGAACGCAAATGAACGAATGTTCACGAACACCTTACCGAACGTTCACGAACAAAATTGAACGAACGAGACCTTTGTTCATGTTCGTTCATTTAACTAATCGAACGGAATTTCCTGTTCATGTTCGTTCGTTTATTAAACGAACGAACATAAACGAACTTCCCGCCGAACGGTTCACGAACTGTTCGCTGAACGTTCGGTTCGTTTACAGCCCTAGAACCAAACACTCCCTTATGTATATTAAGATGAACTTCAGTTAAAAATTAACACTTAAAAGACACTTATGAACTCTCAACCGTAAACTTTTCCCTATGCACTATTCCAAGCATTTAAAAAAATAACTTGGTAATTTATAAAAAAATAATTACATCACAATATAAAATATTGAACTTAGTAATACATCATTCCATCATCGGGACAATTGCTTATTTCCCTTAAAAAACTGCTTAATTGTGTATTTACCCAACTTAAAATTAAAATTGCATATATCCTCTTTATTAACTATTAAAATTGCATATATCCCCTTAACTAATAAAATTGCAAATTTACCCATTTTGATTTATTTCATTAAAACAAGTTTTTACCCTTATTTTTACTAAAACTTAAAAAAATACATACTTATTCATTTTTACTAGTTTTTATAGATTTTTACTAGTTTAGCGGTTTATTTCAGTGTTTAAGTTTTAGTAAAAATAGTAAAATGAAGAAATATGTATTTTTTAAAGAATTGTGAAAAATTCACAAGTAAAAATAAATAAATTTGTATTTTTTTAAGTTTTAGTAAAAATTAGGGTAAAAATGTCATTATATAACTTGTTTTTAATAAAATAAATCAAAATGGGTAAATTTGCAATTATATTAGTTAAAGAAGGGGATATGTGCAATTTTAATACTTAAGTAAAGGGATATTTGCAATTTTAATTTTAAATTGGGTAAATACGCAAATAAGTAGTTTTTTAGAGGGAAATATGCAATTATCCCTAAATCATTTTATTAATTCTCAATAAAAATCACATTTGGATTTTGGAGTGTGACGTCGGGCTTGCCACATTTTGATATCAACATGTAATTTCAGACCTTTTATTAGATGCATTTATATATTCATTAAAAATTCCTTTTGTTTCCTTTTTTTTTTTTTATGTATAATTTACTTTTTTATTTGAATTTCAATTAACAGGGCAAATTACATAAGAATAGCAGGTAGACGAGCAACAAACTGCGCCACCATCCCTTTCTGAATAGAAAACCCTAATCTACTAAAAACAAAGCCTCGCCCCTGAGGGGTCGAAAAGTTGCTGTGGACTACACGCTGAACTTTGGACAAGAAACGAACTGCCTCTGGCGCCAAAGAGCCAAACGTGTCAAACGCTAGGGGGACAAAGGCATGCTGATTATCCTCACAAGCTTTCGCGTGCTTTTCCACCTTCTTCGACTCTGCTTTCAGTACCGCTTGCCCCGCCATAAACCCATTTTCCCGAAACCCGGCTAGGGGGGATACACCTGTGAGATCGACACAAGCATGTTTCCCGCCCTCCCAACAAAAAACTAGCACGTCAGCCGGGCGTAGAGTGGATCTCCCCTTCGACGGGTCTGTAAGAAAATTCACCGGTGCCTCTTTCTTTGCCGAGATCCCTGCTCGTCTGAGAATATCCATTAACGCGTCTCGAACAAAGTCATGTCGATACTTAAACCCCGGCAACTCTCTACAGTGTAACGCATGCTCCCCGTATTTATCCAGGCATGCTTTCCGGCAGACTGGGCAAGTTTCGTCATTCGGGAACATGGGGATCATCAAACGGTACTTAAGGATTGATCGGTATTCCACCGCTGACATACGTTGACCCAAACCTTCAATAGGAATAACAGTTAAGAAATCTTGAGCGTGAGGCCTCTGTAGGCAATCAATGACGGCTTTCTAGCGGGGGGACAAATGAAAATCTTCTCCCAAACTTTGTGCGATTCGACAACAAAGGGCATTCGCCAAAGTTTTCTGTGGCTTTTTGGGGGCGGTGTCCTTGTTAGAGAAACCGCCGAGATCAAAGTCAGGTAGAGATTCATGCAAGCGTTCCAAGGCGTTGGCATAATCCGGATCAATGTTAACAACCCCGCTGTTACGTAATATGTGGTCCTGCAACTCCCAAGATTGAGACTTGGAAGCCACAAAGGCATAGGCTGCCACATCCCGGGTCGAGAGAAGGCCCAACCCACCAAGCCGCATTGGCAAGTTCGCGATCCGCCACTGTAGTTCACCAAAAAAGGGACCCCCACATACGACAATGTCTTCTATTGCCTCCCGAAGACCTTTATCAAAACATGAAACAGCATCATCCACAAAGGGGGGCTGGCAAGTTCGCAAACCGAAAAGCAACTTTGCAACCCCCATACAAGATCTAAGCAAAAGAAGTTCGCTTTGAGGATCCCGCAACAAGGGAAGGTGCCCCATAATGTCAACAGCGTGCGTTGCCCTCTTAGCCGCTAGACCACTAATAAAACCAGAATCACGGCTGACTGCCCCTCCTAGCAGTTTGACACCTTTCTCCGGCCTCCCAATCTCACTGGGGAAAAGCCCTGGCCGGACCTTCACCCCGTTACATGTCGGCCAAAATAATTCAGTTTTTCTAATATTAAGCCGTAGCCCCAAGGCTGGACCCTCCGAACCGATGATGTCGAGAGCTTTAGCAACCTGAACAGCATCCCCGATAATCGTCCCGTCATCCAAGTACCAAGCATGGAAGGGAAGTTTACAGTTTTCCTGCACCTGAAGCACTAAGGGGTGTAAGGCTAGGGCAAAAAGCAAAGGTCCCAAAGGATCCCCTTGCTGCACCCCCGTGAATGCCCCGATGCGGTCATTCCCCACGTATAGCCTAGCAGGCTGAGCATACAGAAACTGAACCCACGGGAATATGGAGGGGCAGTGGCTATGGACCTCGCGAAGCAAAACCGAACGGTCAACTAAGTTGAAAGCGTTGGAAAAATCAACCGTAAGCATGGCCAGTGAGCCATCTGAATGAAAAGAATTAAGAAACCTGTTAGCGCTGTGCAGCACCGCCTCCGCCCAATTGGGGACCCCCACCCCAAATTGGTAGTCCCCCAAATATTTAACAACTTCGTTCCCAACTTTCTTCATGGCTACTTTGGAGACTAATCTTCTCCAAATTGCCCACACCGCAATGGGGCGAATACCATTATCAGGCTTCAACAAAGGGGTTAGGGGCGCCGAAGCAACAAAATCCGCGAGCACCTTAGGACATAACCCCCCTAGCCAAAGGTTTACCACTTCAGTGATGGCAGTAAGCAGTCCCGAGGCAGTCGCCGACCCTTCGCCGCTAAGAGCGTCCAACAGGTGTTGGGCTCGGAGTCCATCTCGCCCACAAGATGTCCCTTTCGGAAAAGATTTCACACACCTGTGGACGCAGTCTTTATCCACAGATAACGCAGGTTGGGACAGAGGGGTTGAAGGGAGGCTCGGGGGTGGCGCGAATGGATGTTTGTCGATAAGGGCTTGCATGGTAGATTCCCCCCGGGGAGCAACCCCACTGGAACACAACACCTTAACTGCAGCAGTGAAGTGGCCATCACTCACTTTCCTGAGACATTGCTTGATGTTAGGGCTAACCTCCTCAGCTATCTCCCGTTGTGCCTCCCCCCCACGCACGACCTCTTCTCCACTATCGGCAAGGAGGGAATTAACCAAAATCTCAAAACCAGAGCCCTCCTTCCACAAAGCTAAGGCCCGCAAAATACTATCACATTGCAATGACTTTCGATTACCCGACCTTCTCTCTTGCCTGGAAGACGGTTTAACCACCTTAAGGGTACAACGGGGTAAGAGCAAAAGTTTGACCCAGCTTTCAACAGACCCAGGGGAAGCTGCTACTTTATGGATGGCACCTGTCAAAGCTTGCGCAAATGCCAAACGACAGCTTGGGGGGATGCTCTTAACAGTTCGAACCGGAAGGGAGAAAACACGTTCAAGGAGAGCAACATCTCCCGTCACTCCCTGCGAGGTCCTAAGCTCAACCATCACAGGATCTTGGGGCCTTGGGATCCCCACGACAAAATCCTCATCAGACCCGGATTTTCTAGAGAACGTGAACACACCATCAGGATGATGACACCCCCTACTAAGTGCGTGTGTCTTCATGCACCTCCCACACAACCAATATCCAAAAACTCGCAAGGTTTCCCCAACATTTGAAAACAATTCTAAATCCTTAGAAAGTGCATCTTGAAGGGATTCTTTACGATCATCTTTAAAATGAAATTGCTGAAAATGCGCGATCAATCTGTTATACCCACAAGACCCAGGCTTACCGTCTTTACACTCGTGGAAGTTCCTGAAGGGGCATAGCCACAATCCATTGGACGAGGTGGGGCCAACATCCCCTTCAGAGGCACTGGGTACCATTCTTCCACCCTTGGCAGAGCCCATTGGAAACAATCAATCAAAACCGAGAAGTGATAACAAGTCCTTCGCCTCGAGGTGAGGGGGAGGCCAGGTATCAACCCACCCAAGAAACGAAGGAGAGGGAAGCAACCTACAATTGCTCACCCTCCCAGACACCCCACCAAGAAATAGCTACGTCATGAGTGTGCCATTTACAGCAGATCCCAATTAATAGCCGACAACTTCTTTTGATTTCTTAATTTTTACTGGGTCGCTTCTTTAGAATTTATCTTTCAAAAATTCCACTTGCACCAAGATTCCATAAACAACCAAATTAAAATTGATGGTGATTGGGCCGATGTAAACAGTGACTTTATCTCAATCAAAACAGCGACAACTTTAAACTGATCACATGCAAGGACCGACACCTTCAATTACTACTTAATCTTGATTGGACCATGATAAAAGTGGGCTGACACATGCAGAACTTTGAATTATAACACGCGACTTGATGTGATTTTAAACGATCTGGAGATTTGTTTTACCACTTCGTACGGACCGAATAACAAATTCAAACGAACTGAAATCCTCTTCAAACGAAGTGAAACATTTACGCTGTGTTCCAGAGATCCACTTAACAGGGGGAGGGGAGGGAAAATGGAGGATTTTTTGCCTGAAAATAGTCTTTCCAATTTGGAAAGACATGGAGGGGAGGGGAGGGATGGGGAGGGATTTTTAACTCGGGAACACACCGTTAGGACGATCTGGATATCTATTAATCACTACGTACGAGCTGTAGAATGATTACAAACGAAGTGGTGTTTAATTCCACACGAACTGAAACATTTCATACGAACTGAACTCACTACTTCAAACGAACTGGATCTGTAGATGATCAAACTCTGATTTCTGATGAAATTGTCAATCTAGGATTGTTCTATAACAAAAACCGATTGCAATGAAGTGTTTATAGTACAATATCATCCACTAAATCGACGTAGATCTGAGTATGAAGATTCAGTTCATGCGAACTGGACAAAACTTTGAACGAACTGACCGAATTTTCGTAAAATTGGTCAAGTTTTACTTTGTTTTAAGATCTGAAACTTTCACAGATTGATTGAAACATTGTTTCGCACGATATACTTCAAAATCAAGCCATTTTATCCAGTAAAACTTGTTTAATTTTGAAAAATGTGAAGAATATGAGTAGAAGTCGGAATTTTTTTGATGAAAAACAAGCTGAATCGGTGGGGATTTAGGGTGCAAACAAGCTTAGTTTTTTTTTTTTTTTTTCAAATCATATGGAAGCAAGCTGAATCGGTGATGAAAAACAAGCTGAAACGGTGGGGATTTTGTTTGAATCGCCGTTTGAAAAACAAGCTCAAATCATATTTAGTTTTGAAAACCCGAAAAACCCGATTAAAAAACCCGAAGAACACCCCTACCACCGTCAACGGTGCTCAAAAACGTTCCGATCGCACATGAAGTTGTTAAAAAGACCGTAAAAATGTTTGGTTTTGATGTGAAAGATGTTCGAAGTAATGATAGATGATGTTTCTGTTGTTATCAATTTATTGCGATCTTTGTTTCCTTTGAACTTATAGTTGTGTTTCATGTTTTTACTTTCCCACATAATAGAGGAAGTTCGTGGAATATATTTCAGCTTACCACTTTCTTGCTCTTTTAGAGATCCCACGATCTATACACAAGTAGCTTCCAAGTTACGCAAGAAACAATTCATGAAATAGAAATTTGGTCAGATATATACACTCAACACGAAGAAAAAACTATGTATCTTTATATTGTGATGTGTAAATTGCCTTGAGATAGAATTGCAATCTGATGCATACCCAAACTAAATCTATAAATTAATGTTGTCTGACACAAATCCTTCAATGTATTGAGAAGCAAGTGCCCTTTTCTGGTATATTCGAAAGGCATTTCTCTCATATTTTTATTTAATTTTCAAATTCGAAAGCTGTATTGTGAACAATTCAACAACAATGATTATCGCGAATTAATACTTCTTTCTTTTTTGGGTTAGATAATGTGTTTTGGGTTGTTGGTAGGTAGTCTTGGATAGAACTTGATCACCCATGTAATACTTTCCAAAACGTAGAGAATTTGGAAGTGTACTTTTACCATACAAAGATGCTAACATTAACATTAACATCTACTTTAGTTGTTAAATCATGTTGTGTATATATGCTTAAGTGCATTAACTAGCAAATACAACATGAGGTTAAAACTATAACTTTGAAGGTGCTGCTTGCTGCCATGGTAGATGTAATTTTCCAAACCCAAATATAAGATTTTGTCAAATGCTTGTTATCAATACTTCTATTGATGGCTTTACCCAAAAAAATACTTCTATTGATGGAAATAAACATATTACAAATATATTTGTGAGGGTAACAAATCAAGTTCAATACTTCAATTCTAATTTTAAAGGGGCCGGCACAAATCTAATTTAATACAACCTTATAAGACTGGAAGGTATGGTGTGGGGAGGATGGGTCGCCACGTCACCGCCACGTAAGCGGGTGTGAGGATGGGCCTAAAGGGGATGGATCTAGGGGGTGGGGGATGAACTCCTTTGTATGTATGTACGTATGTATGTATGAGGGGATGAGGCCCGGCTTGGGCGGCTGTGGGCGGACGATGGGGACGAGGCTGGGGCGGCGACGGAGCAAGGGGGTGGAAGGTTTGGGGCGGCGGCAAGGGGACGGGCATGGGGACGAGGCCCATACCTTCCAGTCTAACATGTTAGATATGCTAACTTAACTATAACTTATTAAAATAGTTATGAGAGAAAAACTCAAAAATAATACCTGGTTATTTTATATATATATATATAGGGAGAAGATCATGCGAGAACCACCTCTTATTGTGAGAACCGCGAGAACCAATGTGAACACACCAAAAATGCCTAAAAATAGCTAAAAATCACACAAAATTTTTTTTTTGATTTTTTTAATATTGGGGGGGGGGGGGGGGGTGGGGGGGTTTAGGTTTTTGGGGGGTGGGGAGGGGGGTTTAGGTTTTTTTTTTGGGGGGGGGGGGGTTTAGGTTTTTTTTTGGGGGGGGGGGGGGGGTGGGGGTTAGGTTTTTTTTAGCTATTTTAGGTTGTGTTCACATTGGTTCTCGCGGTTCTCACAATAAGGGTGGTTCTCGCATGAGCCCCTCCTTATATATATAAATGGTATAACATATTTGCTACAGTGTTTTGTTTTGTCATTTTGCTTTGTTTTTCTTTTAATTTGTTGTTGTTTTGTTTTTTTTTTTAATTTTAATCCTATTTTTATCCTTTAAATAACTTACGTTCGTTTACTTTATAAAGTTCTGGTATTATACAGGTAACGAAATGAACCGTGTCGATACCGACCGAATAAGGTCATCCGGTATTCGGTTTTTATTGTTTTCGATGATGTAAAATACGTGTCGATATCCTTTTGATCATATCACAAGTTCGGTACTGTTATCGGTATTCATATTTATACTTTTCGATGAATGTAAAACACATGTTGATATCCTCTTGGTTATATAATGACTTTATTTTTTTAGCATAAATTACATTTTTCGTCCTTTATGTTTGTATTGGATTGCAATGGATAGCCTTTATCTTCAATAATTACAGTCACAGTCCTTTTTCTGTAAAACTCATTACACGCTACATCCTTTAGCACTAACTAGGTTATATTTTTTTGTTAAGTCTATTAACTTAAGGGTAATTTTGTAATTTTTCATATTTACTTAAAAAATATCTTTAGAAAAGAAAAAATGGTCGAATTTGTAAAGCATTAAAAAGAACGACCCGTAGGAAACTCAAATCACATACATAGTGAAAGTTAAAACGTGGTTAACAAAGACAAGGCTAATGGAAGTCCACCAACTACTTTGAATTAAATTTAATGATTTCATCTATGGTACCCATAATTTAGAATAATTTTTCATTTTGTTAACATATACCATGAAAACCAATAATACGATATCTGAGATAATGGATACCACTAACTAGTTCACCTTTTTTTTTTTTTTTTTGAAAGAAAACTAGTTCATTTTCTAGTAACTACATTCTACATAAAATAAATAATCATAGCATCATATAATGTATAGCATCATGTAAATGTTTACTAATTGTCAGGTCTAACAACCTGATGAATGATTAAATACTTAATTAAAAATATTCAACTAATGAGCTTTTAAAATATTAGTTACCTCATTTAAATATCTATTGAATAGGGGACTGAGACCCAAACTTTGTTTTGTTTTCTATGATAAAAGTTAATTTTCAAAAACTAAAGAAAATAGTTCACCTTATTCGATTTTTTTGAAAATTATTTAATGTTTTAACTTTTAACTTTAATCAAGCTTCAGTTACGAACTTTTAAAAATATTTAATGTTTCAATCAAACTTCAGTTACGAAATCCCCTTTTCTAAAACAAAATAGCATTTATAGCTATATAATTGAATGCAATAAATAATATTACGGTTTCATGATAGTAATAACAACCAATTAACTTTGTTCTTTCAGTTTCTTTATTCATAAATCTCTAAACAAATATTGTATAGCATTTAAAAGACAAGCAATTGTAATTTGCAAAAGTTATTTCAATAAAAAAAAACCATTAGGTATATTCTGTAGGCATCAAGTACACGAGACTTTCAAAACATTGTTGTTCCCTAAATTACAATATTGATGGATAACCAACAGGGCTATGAAAATATACATTCTTAAATCATAAATTATAGGTGTATATCCATAAATATATACTACATACTTAATTTTTATGTTAAACAAAATGATTAGAACCTTAGAATCAAAATTATATAATAACTATAATAAACAAGTAAACCGAAAACTAAAGATATGGATACCATAATGCAACTTAATGTGCAAATCAATTACCTTTTTTCTAAAATAAGGGTCTATCATAAACAAGGCAAGACAAGATATGATAACAAACTAAAAACTTTTAATCTTTAGGTTTGATGAGTGTATGTAGACAAATACGAGAGTGTGTGTGCACATATAGACAGGAAAAACGAATAATTAAATCTTATAAGAAATCCAGTATGAACATACCAACGAAATCCAACATTAGAGTAGAAAATATGAACAAGCCACAATTGTTCGCAAAGAATCAGATAACCATAAGATAAGTTAAGAAACATACCGACCGATCATTTTAAATATTTGAAATCATAGTCATCTAGCAACATATTTTCTATATTACACATAATAGTTACTGTAGGGAATTTGAATTCAATATCATAACTAATATAATACTTCTAAACAAATATTGTTGCACACTTTAATCAAATTCATACTTTAATTTGTAAACACTAGTAATTAGAATTAGAATACATACCGGATGATAAAGAGACATTGATATCAAAGACTTGAAGTGGTCATTAGAGATGGTAACCAACTTAGTTACAAAACATTAGCACCATGCTATTTCGATTGGTTGTTCTTTGTTGCGGCTTGTTGATCTTTAATATAAAATCAGAATATCGACTTTCAACTAAGCAGTTGGGAAGAAATAATTAAAGTTTCTAGAGAGCACTTTCGTGCTGATAACGTGTTGTAAAATAACGGTCTATTAGCAACATGAGAACAAGACTATAGGGATCAAGTAGAAAAAGAGAATATGGAGAATGTGAATTCTTATTCATTGAGTTGTAAACATGTAATACAAAAGAACTATATATATAGTGTTCTTATATTAATACAAAGACAATCAATAGATGGTGGTTACATATGTGGAGAGTCACCACATTATGGTGCATTCATAACAGACCTTTAATTTTTTTTATAATTTGATTTTTGTTAAAGCTTATTATACAACAATTTACAACAAAATAAGGTTATGTGAGTATGTTATATCCCCAAAATGAATTAAGAAAACTTTATATCGATGTGTATGGAGTTTCTGGATCATGGGTTTTTGATATTACAAGTTTGACAACACGTACTGAAGTTGTTACAACATTGTCTTCTAGATGTTATAATTAGTTTTTATAGGCTTGTATCGTATAACTTGTCTTTATCATATACATTAATTGTTTGTGAAATTTAATTAAATATTTATATAGAGATAATTGGATAAAGCCAATAAAAGATCAAATTTGGTTGATATCACGCCTGAATTATCATATTTCCTAAATTTCATGATCAGTTTATAGAAGGTCGTAAGGTGTTAAATCAAGAAATATTATATAACTCGGACATGTAATTACTTCTTAATTGATGTTATATGCTGAGAATATTATTTATATGAAAATGTTGAATAAAACAATTCACATTCGTCAAACCTCATATATATATATATATATGTATATATATAAGGTTTGAAACGACCACCACGAAAGTTGAGTGGTTCAAATTCATTCGTAGAAGTGAATGTGATGATATAATGATTTGTGAAAAGGTCACAATTATATACATAGTTAAGGAAATTGTAATTATGACACCATGAAAGTTGTCCGATTTTAATCCATTCCTTGAAGTGAATGAAATGATATAGTGATCATTGTAAAGTTCTCGATCATGGTAATGAGGAAATTGTTATGATACTCATGTTAATAGTGAGATCAACCTTTTTAATAATGTGATGACTATACAATGATCGATATGAAGGTCGTAAGATATAAGATTGATAAATTTTATACGACTCAACTACTTCTCAATTGATGGTAAGCAAAGATAACATTATTTACAAGAAAAATCGATTAAATTCTTTTCATTTGTCACACTTGAGACATATGCTCCTAAAGTAGCAAAATCATTATAAGAGTTATGAAAAAAAAATGAAATGATTTTATACTCATGTGAGTGAGTAAATAATGAAAAGCTGTGAAGCTTGTTTTGGTTCTACTCCATTCCCTAATATGAATGTGATGATGATCAATTCAAAGGTTATGATCATATACATAACCAAGAAAATTGTAATGATGCCACCATGAATGTTGTATGGGAGTATAGCAAATATGGTCAGAAGACTATATTAGAAGTTACTAGAAATGATACTAATTTTCTACAATATTCCATTAAATCAAATATGGTGAGTAACCAGAAGTTACTAGAATATTTATACGTTCACCACATGGCATGACCAAATAGGTCATCGAGATAGCATCATGATATGCTAAACAATCAAACATGCTAATCGGCACCTTAGCACCTCTAAGTAATCTAAAAACATTGCTCCCAAAATGCCTTATCATATGTCTAGTTAGTTTTTTTTGTGGCAAATAAATTTGTATACCCTTCCAAACAATAAACTCCTACAAAGAATCCTTCTTATATGGGACTATTGAAATGTACAATTGTGTGGATTGTGGCATTCATACATGGTTACATGTGAGTTTTAGCTACCCGTATGTAGCATATGCCTAACACTATGGAACGTTGTTTTTTTTACATGGTTTAACACTGTTCTTTGACAACCCAATTGTAGGGACCATTGTTGGGAACAATGTGAAATATAGTGAGAGGCATACGTAGTCGAGACGGAATTCGTCGATTGATTATATCAATTCAAAACCAACTGCTTATCACAAATACTCCCCATTACAACTGGTATCCTGAAGAGAACCAAGTTTCCATTTTTTTTTATATATTTTGTTGTGCAGCCTATGTACCAATAGCACCACCATAACATATAAAATGGGATATGTACATCGTATTCCCAGTCTTAGGGGGAGACAAGAAAATGAAAGACTGGTAACACAAAAAAATGCATCATATTATATATCGACCCCTGAAGTGGTCAATGCAAATTTGAAGTCCAAAAGAAAGAGCGTGTATTTGCAAATAATAACAAATAAAATACAAGATGCATTCATAACACAAATAAGGTGACAAAGTCACATATACCAGCTTAAACTTATCTGCTCGAATGGAAGTACTCACAAAATGATTATCATATTAATAAATTGTGAGAGATAAATCGGTTCCAAAAAGATAAAACCCACAAACACAAAAAGAGTAGAGTAACGCAGTTGGTGTAACCCCAAAAGAGGTGGCACATAAAACACCATAAGTGGTTGCATACAAAACCCCAGAAGTGGTTGCATACTAAACCTTAAAGAAGGTTGTTGTCAAAACCCCAAAAGAGGCTAATGGAGTTCTAAAAGAAACTCTAGTACCAAACAAATATGAGATCGCGATGAATTATGTACAAAATAAGTACAATATGGAACCGTAATGAAACACGTGTAAAATGATATATTTGAATATGCTATAGCAATAGATGTAATCGACGAAAAAGATTACGTATATGGAAACTGTGCAAGAGTGTACGCACATAAATAGCCAAAATGGCTAGATGACTTAAATGCCAATTAAATTCGCTCGATAAACTAAGCGTTTTCGAACCAGCAGTTCGAACACCCATAGACGTCAAACCAGTAGGTTATAAATGAGTGTCTTTAAATAAAAGGAAACGTAAATAATGAGTTTTTGCGATGTAAGGCACGCGTTTTAACATAAAGATTTTTCCCAAATCCCAGCAGTTGATTACGAGGAAACGTATACCCCTGTAGTGGATGCGATAATCTTTAGATGTTTAAGCGGCCTCGCAATCTTAGAATGACTTCAGATAAAACAACTTATGGATGTCATCATCGTATACATGTATGAGATAATTGCAAATGACATCTGTATGAAAACCCCCTGAAGGATTAAAAATGCTCAAAGCATTATGAAACAATAACCCCATAGGTGTTATATATATGAATCTTAAAGGAAACTACTCGTATGTGGTACAGTCGACTATACTCTGAAAAGAGAGGTATAATTTTGATAAAATGAGCTACATCTATTTAAACAAGATTTCACTCTTACAGTGATAATGTAAACATCATCAAGAGGGAACTCTCAAAATAAAGAGGAAACTTTTGAATGACCTTTACAAAGTGTAGTTATTCTCGACCTGTAGTTCGAGTATATATGTACTATTTTTGCTCATCAATCTGACTACACCTAGAAGATGTTATATAGAAAAAGCTCATTCGTTGAGTACATGAACGATTGTCTGATCGCTTGACATTGAAAAAAATATTCTTATCAACCCCAAGAAAGGGATGTTGAACTACTTAGTCAAAAAGTACCATGGCTAAAGTGTAATTGTGTATTAACTTAACTTTCTAGCTATGCATGATAGTATATATTTTTTATTTGAATTTATCAACATGATATAGCACATGTTCAATGAGGAGACATTTGAATGGTAAATCAGATATGTCGATACCCTAAAAGTAAGAATGACATGTGTCTATATTTTACTAACCCATCAAAACAAGTTTGGTTAGTCTTGTAGATGCAGGAATGTAACAAAACACAATCGTGCACATTAAGGGATCAAGCGACAAATCATTGGCTACAAAAGCTTTGTTCGACTTTCAAGGAAGATGGACACATGTCACTTAAGGATACATGTTAAAATGAGGGGGAGACTTATTCAAGTTGCACTCTTTTTCCCTTGACTAAGTTTTATCCCATTGGGTTTTCTTAGTAAGGTTTTTAATGAGGCAACATACCTGATCCAGAAGTATTAGGGGGAGAAAATACGCGCTGCACTCTTTTTTTTTCCTTAGCTATGGTTTTATCCCACTGGGTTTTCCTAGCAAGGTTTTTAACGATGCAGCATCACCTAGCGTATTAAAAAAAAAAACAGTAGACTATTATATTTCATCATGTGGATAGTCAAGGGGGAGTGTTATGAATGCACCATAATGTGGTGACTCTCCACATATGTAACCACCATCTATTGATTGTCTTTGTATTAATATAAGAACACTATATATATAGTTCTTTTGTATTACATGTTTACAACTCAATGAATAAGAATTCACATTCTCCATATTCTCTTTTTCTACTTGATCCCTATAGTCTTGTTCTCATGTTGCACGGTATACCGTTATTTTACAACAAAAATAAGATATTTATAATCAACCACTCACACACATTCACACACTCTCAACTCTCTCTCTCTCTCTAAACCCCTGGAAGTCTGCAACCTAATCTCCTCCTCACCACCACCACCACCACTCCTGCCGCCAGCCACCACCCTCCGCCAGCCACCACCCAACGACCACAAACAGAGGAAGACTTCTGCTTGGTGGCACACGGTATTTGACATGTGTTCCCCTCTTTCATTTTGAGGATCCATTTCATCATTTGGGCTTGTGGGTCTGTTAAAAATTTGATCTTTTTTGGTACCCATGTACTGGGTACTTTCTTTATGAAGTTTGGTGAAATAAGTAGAGATGAGTGTTGAAGATTGTGGTATGAGTAGTGGTAGTAGCATAGAGGGTCTTGTAGCCTTACTAGATTTTGGATTTTGATATAATCATAACACGATATGTAACAGATGAAATGGCTAGAACTTTCCCCCATTTTATTATTGCAAAAGTGGAAACATGTTAATTTGTTGTGTAAAGATCCTAATTACTATAAAACGGAGCTTATGTTCATACCAAAAGCAGCAATAGAAAGTTTTAGGTATCTACTGAAGCGAGTACCAGGGACAGATTCATGAAGACTCACTAGCAATCCAATGGTGTAGAGCTGCCATACAAATGCCACAGACTTTTCACTTTCTGTTAACAAATAGAGTTTCCGGTTGTTTAGAAAGTGTGTGACTGGTGGCCGGAGTGACGGTGATGAAGTATTTAGGTTTTAGGGCTTTTTAGAGAGATAGAGGGCTTTTTGGAGAAGAACTATAGTGTGAGTGATGGTGTTTGTGTCTGTGTTTTGTTTACAAATATAAGTATAAATTACATTTTTCGTCCTTTATGTCAGTATAATTACTAAGTTACCCTCGTGTGCAAGTCACATGGATGGATTTAACTAAAAATTTTAACTAGGTTAGAGTCAAAGGACCAAAGATGTAATGGGTTTGTCAAATAAAGGACTGTGACTGTAATTATTAAAGATAAAGGCTATCCATTGCAATCCGATATAAACATAAAGGACGAAAAGTGTAATTTACCCTTTTTTTTATCTCTCTTTGGTTGTTATAGCGAGTGCTACTACCGTAACGAACCGAACAAATACCAACCGAATTCACACCATTCACGTTATCATTGCGTCTACATTTCCAATCAAATTTTGTTAAAAGTCGGGTCACTCCGCCGCGGAGCGCGGGTTCAACCAACTAGTTCATATAATTGTAGCATCCTGACGAGTGACGACAAACTTTGATGGGAGAGTCTATACAAATTAATGTATTCCACTAGTTTGATAAAAGTAATGTCTCTTTTAGTTTAATTATTCTACTTGCTTTGATGTTAACTTTCTAACTTACATGTTTTGTAATAATTGATTTATTATACTTTTTTTTGGAAGGCAATTGATTTATTATACTTGAAAACTAAAAACTCTTAAACCTTTTAAACAGGAAAAAGAATTGATATTTTGTGGAAACTAGCATTTGAGATTGCGCTTCGACGTAGGGTCGTGAGAGGATGCTGGTGAGCATGGTTGTAAAAATCCCAACTAGTCTTCGATTAGTCGCCGATTAATCATTAATCAAAGGTTCACCGATTAATGGCTGATTAATTGCTAGGCAGTCAATGACGGTCCTATTCTAACGAAATTTTGGCAAAACGTTGGCTAAATTTCGACCAAACCTTATAAACTCCATCCAATTACTTAAAAAAGGGTCAATGAGGGGTTAAAACATGCATACTCTAAAAAATCACATATAAAAAGGTGTGTGTATATGTAACTAAAAATTGCATATAAAAATCTCGATCCGATTAATTCAATTAGTCCCTACTAATCCCGATTAATCGCTAGTCGGTGCCCCACCGCCCGACTAGCGCCTAGCAATTCTTACAACACTGCTGGTGAGGATGTATTTGTTATTTGGTATATCGATGGATTAATATTAGACCATTTAGGCTTTAATCTAAACGATAGTAAAAGTAAGCAATCAACACAATTAAATAAAAATGTCTAGAGTTATAAGTAATTAACTCTAACTATAATAGGTTGAATAAAAAAAAAAAGAGAATTAAATTTGTTACATGGTGTATTGAAGGGTTAATATAGACCATGCAGACTTTAATTTAAACGACATTGCGGCGGGAACGCGTTGAGAATTTGGTCGATATCGCACTCAATGACAAAGGATAAAGAAAACAAAAAAAAAAGTCTTAACATTAACCAAAATAATATCTATATGTGTTAGGTTCGTTATTTTGGTTAAATTTTATTTTCAAACATTGTGAATAACTCCTTACTTAAATTTCAAAAAAAAAAAAAAAAAAAAATTGAACGGTAAGAATCTTTAACTTCTTATAAGAGAGATCTCACACCCTTCTAAACAGATGTCCCTAATCTTACTCTGGCCAGACTATGTTGTCTTAATCGGGTCCACGCTGGTGTCTAAGTTTGGCTAACGGCGTTTCCCGAGAAACCATACCACCTACTGCCAGTTGCAGGGGCTTGCGCCGCCACAAGAGAGAATCTCATTGGCGTAACGCATGGTGGACTAAAACCCGGGGTGGCTTGGGCTCGAACTCTTGACCTAGGATCTGGGAGAACTAGGGTTTATTGTCTTTATCCACCAAATATGGTACTAGTGGGGATTGAACTTGGGCCTCCAAAAAGAATCCAATTCTTTCCAACCACTAGACCACAAGTGATGGATTACTTAAATTTAAATTTTTATAGGAAAAGTTTTTAATATATAAATAAAAATACCTGTATTCATATATATTATTTATATATATTTATTATCTATTATCTATATATATTATTTTTTTATTTTTTTGTTTTTTTTGGCATGGAAAGTTTATTTTTGTAACAAAACTTTGGTTTTTTTATAATTTTATCACAAAAGTTAAATCAGTTTAATTTTTTATAAGTTTTGTTTTACACTTTTCTTTAGATTCGGTCATCGTTCGGTTGCTATTAGCACAATGTTTGGTGATCACATTTAGTCTCTTTGGGTTTTTTTCGTTTGGTTACTATTTAGCATCCCTTTTGATGGTCACATTTGGCCCCTCAGGTTTTTTTACCCCATCGATTTGGTGTTAAATATTCATGTTTCTATTTTACGTTTTTCCTAATTTTGGTCTTGTTTGATTGCTGTTTAGCATGGTTTTACAACCCTCCGTCCTACAACGTCGGTGTCACGGTTTTACGCCCTCTACACCGTAACGCGAGGGGCTTAAGACTAGTTTATATTAATTTGTTTTCAAAATGTGTTAATAATTTTGCATTACATTACCTTTTTATCATTTAAATCTATACTATCTATAATAAGAGATTATGAGCTGATGCAAATCTGCTTACTTGTCAACTTCTAAGCTATGCCACATGGAGTTGCTGATGTCATAATTCCCTTTACAATATTTATATCTACATAAATCTATTTCAACTATATTATCTGATTTTATTATTATAAAAAAAGGTTTTCTTTCGGAGGGAAGTTTAAAATTGCATGGGGAGGAGAAATTGTCATTAATGCACTGTAAGAAGTAATCATATCTTTCTCTCTCATTCTTCTTCACACTTTTTATTCAAATTTCTTCTCATTATGTAAAAGTTCACCGATTCCATTTCACAATTTTCTTCTCATATCAAAATGTCCGCATCTTCTGTGCAAAGTCTGTCATCCGACAAGAAATCCGATGGTCAACCACCATCTTTGTCACTAAGTTTCATTGATGATTTGAATCCGTCTAAAGATATGTGGAATCTGAAGTGTAGAATCATCCGGAAATGGGTTCAGTCCTTTCGGATGGATCTGATCTTGCTCGATGAGAATGTATTAGTGTTTGTCAATCATCTTTGATGTTTTTTTTTACTGTTTTTATCATTTTCGTTTTGAGTTTTGTGTAATTTAGGGTTAGACAAAAAGAAACAAAGAAGAAAATCTTTTTGTTTGTTTTTTTTTTATGCGAAATATATGATTGTTGTAAATTGACTGTTTGTTTTTTAAAGAAAGAAAGATGGCTTTTTGTTTGTTTTTTGGATCCTTTATAATTTAGGGTTAGATATAAAGAACCAAAGATGAATATTTGTTTGGTTTCTTTATGGTCCTTCGTAGATGATTATTGTTTACTGTTTTGTTTGTTTGTTTTAGGGTTATATGGTTATTTATTCTCTGTTTTGTGTAATTTAGGGTTGGTTTTTGGTCATTTATAGATACTTACTGTTTGTTTCCCTGTTATAGGATTAGGCACAATGAAACAAACATGAATATTAGTTACTTATTGATCCTTCATATGTTGAGACTTTAGCCACATGTCCCTTTTATATTTTGTTGAGATACTGTTTGTTTGTTTGTTTCTAAAGTATGTGCTTTCACTTATTTGTCAGGGCCGTAAGATTCAGGCAGGGATTAAGGCTCCATTAATACCTGTGTTTATATCACAGCTTCATGAGGATGAAGTTGTTATTCTCTCCAGATTTGGTGTTGGAGAAAACACTGATGCTTACAAAGTTATTAACCATGGTTACAAGATTAACTTTTACCGAATAACGGTTGTTACACGTGCGAATGGTTGGCAAGGTGTTGATTACGGATTTAATTTCATACCACATTCACACATTCTTAATGGAGATGCAAAGGATCTGCTCACGTGCGGTATGACTGTTTACAATAATCTGATATATGTTTCGCCTCCCTTTTCAATGTCTCTAATTTCTGTTGCTATGTTTACGATTTTAGATGTTGCTGGAATTGTTGTCTCGTGTGGAGATATGGAAATCTTTCCTAATGAAAGAAAAAAGATGAATTTGGATCTTCAAGATGTCCAGTAAATTCTAATTTGCCATTTATATAAATTTATTTGTGTCTTATGATTGTATTTAATACAATACCAATGATTAGTTTATTTTATATAAAAGTTCATTAAATGGTTGTTCTTATTTAATACAATACCAATGATTAGTTCATTAAATGGTTGTTTTAAATGGTTGTTCAGTAAATGAGTGTATGAACTTTCAATGCTGTTCTTTTAATGCTATTCTTTGAGTTAAAACATCTACTATATGTTGTTCTTATAAGTTGGTTATTTGGTCGCGTTATAATAACTTTTAACCAGTGTTATAATGATCCATGGCAGTATCTTTCTGTTGCTCCCCCATCTAACAACCTAACAACTTTTAACCACTGTTACATATAACTACTGCTAACTAAGGTCTGATACTATTACAACAGACAAAGTAAACCACTGTTTTCTTCATTCCACTGCTTCATTCCAAGCAGGGCTTTGGTCTTTAGCAGCACTTGACTTAGGCCAGTAGATTAAATAGCAGCACTTTGTCTTGAGCTGTTGTTGTACACAAGCAGTACTTAATGGACAGCAGTTGTAGTATACAAACAGTGGATGAGGGCCATCAGATGTTATAACCACTTTAAAGGGGAAAGTCTAAAAAAACAGCTGCTTAAGAGATATACACTGATGTGTACCAATTTTGTCTCTTATTATCTGTTTCTCACAAGAACATAAATGATTGTATTTAACTTTTAATGTTGTTCTTTTATCTTTTTCTTTTAGGGGAGAGGTAGTCCGTTGTACTTTGTGGAATGTCTATGCACAAGAATTTAATGATTTTTTGTCTGAAAACTCTCCGAATGAGACTGTGATGGCTGTCATTCAGCATGCGAGGATTAGGAAGTGGCAGGGTAATTTATATTTGACTGTTTTATTTCGTTTACTTTTCCCAATCTCCGTTTTGTTACATTTTTTAAGAACATTTTTTTATTTCTTTAGTGATTTGTAATGAATTGTTGGATATGTATATTGTTTTTTGCAGGTCAATATACTGTTCAGAGTGATAAGTTTGGAAGTCGTCTATTTCTCAACCAAGAAATTGATGAGATTAATGAACTTCGCAAGAGGTACTATCCGTGATATATATTTCATATTTTTCATGTTTTTATTAACATAAGTGTGAGTATTAACGCTAATTGTGTTTTTATTTTTATAGTCTTTTAGTGAAACAATTTGAAGCTGGTGCTTCTTCTTCTCAAAGCATTCTTTCATCTCAGAGTGTATTTCCAGTCCGTCAAGAATTTCTAATTGACACTCCTAAGAGACATGTTGATGAAATTATTGAGATTGATAGTGTACGAATAATTCTATATACATTCATAGGCATTTTAATTTTGTTAATGTTTTCTATGTTTTATCAATTGAGCATGTTAATAAAGCTTTATCTGTGATATTGTAGGGAATGTCATGTGTGGTAGTTGCAACGATCAAAATTGTTCAACAAAACTATGGATGGTTTTATCCGGCATGTCGAGACTGTAACAAGAAGGTGTTGACCAAAATTGAGTACTTACAATACGCTAAAACCATTTCTGATGAGGTCATGAATCTGTCACCTGCTTCATTGGTTTGTCCGAAATGCGATAAAGAATGCACATCGATAACCATAAAGTAAGTTAACGTCCGATCTATTTATGTCCAGAACTGCTATGATTTTTGCTGTAATTTACTTGGCATTTATTACAGGTTCAAAGTACATCTGAGAGTGCAAGATGAAACTGGCAGCGTTTCTTTTGTGATGTTTGATAAAGATGTAATGAAGCTTATTGGTTCAACTGCGAATGATATAAGGGAACGCCAAGTGAAGCTCGATGATACTGAAACTTTTCCCCATGAAATATCACGGTTGGTTGAAAAGAAGTTGGCGTTTAAAATTGAAGTTTCTGATTACAACCTTAACCATGACTACCACGTCTACACTATCCAAAAAGTATGTGATGATCCGGACATAGTTGCTGAATTGGTTGGTGCTAATGGAAATGCTCTTCAGGTTGCTGATGAGGTAAGATTTTTTGTATATTCTATATTGTTTTATTTTTTTCTTCCCAATTTTTGTAGTTTAAATATCTTAATTAAATTCCCGTTTGGTAATATTTTGATATTAGGTGTTTAGTCAAGAAGTTTCAGAAATTAAAGCTGTTCAATTATCTGAATCCTCACAGATGGCCGGTGCTGATATTTCAAAGGTGAATAAGAATTCTACAGTTTTGTTTTTTTTAGTATAGATTATATTACATTATTTGATACCTTAGTAGTTGTTTTGTGATTTAATTGAAGGATGTTGTATCTGTTATGGCCGACTCTTCCGTTGTCGAAGCCGAGAAGGATTCGGCCACCAGTCCTAATGGTAAACGTTCGTTGCAGGATGTGGAAGGTCAAAATGTTGGGGAACTCTCTTCTAACAATAAAAGGAGCCGGAGGAAGCCATCTAGGCTTAATACTTAGCTTCTTTCACGTCGTTATATTTTGATGGTAAACATGCTATGTTTTTGGTATGTACTTAAGTACGTGGTTGTTTGAAGTTTGGTTGTCGTTGGTAAGGTGCTGTTTGTTTTTTGGCCAGAAGTACTTCTGGCCACTTATGTCTGCGCCGCGCAGACGCGGGCAGACGTTTGGATGCTGCAGATTGTTTGTTTTCTCGCAGACCTTTCATTAAAAAAGGTCTGCGAGACCTCTTCACCACACAGACATGTTCCCATGTCTTCTTGGAACCTCTTCTTGGCAGACGTTTTCTTCCACCACCTCCACCACCACATCCCTGCCACCACCTCCACCACCACATCCTCCGCCACCACCACCACATCCTCCGCCACCATCTCCACCTCCGACACCCCTGCTCCGCCACCACCTCCACCTCCGACACCCTTGCTCCGACACCATAAAACCCCCCAAATCGATCAGAAACAAAGCCCCTGCTCCGCCACCACCTCCACCTCCGACACCCCTGCTCCACCACCACAAAACCCCCCAAATCGATCAGAAACAAAACCCCCCAAATCGATGGAAAACAAAACACCCAAAATCGATCAGAAACAAAACCCCCAAATCGTCATCGATCTGTTACATCATCATCATCATCGATCTGTTACATGGTGGTGATGATGGCGGTGGTGAAGTGGTGGCGGTGGTGTAGTGGTGACGGTGGTGGCTGTTGTGTAGTGGTGACGGTGGTGAAGTGGTGGTCGCTGGAGAAGTGGTGATGATGGCGGTGGTGAAGTGGTGATGATGGCGGTGGTGAAGGTGGTGCAGAGAGTAGAGAGAGAGTAGAGAGAGATCAGTGTGTGAGGTGTGTTGTGTGTGTGTTTTAAACCTAGAAGAGGTTTTATATAAAACAAAACAAACCCTCTTCTCCTTGCAGACTGCAGACATTTGGTCCACCTCTTCTCCTGCAGATGCCTGCAGATGTGGTCCGCAGACTGCAGACCTTTTCCTACAGAAAAAACAAACAGCACCTAAGCCTTAAACTACTCAAACAGTTATTTTCTATGTTTTAGATGTTGGTAACGTATGAACTTGGAACATGTGGTAAACCATTATGTGGTTGACTTTTTTGTATTATGCTAGGAAATATAATCTTTGGTTATAATGTGTGCTTTTGATTTGTGAATATAGTATATGGGATGTCTAAATTAGTTTGACATAGTTTAAATTCTACTTTTTTAATATAGAGTTTGAATGTATCTTCAACAGTTGTTGTACAAGCAGTACTTAAGGGACAGCAGTTGTAATATACAAACAGTGGATGAGGGCCATTAGCTGCTTATTATCTGTTTCTCTTTAACCACTGTTACATATAACTACTGCCAGCTAAACACTGATACTATTACAATAGACACAGTAAACAACTATTTCTTCAGTCCACTGCTTCATTCTAAGCAGGGCTTTGGTCTTTAGCAGTACTTGAGTTAGGGCAGTAGATTAAATAGCAGCACTTTGTCTTCAGCAGTTGTTGTACACAAGCAGTACTTAAGGAACAGCAGTTATAGTATACAAACAGTGGATGAGGGCCATCAGCTGCTTATTATCTGTTCCTCTTTAACCACTGTTACATATAACTACTGCTACCTAAATACTGATACTATTACAATAGACATAGTAAACAACTGTTTCTTCGGTCCACTGCTTCTTTCTAAGCAGGGCTTTGGTCTTTAGGAGTACTTGAATTCGTGCAGTAGATTAAATAGCAGCACTTTGTCTTCAACAGTTGTTGTACACAAGCAGTACTTAAGGGACAGCAGTTATAGTATACAAATAGTTGATGAGGGGCATCAGATGTTATAACCACTTTAAAGGGGAAAGTGTAATGCAAACAGCTGCTTATGATGAATCCACTGATGTGAACCAGTTTTGGCTCTTTTTATCTGTTCCTGTTTGACCACTGTTACATATAACTACTGCTAGCTAAAAACTGATACTATTACAATAGACATAGTAAACAACTGTTTCTTCGGTCCACTGCTTCAGTCCAAGCAGGGCTTTGGTCTTTAGCAGCACTTGAGTTAGGGCAGTAGATTAAATAGCAGGACTTTGTCTTGAGCAGTTGTTGTACACAAGCAGTGCTTAATGGACAGCAGTTGTAGTATACAAACAGTGGATGAGGGGCATCAGATGTTATAACCACTTTAAAGGGGAAAGTCTAATGCAAACAGCTGCTGATGATGAATCCGCTGATGTGAACCATATTGTTTGCCTCTTATGAATCATCAGTGAATAAGCTTTTCACAAATGTTTTGAGCATATGCGGTTCTGATGAAAGGAATGATTTAAAGTCTAATGCAAACAGCTGCTTATGATGAATCCACTGATATATTATAATCTATTTTTTTAGTATTTGAGCGTTCAACCATTCACCAGTTTTGGCTATTATTATCGTTCCTCTTTAACCACTGTTACATATAACTACGGCTAGGTAAACACTGATACTATTACAATAGACAAAGTAAACCACCGTTTCTTCATTCCACTACTTCAGTCCAAGCCGGGCTTTGGTCTTTAGCAGCACCTGATTTAGGGCAGTCGATTAAATAGCAGCACTTTGTCTTCAATTTTCGTTATATCTTTTGTGTTAAATCGATTTTTGTTATGACAGGATATAATTCATAAATATAATTCTTTGAGTTAAACTTCAAGTTTAAATAAGTTGGCTATTTGGTCGCGTTAAAGTAACTTCATTGTAGTAACCAGTATATTGGTCAAACCAAGACAAGGATGATTAAAAATATGTAGTATTTAAATCCATATAAATTATGATCTTTCTAAGGGGTCCAAAGAAATTTATATGGATTTAACTACTACATGTTTCTAAACATTATGACAGGATATAATTCATAAATATAATTCTTTGAGTTAAACTTCAACTTTAAATAAGTTGGCTATTTGGTCGCGTTATAGTAACTTCATTGTAGTCACCAATATATTGGTCAAACCAAGACAAGGATGATTAAAAAATATGTAGTATTTAGATCCATATAAATTATGATGTTTCTAAGGAGTCCATCACAGTTCCTAATAAAACCAAGACAAGAATGTTTACAAACATGTAGTAGTTAAATCCATATAAATTTCTTGGTGCACATAAATTATTGGACAATCTGACTCGGTAAAAATCTATCATTAAACTTCAACTCCAAAATATAAATCTTGTGGATCGCGTTGTAATAATTTTATTGTAGGAACCAATATGTTGGTAAAACCAAGACAAGGATGATAATAAAATATGTACTATTTAAATCCCTATAGATTATGGATTTTTCAGTTTCACTTGGTTATATTTTTTATACAAAACAAAAGAGCCAACTAATGTGGCTTAAGTTTGCAATTAAATGGTCTAATTCTTTCAATAATTTCTGGCCCATAAGTTGTCAACCATAAAATCCTGTCAAAGGCCCACAAAATGAATCAGGTATGTTAAATCACCATTTCATATTGTCCGCTATGTTCATAGCTTCTTTTTCGAATGAATCAAATTGAAGATTTAAAATTAGCGCCAAAAACTCAACCTATAATTCAAGACGCTCTTTGTTTGGAAGCAATCAATGAACACTAAATGGTAGGTTTTTCTATCTCATTTGTTTAAATCTATTCTCAACATTTGATGTGATCATCCACTTATTTAGGTAGGTTTTCAATAGGGATCTTCAATCACCACTAGCTGTTGAGAATAAATGTTTTTTTTGGACAGTGATTACAATAATTACCTATAGCTAGCCCTAAATCACACATATGTGCTCAATTCTTATTTACAGTTATGGAGAATAAAAAGATACTCATACCAAGACATAGAGAGTATTTTCCACAGTGCAGTCCCCAACAGTCCAAAGAATCAAGGAAGATAAGAAAGTCTATAATGAATAAGCGTAGAAACAGGGGTGTGGTTCAATTTGTACAGACACCTCCTATTATTGATACACTTCTGGGCAATGTTACTATCACAAAAAACGATAATGGAGGTATGTTTTTGATGGCCATATGTGAAAATTGTGGTGTTTATGACTCTAGAAAGAGGAAACAAAGTTTGAATTTTAGGACAATCTGGAAAGGCTATAAATCTTATATTTTTTAGCTATGCTATCTGATTTGACCTTGTCCCTTTGTTTGAATTTTAGGACAATCTGGAAAGGCTATTTATGGTGTTTATGACTCTAGAAAGAGGAAACAAAGTTTGAAAACCATGGATATAAGTAAATTTGATTTATCCATTGTAGCTGATTTAAGCAGCACATCTTCAATGGTCACTCCTCTTCAACCATCAAATCATAAAATTGATAGAAGTCCATTAACAGATATTACAAACTGTATGCTATATACACTTTTGTTATTACTGTTAATCATTTATTGAATGTTAATGTAAGTTTGATAACATTTATAAATTTTGTCTTGCAAGTGGATTCTGTGACAGTAAGGTCCCGTCGAAGTGATATTCCAACTCCTCCGAATATTGACAATAGAACTTCTCGACAGTTGCCAAAATGTTCCGTAGTAGCTTTTAGTGGTATGTGTTTTACTTTTAATGCAAAACTAAATATAGTTTTCTGAGTCACTATATTTGCCGAATCTATTGCTTATCTTCCTATCTGTTGTAACCGATGTTAATTTGCCTTTTCCAAAATGGAACGGCAGGAAAAGAAAATTCCTACCCTGGTGAAAGGTCTAACTTTGACGATCCCGATTCGGAGGATTGTTTACCATCTTCTATCGTAAAAAAGATTTTCGGAATTGCAAGAGGTAACTACCCTCTTTAAACTTATCAAAGTATCTTTCCAAATAACAGTTTAATCTCCTAATATTTCACTTATATGATCGTTTTTTTTCCTGCCTATATAATTTTGTAGAATACGTTGATCATGGAGATGCTATTTTTGTATGTTCTTACTGTCATGCAATGATTTGGAAAGATGAAATGCTTAGGGGTAATTTGGATTCTAAGAAATCTTCTTTTTCTCTTTGTTGTTCGAACGGAGATGTTGAATTGCCTTCCTCACCTGCTCCTCCTCCACTGCTCAAAAGATTTTACAAAAGAGTTACTCCTGAAAGCCGCAATTTCATGAATAACATTCGAGCATATAACATGATGTTTTCCTTCACATCCCTTGGTGGCAAGGTTTCTAAAACTTTTCAAAAAACCAAAGGTCCTTATGTTTTTGGACTGCAAGGACAAAATTACCATCGCATTGGTAGTCTGCTACCGAATGATGGTGAAGACCCCAAATTTTCACAGCTTTATATTTATGATTCCCAAAACGAGGATTTTAATCGTCAAAAGGCTGTAAGGTAAATTAAGCATTCAGTAAATTCTGATTTATGTCAAGTGTTTTATATATATCTGATCTATACAATAATGTCGTTTTTTACACAGTGTCGACCAAGGTTTGAAGACAGACACTAAACAACAACTTGATCTTGCCATCATATCGAGTCTTAAAAAAATGTTGGATTCATGCAATCCACTTGTGAAGTCATTTAGAATGGTACGAGATTGTTTTAAACAAAATGATTGGCAAAATGTACGACTTAAGCTCATTGGAGTAAGGGATAAGGATGGTAGAATTTTTAACTTGCCTACAGCTGAAGAAATTGCTGCCTTAATAATTGGTGATTTTGATGGAGCATTTGATAAAAGGGATATCATAGTTCAAACAAAATCAGGCGATCTTCAGAGAATCAGTGAGCTTCATCCCTCTTATCTTGCATTGCAATATCCACTTATCTTCCCATATGCAGAAGATGGATTTAGACTTGGTATTAAACATCGAGGTGTTTCAGTTGATTGTGACATACTTAGAACCAGTACCACAATGAGATAGTTCTTTAGTTACAGAATACAAGACAGAGCCAACCAATTTTCGTTGTTACTCAATGCTCAAAAGCTATTTCAACAGTTTGTAGTTGATGCGTATACAATGATAGAATCTGCACGGTTAGCTTACATAAATACACAACAACCCAAACTTAGAAGTCAAACATTTAAGAATTTAAATCAAAGTGTTCAAAGTGGCCAAAGCGATGCGTCAAATTGTGGAAAACGAATTTTGTTGCCATCTTCATTTACCGGTGGAGCAAGATATATGATGCAAAAGTATCTAGATGCTATGGCAATCTGCAAAGCTGTAGGATATCCGAATCTCTTCATAACAGTCACTTGTAATCCCAATTGGCCTGAGATTTATAGATGTTTAAAAGACAAACGGTTGAACCCTCAAGATAGACCGGATATTATCGCACGGTTATTCAAAATTAAAATCAATCATCTAATTCAAGATTTCAAGAAACATAAATTCTTTGGTGAGATACAAGCAAGTAAGTCATTGTAAATTGTTTTAATTAATTTCTCAAATAATACTTTTACTAACACTTTTTTGGATGTAATATTTCAGTTATTTATACAATCGAATTTCAGAAACGTGGTCTACCTCATGCTCATATATGTTTGTTCTTAAGTGCCGAGAGCAAATTTCCAACGACTAAAGAAATCGATTTGGTTATTAGTGCTGAAATACCTGACAAAGAGATGGATGCTTCACTGTATGAACTTGTCAAACAATTTATGATCCATGGTCCTTGTGGTACAGACAATCCTCATTCTCCATGCATGGTTAATTTAAAATGTTCGAAGAAGTTTCCGAAAAAATATGTAGATGAGACTTGTGTTGATTCTAAAGGATATCCTGTCTACCGACGTCGTCAATCATGCAACACAGTAGAAAAAAATAGCGTCTTACTTGACAATAGGTTTGTGGTTCCGTACAATGCTATGCTACTAAAAAAGTATCAGTGCCACATAAATGTTGAGTGGTGTAACCAAACAGGATCCATCAAATATCTCTTCAAATACATTAATAAGGGTCCGGATAGAGTGACAGCTTCTGTTTACGAAAGTACCTCCACTACTAATGTGAACCCTCAAAACAAGGAAATGACAAATAATGAAAATCTCTCAAACGAAACAGAAGTAGATGAAGTTAAAGCATATCTTGATTGTAGATATATTTCAGCGTGTGAAGCTGCTTGGAGAATCTTTAAGTTTGACATACATTATCGGCTTCCATCTGTTGAAATATTACCTTTTCACTGTGAAGATGGTCAGGCTATTGTTTATGACGATAATTCAAACTTGTGTGACGTGGTCAGTAACCCAACTGTGAAAATGTCTATGTTCACAGAATGGATGAAATGTAATCAAACGGATGCATTTGCTAGGACTTTGAAGTATATAGAGTTCCCCAGATACTTTGTATGGATACGCAAAACACGAAAGTGGGTACGTAGAAAAAAACCTTTTGGTGCAGTTGGTAGGATACATTATGTACCTCCATCACTTGGTGATTGTTATTTCTTGAGAATTTTATTGAATCACGTTATAGGACCAATGAGTTGCAATGATATAAAAACAGTTGATGGAAAAATATATCATACTTTTAAAGATGCGTGTTTCGCTCGCGGTCTGTTGGACGATGATAAGGAGTATTTAATGGCCATTAATGAAGCAAGTGCATGGGCTACTTCTGATTTCTTGCGTACATTTTTTGTAATGCTCTTGATGTCAAACTCCATTTCTAGGCCGGGTATTTTCTGGAAGGAAACAAAATCTCTATTATGTGAAGATATATTATATCAGCAACGGAGGATTACTGGTATTCCTGGTAATTTTAAAAACTTAAATAAAATTTCATATTCCATTTTACTTTAATCAAGTGTTTAAAAAATCTAATTACTAAACATCTATTGTATTTTTTAGATTTGGTTCTTAAAGAGGAAGAGATTGAAAACATTTGCTTAGCACATGTTGAAAAACTGTTACTTGGTTATGGAAGTACGTTAAGCAACTTTACTAACATGCCAAATGTTCCTGACAACTACACTTCAGCATTGAACAATCAATTGATAATGAAGGAACTTTCGTATGATCGGGCTATCTTAAAAAAGGAACTTGCAGCTTCCCTAAAATCTTTAACTGATGAACAACGAAAAGTGTATCAAACCGTCATGAATGCAGTTGTTAAAGGAAGTGGAGGAGTTTTCTTTCTATATGGTTACGGTGGAGCTGGTAAAACATTTCTGTGGAAAACATTTGCAGCTGCGTTACGTTCCAATGGTGAAGTTGTGTTGAATGTTGCATCCAGTGGTATTGCATCACTTCTATTAGATGGTGGTAGAACGGCTCATTCCAGGTTTGTAATTCCGATAAATGTTAACGAGGATTCTATATGCTCTATTGAACCAAACAGTGAGCTAGGAGGCTTAATCAAACAAACTAAGATGATAATCTGGGATGAAGCGCCAATGACACATAAGCATTGTTTTGAAGCTCTGGATAGAACAATGAGAGATATAGCCCGTTCCAATAATCCGTCCTTGCAGAACAAACCTTTTGGTGGAAAGATTGTGCTTTTTGGCGGTGATTTTAGACAAATCCTTCCAGTCATTCCTAAAGGTACCAGAAGCATGATTGTAAATTCTTCATTGAATTCTTCTTATATATGGCAGGATTGTCAGTTACTCAAGTTAACTGAAAACATGAGGTTAAAAATGGGTACCAAATCAAGCCATTTTAACGAGACCAAGGAATTTGCTGAATGGATTTTAAAGCTTGGTGATGGTCTACTTGGAGGTCCAAATGATGGAGAAGTGGAAATTGAAATTCCAGATGATTTACTTATACTCGATGCAGTCAATCCTATATCTTCATTGATCGCTTTCACATATCCGGATATGCAAAAGTTTTTGTGCAATTCAAATTATTTCCAACAAAGAGCCATTCTTGCACCCACAAATGAAGTTGTAGATTCAATAAATACAAAACTGTTAAATAGTATGCCTGGTGAAGAAAAGATATATCTCAGTTCAGATACTTTATGTGAGTCTGAGGATCAAACCGACCTTAACATGGCATTGTTTCCTCCGGATGTATTAAACAAATTGCATCTGTCAGGATTACCTAACCATAAATTGGTTCTCAAAGTTGGAGCTCCGGTAATGTTACTTAGAAACATTGATCAAACAAATGGTCTGTGTAACGGTACACGACTTCAAGTAACAAAACTTGGAAAACTTGTAATCGAAGCAAAGATTATTACTGGAAATAATATAGGTCATCATACTTTGATTTCAAGATTGAAAATGACACTGTCCGATAAAAGAATACCAGTGAAAATTGCACGAAGACAGTTCCCATTATCTCTATGCTTTGCAATGACCATCAACAAAAGCCAGGGACAATCACTTGAACGTGTAGGCTTATATCTTCCAAGGCCGGTTTTTAGTCATTGACAACTATACGTTGCTGTATCACGAGTAAAGAGCAGGAAGGGTTTGAAGATCTTAATATGTGACAGGGGAAAACAAGTGTGTAAAACCACAACTAACGTGGTCTACAAAGAAGTTCTACAAAATCTATAGTCTTTGTAGAAATAGCATTTTGAAGAAAAGTCTTTAATGTTTGAAGTTATTTAGTATTATGTTTTGCACATCCTATCAAGATGTTTCTTTTATCTAATGATAATGGATGTTATTTTACATAATTGTTTTAAAATATAGTATACATTTTTAAAAAATGATACCTTTAACAATTATAAAATAATGAAAGCTAAATAACAATAACATATATCTAAAAGACAAGAAATAACTAATACAAGTAATACTTTCAACCGTTTGTTTTGTGGTTCAGTAACATATGAATTAAAAACTTTTCAGTAGCTAATCCTTCGTACCGCCAACACCAAAACTAAACTACCAACCTTTACAAAAGTGTTTTGAGCAAACCAGCAACCACAAACAAAAAACATTGTTTCCATACAAAATAATATTATCTGAAAAAGCGCCACAACCATTCAGTCAAACAAGAAAATACCTTTACCCATGACGAACTTAAGGGTAAACTCTTCACGAGGAACCAAGTTTTTATCCTTCACAAACTGTTTCATGTTTTTTATGTAAAACCGATCATCAGGAGACTCGATACCAACTCGAACATCCCAAACATTTCCAGCAGCATCTACAATCTTTAAAGTTCTTTTCCTATCCAACCCAAGTTTTTTAGCAACAACTTTTTTAATGCGCTGTAACAAACAAAAAATAATGTTAACAAAGATAGTATTATAATATGGTTGATACAATGTAAGTTCGTGTTACTACTTTTTGGTTACAAAAACTTACAAAATGATTGTCCACACGGAAAACTACTGGAATAGTTTCGTTGTTCGTAGTTACAGCGAGTATTTCAGTTTCATTGTCCTTAGTTATGTCATCCACATCTTCACCATCAGAGATACTGATAACCTCTTCTACCACTTCTTCCTTAATAACAGCATATAATTCCGGTGGCAACATTAAATCCGCATCCTTGGAACAATTGAAAACAGACATATCAAAAGTGTGAAGATCAATCATTTCAAACACAAGAAGATGTTCATCACTTAGTGAAAATTTCTTCTTAATCCGATCCCATCCAGTTGTTATGTAAAGCTGATTGTCACTAACATCCATTCGAACAAAAAATTTATGCTTCCCAGGACCTCTAATAACAACCGGATAATTTGGAATGGTATTGTCCATCTTGTGATGTACAAATAAACGATTGATATGCTACAACGAGAAAAAAAAATATTAGTAGTTTCATATACGGAACCTTAATAAATAAGAAACAATAATAAATATACCGAATCCACATTGCGAACTACATACCATAGCATCAGGTTTATCAAAATCGCCATTGGGTCTGTAGTAAAAATAATCAGATGGAGCAAATGCAATATTGTCATAGAAATAAAATATCCGGAAACTTTGTAATGCTTCTTCATACTGAAATACGAGCCATGATCCAGATTGTAGTTTCAAAGTTTGAACTACGGAATACCACCCATTGTAGAGATAATAGAAGTTTCCTATATCATATATCTTGACTTCAAAGACTTGCCCATTAGTTGTCCGTACTTTGACAAACCCAACAGGATAGTTAAACTCTTTTATCCATTGTTTATACTTTTTTGGCAGAACCTATGTATAAGTATATTAAAATCAGAACTGTCTAACATGATGTTATACAGAAAATAAATTCGCCATATCTGAGATTAAAATACTTACCAAAGATTTCCTTTGGTTGTCGGTCATGTAACAAGCAAAACCATACATCTTTCTATAAAAAGAGAAAAACGTTAAAAGATGGCAAGTAACTGAGAGGACATGATGAAAGGAAGTAGCATTAGTATGCAATCACTGTTTGACCAAAGTGAAAGCACTTTTTAAAAAAAAAATATGTTTGACCAAACCTGTTTGACCTAAGTCAAACCACTGGTTCAAAAGTCTGCTTGACCATGGTCAAACCACTGTTTAACCCAACAGTGATTTTAAACATATATTTTCATCCATCTGTTAAACAAAGTCAACAGATGTATCAACAACAATCATTTTAAGTTGATGAGCATTATTTATGAAAAATGTTAAAAGATTATTCTAATTAATGCAATTAAAAAGAGTATAACTAACAGGCTAAAATATTATATAACATTAAAAGGTTATTTGGGTATATTCAATGTCAACAATGTGAAATACCAAATGTTATTTTAGATGCCGAGAGTTTCTAAAGCTTATTAATATGTTTCTATTTTTATCAGTGTGATACAAAACTCCAAACATGTAAAAAAACCTTATAAAATCTGTCAAGAACACCAACTGAAAGTTTACTAAACATCATAATCTTAAAAAATCTTTATACAACAACTGATAAACAATCATTTTTAACATAGCCCTAAATATCTACACCTCAATCGAACATCCATACAAAAGTAAAAACTTCAATCGAACATCAATACGAACATTCATATGATGGAATCTGAAGTATAACAAATCAAATAAACAAACATGATCAAAAATTACACTTCATATAAAAGAACAAACCTAAGATCAAAAATCATACATGCAAGCGTGGTATAAAAAATTACATGAAGCAAAGATTTCAGAAAAACAAAATCCAATCAATACATTTTGGATTACCTTTTGCTGATAAGGAAAAATCTTTAACACTCCCTGTCGTTGGTTTGTCGCCCTTCGAAGTTTGGAGATACAAATGGAACGGTAGATGAGTGATTAGAATTTGGGGACGAATTTTATATAAGGGTTTTAATGGGCCTACAAAATCTAATCTATTATTAACCTTAATTGGATCAAATATAAGGGGCTTTATGAAACTGATCAATAACATTTGATTAGTTGTATTAAATACAAACAATATAAATGATGTATTATAATCTATTTCGATGGTTATTAAAGCTACCCGTGTGGTCACACATACTGTTTTTAACATTACTTTATAAAGATATATAACTAAAGACCAAAATTTAAATGATATATTATAATCTGTTTTTTAGTATTTGATTTCGATCATTACTAAACCTACCCGTGTGGTTACACGGGTGATACACCTAGTTTGGTTTACAAGAAATCGCATCTAAGTTTAGTTGATTTATGACCTACTAATGATTGCGGTTTGACATAAGTTTTCTATGAAAGAGTATTAAAGAGCTTTTTTTTTAAATTGATGCATTACAAGAAGATATTTAATTTTTGGTGTAGTTTGAAATATATTTACCAAAAGACATACTTTTCTTAATCCATTTTTTACCTAATCTATATATATATTTTTTTTTCAAAATAAAATAAAACTTGAGAGCACAAAATTAAGCAAAGGTGTGGTTTAATCTATTTTTGCCGTTTACGGAATCAAAATTTCAATTAATCTCAACCACAAAATGAATCAAAATAGTTGTCTTTAGCAAATCAAATACCATAATATTCCAAATGAAGTCAATGCGCGTGATAGGGATCGTATGTTAGTTTTTTCACTTAAATAGTATTTTGTAATTGTGAGAGGGGTATATGTAACTTTTACCTTTTATAAATAAAGAGCACTAGTGACTTTTGGAGAAGGGGGAATGGAATTAGTTAGTTGTTAGGCTCATTGCCATGTGCATGAGAAGGGCATAGCCCTGGGGCCACTTGTGGTTGTTATCCATGTAGATCCTTATGATCAAATCTTTCAATTTAATACAATTAGCATCATTCGATTTCATCATCTTTGTTATACACAATTCAAAACCTATCATTGGTCCGACCTGTCTACTCTGCTCTCAATTCATCTTCAATTTCACGTTAGGTCCTCAAATTAACATCTCAAATCAGATTCAACTTCCTCTTCTGTTTCAATTGCAACTTCGCTATTCTTCTTCTGTTCATCCTGGTTCCTCTCGGACCTAACTGTTCTTCAATTTCTACATATGCTCCTTCCTTCGGTCTCCATTTTTCATTCCAATTCGCTTTCCTTTGTTCTCTGCGATATGGTGTTGATCGGATCTGAATCCGATTTCTGATTTTCATTCCGACGGTCGCTTCATTTTTTTTTGTCATCCTCATCCTCAATTGTCGAGCCTATCTCCTTTGTCGATTTAGTTTCCATTTTATCAACAATTTCTCTTCTCAAATCCGTTATGGTGAACCACGCAGCTAAAATAGAGGCACATGAGCAACAGATTCAACAATTACAAACTTATGTCACCGAAATCAAAACCGTGTTACAACCGTTGGTAGCGTCTCAAGCTGAGACGAGCAATTTTCAGAAAACTATGATGGCGTGGATGAAACAGCAGGAGAAACGGCCATCGGCAGGTTTCTCCGGTACAGTTTCTGGTTCGGGGGAGGTTTTAACTTCGTCGGGATCGAAATCGGATTCTTCGGGTGATACTCCGCTGCTTCCCTGGGCAGTTAAAAAGGTTAAACTGCCTGAATTCAGTGGATTCGATCCCCAGGGATGGATTCAGAAGGCGACCTTATACTTTGACATCAACAACACCACTGAGAATCTTCATTTACGCCTCGCTCAACTGAGCATGTGTGGTGTTGCTCAATACTGGTTCACAAATATCACTCAGGTTCGCCCTTACTTGACTTGGATCGACTTTCAATCTGAATTGTTACAACGCTTTAGTGGTCTCGATATTCAGAATCCTTACAAACACTTAGCCACTATTCATCAATCAGAATCTATCTATGATTATATAGATGATTTCGAGTATTTGTTGTCCTTGGTTCCTCGCTTACCGGAGTCCCAAGCTCTCGGTTATTTTATTGCGGGATTGAAGGATGATGTCAAACAGAGGGTTCGTTTACATCGTGCGACTTCTTGCATTGATGCAATGTATTTGGCAAAGGATGTCGAGTCAATGCTTCGGCCATCGGATTCCAGTTCTTTGTTGTCTCGTTTTCGGTATCCTCAACCTTTAGGGGTGCCATTGTTAGGTTCCGGGATCAGGCATCATCCATTTGGCACTACGGTGTCCAAAACTGTTGTGAATTCTGGATCTGCCAGTGGACTCAGGGCTGCAGGTTCTCGTGATCGAGGTGTTCGTTCCTTATCTCGCACCGAGTGGGAGGAACTGTAACACCCCGAAAAAGTGCAAATCTATTTATTTTAAATATAAAGTTGATAAATAAACTAGTTAACTAACTAGGAAATTAAAATAACCCTGTTAGGTGAAAGCCTAGTAGTAACCTACAAATGGGTTAAAACGCTAAAATTAGAACCAAAGGAAAGTTTAGGGACCAAGTGTGTTCAAAATGAAACTAATATTAATAAAACCTAAATAAACAAAACACAAACACATTTTTGTCTGTGTTTGGTGGAAATTGACCAGAGCAGGGGCGACCCCAAGCTCCAACCAAACCCTAGTTCAGCCTAAAATCTCTAGAATTGAAGGATCAAACTCAGTCCAAATCGAAACCGGAACTAAGATTACTGATCCTCGTCACAAGAGGATTACAAGGTATGTAAAATTTTGAGAAAACTCTTAGCTTGAAATTCTCATGAATTTGAAAAATCTGAAATTAGATGTTGCATGTATGTTATTTGGATTGAATGATAATGAAGTAGTGTTTAGGAGTAAAACCTAGACAAAAACATGTGAAAACATGCCTAAATTCTGGAAATCTCATGAATACATTGAAGGTCATTCATGGGTTTTGTATGAAGTTGATGAACACTAGGGTTTTGAGCAAGTTCCTGGGGTAATGTGGTCCTTAGGAAAAGATTTATGAAATCTGAATGTTAAACCTTGTAAATGAAAGCTTGATTTATAAAATTTGGGGCTAAATGATAAGTTAGGAAATTGTTATGTAATCATGTAAAATCTGCCCTTGAATTGTTTGTTGAAATGCCTCAAAGAAAGCTTAAAACTGAAATGTTTAAGTTAAAAACGCATAATTATGATGTATGCATAATGTGCGTTATATATGTGAACCAAAGAGTTCTAAACATAAAGTGATTGAACTCTATAGGAAAAGAAGCCGGGGCATCAAGCGGACAAACCGGTGTGGACGCACGTTTGAAGGGCTTGCTTTAAAGGTATGTAACTTGATTCGTTACATTTGGGTAAATTTCGATATTTAGCATATACGTAGTTAGATTGTGTATTAAAAGTTGTGTTGGATTAAAGCGATGATATTCGCTATGTCTAATAATAGACCAAGAATTTGGTTAGACCTCTTTGGTAGTCATCAAAATGGAGGATTCCTTATATGAGCCAAACGGGTCGAACGATCAAATAAGGCATGGTAATACATTGAAGTATGGTTACTCGGTCTTGTTATTATTGACAAATGTTGACTTAATATGTTGGGTTGTAGGAATGAAATCCAAGAAGTTGATCCAAGTAAATAAACAAATCAAACAAAAGCATAACATATCAGAGTCCACCGTAAATTACGGTACATACCGTAATTTACGGTAGACAACAGATGGTTACGGTGGGTTTCCCCTGAGTAACGGTGGAACCAGAAATCCTCAGAAACTACCGTAACTTACGGTATCTACCGTAAGTTACGGTAGAGCCTTAGAAATCATGTTGAGTTTTGTATTTCTTTGTTAATTCGAATCCGTTTTAGACGTAGTTTCGAATATGTATTATTTCTAAGTATTCTAATACTAATGTTTAATATAAACAATTCAGCTTTTAGGTAACCAAGGACTTTGGATGACAGTCAAGCAATGTTTTGAAGAACCGAACACAACTTTTGAAGCTTCCGCGTTAATTTACTTTGTTTAGACAATGTTTATGATGTAACTAGTTTGCAAAACAACTTATGAATGTTTGAATTAGTCGGTAGTTGACTAATGTTTGTTACTTTAAAACTTTGATTTTGAAACCTATGTTTTAAAATAGGTCATCTTTTATATGAATCCTATGAATTTTATCTAAATTCGAGTAGAAATTTTAAGGGTGTTACAAGTTGGTAATCAGAGCTTAAGATTGTCAACAAGTGTTCGGTTCAAGCTTGATCAATCGTCCGGTAAGAATTAACTTGTTATGCTAATAAATTAGGTCTTATGTAAGAAATGAGAAATGAATTGAGATGCATGGGAAGAGTGTGTTAACACACTCAAACCCGGAAAGTGCATTAAATGAGAACGGTTAAAGCAAGTTAGGAACTTAGCTAAACCGAAACAAATAAAGAAATGTTATAAATGAAATGTTTAACGTTTAAATGTAAACATTTCAGTTTCAAGATGTCTGATGGGAATGATGATAATCCGGTGCAAACAAGCACCGAACAAATGAAAGAGATAATTGCCGAAGAGGTAGGGAAGGCAATTGAAGGAAGTCTATCCGGGTTTATAGACAAAATTCAAAACACGGTGTTGTCGCTTACTGAAGAGCGAGTTAAAAGGTTGGAGGATATTGTCAACCTTATTAAGGAGAAAACGGGAGAACGTAAAGGATGTTCATACAAGGAATTCATGGCGTGTAAACCGCCAATCTATAACGGGGAGGTTGACCCGATAATTTGTCAAAGATGGATAAGTGATGTCGAAGGGGTGTTTGAACGGACCCATTGTGATGTAGGCGACTTTGTTGCTTACGGAACGGGCCAATTGAGAAATCAAGCCAAGGATTGGTGGGATAACAAAAAGAAGGAAATGGGAGCCGAAGCGGCGAGGGTTATGACTTGGGACGAGTTTAAGGTACCATTCCTTAAACATCACAGTCCCAAAGCGGTTATTAACAGGATCAAAGAAGAATTCATCCAGCTAAGGCAAAAGGGTGAAACAATTGATAAGATCACGGGCATCTTCATGGATAAGCTGAGATTTTGTGACGAGTTAGTCACCACTGAAGAGCAAAAGATATACTACTATTACAACATGCTAAGTGCCGAGTACCGGGAGTTTATGAATCCGTCAAAATACGAAACCCTCACGGAGATTATCAACACCGCCCGGGAGCGGGAAATTAAGTTAAAGAAACAAGTTGAAAGAGGTGAACGAAGGGCACAGGATGTGAATCCAAGCCCTACAAAGAAAGCTAGAACTGCTGAATCGGGAAAGAAAGTGGATGCTAAAGGCGGGTCGCCAAGTTGCAAAGTATGTGGAAAGGGGCACAAAGGTGAGTGCCGCTTCAAAGACAAGCCGTGCCCGGTATGTGGAAAGACGGGGCTCACTGCATCACTATGTCCTGGGAAAGTTTCTGTTTGTTACAAATGTTATCAACCCGGCCACAAAAAGTCTGAATGTCCCGAGTTGATTGGGAAGAGAGACACAAAAGAGTCTCCAACAGAAGTTCCCAAAGCGAAGGCTAGGTCCTTCCAATTTACCGCGGCTGAAGCGAAGACAGAACCTGATGTGGTTTCAGGTATATTCACAATTAACTCAATTCCAGCACGTGTACTGTTTGATATGGGTGCGAATAAATCCTTCATTTCGCATGGATTTATTCGACATCCTTCTTTTGTATTGACGAAATTATCTGTGCCCTTAGAAGTTGAAATAGGGAACAACAAAAGTTTTATAGTTTGTGATGTTTGTCGAGGCTGCAAATTAAGCATCGACGATGAGGAATACTTGATAGACTTAATCCCGATGTCCATGGGGGAATTTCAAGTAGTCGTTGGGATGGATTGGCTATCTCAGCACCATGCAAAGGTCGTGTGTTTTCGTAAAGAGATAAAACTAACATCTCCTAGCGGGAAACACGTCACCATCTATGGCGAAAAAGGAGGCAATCCCGTAGTATGCTCAATGTTGAAAGCCCACAAGTTTATGAAGCGAGGATGCAAGGCATTCATGATATACGCAAACGAGCCCGAGAAAGAATCACGAAAGATTGAAGATGTACCGATAGTACGAGATTATGAAGATGTGTTTCCGGAGGATTTACCGGGGATACCGCCTGAACGGGAAGTAGAGTTCGGGATCGAATTGATTCCGGGCGCAAAACCCGTAGCGAAAGCTCCGTACCGACTCGCACCGTCGGAACTACAAGAGTTGATGTCCCAAATTCAAGACCTGCTTGATAAGGGATTCATAAGGCCGAGTGTGTCTCCTTGGGGCGCACCGATATTGTTCGTGAGAAAGAAAGACGGAAGCATGCGCATGTGTATCGATTACCGGGAGTTAAACAAACTCACTGTAAAGAACCGATACCCGCTTCCGAGGATAGATGATTTATTCGACCAATTGCAAGGTGCGAGCTGGTTTTCAAAAATTGACTTTAGATCGGGGTATCACCAACTAAAGGTCAAGGAGGAAGATGTGCCGAAGACGGCTTTCCGCACGAGATACGGACATTACGAATTCCTCGTGATGTCATTCGGGCTAACAAATGCACCCGCGGCTTTCATGGACCTCATGAATCGGGTTTGCAAGCCAATGTTGGATAAGTCAGTCATCGTATTTATCGATGATATTTTGGTGTATTCGAGAAGCGAAGTTGAACATGCACACCACTTACAAGAGGTGTTAGAGACGCTTAGACGAGAAAGGTTGTATGCGAAATTCTCTAAGTGTGCCTTTTGGTTACGAGAGGTACAATTTCTTGGCCACGTCATAAGTGCCGACGGAGTATTGGTGGATTCGTCAAAGATTGAGGCTGTGTCAAAATGGAATTCCCCAAAGAACCCTTCGGAAATTAGGAGCTTTTTTGGGGCTCGCGGGATACTATAGGAGATTCATTCAAGATTTCTCCAAGATTGCGTCACCGCTAACAAAGCTAACCCGGAAGAAAGAAAAGTTCATTTGGGGTGTCGACCAAGAAAGAGCGTTTCAAACGCTAAAAGAGAAGTTAACACAAGCTCCGGTACTGACATTGCCGGACGGGGTTGAAGATTTGGTGGTTTATTCGGATGCTTCACTATCGGGGCTCGGATGCGTTTTGATGCAACGGGGCAAGGTGATAGCTTATTCCTCGAGGCAATTGAAGATACACGAGAAGAAATATCCCACGCACGATCTTGAGTTGGCTGCGGTGGTATTTGCCTTAAAAATATGGAGGCACTACTTATATGGGGTAAAGTGCACCATATTCACCGATCACAAGAGCTTAAAATACTTCTTCGATCAGAAGGAGTTAAATATGCGACAAAGGCGATGGTTAGAAACGGTGAAAGATTTCGACTGTGAAATACACTACCACCCCGGAAAGGCAAATGTGGTGGCGGATGCTCTGAGCAGAAAAGCGGACTACGTCCCAATACGAGTAAGGTCGATGCAGCTCGTGGTGACCTCGGGTATACTTGAACGTATTCGAGAGGCGCAATTAGAAGCAGTGAAAGAGGAAAATTGGAAGAAAGAAAGAATAATCGGTCAGTTGAAAGATTTGTCGGATGGGAATAACGGGTTGAAGACTCGATCCGGAAGGATATGGGTTCCACATACTTGTGGGGTGAAGGCGCTTCTACTTGATGAAGCTCATAAATCCCGATATTCAATTCATCCGGGTGCGACCAAGATGTACAATGACCTGAAACAAAATTATTGGTGGCCTAGAATGAAGAGAGATGTGGCGAAGTATGTGGAAAAATGCTTGACATGTCTACAAGTCAAGGCGGAGCACCAAAAACCATACGGCAAACTCCAACCGTTAGAAATCCCGGTTTGGAAATGGGAACATATTACAATGGACCTATTAACCAAATTGCCTAAGACAAATCATGGTTTCGATGCCATATGGGTAGTGGTGGATAGATTGACGAAAAGTGCTCACTTCATTCTGATTCGTGAGACATATACGTCAGAAAAGATGTCGGAAGTTTATACTAACGAGATAATAGCACGTCATGGAGTACCGGTATCCATTGTGTCTAATATGGATACTCGGTTCACTTCAAATTTCTGGCGAGATTTCCAAGAGCAAATGGGAACCAAATTGTTCATTAGCACTGCGTACCATCCTCAGACAGATGGACAGAGTGAAAGAACAATACAAACATTGGAAGACATGTTACGAGCGTGTATAATCGACTTTGGAGGAAGTTGGGATGTTTACCTACCGTTAGTCGAGTTTTCGTATAATAACAGCTACCATGCTAGTATTAAGATGGCACCGTACGAAATGCTCTATGGTAGGAAATGCCGAACCCCGGTATGTTGGGGTAAAGTGGGTCCACGTGAACTCGCCCACCAAGATATAGTACGAGCCACTAATGAAAAGATTGATGTGGTTCGGGTACACTTGAAAGCGGCCCAAGATAGACAAAAGGCGTATGCTGACAAAAGGAACAGGCCAATCGAATTCCAGGTTGGCGACAAAGTTATGCTGAAAGTATCGCCGTGGAAGGGAATAATACGATTCATAAAAAGAGGATAGTTGAGTCCAAGATTTATTGGGCCATTCAGGATCACTGAACGGGTTGGTAAAGTAGCTTATCGTCTCAAATTACCCGAGGAGTTGAACGGGATTCATAGCACATTCCACGTGTCACATCTCCGAAAATGTTTGGCAGACGAAACTGCTCGTATCCACTACGATGATATCGAGGTGGATAACAGCCTCAACTATGCAGTAAAATCAATTGCGATTTTAGATCGTAAAGAGAAGAGCTTAAGGAACAAGGTGATTAATCAAGTCAAGGTCAAGTGGGAGCACAGGAAGGGTTCGGACACTACGTGGTAGTCCGAAGAGGAGATGAGACGTCTCTACCCTACGTTATTTGGTACGTACTTTGGTTTCGGGGACGAAACCCTCTTAAGGGGGGTGGACTTGTAACACCCCGAAAAAGTGCAAATCTATTTATTTTAAATATAAAGTTGATAAATAAACTAGTTAACTAACTAGGAAATTAAAATAACCCTGTTAGGTGAAAGCCTAGTAGTAACCTACAAATGGGTTAAAACGCTAAAATTAGAACCAAAGGAAAGTTTAGGGACCAAGTGTGTTCAAAATGAAACTAATATTAATAAAACCTAAATAAACAAAACACAAACACATTTTTGTCTGTGTTTGGTGGAAATCGACCAGAGCAGGGGCGACCCCAAGCTCCAACCAAACCCTAGTTCAGCCTAAAATCTCTAGAATTGAAGGATCAAACTCAGTACAAATCGAAATCCGAACTAAGATTACTGATCCTCATCACAAGAGGATTACAAGGTATGTAAAATTTTGAGAAAACTCTTAGCTTGAAATTCTCATGAATTTGGAAAATCTGAAATTAGATGTTGCATGTATGTTATTTGGATTGAATGATAATAAAGTAGTGTTTAGGAGTAAAACCTAGACAAAAACATGTGAAAACATGCCTAAATTCTGGAAATCTCATGAATACATTGAAGGTCATTCATGGGTTTTGTATGAAGTTGATGAACACTAGGGTTTTGAGCAAGTTCCTGGGGTAATGTGGTCCTTAGGAAAAGATTTCTGAAATCTGAATGTTAAACCTTGTAAATGAAAGCTTGATTTATAAAATTTGGGGCTAAATGATAAGTTAGGAAATTGTTATGTAATCATGTAAAATCTGCCCTTGAATTGTTTGTTGAAATGCCTCAAAGAATGCTTAAAACTGAAATGTTTAAGTTAAAAACGCATAATTATGATGTATGCATAATGTGCGTTATATATGTGAACCAAAGAGTTCTAAACATAAAGTGATTGAACTCTATAGGAAAGGAAGCCGGGGCATCAAGCGGACAAACCGGTGTGGACGCACGTTTGAAGGGCTTGCTTTAAAGGTATGTAACTTGATTCGTTACATTTGGGTAAATTTCGATATTTAGCATATACGTAGTTAGATTGTGTATTAAAAGTTGCGTTGGATTAAAGCGATGATATTCGCTATGTCTAATAATAGACCAAGAATTTGGTTAGACCTCTTTGGTAGTCATCAAAATGGAGGATTCCTTAGATGAGCCAAAGGGGTCGAACGATCAAATAAGGCATGGTAATACATTGAAGTATGTTTACTCGGTCTTGTTATTATTGACAAATGTCATATAGAATACGAGGACTTAATATGTTGGGTTGTAGGAATGAAATCCGAGAAGTTGATCCAAGTAAATAAACAAATCAAACAAAAGCATAACATATCAGAGTCCACCGTAAATTACGGTACATACCATAATTTACGGTAGACAACAGATGGTTACGGTGGGTTTCCCCTGAGTTACGGTGGAACCAGAAATCCTCAGAAACTACCGTAACTTACGGTAGAGCCTTAGAAATCATGTTGAGTTTTGTATTTCTTTGTTAATTCGAATCCGTTTTAGACGTAGTTTCGAATATGTATTATTTCTAAGTATTCTAATACTAATGTTTAATATAAACAATTCAGCTTTTAGGTAACCAAGGACTACGGATGACGGTCAAGCAATGTTTTGAAGAACCGGACACAACTTTTGAAGCTTCCGCGTTAATTTACTTTGTTTAGACAATGTTTATGATGTAACTAGTTTGCAAAACAACTTATGAATGTTTGAATTAGTCGGTAGTTGACTAATGTTTGTTACTTTAAAACTTTGATTTTGAAACCTATGTTTTAAAATAGGTCATCTTTTATATGAATCCTATGAATTTTATCTAAATTCGAGTAGAAATTTTAAGGGTGTTACAGGAACGTAGGAAGAAAGGACAATGCTACAAGTGTGGACAACTCTATAGTCCAACTCATACATGTCCCGATTGTAAACTTCGTGTGATGTTGCTCGGTGATGATGAACCGGATGGATTCGAGGGGCTGCATATGGACAATTTCCAATCGGATGGGGGTACTTGCACAGCGGTGGGGTCTTCTACCAAGCCATGAGGACAAGGCTTGTGTTATGGGGGGAGTATTGATAGGAATTGTATGTTAGTTTTTTCACGTAAATAGTATTTTTCAATTGTGGGAGGGGGTATATGTAACTTTTACCTTTTTATAAATAAAGAGCACTAGTGACTTGGGGAAGGGGGAATGGAATTGGTTAGTTGTTAGGCTCATTGCCTTGTGCATGAGAAGGGCATAGCCCTGGGACCACTTGTGGTTGTTATCCTTGTAGATCCTTGTGATCAAATCTTTCAATTTAATACAATTAGCATCATTCGATTTCACCATCTTTGTTATACACAATTCAAACCTATCAGCGTGAGTGATATATTAATATAAAATACAAATTTAAATTAAATGTAAAAATGACTCGACCTACTTAGGAATCCATTCTTCTAGATTTAAAGGGTTATATTGCTCGACTATGACCATGCCGTTAACAAATTCCACAAAGGTTAACCTTTTTTTCTTTCCTTGATATTCATTTCATTCCGTATTCTTATTGAGCGATGGCCGCCTTTTTTTATTTAGTTTTAGCTCTGAATTTGGAAGTAATTCTCTAATTGATGACGAGTTAGGCCGATATGCTTCATAAGGAAGTGGAGAAAACTCTAATGACCAAGTAGCACAATAATCAATAATTGAATAACATTTATCAACATATTGAAAATACTTGTGAAAACCATGTGGATCTAACTATGGAGATCTGTGTTCATTATCTGCGTTTAGGATTCCAGTATGACGGTCAACTATTAGACATATCACTTTAGTATCTTTCACAACATGTTTCTTAACATGAGAAAGAATCAAACTCTGACTAGCATAAGATTCATTTTCAACAATAGCAAATGTAAATGGAAATATCTGATTATTACCATCAACTCCCATTGAAACATCATCTTACCTTTATACTCGACATACAAATGTGTGACATCAATCCTAATCGCATGCCGACAATGCTTAAATCCACTGATAGAATCAAATTACCAAAACACACATCTAAATTCCATCACGCAAGTCTGCCTCCAAATGCACCGTTCAACGATTGTCCCTAGATTGAAGTTTTGTAGTGTCTCTATAAGTTTAGGTAAATTAATATAAGAGACATCCCAATCTCCAAGGATATGTTCAATTGTCTTTTGTTTTCCTACCCAAACCTATTAACTACTTTGGCTCTAAAAGTAGTAATGCTAATAGAAGGTTATTATCACGTGGTGTATTTCTTGAGCGATCAAGCATGCATCTAGGTTAGGATGGCTTTAACTAATATTAGAATGCAGAAGATCCACTACGTTTACGTTTACATGCATGAAGTTTGCATTTTCAACCTTGTTTATGTAGCTTTCCATTATTAGACCAAATGTTCGGACATGATTCAACAACCTCAAAATGTTTATGTCTCTTGATATTGTAGAGCTTGACAACTCTAACAAATTCTTCCTTGTCATTGTAATAATCATTTCCAAATTCACGAATGAAATCATTTTTACTTTCAAAATGTGGTATTATCCGATTGTCATCAATTTTAAAATTAGTTTCTTCTAAAGTATTATAGCTTAAGGTACTTGAACATCACCATATGATGTTGCATCCCCATCTTCTTGAGTTTCATCTCCAATTCCATCTTCATCTAACTCAAAATTTGTATCACTTTCAATCTCATCTCTACTTTCATATTTTAATACATTTTCCACATCATCATTATTTACAATAGCAATTTAAGACATCGTGTTAAACTCCAAGTTTTGAGTCATGTCTGGCATTGATGTGTCTATAAGACAACATGTTATTAAAGTCTAAAACCCTCATTTTTATAGTTGTTTAATGTAAATTTCACTTTCAATAGATTAAATGTTCGTTTCTTAGTGATTTACAGGGTCCTAATTGAAATTTCTAATTTCCATGTCAGATTAGGAGCTCTACTAAAGAAATGAGAAGACTAGCCGGTTTGAAGACCGTACGAACCGTACGGTATGTAGATGTTACGGGTTGTAGGCCAAGAATTGGGCTACACCGCCTTATTAGATTGAAACCTACTGGGCCCAGTTATGACGTGTCAAAGCGTACGGGTGGTACCCGAGAGAAAGCGGATTGCAATAGAAAGAGATGTTGACTAAACCCTAAGTTACGAACTCATCAGTCAAGAAACACGAAAAAGGGGTTATAACAAGGAGGAAGATTCCAAAGAAGATCAATGGGAAGAGGATTCAAGGAAGAATAGCGTACAGGAGGTCGAGATATCGATCCTTACCGAGTTAAACCCTTCGTATTTTCATTTTCTACTAGATCTGATTATGTATTCGATGGATTCTTGTGTTTTAGTTATTTCTATGAGTAGTTAACCGCTCTACAGCCGATTAGGTTAGGACGAATCTTAATACTATGTGAAGCTTGGATGATTTTGTTATGGAAGTGTGTTTTTAGTAAGATTTGCTAATGAACTTATAATTGTGCAATCCATATGATATGTATTGATCACTGAATGAGTTTGTGTGGATGATTTTGGTCTTTCTATGAAGTTATGCATGCTAGATCTATTTTGTCTATCTTTGGGCTATATATCGATCGTTAGTCTAGGGCTGGAAATTTAGTAAATGGTTGGTAAGTCATATAGGTCACATATGGGAAGAATCTGATTAAAAGGATTTAGAAGTAAGTTAAGGATTTCTTTAAATTGAGTAGCATAAATAGTAATTCGCTCAGTTCGTTAATTTATGTTGTCAAAAAAATATAAGAAGATCTAAAATCACAAGAGATGGTAAATGACTTAGTTACTTAGAACCGGATAGTTAGGTGTGTCTATAGCTTGGGACATGGGGTCATCCCGAGAGAGCACTGGCTTTTTAACACTACACCCTCATTACTAGTGTCACGGCCCCCGTCCCGGTTTTACCCGGTCTGGGTGCCGCGGGACAGAAACCCGTGGTATTTATTATTCGAGTTGACAGCGGAAGATTTACAGGATCTTTTAAAACTTGAAACTGCCCAATTATTTTATTTCATAATTTGGGATATACACCGTAATTTACAATAGAGGAATTTCACAAGGAAATTCCCTGGTTTACAACACATGTTTATTTATTTAACTGAGTCACCACTTCAAGCTTTATTAGTGCTCCGTAGCACTTTTCGTTGATTCACAGTAGGTCACCTGAAACATGTTTTTGAAATATTTTATCAGCGGGGAAATACTGGCGAGTCACTCAAGTTATATAAAACGATACATAGTTATAAATTACAGCATAAGAGCGATTACAATGGCTTCTATCTTATTTTTATCTGGCGCCGTGTCACAGCCTTGTGACGATGGTCATACCACTATTGGGTCCTTTCACCCAAATAGTGATGATTATCACCGTTAGGTTGATGAACCTAACCGTGAGAAATTAGTAATGTGCACAATACCCCACTTGCCAGTGATTCAAGATAACCACGACTTAATCCCTGTATGTATAACTTTGAAAATAATTTGAGGTATTGTAAAATAACTTTGATAAAAAGAGAATGACTCACATTGCAGATTTAAACGGGCAGAGTTTAGCCTACTGATAAGCCTGTTAACCTAATTCAAATAACAATGCACACAAAAACTAGGTTAGTAACTTTAATCCAACTTTTACGACAACTCACGAGAACAAAACCTTCATGACGAATGACAAAGTGCAATACTTAAACATCCATCGAAGTTACGACGAATGACAAAGTATAGCCCAAGTACGGGAAGCACTTAAACATCCATCGGATTGGTTTCCATCGATCGGACATTAAATCGTAGCAGTGATCGAGCTATTACCCTGTTATCGAGGCAGCGTTTAGTGTTGTGTGTGTGTTATGTAGTAAACAGACGATATCTCAACGTACGAAATGAGTTTTTACGTCGAACCAACGCCCAAATTCAAGTGCCAAACTCCTCTATACATACTGAAAAAATGTCTCCCTCGCGTGGCGCGAGGGCCTGTCGCGTGGCGCGAGGGGACCCCTTCTAGCATAGGGTAGCCTTGTGTCTGCTTAGCTTGGGTGAGTCGACGGTTTGTTAAAATTCGATTTCTATCGTAAACTGTTTAGATAATATCAATAAGGAAATACCCCCCCCCCTTCCCTGAGGTTTAGGGGCCCTGCTCCTAGTTCTGATTGTTCTGAAAATTTTAGGGGTCATGCCATATTTCTTGGGAGTCTAAATTAGGGTTTCCTATTGGACAAAATAAAATAAGAATTAGTGTTTTTTATGAGAGTTGTTACATCCTCCCCACCTTATAAAAATCTCGTCCTCGAGATTCACTGGAACAAGTAGGGATACTTTCGTTTCATCTCCGATTCCAGTTCCCAAGTGTACTCCGGTCCTCTCTTTGAATCCCACTTGACTTTGACCAGTACTAGTCTTTTGTGCTTGAGAAACTTTACCTTTCTGTCTTCTATCTGCAGTGGCTTCTCAATAAGTTTTAACTTTTCATTTACCTCTACATCTTGAAGAGGTACTACCAGGGATTCGTCAGACAAACATTTCTTGAGGTTGGATACATGAAATACGTCATGTACCCCGGCTAATTCTTCTAGTAGTTGTAAGCGATAAGCAATTGGTCCTGTTCGCTGGATTACTGGGAATGGTCCTACGTACCTTGGACTTAGCTTTCCCTTTTTACCGAACCGAACTACTCCTTTCCAAGGAGAAACTTTCAAAAGTACCTTGTCTCCAACTTGAAATTCTAGCGGCTTGCGCCTATTGTCTGCATAACTCTTCTGACGATCACGAGCCGTTTTCAGTCTTTCCTTGATTTGAGTGATCTTGTCGGTGGTTTCTTGCACAATCTCGGGACCTGATAATTGGCTTTCTCCTATTTCTTCCCAACAAACTGGAGTTCTACACTTTCGTCCATACAGTGCTTCAAATGGGGCAACTTCAATACTTGAATGGTAACTATTGTTATATGAGAATTCAATTAAGGGTAGGTGGTCATCCCAGTTTCCACCAAAATCTATCACACATGCCCTGAGCATGTCTTCCAGGGTTTGAATCGTCCTTTCACTTTGTCTATCGGTTTGGGGATGGTAAGCTGTACTTAAATTTAATCACGTCCCCATGGCTTCTTGGAAACTAGTCCAGAAATGTGAAGTGAAATGACTATCTCTATCCGATACAATAGAGAATGGAACTCCATGTAAGGATACTACTTCGTCTACATATGTCACACCCCGACTCGCAGCGGAAGCGCACGCGGGGGGCAACAGACTCATGGAACAGACACATTGTTCACAAAGATGTTATATTATACATTACAACATGTTTCGTTTACATTATTTATTAACACAACGACACGTAAGTGACAACTCGGTTTCCCACAAGTAATCTTGTGCTAGTAGTTATGCATCTATTCACGTACTATCCATTCTCATAACTTGGAACTCCTATAAGTCTATTCCTCCTTTGCTTTGCCTGGAAAACATGTTACAATTTGGAAAAATCAGCTAAACATAGCTTAGTGAGTTTCACTGTTTTGGTTTGTATTAAACAGATGTAATTATAGTTCAAGTTGGCACATCTGATAGCATGTATATATATATATATATATTCTGAGCCCACAAGTGAAGCCTTGACTGTCTGTCACACCCCCAAAATCCACATGCGGAGTACCACTGCTTGGGGGCGTGACTGACCAGGATCCAGCCACCAATTATACTGAGCATTAGCTAATCGTAAGAATGATCACCAACCATAATAGTTGGTAAACATCATAGTTTAAAGTTCAAAAGTTCAAGTTCAAATAACAGTTTAAGTAAGTAGCGGAAGCATAGGCAAAATAATTTAATCAAGGTTCGTAGTTCAGGTTATTTAGGACCCAACACATGGGTTAGACGACCACTACACATTCCCAAGCTGCAAGCTCCTGAGTCACTGGGTACCTGCAAAGCATGCAGTAGGGTATCAACAAAAATTGTTGGCGAGTCCACGAGTTGTCCAGTTTTAATTACCAAAAACTTGTTTCACCAGTTAATTTATCCGTTTATACATGCGATGGGGAGCTACCCCACAAGTAAGCGACTAAACTGTTTTTACAATACCGAATACTATTCATCCGTACGTTTCCGTAGAGTGCCCCGTTTGTCAATGTTCTATCATCATTGACGGTTGCCAGAGTACATTAGTTCACGCCCGATCCCATACGCGGGCACGGTGTGAGGTTGGTGAGACCTAAATAGCGCTATCAACTAATAACCCGTTCGCCTGACCCTGGCGACTAATCGGTATTAAGAAGTGAGGACTTGAGTGATAGAGTTTTGTTTAGTGTTGCTTGTTGCATCCAGTATAAACAGTAATTAACTAAAAGTTCCGTTTAAGGGGAGAGAAGTAGGTTTGTATCCCTTACGAGGGGATAGCGTTGCTTAAGTTTTCGTTTCCCAACCACCGGGAACGCATGCTTTATTAGTTGTGAACTCACCTTGGGTTGCTCGGTAGATTATTTACTTGGTCAATCACGTTGGTCACCACGTCCTAGCATGGTCACCAATACAGGTCAAGTTGGGGTACAAGTATTCACGTATAATCTACACATAACTAACACATAGCATACACAACACATGATCATCCAGCAAGTTATCGGGCCTATTCTGATACGTAGCAGTTAAACAGTGAACATCAACAACTATCATACAAATCATAAGTGTTATTGGGCCTATCAGATCACACTAACAGTTAACAGCATCACAGAATCCAAATAGAACGGTATGCACAGCCCACATGTCCTTGGCCCAATAACGGAGACAAGCAGCCCACTTGAGGCAAGGTGGTCTCGACTCGAGAACGTGCGGTCTCGAGTCGCAACCACGAGATTTCGAGTAATGCCGGTACGAGTCGCAATCTTGGAGGTTGCGAGTCCAATCTCGAGTCGCAACCGAGCGGTTTCGAGTTGTCATGGTTTGGTTTCGAGTCGCAACCGGAGGTTTCGAGTTGTCATGGTTTAGTCTCGAGTCGCAACCAGGCTAGTTTCGAGTTGTCATGGTTTGGTTTCGAGTCGCAACCGGAGGTTTCGACTCGCAACCACAGTTACGTGCACCAGAATCCTTCTAGAACCTGTCCAATGTACTAGCCAATAGAATTTCATATTTGTGATAATGTGTATTAACCAATAACATCCCACCAACATGTTTTCTTGTCCGGTTATCAACCAAAATGGATCAAATAACATGATTTTCAAATATTTTTGTGATATTCATATTGTTCTTCATATTATTCATCATATTATCAAGCAATCACATTCACTAAGATTCAACATTCATTTTCAGTTATGCATGTCATTCGATATCAAAACCATCTAACTAAACATCTAACATCAATCGGATAATACAACCAAGCAATTATGAGCAAAATAGCTAAGATAGAAGGATCATCCTAACACTTCACATAATCCGAATGGTCCTAATCCTCTTTTTACCCAACCGTTCACATACAAAACATGAAGGAGCATGGTTAATCAAGCAAAACATGTTACTCATATCATCAAACAAGCATCTTTGCATAACCATCATACACAACAACAATCTTTAAACATTCAACCAAAAGAGATACTAACCGGCTAGACTTAAGGTGTGAGACTATGATGAACAAGCTTCAAATTGAGAATGATGAGCTAGAGCCGAGAGTCCTTGGTTGAATCCGAGAGAAGGAGATGGGAGGAGGTTTGTGATGATGTTGCTAGGGTTTTAGGGTTTTAGTGAGAGAGAAAGAGTGAGTGAGGGAGAGTGTTTGCAAAAATGGTAAAGGTTGGTCACCCTCAAGGGTTTTATACCCGTCTCGAGTGGGTTGAGGGTTCCCGAATGGGCTTCTCGGTTGCATGGCCCAACCGGCCCGCTTGTTACTGTTCACTCGAGACCGGGAGTGGTCTCGAGTCGGATCCTTGGGGTCTCGGCTCACTTGTAATACACACACATATATATAACGTACATACATACAACACACAATAACAGAAAATCCATAGTTTCTCATTTAATAATATATGTACACGAAATGTTTAAATCAAGAAGGTTGCTCGGGAAACCCGAAGTGTCACATTATCCCCAAGTTTTAAGAACTTTCGTCCCGAAAGTTAAGGCAGCCACTGAACAGCTAATGTAAATGAGAACGTTTCAACGGGGTGTCACATCATCCCCCCGTTAATTTGGAATTTCGTCCCGAAATTCGGTTGTAGCTTCAGTGCTGGGAGTTTCATTAGGGAACAACTGGGGATATTTGCGCTTCATCTGGTCTTCCCGCTCCCAGGTAAATTCTGGGCCACGGCGTGAGTTCCAACGAACTCGCACGAGAGGTATCTGGCTACGTTTGAGGGTTTTGATCTCACGATCCGTGATTTCAACCGGTTCCTCAGTAAAGTGTAGCCGTTCGTCAATAGTGAGTTCCTTGAAAGGAATGATGAGTGTTTCATCTGATAGACACTTCTTCAGATTAGACACGTGGAAGACGTTGTGCACAGCACTCAGTTCTTCAGGCAGATCCAATCTGTAAGCGGCCGTACCGATCTTTTCGGTAACTTCAAAGGGTCCGACATATCTCGGATTAAGCTTGCCCCGTTTTCCAAAACGAACCACACCCTTCCAGGGTGAGACCTTAAGTAGAGCCCGTTCACCAACCTGGAACTCTAGCGGTTTCCTATCCTTATCAGCGTAGTGCTTTTGACGGTCACGAGCTGCCGCCATGCGTTGCCTAATCTGGGCAATCTTTTCTGTGGTGTCAACTACATGTTCCGGGCCTGTGATCTGACTGTCACCAACCTCCGCCCAGCAGAGAGGCGATCGACATTTACGACCGTACAATGCCTCAAAGGGTGCCGCCTGAATGCTGGTGTGGTAGCTGTTGTTGTAGGAGAATTCCACTAACGGTAGGTGCTTCTCCCAATTCTTGCCAAAATCAATCACACATGCCCTAAGCATGTCTTCGAGGGTTTGGATGGTGCGTTCAGACTGCCCATCCGTTTGCGGATGATAAGCGGTGCTCATGTCTAAACGCGAGCCAAAAGATTTGTGCATAGCTTGCCACAATTCAGAAGTAAAACGTGCATCTCGATCAGAAATAATAGAGGTAGGCACTCCGTGCTTCGAAACCACTTCTTTTAAGTATACCTCTGCTAGGGTAGAGAACTTGTCTGTTTCTTTGATAGCCAAAAAGTGTGCAGACTTAGTTAAGCGATCCACTATCACCCAAATGGTATCATTTCCGCGCTGAGACCTAGGCAGGCCAGTAACAAAATCCATGGAAATTTGCTCCCATTTCCATTGCGGGATCTCTGGCTGTTGGAGTAGGCCTGATGGGTTCTGATACTCAGCCTTGACTCTTGCACAAGTTAAACATTTTCTGACATAGGTTGCTATGTGGGCTTTCATGCCAGGCCACCAATAGGTAGTTCTCAAGTCGTGGTACATCTTATCCGAACCCGGATGTACTGAGTAACGGGACTTATGAGCTTCATCCATCACAAGGTCACGTAAATTTCCATAAAGCGGAACCCATATGCGTCCGGCTACGTAGTAAGCACCGTCTTCGTTTTGTTCCAATCGTTGTCTCGATCCTCGTAGGGACTCAGCCCTGATGTTCTCGGCTTTCAATGCTTCAACCTGAGCATTCCGTATTTGATTAGGGAGGTTCGAGTGGATAGTGAGCTGTAAGGCACGAACACGCTTGGGTTTGGTCTCCTTTCTACTGAGGGCATCGGCTACCACATTAGCCTTGCCTGGATGATATTTAATTGCACACTCGTAGTCATTTAGGAGTTCGACCCATCGGCGTTGCCGCATATTCAACTCCTTTTGTTCCATTATGTGCTGGAGACTCTTGTGATCAGTGTAAATCGTGCACTTGGTGCCGTACAAGTAGTGTCTCCAAAGCTTGAGCGCGAAGACCACAGCTCCAAATTCTAAGTCATGCGTCGTGTAGTTCCGTTCGTGGATCTTGAGTTGTCGCGAAGCGTAAGCAATAACCTTCTCGCGTTGCATTAACACGCATCCAAGCCCTTGAATAGAAGCATCGCAGTAAACAACAAAGTCGTCGGTACCTTCAGGTAGGGAAAGAATAGGAGCACTACAAAGATTTTTCTTTAGTTCCTGGAAGGCAGATTCCTGAGCATCGCTCCACTTGTAAGCAACACCCTTCTGAGTGAGGGTCGTAAGTGGTTGAGCGATCTTAGAGAATCCCTTGATAAATCTTCGATAGTATCCTGCCAATCCCAAGAATTGGCGAACTTCGGTCGGAGTCTTAGGTACAGGCCAATTCTTAATGGACTCAATCTTAGCGGGGTCAACATGAATCCCTTCCTGATTGACGATGTGCCCAAGGAAATGGACTTCTCTAAGCCAGAAATCACATTTCGAGAATTTGGCGTACAGTTGCTCATTGCGAAGGAGTTCGAGAATAAGACGCAGGTGTCGTTCATGCTCCTCTTGGCTCTTCGAGTAGATTAAAATGTCGTCAATAAACACAATTACGAACTTGTCGAGGTAGGGTTTGCATACTCGGTTCATGAGATCCATGAAGATCGCAGGTGCGTTGGTCATTCCGAAAGGCATAACAAGGAATTCGTAGTGACCATAGCGGGTTCTGAAAGCAGTCTTAGAGATGTCCTCATCGCGGACTCTCAGCTGGTGATAACCCGATCGCAGATCGATCTTGGAATAATAGCTCGACCCTTGCAGCTGGTCGAACAGGTCGTCGATACGGGGAAGTGGATAACGATTCTTGATGGTAACCTTGTTAAGTTCGCGGTAGTCAATGCACATTCGGTATGAGCCATCTTTCTTTTTGACGAAGAGCACTGGGGCTCCCCAGGGTGATGAACTAGGACGGATAAAACCTTTGTCCAAAAGTTCTTGTAGTTGAGTAGAAAGCTCCTTGAGTTCCGCGGGGGCTAATCGATAAGGTGCACGAGCTATAGGCGCTGCTCCGGGAGCTAGCTCGATTTGAAATTCGACCTGACGGTGAGGAGGGAGTCCAGGTAGTTCTTCCGGGAATACCTCGGAATAGTCACGTACAACTGGAAAATCTTCAATCCTGTTTTCCATTTTCTGTGTGTCGGCAACGAGTGCTAAGATAGCGGTGTGCCCTTTTCGTAGACACTTCTGGGCCTTCAAGAATGAAATGATGCCTGTGACTTCTCCGCTCTTGTCTCCTTGAACTATAAGGGGTTTGCCAGGGGGACGGGGAATACGAATAGCTTTCTCTTGGCAGAGGATTTCAGCTCGATGTTTGGATAACCAATCCATACCAATGATGACGTCGAAGCTTCCAAGAATGATGGGGAAGAGATCGATACAGAAGGTCTGACCAGACAACTCTAATTTGCAGTCACGAATTATGTGTGAGGCCTCGAGGTTTCTACCATTAGCTATTTCAACGGTGTGCTTAGAGCTTAGCGGCGTAAGAGTGAGCTTAAGTTTCTTTCTAATGCGTAGGGATACATAACTAGCATCTGCTCCGGAATCAAATAGTACGGAAACATAACGATCATTAAGTAGGAACTTACCCGCCACAACGTTGGGGTCATTCCTTGCTTCCCCAGCTCCAATGACAAAAGCTTTTCCTCTAGCACCATTTCCAGCATTGTTGTTATTGTTCCCAGCACCCTGATTGTTGTTGTTTTGATTCAGTTCAGGGCAATCCTTTCGCATGTGCCCCGTTGCTCCACACTTAAAGCATCCACGGTTGTTTCCTTGTTGCTGCTGTTGCTGTGGTTGTTGCTGATTCTGCCTAGCGGGGAACTGGCTTCGGCTGTCTTTGGCTTCATGCCCCATCTTGTTGCATCGCTGACATTGACCTTTTCCACATGGCCCACTGTGATGTCGGTTACATTTGTTACACTTAGGGTGGTTTCCTCGATAGCCACCCTGTTGCTGAGGGCCCTTGTTGCTTTCAGTCTTCCTTTGTTGAACTGGGGCCTGAGTGGGGTTAGCATCCTTTCCCTGACTTCCATCCCATTTTCGTTTGATATCGCTAGAAGTGCCAGTAGTAGCACTGATCCTCTTGGGCAGCTTGCCCTCTTCCACAGCCTGATTGGTGAGTTTGTGAGTAAGGCGAACCACGGGCTGTATAGTATTGAGGTTGGCTGAGGTCACATGACTTCTGATTTCTGGAACCAAGCCTTTGATGTACAATTCGATCCTTCGATACATAGGTCGGGACATGTTTGGGCAGAGTGCAGCATAGTCGTTGGACTGCTTGGTGTAGGTCTCAATCTCTGATCCAACCATCTTGAGCGCATAGTACTCGTTCTCGAGTTTGTGGATGTCATCCCGGTGACAGTACTCCTCTTTGATCATGTTTTTGAAATCTTCCCATGCGGTTGCATTAGCAGTTTCCAGACCAAGCATCTGAATCTGTGCTTTCCACCACGAAAGTGCGTTTCCTTTAAGCGTACCAGTTGCGTACTTAACCCAGTTAGCAGGGGGACACTCGCAGACAGCGAAGACAGCTTCGGCCTTTTCAATCCAGTGCAGAAGGCCTATGGCACCCTCAGTGCCGTTGAAAGGGAGAAGCTTGCCATCCATGAAGGTTTTGAAAGTACAAACATGTGGCTGCGCAGGCGCAGGCTGACCTGTTGTGAGAAGCGAAGCGAATAGGTTTAGAGGCGAAAAGACGATGTGGGGGTAGGATCTAAACATCCTAAAGTAACGAGTTTACCTCCAGGGTGAGCTGCGAAAGCTGCAGCCACCGTGTTGAGCAAGTTAGCGAATTGAGCCTGAGTCATGTTAACACTTCCTCTTCCGCGTCCACTCATTGTCTTCATAGCCAGAAAACACAGTATGAGTGTGATGTCGTAATGTAGCGAGAATGAGGTAGAAGAGAAATGTGTATCTATCTAATCAGGCACACTAGTATTTATAGTAGGGCAGTCAACCTAAGATAAACAAGCAAGTAAACACAAATCCGAGCTATAAGGCCTAACAAGCTGAGTCTTGCCCTTGGAGTGTAGTGTCGTCACGAGTCACGGGTTATAGTCTGGTTTTTCTCAAAAAGACTTTCCTTTTTAAAAACCAAGTTCACTATAACCAATGGCTCTGATACCAATCTGTCACACCCCCAAAATCCACATGCGGAGTACCACTGCTTGGGGGCGTGACTGACCAGGATCCAGCCACCAATTATACTGAGCATTAGCTAATCGTAAGAATGATCACCAACCATAATAGTTGGTAAACATCATAGTTTAAAGTTCAAAAGTTCAAGTTCAAATAACAGTTTAAGTAAGTAGCGGAAGCATAGGCAAAATAATTTAAACAAGGTTCGTAGTTCAGGTTATTTAGGACCCAACACATGGGTTAGACGACCACTACACATTCCCAAGCTGCAAGCTCCTGAGTCACTGGGTACCTGCAAAGCATGCAGTAGGGTATCAACAAAAATTGTTGGCGAGTCCACGAGTTGTCCAGTTTTAATTACCAAAAACTTGTTTCACCAGTTAATTTATCCGTTTATACATGCGATGGGGAGCTACCCCACAAGTAAGCGACTAAACTGTTTTTACAATACCGAATACTATTCATCCGTACGTTTCCGTAGAGTGCCCCGTTTGTCAATGTTCTATCATCATTGACGGTTGCCAGAGTACATTAGTTCACGCCCGATCCCATACGCGGGCACGGTGTGAGGTTGGTGAGACCTAAATAGCGCTATCAACTAATAACCCGTTCGCCTGACCCCGGCGACTAATCGGTATTAAGAAGTGAGGACTTGAGTGATAGAGTTTTGTTTAGTGTTGCTTGTTGCATCCAGTATAAACAGTAATTAACTAAAAGTTCCGTTTAAGGGGAGAGAAGTAGGTTTGTATCCCTTACGAGGGGATAGCGTTGCTTAAGTTTTCGTTTCCCAACCACCGGGAACGCATGCTTTATTAGTTGTGAACTCACCTTGGGTTGCTCGGTAGATTATTTACTTGGTCAATCACGTTGGTCACCACGTCCTAGCATGGTCACCAATACAGGTCAAGTTGGGGTACAAGTATTCACGTATAATCTACACATAACTAACACATAGCATACACAACACATGATCATCCAGCAAGTTATCGGGCCTATTCTGATACGTAGCAGTTAAACAGTGAACATCAACAACTATCATACAAATCATAAGTGTTATTGGGCCTATCAGATCACACTAACAGTTAACAGCATCACAGAATCCAAATAGAACGGTATGCACAGCCCACATGTCCTTGGCCCAATAACGGAGACAAGCAGCCCACTTGAGGCAAGGTGGTCTCGACTCGAGAACGTGCGGTCTCGAGTCGCAACCACGAGATTTCGAGTAATGCCGGTACGAGTCGCAATCTTGGAGGTTGCGAGTCCAATCTCGAGTCGCAACCGAGCGGTTTCGAGTTGTCATGGTTTGGTTTCGAGTCGCAACCGGAGGTTTCGAGTTGTCATGGTTTAGTCTCGAGTCGCAACCAGGCTAGTTTCGAGTTGTCATGGTTTGGTTTCGAGTCGCAACCGGAGGTTTCGACTCGCAACCACAGTTACGTGCACCAGAATCCTTCTAGAACCTGTCCAATGTACTAGCCAATAGAATTTCATATTTGTGATAATGTGTATTAACCAATAACATCCCACCAACATGTTTTCTTGTCCGGTTATCAACCAAAATGGATCAAATAACATGATTTTCAAATATTTTTGTGATATTCATATTGTTCTTCATATTATTCATCATATTATCAAGCAATCACATTCACTAAGATTCAACATTCATTTTCAGTTATGCATGTCATTCGATATCAAAACCATCTAACTAAACATCTAACATCAATCGGATAATACAACCAAGCAATTATGAGCAAAATAGCTAAGATAGAAGGATCATCCTAACACTTCACATAATCCGAATGGTCCTAATCCTCTTTTTACCCAACCGTTCACATACAAAACATGAAGGAGCATGGTTAATCAAGCAAAACATGTTACTCATATCATCAAACAAGCATCTTTGCATAACCATCATACACAACAACAATCTTTAAACATTCAACCAAAAGAGATACTAACCGGCTAGACTTAAGGTGTGAGACTATGATGAACAAGCTTCAAATTGAGAATGATGAGCTAGAGCCGAGAGTCCTTGGTTGAATCCGAGAGAAGGAGATGGGAGGAGGTTTGTGATGATGTTGCTAGGGTTTTAGGGTTTTAGTGGGAGAGAAAGAGTGAGTGAGGGAGAGTGTTTGCAAAAATGGTAAAGGTTGGTCACCCTCAAGGGTTTTATACCCGTCTCGAGTGGGTTGAGGGTTCCCGAATGGGCTTCTCGGTTGCATGGCCCAACCGGCCCGCTTGTTACTGTTCACTCGAGACCGGGAGTGGTCTCGAGTCGGATCCTTGGGGTCTCGGCTCACTTGTAATACACACACATATATATAACGTACATACATACAACACACAATAACAGAAAATCCATAGTTTCTCATTTAATAATATACGTACACGAAATGTTTAAATCAAGAAGGTTGCTCGGGAAACCCGAAGTGTCACACTGTCACCTCAGCCACGTGGTCAACCACCACGACACTGCCCCTGTGTAGCTATGGCTAGTACCCCATAGCCTATGCTCGAACATGTACAATTGCGTATGTATCATATGGCGTTCCTGGCCATCGCAATTGGGTTTTTCGGACCAATAGTACTATTTACACATTCACCGGCCTACAGTTAATCACTTGGGTCTGTGGGGACTTTTCATGTACTAGTGTTTACTCAGATAATTCATGTTATATCATGTATATATGTGCACGTATAAACGTATGTAACATTCATTTCACCCCATGTAAAACAGAAAACAGTTTGAAAATGGGGAAGTAAAACTCACAGTGTATGTAGTAGATTCACACAAGATGTAAACAATCAACTGGGTCAACTTCTAGAATCACATATGCAAATATGGACTTACGTCAGTATCTAAGTTGGTAACATGTATAACTTGGATTCGGTCAGGAGTTTTCACCCCAGATTGAGCCTATACGATACTGGTATGGTGATGGAGGTCAGGGTAGTATTAGTTTTCAGTTTGGCTTCCGGGCACCGGTTCGCGTGCCAGCCAATGTCAGTAGTTTAACGTGTTCGGATAATGGTACGGGAATACCAATAATGCCAACACATTGTTATTTAAGAATGATTAACTTTTCATTAAGGGAGTTTGGGTGTTTGGGGAGTCTAGGTTGCCCAAATTTGAGGTTCCGTTTCTACCGTCGGGGATTTCCTGAACTGGTATTGGACACACCCCGAGTGTCCAATCCGCCCTGGAATCTCCCGGAATACTCCCCGTGTTTTAATTATAGTATTTGTCGGGTTGGGTCAGTTCCCAGTTCCAGCCAGTTCGTTGTACGGAAAACTGCCGAAATTGATTTAAAATAATCCATTTTTAATCCCAAAAATTCTCATTTAACTTATAATTTGAATAAAAATCTGTAACTTTTTATATAAACTAGTAAAAATCAGTAGATTATGGAAAAAATTCCTGGGGATTTATTTTGGTCTTTTACTTGTCTAAATAAATTATTTATAAACTCATATTTAACCACATAATTAACATTAATTATTATCAGTGCTCAAAAATCCCAAAAAATTCCTGGACATCCCTTATGGTTGCAGAAACCTTTCCAAAAATTTTAAGATTTTTCCGATTTCGTTTAGGTGCGTTCCCGGCTACCGAAAATTCGCGAAAACGCGGGTTTTTAACCCAAACCAAAACTCAACCAATGGACTCCGAATTTTCCCAAAACATTCCTCATATGTTCTTTAGTGTTTCTGTAAAATTTGGTGATTTATTGAATCCGTTTGGTATTTTTTTTCAGAATTCTTTTTTTCAGAATTCTTCTTTTCTAAAACTTTACGTGGACCTTCCTGACAGTACCCTTCATCATCACACCAAATTTCAGCTCAATACAAGTATCACGGACCAAGTTATGATCTAAACAATATTCTGCCTATGCTAGTTTCGAGTTTCGAGTGATATACCTAGCGATTACTTCGAGTCCGAGTGTTTTTCTTGAGTCCAGAAGTATGTATGGACTATATTCAGTACCTACACATCAAGTACAATCCAAATATGCTAGAACTTAGATCAATCAAGCTTTAATTCCTTGTTTTTCGGTTAATCGAATAGTTACGCGATTTTTGTCGAATAAGTGTTGATTAGGGTATCATAACCCAAAGATTTGTAAGCATGGCTGCCATATAACACCAGGGAATTTTCATAGTGTTCTTATTCAGCCCATAAACTTGTTTAAAACTCAAAATTTCATGGATTAAAACAAGTTTTCATGGCCTATACTATGTTTAATCAAGAAACTAGACTTAAAACCATAAAAAATAAGGTTGCTACCTTTGATTTATGACTTATTCTTGTGAATTCAGCTGAGTTTTAATAGAAAGAAATAGGGAATTTGAGAGAAGATGCAGAAATGTGTAGATAATGGTGTGGGAATTAAAAGGAAAATTGAAAAAACATAATATATATAACATGGGAGTGTTTGGCGGTTTGGGGTGGCCCCCCCTAGGCCACCTCATTCCTTGAAAAACTAGCCAAAAGATAATATTTATTCTTTGGTGAGTGTTTAGGTTCGTTTACGAGTCCCGGACGCGTTCTCGATTTGCGTGACGAACTCCGTTTTGCGCGTAATTAGTGTCAAAAGACTCGGTTTTAAAAATCATGAATAACCGTCTTGAAATCCGAACCCGGTTATGTTTTAATCATAAAAGAATCGTATTAGGATGGTTTAAGTGTTTTTAAGCTTGATCGATCGTTCCTTGCACGTTTGATTGCCTTATGTTATTCCTGAAACGAGAGCATTTCCCTAACCGGGAAGCTACTTCGTTTTACGTGCCCAGTCTCAGATTGGCTTCAAACCTTATGTCACAGTCTATGGTACAAAATTAAGATATTCCTGGAACTCGAAATCTTAAATAATACTACTGATAGCCTAATAATCATTGTCAAAGGTTTAGTGCGCTGTTAAACGGAAAACTCCGGTTTAACACGTGTTTAAAGTCTAAGGACACCAACTTCGCACTGTTGGTCCTTATTAGTGTCATGTCAGTCATAACGTGTTCTCGGATTCCTCTGAGACATAACAGATATCATTTAATCAAGCATATAAGTCACACATGTTTTTAGGGTTTTCGCACAATTAAAGTGTTAAGTAGGCTTTAGGGTTTTGGACCGTGTAGGGTGTACCTGGTTTCATCATGGTTGTCATAACATACAACTTTGCTAACCTTTCCATGCTAAAGGTTTCCTTCATGGGTAGAAAATGAGCTGATTTGGTTAATCGATCCACAATTACCCAAATCGCATCATTACCTTTTCGGGTTTTGGGCAACTTAGTAATAAAATCCATGGTTATTAGTTCCCACTTCCAAACAGGCATTTCTATTTGTTGGAGTAATCCTGAGGGTTTCTGGTGTTCTGCCTTAACTTGTGAACAAGTTAGACACTTAGATACATATCTAGCTATGTCCTTTTTCATTCCTATCCACCAAAAATTATTCCTTAAATCTTGGTACATTTTATTGTTTCCAGGATGCATGGTATACCTAGATTTATGGGCTTCCTCTAAAATCTTATTTCTTAAATTTCCTTGATTTGGTACCCAAATCCTTCTTTTGTGGAATCTCCAAATTCCATCAGCTCCTTGCACTAATTCCTTTATTCTTCCTTTCATTCCTTCAGCATCATCCTTGATTGCTGTGGCTTGAACATTTTTCAGTTGTTCCATTAAGTCTAATTGTAAACTTAATCTAAGAGCACGAACTCGTCGTTGTTTCCCATGATACTTACGACTTAAGGCATCTGCAACTACATTTGCCTTTCCTTCGTGATATTGAATATCACAGTCGTAGTCACTTAGAATTTCCATCCATCTTCTTTGCCTCATATTCAATTTTTTTTGCCCAAATATGTATTTTAAACTCTTATGATCTGTATAGACAGTAAACTTACTTCCATACAGATAATGCCTCCAAATCTTATGGGCAAAAATTATGGCTCCTAATTCTAAGTCATGCGTCGTATAGTTTTCCTCGTGCTTCTTCAATTGCCTTGAGGCGTACGCAATTACTTTCTTGCGTTGCATTAGCACACATCCTAATCCTAGCTTTGAAGCATCACAATAAACTTCAAAATCTTTTGTTCCTTGTGGTAAGGCAAGGATTGAGGTGTTGGTTAACCTTTGTTTTAAAATCCTAAAAGATTCTTCTTGCTTAGGTCCCCATTCAAACTTAACTGTTTTACAGGTTAGCTTAGTTAATGGCACAACTATCTTAGAGAAAGCCTTAATAAAGCGCCTATAGTACCTAGCTAAGCCTAGAAAACTTCTAACTTCTGTAGCTGATTGCGGGACCTTCCAATTGGTGATTGCTTCTATTTTAGCAGGATCTACGTGAATACCTTCGTGATTCACCATGTGTCCTAAAAATTGTACCTCTTGTAGCCAAAATTCACACTTCGAGAATTTGGCATAAAGTTTCTCTTTTCTTAACAAGGTTAAGAGTGCATGTAAATGCTCACAATGCTCATCCTGACTTTTGGAATAAATGAGTATATCGTCGATGAAGATAATCACAAATTTATCCAAGTATGGTTTACAGATCCTATTCATCATGTCCATAAATGCTGCAGGAGCATTTGTTAACCCAAAGGGCATGACTGTAAACTCGTAATGACCATACCTAGTTGTGAAAGAAGTTTTAGGTATGTCATCCTCTTATACCTTCAATTGATGATATCCATAGCGTAAATCTATTTTAGAAAAATATCTAGCCCCCTGAAGTTGATCGAAAAGATCATCAATCCTAGGTAATGGGTATCGATTCTTGATTGTAACCTTATTCAATTCCCTATAATCGATACACATTCGCATCGAACCATCTTTCTTCTTTACGAACAACACAGGTGATCCCCAAGGGGATGAACTAGGTTGTATGAATCCTTTACTTAACAATTCATCTAACTGCTTTTTCAATTCTAGTATTTCGGTGGGTGCTAACCGATAAGGTGCCTTGGCTATCGGTGTAGTTCCAGGAATTAGATGAATTCTAAATTCTACCTCCCTATCTGGTGGTAATCCTGGTAGTTCTTTTGGGAATACATCCGAGTATTCTGAGACTACAGGAATTTCCTTAAGTTCCTTACCCTTAGTGCTAATGATTACCGAAATCATATACACTATTCCTTGCTTTCGTTCATAACTAGCAACTTTCATTACTGAAATGAACTTCATTGGTTTACGCGACTTATCCCCAATAATCACAATTACTTCTCCTATGGGTGCACGAATTTCTATGGAGTTCTTATCACAAAGGATTCGAGCATGGTTGGCTACTAACCAATCCATTCCTAACACGACATCGAATCCATCTAAATTCATAGGTAATAGGTTTGTAGAAAATTTATGACCTGAAAGTTCTATATTTTCTTTTTGCAAAACCGTATCTATGTTAACAGAGTTCCCGTCTGCCGTTTCTACTGTATAAATTTGCCTAAGTTTGGTTAAAGGTAGCTTAAGAGCTTGGCAGAATGAAGTATTTATAAAACTTTGGTTTGCACCAGAGTCAAATAATACTTTCGCATTAACATCATGAACTAAGAACGTACCAGCTATTACATCAGGAATCAGTTCAGCTTCCTGCGTGGTCAATTGAAAGGCTCTTGCGTTCTTCTTATTAGTTCCTTCAGCAGGTTTGGCCTTGTTATCTGCTGGTTTGACCAGTTTAGTGCAATCTGGTCTAAAATGTCCAGCTTCTCCACAGTTGAAGCAGATTGTGGATTTCTTTCTCCTGCAAACTTCTTCTTGATGCCCTGGAATTTTGCAGAAATTGCAATACCCTTTGCATCTTCCAAAATGCTTTCTTTTACAGGTATTGCAAAATGGAACAGTGGAAGATTGCCCGGTGCCCTTTTTCTTAAAATTGCTACTATTACCCACACGGAATCCTTGGGTAATCTTGTGGGCCACTTCCTTCTTTCTATTTTCTTCTCGCGTACGTACTAGTCCGTCCGTCAAAGTGTTGGCTAATTCCACTGAATCGTCAATTGTGGGAGGTCTCACAACTTTAACGATATCACGGATTTCGCCAATCAAACCCCAAATATAGCGAGATATAAGTACCGGTTCTGGCGAAGCCAGGGTTGGTACTACTCTAGCATATTCGAAGAATGTCGAAGTATACCCTAGACAGTCTACATCCACCATCCGGTGGTTTAAGAATTTATTTGCCATTTGTTCCTTTTCATATTCGGGACAAAATTTTCTTTCCACTAGCCGCTTAAATTCTTCCCAACTCATGGCATAGGCCAAATCGCTTCCCTTGGCTTGTAGTACCGTATTCCACCATTCTAGCGCCCCTTCTTTAAAAAGATGCGACGTGTACATGACCTTGTCTTTCTCGGCACATTTACTTATTTTAATTACTGCCTCGGTTTTCTCCAACCAACGCAGTGCAGCAGTCGCCCCTTCATTGCCTGCGAATTCAACAGGTTTACAGGCAAGAAATTCCTTGTAAGTGCAACCAGGTGTTGCAGCTTTCATTCTTTTAAGGAATGGGGCTTGCATCCCACTATTATCATTATTTTTAATGTTGCCGCCTCCATTTACGCTATTACTGAAGTTGTCTTCATGAGTACGTTTGCTAGGAATAATCGGTTGAGGTTCAACTGGATTCCGAGCAGCATCAAGGATTGCTGGAATAGCATTAGCTATTCCCTGAGCAACGATATTCTCTATATCTTGCCTATTCAGAAATTGATCTCCATTGTTTTGCTCGGATTGGTTAATCTCGTTAACTGGTTCATTACTAGCGTGTTCCATCTGGTAATTAATATATATATATATATATATATATAACTTATTAGCACAAAATAATTAACAACCAAGCATAATCACATCAACACATTTAGCCAAAATTGTCGACCTTGCGACGCTGATATTTTTATATATATATTAGTATGCGTCCGTACACACTGGTTATCTTACAAAATTTTTCATTGGTTGGTCCGGGTTTGGCAGTTTAACTTAATTAAAAGTTAACATTTACTGCTGTAGTGGCTAACATATAGAGATTTGCCCATTGTTCATCTAATTCATCTTCCCATGGTCGGTTAGTGCCTATTTCCTGAGTTTCCTTATTAATCATCACTCCTTTTGTATAAGGACTCTCAAAATTGTCCTAAAAATACCCGTAATTATAAACCCAGACCCATGAAACCCTAAACCATATTAAAAATCAAGAAAAATAAAATTCTGGGTCTCAGGCGGGCCGCGTAAAAGACAAGACATGTCTTACGCGGGCCGCGTCAACACCTGTTTGACCGGATAAGTGTTCCGGATCCACGTAGTGACCACCTGGCTAACCTACTCGTGACCGATCAAGCCTACTCGTAGACTAGGCGGCCACGCGGGCCGCGTAAAGGTAAGCCGAAGGCTTACGCGGGCCGCGTGAGGCCTCAATTTAAGCTATAAATAGCTTGTTGCATGCACGGTCTGTTGGTGTCGAAAACAAAGTTCAAAAATGAATTCTTGTTACTCTAAAGTCAAAATTACTTTCAATATTAGCGAGGATCTGCTCCGATACCTGGTATTAACTCAATCGCTGCTACGATTCAATGTCCAATCGATTAAACTATCCAATGGATGTTTAAGTGCTGCCCACATTAGGGTTATGCTTTGTCATTCATCGTGAATTCGATGGATGTTTAAGTATTGCACTTTTTCATTCGTTGTGAGGGTTTGATCTCGTGAGTTATCGTAAATGCTGTATTGGTTACTAACCTAGTTTTGTGTGAATTGTTATTTAAATTAGGTTAACAAGGCTAATCAGTAGACTAGACTCTGTCCGTGTTAAATCTGCAATGTGAGTCATTCTCTTTTTACCAAGATGCTTTATAAATTCTTAAATATTTTCAAAGTTATAATTACAGGGATTAAGTCTTTGTAATCACCAAATTACAGCCGGTAGGTGGGGTTTTGTATACATTACTTGATAATCGTCACCATTGGGACATCCAATGGGGGATATGACCATAGTCACAGAAACGAGTCAAGTGACAAATACCGTGGGTAGTTGGTTGATATCTAGAAACATTGTAATCGCTCTTAATACTGTAAATTATAACAACCGTGTCAATTTAGTAAAAAGAATGATTCACCAGTATTTCCCGCTGACAAAATCTTTTTCAAACATGTTTCAGGTGATCTGTTGTGATCCAGGAAAAGTGCCGCGAAGCACTACAAGCTTAAGGAAGTGACTCAATATAAAATAAAGAAACATGTTTTGTAAAAATTAAGATTTCTTCGTGAAATCTTGTGATTGTAAATTACCGGGGTTTTATCCTAAATTGTGAAATAAAATAATCGGGAAATTTTAGTTTTAACAAGATCCTGATGAAAATCTTCCGCTGTTAAACTCAATTAAATAAATACCACGGGATTTCTGTCCCACGGCTCCTGAAACGGGTCAAACCGGGTCGGGGGCCGTGACAGAAAAAGGTGGTATCAGAGCCACTGAGTTAAGCTAATTAAGTATTTAGAAATACTTAATTTTTCCTGATTACCATTATGTGATTATGTGTTTTATTAACTGACTATTTGTTAGTTACAGTATGGGTAAGCAAAAGCTTTCAAACATCTATCTTAAATTAGATAGGTCATCAAATGAGAGGGGAAGTTCATCCCTAACAAATTCCTCAAAACCTTATGTAAATACTGAAGAAGAAATATTTGTTCGAAAAGCCCAATACGAGGAACCACTTTCTCCTAATAAAAGAAGTTTGATTATTAGGAAAAGTCAGGAGAAATTAAAGAAATCCAAAGAAAAGAAAGTTAATCAGAAAACCCAAGAAATAGGCAGTAACCCACCATGGGAAGATAAGTTAGATGAAAAATGGGCAGATCTCTATATGCTAGCTACTGTAGCAGTAAATGCAAATCTTTAAATACTTTGTCTCAGTTTTAGCACCTTTATCACCCACAATTCAGAAATTTGATCCAGTAAATAAATAAATTTACAGTAAACCCTAGTGTGTTTTAAATTTCAATTGTTTTGTAGTCACACAGTATGCAATAATATTTGAAGGTTATCTTTGAAAATTGTTATAAAATTTTTAACTTATTATTTTTACATATATGCTAAACAGCATGAATGAGTTATCTGGAGCCCTAGAGAATCTCAACCTCTACCCTGTAAACATAGAAGTTTCTAAAGAGTTTACTGGGTACTTTGCTGATGTGGAACAACCTATAGAATTCAACGCTCCACCTCTGGAGAAACCCAAGCCTAAAAAGAGGAGAAGATTGGTATGATGGAGGCGTGTGCGTAGAAGGAAACCCGCCACTAGGAAGAATTCTAAAATAAACAATCCTTTAGAAAAAGGAAAAGGAATTGAAATCGGGGAAAGTTCTAAACAGATAGAATTAGAGATTGGGGAAGATTCTAGGCAGATAAAGATGGAAATTGGAGAAAGCTCTAAGCAAACCCAGGAAATGACATTACAGGAGGAGCTAGATTTTATATTGGCAAGCTGTGATACTATTAAGCCTGTCAATGAAAATGTTTTTACTCATCCTATTGAAACCCAAATTCCAATGAACTTGGAACCAGCAATCCCAGAACCTATAATCCACACCCAACCTGTAGGAATGGACGAGTGGTGGACTAATGATTGGCAGTTCCAAAACCTTCTCAACAATCCCTATACGTTTTTCCCCCAGTTCGATCCAAAACCTATACCAAATCCACCGATGAGTAATGAGAATATGGCTTAACTCCGCCATTTTGGCGAAGAGCTGATGGATGCTGGGAATATGATCCGAGAGATAGGAGGACAAATCTCATGGAAATATGATGAGAGGGAACATCGTTTTTAAAATACAAGTTGACGAGGGAGAAATGGGTTATGAATTTATGTTTGTATAATAGCAGTAATAGTAATAAAAAAATCAGTATGTGTAAAATAATCAATAAAACGGTTGTAAGATAAAAGTGTGTACGAAAGCATATTATAATATATAAACAAATGAAAATTTAGAAATTTACAATTTTGATATATAATTGTTTACGTGATTATGTGCAATTAATTATTAAATTTGGTTGTTTCTTATATATACTAATTATATATAAATTAATTATCAGATGGCAAATGTTGGTAATGAACCAGTAAATGAAGTAAATCAATCTGAGCAAAATCAGGAAGAGCAATTGTTAAATAGGCAAGATATCGAGGATATCGTTGCTCAAGGAATAACCAATGCCATTCCAGCAATTCTTGCTGCTGCCCAGAAACCTGTTGAACCTCAACCACTCATTCCTAGTAAACGAACTCAGGAAGATAACTTCAGTAATAGTATAAACAGAGGAGGCAATCATATTAATAATAACAATAATGTTCTGCAAGCCCCAATTTTCAAGAAAATGAAAGCTGCAACACCTGGTTGCACTTACAAAGAATTTCTTGCCTATAAACCAGCTGAGTTCGCAGGTAACGAAGGGGCGATTGCAGCACTGCGTTGGTTAGAGAAAACTGAGGCAGTGATTACCATAAGTAAATGTGCCGAGGAAGATCAGGTCATGTATGCGTCAAATCTTTTTAAAGAAGGGGCGCTAGAATGGTGGAACACAGTGTTACAAGCTAAAAGAAGGATCGTGGCGTATGCTATGAACTGGGAAGAATTTAAGAATCTTTTAGAAAGAAAATTTTGTCCCGAATATGAAAAGGAACAAATGGCAAATAAGTTCCTGACCCATCGGATGGTGAATGTGGACTGTCGAGGATATACTTCTACATTCTTCGAATATGCTAGAGTGGTACCAACGCTGGCTTCGCCAGAGCCGGTACTCATTTCTCGCTATATTTGGGGATTAATTAGTGAAATCCGTAATATCGTTAAAGCTGCGAGACCTCGCACTATTGACGATGCGGTAGAATTAGCTAATACCCTCACTGACGAATTGGTACGCACAAGAGATGAAAACAAGAAGAAGGAACTGGCTCAGAAAATTACCCAAGAATTTCGTATGGGTAATAGTAGTAACTTCAAGAAAAGAGGAACAGGGCAATCCTCAACTCCTCAGTTCTGCAGGAATTGCAAAAAGAAACATTATGGAAGATGCAATATAACCTGCAACTTTTGCAAAACTGTAGGACATCGTGAAGAAAATTGCAGAAAGAAAACCATAATCTGCTTTAACTGTGGTGAAGCGGGGCATTTTAAAATAGAATGTCCTAAATTGGCCAAACCAGCAGACAACAAAACCAAGACGGCCGACGGAGCTACTAAGAAGAATGTCAGAGCATTCCAGCTGACCACTCAAGAAGCAGAACTCATTCCAGATGTGATAGCTGGTACGTTCCTAGTTCACAACGTGTACGCAAAAGTATTATTTAACTCTGGTGCAAACCAAAGTTTTATAAATACTTTATTCTGCCAAACACTTAATTTACCTTTAACCAAACTTAGGCAGATTTTTACAGTCGAAACGGCAGATGGGAATTCTGTTAAAATAGATAAGGTTTTGCGGGAAGGAATATAGAACTTTCTGGTCATAAATTCTCTGCAAACCTGTTACCTATGAAATTAGCCGAATTCGATGTTGTGTTAGGAATGGGTTGGTTAGTAGCCAACCATGCTCGAATCATTTGTGATAAGAACTCTATAGAAATTCAGGCACCTACCGGAGAAGTAATCAGGATTACAGGAAATAAACCACATAAACCCATGAAGTTCATATCAGTAATGAAAGTTGCTAGTTATGAACGAAAGCAAGGAATAGTATATATGATTTCAGTAATCATTAATACTAAGGGTAAAGAACTTAAGGAGATTCCTGTAGTCTCAGAATACCCAGAAGTATTCCCAGAAGAGTTACCAGGATTACCACCAGATAGGGAAGTAGAATTTAGGATTCATCTAATTCCTGGAACTACACCGATAACCAAGGCACCTTATCGGTTAGCTCCTACAGAAATGTTAGAACTGAAAAAGCAGTTAGATGAATTACTAAGTAAAGGATTCATACAACCTAGCTCATCCCCTTGGGGAGCGCCAGTGTTGTTCGTAAAGAAGAAGGATGGTTCGATGAGAATGTGTTTGATTATAGAGAATTGAATAAGGTTACAATTAAGAATCGATACCCATTACCTAGGATTGATGATCTCTTTGATCAACTTCAAGGAGCTAGATACTTTTCTAAAATCGACTTACGCTCCGGATATCATCAATTAAAGGTACAAGAAGAAGACATACCTAAAACTGCTTTCAGGACTAGGTAAGGTTATTACGAGTTTACAGTCATGCCCTTTGGGTTTGTAATTGTCTTCATCGACGATATACTTATTTATTCCAAAAGTCAGACAGAACATTGTGAGCACTTGCATGCACTCTTAACTTTGTTAAGAAAAGAAAAGCTTTATGCCAAATACTCGAAGTGTGAATTTTGGCTAAAGGAAGTGCAATTTCTAGGACACATGGTGAATCACGAAGGTATTCACGTAGATCCCTCTAAAATAGAGGCAATTACCAAATGGAAGGTTCCGCAATCCGCAATGGAAATTAGAAGTTTTATAGGTTTAGCCGGATATTATAGACGGTTTATTAAGGATTTTTCCAAGATAGCTGTACCATTAACTAAGCTAACCTGTAAAGCAGTTAAGTTTGAATGGGGACCTAAACAAGAAGAAGCTTTTAGGATTTTAAAGCAAAAGTTAACCAATGCTCCAATCCTAGCTTTACCAGAAGGGACTGAAGATTTTGAAGTTTACTATGATGCTTCAAAACTAGGATTAGGATGTGTGTTAATGTAACGCAAGAAGGTAATTGCGTATGCGTCAAGGCAATTGAAAAAGCACGAGGAAAATTATACAACGCATGACTTAGAATTAGGAGCCATAATTTTTGCCCTTAAAATTTGGAGACATTATCTGTATGGAAGTAAGTTTACTATCCATACAGATCATAAGAGTTTAAGATATATATTTGGGCAAAAAGAGTTAAACATGAGACAAAGGAGATGGATGGAAATCTTAAGTGACTACGACTGTGATATTCAGTATCACGAAGAAAAGGCCAATGTAGTTGCAGATGCCTTAAGTCGTAAGTATCATGAGAAACAACGACGGGTTCGTGCTCTCAGATTAAATCTACAATTAGATTTAATGGAACAATTAAGGAATGTTCAGAAAACAGCAATCAAGGATGATGCTGAAGGAATGAAAGGACGAATAAAGGAATTAGAACAAGGAGCTGATGGAATTTGGAAATTCCATAAGAAAAGGATTTGGGTACCTAAGCAAGGAGAATTAAGAAATAAGATCTTAGAGGAAGCTCATAAATCTAGGTATACCATACACCTTGGAAAAAATAAGATGTACCAAGATTTAAGAAATAATTTCTGGTGGATATGTATGAAAAAGGATATAGCTAGATATGTGTCTAAGTGTCTTACTTGTTCACAAGTTAAGGCAGAACACCAGAAACCTTCAGGTCTACTACAACAATTAGAAATGCCAGTATGGAAATGGGAACTCATAACAATGGATTTTGTTACTAAGTTACCCAAAACCAGAAAAGGTAATGATGCGATTTGGGTAATTGTGGATCGATTAACCAAATCAGCTCATTTTCTACCCATGAAAGAAACCTTTAGCATGGAAAGGTTGGCAAAGTTGTATGTAGATGAAGTTGTATCCCTACATGGAGTTCCACTCTCCATTGTATCAGATAGGGATAGTCGTTTCACTTCGCACTTCTGGACAAGTTTCCAAGAAGCTATGGGAACTAAACTAAACTTGAGCACTGCATATCATCCTCAAACAGACGGGCAAAGTGAAAGGACGATACAAACTCTAGAAGACATGCTCTGAGCATGTGTGATAGATTTTGGTGGAAACTGGGATGACCACCTACCTTTAATTGAATTCCCCTATAACAATAGTTATCATTCAAGTATCGAATCTGCCCCATTCGAAGCACTATACGGACGAAAGTGCAAAACTCCAGTATGTTGGGCAGAAATAGGAGAAAGTCAATTATCAGGACCGGAGATTGTGCAAGAGACCACTGATAAGATCACTCAGATCAAAGAAAGATTGAAGACGGCTCGAGATCGTCAGAAGAGTTATGCAGACAATAGAAGGAAGCCGTTGGAGTTTCAAGTTGGAGACAAAGTACTATTAAAAGTTTCTCCTTGGAAAGGAGTAGTTTGGTTCGGTAAGAAAGGAAAACTAAGTCCACGATACGTAGGACCATTTTCAGTGATCCAAAGTATAGGACCAGTTGCTTATCGTTTAGAACTACCAGAAGAGTTAGCTGGAGTACATGATGTATTTCATGTATCCAACCTCGAGAAATGCCTATCAGACGAATCTCTAGTAGTACCTCTCCAAGATATAGAGGTAAATGAAAAGTTAAAATTTGTTGAGAAGCCACTACAAATAGAAGACCGAAAAATCAAGTTTCTCAAACATAAGCGGCTAGTACTGGTCAAGGTCAAGTGGGATTCAAAGAGAGGACCTGAATACACTTGGGAGCTGGAATCAAAGATGAAGCGAAAGTATCCTCACTTATTCCAATAAATCTCGAGGACGAGATTTTAAATAAGGTGGGTAGAATATAAGGACTCTCAAAATTGTCCTAAAAATACCCGTAATTATAAACCCGGACCCCTGAAACCCTAAACCATATTAAAAATCAAGAAAAATAAAATTCTAGGTCTCAGGCGGGGCGCGTAAAAGACAAGACATGTCTTACGCGGGCCGCGTCAACACCTGTTTGACCGGATAAGTGTTCCGGATCCACGTAGTGACCACCTGGATAACCTACTTGTGACCGATAAAGCCTACTCGTAGACTAGGCGGCCACGCGGGCCGCGTAAAGGTAAGCCGAAGGCTTACGCGGGCCGCGTGAGGCCACAATTTCAGCTATAAATAGCTTGTTGCATGCACAGTCTGTTGGTGTCGAAAACAAAGTTCAAAAATGAATTCTTGTTACTCTAAAGTCGAAATTACTTTCAATATTAGCGAGGCTCTGCTCCGATACCGGGTATTAACTCAATCGCTGCTACGATTCAATGTCCGATCGATTAAACTATCCAATGGATGTTTAAGTGCTGCCCACATTAGGGTTATGCTTTGTCATTCATCGTGAATTCGATGGATGTTTAAGTATTGCACTTTGTTATTCGTTGTGAGGGTTTGATCTCGTGAGTTATTGTAAATGCTGTATTGGTTACTAACCTAGTTTTGTGTGCATTGTTATTTAAATTAGGTTAACAAGGCTAATCAGTAGACTAGACTCTATCCGTGTTAAATCTGCAATGTGAGTCATTCTCTTTTTATCAAGATGCTTTATAAATTCTTAAATATTTTCAAAGTTATAATTACAGGGATTAAGTCTTTGTAATCACCAAATTACAGCCGGTATGTGGGGTTTTGTATACATTACTTGATAATCGTCACCATTGGGGCAGCCAATGGGGGATATGACCATAGTCACAGAAACGAGTCAAGTGACAAATACCGTGGGTAGTTGGTTGATATCTAGAAACATTGTAATCGCTCTTAATACTGTAAATTATAACAACCGTGTCAATTTAGTAAAAAGAATGATTCACCAGTATTTCCCGCTGACAAAATCTTTTTCAAACATGTTTCAGGTGATCTGTTGTGATCCAGGAAAAGTGCCGCGAAGTACTACAAGCTTAAGGAAGTGACTCAATATAAAATAAAGAAACATGTTTTGTAAAAATAAAGATTTCTTCGTGAAATATTATGATTGTAAATTACAGGGGTTTTATCCTAAATTGTGAAATAAAATAATCGGGAAATTTTAGTTTTAACAAGATCCTGATGAAAATCTTCCGCTGTTAAACTCAATTAAATAAATACCACGGGATTTCTGTCCCACGGCTCCTGAAACGGGTCAAACTGGGTCGGGGGCCGTGACATTTTGGTTATGACTTCTTTATTTTCTCTTGACTTTTTCTAATAATCCAACTTCTTTTCTTAGGGGTAAGTGGTTTCTCAAACTGTGTCTTATGAATAAATATTCCTTCCTCAGTATCTGCAGAGTATCTTGAGGAATTTGATTGAAATGAGGTTCCCTTATCTTTTGATAAACTATCTAATTGAAGACAGATGTCCAAAATTCTTTGCTTACCCATACTGTAAATTAACAAATAGTCAAATAACACAAAAAAACACATAAGTTATTTTCTACCACGGAATTTTAGAATTTAAGTGTTAGCAGAACACTTCTTTGGCTTAGACTAGTGGCATGGCTCTGATACCACCTTTTTCTGTCACGGCCCCCGTCCCGGTTTTACCCGGTCCAGGTGTCGCGGGACAGAAACCCGTGGTATTTATTATTCGAGTTGACAGCAGAAGATTTACAGGATCTTTTAAAACTTGAAACTGCCCAATTATTTTATTTCATAATTTGGGATATACCCCGTAATTTACAATAGAGGAATTTCACAAGGAAATTCCCTGGTTTACAAAACATGTTTATTTATTTAACTGAGCCACCACTTCAAGCTTTATTAGTGCTCCGTAGCACTTTTCCTTGATTCACAGTAGGTCACCTGAAACATGTTTTAAAAATATTTTATCAGCGGGGAAATACTAGCGAGTTACTCAAGTTATATAAAACGACACATAGTTATAAATTACAGCATAAGAGCGATTACAATGGCTTCTATCTTATTTTTATCTGGCGCCGTGTCACAGCCTTGTGACGATGGTCATACCACTATTGGGTCCTTTCACCCAAGTAGTGATGATTATCATTGTTAGGTTGATGAACCTAACCGTGAGAAATTAGTAATGTGCACAATACCCCACTTGCAAGTGATTCAAGATAACCACGACTTAATCCCTGTAATTATAACTTTGAAAATAATTTGAGGTATTGTAAAATAACTTTGATAAAAAGAGAATGACTCACATTGCAGATTTAAACGGGCAGAGTTTAGCCTACTGATAAGCCTGTTAACCTAATTCAAATAACAATGCACACGAAAACTAGGTTAGTAACTTTAATCCAACTTTTACGACAACTCACGAGATCAAAACCTTCACGACGAATGACAAAGTGCAATACTTAAACATCCATCGAAGTTAAGACGAATGACAAAGTATAGCCCAAGTACGGGCAACACTTAAACATCCATTGGATTGGTTTCCATCGATCGGACATTAAATCGTAGCATTGATCGAGCTATTACCCTGTTATCGAGGCAGCGTTTCGTGTTGTGTGTGTGTTATGTAGTAAACAGATGATATCTCAATGTACGAAATGAGTTTTTACGTCGAACCAACGCCCAAATTCAAGTGCCAAACTCCTCTATATATACTAAAAAAATGTCTCCCTAGCGTGGCGCGAGGGCCTGTCGCGTGGCGCGAGGGCCTGTCGCGTGGCGCGAGGGCCTGTCGCGTGGCGCGAGGGGGCCCCTTCTAGCATAGGGTAGCCTCGTGTCTGCTTAGCTTGGGTGAGTCGACGGTTTGTTAAAATTTGATTTCTATCGTAAACTGCTTAGATAATATCAACTAGGAAATACCCCCCCCCCCTGAGTTTTAGGGGCCCTGATCATAGTTCTGATTGTTCTGAAAATTTTAGGGGTCATGCCATATTTCTTGGGGGTCTAAATTAGGGTTTCCTATTGGACAAAATAAAATAAGAATTAGTGTTTTTTATGAGAGTTGTTACAACTAGTGTCTGCCATGATAGTAATCGTGACTGCTCATCGTCTGATTCTCTCTTTAGATATGTAATAGTATTTTATGTGGTTCATGTAATGTTTTAATTTTAAGAGTAAACTGCCATTTTGGTCCCTGTGGTTTGGGCACTTTTGCCATTTTAGTCCAAATCTCAAACTTTTTACATCTGGGTCCCTGTGGTTTGCATTTTGTTGCCATTTTAGTCCAAAACTCAAAATCTCTGATTTTTTACTGTTCTAATGTCCCTTTTTGTCTTTGTCTGAAGGGGTAGTTTGGTCATTTAATTTTCATTAAAGCAATTCATTTATTAAAAACCCCAAAATATAAAAACCCCCTGATCATCATCATCTTCAACCTGATTTAACCTGTATCCATTCAAAACCCCCTGATTTAACCTGTATCCATTCAAAACCCCCAATCATGGCTGAACAAGAATATGCACCAGAAGGAACCATTCAAAACCCCCAATCTGATTGAAACCCCAATCTAATAATAACCATAAAAGATTTGAAATTTTAAAATCCAACCCCATCTTTAAAACCCCCAATTTAAAATCCAACAACACCATCTTTAAAACCCCCCAATCTGATTGATCGAAACCATACCGTCATCCACCTCAAAAAAATTCTTCTGGATAGAGGGTTTATGTGCCGGATTTAAGGTTGTAAAAACAAAACAAACCGAGGTGCGGTTGTCGGATTTCAGGTTGTTGAGAGTGGTGGTTGTTGGTTGCGGTGAAGGTTTGGCGGTGAGGTTGAGGGTGGTGGCGGTGTAAGTTTGATGGTGGTTGTTGGTTTGGTGGTCATCGGCCGTGGTGGCCGCCGCCCCCTCCTTCTCTTCATCAGATCTGGGGCGGTGGCAGGTGATGCGGTAGGTGTGGTTGGGAGTGGTGCCGTCGCAGGTGGTGTTGTGTGTGGTGGTTGGGAGTAGTGCGGCGGGTGGTCCAATGCGGTAGGTGTGGTTGGGAGTGGTGCAGTCGCAGGATTTGGAGCAGAATCAAAGGAACAAAGTTGGGGGTTCTGGATGCCATTCATGCCCTACTCGTTGCACAAGATGTCATTCGTGGTGTTGGCGGCGGTGGGATGGTGGTGGGGATGATGCGATGGTGGGGGTGGTGGTGGTGTGGTGGTGGTATTTTAGAGAGAGAGCAGAGTTGTATGTTGAGAGGGAGAGAGAGATGTCTGTATGTTGAGAGATGAGGTTGAAGATGGTGATGATCAGGGGGTTTTATTATAATTGAGTTATAATAAAGAGATAATAAATCTAAATTGACCAAAATGCCCCTGAGGGTAAAGACAAAATAGCAGGTCATTAATGGGAAATCTGGTCAAATTTGAAATTTGGACCAAAATGACAACAAAAACCAAACCACATGGCCCTGGATGTAAAAAGTTTGAAATTTGGACTAAAGTGGCAAAACTGGCTAAACCATAGGGACCAAAATGACAGTTTACTCTAATTTTAATTTATGTAATGTTTTATTAAAGGTTAATTACGTGGTTTATGTAATGTTTTAAATTAGGTTTATTAAAGTTATTTGTTTTTTTAATTATAATGTTTAATTGTTTTTGTGTTTTAAATGGCTTTATTAAACTTACTTGTTTTTTCTCAATATATAATTTCATATATTAATGTAGCAATTTAAGGTTTTTTATTATTAATTGCTTTAAAATAAAAGGGACCTACCAACCTCACTCCGGATGGATCCAGTGGAGCAGAGCAGACCCATCCTCGTCATCTCCTCCAACATGGCACACATCCGCTTTGAAGATCTGGTGAGTTCGGACTCCATCCGCTAGTTAGTGGTGGAGATACTCTTAACTCTACCATAAGTGACGAGTTGAATATTTTAAACATTAAACATTGTTTTTATGGTTTCGAATACGAAAATTAAGTATATAGTTTATTTTTCTAAAAACAAACCTTTATTTTAGTATTTATTTTTTAAATATATAAATATAGAAACATGCAACAAAAACATTATCAAACAATATCTCAGTGATACTAAAATGGTTAAATACATGGTAGGTACACCTAAAATTGGGGATTATTATTATTGATATTAATATAATTTAACTTACATGATGCTAAATCAGTCTCAACCAATTTTGTCTTCTTAATAGTATATACTAGATTCCTAATTATTAAGCTTTTAAATGACAACATTTCAAATCTTTGCATCAATTGTGACATAAACCAAACATTGTATGGATTGCTTTTACTTACAAGTGATTTAATTCTTTTTGTAAATGTTTATTGATGTGGATATAGCTTAGATACATATTGAAGAGCAAAAGCTTATATACATATTCTCAAACATAACCTTAACGTGTAAAACTTCTTATATATGCTATAGGGTCTTACATATGCTATAGGGTATTGTTAAGCATGGAATATATATAAAGGCAAACCAAACGATTTTTTGAAATCAAGAAGTTGTTAATTTGTAGATGAACCGAAACTCTTACACCTCGTTTGCAACCTTCTTCCAAATAGAAGGGAATTCAACTTCAAAGTCCTTCATATGCAAATGAAAAACTAGGTTTGTATAAAAAGGAAAACCCTATTAAAAACGGAGACGTATACCCATGATGTTGTAGAAGAGCTAAAGGTATATACTTTGCCCATACCTGTATAATTGAACTTACACTTTAATAATAGCTTGTTTTATGGAGATGCTAAGAAACTCAATCGCATCCTTAAATAAAAGGAGTTATACTAATGATAAAATTGGTCTCAAACGCGAACCTCAAAACACACACAACATGTTATAACGCTATAAAGTCAGTCAAATGGAAAATCTACTAATATTTAAGAAAAGTAAGTAATAGTTGATTCTTATATGAGTAAATTACAAAGTTCGTCCTTTATGTATGTCATATATTACAAAGTATGTCCTTTATCTTTAATAAGCTCAGAAAACATACTCAATGTTTGTAAACCCTTACAAGTTATGTCCTTTAGTCATAACACAATTAGTTTTCATGGTTAAAGTTGACTAAGTCAACCCCACATAAGGGTATTTTAGTCATTTTATCCTAAATATTATAATAAATAATCATAAAACCAATAAATAAAACAATTTTAGAATTATATATGTGTATATATACTGTCTTCTCCCTCTCGATTAATGTTCTACCCTCCATCTGTTCTACCCTAACTGTTCTACCGTCACAACCACAACCCACCTGCCACCGCCACCGCCACCGCCACCACCACCACCACCGATCTGCCACCACCGCCACTTCACCTGCAAGTTTACTCTACTCCAAACCACCACCACGACCCACCTGCCACCACCACGAACCACCTGCCGCCGCCGCTTCTCTCTCTCTCTCTCTAACTATTATACCACCACCACAACCCACTTGCCACCACCACTACCTCATTGCAGATCGCCGTCGCTACACCACCCACCTGCCGTCGTTCTCTCTCTCTAACTGTTCTACCAGATCAGAACCCTAATTTTTCACTTTTTTGCAGGTTATTGAAACATATAGGTGTTTTTGACATTTAGGGTTTCATTTTCAGATCGGAACCCTAACTGTTCTACCGCCGTTCTCTCTCTCTGCTTCAGACAAAAACCCACCACCCTCCATCTCGATTAATGTTCAAGAATAAAGAAACGAGTGTAGATACGGTGGAGGAGGTGCTGGTGATAGGTACGGTGGAGGAGACGATACGGGTTTGATTTGATTTGATTTTGGATTTGGGGGTGGTGATGATACGGTGGAGGAGGTGCTGGTGGTAGGTACGGTGGAGGAGGTGCTGGTGGTAGGTACCAGATGCGATTTAGAGGTTAATTTGGATTTGGGATATGGGTTTGATTTGATTTTGGATTTGGGGGTGGTGATGATACGGTGGAGGAGGTGCTGGTGGTAGGTACGGTGGTGGTGGTGATGATACGGTGATGGTGGTGATGATACGGTGGTGGGGGTGTGTTTTGCGGTGGGGGGTGGTGGTAGTAGAGAGAGAGAGCAGAGAGAAAGATGAGAGAGAGTGTGTGTGTGTGTTCTGTATGTATGTGTGGGTGTATATAATATTATATAATGTTTTAGGTGTTAAATTATTGTGCCCTGTTAGGTAGAATGACATTAATGCCCTCATGTGCTTCTCATGTGACCTGACTTAACTGGGAAAACAAACAAGGTTTAGGGTAAAGGACATAACCTGAATGGTTTTTCAAACATTAAGTATGTTTTCTGAGCTTATTAAAGATAAAGGACATACTTTGTAATAAATGACATACATAAAGGACGAACTTTGTAATTTACTCTTCTTATATCTAGTGTAATGAATTTTGGGTGCATTACAACGTTTGCTTTCCAACTTTTTGTAGTAAACATTTACAGGAAACACCATACTAATGATATGTCGGTAGTTGGTCGTCAACATTAACACAAGTTCGTGGTGATGATATAGTTGCTACTCATCGCACATCGTATAATTCCTAGTCATCACACAAGTTACTTGTAATCAATCGCATTGTTACTGCGAAAAGCAATTAATGCTAATCGCGTAATTATTGTTGATGTATTGGCGCATACATAGGGAAACTTCTATTGATGAATGATGAATCAATTCCAACTTGTAGACCATTTACACTAATGTTTTCACCAACCAACAAGACACCCCGCCAAGGGGTGCTGCTACTTGAACCCCCGAGGTTCATCTGTTCCAGAAATCATAACAAGCGTTCTCTTCGTACTTTCTAACTCGAAACAATGTTTATTTGGGCTTAACTTTAGTTTTAAGTAAATTATGATTATCTAAAACGACATAAAGTGTATTTGGGTCCCATGACATATTTTGGGTCACATCTACCATCACATATGACATAAAGTTGTGTCTCTAGGAGATAAGAGTCATAATAAAACATGTAAATCATTGTAATTCAAATGATTGAGTCATTATAAATGAATCATGATTATTATTGGAACAACAACTAAATGCATATATATTATCTTCATACAAGTATAACTCATTCTCTATGTACACCAAGAATTCACTACAACAACATAACAACTCGAAGGTGTTTGCCAAAATCAAAATCAATAATCAACATACACATAAACCTCTCTTCAACAAGCTCATCGGCATCAACCGCGGCGCCTTGGATCCGTAACATTGATGTTCCAATGCTCATCAGGAAACCCTATTTTCTTAGCCTGCATCCGATCCCATTTCAACTCTATCTTCCTTTGCTTTGTCAACTTACAATGACTCTGCAATCCCTCATCAATCGTGTCATGAATCTTCCACCACGTCCGATGCGCAACATCACTCGCGTAAACCCTTTGATCCCCAATATCCCAATTACAATCATAATCCCTATAACAAGCCCATGGCTTGAGCCCCAAGTAATGTATCGCGTACAACTTAGGCGGATCCGCCCCAAACAACTGGTTTTTCATACTCGTTTCGACCGTTGTATTCGACCAAAAGTTCTTCAAGAAGTTAACCCTTCTAGGTAACCTATGCCAGTACACAAATATCTCATTTAAAAACCCTTGATCACCACCATTGTATGAAACAATTTCTTCAGTTTGTTGCATGAAATGCATGAACGTACAATTTGATGGCTCAATGACCATGATACCCGAATTGAATATCGAGTTGTCGTTGCCAACGGCGGACATTTGGGGGAAGGAGAAGATAACGTCGAGGTTTCGAAGAACAATGATGTCGGAATCGATGAAGATAATCTTGTCATAATCAGTGAGTTGCCATAACCGGAACTTGCTGTAGTTGTACTCGTTGTATGAGTCTTTTTCGGCACGTGGGTTGCGTATCCGTTCGATGATGCGTATGGTCCAACCCGCGGCTGCTAAGGCGTCGCGTTTGGCGACCGAGATGGAGGTGTCGATGAGGAGGATGAGGTCCCGGTCAGTGCCAGTTTTTTTTAGGGTTTGGGCTAACATGATGGCACCACAAACGTAGGATTCTGATGAGTGGAGTACGGTGGCATAGGCTTCCCGTTTTCTTGATTTGGTTATTCGTGGGTTGGTTCTTTTGATCTTTTCTACATCGTATACCTCATCGTTTCCTGTTTGAAAATAAACAACGATATAGTTTCGTGTGTCAAACCGATGATCATATTTAGGTTTGTTTTATAATGAATGAACATATATATATTGATAAAAGGGACAGCATAGAATTGATATAAAGCTATAGATTAACTGAAAAATAATATAATAATAATAATTTGTATACAATTAATTTTCATTTGTTAAATAATATAATAATAATAATAATAATAATAATAATAATAATAATAATTTGTATACAATTAATTTTCATTTGTTTTTTAAAGAAGGTTTAAAGCAATTAAGATGAAATGTCATACTTTAATGAAAACTTTAGGAATCTAATAAAACAAAGTTATCAACATAAAATGATACTTATAGTTCATATAAGATGTAAAGTGAGTGCGACCCATAAATGATTTTGTGAGTGAGACGGATCAGTGGCGGATTCAGGATTTTTTCTATCGGGTTACTTTTGGTAAATTTTCACTAATTCTTACTATTTTTTTTTCCAAGTTTTATAAAGTTTCTACTAATTTTTTTCATTTTTTTCCAAACCAAGTGGGTTCCTGGGAACCCCAAAAAACCCCCTAGATCCGCCGCTGAGACGGATAAATTATAACCAAAATAGTTAAAGAGTGTAATCGGTTAAATTGTAAGGAAAAATTATTATCAACAAATATGTTATTGTTTAAATATATTAAAATTTAGTTTGCTTAAAAAACTAGACAAACTATATAAAAAGGAAAACAATAATTAAAACCAAACTTTTTTTTAGTTCTAGATCCTATGCATAATCCGAGTTACATTAGCAATTGACTTGGAACCAAACTATGTCAAATCATTTTATCTTTGCATAAACTCTCAACTACTCTAAACAAACTGATGTGCACCCCATCACCAACTTCCTACCATATCTTTATATTTTATTCTTTTCATTTTCTAAATTAATTTTATCATATTATTAACTTAAACAAATTGACCTTTTGACAAATGGTGTCGTTCCGTAATTCATAATATTGTGACAAATGGTAACAAAATAAATAAAAAATGTTACCTTTTCCCCACAAAGGTAGAGCCAAACTACAAGTCCCAACAGGCAAATAAACTTTCTGTTCCAACCTCTTGATATCCGGTTGATAATACCACCAATCTCCATCATGCACCAACAAATCATCACACCGGAAAATCTCCACCATTGGCCGGCACTTGCTCAACACCACCACCTTTGGCTTCCTATTCCAACTCTTCCTCCCTCTCCTCACCGCCATATTCGCCGCCATGAGGTGCAGTTGCAGCCGGTAAACATCTCTTGCCCACCCTTCTTCCGGATACTTGCATGGTATCTTCACAACTATCATGTCCATGTACCCGTACTTGTCGTAGTCGGGCATCGGTATTTCCGGACATAATGTTTGATGCATCTCTTCTTCTTCATCTATCCATTCTGGAAACAAGTCCTTCCATTCAAAGTACTCGGAAACCTTTTCGAATTGAATTGGGATTGTCTTTCCTATCGCGGTCCAGTCGCTTAAATCCTCTCCTTCCATGTTCACCATCCCTATTCTCATCCCTCTTCCAATGAAACTAGTGTTTAAGAAACTTGGCCTCTCTCTCTTCACCATTCTTCGATCACTAGTTTCGTTTGATCGATTCCGGTTTAGGTCTACTGCATCTTCTAACAATACAGCCTTCATCTTGTAGCCGGTTTCAACCTGATAACACAAGAATAATATGTTAACCTTCAAGGGTGGTGGTTAGAAATTTTGCTTTTAGTGGTTTCTTGTCATAAACATTTGCGATTTACCTGATCCCGTTGGTTAGCACAGTATAAAATTGTGTAAACACAACATGTCTATTGTAATAGATAATGCATGTTGGTAATATAAAAGACTAACTACATAAATATAAATATAAGAAATGCTTAAAATGGATGTTGCCCGAAAAACATGCATTATTGTGTGCATGTTTTCCGCCTGTGGCTCACCTTACCTTGTGATGGCAGTCGCGAAGGGAGCAACGAACGTAAGAAGCTGCGCTTTCGTGGTACATTGGCCGGAGAAGAAGGGCGGCATAAATAAAAATAAAACAAGAAAGGCAAACAATATTGATCCTAATGACCAAAGATTTAGAAGGTGTGACCTTCCACATTGTTTTTGGAGTTCAAAGGGAAAAAAATGGCTCCAAAATTGTTGACTTTGATCTTGATTGGTTTGTTTGCTAGATGTATGATAAAAAGATGATATAAAGGGAATGGGAAGAGGTTAAGAGTTGAATTTTAATCAAAGGAATAAGTAGTAGTTGGAGGGCTCCAAGTGTCAATCTATGATTGTTTAGGGTTTTCTTCTCTTATTGGGTGAGACCAAAATGAACCATAATCTTCTTCTGCCGATTTGCAATTTGTAGTTGTTTTAATTTAAAATCATGGTTTGAAGACGTGTGAAATTTCGAAAGTGCCCTTCATGATTAATCTTGAAATGCGCATAAGCTTCTACTTGAAGATCGGGATCTTCTTTTTTGGTAAAATGATTAGTTTTATTTTCTTATAAGCTCGTATACATCGTTTAAAACATGGTATAATATTATATCCACATTTGACCATAAATGATCATAAAATATATTGTTTTTAGATTTATGAGAGTTGTACATTTCTTTTAAAACTTGTGTCTGAGAGCTTTTAAAGTCATAACTAAAGGAGATCATATCATTAAATTATATGTAATCAAATAGAGAAATATGTTTAAGTATATTAAATGGTATATTTGAAAATAGTTTTTATTGATCATACATTAATATTAGAGGTCCATATGTAGAATTCTCGTTTTCCCTTTTATTTTTTTATTTTTTTAGCACGTTCATATATCTACAATCGAGATCGAGCATGTAAAAATTTAACCATGTGACTCAGATTCATTGATCCAGATCTTTGATTACGATTGCAAAAGAGGAATATTTGCCGTAGTTACTTCGCAAATGGCTAAACACTTTGGTAGCATCTTTATGACATTTTAATTACGTATTTATTCAATCAAACTAAGCATTAAACACAAAATTTAAATGTTATTTTCGATTGAAATCTAAGTAATGACACTTTCATGGTTTAGCTTCCCCGTCTTATTCTTATAAACGATTTGTCTTAAGTAAGTTGATGACAAAGTGTCTAAATATGCCATTGATTGATGAGTTTTTTCTATATTATAATAATAATAATAATAATAATAATAATAATAATAATAATAATAATAATAAATAGAAGGTTTTTATTGAAATTAGAAGGGGGTATAATGGTAAAATTACAATAATTAATAATGGGTGGTATGTAAGGGATGCCAACAACTTATTAGTTGGGTTGTCAACTTTCCAAGTTTCTAATGAGCGATGAAATGTCACCATTAGCCGTTACGAAATAGCAAAGCTACATCTACATATACGTATTTTATATAATATTAGATAAACCCGAATCAAAATGAATATTAAGGATCAATTAATTAATTAAAGGTGAAACATTATTTACAAAACAAACTAATCGTAAATTTAGTCGGGTAAGAATCAGATGATGCAGTCAGTGGTTATAAACATGGTAAACTCGGATTATATCGACTAAACCAAACATATATACTAAACGAGGAAGGGGGTTTATTATATTATTAATGCTAAACTTAAGTTTAATTTGATTCATGAAGCTAGTTATATATTTTATTGAGGCTTGACTAAAGTTTTGCGCCTTTACATTATTGCAATTTGCTCTACCTACTTGTTTTTATATATTTCATATATTATTTATAAATTTTAGTTTTATAGATTCAGGGTTGAATACGTTTTCTCCGGTTGTTATCATTACAATTCATTGATGTTTGATACCATCACTTATTCTACGTTTATTAATTAATAATTAGCTAAGGGTTTATGCGTTCAAATAATTTCATTAAAGAATAAAGTTATCATTCTCAATTGTCTTATATGACTTCATTCTTTTGGATCTTCAATGGAAGCCTTTAACAAAATAAGGGAACGAATGTGCTTAGTCAACCGTTATAACTTATAACTTCGTGAAAGAATTAGAACAAGAAAATATATAATATTTTTCTCTATGCTTTACATAACCATTTTTCAAATGTAGCATATATAAGAGGCCATATTTGATCATCAGATATCTTTTCCCTCTCTCCTTTGTATTAACGTTATTCAGGAAATGCTTCACAAACCGCCCCTTACTCTCTCATCCTCTAAAGACTAATCATTTTCTCTCTCCTTCCCCTCTTAGAGAACAAGTATCTCCTCCACATAACTTCATGTGGACCAACGATCGCTTCCTTCTCCAACCACATCGCTCATCCATGTTGGTCGCTTCTCTTTTCCAGATCAGCCCTCTCTCCTCATATACGCATCCGTGGATGCTGTAAAACCTTCATTGTAGATGGTCATATAGATTATGAATATAAGCGCTACTAAGTAGTTAAATGCTACTAAGGCCACAGGGTGTGGAGGCGCCATGAAGGCCACCTCATCCCCTTATAGCGCCGCCCCCCACACCTTCAAATTTAACTAGGGGCGCCATATACAAGGCTCCATCATGGTAACGGGAGGAAGAGGTGTTCAGGTGGGGCCCACATCCATTTCAACCAATGAAATCTTTTTTTTTTTTTTTTTTTTTTCTATATAGCGCCCAAATTCATGTTATACCACACCCTCCATTTTAAAGGGGGCGTTATAAAGCCCACTTGGCTGACGTGGCGCCTACGTGGCGCTGATGTGTCCTTTATAACCCCAAACCCACACCCTCCAGCCTAACAGAATCTGCTACATTGACTAACATATTTAAGTAGCTTATAATTGTGTGCCTTAACTAACTAGCAATTGACTTTGACTTAGTCTTAACATTCCTCTACAAGCTAAATGACCAGACTTAAATGCAGTCTGAGTAAAAGATTGACAAACTGAGTAAAAGTTAACACCTTTGTAAGAATATTTGTCGGTTGATTAACTAGAGACAGAACAAACCTTAAGAATCTACGCTAAGGCCACACCTGTAGTGAAAAGTAAATTAGTCTATATATGCTTTGTGAGTTGGTAAGATCACAAAGAAGTTACGTTTAAGAATGGTTTGTTTAGTTTTGAAGATGTTAATTATGTTCCTGTGTTAAATCATAGTTTGTTTAGTGTGTCTCCAATTTGTGACAGAGTTTTCAACTCACTTTACCAACAAAGAATGATTAATTTTAAAACCAGGTTTCGTGACTAAGAGTTGGATTTTATTGAGATCAGAAAGAAAAGGAAATTCATATGTAATTGATATGAATAAACAACCATCAAATGAAATCACCTGTCTGTTTTCAAAAGTTTCTAACCATAGTGTCATGTTGTGGCATCGTCGTCTTGGTCATGCAAATCTAAAGAATTTAGATCGAGTCGCCAAAAATGGGTTGCTTCATGACTTACTAGTCAAGGAATTCTTTTCAATTGAAAAAAGGGAGACTGCAGAATTAGTATGACAGTTTGTAATTTTGATGGAGAAGAAAACGAACATGAGGGTGAAAGGGATTCGACGTGATAATGGTATTAAATTCAAGAATGTTGTATTAAATCATTTATGTGCTAAAAAGGGAGCTGAAAGACAATATAGTGTAGCTCGAACTCCTCAACAAAATGGGGTTACTGAAAGTCGAAATAGAACATTGATTGAAGTTGCTCGCACTATGCTTTGTGATTCCAAGTTGCCCTCAATGTTTTGGGCTGAAGTTGTAAATACAGTATCTTACGTTCAGAATCGAATTCTCATCAACAAGCGTCAGACAAAAACTCCCTATGAGATACTTTATGGAGAATAGCCCTCTGTTGGACACATTCGGACTTTTGGTTGTCCTGCACTCTGCTTCAACTAGATTCGGTACCAAAGTTCGATGCTAAAGCATATGAATGTTATTTCGTGGGCTATGCTGGAAAGACTGCCTACATGGTTTATAACAAGGTCACTAAGCAGATTGTGGAGTCAATCGATGTTCGTTGGTTAGGAGAGAAAAAACTAATGCATAGAATAGACGAGATTGGTTATTTGATTATGCACTTCTATTTAAACCATTTAATGCTTTCCTAAAATTATTGAAGGTTCTTCTGATGCTACACTTAGGTATGAGGATGAAGATGATGTTGCACTGGCAAATTCTCCAGTGCTTGGTGTAGATCCACTGGGAATGTACAAACAAGCTCAATCACCTTCTACAACAACTAAAAAGCTAGACTTTGAAGTAGTTATTGAAGTAAGTACCTTCGAGGTTCAGAAAATTTTGTTGAGGGTTCTACACCAGAAGTAAATGAAGGAATCAACATTCCAAATACTTCAGAATCCCCAACATTCCATGAGCCGATTCCTGGAGACTGTATGGTTGACACACAAACTACAGACAATAAAGTTGAACCTAATGATGAGGTGACAGATAACCAGACTAATTTGCTACCTATTGCTCAAGTTCCTGAAACGGTTATTTATCATGGCGTTAACAAAGATCATCCAGTCGAAAATATCATTGGTCCAATTGATGCTGGAGTGATGACAAAAAGCCATGTTGGTGATATAAATGAATGTATTTACTCGTGTTTCATATCTCATATTGAACCAAAGAACATTCATAGGCTCTTCAAGAACAAAGTTGGGTTGATGATATGCATGATGAGTTGAATCAGTTTCCAAAGCTCAAGGTTTGGGAATTAGTGAAACCTAAAGAATGAAAACTTAAAATATAAAACTGAAGACAAATATCATAACATTTTAACATAACGGTTGAAAGGGGGCTACTGTAACGCTTTGCAATTCTGTGCTTTCCTTATTTAGAAAGTTGTATTCATATTTCCATTTTTTAGAAACTTGTATTCGTATTGTATTCGTACTTCAATGCCAATCTTGTAATCCGAGACTTTGATCGTAATGGGAATTCACTTTTATACTCATGCGTGTTACAATCATACTTGTATTTATACGCAATCAATCTTTGAATATATCATTACTTGCAAAACCGAGACGTATTATACGTTAATTATCTTTTGTGCATACACGATACATACATACATGCAAACACTCCCTATACTTGAAAACCCCCCAAAATATGAACTTGGGTAAATTACGTTTGTCGTCCTTTACGTTTCTACCGGATTGAAATGGATGACCTTTAATTTCAATAGTTACAAGCACAGCCCTTTTTTTGTAAAACTCATTACACGTTACGTCCTTTAGCACTAACTATGTTAAAATTTTCACTTAAGTTTATTCACTCAAGGGTATTTTGGTCGATTCATGTTTTTATCTAAATGTTTAATAAATAAAACAAAAAAAATTACATATACCCTTCATCTTCCCAAATTTCCTAACACTAAAACCCAAACCACCACCTCACCTGCCGCCACCACTCTGGCCACACCCACCGCCCCTAACCCTTTGCAGATCTACAACCCATTTGTTTCCTGGGTTGTTTTTCGTTAAACAGCTTCTATGTATTTAATATGATTCCCAAATACAAAACAAAAACCATTTTGTTAAACTAAAGTGAAATTCAACTACACGATGCTTAACAAATTTGCATAACATGAATGTCAACATTTCAAACTTTCTTCTAATATTTACCAACTGAAATTTGGGATTTTGAGAAACGATAAACCCCGCTTACTTTCATATTGGATCTGAGATTCACCAAATCTGCAGATTCATCAAGATATGGCAGGTGCAATTAGTTTGACCAACAACAAAAGTCAAAATACCCATCTCTACCTTCTACACACAAAAAATAAAAAGTATTCATGGATTCTCCATTACCATTACCACCGTCTCTCCACCACATTGACCCCTCAATCTCTCAACAATGGAACCATCTGACAACAAATCAGTGCTCCAATTTCTCAGAAGAAACCATCTTTCAATCTCTGAATCTGCATTCACTGAATGACCTCTTTGAAAATCCAATCTTGATGCTACCCACATCCACAATTTCCTCAACACGGTTCATCCTCCGGCACTGGTCGTAACAATATCGAGTGAGATCGGAGCGGTGTTGAATTCGAGGAGATCGAGAGGAGGAGGATGGTGACGGTGGAGTAGAGGTAGCGGCAGAGAGGAGGAGGATGGTGACGGCAGAGTAGAGGTAGCGGCGGAAAAGTCTCCGCCGTCTACGGTGGATGGTTCGGGTTTTCCGGTTGTATTGTAATGAGATCAGATTTTATAGCTGGTGGGGGTTCTCTAGAACAGAGAGGAGCCAGAAATTGTGGTGGTGGGGAAGGGAGCTGGATGTGGGTGGTGGTTGCAGATGAGAAAGAGAGGGGGAGGGTTAGAGATATTTAGAGAAAGAGAGAGAGTAGAGAGAGTAAAGAGAGGGAGGGGGCATGGATTAAAAAGAGAAACAAGTGAATTTGTACACTAAAATGACGAACTTACCCTCATGTGCAAGGCACATGCCTAATTTAACTGAAAATTTTAACATAGTTAGTGCTAAAGGACGTAACGTGTAATGAGTTTTACAAAAAAAGGACTGTGCCTGTAATTATTGAAGTTAAAGGTCATCTATTGCAATCCGGTACAAACATAAAGGACGAAAAATGTAATTTACCCTATGAACTTTTAGCATAAAATGTCAAATATATAAAAGATCAGGGGATAAAAGGAACATAAACCAAACTTGAGCTGAAAATGGAACACGATGCGCCACGCGTTCGTCTTAGCTTCCTTTCTCGCGCGGTGGGGATGCTTAATCCGCAGAAAGTATTTTTCACCAATCCGGGTTCCACCTTTCTCACCTCCTTTCTTCCCTCAATCACCTTCAATATTCATTAAAATATAAACCCTACTTCACTACTATATAACCAAGCCTCCTACACCTTCATTTCACTTTTCCAACACTCTAAACTCACTCAAAACACTCTCAAATTACTGAAAATTCAAGTTAAAGGCAGATCACTACTAAGTACAAAAATGAGCCTTCATCTCACTTTCTTCCATGTTTCTTCACTTTTTCTTCTACTTGAAAGCTTGGAAAACCTCTAGGAATGTTTTCACAAGTTTACCATGGTAAACTAAGGTATAACATCACCATTTTAAGACCCAAACTTTCTGTTTCGATTAAACTTTTACATAGACTTCCTAAAAACATGTTAATCTTGTGAAATCTTGCACCTACCTTGCTTCTAACCAAGTCTATGATTGTGGGGCTTGAGTATGGTGAATTCCCATAATTTTAGAGGTTCAAAGACCTCCTAAACTTTCTGTTTTAAACAAGGTTCCAAGCAACCTACAAGTGTTGAGACAATCCTAGCTCACCATCTTCACTATGGTAAGACTTGTGTTTTGGTAAATGTGTAAACCATGGAAGCCTTGGCTTTCCAACCTTGTTTTTACTACCGCAGTTTCTTGTTTTGCTATCTTACATCTAAGTTACCAAGTAAACTTACTGGTAACAAAGTGACCAAACTACACCAAGTCTCCAAACATTTGCCATGATTGGAATACACTAGTCTAGTTTGAGCTCACTTGGTTACTTGGTGAACAAGATGGATACTTTATTTTATGTTCTATTCATGACCAAATCATCAACTAATTTGATGATTTTGTGCTTTGGTGAATCATATAATGAGGTTTAATAGATGGAAATCATCATACCTCCTTGCATGATCATTCTCATGGTTCCTTACTTTACATTCGATTATAACATATAACTATCCCTAAATTCCGAATTTAATCCGATAATCGAATCCACAAATCACACACCTCCGTTTCCCTTTTAGGGTAACTTCGGTGTTCCAAAACTCAAGACTCGCAAAACTCACTTTCGTAGACTCTCTACGCAAACCGTGAGTATACATGACCCTCTATTCGTTTTCCCATTTTTTGGTGCAATATATATTACCATATCAAAAATCACACAAACACGCATATGCAAATACACTATTTATACAGCAAATCCAATATACATTCTTTACACGTTTATACTTTAGGAATACATGAATGCTAGAAGCCATTCTTGCACTATACTTTGTCATTAACTTCGTACATGCCTACCTTAACATGTATAACGCTATAGGATTAGCACGCTACCCGTTGATGGGTCTATGTTAAGTAATATAATCATATAAACGGTCTTGTCGTTGCGACGACAAGATTACGCTAGTGGAATCTTTGGGTTGACAAGTATGTGATGCATGCTAGTTCATGTTGCCTTAGTATACGTTTTTTCCATGTAGATCTCGTTAAATTTTTATTTATACATATGCTAGTACACTACACTTGCATGCTCACCTATGCATTTTTGTGTTGACATGTTACTTTAATATATATTGCAGGTTTCTGATGATGATGCGTTGAAAGAATCTAGTAGGATGGCTAGAAACGCACCTAGTTTAATTATGTGTTTTGTTGTTAAGTTGTTAGGTTTCAATTTGTTGTAATTTGTGTCCATGTACTAGAATCTTTTTGCCAATGAACTAAAAAGTTACTTATTAGTTTTATTGTTACAATAGTGGTTGTGATGTCTCTTGCAATCTCATTTTCGTCTCACTCTGATGTTTCCGCCATCGGTTGGGGTGTGACAGCTGCTAGGAGATGTGTGTGGTTGGGTCATTGGGGATGTAGAGCTCATAGAGGAGATAAAACTAAAGGAGCAATCAAGGGATTATTACACAGTGAGCATGGTTCTTGAAATTGGGAGTGAAATCTCGAGGTTAGACATGCTTGATGGTGGCCTTCATGCATAGTTTGATATCCTTGGTTTGTTAAATGTGAAATTGAGCAAGGTGGCAAGATCATATCAACCGGGAAGAAGTACCAGAGAACAAGAACAAACTTTTATCAAACTGGGCACAGTGGCAGATCTAGACCAAAATTCTAGGGGTAACTTTCAAAAAAAATATATATACCGCACTTTCATACAATATACAAAAAAAATTACCGTAGTACTTTCATATGTAAACAATTTTTTTTTTCTCTTGCATACCATTATTAGCAATATTTAGACTTAGAGTTGGACCAATATCTTCTGGGGGCTTTTCTTTTAAACAAATTGTTAATAAGAGCTTGTTTAGAATATGGTTTTATGTTCCAAACAATTGCACATAAACCCTAAAATTATAATATAAGTGAATAATATAAAATTTGGAACAATTTATAAGTGAACAAAATAATGTTATAATGACATAAACCTTAGAAAATCTAAAATCAATTGCACATAAAGCCCTGTCAATTCTATATAAAATTATAAATCATCACTGATTCAATGTAAACTAGAATTTAAAACTATAATTTGCACATAATCAATTGCACATACCCTCTTTATAATGGAGATTTGAGATTGGAGATTTGGATGTGTTCGGAAATCGGCAATGGGTCAGTGGGATGTGTAGTGGCGACGTGTCGGCAATCGGTAGTGGAAGGCGGAGTGGCGGAGAGCGAAGGTGGGAGGCGGCCTGAGGTGAGTTCACTGACTTGTTAATGTTGCGCGTTGTGTGCCACTGTTGTTTGTTCCTTTCAAAATCAAACCCTAATCATTGGGCTTTTAAGTTTTAACCAACCGTTTGGGCTTTTATGTTTTAATTATGTGGGTTATTGAGTTTTAATTATAGTAGCTTTTTATCCGTTTATTATGGGGTTTTTAATCATAAATTTGCGGTTGGCTTTCATTAAAGGCCAAAAAAAATCGAGGGATAGCCTAAAATAATCTTAGGGATAATGTAATCTTAGGGATAATGTAAAAAAATTCAGGTGTAACAAAAAATGTAAAAAAATATATATATTGCACTACGTCGCAAAACTTTAAGGATAGCGGGTGTTACCTTTACTATATAGTTATGCCCGCTCCTGACTGGGCATGATGAATAATAAAGTGAAGGGATCCAAGCATCAATAGCCTTTATATTTAGTATTGTAGGCAATGAAGATGCAAGTTAAGCTTCAAGAAGTAAGTGTAAGTTTGTGTGCTAAGTAGTTACAAAGATAGAAAATACGGTACAGGAAAAATATAAAAGTTCGTGTAGTTTGGTGGAGAAGCAAAAATTAGCTCAAAACAAAAATATTCAGTTCAACATTTTTCTTAGGAACAGTTAGGATTATATATGCCTGATATCGTTTACCAATATCAGACCTTCTAAAATTATAATAAATAGTATAATAACGATGTTAGAAACTTAAAATAGTTAAGATAATAGACGTATAAGCGCATGTAGTTAAATATTTTATGTTTCAAGTCGTTTCTAGGCGACTTTTTTGGGGTAACGACTTATGTTTCAAGTCGTTTCTAGGCGACTTTTTTGGGGTAACGACCACCCAAACGAATAATTTTATAAACATGTAAGAACATAACGTGAATTAAAAGCAAATTTTAATACCACCTAAGTTGTTTAATCGATTCTTTGCGATACATAATCCAACAGATAAGTTTCTTTTGTTCCCATTTTCTCTTGATTAAAACACAAAACCAATCGACATCGAAACGCTTTTCTTTAGTCTCTGTCTTGGCCTTTTCGCCTTGCGCAAAGGCCTGGTTTTGCTTCAAAGATAGATGCTGATGTGTTTAGTAATCCAGCCTTTTCGCCTTCCCGTTTTCATGGCTGACCCACTGGGGATTAATTGGTTTGCTACATGGATTTGTGTTAGAGCAGTATGTCTATCGCCTCCGTCAATCAAAGATCGTAGCATATCGGAAAGTTTAACGGAGATTTAACGCTGTTAAAGGCTGCCTGATCGGACGGCAATCCGATCGGATGACTACCCGATCAGATGCCTACTCGATTGGGTGAGCCTTATATGTTGCCTATAAATAGTTGTTAAGTGTTAGACTTTAGAGACTTTTGCCATTTTGCACTTTGGAGAGCTCTAGTGTTAGAGATAGAAGCTAGAGAGAGAAAGTGTTATGTACGTGATTCATGTGTTGTACGATTTCAGATTATTCAATAGAATCACAGTTATAATTACGTCATGTGTGTTCGGTCACGTTCGTGTACGGATTCCGCACGTTACACGAGTCGGTTCGCAATTGTTACGGAGTCAAAAACCGGTCCTACAAGTGGTATCAGAGCAGGAGCTCGATTGCACGGATCAAACACACAATTTCACACACGAATTCATCAGATTCAGATCCAATTTCATCCAGATTTGATCAATTCTTCATCTTTTCATCTCTTTCACTTTTAGACTGAAAATTGCAAAATTAACAGGGTTTTAACAGTTCAAATTGGCTGATTTTTTAGTATTATATGCGAAAATCATAATCGAACAGCCCTACAAAATTTCAGATCAAAACTCCAAACAGATTGTGAGAAATCTTGATTTTTCTGACTTGAAAAAGTTGAAAATGTTCGCTGTTACTATTGTTGTTCTTGGTGATGTTCACCGATCGGATGGCAATCCGATCGGATAACCACCCGATTCATTGTACATTGTTTTGTTAAAACTCATTAGTGTCAAGTCTCGGATTGCAACCCGATCGGATTACCACCCGGTCCGTTGCAATTCATTAAAAGGTTTGACTTTGTTTGACCCACCCGATCGGATTCCCACCCGATCGGGTCACAATCTGATTCAAAGGATTTTGTTGTTCAAATGTTTTAAGTGCAAAGAATCGAGTGGCAATCCGAACGGATTACCACCCGATCCTAATCATTTCATTTGTTTGTGTTTCAGGTGTTTGTCAAAGAAACGGATACTCACCCGATCGGGCAGCATCGTCACCCGATCGGATTACCACCCGATCCAAGACACACTGTCACCTGATCGGATCCCCACCCGATCCAAGACACACTGTCACCCGATCGGATCTCCACCCGATCCATTGTCATCTGATCTGTGTTTCTCTGTTGAATTTTGTTGACTTGCTCGATCAGATACCTGTCCGATCCAGTTGATTGTTAGTGATTGAACTGATCTTGTTTGTTTATATTCAGCTGATTCAAGGAGATAACATCATGGGTAAAGAATTCTACAACACGTTCTACAAGGCGTTTACATCAGATTCGTCGGAAACTTCAACTGTAACACCAAAATCAATAACAAAAACAATCAATGATAACATTAAACATGACAATTTCTATGGGACTTATTCGAAACCACCAAAGCTTGAAAATATTGAGGATTACACCTGGTGGAAAGAACGGTTTATTAACTGGGCTAAAGCTTAAGCACACGAGCTGGTTTTGTTTAGAGTTTGGATATGATAGACCTGTCAATGACAAAGGCGAAGAAATTCCACTCAAAAGCTTATCCGTTGAAGATAAAAAGAATTTTTCATATGAACAACGAATGATTGCTTTAATCCAGCAATCGATTAAAGATGACATATTCTCATTACTTGTTCATGATGGTTCTTCAAAATCTGTTTGGGAAGCTTTAAGGGTTAAAGCTGAGGGTGGTAAACAGATTAAAAAGAATAAAATTGCTTTACTAAAAAAAGAGTTTGATTTGTTTGATAGTTTAAAGGGAGAGTCGGTGAGGCAAATGATTGAGAGATTTTGTCATTTAAAAATTTAGCTTGAAAGGTTTGAACTCGTAAAAACACGTGAGGAAATTATTGATAAGATCATTGAAGCGTTACCACGAGCTGATCAGTGGCAGACGTTTGTGTTTATCTTGAAAAATGATGTTTTATATGATTCAATTACTCTTGATGCTTTGTTAGAAAAGATAGAAAGTCATGAGCTTGAGCTGCAAAAAGAAAGCAAGATGAGTAGTTCTACACATCAACAGAATGTCGATCTTTATTACAAAGGGAGCACACCTTCGCTAAAAGTTGGAGAATCACCAAATACCGCATACAGTGTTGAAAAGACGAAAGACCTTCAGAAAGGCTCATCAAACCATAATCCAGGATATCATTCATCTTCTGCAAAAGCAAACCTTGAAGAATCTGAAGAAGTTCTCTGCAACATCGCTTTTAAACTGGAGAATTCTCCGGCTATGAGCATTAATGTAGCAAAACAACAAATGAGTTTTCTGGCATCTGTCCTGGAATCATATGAAGGTCTAGTATCTGGAAAAATTGGAAACTCAGAGCTGACAAAGGAAGACTACGACCAGATTGACCCAGCAGAAATTGAACTCATTGATATACGCTGGTGTTTGGCAAGTTGCATTCGCAGAGCTCAAAGATACATGGAGATTACTGGGAAACAGACAATCGGTGGTCCGTCAACAAAGTTAGGATTCGATAAATCCAAAGTGAGCTGCTTCAAATGTAAGCAAAAAGGTCATTTCAAAAGAGAATGCAAAAATTCTGAAGTTGACGAAACTGAGAAACCTTTCAATGATGATTATTACCGAAAGGCAATTTACCACCGTAGCAAAGAAGAGCCGAAACTGATTGAAAATAATCCCAAAGAGAAGTCAAGAGCATGTGCAGTAATCCATGATGATGAAGGGTTTGACTGGAGTGAATTTCTTCCAGAGGATGATCTTGTTGATGACCGTTTCACAACTCATGGTAGCACTGTATCAAAAAGCAAACATCGTGCCTTTGTTGCTGAAATCAAGGAGAAATCTCGAGAAGAAATTCTGAGTGAGAAAACCGAAAGAGAAAGATTCTTTGCAGTTGCAGAATAGAGAAAATGAACGAAGAATACGAAGATGCAAAGTACTGTAGAAGATACGACAAGAAAAGAGATTGCTATATCAACAGAAATGGTGATCCTGTCGTTCATTGAAAAGAAGTGGTTTTCAATGATGTTCTTGCAGTAATCCCTTTGTCTGGCGAATACTATTCAAATGTTGAGAAAGATAAAACTTATCTGAAAAGACTGGACAAAATAATTCGTGACGTGATGACCACGAGTTTAAGGAAGAGGGATGAAGAAAGAATGAAGAAGAGTGTCGAGAATTTGGTTGATGATTTGAAGAAGATTGCTGAGGAAGTCAAAGTCAAAGTTGTTAAAGAGGAAGATGTGAAGATTGATGAGGAAGAGAAGGTAGAAGAAAAAATTGTTGAAAAGAAAGCTGTTACTGAAAAACAGCAGGTTGAAGAAGGAGTGAAGATAGAAAACTTGATTGAAGAAACAGAGAGTTCGGTTGATGATGGTGGTGATGCTGGTATTGGAGATGAAAAACAGAAGAAAGATGCTGATCAGACAGAGACAGCAGAAAAAGTCAAAGTACCAATCACTGAGTTAAAATCTGATTCTGAAGTCTTAGACAAAAATGTTGAACAGTGCAAGAAATGCATGGAAACATGCAGTGCTTGTACTGAAAAAGACGAAAAGTTCAGAACAAGAGATCTAGAATTCACTAAAATCGAAGAAGTTTTCAAAAATAAATGCAAAGAAATGTTAGAAAATGAAAAAGTTTTAAAAGAAAATGATGAAAAACTAACACAAAAGTGCAAGAGTTTAGAAAAAGAAAATGAAATTTTGAAAGATAAGGTTTCGAAAATGACAGAAGAATGTGTTCAAAAAGAAAATGCATGTCAGGAAATGAAAAAGGAGTATGATTCAATAAAATTGGCTTATCGCATTACAAAACAATCATATGAAGATGTGAAGAGTCAAATGAAACTTGTTCAATCTAGATTGAGATACTGTTCTGAAACAACTGATACGCTAAAGAGACAGTATTCAATAAAGCAACAAATTGTTAATTCTTATATTGAGGATGTTGCTAAGTTGAAGCGTCAAATAGCTGATTTAGAATAGGATAACAACAAGTTAAAAAGTTATCATGCGTCATCATATGTGCTTGAAAGAATTTTCAATATAAAACCGAGTGATGATGATTCTGAGAAAAACAAAAAGGGTATTGGTTCTGAGTATCATCAAGTTCCTCCACCGGAAAAGTTTGCATTTTATGATGATGAGAAAGTCGAAAAAGCTTTCAACATGGTCGATCAATTGCCAGATAACATTGACGTAACCTATTCCAAATCTGATGATTCAAGTGATTCAGATGTGGTAGGTAAGGTCGTTGTAAGTGTGTTGAAAGAAGAGTCGGTTGAAACAGGTAAATCTGAATCACAGGATGAAAATGAAGGTAGTTTTCATGAAGAATATCTGAAAAACTCAAAATCTGAGAAAAAATTGAATGATGATTCAAAAGGATTGGTTTATACCATGATTGGATTCGGACAAATTATTCTTAGATATTGTATTCCCGATTCAGAATGTGATTTCAGAAAAGATTGATAAAGTTTTCAAAATGGTTGAAATTGAAAAATCTGAAATTCCAAAGTTTGCTAGAAAATGTCACAAAACTTTTTATAACAAACCTGGTTTCAAGAAGAAAAACATGAAGGCTGGGTTGGGCTATAAGAAGAATCAAAGTTGGAATAAAAATGAAAAATCAAATTATCAAGAAAAGACGAACTTTGTTCACGGAACAAGTTCCGAAGAAGAGAAAGAACTCCAATTTAGACGACAGTCTAATGAAGAGTTCTATGCTCAGAAAAAGCAACAACAACAGGTCAAAGATGTTTCAAAGAGAACTTGTTTCAAATGTGATCAAACTGGACATCTTGCTCGCAAGTGTCCAAATCTAAAACCTTTTGATGTTGAGACGAAAAAGAATCATGATGATGTTGAAAAACAGAAATCTAAGGATGTGAAACAAAGGCCAACCAGATTTGATTCAAAACAAACTTGGAGGTACAATACAAACAAGTTTGCTTCGAATCAAACTTGGAAATCAAACTCGAATAGATTTGATTCAAGACAAACCTGGAATTCTCACATACCCAGATTTAGAACAACACAAAGTTGGAGAACAAATGTCGATGCAACAAAACCACAACAGTTTTGGAAACCAACTGTTGTTCAAAATCAAAATGTTCAAAAAGAGTCACATTTTTGCAAAAGAGGGACCCCAAAAGGTCAAACATGGTCTGTTAAGAAACAAATCGCTTCGGTAAATGATGAAAAAGTTGAAGTCAAAATTTACAAAGTCTTTGTACAAAATGACAAAAATTTTCCGAAGTTAAATGATGCATTTTGTGTTGAAATGCCTAAGGTCAAACAGACCTGGGCTAAATTGTTCAAATAATTCAATAGTTGAATGTGCAGGTGCTCAAGAAATTGAAGACTGTGAGAATGGAAATCGGAGCAGCCTGGCACAAGGAGAGGAGAAGGCTGCTGGTCCCTGCAACTGTTAAACAGGGAGTTTGTTTTATTTCTGTACATAAATAAACCATATTTCAAAAAAAAACACCTAAAAATTGAAAAACTTAAAAAACCAAAAATATGTTGTTTGAATACGCCGAAACCCTCACGGCTGAACAAACATGATTAATTTCACAAGATTGAAAAACGATTTTCAAACTGTAAAATATCAATGTGTTGTAATTCATGGGGGTACAGTATATTTTCTGCAAAACAGAGCATGAGATGCAGAAAATGGATACAGGTTGTCAAATTTTCTTTAAATGTTTTGAATTTTAGGGGGAGTAAGAAATTGTCAGAAAATCCAAAAGCATTAGAAAAATTTGAAAAAGCCAAAAACATGATAAAATTCAAAAATGAGTTGTGTGTAAAAAGAGGAAATGATAGTACATCAGTAGACAATCACAGTACGCTAAAGATATGGAATGTTTAATGTGATAAACGGTCTCACTGATGATATGCCAGTAGGTTTTTACACGCTTAGTAGATTGTTTTCGAGATATAAACCTAAATATCAAATACTTACTTATCTCGTGGGGAACATCTCTCGGATATATGGGTAACCCCCGAAATCTTGTTTGAGAGATTGCCTGATTCTGAGATACTAGGTCTTTATACTGTTTGATATCTGGGGTATTAAACCTGGTCTTCTGATATTGCGGAAGCAATACCTAGACCTCGTATAATACTTTACATGCTTTTAAAGCTTACCCTCTGCATAAAAAATGAAAAATATTGAAAGATATGAATCAATTGCAGTTGAAGAAAAGATTCCCTAAAGGGAACACTCCTAAAGTCGAGCCTTCATCTCTTTGACTGAACGGAAGTTCATACCTGAGCTCTCAAGGTCTCGTACTAAACCAGATACAGATATCAGATTGGTATACTCACCTGTAAGACTGAATCTAGGGAATTTTGATACAGGAGTATATTCTGAGGTGGGACACGCGAATAAGTTTAAGTTCTTAAAACATTAATCTTGTATCTCGAATCAATTGAACTTTGTGTAAAAATTTAAGTGGATCAGCATACAGATAATCTAAGTGAATCGCTTAGAACTTGAAACGCCCAGATTTCCTAATCCGAAAAAGTAATAGTATCATACTATTATTTAACAAAATTCGGGCATGACCCGTTCGAATTATGAACAAATCCCTGTAAGACCAACTTGTAAGAACTTAAATATGACACAGCGGAAAATATGAGCCCAAAAATTTCGTTCTTAAAAAGTCATATTAATTACATGAAAACTCAATTACAAAATGTAATACGTTCATTAGAGAGGATTCACAATGTTACATTATATCAAGGCTTCATGACCAATTTAAAACAAACTATGTGACCTTTCTTTTCCGTACAATCCTTGCTCTCAACTCGATCTATGTCTGCTTCACTTCGCTAGTGGTAGAGGAAACCCGAGCGATACCTGTGGACACCACGTACAACCCAACCATTAGTCATTAACACACCATACAACATTAAACCATATAATAGAAATTCGTAAAGCATTCTATGAAGTAAACGTGGAATTATCCAAGCGCTTTCTTAAATACTCTTTATCCAAACCAGGTTTCATTCCTTCATGAATCTGACAATATCATGCCTGCATTACATTCCAAACTCAAAGCACATCATTAGTAATCGTAAGTACTCCGACGCCTTGATAACGTTCATGCGTATATCTTTAGCATCGTATATTCATACACACATGCATTCACACAATATTTAATTGCACAGCGGAAGCAAAGTATAGATTCATTTCAACCAAACAATATTGTAATATTAAGTATCACAAGTAGTCGAATATAAATCCACAGGTAGATCAAAATAAAAAGGAAACAATGTTCAACAGTCTATGACATCCAAGCTTGTGAGACTTATTGTGGATGCTAGGAGAAAAGCTAGCCTATTACGCGTAGTACCTGCACTTAACCTTTTGAGAAAATACGTCAGTTTACACTGGTAAATACAATCAACCGACTCATTTTGAAAAGAGTTTAAGAAAATGCATTTAAGGCACAAGGCACAAATAATATTTTATAACTTGGGATAATTATTTGAATATAATGCTTGTAAATGATTTACATGTTACTTATGCGTTCAGTAGCCCGGATCGAGCCGGGTTAAAGATCAATAGACACACTACATTATTTAAATGAGACACTGACAGGTGTACGCCTACACCAGTGTGCTAAGGTCGTGGCCATTTCGTAAAATGATGCCAGGTATATCCGGGACACGGTCATTAACCCCCCAAAGGCTTTAAGCAAACAAAATAAATTAAACGAGACATCTCAATACTTTAACCATAAAACAATTAAAGATTCAATGCCCGACCAAGCGGTATTTTATATACCGTACCCCAAGCCCGTATAGGGAAAATAAGTTAAAAGTATTTACCTGAGCAAGTATAAATCAAAATCAGCGAGTGCAAGTATCTTTTACCGGTTCTCCTAATCTAGAATGAAGGTTTATAATAACCTATTAGAATCCTAACGGGTCTTTAGTTAAGCTTAAGCTTAGACCGGTTAGTTTTAAAGATACGGTTCGTACGCACGATTAAGCGAAGACTGGATAGAATGTGATTTAGACCCGACAAGTTTGAAGAATTGCTTAATATGGGTATATTATACACATTCTGGATTTTGAGATAAAACCGATAAGGTTTGACCCGTTTCGGCTAATTTATGTAAACTAGTTACATAAACCGAACCGAACGCGTATGAAGCGTAACGGGTAACCATGAGAGTCCTAAACAGGTTTCCTAAGTTAACATGCCTTAAATATGTTGTGATATCAGTAGGATATCTTCCATTATGCCCAAAACGAGTTTAATCTCATATTAAGCCCCGTAGGGGTATTTTGGTCATTTTAAAGATTATAAAAGGAATTAATTAAGTTTCTGTGAACCGGGTCTGAATACATCAGTAAAATGGCTTAATTTATCAGGTCATATCAGTTGGTGTTAAGTCCTTCGTGACAAAATGATTTTAAACCCTTACTATGCGTTTAATACGCGTATAACGTCGTTTTAAGCGATTAACGGGTTAAAATATGATTCTGAGTTTTCTGATCAATTTAATAGGTTCAAAATACTTCATTTATTATTTAAAATCAGTAGCAATTGGATTGGCATCAAAAGGATTTGTAAAACTCATTTTATGGCCGAAAAGGGTATATTCGGTATTAACCGAATTAAGGCACTAATCCTAGCTTATGATCAGTTTAAAAATAATTAAAAATCTTCAAAAATCCCAAAATATTATATTACATCAGTGGGTAAAAGTTTTGGTGTCAAAGATTGGGTTTAGATAGGTTTTATGCTAATGACGTCGTTTAATTACTAAGAATCGTTATAATTACGTTATTAAGCATAACTCCTAATCTAGACCTCCGATTGATGTGAAATTTTAGGGACATGATTAATAATCAGTAACAAAGGTTATTGTCCTTTCACATCTTCAAAAATCTCGTTTTATGATCATAAGGGCAATATGGTCAACATTTGGCAATTTACCGGAAACGTGCAACGAATTGGACAATCAAGGTAACAACCACAGAGGTTTATACTAACATGTTACAAGGTCCTAATGGAACTTTAAGGCATGTCTAAACCTATCAAAACCGGGTCAGAATCGAGATCAAAGCAGAAAGTCAAACTATGCGTCTTTCGGCTCCGAATCGGTTCAAAATAGGAAGTTGTCGAATCAAACAAGTTTAGACAAGTCCGTACACTTATTACCAAGTTATATGAATGATAAAACAGGTTACACACCTTCTATATCGTTAATTACGCGTTAAATCAAAGTTTAGCATTTCTGTTGACTTTTTCGGACAACGTTTGACTCGACAAACGACCTAGTTAGGATTGGAATCAGTGAGTACCCTTTTAAGGGTTTATTACTCACTTAATTACCTACTTATAACAACTTTCTATTTTACAAAACACTGGACCGTTTGTGTGTTATCGTTAAGTCAAACCGTAGTTATGACGGTTTGACTTCTAGACTATAAACTAAACAAAACTTAATTAAGAAGAGTCAATGGTACTTACAAGTGACTAATGGATGATTAGGAAGGTCTTGTGTCTGCTGTTGTGCTCCTCAAAATGTCCAGAAGTCGAAGTGTGGTTGCATGTTGCAACATGAGCCTTATATAGTAAGTTTAATCATCATAGATTGTTGCCAAAGAAGTCTAGGATGATCCAAGATGTGAACATGTGTCTTCTATAGGCTATAAACCACTTTAGGCAGCCCATAGAATCGAAATCTTGAGGTTTAAGTCGGTTACAAGGTGAAAACAGGCACCTGTCAAAGTTTCTGTCGCTGGTACCTGTCACGCGGCCCGCGTAAAGGTCTTAGGTACCTTACGCGGCCCGCCTTAGACCCCGGATCAGGTTTCCAAATTTTCTTTTATTGCATATTTGGTCTTTGGTCCCCCGAAAGGTCGCTTTCTCATGTTTCCTTGCATTATGAGGCTTCAATATTGACATATGGGGGCTTTAGGGCTTATACCATCTTTGTTAAGTCCTCGGGTAACTTTGTGATCACCCGAAAAGCCCTAAATTTCAATGTTAACGATTCTAACCCTCACACACGAATTTTATCATAACTTTCTCATACGGTAACGAAACTTGGTGAAATTTTTATGGTGCATTCTAGTGAGCATAATTAATCGTTGCAAGGCTTCGGGTTTGCTAAAAGGTCACTCAGAGGTATATCTTAACATGTTGACACATTTAACCCCTGTAGTTTGTAATCTCTCACTTTCTTTCACCATTCGCTTCGTATGATCCATGATCCATTCGTTTAAGGTTATAAACATCATGTAGGGTTATTGTAAAGTATATTTATTCATTGTTGACACTTTGAACCCTTATATTTACATAGTTTCATTGTTTGTCAACTTTAGTCCTTCAAGAACATTCTTTCACACGTTTACACCTATGACATGTGTCAACACATCATAGGACGTAAATTTTCGAGGTGTTACATCCTCACCCCCTTAAAAGAAATCTCGACCTCGAGATTTACTGAAATAGATAACGGTACTTTTCTTTCATCGTGGACTCAACCTCCCACGTATACTCGGGACCTCTACGGGCATCCCATTTGACCTTTACAATCGGTACATGCTTCCTTCGAAGCTTCTTAACCTGTCGATCCTCGATCGACAATGGTTTTTCCACAAATTTCAAGCTCTCATCTATATGCACATCTGTATGTGGTATAACCAGTGATTCATCAGCGAAACACTTTTTCAGATTGCAGATGTGGAATACATTGTGTATACTACTGAGCTCTTCTGGTAAGTTTAACTTATAGGCAACTAACCCGACCCGTTCGATAACCTCGAAAGGTCCTATGTATCTCGGGCTTAGATTGCCTTTCTTACCAAATCGCATCACTCCTTTCCAGGGTGATACTTTAAGCAACACCTTGTCGCCTACTTCGAAGTTAAAAGCTTTACGCTTGGGATCAGCGTAGCTTTTCTGCCTATCACGGGCAGCTTTGAGACGGTCTCGAATCTGGACAATCTTGTCCGTCGTTTCGAACACTATCTCTGGTCCCGATAATTGGACATCTCCAACTTCCGCCCAACAAACGGGCGTTCTACACTTTCTACCGTATAAGGCCTCGAAAGGCGCAGCCTTAATGCTGGTGTGGTAGCTATTGTTGTAGGAGAACTCGATTAATGGCAGATGGTTATCCCAACTACCACCCAAGTTAATCACACATGCACGAAGCATGTCTTCCAACGTTTGAATAGTACGCTCACTCTGGCCGTCCGTCTGAGGATGGTAAGCCGTACTAAAATTCAAACGCGTGCCCAAAGATTGTTGGAAGCTTTTCCAAAAATGTGACGTATATCTAGTATCTCTGTCAGAGATAATAGACACAGGTATGCCATGTAAAGCTACAATCTTATCTACGTACAGTTGGGCTAACATGTCGGAGCTGTAAGTCTCCTTAATGGGTAGGAAATGTGCTGACTTAGTCAGTCTATCAACGATCACCCAGATGGTGTCATTCCCTTTCCTTGTCTTAGGTAACTTGGTAATAAAATCCATAGTTACCATTTCCCATTTCCAGGTGGGAAGTTCAGGCTGTTGTAGCAAACCTGACGGCTTCTGATGCCCGGCTTTGACTTGCGCACATGTCAAGCATTTAGCTACATAGGTGGCTACAGACTTCTTCAAGCCTATCCACCAATAATTCGCCCTTAGATCCTGGTACATCTTATCAGCTCCAGGATGAACGGAGTATTTGGAACTATGGGCTTCCTGGAGGATAACATCTCGAAGTCCTCCATAAATTGGAACCCATATTCGTCCATTCAATCTTAGTATTCCGTCCTTGCTAAGTGTTAACTGCTCCTCAGTTACCCCTAGCCTTTCGTTAGGATAGTTAGCTTCCAACACAGCTTCCTTCTGTGCAGCTAACAACCTTTCAATCAAATTGTTCTTTATTTCCATGCACTTGGAATTGATTCGGATGGGTTTCACCTTCTCCTTCCGACTCAAGGCATCGGCGACTACATTCGCCTTGCCGGGATGGTATCTTATTTCACAATCGTAATCATTCAGAGTTTCCATCCAACGGCGTTGCCTCATGTTCAAGTCCTTCTGATTGAACAGATGTTGAAGGCTCTTGTGATCAGAATAGATCACACATTTTATTCCATATAAGTAGTGCCTCCAAAGTTTTAGTGCGAATACAACGGCACCCAATTCCAAATCATGGGTGGTGTAATTCTTTTTGTGCACCTTTAACTGGCGTGAAGCATAAGCAATGACTTTGCCTTTCTGCATAAGCACACATCCCATCCCGGTGTGTGATGCATCACAATAAACTACAAACTCCTCTATTCCATCAGGCAATGTCAGTACTGGAGCATTGCTCAACTTTTGTTTCAGAATATCGAAGGATTCCTGCTGCTTAGGACCCCAGTCAAACTTAATTTTCTTACGCGTCAGCGAAGTCAGGGGTGCAGCAATCCTTGAGAAGTTTTCAATGAATCGCCTATAGTATCCTGCCAAACCTAGGAAGCTACGAATTTCTGTAGGCGTCTTTGGCTCATGCCAATTCATGACAGCTTCAACTTTAGCGGGATCTACTTGAATACCACGCTCACTAACAACATGTCCAAGAAATTGGACTGATCGAAGCCAGAATTCACACTTCGAGAACTTGGCATAGAGCTTTTCTTTATGAAGTAGTTCCAAAATGCAGTGAAGATGCTTCTCATGGTCAGCTTGGTTCTTCGAGTAGATGAGGATATCATCGATGAAAACGATGACGAATTTATCTAAGTGCGGCTTGCAAACACGATTCATGAGATCCATGAACGCGGCTGGTGCATTAGTGAGCCCAAAAGGCATCACTAGGAACTCGTAATGAGCATAACGAGTCCTAAATGCTGTTTTGTGCCCGTCTTCATCTCTAACCTTCAATTGATGGTAGCCTGACCTCAAGTCAATCTTCGAGAAGAAACTTGCCCCTTGAAGTTGTTCGAACAGATCGTCGATTCTGGGCAAAGGATACCTATTCTTGATAATGACCTTATTAAGCTCGCGGTAGTCGATGCACAGACGCATCGATCCATCCTTCTTTTTGACAAATAAAACTGGTGCTCCCCAAGGAGACGAACTAGGTTTGATGAAACCTTTGGCTAGCAAATCATCTAGCTGCGTTCTCAATTCCTTCATCTCTGTTGGTGCCAATCTATAAGGCGCCCTTGCTACCGGTGCTGATCCAGGAATAATGTCAATTCTGAATTCTACTTGCCTATCTGGTGGCAAACCAGGTAGTTCTTCAGGAAAAACACCAGGGTATTCAGAAACGACGGGGATATCCCCAATCTTGGGCTTCGGCTCATCAATAATCACTTGGGCCATGTAGATGACACAACCCTTCTTCAAACACTTAGAATCTTTGAGCATAGACATTTTCTCGGGTAGCCCATACTGGGTATCTCCCTGGATAGTAAGTGATTCACCAGACGGAGTCTTGATCATCACTTGCTTCTTATTGCAAATAATATGGGCCTGGTTATGAGATAACCAGTCCATACCCAAAACTATGTCGAAACCGGCTAGTTTCAACGGAAGTAGGGACAAAGGAAAAGAGTGGTTCTTAATGGATATGAAACACCCATCTAATAAGGTTGAGGCGGTTTCTAAAGTACCATCTGCTAGTTCCACCTCATACTTCACACTTAAAGTCTTAACAGGTAATTTCAACAATTCACAAAACTTATTATCTACGAACGACTTATCAGCGCCTGAATCAAATAACACTCTCGCATAAACATCATTTACGAGAAAGGTACCTGTTATCACATTGTCGTCCTCGACGGCTTCCTTAGCATCCATCCTGAAGACCCTAGCATTGGTCTTCTTAGCCTCTTCAGGCTTCTTGGCGTATTTTGGGTAATTGGTCTTGATGTGCCCCTTTTCATTGCAACCGTAGCAGGTCGCATCCTTCATCTTTTTGCAATCCAAGGTCCTGTGTTCCTTGGACTTGCACAACCTACATGCAAAGGTTTTCGATTGTGAATTCGAATTCGATTCATACCTGCACTTCCCAAAGTGCTGTCTCTTGCAGATTTTACATCTGGGTTTTTCACCCGACTGCTGACCATCCTTCCTAAATCCTGACCCCTTCCTGTGGTCATTGTTTCCCTTATGCTTCTTGTCTGAACGTCGTGAGTTGTCATCCTCACGCTTCCTCTTTTCGGTATCGGTGTTCCTTTGCGATTTCAGCCTGACCGCATCCAAGGTAAGAGACAATGATATGTCCGCTACAGACCGAAAAGTAGTTGGTTTGGAGGCCTTCACACTTGCCTTGATCTCCGGGGCCAAACCCCCGATGAAACGAGCTATGCGTTTGGGTTCCGGGGTTACTAAATATGGAACCAATCTTGACAAAGTGTTAAAACTGGTAAGGTAGGCCTGACAGTCTAGGTTTCTCATGACCAGCGACAAGAAGTCAGATTCAATCTTCTCAACCTCATGCTGAGGGCAGTAGTTTTCCTTGATCAGTGCCATGAACTGTTCCCAGGTCATATTGTACAACGGGACTTTCCCCGTAGCTTGGATCAAAGATCTCCACCAAGCTAATGCTTCTCCCTTAAAAGACTGTGACACGAATTTCACAATATCCCTATTATTGCAACCACTGATATCCACCACCGTATCCATCTCGTCTAACCAAGTCATGCAATCTACTGCTCCTTTTTCCCCAGTGAAATCCCTGGGTTTGCACGAAACGAAGTACTTATAGGAGCAACCCTTATTACGGGGTTCTTGATTCTGTACGACTCTTTGGGATGGAGCACTCCTCTGGTTTGATGAGTGGTGAGAATTACTGTTGTGGGCAGTGTGGGTCCTGGAGGGTGTTCTAGAGTATGGTGCAGATTGGGTCCTTGTATGGTTACCCCCGGATTCCTGGAGCTGTCTATCCATAGCTCGATTAACGGCATTATCTATCATTGGCTGCAATTCTGCACCCGCTACATTTACTCGGGCATTATCATGCTCTCTCCCTGGGTGACTGTTGACCTCATTTGAGTCTGCCATGTAGCTTGAACTGTTACATATCGACATCAATTTATTGGTGAGTTTATTATAGAATTGTCTTTTATGGCAATTTACTAACCGTGGTAAACGTAGACCATATATGGTTAATTTATTACTCACATTTATTTAGGATTTCAATCATAATTTATCCTAATTATAAAACAATAACAGTTTTATTAGCACATAAGGCCTTGTCACAAGGACAATTTAAATCATAAGCTATGATTTCAGAGAATCAAAGCATGAAGGTTTGGACAAAGTTCATTACCTTTATCAGACAGGGTCACAGACTATTACTGTCTTTTGTCTCATATGAAAATGAGAAGGGCCCGTAGGCATTCTATTACCAATGGATGGTAAAAAGAACTAATCATATTTATTGATGATTTAACCCATGATTCAGAGATCATTTAGTTGGGTTTGGAATCTTTGAAAATATCCATATATAATAATAACACGTGTTTTTAACGAATCATGTCTGCCAGGAGTGTTAACATGTTTTCAGATGTTAACAGGGAATTGAATCTTTTTAACGGGTTTTACCATCTTGGCCAGGTCTTAAAATGACATGCAGGCTAGGTTATACCTTTAAGATCCTAAATTAAAATATAAAATAGGCAGATAGATTTTAAAAGGAATGATTCTGATTTATTTATTTCATATCTAATTTAATTATGCATAACATGGCAAAGATGAAATTTATAAACTTACATTCCATTAAAACTTAAAAGTAGTACACTTTGCCCTAAACGGGACTTTTCACAAAAACACTTGCCCACGCAGGAGCTATACAGATAATACATGTCCTCACAGGGACGGTGTACAAAAGTAAATGTCCACGCAGGGACTAATAGAGACAAGTCCTCGTAGGGACTAAGTACAAAGATAGATGTCCACGCAGGGACTACATACACACATAAATAAATGTCCACGTAGGGACTTGATTTAAACAAGGAAATACAACAATATATATTGGGATTTAACGATCCCGTTTCTTCTTTCCCTTCAGCAAACTTGCCAAACCACTCATGAATCCCTGATTCTTCCTACGCTCTCTCTCGAGGTCTCGTTCAACCCTGCCCAGTCTTTGACGGAGATCCTCCTGCTCTGGTGGAGAAAACTGTGGTGGCTGGTACTGTAGCGGTGGCTGAGTAGGTACTTGATACCCACGAGCTGGGTGTCCCATTCCCCAAGGGGTTCCATATGGTCCCTCAGGATTTTGGGCAAGGTAGTTTGCTGCCACTTGGTATGGGTCGGCCTCGGCATAGTTATAGTTACGGTATGCTGGCGGTCCGTATGGGTTGTAAGCTACCGGAGCAGTATAAGCAGGGATAGGGTTGCCAAAACCCGGTGATGGCGGTGCAATAGGTGTCGAATTCACCTCTGAAACTGGAACTGAAGGTCCACCCATTTGTGGGTCTTCATATATTGGCGGGTAGTGGCTGCCTCTAGAGTGTTGAGGGGTACTGAAATGAAACTCCCCTCCTCGTGCTGACATCCGTGCGCCAGTCCTCCTACGTCTTGGTGGTTCTGGAGGCTCTAGATGAACTGGCGGCGGTGGAGGCGGTGGCGTGACTGCCTTGAAACGTGGATCCCCAGAGGGATCTTGCTACTGCTGTTGCGGCTGCTGGTGAGGCGATGAATGGTAAGATGGCGTAAAGTACCACTCACACCGTTCGAACCGTGCCTGGTGACTATCCGGACCTTGGTATGGTGTTCCATGAAAAGACGAACCCTCAGAGATCTCCACAGGATGGTTCGGGGTTCCGGTTGCAGGCTCGACGGGATCTGTGTCCTCGTCCATGTCCATCGCTTGATCACCTGAAAAATGATCCTCCGGTCCTAGTGGGTTAAAGCCCCCTTGTTCTGGTAGGTAGTCCGCCGGGTTAAACTGGCCCCGAAAGACAGGAGTAGGGTCGTCGAAGGAACGGTGCGATGAAGATCGTTGTAAAGGTATGTATGAAGGTGGCGGATTGTTGGGCTCATTCTCAGACTGAGGCCCATAGGAGTGATGATATGGAGGCGTTGAGCTATATGACGTAGATCGTCTGGAAGGCTCCTCGTAAATCCTCCAAGGTTCTCGTGGATCTGCACTCCTTGTAGAGGAAGGAGTTCGCCGGCCCGAAGGCCCGGCCTCGTGGTCGTTAGGGGCGCTCATTGGCTCCTTTCCTCGACTTCCTCGCCTGAATCTTGGCGGCATTGTTAAACCTGTCCATATAAACAAAGGTAACAACAAGGAAAAATAAAGGACAAAGTTAAAAGTAAAATAAAAACATTTTGGATTATTCCTAAGTTCTTTGTCTAGACTCGAAGATTTAGGAATGTGCAATTGTGTCATTGAGATTAAACACTAAAGGCTAGTGTTTAATTCACTCAACGTTGGCTCTGATACCAACCTGTCACACCCCGGATTTCCACGTGTCACCGGTGGGCCCGGTGGGGGAGTATCGTGACGTGGTTGGCAACATAATAGTCAAACAACACAATATTTAAATGCACAGCGGAAGCAAAGTATAGATTCATTTCAACCAAACAATATTGTAATATTAAGTATCACAAGTAGTCGAATATAAATCCACAGGTAGATCAAAATAAAAAGGAAACAATGTTCAACAGTCTATGACATCCAAGCTTGTGAGACTTATTGTGGATGCTAGGAGAAAAGCCAGCCTATTACGCGTAGTACCTGCACTTAACCTTTTGAGAAAATACGTCAGTTTACACTGGTAAATACAATCAACCGACTCATTTTGAAAAGAGTTTAAGAAAATGCATTTAAGGCACAAGGCACAAATAATATTTTATAACTTGGGATAATTATTTGAATATAATGCTTGTAAAGGATTTACATGTTACTTATGCGTTCAGTAGCCTGGATCGAGCCGGGTTAAAGATCAATAGACACACCACATTATTTAAATGAGACACTGACAGGTGTACGCCTACACCTGTGTGCTAAGGTCGTGGCCATTTCGTAAAATGATGCCAGGTATATCCGGGACATGGTCATTAACCCCCCAAAGGCTTTAAGCAAACAAAACAAATTAAACGAGACATCTCAATACTTTAACCATAAAACAATTAAAGATTCAATGCCCGACCAAGCGGTATTTTATATACCGTACCCCAAGCCCGTATAGGGAAAATAAGTTAAAAGTATTTACCTGAGCAAGTATAAATCAAAATCAGCGAGTGCAAGTATCTTTTACCGGTTCTCCTAATCTGGAATGAAGGTTTATAATAACCTATTAGAATCCTAACGGGTCTTTAGTTAAGCTTAAGCTTAGACCGGTTAGTTTTAAATATACGGTTCGTACGCACGATTAAGCGAAGACCGGATAGAATGTGATTTAGACCCGACAAGTTTGAAGAATTGCTTAATATGGGTATATTATACACATTCTGGATTTTGAGATAAAACCGATAAGGTTTGACCCGTTTCGGCTAATTTATGTAAACTAGTTACATAAACCGAACCGAACGCGTATGAAGCGTAACGGGTAACCATGAGAGTCCTAAACAGGTTTCCTAAGTTAACATGCCTTAAATATGTTGTGATATCAATAGGATATCTTCCATTATGCCCAAAACGAGTTTAATCTCATATTAAGCCCCGTAGGGGTATTTTGGTCATTTTAAAGATTATAAAAGGAATTAATTAAGTTTCTGTGAACCGGGTCTGAATACATCAGTAAAATGGCTTAATTTATCAGGTCATATCAGTTGGTGTTAAGTCCTTCGTGACAAAATGATTTTAAACCCTTACTATGCGTTTAATACGCGTATAACGTCGTTTTAAGCGATTAACGGGTTAAAATAGGATTCTGAGTTTTCTGATCAATTTAACAGGTTCAAAATACTTCATTTATTATTTAAAATCAGTAGCAATTGGATTGGCGTCAAAAGGATTTGTAAAACTCATTTTATGACCGAAAAGGGTATATTCGGTATTAACCGAATTAAGGCACTAATCCTAGCTTATGATCAGTTTAAAAATAATTAAAAATCTTCAAAAATCCCAAAATATTATATTACATCAGTGGGTAAAAGTTTTGGTGTCAAAGATTGGGTTTAGATAGGTTTTATGCTAATGACGTCGTTTAATTACTAAGAATCGTTATAATTACGTCATTAAGCATAACTCCTAATCTAGACCTCCGATTGATGTGAAATTTTAGGGACATGATTAATAATCAGTAACAAAGGTTATTGTCCTTTCACATCTTCAAAAATCTCGTTTTATGATCATAAGGGCAATATGGTCAACATTTGGCAATTTAACGGAAACGTGCAACGAATTGGACAATCAAGGTAACAACCACAGAGGTTTATACTAACATGTTACAAGGTCCTAATGGAACTTTAAGGCATGTCTAAACCTATCAAAACCGGGTCAGAATCGAGGTCAAAGCAGAAAGTCAAACTATGCGTCTTTCGGCTCCGAATCGGTTCAAAATAGGAAGATGTCGAATCAAACAAGTTTAGACAAGTCCGTACACTTATTACCAAGTTATATGAATGATAAAACAGGTTACACGCCTTCTATATCGTTAATTACGTGTTAAATCAAAGTTTAGCATTTCTGTTGACTTTTTCGGACAACGTTTGACTCGACAAACGACCTTGTTAGGATTGGAATCAGTGAGTACCCTTTTAAGGGTTTATTACTCACTTAATTACCTACTTATAACAACTTTCTATTCGACAAAACACTGGACCGTTTGTGTGTTATCGTTAAGTCAAACCGTAGTTACCACGGTTTGACTTCTAGACTATAAACTAAACAAAACTTAATTAAGAAGAGTCAAGGGTACTTACAAGTGACTAATGGATGATTAGGAAGGTCTTGTGTCTGCTGTTGTGCTCCTCAAAATGTCCAGAAGTTGAAGTGTGGTTGCATGTTACAACATGAGCCTTATATAGTAAGTTTAATCATCATAGATTGTTGCCAAAGAAGTCTAGGATGATCCAAGATGTGAACATGTGTCTTCTATAGGCTATAAACCACTTTAGGCAGCCCATAGAATCGAAATCTTGAGGTTTAAGTCGGTTACAAGGTGAAAACAGGCACCTGTCAAAGTTTCTGTCGCTGGTACCTGTCACGCGGCCCGCGTAAAGGTCTTAGGTACCTTACGCGGCCCGCCTTAGACCCCGGATCAGGTTTCCAAATTTTCTTTTATTGCATATTTGGTCCTTAGTCCCCCGAAAGGTCGCTTTCTCATGTTTCCTTGCATTATGAGGCTTCAATATTGACATATGGGGGCTTTAGAGCTTATACCATCTTTGTTAAGTCCTCAGGTAACTTTGTGATCACCCGAAAAGCCCTAAATTTCAATGTTAACGATTCTAACCCTCACACACGAATTTTATCATAACTTTCTCATACGGTAACGAAACTTGGTGAAATTTTTATGGTGCATTCTAGTGAGCATAATTAATCGTTGCAAGGCTTCGGGTTTGCTAAAAGGTCACTCAGAGGTATATCTTAACATGTTGACACATTTAACCCCTGTAGTTTGTAATCTCTCACTTTCTTTCACCATTCGCTTCGTATGATCCATGATCCATTCGTTTAAGGTTATAAACATCATGTAGGGTTATTGTAAAGTATATTTATTCATTGTTGACACTTTGAACCCTTATATTTACATAGTTTCATTGTTTGTCAACTTTAGTCCTTCAAGAACATTCTTTCACACGTTTACACCTATGACACGTGTCAACACATCATAGGACGTAAATTTTCGAGGTGTTACAGTACCTTCATACATGTCTACGTCCCTACCTACACACAAACAATCATTTACGAATTTATATACACTAGCTCATGCTTACCACTTCATACACATACGTTTATGCCGAAATTACATATTCACAACTTAACATAATATAGGCGATATACAAAACGACCTACGTGCCTACTAGATTCATAAACATATTTACTTATACAATTTCTTACACTAACATGAAAAAAAATCCAATCTTTCACTAACCGACGACCCTTAACATCTCTTATATTCAAAACCAATCCTTAACATAAGTTATGAGACCTTGGAACACCATTTAAACAAGTCCAATGTATAAAACAACAAAAATCCAACAAATTGCCTGCAGCACGATCCCTCGCGGGCTGCGTAAGCCTTGGCTTACTTCGTTTATTACTTCTAATTAGTACCTGTTCTTTCATGATGTTTCATAAGCATAAGTATTATAAATTTATTAAACTTACTAAAAAGTGAATCGAGATTCACTTACCTCGAGTGTCTGTCTCGTGCATGCTTCCTCATATCCTTTCCGTAGCCTTCCATGTTTCCCCCATCTTGACATGATCCTATACTTTCATGTCATCATGGTTACCACTTCAGTAGTATAAACACACATTCTAATATTGCATTCATTTGACATTCATATCCAACATTATACTTTATTTGTCAAATTCCAATCAACACAAAATATAAGCTTGAAGTCGCATCTTTTCATTCCGCATAATTCTTCATGTTGTTACATTTAGCACATATTGATTTAGCATGTATTTACTGATTTCACTAATATAACACTTGAGACAAAATTTTAATACACTAATTATGCACAGTTGACTTTCAGAAAGTCAACTGTCCATCTTGTGATTTATCAATCTACTTCATACGTCCACATTATTATAGTATATTATGTTACGGGCATCATATACATTCCCAACTTACTTAGTAAAACACACATACCACCACACGATCATATATGCACATTCAACATAGTCAAATCCTTCCATATTTGTCATCTCATAATCCTACAACTATCAACATCATTTAAGATTGATCAATTTTAACGCTACCCTTGAACCCAACTTTAGCTTGCTAGAAAAATCCACATATCATACAACCACATCACCCAAATACAAAATCAACTAAGTGTATTTGGTGTGCCATAACCTTACGCATAGAATACAAGCTACTAATGCACGCTTCTAACACATCATACTAACAAATCAAAGTCCCATATGATCTCTACTTAAATCACACTTTTCATCTTAGTTCGCTAACAATTATGTCATTATCACTTTCCATACATAATTACCCGCAACTTGCATACAATTCCACATAAAATTGTCACTTAGGCATTTTATCGAGCACTTGATGTGCGTACTACAAACAAGACACAATGTACAAGTATTTCATGCCCAACCTTCCTAGTCCATACAAAATTCAACCAAATTTCACATAGTTTCTTTATCTACATCAAGAACATCAATCAAAACTCTAATACCTATACATTCATCTTTCGATAGGAATGGCAATGGGCCGGGCTTGGGCCGGGTATTGGTAATCCCAGGCCCGTACCCGGTTGTAATTCTTTGGCCCATACCCGGCCCGTTACCCGTCGGGTATTTGTCGGGTAATTACCCGTCGGGTATCGGGCATACCCATGGGTATCGGGTATACCCGTTAATTTCATAAAAATACCCGTTGTGACAAATGTTCAATTTGTACTTTAATGTTTATATAATTTGCTATTTTAATGACTATAACAAATGAAAATATGATTAATAACTTACATATCATATTCAGACCACATGTACCAAACTAAATGAAAACGATTACTTAATTAAGTAATTGAATCATGACCACCAAATTGCATAAACAACCACATAATAAAGGGTGATAGCTTCCACATCCAATACACATTCTCAAAAATAAGTTATTTGTTCGCTAAGCACCTACCAAATACATATTCACAAATGACTATAGGGAATGTAATAAGTACATGTACTAAGTTTATATATATGGAAATATATAATATGATACATTCGTGTATTATTCGGGTAAATGGGCCGGGTATCGGGCGGGTATCACTAAATCCCATACCCATACCCGTACCCGATTTTTTTCTTTTTTTAAGCCCGTACCCGGCCCATACCCATTGGGCTTCGGGTATACCCGGCCCGTATGTTTCGGGTTTCGGGTATACCCGTCGGGCTTGGGCTTTTTTGCCATCCCTATCTTTCGATTTCTCATAAGTTTCATCATCTAAGAATTTCTAAAATCTTATCATGTAACTAGCACAAGTGGGTTTTACTTCAAACCTTCAATACAAACGAATTCAAGCATAATACATCTTCTAATGATGATTCTAATTCATACACAAGTTCAATTTCTTCAATTTCACTAATTTGATTAAACCCTAGTTCATGATAATGCACCAAAATACAACATTCAACTTACCTTATGTTCAATATGCTTAGATTAGAGATTTCTTGGACTCATGCATCCGATTCTTGCTTGATAACACCCTTAATTGAAGTGATTCTTGAGTTAGGTTAAAGGAGAAGGGTTTCTCCTTCCCCTGCTCTTCTTGCGTCGCACACCCACACCCACAATCACTGGGTTTTTATTTTTGATACTAATATTTGTTACAATTTACACATTTAGCCCTTAAGGTTATCCTTGTTGTCATGTTTGCATATATGTTTCATTGTTTATAAACTTACATCATAATTATTGAACTTAACTAATTAAATTAGACTCTTTAACATCAAATAATCTATTATGAATTTTGGGGTGTTACAAATCTACCCCCCCCCCCCTTAAAGGAGGTTTCGTCCTCGAAACCTTTTTCATACTTACTATTATGTTTTCATTGCACTCATTTGATTTGCATATTACGTGCTGGATATATTCTGGATCTTGGCTACAGATTTTATTCCCAAACAACATAAATGTACACATTGTTCCTACTTTCTTGAATTATGTAATTTACTTTTACATACACGTAATTGATCGGAAATTTTATCCAGAGCTCTTATTAGTGTCATTACACTTAATAGTGCTAGTTTCTAGCACATTTCATTACTAACGGTTCATTCGTTATTCCATTGGTTGTACATCCTAAGTTTACGACTTGTTCCTACCTTTCTTAATTAAGCATAAAACTTTCTTACCTTTACTAATCATAACGAATCCATAAATTCCATTGTAACATCCTCTCAATTAATATTTACTCGAGTCCGACATCAATTCCTCGAGAGTCCGGTGTTCCCATACCTGCACTCCATTTATTTCATTCTCAATAGTAACATGGTTAGGAGTACGTAATCTCAAACATATTGAAAACCCAAATCTTCAAATATACGTATACCAGTGACCTACAATCAAAAGATTACAACACGTGTATACACTTTCATATATCTAAGTACATTCATACGTATCCCATTCATATGTACGTACATACAAGTTCACACTATTTACACACGCTACAGTTCCATATCTACATACATACAAGTCACATTCACTTATTGTAAGTTGAGCCTTATCTACAAACATATCAACACAAATCAATTCAATTACAAACAAACATGACCGACTAACTTCCAACAAACATGATGAACATTCCATTAACATGATGAACATTCAGCAACATAATGAACATTCCATTAACACGATGAACATTCGGCAACATAATGAACATTCCATTAACACGATGAACATTCAGCAACAAAATGAACACTCCATTAACATGATGAACATTCAACAAACATGATGAACATTCCATTAACACGATTGAACATTCAGCAACATAATGAACATTCCATTAACACAATGAACATTCAACAAACATGATGAACATTCCATTAACATGATGAACATTCAGCAACATAATGAACATTCCATTTACACGATGAACATTCAGCAACATAATGAACATTCCATTTACACGATGAACATTCAGCAACATAATGAACATTCCATTAACACGGTGAACATTCAGCAACATAATGAACATTCCATTAACAAGATGAACATTCAGCAACATAATGAACATTCCATTAACAAGATGAACATTCAGCAACATAATGAACATTCCATTAACACGATGAACATTCAGCAACAAAATGAACACTCCATTAACACGATGAACATTCAACAAACATGATGAACATTCCATTAACACGATGAACATTCAACAAACATGATGAACATTCCATTAACATGATGAATATTCAGCAACATAATGAACATTCCATTTACACGATGAACATTCAGCAACATAATGAACATTCCATTAACACGATGAACATTCAGCAACATAATGAACATTCCATTAACACGATGAACATTCAGCAACATAATGAACATTCCATTAACACGATGAACATTTAGGAACAAAATGAACACTCCATTAACATGATGAACATTCAACAAACATGATGAACATTCCATTAACATGATTGAACATTCAGCAACATAATGAACATTCCATTAACACGATGAACATTCAACAAACATGATGAACATTCCATTAACATGATGAACATTCAGCAACATAATGAACATTCCATTTACACGGTGAACATTCAGCAACATAATGAACATTCCATTAACACAATGAAACTATCATCTGAATTTACATTAAGGATAGACGAAGTTCATATGAACTTACCTTGGTACTTACCCTTATCCGTAAATTCTTACATGGTTCCCCATATACAACATACCAAACTTCACTTATAAATCAGAAGTGATTCCAGAAATCACTTACCTTAAGTGTCTATATCAAAACCGGATCGATCCCTTCATTCCATTTAATGAGCTTCTGCTCGTGCACATCCTTTCACCAATTCGATTGGTTTCATCACATTAAGAGTTCTACCACTATCATCTACAAAATTGGCGGTTAGCACGTTTCATTCAAACATTCATTCTACTATGTGATTATTCACCTAAGACTCTTTTACAAATTTCTTACATACATGCTTAAAACATATTACACATTCCATTTCTCATATATTGTTTCTTGCTATTACAATAGCTTTCATCGATCTTACCTACTTGGCGAATCAAATACTTCATACTATTTTACTAATACTAGTTTAATAACTATCCACTTACTTTGTTTGACTTTTCGGAAGTCCATTTGTAAATACATTCTGACCTATGCTTACTAATTATCCAGTACTGACACATCCTTCTCTAGTCGAGCTATAAGCTCCTATTAAAAACATAATCTTTATACATACCAATGCAAGTCAATTCCATTGACTCATTATCCATTCCTTGCGTTGGTTATTTCTTTCCAATTTGTGGTATTGGATGATCATGCATTATGCCCACCTACAAATGTAAGACTTGAACAATCAAAACATTAAATACCGGGTTCAAATGGTAATCACCATTTGACCCGTGTGACTCATTTACCCTTCTCAACCATCTTGCATACAACGCATTTACATAAATATATTTATATATAGTAAAAAGTTTAGAACATAACTTGGTTAATATCTGCTTTAAGAATATTTACTTCTTCGGTCCGCATTTACTTACGAATTCGGACCTTTCATTCCACTTTCCATTCCTTTCTATGTTTTGAATCCGTCTCGCGGATTCTAGCATATCATTCATACTTTCTCATTCCTTCTATGTTTCGAATCCGTCTCGCGGGTTCTAACATATCATTCACACTTTCTCATTCTTTCTATGTTTGGTACTTTCAATTTCTTGAGAGTCTTACATTTTCCATCCACCCTCACGTCCACCTACTCCCAGATTCTAACGGACATACCGGTAACAATTATCACGGTCTCACGAACGTCGTATGTTTCTTGTGTACTGGCCAGGTACATAATCCACATATTCGTTTCGTGTCTTCGTGTAACCGTCACCTTATGTCCGAAGAATTAGTTTTCAGCACGTGTAACATTTTCAAAACTTCATTACTATTCCATTATTATCTTTCATTTAAAATTTTCCTTCCATTGATAGGTTTTACCATTACATGTACTTACATATATTAAATATACGTACCTGGAACCAATTTATCTTACTACGTGCTTTGGTGTCGGTCTAGACCGCACTCGTGGATCATCCTCTCCATCCACTATGCTTATCTTTAGATCTTAATCGAGTGTTGGATTGTACGGGCTCCTTGTCACAAGAGCACACAGGTTTGAGTTCAAGTATTTGTCTCCTCATACTTGATTTCCCTCAAACCAGGGCTCTGATACCAACTTGAAACGCCCAGATTTCCTAATCCAAAAAAGTAATAGTATCATACTATTATTTAACAAAATTCGGGCATGACCCGTTCGAATTATGAACAAATCCCTGTAAGACCAACTTGTAAGAACTTAAATATGACACAGCTTAAAATATGAGCCCAAAAATTTCGTTCTTAAAAAGTCATATTAATTACATGAAAACTCAATTACAAAATGTAATACGTTCATTAGAGAGGATTCACAATGTTACATTATATCAAGGCTTCATGACCAATTTAAAACAAACTATGTGACCTTTCTTTTCCGTACAATCCTTGCTCTCAACTCGATCTATGTCTGCTTCACTTCGCTAGTGGTAGAGGAAACCCGAGCGATACCTATGGACACCACGTACAACCCAACCATTAGTCATTAACACACCATACAACATTAAACCATATAATAGAAATTCGTAAAGCATTCTATGAAGTAAACGTGGAATTGTCCAAACGCTTTCTTAAATACTCTTTATCCGAACCAGGTTTCATTCCTTCATGAATCTGACAATCTCATGCCTGCATTACATTCCAAACTCAAAGCACATCATTAGTAATCGTAAGTACTCTGACGCCTTGATAACGTTCATACGTATATCTTTAGCATCGTATATTCATACACACATGCATTCACACTTACGCGCCTATTATCACGTACACCTATATGCAAACGTACCTTCATACATGTCTACGTCCCTACCTACACACAAACAATCATTTACGAATTTATATACACTAGCTCATGCTTACCACTTCATACACATACGCTTATGCCGAAATGACATATTTACAACTTAACATAATATAGGCGATATATAAAACGACCTACGTGCCTACTAGATTCCTAAACATATTTACTTATACAATTTCTTACACTAACACGAAAACAAATCCATTCTTTCACTAACCGACGACCCTTAACATCTCTTATATTCAAAACCAATCCTTAACATAAGTTATGAGACCTTGGAACACCATTTAAACAAGTCCAATGTATAAAACAACAAAAATCCAACAAATTGCCTGCAGCACGGTCCCTCGCGGGCTGCGTAAGCCTTGGCTTACTTCATTTATTACTTCTAATTAGTACCTGTTCTTTCATGATCTTTCACAAGCATAAGTATTATAAATTTATTAAACTTACTAAAAAGTGAATCGAGATTCACTTACCTCGAGTGCCCGTCTCGTGCATGCTTCCTCATATCCTTTCCGTAGCCTTCCATGTTCCCCCATCTTGACATGATCCTATACTTTCATGTCAGCATGGTTACCACTTCAGTAGTATAAACACACATTCTAATATTGCATTCATTTGACATTCATATCCAACATTATACTTTATTTGTCAAATTCCAATCAACACAAAATATAAGCTTGAAGTCGCATCTTTTCATTCCGCATAATTCTTCATGTTGTTACATTTAGCACATATTGATTTAGCATGTATTTACTGATTTCACTAATATAACACTTGAGACAAAATTTTAATACACTAATTATGCACAGTTGACTTTCAGAAAGTCAACTGTCCATCTTGTGATTTATCAATCTACTTCATACGTCCACATTATTATAGTCGATTATGTTACGGGCATCATATACATTCCCAACTTACTTAGTAAAACACACATACCACCACACGATCATATATGCACATTCAACATAGTCAAATCCTTCCATATTTGTCATCTCATAATCCTACAACTATCAACATCATTTAAGATTGATCAATTTTAACGCTACCCTTGAACCCAACTTTAGCTTGCTAGAAAAATCCACATATCATACAACCACATCACCCAACTACAAAATCAACTAAGTGTATTTGGTGTGCCATAACCTTACGCATAGAATACAAGCTACTAATGCACGCTTCTAACACATCATACTAACAAATCAAAGTCCCATATGATCTCTACTTAAATCACACTTTTCATCTTAGTTCGCTAACAATTATGTCATTATCACTTTCCATAAATAATTACCCGCAACTTGCATACAATTCCACATAAAATTGTCACTTAGGCATTTTATCGAGCACTTGATGTGCATACTACAAACAAGGCACAATGTACAAGTATTTCATGCCCAACCTTCCTAGTCCATACAAAATTCAACCAAATTTCACATAGTTTCTTTATCTACATCAAGAACATCAATCAAAACTCTAATACCTATACATTCATCTTTCGATTTCTCATAAGTTTCATCATCTAAGAATTTCTAAAATCTTATCATGTAACTAGCACAAGTGGGTTTTACTTCAAATCTTCAATACAAACGAAGTCAAGCATAATACATCTTCTAATGATGATTCTAATTCATACACAAGTTCAATTTCTTCAATTTCACTAATTTGATTAAACCCTAGTTCATGATAATGCACCAAAATACAACATTCAACTTACCTTATGTTCAACATGCTTAGATTAGAGATTTCTTGGACTCATGCATCCGATTCTTGCTTGATAACACCCTTAATTGAAGTGATTCTTGAGTTAGGTTAAAGGAGAAGGGTTTCTCCTTCCCCTGCTCTTCTTGTGTCGCACACCCACACCCACAATCACTGGGTTTTTATTTTTGATACTAATATTTGTTACAATTTACACATTTAGCCCTTAAGGTTATCCTTGTTGTCATGTTTGCATATATGTTTCATTCTTTATAAACTTACATCATAATTATTGAACTTAACTAATTAAATTAGACTCTTTAACATCAAATAATCTATTATGTATTTTGGGGTGTTACAAAACTTAAAGTGTTTAAAGCTCAACAGTACTAGTGATTTATCAAAAACTGATATGATCCTCTGACACGAACTCAAACAAAAATATTGTCTGTAAATATGTTTGTAAATATTTATTTACTGCTTTCTATTTCAAGAAAATTACAAAAAGATTTTGATTTCTGCTTTATTTTCGACAACCGATGTCTAGGAAGCTGAGTTTCAAAATCTAAGTATGTTGATCGTGTTTCTGAAAATAAAACAAGTTCATTAAGTTGAAACTTGAAGTTTTTTAATCAAAAACAGTTTGTGATATCTCCAAGGTCATTAATTTGGACTTGGATGATAAATCGTGAAGGTTTTGGATGATTAGATTGTTAAAATCTGTTGAAAAGAGCTAGTTTACGATTTTGGATACTTAAATACTGCCAAATCTATGAAGATTGTTGATAGGGGGAGAGAATCAAGTATTCCTGGATATATTCATATTATTATATTTTAAAGCCAGGATCTTGATTAAAAAGTTTTTGAGAGCCAGGTCACGATTCTTGGACAGTCGAAAAAGCTTTCACTGTCGTACATCAGAAATGTTTTAGCTTATGCTGAGAGAGAGTCAGGATCTTCAATCCTAGATGTTCAAAACATTTTCACTTATAAATGTTTGAGAGATGCAGATGTTGTACCAGACTACGATCCCGACAGCCGAGTCTAAGGGGGAGTCTGAAGACGAGCTCAACGCAAGGGGAAGCGTGCATTCAAGGAGCCAGGTAACTATCCTGAAAGGAGCTTGTATTCGGAAAGCCATGTGTCGATCCCAAAACCACGGAAGCTTGACAAAAGGGGGAGCCTGAAGAAAAAAGTTTACCGAAAGGGGGAGCTGAAGCTGAAGACAAATCCACGGGGATTCTGGTCAAAAAAAGAGGGAGTCTGTGTTTGTTGAAGACGTCAAACTTTCAAGAAGACTCAGAGAGAGAGAAAGACAAGACGCTACGAGATTGACTCAATGGTTGAGATTGACTGCGACAATATCAAAGGAGGAGTCTGTTAGTGCAGTATGTCTATCGTCTCCGTCAATCAAGATCGTAGCATATCGGAAAGTTTAACGGAGATTTAACGCTGTTAAAGGCTGCCCGATCGGACGTCAATCCGATCGGATGCCTACTCGATTGGGTGAGCCTTATATGTTGCCTATAAATAGTTGTTAAGTGTTAGACTTTAGAGACTTTTGTCATTTTGCACTTTGGAGAGCTCTAGTGTTAGAGAGAGAAGCTAGAGAGAGAGTGTTGTGTACGTGATTCAGGTGCTGTACGATTTCAGATTATTCAATAGAATCACAGTTATAATTACGTCATGTGTGTTCGGTCACGTTCGTGTACGGATTCCGCACGTTACACGAGTCGGTTCGCAATCGTTATGGAGTCAAAAACCGGTCCTACAATTTGAATTGGGACCGCGTCCCGCAGGTTACTTTCAGGGGTTTAATTGGTTTGCTACATGGATTTGAATTGGGACCGCGTCCCGCAGGTTACTTTCAGGTTCGGAGGAGGTGATGTTCGCCGGTTACCTTCAGAAGTTCAAAAGGGGGTACTGATTGCACCATTCAATAGCTAACAGCCTAAAATAATTGAGTTGTGCTAAACATCTCTTTTTATCCCTACTAAATCAATTACGTCATCTGATGCGTTCAGCATACAGCGATATGTTTAGCCTCACTCGAACGCCCAAATAGGACGATAAACGTGTAGGCTTCGTATTTTCGAAATGATCTGCAAACTCAAACTGGATACGAGACAACAGTTTACAACGTAGTCGCCCTTCAAAAGAAGAGAACATTGAAAACAAATAACGTAATTCAACATTACCATCAAACAAAACTCAAAACTTTAGCTACTACACCCGATGTTGGTAACCCATGAAGCACAGTAACCAAATGGTCAATGACACATGGCACGGAACCTCCTACATTCGATCTTCTCTCCTCCTTGGTGCACAGGTGATGATTTCATCGACTCTCAGAATCATTTCTGCAGCTTCGGTTGCAGAGAGCAATACAGCCTGCTTCACCTTAAACGCCTCTGATATTCCAAGCTCCGACATATCTCCAACCTGTAACCAGACATAATTAATTATTAAACATTACTACTTTATAACTTCAGGGATGTGTATAATGGATAAATGTAAATAGTCAATTTTAACCTATAAAGCGCGCACAAAAGTTGTAGTTTATTGTATGGAATTCTATTATAAAACTTAATTCATATAAGAAAGATTATATCACTTACAGTGCCGGTAATCACATCAATTCCTGCATTGCTATCCTCTTTGTGGTGCTCAGCACGAAGTTGAGCTACTAACTCAGCGCTGTCTAAACCGGCATTGTCAGCAATAGTTGTTGGAATTGCGATGAGGGCACGCGAGAAAGCTTCAATGGCATGAGATTTTTTGCCAGGTGTCTTTCGTGCCAGCTCATCCACTGCCTTTGCCATCACCATCTCAGGCCATCCACCTCCTAAGAGAACCCTACTGTCGTTTACTGTCTGAGACAGTACACACAAAGCATCATGCAAGGATCTTTCTGCTTCATCAAGAACATGGAAGCTGCAACAAAAAATAATGTGACAAGTGAAACATCAATTCACTAAAAGGATTCATAGATATTAAAATAAATTATGGCATACCTTGCTCCTCTCAAAACAATGGTACATGCCTGACCCATTTCAACACCCGAAAAGTGGATCAATTTATCCTCACCAATCATAATCTCCTCAATGAGTTTACAGTGCCCAAGTTTAACCGATTCTGGATTATCAAAAGTTGATGCTATTTCTCCACCAGTAACTAAAGCAAGGCGCTCAATACCCTCAAAATCAGCATGCTCAATTGCAAGAATGCCAGCATCAGCAAACAATTCTTCAGGAAAATTGTAGATTAACTGTCTGTTAACAAAGCAATTAATCCCATGACCAATTATCTTTTGCACTTTTTCTCTCATTTTTTCTTTTTCTGCTCCTTCAATCTGAGCAACTTTAGCCATTGAATCTACCCGAACACGTGCTCCGTAGATTTTTACTTTATCGGTGTCCATTGCTGTATTTGCAACCAAAATGTTTGCATTTTCTATACGTTTTGGTTGCCCAAGGCCAATCTTTTTGTCTAGAATAAATCTGCATAAAAACGTAAAATAATAATCAATTATCATAAAATAAGAGAATAATTCTAAGGTTATTTAACCTACCCCTCATCCAGAAACGAATCCTTTAGAGACCCTCCAGCTTTCTTGATAATTTGAATGGCCTCCAAATTTGTGCTCCCCTAACATATTAAAAAAAATTATCAGAAACTACTAATAACAATTTTCAGACAAAAAAAAAATATGATGGCATCAACAAATGTAATGACGTAAACTTTGGCTTCTTTCAAGTCACAAAAACATTTGTCCACTTTTTATAGTTGTTAATAGGGCTGTAAACAAGCCGAATGTTCAGTGAATAGTTCGTGAACCGTTTGGCGGTAATTCGTTTATGTTCGTTCGTTTAATAAATGAACAAACATGAACAAGAAATTGCGTTCGGTAAGTTAAATAAACGAACATGAATAGAGACTGCATTTGTTCGTTTATGTTCGTGAACGTTTAGTACTGTGTTCATTATTGTTCGCTCATTTATGTTCATTTGTGTTCGTTCATTTAAAAGTTTTTTATGTTATATTTTTATTTATTGGTTTCCGTTTTTAAAATTTTGAAACCACAGTTACTATACGCCTCCGCCAACATCTCTCATTTGACCATTTCAATTTCAGTTGGTGGATTCTTAGTAATCTAATCTTTCTGATGAAAAATGCAATTTTATTTTAAAATGAATATACAATGTTCGTTTGTGTTCATTTATGTTCGTGAACATTTGTTTGCGTTCATTTACGTTTGGTAAGTGTTCATGAACATGTTCATTTCCTTACTGAACGAACACAAACAAGGCCGTGTTCGTGTTCGTTCGGTTCGTTTACAGCCCTAGACGTTAAGCTATAGCCAAAAACTCACTTTTAGCCTCATAACGGCATCAACAGCTAATTTTGCAAAATGTTCCTTATCCTGTGAAAGAATTTTTGAACTCAAAGTGGTCATAGCGATCCTCATCAAATCTAACCTGAATTTTTCTGCATGAATAAAAAAAACAATATCAGAATCGTAAATACGCCTGGAATACAGTAATGGTACTGACCCCTGCTTTTATGAGCCACTAACTTTAAAATGAAAATAAATATGTTCAGAATTGTAAGTACTCAAAGTGATCGAAATAAAACTATAAATGCACAATCACGATAAGAAATGGTTAATTGGTATAACCAAGGTCATCAATAGTTCAATACAACCTGCATCATCTTTATTATCCTTGACCCTATTCAGCAATGCTTTACGAGCACAGTCAGCAGCCATACGAAAACCTGAAAAAATGATCACGCATTTTACCATAAATGCACACAATTAGGTGTTAAAACTAATGAGAAAAGCTAACACAACACACAGAGAAGAACAGAAAATAAAACCTGAAATTATAGTCATTGGATGAATTTTTGATCCTACTAACTTCTCCGCTTCTCTTAAAAGTTCACCAGCCAAAACTACCACTGATGTAGTCCCGTCACCCACTTCATCGTCTTGCACTTTTGAGATGTCTAATTTATAAATTAAGAAACTTGACAAACTTGGTGATTATATTAGATATTAACCTCACGTATTTTTTTTCTTACCATATATATAGTTGAAAATGATTCTGAAAGTGGTGGCTAAAGTTAATATGATAAATATGAAACACTAAAAGCTACTACAATTCAAAGGATACCAATAAGAACTTTAGCAGCAGGGTTGTCGATATGAAGGGACTTTAGGATTGTCGCACCATCATTAGTGACAGTGACACTGTGTCCTCTACCTGTAGACTGTAATATTTTATCCTGCAAATAAGATATAATTGAAGATGATTAATTAGACAAATATGCTGATCGAAATCTATAAACTGAATCGCGAATGCGACCAAAAAAACAGACCATTCCTTTAGGGCCTAATGTTGTTTTGACCAAGTCAGCTATTGCCATGGCTCCAACAAAGGATGCCTGAAATGTGAAGATAATTCGCATCCAATAAATCAATAATGATTATTTGCAGCTAAGAAAATGTTATGATAAATTACAAAGGTCTCAGAAGGCTCACCATACGGGCTCGTTCACCCTTTTCTTCAGTAGCTTCATCTTTAAAAAGTTTTTCAACCTGAGATACAAATCAAAAGTAAGTCGGGCAGGGTGACACAATAAAAACTTAACAATAAACTTATTGTTGCTGCACAACTTATCAGAGTAACACTGTAACATACCGCCATTATAAGTCAGCAGATAGATGGAATGCAGTAGCGTTGAAGAATATTGTGATCTGAACAAGAAAGAGGTCAAGTATCTACTAATATACAAAAGTAGGAAATCAAATATTTCGTGATAGAAGCTGTTTCCTTCTAGTTCCTTTCAACAATTACTAATCCAGTCGTGTAGTAAAGCAAAACACAACCCATTAGTCCACTATATCTTAGCTTCAGTTTAAGACTTTGGTTCAAACATCCAATTGTTTTTCAACTCACAAAGAGAGAAAATTCCCACATGTCAAACAAACAATGATGATGGACAACAAGATTAGGGTTTTCAAGATTCTTATTTCTAGAGTTCTGTATACAAATAAACAAACATAGCCTGTAAAACTTTTCTTTTTCGACGTATACATAACAGTATAGTAATCCAAATAACATAAAATGTGGCTAAGACCTAAGAGATGCAAAGCAATAGCTATAAAGACGAACTAATAATGATATTTCATGGGCGGCCCTGAGGGTGGGAGGGGAGGACCACCGATATTTCGAAGGGCATGTTATTTAAAAAAATCCGATACGTATATGTAAAAAAAAATAATAGGGTACACCCATACAAACACCAACATAGGCCCACTTACAAAACTATTTTTATGGTTTAGATTAGTTATTAGCCCATTGACATTAGTTTTAGACCTTTAGTGAGCCCAATTTCGTTAAGGCCTAAGGGCACGTTCTTTCGAGCTCGAACAGGGAACATGAATTCTCAGGGCCGGCCCTGTGATAGTTGTACACTATGCGAGTATAAAGTGGTGAGTAAACTACCATTAGCATTAACTTCTAAAGTTTTCATATGCTCACATAATTTAGATTCCAATGCCATTCATGTATATAAATATTTATTAATTTCTTTACAGTATCAGATTTTAAAACTTTCAAGTACTGATGGACCTAACATCACCTTTAGATTTCACCATAATTAAATGTCCACACGAAAGCCTTTACTCAAGTTACTAATTTAAACAGACATTTCATAACGTCCTTAAAATCCTTTGTAAAATTTTAGTCAAAACAAAACTAACTAATTCTAACTTATAAGCTATTATTCAAATAAAAATTAAAATAAACATCATGTTTTGAGTGACTTTTAACTTAATTATCAGTCTCAAACAACTAGATATGAATAGACATTAAACAATTAAATGTTTTAATGCTTCCAAGCCAAACAGTGAGATCTGAACATGTAAAACAAACTATTATTGTGACTTCACACGTAAATTACTCATTTCTAATGTCAGATCGATGCGCAATTTCTTCATTAACGGATTACAGTAACCGGTTTTACAAGCTATCTCAGTTAACAAGTTTCAGTTTTATTATGAAATCGTATGACACAACGAACGATTATAGGAGAGTCGAATCGTACCTTAGATCGAAATGAAGTTCCGATCGCAGCGAAGCAGTCTGAGCCGGTACAGTGGTTCGTCGGCGGCGGGAGTGTTCGGAAGTTGGTTTCGCCGGCGAGAGAATGTGGTACGAAACAGAGTGTGTTATATGAGTTTTAGGGTTTGAAAACTTCGGTTTGGAGGGGTGTTTTTTGTGGCCCATACCGGAAAAAGAAAAGTTCATATATTGCGATTGGAGAACAAAAAAACAACATATTTGACATGCATGTTTGGCTAAAATTTTTAAAACAACTTATTGACTTATTGGTTTTTTGAAAAGTCATAAGTTTCAAAATCATGTTTGGCAATGAGGGTGTATGTGAGGGGAAAAAGCCAATAAGTCACTCCATACTGATTTTCCAAAAAGCATACAAGTCAATAAGTTGTTTCAAAAAGCTTAGTCAAACATGCCCTAAATCAAACTTTTGTTGAATCAAAGATAAAAAATAATCATGTGACAACGATATATTTTTATAAAAGGTTATATTGTATTACTAAAATAACGAAAAGAGTAAACGGTGTCACTCTGTAAAGAAAACTAAATGTCAAGACAACGAAGATATGTACGTTTATTTTTCGTTCACTTGTACATAACAATTCACAACATTGCAATTCACACTTCGGATTTGAGTAAATTTTATAAGTAAGCCTAGATAAAAATAAGCACAGATCTAATTGAAGGGGTATGGTCCTAAACAACGCACATGGCCACGCGCACATGGACCATGCCAAATAAATAAGCTAACATGAGAATGGTTCTCCATAAGGGCACCCACGCATATGCGTGATGGCTAACCAAGCAAAGGACAGGTAGTACCCCTAACAGACTCATGCAGCCAATTAGTTCTTAGCAATCCTGAGAATTGTTTTTCCCTACGATGAAGGAATTGTGTAGAGAACAAGTATCAAAGGACAATTATGTGGCACCAACCAACCATAGCCAGATGTTGCGGCACAAACGACTAATGAAGGACCCGACAGAAAGTACACTCGGACAGCGGTACGAGACAACCATATTGCATCACATCACCGACACCTCTGCAAGCACTAACAGTCTTACCAGAGGGGACAAAACAGATATTCCCTGAGGGCGATAGCTGGCCAAGGCCCATCAACCCACATTTCTCTTCTCTTCCCTTCGGCTATAATACGGACCTTCACCTCCAGGTTTAAGGATTGGCTCCCTCACTCTCTTACACTTAACACACACTCGTTTACTCTTCTTAAACAATACTTATTCTCACGCTGGAGGGTAATTACAAGGAGAAACCCACACACCTCCTCCTTGTAACGAGTCTCATGGTGTTTTGTTTTGCAGATCACACTCTGATCATCACCAATGAAAGATTAAGGCTTAACCCATCTTGACGAGACCATTCCCACAAGGATAAACCCTTCGGTTTAGACTTGGTGTTTCTTCACTAATCTAAAAATGTTATATACGAAAAATAAATAATGTGTTTAAAGTAATTAGAATAATAAATTCTTATAATATTGTAACATATTCAGTGTAAAATATATAAAAAGGGTTTAGGTTTCAGAGACATGAAACATTAGGATGAGTCTAGACAAATAAAACCAAGAAAAAATAAAGGAGAAAAAGTGGAGATTAAAAAAAAAATATTGTAACACAATATAACACTAGCTATAGTAATTTTCATGATGTTCTTTAATATAGTAATAGTAATAGTAATTAGGGGTGAGCATATAACCGAATTAACCGAACCGTAACCGAAATAACCGAAAAAACCGAACCGAAATAACCGAAGGGTTGGTTATTTCTATTTTTAATAACCGATTTTTGCGGTTCGGTTATGGTTATTCTTATTTTCATAACCGCAAATAACCGAACCGAACCGAATATTTTAAACATAGCCAAATCCGTAGCACCATAAGTCTTTAAGTTTGTATTTAAATGCTTAACCATGGCCTAATCTATATGTATCTTTGGTGAAGTATTTGAATGTTTTAACTTTTAACCATGACCCAACCTTATTGGCCCATTACATTTTACACTAACCATGACCCAACCTTATTGGCCCATTATAGTTTACACTAACAATAACCGACCTATAACCGAACCGAAACCGCATTAACCGCAATAACCGATTAACCGAAACCGCATTAACCGAAACCGAACGGTTATGATTTTTTGATAACCGCAGTGTGCGGTTATGGTTTCGGTTATATGTAGTAACCGAACCGAACCGCACCCTGCTCACCCCTAATAGTAATGAGAGAAAATAAATTGCTATTGGGAAAGGGAACTAGGGAAGTAACCCTTAGTAGTAATAGTAATAGTAATAGTAATAGTAACGAGAGAAAATAAATTGCTATTGGGAAAGGGAACTAGGGAAGTAACCCTTAGTGAGGTTAAGCCTTTTTTATACTCTTGGGAAAGGGAAGTAACCCTTAGTAAGGTTATTTTATAGGAAAGCTGATTGGGCTTTTACTATAATGAACTCACCTTTGGTGGGCCAACACTTAATGGGGTAAAACAAGTCTTGAGCCCAGATTGATTGAGGGTAACCTCATCACTACACTATGGTGCTGTTTGTTTTTTCTGTGGGAAAAGGTCTGCAGTCTGCGGACCACATCTGCAGGCATCTGCAGGAGAAGAGGTGGACCAAATGTCTGCAGTCTGCAAGGAGAAGAGGGTTTGTTTTTTATATATAAAACCTCTTCCCACATTAAACACACACCTCCTCCACCAAACATCAAAACCCTAAAAGAGCCGTCTCCTCTCTCTCACTTTAGACAATCTTCAAGTTTCATTCATTCTCTAAAAACACCCAATTTACCATGGATACTCTACCTGCTCAAAAACCAAAACCCCACCATTAATTTCTAGGGTGAATGAACACGAACCCCAAAAGGGTTTTCATCAGAATAGTAAGATGATGGTGGTGTAACGGAGCTATTGGCGGCGGCTACAACAAGCCGAAGGCAGAGGTGAAACGGAGGAGGAGACGGTTGAGTGAATGGTGTTGCGGTGGTGACGATCTGGTGGTGCGAATGGCGGTAGTTACGGGGTGGAGGTGATGCGGTGGTGGAAATAAAAGGCAGACCAGTGGTGGTGTTATATGGTGGTGATTTTCTGTGGTTATTGACAACGGTGGGCTAACCGGTGATCGGAGATGGATGGTCGTACGGCGGAGGAGACGGTGTAGCGGTGGTGGGGGTGGAGGTGGTGGCGGAGCAGGGGTGGGCGGGTCTGTGTTTTTGGCAGAGAGGGAAGAGGTTGGGACATGTCTGCTTGGGGAAGAGGTGGGGAAGACCTTTTTGGTGAGAAGTGCTTCCGGAAAACAAACAAGCTGCAGACATCAAACGTCTGCGCACGTCTGAGCGACGCAGACATAAGTGGCCAGAAGCACTTCTGGCCAAAAAACAAACAGAACCTATATAATAAAATGATAACGTTATGGGCCACGTAATAAGGTTTTCCATTCCATCCTTTTTCTTCTTATCATAGCAAAGGGGGTAAAAAAAAAGCAAATGGGGTAATAAAAGTCTTGAGCCCAAGATAATAACGTTATGGGCCATTGTAATAAGTTTTCCCATTCCATTCTTTTTTTTCCTTCTTATCAAAGCACCTTATGATGCAACCAGACCCATCAAGGTATCTAATTTAGGGGTGTGTAATAATCGAACCGTTAACCGAAATAGAACCGAAAACCGACAAAATCGAACCGAAATTAACCGAAACCGAATTAACCGAAAGTCGGTTAACGAATATTTTTTTTACCATCGGTTAACCAAAGTTAACCGAACCAAATCATTTATTTTTTTTATATATTTCTAGCTTTTATACCTTTGTTTCGTGTATTTCTTGTTTTATACTTTCATTTCATGTAATAATACCTTTATTTCATTTATTTATGCCTTCATTTCATTTATTTATACCTCCATTTTATGTATTTAAACATCTATTCATGCATTTATACTTCCATTTCTTGTATTTATACATCTATTTCATGTATTTATACCTCCATTGAATGTATTTCTAAGCAAAAATTTTAGCCCTTGTTTGAATTGGTTATTAACCGAAAATTAACCGAACCGAACCGAAAACCGACAAATTAACCCAATTAACCGAACCGATTAACCGATGACTTCAGTTACGGTTACGGATAATGCTAATAACCGAACCGAACCAAACCATGCACACCCCACTATCTATTATCCATTTTGAAGTGAGGAATCTTTGATTTGCAGTGTTATATTTAGTTACCTTGCTCAGTATCTTATGTATTTATATTGACTAGTGGGAAACCCGCGCGTTGCGGCGGAGTCGCCAATACAAGGAACATAATTTAAACCTTAAAACGATTAAATAATTATGCATATGTTGCATGTAATATAGATAAAAGCACCCACGCTTCGCGGCAAAAGTTTTACGGCTATTGGAGATGGTTAATTAAATGACAGCAAATGCTATGTTGTTCTATATACCGCAAAGGAACTGTTTAGCCATTAATGTCACATTTATTTAGCTCGGTGGTTGGAGCACATATGCTTAAAAATCATAAGCTATTTGCTTAAAAATCACACATTTTTCAACCAAATATACGTTCCAATAGGCATTTGCCAGATATCCTTCTTTAATCACACCACAATGATGTCCATCTTCAACCAAAGATACTTATAGGCTTAGGCATCTTTCCCATTTTCTTATCAATCATGACAAATTATAAGTAGATGGCATCCTTAAAGAAAGCAAAACGATATGAAGAAAAGAAATTTCAGCACATCTTTGGTTCCCATATTTTAAAAGCACACAATAAAAAAAGAAGAGTTAATAGCTAAAATGGTCCCTGAGGTTTGCTTACTTTTGCCACCTTAGTCCAAAATCCAAATTTTTTAAATCTGGGTCCCTGAGGTTTGCATTTTGTTGCCATTTTAGTCCAAATTTCAAAAAAGTCTAATTTTGTCAGGATTTCTTACTGAATTTTGTCTTCTTCCTCATTTCTCATAAGGGCAAAATTGTCATTATAGATTATTATAAACTAATTTATATTAAAAAATTAAAAAAAAAGCCTCAAACAACTTTAAATAACCCTAATCAATCGATCAAAACACTCTCACCTTCCCCCATCATCTTCTTCCCCTAATCGAACATCGAACCCTAACAATGGATGACAATGAAGACTGGAACTGGTGCATCCGAAGAGAAGGCACAACGTTTGATCCTGAAGTAAAATATGGTACGTAATCGTGATTGTTTACTTATAAATTTGATGTTTTTTCTTTCAAAATTGTTAGGGCAATCTTAGTTGAATCGATCTCTGAAAAGTTTTTTTGTCAATATACAGCTAATCGACCTGGATTTTTCACGTTGAGACTTCATCATGGAGGTAATTTCACTGATGAGGATGACTTTGAATACAGGGGGGTCAGGTAGACCACATTGACAAGGTGGATTCTGACTTCTTATCATTGATCATATTGAATGATATGCTTCTAGATGAAATTGGGTTAGGTTTAGATGAAATTGGGGATCGGAGTTTAATCGACTTACTGGCTTAGGTTTGTTGCAACGATGGAATCGACGACCTGGGTTTTGTGTGGTCCATGATGTGCGAAGCTGCTCCGGAGCTCCACATGTGCATACCACCATTGTTGATGCAAGTTTGAGGAAGAAGATGATGGGGGAAGGTGAGAGTGTTTTGATCGATTGATTAGGGTTATTTAAAGTTGTTTGAGGCTTTTTTTCTAATATAAATTAGTTTATAATAATCTATAATGACAATTTTGCCCTTATGAGAAATGAGGAAGAAGACAAAATTCAGTAAGAAATCCTGACAAAATTAGACTTTTTTTAAATTTGGACTAAAATGGCAACAAAATGCAAACCTCAAGGACCCAAATTTAAAAAATTTGGATTTTGGACTAAAGTGGGAAAAGTGAGCAAACCTCAGGGACCATTTTGGCTATTAACTCAAAAAAGAAAGAATTTAGTGATCATCAATTATGTTTAAGACAGGCTGACTAAAGGTCAGCAAACGAAGGCAAGTTCTTATCTAAAAATATATTTAACGATTTAATATCTGGATGAATAACAGTATAACACAAGGATGGCCTATATAACCGCAAAAAGTAGGGGTGCTAACAAGCCAAGCCTCTGGTCGATCCACTTACAAAAGCTCGAGCTCGTATGTAATTTTTCAAGCTCGAACTTGGGACTCAACATATTTTTTATTTATCAATTAATTTATATTAGGGTAAATTACTTTTTGAGTCCCTGTGTTTTATGTGTTTTAACTAGTTGAGTCCAAAAGCAAAAAGTTTAACGACCTGAGTCCCTATAAGCATTTTCTTTAACCATTTGAGTCCAAATTTCTAACACTGTTAAAATTATTCTGTTAACTTTTGTTAAATGACCAACTTACCATTTTAATTAAAAAAACCATTTTATTATTATATATATATATATATATATATGTTATCAAGATCATATTTCCAGATGCCATCTTCATCCCACCACAACACCTCCAGTACTTTCTCTCTCTACCTAAACCATCTCCATCCCACCACCACACCTCCACCATCAACACCACCGTCGCCACACCATCAACACCAGCGTCGCCACTGCACCTCCACCGTCACCACCACTGTTGCACCTCCACCGTCACCACCACCATTACACCGTCACCACCACAACACCCACCACCGCTGTATCTCCACCGTCACCACCACTGTTGCACCTCCACCGTCACCACCACCATTACACCGTCACCACCACAACACCCACCACCGCTGTATCTCCACCGTCACCACCACCATTACACCTACCGATTCCCCATCCTCCCTTGTCTAACCCTATTTACCCCCAATTGGTTGCTGAACCCTCAATTTTGGGAATAAATTTGCTTGAATCGACATATTATGCATCTCAGATGACCGTATAGGGTGACATCGCTGCACATGGCTCACGCTTGGATGACCGCATATGTGACTAGGATCCGCTCCGCCCATCTCAAAAAGCGGAAGTGAGGCAAGAGTCAACAGAAAGCTTGTTTCAGAGAAAAAAGAAATAGGTTTTGAAGAGGAAAGTATCATGAAGCATGATAATGAAGAAAATAAATGGGTATAATTTATGAGAACCTAAATGGTTAAGTGGTAACAGTTGTTTTTTATGTCTTTAGTTTATTTTAATTTTTTTTTATATTGGGTAATCTCAGGGTGTTAGAGTCATGAACCTTTTATCAATCTACGCTGTATTGGGTAATTTCAGACCTGACTTTCCATACCAGGGGATCCCAAATCACCCTTAGAAGTCCTGCTGAAGAGGTGGTGGTGGTTGACGGTGGGGAAGGCAGGGATAATGGTGGAGGTACGGTTTGCAGTGGTGGTGCGGTGGTGTTAATGGTGGTGGTAGCGGTAGAGAGAAAGAAAGGAGGGATGGAGTGTGAAATGTCTGTGCAGGTGTCGGTATAACAATATATATATATAATTTATTTTATATATAATATTAACATATTTATGCATTAAAGACTTGTTCCTTATACTCTTGTGCATATAACACTTGTACTTTGTGTGTAAATGACCAAATTACCCTTGTAGTTAACAAACTTGGTAGATGGAGTTAGAAATTTGGACTCAAATGGTTAAATAAAATGCTTATAGGGACTTAGGTCGTTAAACTTTTTGCTTTTGGACTCAACTAGTTAAAACTCATAAAACACAAGGACTCAAAAAGTAATTTACCCTTTATATTAATTATAATTATTATTTTATATATAATTAATTGTTTTTATATATTATTATTATTATTAATATTATTTAAATATATTAGTAATATATAAATGATAAAATTATATATATAGTGGCCTCGTTTAGGCTCTCGAGCTCGTCAAGAGAAGCTCGGATTCGTTTCGAGACTTTTTCAAACCGAGCTACTCGAGCTCGGCTCTTGCACCCCTAGTAAATGGTGAAGTGTTGGACGACGAATTGTGCATACTTACATATAAAGGTAGTTTGACGAATCGTGCATACTTACATATAAAGGTAGTTTTAAAAAAATGTCCTAGATTTTCTTCGTCCTTACACTCTTCATGGAGATGAGCAATATCACGTGGTGCACCAGAAGCAAGTCTTACACAAGTTCATAGATAAGTAGTCTTTTGTTCTCAGAGATGCAGTAACCTACAAGTGAAACCAAATAACGATGGTGTATTCGACTAATAATACCTCAGCACTGAACTCGTGTTCCCCTTGTCCACCTCCAATCTTTAACTCTTTTACTGCTCCGTCTGTCCCATAAGCTAAAATTGGTTTGTAAACATAACCAAATCCAGCTCAACCTAAAAGATTCTGCTGTGAAAACCCATTTGTCACCTCAAGAAGATCTTGATAAGTAAACTTTGATCTCAGATTCCCTAATACACCAGGCTCCTGTGGACTGCATTTGTAGATATGTTTCCAATCTCAGTTGCTGACATTTGTATGTTTAGCAGACCTGAAAATCTCACAAATCATAAACACTCTCAGACTCAAATGTCACAATTACAAAGTATAACTCTAAATTGTATGATAATTCATGTAATGTACTTAACTGAGGTAAATTACCCATCGAGGTTGACTAACCATAGAGCCCACTGTGTCCAGCAAACTTTTTAACATGTGAAATTCCTAAAATGTCTTTATAGGTTGAAAGCAACTCACCTTGTTAATTCTTCCACTTCTACAGGTTGCACAAGTGCGGTTCTCGAGAAAAGCAAACTGTGGAGACTGATGGTAGCTATACCAAAAGGTTCCAAAAACTGTGTGGGCCGAGAGATGGATCCCTATAAAAAAAAATACAAGCAACTATGTTATCAAATGAAAAAAACAATTATATAACTTAAAAATAAAAGTAGAAAAAAACCGCCATTTGACAACAGATCCTAAACTAATCATTCGAATCAAAAGTTGAGAACAAATTTCAAATGAAATACTACTTAAAAAAGTAGTAATGGTTTAAAGAATTACATATAATGAACAGATCTTGTTCCATTAATAAAAAGAAAAAAAACATTTTCTCTAATCTCTCAATACATATAGATGAGTACATCAGCTGGATATAACAATCAACCGCTTACAAATCCTTGTTTTACAGTTATGAATAAAACTCAAATCACTCTAAAAACAATCAATTCAAAAAATATTGAATAATGCGTAGTAGAGGAAAAAGAAACGAACCTCATAGTGCCGATATGCAGATCCGGTTATGGGCGAACATCTAGAAATTCAACCATATGAACACACATTTACTGAATCCTAAACCCTAACATAAATTCCACCACAAAAACACTAAAATCAGGTCTAAAATCACAAATAAACTTCCAAACCAACACAGACCATTATCATTCATCAATAATTCATCAGTAATCAACAAACACACAACCACACAAGTTCAATTATTCAATCATTCAAATCCCAGTAAAAATGATAAACATAGATTCATCCACCGATTAAACAACAACAAATCTCGGATGTAAACACTTTTATCAAATTGTATCTTTAAAACCAAATCAACAAACAACACGATAGGAAAAAAACTTCACCTGAAACCGGAGAAGATGGAGGTGCTCTGTTCTCCGCGGATGCGATGACCAAAGCGGCAATACTGATGTATTCTGAATCTCTTTGCGTTTTGCTCAAAGGCGACGACGAGGATACAAAATCAAACATTACATAAAATTGCAATCATTCACGAACATCACTTGTGATTCATCTGGTATTCTTCTCAACTTTGTACATATCGATACAAGGCTACGATGTCATTGCGAAGGGCTTAAAGTAGACTTCAATTGGTAATTGGAAGGGAAAAATAAATGATTGGTTAAAACCGATTAGGATTGAAGGGATACCGTATCAGCCACAATGATGGGAGGAGATGAAGAGTTGTTCTTAAAATTCTTTTAATTCTATTACTAGGTTAGAACCCCGTGTAATACACGGGTTGAATAAATGTAATTTCATATACTAAGTTTTTAAATAAACCAAATTCTCAATCACGAAAACCAAACTTTGTATTAATATATTAATTATTTTTCTTTTCATTAATTAAAAAATATTATGTCGATTTTATTACTTAATTTATTAATCAAATTGTATATAACTTTCGATATTATCTGATAAAAATAAATTATTTCTAACATATGTTATATAATTTTAATTACTTATGTAAATTGAAATTGATACTTATCATAATTATTCGAATTTGAAAAATTAAGTAGGGACAAATGGGAAAAATACGTTTTAGACGGGAAATTCATAAAAAGTGTCATACGTCCACCATTTGATTTCTTTTATTATATGGTAGTATAGATATAGAATAATTTATAAGGTATAATTTCATTAGTGAATCATGATTGTGAGCATTGGCGAAGTATAGAAGGGGCGGGATGGGCACCCGACCCCCCGAACTTTTCGCTTAGTAGTGTTATATATGTAGTTTTCGTATAGAAATTTTTTGGTATATACGTTTTCGACCCCCCGGTTCCATAGAATTTTTTTGGTATATACGTTTTCGACCCCCCAGTCATTCGGGTCAAGCTTCGCCACTAACTGTGAGCGTTTGATATAATATTTACTTATCTTTTCTCACAAAATCAGGAACGAAATAAAATAGAGTTTGTAATAGAATATAATTTTTTTATCAATTTGTGACCAACACTTAATTTTAATTTTAATGTATTATTTATTTAATTCCTTGGGATTGGTTATAAATTGTACTAAACTTACATTCTTTATTCTTTCTTATCTTTTGTGACTAAAATAAAACAATCACAAAAACTTTAAATAGCTTTATGACCGGTTTATTAATGAAATTAAATTTTAGTTTATCTATTACCATGTGGTATATAATTTTAATTTTAGTTTATTATCTATAAGACATAACCTAATATGATGACATGTGTTATTTAAATGATTTCTTTTATTATATATTATATAGTATAGATATAGAAGTATATATATAGTTTATTATATAGTATAGATGCGACGTATCTTATTTTGTGAGATACAAGATATGAAGTTGTTTTCAATTAATTGTATTTTATTAAGGGTGGACTCCTTAATTAATTACTACAAATGTATATCTTTCATTGCGATAACGGTGCTACACAAATATTATATTGTATAGTTCTATCTATTAATTTAAAAAAGAAAAAAAAATTGTGATAGCCTTTCACTATTTTTTTTTTATAAATTTATCTTATCAATAGATTTACAATCAAAATAATTCTAATATAATATTTAAATCTTTTTAATTTAAATTTAAAATTTATCAATAAATTATTGATGCCCTCATTGAATGACATGTGTCCCAAATCAGGTTTCTTTTATTATATAGTATAGATTTCAGTTATGTTATCTTTAATTATTGTAATTCTAATTTCTCCTTTAATTCCATTTATTCAGTGGTATCTTTAATTTTATTTTAAGTCTAATTTGTTAGAATTATAATATTAATTTTATTAATTTGAAGAAAGACAATTTTGCCCCTTAACTAACTTCATTTAGTATTGTACCATATGCATTAAAGATTGTAATTACTTAAATTTTGCAGTCATCTTTCTCAAATGCATTATAATATAGTATAGATGTGATTGATTGGCAGTGCTACATTTAGTTACCTCTCAAGGTATCTATTATCAATATTGATGTGATGAATCTTTGATTTGCAATGCTACATGAAAGTCTAGTTTGATAATTTTGCCACCATCCTTCATTGATTTAATTATTTAAATAACTTATTGCGATGTTCCTTTTAATTAGCCTATGCGGTATGGGATGGTGGATTGGATCATGCATTATCATCCGGGACATGATTCTTGTGATATACGACCCCCTTTCTCAAATCATGGTGGTTTGTACTTCCATGACAACCATGATCCTCTTTCAATTAATTAGGGGATTTTGATTGGTTGAGGATGATAATGGGGGTTATGGTCCATACCATATAGGGTGGTGAATTAAGTTTGTGGATGATGGTGGAGTGATATGACGCTGACATAAAGAATGGTGATGGTCATGATTTGGGCTATGACCACAACACATAGCCTTGTCATATTTGGCTAACAATTAATACCCCAAAGACGGTTTGATGTGATGTTTATTTTACGACAACATATGAGAAACGGGAGTGAAAACGGGCTTCGGAGACTTATCGGGCCGCTCAAAACACGCTAACGGGCCCTGGGCTCAACCCACTTAATAAAACCCTAGTATATAAACCATACTAAAATCCCTCAAACCCTCATTTCACCATTTCATCTAAGCCGACACCACACTACACTATGTCTCTGCCTCCTCCCTTTACTCAGGCGACCGGAGCCGGGTTTCAGCCGGCCATACTGGCGCCGATTCACCGACCAGTCGCACACACACCCGTGTTTCTCTCTCTCTCCTCAAAACTTATGGCCGACAACACAGAGGAGCTCCTGTCGGCGCGAAATCGAGGTCTGTTTCTCCGAATCGAGGAGCAGTAGGGGTGTGATCCGTTTTTCATGCTTTAATTCCTATCTCCATATTATAATTGGAATTTAATTTTTTTTATTATTAACGTTCAAAAAGTGAAGGGGGCCCACCAATTTTGGAACGTCGCCAACGTCCAGCACAAGACGTTGAGGATGGGACGGAGCTCGACGGGGGTGGGGACGGGATGGGTTGCCGGCGTCGCCGGAGCTCAACGGGGGTGGGGACGAACTCCATACCCTCTAGCCTAATGTGCTTGTTCATTTACTAGTTAAAGGCGCAATAATGTCCAACAAAGGAACTACCATTGTTAATATAAGACGCACTGGCGTTCAATTTGGATGGATAATTTTTAAACCACATATGCACTATTCACCGGTTAAAACGCACTATTGATCGTAACAATACAACCCTCTTAGAACATTCACAACGCTCGACTTGGTTAAAAACCCAGACCTACCACATTAACATGCTAGATTATTCCAAAGCTCCACCTCACCACCTACTTTTTATCTTATTTAGCCTATTGATAATTTACTTATTTGATCTATAATTAATTTATTAATATTTTTATTATTTTGTTATCTAGCATATTTATTTAATAATAAATTCAAAATAAAATACCAAAAAAGTATTTTATTTTTCCAACGGTTCATTTTTCAAATGGCTACTTTCGCAACAACTATTTTTTTCAAACGGATGCCGACTTCGACGGTTCAGGGGTTAATGATTAGTTTAATTATGTAGTTCGTTTAAGTTTAAATATCTACTTTATTTAGGTTTAATTATCTAGTTTGTTTAGGTCTAATTATCTAGTGTAATTGGGTTTAATTATCTAGTTTGTGTAATGTTTTTAGTTCTAATAATTTTTTAATTTATATTATTTTTATTTCATATATTTATTTTTTAATTTATGTTATTTTTTATTTATAAATTTATGTTATTAATTTAAATAATATCAAGGTTTTTTTTAATAATTTAATGCAAATAGTTTTTTTAATTTTAAATTGTTTTAAAACAAACTAGGTTATAACCTCGCGTCCTCGTGTATTACACGGGTTGAATAAATAAATTTTATATAATAAATACTAAAACAATATATCTTTAAAAACTTTTTTTATTGCACGAGTTGAATAAATATAATTTCATATATTAAATAATAAAATGTTATATCTATAAGAACGATATGTATTGTACGGGTTGAATAAATGTAATTTTATATACCAAATAATAAAAACGTTATATCTTTAAAACAACGTGTATTACACGGGTTAAATAAATGTAATATTGTTTACCAAATAATAAAAAAGTTATATTTTAAAAAACCCTCATGTATTACTCGGGTTGAATAAATATGATTTTATATACCAAATAATAAGAAAAATATATATAAAAAACTAACGGATATACTCGGTACGTGATAGATATGGTGATTGCGGAGATGATTATTGAAAAGAAGATACAGTGACCAAACATGTTATTCAAGAAGCAAATAAGCAGTTATTTGAGTGATAAAATATAAATTATATTTAAAAAAACTCATAATAAATCAAATTTTATATATAAAGTAATATTGAAAGTTTTATACAATTTGTTTAAAAATTATGTAATAAAATCGATATAATATTTTTTAATAATGAAAATAAAAATAAATAATATATTAATACAAAGTTTGGTTTTGATGATAAATAATTTGGTTCGGTTTTATCTCTAGCATTATATATGCTATGGTAAAAGTTTAGAGTTTATTAGAGAAAATTACATCATCGAAAAAATTAAGAGTAAATTTGTATATTATAAAAAAAAAATGAGAAGCATACATTAAATTTAAACTAAATAATAGTTATCTATAATTAAGTAGAAAAGATGAGTTAAGTGCCATTTATGTCACGTCCTTGTGGTTTGTTCACTTTTGCCATTTCAGGTCAAATTTCAAAATTGCACCATTTTCCTCCCTGACATTTTGAAAACGTACCATTTCAGTCCAAAAAAATAACCACAGTTAAAAATTCAGTTAGCTTAGGGGTACAATTCGTTTGTTTCTAAGCAGCTGGTCACGGGTTCGATCCCGGCCAGCTGCAATTTTGACTGTGGTTACCCCTAAGCTAACTGGATTTTTAACTGTGGTTATTTTTTGGACTGAAATGACACGTTTCCAAAATCTTAGGGAGGAAAACGGGTCAATTTTAAAATTTGGTTGGAAATAGCAAAAGTGAACAAACCACAGGGACGTAAATGACACTTAACTCAGAAAAGATTAAATAAAATAATATTTAGTAGGAGAGTTATCTATAATTAATTAGAAGAGATTAAATTAAATACTAATTATCCATAACATATTAAACTAAATAATATTTAATAGAAGACTTATCTATAACTAATTAGAAAAATTAATCTAAATAATAGAAAAATTAATAGATACATAGCCTAATATGATGAAAAGTGTCCCAAAATGGTTTCTTTTATTATATAGATAGATGGGGTCAACACGTAAGATTTTGAACTAGTCCGGTGCACCAAACCAGACGAGCCCACATCATGACCTTCAATGTGCGTGTGGGGGGGGGGGGGGGGTGTTTCCGTAGGTCCGGTTTTGGACTTGGTTGGTGGAGTAGAGCAATGTGGATGCTCCTGTATTGTTATTGATTTTGAATCTTTTCTCTATTTCTTTGGAAGATATCTCTATTCTAGAATGCATATTTATGTTTGGTTGACATCTGACTTTGCGCCTTTTACCCTATAAAACAACAAAAATCATCCTTTTTCGTACACACTTGAAATTGCCCGAGATTATGCGAAACTTGTTACTTTGTAATGAATGCCATGCTTTCAAATTGTTTACATATTTCTTATATGAACAAGATCTTTCATGATTTTCAGACCATGCGTTATGGTCGTCTCCCATCCTACATTTAGTCAAGGCGTAAATCAGGTCCGTAGTGAACACCACGCCACCCTTGGTGGCCTCGCTAATGGTGTCCCCACTCGGTGCCTTTATCTCGTAAAGTCGCTCTCCTCTTCTGTAGGGCCTCCTTGCTGCTACTTTGTCATATATGCATCACACAACTCTTATCGTATAATGTATAAATATTACCTTTTCGATTATTCAAAACTATATTATATGTATAGTAAATATAATACTAATCGTATAACTATTTATATTAATTGTTTTAACCTCCATTAGAAAAAAAAAATATTCTACAGACAACCAAAAGATCTATCTATATAATAAAAGAAACCACTTTAGGGACACTTGTCATCATATTAGACCATCTTTTATAGATAATTATTATTTTAATTTAATTTCTTCTAATTAATTATAGATAATCCTTCTATTAAATATTATTTAATTTAATATCTTATATTATAGATAACACTCCTACTAAATATTATTAGTTTAATATCTTATGGATAATTATTATTTAGTTTAATCTCCTTCTCATTTATAATATTATTTATTTGAATTAATTATATTTGAACGTTTTGTTTAGTTTGGTATCAAACAAATTTTACGAAACTTAAAATAAAATTAACTAATAGTATTTATCATTTATACATTTACGGAGTTTTAAATAAATGGTTAAATTTATGAAGACTTCGTTAACAAATTTTGCAACAACAGAATAATCTATTTTTATCACGAAAACCAAACTTTGTATTAATATATTAAATATTTTTATTTTCACTATACAAAATTACATTTACTCGATCCATGTAACACATGAGGTTTTTTAAGATATAACTTTTTATTATTTGATATATAAAATTAGATTTATTCAATTCGTAGATTACACAGGGTTTTTTAAGGATATATATTTTTTATTATTTAGTACAGAAATTTACATTTATCCAAACTGTGTAATGCGCATATTTTTAAAGATGTAATTTTTTTTATTGTTTGGTATATAAAATTACATTTATTCAACCCGTGTAATAAATGGGGGGTTTTTAAAGACATATTATTTTATTATTTGGTAAACAATATTGCATTTATTCAACCCGTATAATACACGTGGTTTTAAAGATATAACTTTTTTATTTGGTATACAAAATTACATTCATTCAACTCGTACAATAAGATTCTTATAGATATAACTTATTATTTAATATATAAAATTATATTTATTCAACCTGTACAATAAATGAGGTTTTAAAGATATGTTGTTTTATTACTTAGTATATAAAATTTACTTATTCAACCCCGTGTAATACACAGGGTTATAACCTAGTTAATATATATTTCAAAAGAATTTTAAAGTTTTGATGGTATAAATAAGTTTTTCGATATATGCATATTACCTCTGCAAGAAAGATAATAAAGATTTTTGGAGTGGTCTTTAAGTCCATTTTACTTTTTTATTTCCTTTAACTAGTATTAAGCCGTTGCGTTACAGTGGTTGTTATAAAACTGTGTTAAGTAGTAGCAATACTATATCATTGTCAGCGACCACCAACACCGGAAAAGCTCGTAAAAACAAAATAAAAAAAACGGGAAAAAAATAACGCCGAGCGAAAAGCAGACGTAAAATCTTTGAATCACGCACGCTTGTTGCTGAGAAATTAAACCGAAATGTAAAACATAGAAAAAAATAACTTAGTCCATCCAGGACCCGTGTGTTGGACGAACTTGTCAAACGCAGAAAAATAGATGTGACACCACGGGCCAGTCAAACGGGAAAAAAAATATACCGCGTTAACTCACAAAATTTAAAACGAAACGAAAAACTTGGAAATATATGGTGGACCAAAATTGAAAATAAAAAATAGTTTGAATTAAATTGAAAAAGATAAAAAAACTTTGGCTTAAAAGTAAAAAACAAATGGTCTAAATTGCAAAATTAAAATTATTTATTAATTTTAGAGAAAGATAAAAATAAAAATAAGTGATATCTATATATTTGTCATTAATTTATATAGTATTAAAGAGAAAAGTCGGTGGTGAGACCTTTCTCTTTTACCACTTGACTTTTCATTTCACATGTAATGTCATTTTCTTAAACACCTTTTCTAATAAAATAGTTTGTTTAAAACGTCACTTTCAATATAGCATTTTTTATTATTAAAATGATATCACTCTAACACCAAAACCCTAATATTACAACAGTTGTATTTTTTTATTCTTTTCAATTTTTCTACTTTACACCCTTAATTTTTTTATATGAAACACTATTAACTCTTATCTTTAATTAAGTTGTAAACCACTGGGTCTTGGCTCAGTGGCACTGACTCTCTGCATAAGCCGGCCCAACTATGTGGAGGTCGGGGGTTCGATTCTTCGTTCCCCTCAGCGCAAGGAATTCCGCGGTAGGGGGTACCGTGCATCTACCTTTTTTAAATAAGTTGCACGTTCACTTCTAACTTTCAGTAGTTGACAAATTGACCTTCTTAACATTTTCTGCTTAATAATTTGACACCTCCTTTGGTTTAAATGACTTTTACGACTTTACACCGCAACGTGGATAAATTATTATACTTTTTTTTATCTATGTTCTACTTATTTTGTGTACGTTCGTAAACTGTATTTGAAAGCAAGTCGGGTCAACTATACTACGTTTTCATTCGATGGCGATGTAATTTTTTTAAGTAATGAGTCAGGTCAAATATACAGTATAAATAAGAGTTACTTTAACTTTCGACGCCGCCGCAACGCGCGGCGGGTCAAAATCCTAGTTAATATTAATATTAAAGAAAATTTATTAAACAAATATAAACAAAATTTATGAGGTTGAAGAAGAGAATGCCATGTGGCATCATTTGGAGTCTTTTATTATAAGTTATATTAGATAAAATGTAAATCTATATCTATACTATATAATAAAAGAAAGCATTTTGGGTACACTTGTCATCATATTAGGCCATGTCTTATGGATAATTATTATTTTAATTTAATTTCTTCTAATTAATTATAGATAACTCTCATAGTAAATATTATTTAGTTTAATTATTACTTTTATATTTATCTATTTACTTCAAATTCAAACTTAGTTATCTAATTTGATATTAGAGTAAATTATGATTTTGGCCCCCTGTGGTTATTTTACTTTTTACCCTTTTAGAAGAATTTTATAACATCTGAGCCCTCAACGTCTTTTCTTCTAACCCTTTTGGACCCCAACATCTTTTTTCTAACCCTTTTGGCCCCTAAAAGTAAATGGATGGGGTTAGTATTATGGGTCAAAATGGTTAGAAAAAAAGACATTGGGGGCTCAGATGTTAAAAGATTCATTTTTAGGCTAAAAGGGTAAAAGTAATATAACCACAGGGGCCAAAATCGTAATTTAGTCTTGATATTAACTATATATTTGAACGTTTTGTTTAGTTTGGTATCAAATAGATTTTACAAAACTTAAAATAAAATTAACTAATATTATTTATCATTTCTACATTTACAAGTTTTAAATAAAGGGTTAAATTTATTGAGATTTCGTTACATTTACAAGTTTTAAATAAAAGGTTAAATTTATTGAGACTTTGTTAACAAATTTTACTACAATAGAATAATATATTTATATCAATCTAAATCTATGCTATATAATAAAAGAAACCAATGGGATGACACATGTCATCCATTGAAGTCATCTATTTTTTATAGATAATTAATATCAATTAAAAGATAATTATAAAATTAAATTTAATATAAATTTAAACAATTCGTATAAGAGATAATCTAATATTTTAAAAAATTTATCAGATTTTAAAATTATTTATCCTGAAATTAACAAAAGATGTACGCTAAATATAAATTAACATAATGTAAATGATTTACTTATTTTATTAAACTAAAGTAGTTAAGGGTAGAACCTATTATTTTTATATTATTTATATTAGAGTAAACTGCCATTTTGGTCCCTGTGGTTTGGCCAGTTTTGCCACTTTAGTCCAAATCTCAAACTTATTACATCCGGGGCCCTGTGGTTTGCATTTTGTTGCCATTTTAGTCCAAAACTCAAATCAGGTCAGATTTCAAAAAAAAAACCCTGGTTTTTGTCCTTTTCCTTAGGGGCATTTTGGTCTTTTTCTAACTAAATATTAATTAAATCTTTATCTATTTATAAGTTATTATAAGAAATAAAAAAATAACCTAAAAAACACATCTCTCTATAAAGTATCTGCATTCTCTCTCTCTCTCTAAACAAAATCTGACTCTCTCTCTTCTCTCTCTCAATAACTCGATCCAGATCCAGGATGAATCTCTCTCTCTAAACAAAATCTGACTCTCTCTTCTCTCTCTCAATAACTCGATCCAGATCCAGGATGAACAACAACAAAACATCCGTTGCCGCTGAGGAACAACCGTCGCCGCCTGAGGAACAACCGTCGCCGCCTTTGTGTAACACCCCGAAAACGGGTTTGGTAATTAACCCACGTTAATACTAAAAGACGGGTAAAGTGTCGCTAGTAGTAAAAATAACCCGGTAAATATTTGGGAATTAATAAGAAATCCTAATATTAGATACAAGCGAAACAAAGTTTTGATGAATTGAGTTTATAAGAGCCCGAGTTAACGGGACTTAAAATAAAACGGGTTATAACTCCCGGAACCCACTAAATAACTAGGAATATCAACCTAGTTAGTCTAGTGTCTTAAAAATAATGAGGAACTTGATGTAGTAACCTTTATAAACTTGGATAAAGTTGAGGGACTAAAATGGTTAAAGTGGGAAAATGGGTTTTATTAATTAAAATCTAAAAAACACCAAAACACACACCATTGTGTGTGTCCTGGTCGTACAAAACACAGAGCCAAGAAGAGCTCTTAAGCTCAAACCCTAAAACACAGAAATTCATCAAATTGAAGGAGCAAATCTAGTCCAAATCAAAATCCGAGTATGAATTAGTGATCTCCATTGAAAAAGGAGTCACGAGGTATGTAAATTTCTTGGTAAATCTCTAGTTGAAATTCTGAGCAAACCTAGAGAATTCGAATCTAAGCTTGCATGTATGTTGTTTGGATGAAATTAGGGATGAAACTATGTCTAGTAGTAAACCCTAGCCATGTAATTGTTGAATTGATGTTCATTGTTGTGAATTCATAATCATACACTCATAAGTCAAGTGGGTTTTGATTATGTAGAAAAGATGATAATATAGTTGTGTTAGAAATCATCATAAGTGATAGTAGATGCAAGATATTTGAACAAATTTCAAGTTTGAGTATTTGATCATACATGATAATGGTTGAATCTTGATGTTAATCTTGGTAAAAATGACTAATTGTGAACTAGTTAGCAAACGTGTAGAATCATGCCCATTAGGTGTTTGTTATAATGCCTAAATGAGAACTAAGTGCTGATAATGTGCCTAATTGAGTCTTGTGAACTTGATAGTGCAATCATATGTGTTAATTGGTGATTTGACTTTTAAATAGTCAAACCGATCATTAATAAGATCGAATGGTATTTGTGATAGAAAATATGTAAGATGGAATGGTCATAATTAATGATGACTAATATAACCGTCTTACGAATTATAATGATAGTTTGACGCTTGACAAGCTAGGTGGAGGCTTGGATAGGAGGCGGGTCAAACGAAGCAAGAATGGCGGAAAAGCATAATTCGGATGCAAGGTAAGTATAGCTTACACTAGTCTTAAATTGTGGAATGTTTTCTTATCATATAAATATTGAATGAGGTATCTAAACGATTGAAATATGATGTTCCGTCGTGTAGTCGAACGGAACAAGCAAATCAAAGATGATAGAAACCATAATAATGGTTAAAAAGAAGTAAATCGATAAATTGGTCATATTATGTCGAAAGAAATACACGGTTTATAATTAAAATTCCCGTATGGTGTTAAACGGGAAGAGTCATGTAGAGGAGATGATAATAAATATCATTTCGCAAAGTTAAATGGTCTTTTCGGCCAAACGGGTCAAAAGGTGCAGACAACACCTTTTGACTATATAGACTAATGATTCTTTTGTCGAGTCATATGCTTACAGGAATAGATATCCAATGGATATTCGCATCGTTCTTAATTAGCGAATATAAAGCAAGGTAATAAAATCAGGTCTATTTGTTGATCCGAGCCAGGTACGTTATTTATGATGTATGTAAAAGCGCTAATTTGGTCGAATAATCGGTGATAACCCTTCATTGTAAAAGAAGGACCAAAATCGACCAAAACGCCCTTGTAGGCTAAATTGAACAAACAACCCTAAGAGGTTGTTTGGAAAGGAGTCTTATGATTAAACAAAAGTTTAGAACGAGTATAGGTAGTGAAAGATGTAATTCTTGGGCTAAAAGACTCCATATGAGTCTTTGCCGTAAAATGATATTTCAAGGGAAATAAATCCGGAACACATAGATATCTACTTTAAATCCAACACACATTTAGTTGTGATGGGAGAGTACTAGATAAGAAATATAGGTTACAACGCTAGATTTGAATAAAAGTGAAATTTGAGTTTAAAAGTGCTTAAATTATCCTTAACGGGTCATAATAAGCATACGAGCGAAAACGGGTTTAAATTGTGTAATAAACCTATGATTAGAACTTAAAATGGTAGGTAACATTAAATTAAAGAGATGTAGGTGATATAGAAGTCAAACAAATACGTTTGTTTGATAAAATGCGTAAACGGGTCAAATTTTTGGTAAAAGAGTAATAAGCCGAAGACTTAAAGGTCTTAATTTTTATCAAGCCGGATGTCGGATTTTAACTCCATATGATGGAGAATCAAATTACAAACATGTAGGAAGAAACGGTAGGTTAAACGGATAAGCGGTTTGAAAGATACGAAAGATTTCGTGTCAAATTACGACGAAATAGAGAATCAGGATGCAGAGTCCACCGTAATTTACGGTCCCACCGTAAATTACAGTGGAGTTAAATTGTTTACGGTGTAACTGGTCTGATTTACGGCAGAAGAATGGAAACCCAGGGGCCACCGTAATTTACGGTCCCACCGTAAATTACGGTGGATATAATTTTCTTATATTTTGTTTTTTTTTTCATTTGGAAATCAAATGTTTCCCGGACATTGTTCGGACCTGATTTAAACTTTGTAAGACTAAAGCATTTCATGTTTATGAAATGTAGGTACGCCTTGGATGCCGGAAGACGATCAAGCTCAGCGAAGAACCGAACACAATAAAGACACACGCTTCCGCACTTTGCCACGTTGTAAAATTTAAACAACAAATTTGATCATGTTACCTAGAATAACTTATGAATTGTAAAAGTTTAAATAAACCCGTATTTTTATAGTATGTGTAGCCTTAACTACACATCCAATTGTTGGTATTCACACGATAAACGTTAAATAGAAACTAGGGTGTTACAAGTTGGTATCAGAGCCTTGGTTTAAGAGATTCGAGTATGGTTGGGAGGAACCATGCTTGGACTTAAACCTTATGCTCTTGACAAAGAATAGTGTTCGGTTCGAAGCTTGATCGCAAATCCGGTAAGTACAAGTACGTTATTAGTTAGTATGCTTAAGTGTTGTAAACAACACATAGAGCTATCGTGTGGTATACGTTACCCCAATTTAAATGATTGTTAGAGTTGACGAAAATACGCGCGTTGACGTGTATAGTAGAAAATGCCTTGTATTATAATACGGGCGATTATTGAAGTTGACTTTACTAACTTTTGTGAATGTTTTAAATGAAGGACACTCGCGTTTGAAGACGACGAGAGTCAAACAAATTATGGATATGATGATGGAACGGTCCGGGGTACGACAGAAAGAGCATACTCATTAAGGACCAAAATCGCGTAACGGTCGCGAACAAGACTAATGACAAGAGAAGCCCGTTAGGGCAAGCATCACCAGGTGCACACTTTTAAATTTAATCGCACGAGTCGTTATATGCAACAAACACGTAAGTAATAACGGTTGCATACACATATGACAGAACTTGGAAAACCTGATTTCCAAGAGAAATTTAATAGGAAATGTGTTATTCACAATGATGAATAACAAATGAATAACAAGACTTGTTTATATAGAAACTTGGACGAGAGTGATCATCCAAGCAAGTATTCTCAATACAAATCCTATTGAGAAAATTTATGATCACATCAATGAATGCGAATAAATGTTCATAAAAAGGGACATTGTACATGTTCAAGGATAAACGATTAAAACTAATAATTGTTAACTAACAATTAAATAGAGTTTTACCAAATGAAACCATAAACATGGAGACAATTTGAGGAGTTACTTACATGGGACGTGATGTGGTAATTATAATAAGGTCACGCGTACCACGTGTTGATCGCTTACTCTGGCCAAGTAAGTAGTGAACACATGATAGCATGAGCTTCTTATAATGAGCGCAGTTATGTCCGATGTGGTAATGGCGGGGTGAATGGGACTAATTAAAAAGTACCCAAATGAAGCAGATAAGCAAGATATTTGAAAATAATGTAGACGCACAACCGAGTGACGGGAGCGTGTTACATTAGGATAATGAGCCCGAGTGAAGGGACAAACAAGCATGTAAAATGATTTAGACAAGTATTGGGAGGGAGTGTACTTACACTCGAACCCATAAAACGCAAGCATGTAAAATGATTTAGACAAGTATTGGGAGGGAGTGTACTTACACTCGAACCCATAAAACGCAAGCATGTAAAATGATTTAGACAAGTATTGGGAGGGAGTGTACTTACACTCGAACCCATAAAACGCAAGCATGTAAAATGATTTAGACAAGTATTGGGAGGGAGTGTACTTGCACTCGAACCCAGAAAATGCAAACATGAAAAATGATTTAGACAAGCGATGGGAGGGAGTGTACTTACACTCGAACCCGGAAAATGCAAATATGTCCCTTAACGGGTCATTTTTTTTGCATTTGTAAAACGTCGAACTTAAAGACAAAGTCAGAATATAAAAATGAAGCAAGGTCTTAATGCATACCGGGAGGATTGCAATAATAACGACCTTGGTAAAACACCCGGTTGATGGGTAAGAATTAAACACATGCGTAAACCGAGAAACGAAAACACGAATTTAAAGTCAAGGGACTCGGATCATGAGTTACGACTAAAAGACCATAAAATTTCGTAAACAGAAATTCTGATAATTATATTCAACTATTTTGAGATTGAACGGGTTGAATAAAGTATAATGCTTGAAGGCGTAAGTAAGCGCAAGCCGGATAACGATAAGCTTGAGACAAATGAATTTCAAACGTAAAAAGAGTGCTTTGACACCAAATATATATTTTAATAAGACACGAGCAAAAAGAATGATCTACGGGATCCACATAACCTTTAGGATTATAAACAACGAGAGAAATATGGACTAAAACGACCCACGGGTCATGATTAGAAAGAAGTTATAAGGACTTCGCCTTAAAGAGGTGAATGTCTAATCAAAAAAATAGCCCATAAGGCTAAGTGATAAAACCTACGGGTTAGATGGAATAAAGCGAGGAAATCAGTTAAAAATCCCCACATACAAAAACTAAGACTGTAAAGGATTAAATTACAGACTGTCAATATCCCAGTATGGATGATTGACACGAGTTAAAGAAAAGATCCAAAAACTAAAACTTCGGTTTTAGTAAGAAGTAATGTTTTTACAAACATAAATTCTGATAGGAATTTAAATAGTAAGCATGAAAGATACAAGTCTTGACACTGATAGGCGCAAGATGATATATTCGAAAAGTGATATTCTCAAAAATGAAAGGTTGATACAAATTAAACATGATGTGACACGATCACGGTTAGGAAATGTAATGTGAAGTAAAATCACATTATAACCAAGCGAGTGATAAAAGTAACTGAACTAATAAGACTAGTTAATGAGACCGGTTAAGGTCATCAATTCAAATCAAGAAATTTGGTTTGCTTGTAAGCGGTAGATTCGGTATAGCTGAACCGAATAGATAAATTGAAAACAAAATAATTTGTTGCTAAAAGTAAAAGATTTCACTAAAGATCTTAAACGGATCAAATTAACGGATTCATAAGGAATTCGAGGGTATATGAAAGCGATGGATATCGCTAAGTTAACTGAACTAGTGGAAATAACGAGACTACGTTATGTCGAAGTTACATTATGTCATATGACATACGTAGAGGTCCGGTAACCAAAAAGACATTACCATAATTTTCTGGTAATGATAACAATTGGTTAAAGTAGGAGTAATGCTTAAGAGATTATTCAAGTCAAACGCATTGGGTTTAGAAACTCAATGAACTAGATGAGCAAGGTTTCGAGGACGAAACCTCTTTAAGGGGGGTAGACTTGTAACACCCCGAAAACGGGTTTGGTAATTAACCCACGTTAATACTAAAAGACGGGTAAAGTGTCGCTAGTAGTAAAAATAACCCGGTAAATATTTGGGAATTAATAAGAAATCCTAATATTAGATACAAGCGAAACAAAGTTTTGATGAATTGAGTTTATAAGAGCCCGAGTTAACGGGACTTAAAATAAAACGGGTTATAACTCCCGGAACCCACTAAATAACTAGGAATATCAACCTAGTTAGTCTAGTGTCTTAAAAATAATGAGGAACTTGATGTAGTAACCTTTATAAACTTGGATAAAGTTGAGGGACTAAAATGGTTAAAGTGGGAAAATGGGTTTTATTAATTAAAATCTAAAAAACACCAAAACACACACCATTGTGTGTGTCCTGGTCGTACAAAACACAGAGCCAAGAAGAGCTCTTAAGCTCAAACCCTAAAACACAGAAATTCATCAAATTGAAGGAGCAAATCTAGTCCAAATCAAAATCCGAGTATGAATTAGTGATCTCCATTGAAAAAGGAGTCACGAGGTATGTAAATTTCTTGGTAAATCTCTAGTTGAAATTCTGAGCAAACCTAGAGAATTCGAATCTAAGCTTGCATGTATGTTGTTTGGATGAAATTAGGGATGAAACTATGTCTAGTAGTAAACCCTAGCCATGTAATTGTTGAATTGATGTTCATTGTTGTGAATTCATAATCATACACTCATAAGTCAAGTGGGTTTTGATTATGTAGAAAAGATGATAATATAGTTGTGTTAGAAATCATCATAAGTGATAGTAGATGCAAGATATTTGAACAAATTTCAAGTTTGAGTATTTGATCATACATGATAATGGTTGAATCTTGATGTTAATCTTGGTAAAAATGACTAATTGTGAACTAGTTAGCAAACGTGTAGAATCATGCCCATTAGGTGTTTGTTATAATGCCTAAATGAGAACTAAGTGTTGATAATGTGCCTAATTGAGTCTTGTGAACTTGATAGTGCAATCATATGTGTTAATTGGTGATTTGACTTTTAAATAGTCAAACCGATCATTAATAAGATCGAATGGTATTTGTGATAGAAAATATGTAAGATGGAATGGTCATAATTAATGATGACTAATATAACCGTCTTACGAATTATAATGATAGTTTGACGCTTGACAAGCTAGGTGGAGGCTTGGATAGGAGGCGGGTCAAACGAAGCAAGAATGGCGGAAAAGCATAATTCGGATGCAAGGTAAGTATAGCTTACACTAGTCTTAAATTGTGGAATGTTTTCTTATCATATAAATATTGAATGAGGTATCTAAACGATTGAAATATGATGTTCCGTCGTGTAGTCGAACGGAACAAGCAAATCAAAGATGATAGAAACCATAATAATGGTTAAAAAGAAGTAAATCGATAAATTGGTCATATTATGTCGAAAGAAATACACGGTTTATAATTAAAATTCCCGTATGGTGTTAAACGGGAAGAGTCATGTAGAGGAGATGATAATAAATATCATTTCGCAAAGTTAAATGGTCTTTTCGGCCAAACGGGTCAAAAGGTGCAGACAACACCTTTTGACTATATAGACTAATGATTCTTTTGTCGAGTCATATGCTTACAGGAATAGATATCCAATGGATATTCGCATCGTTCTTAATTAGCGAATATAAAGCAAGGTAATAAAATCAGGTCTATTTGTTGATCCGAGCCAGGTACGTTATTTATGATGTATGTAAAAGCGCTAATTTGGTCGAATAATCGGTGATAACCCTTCATTGTAAAAGAAGGACCAAAATCGACCAAAACGCCCTTGTAGGCTAAATTGAACAAACAACCCTAAGAGGTTGTTTGGAAAGGAGTCTTATGATTAAACAAAAGTTTAGAACGAGTATAGGTAGTGAAAGATGTAATTCTTGGGCTAAAAGACTCCATATGAGTCTTTGCCGTAAAATGATATTTCAAGGGAAATAAATCCGGAACACATAGATATCTACTTTAAATCCAACACACATTTAGTTGTGATGGGAGAGTACTAGATAAGAAATATAGGTTACAACGCTAGATTTGAATAAAAGTGAAATTTGAGTTTAAAAGTGCTTAAATTATCCTTAACGGGTCATAATAAGCATACGAGCGAAAACGGGTTTAAATTGTGTAATAAACCTATGATTAGAACTTAAAATGGTAGGTAACATTAAATTAAAGAGATGTAGGTGATATAGAAGTCAAACAAATACGTTTGTTTGATAAAATGCGTAAACGGGTCAAATTTTTGGTAAAAGAGTAATAAGCCGAAGACTTAAAGGTCTTAATTTTTATCAAGCCGGATGTCGGATTTTAACTCCATATGATGGAGAATCAAATTACAAACATGTAGGAAGAAACGGTAGGTTAAACGGATAAGCGGTTTGAAAGATACGAAAGATTTCGTGTCAAATTACGACGAAATAGAGAATCAGGATGCAGAGTCCACCGTAATTTACGGTCCCACCGTAAATTACGGTGGAGTTAAATTGTTTACGGTGTAACTGGTCTGATTTACGGCAGAAGAATGGAAACCCAGGGGCCACCGTAATTTACGGTCCCACCGTAAATTACGGTGGATATAATTTTCTTATATTTTGTTTTTTTTTTCATTTGGAAATCAAATGTTTCCCGGACATTGTTCGGACCTGATTTAAACTTTGTAAGACTAAAGCATTTCATGTTTATGAAATGTAGGTACGCCTTGGATGCCGGAAGACGATCAAGCTCAGCGAAGAACCGAACACAATAAAGACACACGCTTCCGCACTTTGCCACGTTGTAAAATTTAAACAACAAATTTGATCATGTTACCTAGAATAACTTATGAATTGTAAAAGTTTAAATAAACCCGTATTTTTATAGTATGTGTAGCCTTAACTACACATCCAATTGTTGGTATTCACACGATAAACGTTAAATAGAAACTAGGGTGTTACACTTTGTCTTCGCCGGAACTGAATGAGAGAGAGAGAGAGAGAGAGTTATGTGGTGAGTGTGTTGATGGAGGTTTTACTGACGGTGGATTTACGGTTATGGATGGTGAATAATAAAGGTTGTGGTGAAGGTGTGTTGATGGAGGTAGTGATCGGAGATGATGTTGGAGAAGGTGATCGGAGATGATGGTGGTGCGCCGTGAGAGATGGTGGTTCAGATCTACCGGTTTTGATGATGTTCTTGATTTTCTAGGTTTTGTTTGTTTACGGTGTTGAATTCGTTCTTGTTTTTCTGGGTTTTATTGCAAATGTGATATTTGATGATGTTTTGATGATGTTCTTGGTCTGGGTTTTGATGATGTTCTGATGATGTCTGGGTGTTGATGATGTCTGGGTTTTGATGATGTTTTGATGATGTTCTTGTCTGGGTTTTGATGATGTTCTTGATCTGGGTTTTGATGATGATGTTTGGTTGAGACTGAGAAAGAGAGAGAGAGAGGGTGGTGTTGCGACAGTGTTGCGAAGGGGGAGGAGGCGGTGGTGGTGCTGGTTGCGATGGTGTTGACGGGGTTGTTGGTTGACGGTGTTGACGGTGTTGACGGTAGTGAAGGTGGATGAATTTGGGGGAAATGGATCTGAGTTTATTGGGTTTATTGATTAATGTAGGAAGTCAAAATGGGTTTACTGATTAATGTTTATTGTTTAATTAAAAATGTTAATAATAATTCCAAAATGACCAAAATACCCCTCCACAACAGGACAAAAAAGGGTCAGTAAATCAGTAAAAAATCAGACATTTTGAGTTTTGGACTAAAATGGCAACAAAATGCAAACCACAGGGCCCCAGATGTAATAAATTTGAGATTTGGACTAAAGTGGCAAAACTGGCCAAACCACAGGGACCAAAATGACAGTTTACTCTTTATATTAATAATATAAATTAATATTTTTATATGATTTAGTATATAAAATTATATTTATTCAACCCGTGTAATACACGGGGTTCTAACCTAGTATTCATATATTTTATAAGCATATTATATATACTTATAATTTGCAACAATTTGGTGCAATGAAGGTTGTACTTTGTGCTTATTTTGTGGTTTGTGCTTTGTGATGTTGTATGTACAAGTTCAAATGTTGTACCAATTGTTATCTCACTAATAATTGGGCTTTGCTCCATCCCAGCCACACACGTCACAAACACAAATAATAGAAAGACTTCCAGAAGTTTTAGAGAGAGAGAGAAGAGAGATACGGTGGAAGGACCACCGTTTCTGGTGGTGAACCCGGCTGCGCACGATAGCGCCTCTCACTTCCGACGCATAAATGACTGCCATGGCGGTGGTGAGTTGTGGAGTTGTGCTTCGGAAACAAACCCGGGCCGGTCAACGAACCCGGTTCAAGGCGTTTGTGGTGGTGGATGATGGTAACGGGCACGTGGGTTTGGGGGTGAAGTGTTCGAAGGAGGTTGCTGTGACAACTCGAATTTCCGACGTTCTTTATTTGCATTTAATGCACGTTGACTTTGACTATATAGTGGTGTTATGACAAAACCTAGTGTGTTGCATGGTTATGTGTGATTGTATAACTTGCGTACCGTTTGTAAAACTTAAACTGCTTAGAACCCGACGAAACACAAGAGTGTTTCGCCATAACCCATTCCGACGAAACAGGCTGTTTCGCCATGAACATTCCGATGAAACAGAAGTCTGTTTCGCCGGCCCAGTAGCCCAGCTTGGGCCCAGAACGTATTTTGAGTATTTTTACGTAAAAACAACATCACTTTACATTTTCTATCAACACAATCGAAACCCTAGAGCTCTCTCACTGTGACGGCGAACTAGAACCCACCGGAAACCCTTGTGCGATCAAACCATCATCTCGGTTAGTAGATTTATGTGTCTTGATTGATCGTTCATCCGTGAATGTGTTTCTGTGCCATGTGATTCTGCTATGTTGATGTATGATTGTAACTGATACATGTTAAATGTTAGGGTTCTTGTTATGATGATGATGATATGGATTTTTGATATGTATGTTGTAGCTGGATACAAATCATTCTATACGAAACTTAATACAATCGAATGCTCGGTTCTGGATATTGTTATATTGTTCTGATTCTGAATATAAGTTAGCATCTTGATAGGGTTCAATGATATGATTGTTGTATGTTGAATTAATATGTTATACACAAAAACTAGGGTTTATGCTAGACAATGATTCTTGGATGATTGAGTTATGATGATTCGTTATGCACATTGACCTTCGTATGATTTCTGATATTGTTGACGGCTGTTAGCATGATTAGGGTTTGCTGCATGTAACTGATTGACGTAACTGATATTCACACGAAACAGGTTTGACGAAACAGACCTCTTGGCGAAACAGAAAGTGTTTCGCCAAGGACTGCCGACGAAATAGAATTTTGTTTCGCCAAACAAAGCCACGACGAAACAGAATATGTTTCGTCAATTTGTGTTTCGCCACTATGTGTGTTTCGCCAACTCACTTGTTTCGCCAACTTATGTGTTTCGCCGAGCTGTGCTGTAACATGGGTTAATTCTGTTAAGTGTTAACTGGAATATTTAACTGCTGTGATATGTTAAACATGACTTGTATGATTGTGATTACGTGTTACATGCTTATACATGAACAACTGAAACATAAACTGATTATGTATACGTGCAAACCTTAGGACGTGATTGATTATTTGCGAGCACTTACATACCTAGCATACCGAGCAAACCAAGGTGAGTTCACACAAGCCAAGGCATGGGGTTCCCAGGGGGGAATGGGGATTGATGATTTCTGAACGTACATAGATAACAGAACCTACTGCTAGACTAGTAACACTTATTGAACGATCTTCGCACACCTGCCAAGGACATTGGCCGCGATATTATGACTGTCTTCGCACACCTGCCAAGGACATTGGCCGCGAACTAAACGTACAACATCATCGCACACCTGCCAAGGACATTGGCCGCGATACGAACAAACCTAGTCTAGAAAAACTTGGGGAAAGACCTTCCCCAACATCTTCGCACACCTGCCAAGGACATTGGCCGCGATGGAAACTAATACGATACATTGTAACGAACGAACATACTACTACTCACGCTATACTATTACTGAACTGTTAACTGTGAACTCGCTCAACTAGTTGTTGACTCTCTCTTGCATGCCTTGCAGGACCTTAGGTACATTTGGAGCTTGCACAGGGAGGAGCAGGTCGTTGTGGGATACGGATCGTAGACGTTATTTGAACTTATAACTTACTTTGGGTTTTCATTATTATGCTTCCGCTACTTAAACAATGTTTGGTTATGAACATCAGTCATGTCAAGTTGAATTACATTTTCCTACTTTTACACTTATATACTATGTTTGATATGATTGATGGCTTGATCCTGGTCAGTCACGCCTCCAAGTGGTGATACTCCGCGTGTGGATTTTTGGGGGTGTGACAGATTGGTATCAGAGCCATTGGTTATAGAGAACTTGGTTTTAATAAAGGGAAAACGATTTTTGTTAAAACCAGACTATAACCAGAACAGTGCTCTCAACGATCCACAACGACGCTTCGCTCCACGTGCAAGGCTCAACACCATAGGTATTACTATTCATGTTACATTACTTACATGCTAGAACTACGTAGACCTTTGCTCGTGGTATGCTTAAATCACAGAACTTGCTATATGTTATTGCTTGAGAATACTCGTGTGCGCACTCTCTTCTGTCATCGCACGATTTGCGAACCTATCTCACTTACGTTATCTTTACTATGAAGATCATGTCTGGACGTATCAACATGACTCAGGACCAGTTGACGGCCCTCATTAACGAACGAGTCACTGCGGCCGTTGCAGCCGCACAAGCAGGAGGTCAAGCACCTGTTTGCACTTTCAAGACTTTCATGGACTGTCGTCCATCCACTTTCAGCGGCACTGAAGGAGCCGTAGGTCTCCTGCACTGGTTTGAAAAGATAGAGTCTGTGTTTGAGATGTGTGAATGCCCTGAGGCACGCAGGGTGAAATATGCTACCGGTACCCTCGAGGGTTTAGCCCTCACATGGTGGAAAGCTCAAGTCCAAATATTGGGGTTGGTTGCTGCTAACGCCACCCCATGGAACAATTTCAAAGAGATGATCAAGGAGGAATACTGCAGTCGGGATGATATTCATAAGCTGGAAGTCGAGTTTTTCAACCTCAAGATGACGGGGTCTGAGATCGAAGCGTATACCAAGAGATCGAATGAGCTTGCATTACTGTGTCCTACTCTGGTGGACAAGCGTATTGAACTTTATCTTAAGGGTTTGGTGCCAGAGATCCAAAGTCATGTGACTTCAGCAAATCATGCTACCTACCAGCAGGTTGTTCAGCTGGCTCACCGTCTCACTGATCAGGCGGTGGAGCAAAACAGGTTGCCTAAACGCATCAGCGCTACTGCTACCGCTACCACTTCAGTTACCCCTGCTACTCCCAGCGACAATAAGAGGAAATGGGAGGGGGATTCTAGCAAGGGTCCAGCTACTGTTCAGTCTCAAGCTCAGCAACGCAAAACAAATGACCATCAGAGTCCGAACCAGCAATCATCAGGTAGTCAAGGGCAGAGTGGCTATCGGGGAATTCACCCATGGTGTAGAAGGTGCAACAAACACCACAGTGGAAGATGCCGCAGGGAACAGTGTCAAAGATGCCTCAAGATGGGTCATGAGGCTAAAGATTGTAGAAGCGTACGGCCAGCAAATCAGAACCAGCAACAACAACCACCTGCTCCACGAAACCAGCCTCAGCAGCAGCAGCAGGGAAACAGGGGATGCTACCAGTGTGGGGCTGAAGGTCATTACAAGCGGGATTGCCCTCAGTTAAACCAGAACCAGAACAATAACAACAACAACAACCAGGGCAATGGGAACAACAACAATGGGGGAAACAACAACAACAACAACGGTGCTAGAGGCCGTATGTTTGTGATCGGTCAGGGTGATGCCAGGAATGACCCCAACGTGGTTATGGGTAAGTTTCTTCTCGACGACTTTTATGTTACTGTACTATTTGATTCTGGTGCGGATACAAGTTACATGTCTCTAAAAGCTAGTGAAATGTTAAAACGTGCACCAACTCTCTTAAACACCAAACATGTCGTAGAGTTAGCTAACGGTAAAAGCCTAGAGGCCACGCACATAGTTAAAGGGTGTAATCTTATCCTCGCTGATCAGACTTTCTCCATCGATCTCATTCCTATACCTTTGGGTAGCTTTGACGTCGTCATTGGTATGGATTGGTTATCGAAACAACGAGCGGAGATTTTATGCAAAGAAAAGGTTATTCGTATTCCTCGTTCGGGCAAGGAACCTCTCGAAGTTCAAGGCGACAAGAGTGGTGTCGTGAGTGGCATCATCTCCTTTTTGAAGGCTCAGAAGTGTTTACGCAAGGGGCACACTGCTATACTAGCCCTCGTTACAGATACCTCGAAGAAAGAGAAAAAGATTGAAGATATTCCTGTAGTACGAGACTTTCCTCAAGTGTTTCCTGAGGAATTACCTGGGTTGCCGCCTCATCGTCAAGTTGAATTTCAGATCGAGCTCGCTCCAGGAGCAGCACCTATAGCTCGAGCACCTTATCGTTTAGCTCCAACTGAATTGGAAGAATTGTCAAAGCAGCTACAAGAACTCTTGGAAAAGGGTTTCATACGTCCTAGCTCTTCGCCCTGGGGAGCTCCAGTGCTATTCGTAAAGAAGAAAGACGGTACGTTCAGGATGTGTATAGACTACCGTGAACTCAACAAGGTGACGATCAAGAATCGTTATCCTCTTCCGCGCATAGATGATCTATTCGACCAGCTACAAGGGTCGAGTTACTACTCTAAGATAGACTTAAGGTCAGGATATCACCAGCTGCGAGTCCGGGATGAGGACGTCTCCAAAACAGCGTTCAGAACACGCTACGGCCACTACGAGTTTATGGTCATGCCATTCGGGCTAACGAACGCGCCTGCCGTATTTATAGATCTTATGAACAGGGTGTGCAAACCCTATCTCGATAAGTTCGTCATTGTTTTCATCGACGACATCCTGATTTATTCGAAGAGTCAGGAGGAACACGAGCAGCACTTACGTCTTATACTGGAACTTCTAAGAACGGAACAGCTATACGCCAAGTTTTCTAAATGTGACTTCTGGCTTCGTGAAGTCCACTTTTTAGGCCACGTGGTGAACAAAGATGGGATCCATGTCGATCCATCCAAGGTAGATTCGATCAAGAATTGGCCTGCGCCTCGTACACCAACGGAAATACGCCAATTCTTGGGTTTGGCGGGTTATTACAGACGTTTCATCAAAGACTTCTCAAAGATTGCTCAGCCGCTTACACTGTTGACGCAGAAGGGTGTTGTTTATCGTTGGGGTAACGCACAGGAAACAGCGTTTCAGCACTTAAAGGATAGACTCTGTAGCGCACCTATCCTCTCACTGCCTGAAGGCACGGACGATTTCGTAGTCTACTGCGACGCATCTATCCAAGGTCTTGGATGTGTATTAATGCAGAGGGATAAAGTTATTGCTTATGCTTCGCGCCAACTTAAGGTTCACGAACGGAATTATACGACACACGACCTAGAACTGGGAGCGGTTGTCTTTGCACTCAAGATATGGCGACACTACTTGTATGGTACCAAGTGCGCAATCTACACTGATCACAGAAGCCTCGAACATATCTTCAAACAGAAAGAACTGAATATGCGACAGCGACGATGGGTCGAACTGTTAAATGACTACGAATGCTCAATCAGGTACCACCCAGGCAAAGCCAATGTTGTGGCTGACGCCCTCAGTCGAAAGGACACTGCGCCTAAGCGCGTTCGAGCCTTACAACTCACGATACAGTCTAGTCTTCCTTCCCAGATACGAAATGCTCAGGTGGAAGCATTGAAACCAGACAACGTCAGGGCTGAAGCCCTACGCGGCTCAAGGCAACGATTAGAACAAAGGGCAGACGGCGCTTATTACGTAACAGGACGCATTTGGGTTCCACTTTATGGCAACTTACGCGAGCTGGTAATGGATGAAGCTCACAAGTCTCGCTACTCGGTACACCCTGGTTCGGATAAAATGTACCACGATATTAAGACTACATACTGGTGGCCTAGCATGAAGGCCCACATAGCCACATACGTTAGCAAATGCTTGACTTGTGCGAGAGTCAAGGCAGAATATCAGAAACCGTTAGGACCACTACAACAACCTGAGATACCACAATGGAAATGGGAGCAAATTTCCATGGATTTCGTTACTGGCCTACCTAAATCTCAGCGCGGAAATGATACTATTTGGGTGATCGTGGATCGACTCACAAAGTCTGCTCACTTCTTGGCCATCAAAGAAACAGACAAGTTTTCTACCTTGGCAGACATTTACTTAAAAGAAGTGGTCTCGAGGCACGGAGTGCCAACCTCCATCATCTCTGATCGTGACGCACGTTTTACTTCAGAACTGTGGCAAGCAATGCATAAATCTTTTGGCTCTCGTTTAGACATGAGCACGGCGTATCATCCTCAGACCGATGGGCAGTCTGAGCGCACTATTCAAACTCTAGAAGACATGCTTCGGGCGTGCGTAATTGACTTTGGCAATGGTTGGGAGAAACATCTGCCACTCGTGGAATTTTCATACAATAACAGCTACCACACCAGCATTAAAGCTGCACCATTCGAGGCATTGTACGGACGTAAATGCCGGTCACCTCTTTGTTGGGCAGAGGTGGGTGAGAGTCAAATCACAGGTCCAGAAATGGTAGTTGATACTACTGAAAAGATAGCACAAATACGACAACGCATGGCGGCAGCACGCGACCGTCAGAAAGCATACGCTGATTTAGACAGGAAACTACTCGAATTCCAAGTTGGGGATCGAGCGCTACTTAAAGTTTCACCCTGGAAGGGTGTGGTTCGTTTTGGCAAACGCGGCAAACTGAATCCACGATACGTCGGACCTTTCGAGGTTATTGAGAAAATAGGCAAAGTGGCCTACAGATTGAACTTACCACCTGAACTCAGTGCAGTTCACAACGTCTTTCACGTGTCGAATCTGAAGAAGTGTACGTCAGATGAGACCCACATAGTTCCCTTAAAGGAACTCACTATCGACGAGCGGTTGCACTTCGTCGAAGAACCAGTTGAAATCACGGACCGGGATGTTAAGGTCCTCAAGAACACGAGAATCCCTCTTGTACGAGTTCGTTGGAACTCCCGCCGCGGCCCAGAGTTCACCTGGGAGCGTGAAGATCAAATGGAACTCAAATATCCCCAGTTATTCGGAAACCAAGCAACTACTACTGAGGCTGAAGCTACCAATGCAGAATTTCGGGACGAAATTCCAAATCAATGGGGGGATAATGTGACACCCCAAGAAAACCAGTAATCTTCGCAAACCTGCTCGAGGAGCCGCGATACGACACAGGTAAACAACGTCACACTACTAGCTTCCTCAGTAACTGCATGCTAAATTTCGGGACGAAATTTCTTTCAAGTTGGGGATAATGTGACAACTCGAATTTCCGACGTTCTTTATTTGCATTTAATGCACGTTGACTTTGACTATATAGTGGTGTTATGACAAAACCTAGTGTGTTGCATGGTTATGTGTGATTGTATAACTTGCGTACCGTTTGTAAAACTTAAACTGCTTAGAACCCGACGAAACACAAGAGTGTTTCGCCATAACCCATTCCGACGAAACAAGCTGTTTCGCCATGAACATTCCGACGAAACAGAAGTCTGTTTCGCCGGCCCAGTAGCCCAGCTTGGGCCCAGAACGTATTTTGAGTATTTTTACGTAAAAACAACATCACTTTACATTTTCTATCAACACAATCGAAACCCTAGAGCTCTCTCACTGTGACGGCGAACTAGAACCCACCGGAAACCCTTGTGCGATCAAACCATCATCTCGGTTAGTAGATTTATGTGTCTTGATTGATCGTTCATCCGTGAATGTGTTTCTGTGCCATGTGATTCTGCTATGTTGATGTATGATTGTAACTGATACATGTTAAATGTTAGGGTTCTTGTTATGATGATGATGATATGGATTTTTGATATGTATGTTGTAGCTGGATACAAATCATTCTATACGAAACTTAATACAATCGAATGCTCGGTTCTGGATATTGTTATATTGTTCTGATTCTGAATATAAGTTAGCATCTTGATAGGGTTCAATGATATGATTGTTGTATGTTGAATTAATATGTTATACACAAAAACTAGGGTTTATGCTAGACAATGATTCTTGGATGATTGAGTTATGATGATTCGTTATGCACATTGACCTTCGTATGATTTCTGATATTGTTGACGGCTGTTAGCATGATTAGGGTTTGCTGCATGTAACTGATTGACGTAACTGATATTCACACGAAACAGGTTTGACGAAACAGACCTCTTGGCGAAACAGAAAGTGTTTCGCCAAGGACTGCCGACGAAATAGAATTTTGTTTCGCCAAACAAAGCCACGACGAAACAGAATATGTTTCGTCAATTTGTGTTTCGCCACTATGTGTGTTTCGCCAACTCACTTGTTTCGCCAACTTATGTGTTTCGCCGAGCTGTGCTGTAACATGGGTTAATTCTGTTAAGTGTTAACTGGAATATTTAACTGCTGTGATATGTTAAACATGACTTGTATGATTGTGATTACGTGTTACATGCTTATACATGAACAACTGAAACATAAACTGATTATGTATACGTGCAAACCTTAGGACGTGATTGATTATTTGCGAGCACTTACATACCTAGCATACCGAGCAAACCAAGGTGAGTTCACACAAGCCAAGGCATGGGGTTCCCAGGGGGGAATGGGGATTGATGATTTCTGAACGTACATAGATAACAGAACCTACTGCTAGACTAGTAACACTTATTGAACGATCTTCGCACACCTGCCAAGGACATTGGCCGCGATATTATGACTGTCTTCGCACACCTGCCAAGGACATTGGCCGCGAACTAAACGTACAACATCATCGCACACCTGCCAAGGACATTGGCCGTGATACGAACAAACCTAGTCTAGAAAAACTTGGGGAAAGACCTTCCCCAACATCTTCGCACACCTGCCAAGGACATTGGCCGCGATGGAAACTAATACGATACATTGTAACGAACGAACATACTACTACTCACGCTATACTATTACTGAACTGTTAACTGTGAACTCGCTCAACTAGTTGTTGACTCTCTCTTGCATGCCTTGCAGGACCTTAGGTACATTTGGAGCTTGCACAGGGAGGAGCAGGTCGTTGTGGGATACGGATCGTAGACGTTATTTGAACTTATAACTTACTTTGGGTTTTCATTATTATGCTTCCGCTACTTAAACAATGTTTGGTTATGAACATCAGTCATGTCAAGTTGAATTACATTTTCCTACTTTTACACTTATATACTATGTTTGATATGATTGATGGCTTGATCCTGGTCAGTCACGCCTCCAAGCGGTGATACTCCGCGTGTGGATTTTTGGGGGTGTGACAGTTGCGACTGCTATTAGGGGTGCGATTATTCTGGAGTGTATTCCGGTAAACTATGACGAGTCTCCGGCGAAGAGCCGGTAAGTCTTCTATTCTGTTTCATGTTATAATTTCAGTTAGATCAGCTCTTGATGCGTCGTTTCAGACTATTTTCGGTAATAAATAATTCCGGCAAGAATCCGGTCACGTTCCGACCAAGCTCCGATGAAGGAAACTTGACCTGCATGTCTTGTTTGATGTAAAATAGAACACCAAATGTAGCATCTTTCACCACTTTTTTCTTTATTTCAATAAATAATAGTGTAATTCATTCTAGCAATTTTAGGAATTAATTATTATTGACATTGGAAATAAAACAATGAATGGGTTCCTATTTGATGCAGTGTAAGAAATTTTGACAGTTGATATCTCTTGAAACCAACAGTTCAAAGAGGCAAGGTATGAAGATTTGACTCAAGGTATTACTAATCATAATAAAGTTCATATTGTGTGTTACAACTAGAATGATATATAGCAAAGCTGCTTCTTATGCTTTAACTATATGGTTTAAGTTGTTTGTTCAATAATCTTAGCTGCTTTTTATGGTTTAACAATATGATCAATGTTGCATTTATACATTGTTTGATGGATAATGTTGTTTTGTGTATGCAGTTATTGGTTTTTGAGCTGAGTTAGGGGTTGCTACAATTTACTAATTATTTTGGGTTCTCATCAAAACCTGTTATTAAATTTGTAATATTGATTTCAGATGTTAGCAAAGAAAGTAGACACTTTAACCAAGGCTATGGAAGTTGAAGCTAAAAAGATGAGACGTGAGGTAGCTGCAATGGAGAAGGTGGTAGCTGCTATGCGTATCGACAAAGAACAGGATAATCAGGCTAAACGGTTTGCGAACGTCAAGAACACCTCTCAGCTTCCAGCCAGGTACGCAAAATAAATGTATATTGTATTGTATATATATTTAGGGGTGTTAAATGGACCGTGCTTGTGGGTTGGCGGGTTGAACCCGAAACAACACGAGCTTTCGTTGGTTGACTCCATTTAACTTGAATACTTTATAGTTATAGTTACTACTTAACTACGAATTATGATCCGGAGGTTAGTTATAACCGGAGTTTGCTTATCGACTACACATAAACGCGTAGTCAATTTCGTTGCCCGCGGCGCAACGCGCGCGTGCCACTTTTCTAGTTACATTGAAAATAATATACTCTGATTTAAAGTCTTCTTTTATAGGAAGATTAATTAATTGGGCTTTTATCTTTATGAAGTCACCGTTGGTGGGTCAAGCTTTAATGGGCTAATAGAAGTCTTGAGCCCAGATTGATTGGTAACCTCATCATCATCAGTCATCACTATCCATAACATGATAACACTATGGGCCATTTTAACAAGTTATTCCATTCCATTCCCTTTTTTTTCTTATAAAGCAATTTATTATGCAACCACACCCATCAAGGTATCTATTATTAATATTAATGTGAGGAATCTTTAATTTGCAGTGCCACATTTAGTTATGGGCTGTTCTATTTCCACACCTCTATAATCTTATTTTCATATCCCTATTTGTATACGGGCCGTATAGAATGTTTATGCACATAATTTAATGCGGTGGAATGTTTTTTTTTGTTTTTATATGTATACGGGACGTATAGTTATATACGGGCCGTATACATATTTGCATAATTTTGTTTCGAAGGTTTGACAATGGTTTTTAGTTTTGAAATCTGTATACGGGTCGTATAAGGTTATACGGCCCGTATAGAAAAATTAATTTTTCGTAGCAATCGGGAAACCGTTTAATAAATTTTGTAAATTTTAGAATAGTGTTGTATATATCGGATTATGTTACGAGTTTGTAGTTAAACGTATTTATTATTTTTAATAAATTTCCACTTTGTAAAACGATAAATATGTATAGAAAAGTTAATTTTTTGTTGCAATCGGGAAACCGTTTAAGAAATTTTGTAAATTTTAAAGTAGTGTTTTATACATCGGATTATGTTACGAGTTTGTAGTTAAACGTATTTATTATTTTTAATAAGTTTTCACATTGTAAAACGATAAATATGTATAGAAAAGTTAATTTTTTGTTGCAATCGGGAAACCGTTTAATAAGTTTGTAAATTTTAAAATAGTGTTGTATGTATCGGATTATGTTACGAGTTTGTAGTTAAACGTATTTATAATGTTTAATAAGTTTCCACTTTCTAAAACGATAAATATGTTATATAATTTTGATAAACTACGACAACAATTATTAAACAAACAACTTAACATCTAAACATAAGATTAATAGTTAGAATGTTTTACATCTAAAACAAACAAAAAGATAAATTTTTACAATGTTTGAAACGTAAAATAACAAAAAAAAAAAAATACAAAAAACAGTTTCGGCGGTGGTGGTGGTGGTGCAGCACCAGCTTGTGGAGGTAGGGGCGCGCCAGCATGCATAGCCAGAATCGCCTCGACCATCACTTTACATCCCCTCTGACTGCAGTTACATCCGACTCGACCTGACCGAGTCTCGACTCGACCTGAACGAGTCTCTCCTCCACCCCCGATGGAGACATCACACGGTGTCTCACGCTCCGTCGAACGTACGGGCGATCACCCTGTAAATCCTCCGCAGCTACCTGTGATCGATCGACCTGTGATCGATCGACAGTATGATCGCCTCCCTCTCCCTCGCCCTCGCCTCCCTCTCCATCGCCTCCCTCTCCAGGGGGTCGCTCACCCACACCATACGCCCAAACCAGCCGCCCTCCCTCGCCCTCGCGAGCCAAACCCATCGATTGGGCTGTGTCCCTCCCAACCCTGTCAAGCTGGAGTGTCATGGTCATACCACTTGCCACCTGCGGGGACAAGAGGAGAAAGAAATGCTTCGCCAGACGGGTGACGAAGGCCCCACAGCTGATGTGGGTAGAGGTACACTTAAAAGCGTACTCGGCGAGATATGCGACCAACCTGTACGCCAAGTTGGCCCTCCCGCTGGTAAGTAAGTCGTGCAAGTAGAATAGCCACAACACGTCATTGGACGTGCTGATGTGCGCATCAAAAAATGCCTGGGACATTGAGTACTCCTATGAGTACAACCCAAGGCAACGACGAACTGAGGAAGTGTCATCCTCTGAGTCTTGCCGCAAATAGTAAAAGCTACGACGTCTGTCGCCAAAAAATGCTGTAAACCCCCACCCCGGGTGTTCGTAAATGTAAAAATAGATAAAAACTCTAAAGTAATCTCCCTGTGGGCCCGCTCTGCGTCGACATCAAATAAGCGGTCCCATGGGGAGTTAGGTGGCATGAGCTCCCGGACCCGACCGATCGCTCCAATATCGGTCAAAAACTGAATATCAATGGTCCGAGGCGCATCCAGCACCATCTCTCGTAATCTGCCCAAAACCCTATAGGCAGCCGTACCTCGGGGGATATCTCTAATAAACTGCCCCGTCTCAGTAAAATCGGGCACAATTTCCTCCTCCTGTCCACGTCCACGTCCGCGTCCGCGTCCACGGCCCCGCCCCTGACCCTGACCTCGACCTCTACGGGCCGCACCAGCTGCTGATGTCTCAGCCATATCGTCTGTAAAAAATAACAATTACAACTTAGCAATCACTATACGATTAGCGTTAACGTATTATACGACTACTGTTCTTGTATACGAACGTATTGTACATATCATATACGCTCTGTACACATCAAGTATAGGTTTCGTATACTCACGTGTTATACATGTCGTACACGATCCGTAAACATGAAGTATACGACCGTACACGCAAGTATTCTATGCACGTATATGGTACGTACACCTCAGATATAGGTTTCCTATACGCACGTATTATACGTCGCTTTACTATACGCAAACAATATAACAAATTAGGAATATTCAACGTTTACGATCGTATACAACGTTTACGAACGTATACAGCTTGAACATTCAACCAGTATACGACCGTATATATAGTATACGATCGTATACTGTTTGAATATTCAAACATTATACGAACGTATATAGTGTATACGATCGTATACAATTTGAATATTCAACAGCTATACAAGCGTATATAGTGTATACGATCGTATAACGTTTGATTATTCAAGTGTATACGATCGTATAAATTGTATACAGTCGTATACACTTGAATAATCAGTTACAATTTCCAGTTTCAATTTTTTTTTCAAATTCAATTATACAATCGTAATCGTTACGCCTATCTACGCTATTCGATCCTTTACTATACAAGAGCATAATCTAACATGTTTCGGAATTTGAAAGTTTACTATACGAAAACGTACCGTATAGGAAGAACGAGAAGAAAACGCCTAAAGCGCCGAAGAACGCTATCCAAGAACGATCCGAGAGAAAACCGAGAGAATTTTTGGTGGAATGTTGAGGCCGTATGGTGGAAATGAGGTCGTATAAAGCTTATACGATCTTTTTTCCGTTGTATACGGGCCGTATAAATGTATACGACCCGTATACAATAATTTAATGTTTTTTAATTCAGTCGTATACTTCATATACGATAACGGTATACGAGGCGTATACGTTTATATGGCCCGTATACAATTGAGTCTTTTTCATTTTTCATTACTATATGCGGAAGTGACGAAGATACGGTCGGTGTGTGTTAACGTTGATTCGTTTAAACGTTTTTTCAAGTTCAATTTCAACAAGTTGCCAAAACATTTATATAACGTGTATGTTCATCATTACAAATTGTCAAAACATGCAAATTGATTCGTTTAAACGTTTTTTCAAGTTCAATTTCAACAAGTTGCCAAAACATTTATATAAGAGTGAATTGCAAGTTTTGTCCTTTATCTTTAGCCCATTTTGCAAGTTTTGTCCTTTATGTTTAAAGTTGACGAGTTTTGTCCTTTATGTTTGAAAATCAAGCACGTTTTGCCCTTTGGGGCAAAACGTGCCTGATTTTTAAGGACAAAACGTGCTTGATTCTTTAAACATAAAGGACAAAACGTGCTTGATTTTTAAACATAAAGAACAAAACGTGCTTGATTTTTAAGGCCCAAAGGGTAAAACGTGCTTGATTTTCAAACATAAAGGACAAAACTCGTCAACTTTAAACATAAAGGACAAAACTTGCAATTCACTCTTTATATAATGTATATGTTCATCATTACAAATTGTCAAAACATGCAAATTGATTCGTTTAAACTTTTTTTCAAATTCAATTTCAACAAGTTGCCAAAACATTTATATAATGTGTATGTTCATCATTACAAATTGTCAAAACATGCAAATAACATTTTATATTCATAGGGCACCTAAATCCACGTAATCCCTGGTCCTGTATTCATCAACGATCCTATTATATTGGTCAATACGTTCCTTGTAATAGTGATACCAACTTTCTGCTGACGTATTTCGTGTCGGTTGTCGCCAGTATCCTTGTTGGTGCATCTAGTGTCTGTTAACTTCGTCTTAATTGAGTCTTATGTCTAGATAGGATAAACGAGCACACAACAGGGTCAAAATTGGGGTTTTACATGTAAATGTGGGTGATTTTGCTTGAAAGAGTAGTTGTGCAGTTCGAGCGAAATCAAATACATGTGATTTCGCTTGAAACCAACATGTCATTTGGAGCGAAATCATCACACTATAAATACCCATGTGCTGTTGTCATTTGGAGCGGAACCTGGTCATAGTGTCTGAGCCGAGGTGCTGTCCGTTTGTTATCTGAATTGTGTAAAAGCTCAGGATTGATTAATAGAAGGATAATTAGAAAGGAACAAGCTGTTTTGACATCGTTTACATTGATTCCGCCTTTGCAAATGATGATGAACTACTCAAACTGACTGTTTAGGGTCACCAAACGATCCAACAAGTTGTATCAGAGCTCAGGACGAGGAGTTCATACCAATCCAGCTTGATTTTACCGGATTCTCACTCTTCTACTCATTCTTTTATGATTTGATCGAAATTTCACGGTTGAAATGGCCCGAAACTCACATATATCAAGCGAAACATAGTGTTAACTAATCCTAGAAAGAATTGGACCTTAATTCAAACAAAATCTTATAAAAACTTGTGATTTCGCTCGAAAATCTGTTCGAACATGCTGATGTCATTCTTATTTCGCTTGAAAATATAGTCTTGATTTCGCTTGAACTGAAAATTAGGTCCTGATTTCGCTTGAAAATAGAGTTCTGATTTCGCTTGAGTGGGGTTTCGCTTCTATTGCTATTTCGCTTGAAAAGTTGTTTTGTTTAAAAGCTGATTTCGCTTGAAAGCTATTTCGCTTCAACTGATTTTGCTTGAAATTGCTGTTTTTCAAAATCAAAATTTTTCGAAGTGTTTGTTGATCATTTCAGGTACGTGAAGATGGATGATTTCAATCCTTTCTGTGATGTGTTTGCATTTACTGGTGGTTCGGGAGATGGCACATTAAACGATACGAATGAGAATACAACAACACCGAGTGCAAAGAAAATTCTCAATGATGCTATGAGTGTAGACAGTGCGTATGGAACATACAACAAGCCGCCCAAGCTGATGGCGATTGAAGATTACAACAGGTGGGCTACAAGATTTGAGGAATGGCTTAAGGCGCTTGCTTCTCAGAGTTAGAGAAGTTTGAAAAATGGTTATGATTGGGAAGAGATGATTATGAGAACTTGGAAGATAATCAAATTGAAAGATATGTTTCTGAACAGAAGTGTATTGCTTTGCTTCATCAATCTGTTCGAGATGATATTATAGCACTGATTGAATACGAAGATTCGAGAGATCTCTGGAAAAAATTAAAAATAAAATGTATTGGTAGTGCTGAAATAGTTAAGAACAAAAAGTAACTGTTATGAAAAGAGTTTGATTTGTTTGGTTGTTTGAAGAATGAGTCATTTTTAAAGATGATTGAGAGATTTGGGCATCTGAAGATGGAGCTTGCTAGACATGATATCATTTACACTCAAGAAGTGCTGGTAGACAAGTTGTTTGACGCACTTCTGAATGAACAAGACTGGCAATATTTTGCATTGATGCTGAAGAATACGATAAAGCCAGCTGATATGAAGGTTGATCTGCTTATTGAAAGACTAGAGAGTCACGAATTGGAGATCAAGAAATCTAGCAAAATCAACAACTCATCTTATCAGCAGAATGTGGAGTTGTACTACAGAGGAAATCTACCAAAGACTAGTTCTCCAAGAACAACATTTTCTGCAGAGAGCTCAAATACAAAGAATCAAGAAACTTCTAGAAATGGCTACCATGGTGGATCTTCTTCAACAACATCAAACCAATATGCATCAAAGAATCTCTTTCAATGCAACATTGTTGTTGATCTGAAGAATGGTCAGAATTTCAGTGAAGAGTCTGCTAAACAACAGATGGTGTTTTTAGCATCTGTGTTAGAATCGTACGAAAGTCTCGTTGCAGGAAAGATAGGCAACACCAACCTAACAAAGGAAGACTACGATCAAATAGATCTTGAGGAGATGAAATTGATCGATATACGGTGGTGTATGGCCAGTGCAGTGAGAAGAGCACAGCGTTTCATGGAGATTACTGGAAGACAGTCAATTGGCGGACCTTCTACCAAGTTAGGTTTTGACAAGTCAAAAGTGACGTGCTTCAAATGTAAACAGAAAGGTTACTTTAAGCGTGAGTGCAGAAATGCTTACACTGATGATACTGCAAATCCTTTTCGAGAGGATTATTACAAAAAGGCAATTTATCATCAGAATAAATCAGAACCTCCCAGGATGAAGCAGATAGAGGAGGTACCCAAAGAGAAATCCAGAGCACTTGCAGTTTTTCATGACGATGAAGGTTACGATTGGAGTGATGCTTTGCCTAAGGAAGACGCAGTTGGTTATGCTTTTACAGCAGCAAAGATTGTTCCGTTTAAAGATAAAAGATCTGAAGAAGTGAAGTATATAAACAGGAGGGAAACAGCTCATTTCATGAAAAGCAAAATCTATCGTATATACAAAGAAGCTAAACAGGCGAAAAGATGGGATCCTGATAGAGAATGTTATCTTGATCCTAATGGTAACATAGCTGTGGATCCAGATACTGTTGATCTTGAAGTTCTCACCAAGCAAGTTGCTGATGAAGAAGAAGCCAGACAGAGAGAATGGTGGGGAGGAAGAGAAGTTGTTGAGAAAGAAAAAGAAAAAAAGACAGTAAAAGAATCAGAGACAAAGAAAATTGATGATGGATTTATTGATACGTCATAAGAACTCACCGCTGAAAATTTGAAGAAGATGGCTGACAAAGTTCTAACTGCAAAAGAACTAGAGGTAGTTTCTGGTTCTGGAACTGAGTCCAAAGATAAGGTCAGTACAAATGATACACATGTGTCAGGTAAGAATGGTAAATCTGAGAACAACTGCAAAAATTGCATGAAAGAGTGCAAAGTTTGTAGTACAGTCGCTTACCTTAGTGGTAAGAAGGTTGAAGAACTGACTGGTAGAGTCAGAAGTGTTGAAGATCAAATCTTAAACGGGGAGAAATTGTTAAAAGTTTCGAACGACAAATTAAAAGAATTAACTGAGAAAATCGAAAAAGATAAAAATGACGTAGAAAGAATTAGGAAAGAAAATGAAAAATTGATTCTTGAAAATCGTCAAATCTCAGAAAATTTTGAGAAGCTAAAACGAACAGTTAAAGATTGTGATGAAATAAATGGTAAGACAGACAAGGAAAATCTTCAATTGACTGGTGTTCTTAGAGTGAAAGAAGAGTTAATCAATCAGCAACTGGATGAAATTGCTAAGTTGAAGCTTCAATTTCAAGAAGCCAAAATTGAAAATGAACGCATCCAGTTGAAATTGAACAGTTACAACTCCGCAAGCTTTGTTTTACAACACATTGTTCCCAAACCCATCAGGAAAAACAAAGCAGGCGAAGATGTATACTTTGATGGAACTGGGGTTGGGTTTCATCAGGTTCCACCACCAGTTCTAAACAATTTCTCAAAGAAGAAATCTGGGTTGGTTAATGATGAAGATGAAAATGAATTAAAACTTCCAGAGTCAATTGATGTGACATTTTCTTCATCATCATCTGATGACAGTGTTCAAACTGATTTTGTGAAAGGCATGGCTGAAAGTGTTTTGAAGTCTGATAGTGATTCAGTTGAGGATGAAGAGTGTTTTCTGAACAATTACATTCCGAAACCAAAATCCAAAAACAACTTAGGTGATGAACCGGGTCTTGTGATGTACAAGATGGCTGGATCTGATAAGTTGTATTCAGATTCTGAGTTTCCACTGGAGAATGTTAATGTTGTAAAATTGAAAAATGTTTTCAAACTGGTTGAAATTGATTTGTCTGAAGTAGAAGGTTTGAATCAGAGAAAGAGACAAATGAATTTTGAAAAAGATAAAGCTTACTACAAGAAACCTGTTGTTCCACCGCATTTTTATAACAACAATCGAAACAGATGGTCGGGTGGTTATCAGGGTGGTAAGAATTATCAAAGGAAAAATGTTCAAAACAAGAAGTTTGCTGAGAAAAAGGTGTTTGTGAACAGTTCAAGTTCACTTTCTGATGAAGAATCTAAGATTTTTTTCAAAATTAAACAAAGAGTTCTTTGAGAAGAAAGCATCACAGCCTCAGTCTGAAGGTACAAGTCGGGTAGTTGACACCCGAACATGCTTCAAATGTAATCAAGTTGGACATATTGCACGAAAGTGTACCAACTTGAAGCCTAAGACTGAAGTTGTGATGAATTCAAGAAAGAAAGTTGATGTGAAGGGAAAAGCTACATTGGTTGTTGAGAAAAAGGTTTTGAAAAATGACAACACCAAGATCAAAACTGAACCTGTTAAAAATGTGGTAACTAAAAATGACAAGTTTTACAAACGGGTTGCATCGTCTCAACAAACATGGAAGCCAAAAGTGGTTGAAAAGAAATCAAGTGTTCTAAAACCAAAGGTTTCAGAGTCAGAAAAACAATTGTCTTCTACCACTCTAGTAAAGATGGATGTTCCTTTGGAGTATTATGAGAAACTTGATCCACAAGAGTCTGTTATTTCTGAGAAAAAGGTTGTTTTGAAGAAAGATCAACCATCTGGTCAACCTCAAAAAGACGAATTTTTCTTATACAAAGAGGTTGAGGTTGGGTCTACAGAGAGCTTAAAGATGAATTATAAAAACTTTCCGCCACTTTACACTACAAAATCTCACATTAAAATCCAGTTACCTGAGTCGAAAGAGGCTTGGGTAGCATCAAAATCTCACTAAATGTTTCTGATATGTGCAGGAGCTTCCAAGATCCGTTTCGCGTTGGATTATGGATAGTGGAGCTTCTCGGCACATGACGGGGAAAACAGCCCTGTTGTACGATGTTAGAAATTTTAATGGAGGTTACGTGGGATTCACAGGAAATCAAGGTGGTAGAATAGTTGGAGAAGGAACGTTATCCAATGGGATTGTAACTTTTGAGAGAGTTAACTACATCACCGAGCTTGAAAACAATCTTCTGAGCATATCTCAGATATGTGATCCATGTATACAACGCACTTTACAGACAAAGAATGTTTGATCTTGAAACCAGGATTTGTTATCACTGAAGAATAGATTATCTTGAGGGCACCTAGAGTGAATGATTTGTATGTATTGGACATGAGTGTAGCAACTACAACAACGGGCCAGGCTCATTGTTTTGTGTCAAAAACAACTAAGAAGGAATCGCAATTGTGGCACCGGAAAATGGGTCATATACATCTTAGAAAAATTAATCACTTGGTGCACAATGACTTAGTTATTGGTGTTCATGTCAAAGGTTTTCATCTTGAGGGGGAGTGCATAAGCTGCATCAAAGGAAAGCAAAAGAAGAAATCGCACCCCAGGAAAAAAGAAAATTCAATCTCAAGACCTTTAGAGAGACTTCATATGGATCTTTTTGGTCCAGTGAACGTCAAAAGTATTACTAGGGATCTCTATTGTCTTGTAGTTACAGATGATTATTCAAGATTTTCATGGGTATTATTTCTGAAATCAAAAGATGAGACGTTTGATCGTTTGATGACGCTTTTCAAGAAGATGGAAAACTTGTACCAAACACGCATTAGAAGAATCAGAAGTGACAATGGCACTGAGTTTAAGAACAACAAGATGGAAGAATATTATGATGAAAAATGTATATTGCATGAATTTAGCGCTTCTTACACTCCACAGCAGAATGGAGTAGCTGAAAGAAAGAACAGGACGTTAATTGAAACGGCCAGGACGATGCTTGCTGATTCCAAGCTACCTGTTAATTTTTGGGCAGAAGCAGTATCCGCCGCATGTTATACACTCAATCAGGTTCTCACTGTTAAGAAATTCAATAAGACGTGTTTCGAGCTGATCAATAATCGCAAGCCGAACCTGAAGTATTTAGAACCATTTGGGTCTCCCTGCACAGTTCTAGAGCCTTTTGGGAAATTTGGTCCAAAGAGCATTGAAGGGATATTTGTGGGATACTCAAGTTCTCAGAAACGAGTCTTTGTTCCAAGCTTGAAGCGAATTATTGAAGCACATAATGTTGAGTGTCAAGGTTACATAATGCCACCGCAGAATCCAGGCGATTCATGGCGTTTTCATTATGATACTTTGTGGGATTCGTTTGACATGGAAGAAGAAAAGGAATAAGAAGAAGATTTCTTTGACGAGTTGGATATTCTGAGAGAGTATGAAGAATCGCAGGAAAGGTTCCCAGCTGAGTATTTAAGAAGACCACGACAAACTTTAAATGACGATGAAGCAGGTCCAAGCAATGCTGGAGAACATGATGATATTCAACAAAATGAAGTTGCTCATGATAATCAGACGACAGTCAATGATAATCAAGAATCTGAGATCATGCCAGTATTTGATCGTGGTGATTCAGATTCTGAGGGGGAGCAAATTCAGATTTCAAGTCAAACAAATCCAGTCAATGAACAAGGTGCAAATCAGAATGTTACTAATCTGGAGGGCGAAGTAGATGTTTCAGGCGAAGTATGCCAAAAACTCTTTCATACCATCCAGAAGAACAGATCATTGGAGAATTGCAATCAGGCGTTCGCACTAGACTTCAAATTGACCAAGGACTTACTTGTTTTTATTCTACAGTAGCATCTTTACAAACTGAGTTTTCACTAAGTTGTTTTATTTCGCAGATCAAACCGCGTACATATAAAGAGGCGCTAACTGAAGATTCTTGGGTCAATGCTATGCAAGAAGAATTGAGTCAGTTTGAGAAGTTAGGAGTGTGGAAGTTAGTAGACTTGCCTGATGGTCAGAGGAAGATAAACACCAAGTGGGTGTTCAAGTGCAAGAGAGACGATAGAGGAGTTGTTGTTCGTAACAAAGCTCGACTCGTAGTCCAGGGATTCAGTCAGCAGGAGGGTATCGATTTCACTGAAGTGTATGCTCCAGTTGCTAGACTAGAAGCGATCAGAATCTTCCTAGCATTTGCATCTTAGAAAAATTTCAAAGTATATCAGTTAGATGTTAAATCGGCGTTTCTCTACGGGAAGGTAAAAGAGGAGGTATATGTCGGACAGCCACCAGGTTTCACCGACCCAATCCACAAAGACAAGGTGTACTTACTGGATAAAGCGCTGTATGGTTTACACCAAGCCCCGAGAGCTTGGTACGAGACATTGTCTCAACATCTGCTAGCTAACAGCTTCATCCGTGGAAAAGTGGATGCCACTCTCTTCACTAAAGAGGTTGACGGTCATCTTCTGATAGTTCAAATATACGTGGACGACATCATATTTGGGTCAACGAATGAAAATCTGTGCAAAGATTTTGAACAAGTTATGAAGCAGAAATTTGAAATGTCATCGATGGGTGAGATGAAATTCTTTTTGGGACTGCAGGTTGATCAACTACCCTAAGGGAATTTTCATACATCAAACGAAGTATGTTCATGATATCTTGGAGAAATCCGGGATGTCAGGTTCTACTCCAGCTTCCACCCCATTAGTGACGAACCATGGGATAAACCCTGATCTCACCGGAGAGAAGGTAGATGAAACGTTGTATCGTTCCATGATCGGATCGCTGATGTACTTGACAGCTTCAAGACCCGATATTATGTATCCAACCTACCTCGCAGCAAGATTTCAATCTAACCCGAGAGCTTCGCATATGGTGATTGTGAAAAGGATATTACGCTACCTGAAAGGAACTCCATCGTTGGGGTTGTGGTATCCAAAAGATGGCGAATTCATGCTTGAAGGTTATTCCGATTCAGATTTCGGATGCTGCAAAGTTAACGCTAAATCAACAACAGCGGGGTGCCAGTTCTTTGGATCACGATTGGTCACTTGGCAATGCAAAAAGCAAACCTCTGTGGCTTTATCCACATGTGAAGCGGAGTATGTATCTGCTAGCAGTTGCTGCTCACAGATTTTGTGGATCCAACAAGAGATGCACGACTACGGTTTGCAATTTCTAAACACCCCTATTTTTGTTGATAATGAGGCAGCGATTAACATTACTAAAAATCCAGTTCATCACGCTAAAACCAAACACATTGAAATTCGTCATCACTTCATCCGAGATTGTTTCGAGAAGAAGTTGATACGAATTGAGAAAATCCACACTGACGAACAAAAAGCTGATTTACATACCAAAGCATTTGACAAAACTCGTTTTCAATATTTGCTAAAACTGAACGGTATGAAGCTTTTATCGGTGTTGGAGGATATTCTTGGCGTTGATGAAGGAGACATTGTAGATGATGTTGAGAAGCAATCTGCAATGGTTTGTCGATTTTTTACTTGTTTTGGTATTTAGGGGGAGAGTAGGGTAATATTTTCAGAAAATACAAAAACAGTAAAAAATGTCAAAAATACAAAAAACATGAGATATTTTCAAAATCCAAAAACAATAGAAAACTAGAAAAGAGCTTGTGTAAAAAGGGAAAATGATAGTACACTGGCTTGACAATTACAGTATGCTAAAGTTATGTAATGTTTAAATGTGATTAAACAGTCTTGCTGATGATGTGTCGATAGGTTTTTGCACATTTAGTAGGTTTGTTCGGGATATAAACCTAAAAATCCTTACTTGCTTATTTCGTGGGGAACATTATTTGGATATATAGGTAACCCCTGAAATCTTGTTTGAAGGATCCCTCTTTCTGAGATACTAGGTCTTTATACTCAGTGATATCTGGGGTATTATTCCGGGACTTCTGATAATGCGGAAGCAATGGCCTAGTCCCCGAATATTACTTTCTGCATTGCTTGAAACATAGCGCCGCCCACAGCATAAATGATGAGACAATAAAATTGCTAATCAATGCTGTTGTAAAAAAAGATCCTCTAAAGGGGACACACCAAAGTCGAAGCCGTCATCTCTCTGCTGAACGGAAGTTCTGACCTGAGCTCTCACGGTTCTTTGCAATTTAACCCCTTACAGATATCATCTGTGGTATATTCACATGTAAGACTGAATATTGGGATTTGGATACGGGAGTATATTCAAGAGGTGGGACACATGAATGAGTTTAAGTTCTAAAACACTAAATCCGTATCCTGGACAGATTGAAAATTGTGTGAGAATTTAAGTGGATCAGTATATCGACAATCTAAGTGAATTGTTTAATTCTGAGTATGTAATTGAAGCTTAACGGTACTTGTGAGTTGTCGAATAGCTGATATGATTCCCTAACACGCTCACCAAAAATATGTTTGTATATAGTTTACTTTTATTGCATGTTATTTCTGTATTTCATTTCTAGTTTAGAAACTTTATTAAAAATCCAAAAAAAAAATTACACGTCTGCTTTATTTTTGACAAATCAAAGTGGAAAGCTGATCTTCAGATTCAAAATGAAACAGATGCAGGAAGTTTCTGGACTGGATGATGAGTTTGGAGCTAAAACATGATAAGTTTGTGAAAGTTGAAAAGTTAATGCAAGTTCATTAACTTGAAACTTGTAAATTTTCAGAAAATTGTTTAAAAAATGTCAGTGTGAATTGTCTCAGATCAACCAAGGTCATTAAGTTGGACTTGGTAGATAAATTGAGTAATCAGGGTCATTAACTTGGATCTGAATACTTAAGTGGATTTCTATACATTGATAAGATTATAAAATAAAGGTGAATGGTAAGTTTGGATTGAAATTGTTATTGTCATATATCTTATATTTGGGTAGAGATTGTGCAGGAAACAAAAGTTCCCCATGGCATCAAAATGTCAAAGTTTGAACCAAAATTCAAGTCCCAGCATATCGAGAGGGGGAGTTTGCGAAAGATGAAGTCAGAATTCTGGATCAACACTCAAAGGGGAGATTGAATGTTAAAGATTGAAGATAGAAGATTGAAGGGAGCTTTTACTATGTCAAGACAATTTGGAAAGAGACAAAGACTAAAGACTCGACGCCGAAGACTTCGTCAACATCCAAGGGGGAGTCTGTTGGTGCATCTAGTGTCTGTTAACTTCGTCTTAATTGAGTCTTATGTCTAGATAGGATAAACGAGCACACAACAAGGTCAAAATTAGGGTTTTACATGTAAATGTGGGTGATTTCGCTTGAAAGAGTAGTTGTACATTTCGAGCGAAGTCAAATACATGTGATTTCGCTTGAAACCAACATGTCATTTGGAGCGAAATCATCACACTATAAATACCCATGTGCTGTTGTCATTTGGAGCGGAACCTGGTCATAGTGTCTGAGCCGAGGTGCTGTCCGTTTGTTATCTGAATTGTGTAAAAGCTCAGGATTGATTAATAGAAGGATAATTAGAAAGGAACAAGTTGTTTTGACATCGTTTACATTGATTCCGCCTTTGCAAATGATGATGAACTACTCAAACTGACTGTTTAGGGTCACCAAACGATCCAACAATCCTGACGGGGTTGGCATTGGATATTCCCCTTCTAATCTGACGTGAATAAAATGGTTCTTGTGTACATGTACAAGCGCGACTGTTCGATGCGGAATACTTTCTTCGGCTGTTCTGAACATGGGAAAAAATGAATCACAACCAAGGTCACTTAATAAGAGACAAACGACATTCCACCGGTTTGCTATCAGAAGCCCCGTGAAAGGCATTTGTAGCCACTTATGTTCAGGTGCTCCGTTTTTACCAGTCCAAACTAATGAATCCAGAACATGTTGATACTCAGTTGCATTTATCTTTTTCCATAATTCGTGGGACCGGTTGCACTCATCATGAAGCTGCTCCCGTATGAACGGCCACTCCCAGTCTTTAAGCGATAAGCCGACCGCTATAGATCGAAACCCACAATTACCATCACCCTGCACATTTTGTATGTGACTGAGGTGTGGATAGAAGCAAGGTGGAATGAACTTTTGGAAGTGCATGAACATATTAACTAGTCCGACAGGCAGCAAAGGTAAGTCAGGTTAATCTTCCTTTGATTTTGCGACCTCCTTTTTCGTTTTCGAATTCTTAGCGCCTTTCGCAATCTCGCCGAAGAACATAGGTGTTTCAGCACATACACTTTGTGACTCGACAAACGAGCTGTACCTGGTAAGTTCGATGATTGACTCTTGTGTGCCAAACCCAACGGGTGAATCACTATACTCGTCCTGCGTTGTAAAAAAGCTGTGTCTTGAAGGCTCCGTAAATGAATCATCCTTCCTTTGTTGCTGAGCTTTTAAAGTTGGACGACCCCGTGTGTTTTTTTTGCACAACTGGTTGTTTGAGCTTCGTCTTATTGAGTTGTACCAACTCCTTCATCTTTTGAAGCAGATTTTTCTTGACTTCTCTCGGCTGGGCACTTAAATGTTGTTTGAGAAACGCAAGTTTGCCGCCTAAGTCGAAAGAGTCCACCTCGCTCGGTTTCAGTATGGAGTCCAAATTTAACTTTCTCCAAAACGGGTCTATCAACTCTAACGGGATCATTTGACCCAAGAAACATATCAACAAACAACATAAAATGTCAATAAGATTTTGCGTGATGAAATGCTATGATTATAAAATGTGGTTAGTCGAATAATGTATTACCATTCGTTGTATACGGTTCCAACCGACATGCGCACGACAACCCACAGGTTGTATACAAACGGCACGCGCATGTACCGTTATATAACTTTAATTTTTCTATTTCATTTACTTCGGCGGATATCAACTCTAAGCAGGCATGTGAAACCTTCTTTTGTAGGAGATTAAATATGGGTTTGTTATGTTGACCCAATGTTCGGCACTTGCTTGTTTCAATGATGCCTTTGATTTTTGTCACCTGGTTTCTTATGAGCTTATCAATAAGTGGTACCACTTTCTCCAGGGTGTAATTAGAGTCGCCTAGGTACTGCTTCAAAAGGGCATGTTGACCCTCTGCCCTGTTCGTTGTACGTTGACCGAAGTTCAGATGTTGGTCGCTCCAGAACGAAACAAACCGGTCTCTATATGGTTGTAACCAGATTGAATCCAAATAGTCCATAATCTCTGTAATCAAAGTCAAGTGCAGTTAAGACAAGTCAAATAAATACGATTATTAAACAAAAATAATATAAAACTTACCGTCGGTTTTTTTGCTTGGCAACTTTGATCGTATTCGCTCGTATCAGTAGTTGTAGTTAAGATCGGTCGTTGAGTTAATTAGATGGCACCACTTGTAAAGAAACCTGCCCCAGCTTTCATCTGTTTTAAAACTTTGCCTGCAATGTTTGAAGATGTTTTGCTGTATGTGCCACCTACACAATGAATGTCTAGCCCTGGGAAACACGGTTGCACATGCGTTCATTAGGGCGCGATCTCTATCCGTTACTATTACACGGGGTTCCATAACACTGTCTAATGAGTGTTTCAACCTCTGTAGAACCCATGTGAAGTTTTCCTGTTTCTTGTTGCTTACGAACGCATGAGCAATGCAAAACGACATCAACGTGGATGTAACACCGATAATCTGGACTAGTGGCATTTTGTACCGATTCGTCTTGTAGGTGGAGTCTATAAGCAACACATGCGGGAAGGCGCGCCATAACATGTCCGACTCCGGGTGGATGAAGAAAACATCTTCGACCCGTTCGCCGTTTTGAGATGTTCTATGGTAAAAAAACAAACCCAACCTTCTCCAACCGGTCGAAAAGTATCTGCATTGGAGTCTCGCCGACTTGTTCCATTCGACCCAATTTGGCCCGAGCGTTGTATATGGTGTTTCTTGTTGAGACATTATGGGGGTTCTGTTCTTTAATGGTAGCAAGAATGTCTAGTGGTTTTATGTTCTGATGCGTCATTTGCTCCACCGTCCTCTCTTCCGATGGAGTCAGCCTCATTAGGGACGGATGACCCTCTGGATACAGAAATGGTTCGTGGTTATGTTTAGCTTCCTCAACCCTTAGATCCCAAAAACCTAACCTCTTTCTGTATGTCCCGATCAGTTGGAACTTGCAACCGGTTTTCCTGGTCCCGCTGCGTCTGACCGTGGCTGTTGATTTGTACTCGGCACAATCGCACGTAAGCCAAATTTTTAACGGCTGACCGCTTGGGGGTTTATCGTAGATGGTGCGTTTGGTGACGAGGGCGTAGCCATTTACGCGTTCGACGTCTCTACACCACTCTACCAATTCATCCATGCTAGCGAATTTCTAACGAAAACACTTATATGTGTCAATTAATGATTAACTCAAATGATTAACCCATCAGTTTAGTTTTAGTATAAACGGGTTCGGGTCAGTTTCAGGTTGAACCTGCGAACCCGTTTGGGTTAACGGGTCGGGTTCGGTCAACATGGTCGGGTTGGCGGGTTGACCCGTTACACATTTATACTATATTATATATTTTTTACAATATATTTTACGTCATAAATTAAATGGGGTGCGTATTTTTATGCCATGATTATAAGTTAAAAAGAGAAATTAACATAGATTTTATAATTTAAATATGATATTATTATATATATATATTTGTGTTTTTAAGTAAATTTTAACTTTAATATATTAATTTCAGAAAAAAAATAAAAAAAATCGGGTTTAATGGGTCGTGTTCGGGTCAACCCATGAAACTTCGGGTCGTGTTCGGGTTCTTATGTATGATACGATTTTCGGGTTCGGGTCGGGTTCGGTTTTGTGTAAAATTTTCAGGTTCAGGTCGGGTTGAACCCACCAACCCGCGAACACGACCCGTTGAGCAACCCTAATCTAAGATTTTAATAAAAACAACATCAAACGTAAAAACATTAAAATAGTTAACGTACAACAAATAAACGTATAATTAAATGTTATACCTGCTTGTTTTGAAACTCACTACGTTCCTGGTCAGCATTTGGACCCTCGGGCGGTCCACCACTTATGGGAGGAGAATGAGAACTATCAGTCGGCGGTCCAACACTAACAGGAGGGGCTTCAAAATTAACCGGGTGTTGCGATGGATAATAACCAGCATAATTAGGCTGAAAGGCATCCAAACCCCAAGTATCCTGACCTGCATCAGACGCAAGAATGGGATCGAACGGAACATTCAGATCAAACATGCCCGCTTTGTTATCTTCATTGTTATCATAACTCCCCTGATTCGCCTCGTTATCAAACACATTAAAAAAGTTACCCCAACCCGACATTATAGCGTAAATAATTTGAATACAGAGAAAAATAGAAGAAACGAATAGAAGTTGAATGAAAATGAATGAAATTAGTGTCGTTTATATAGAGAATTTTACGGAATATTACATCGTTTCAAATGATTAACACGCGAATCGAGGAATCTAACGTTGAATCAAATAACTCACACGAATATCGAGGAATCTAACGTCTAATCACATAACTCGCACAAGAATCGAGGAATATAACATCGAATCAGAGAATCTTACGTCTACTCGCAATTGAATCGAGGAATAATACGTCGCGTCAAATAGTAATAAAACAATAAAATAAACGAATCTCATTGTATACGGGTCGTATAGGTATATACGACCCGTATAACATCGTCGTATAATATATATACGACCACAGTATGATCTTATTCTAGCATGGTTGATACGGGCCGTATAAGGTTATACGGCCCGTATAGAATAAAGTGAACTGACAAAGCAGCCTTTGTCGGTTCACTTTATTCTATACGGGCCGTATAACCTTATACGACTCGTATCAATCATGTTAGAATAAGATGATACCATGTGTATTTATTAGGACCCTTTAGTTATACCATTGTTATGATGTATTTAAATTGATGTGATTGATTGGCAGTGCTACATTTAGTTATCTCACTCTTTAGCATGTTGAAGACCACAATGAAATTAAGTATGTTGAAGCCAACAATGAAGTTTAGTTTGAAAAATTTGCCACCATCCTTCATTAACTTTATTTTTGGTTATTCTGAATGAGCAACTAAATACACCCCTTCTACTAGTTACACCCTACTCCTTTTACATGCTTATGTATGGGGCCCGTAACATTTTCTCTCACAATGGGGGTATATCAAATAGAGGGGGGGGGGGGTTTCTAATAACATATTGTAACCGTTAACTCCCGTTATCGCTTTCCACATTGTAGTTATCGTGTTTGCCCCCATAGGCAGTAAAGGGGGGGGGGGGGTGTATTTCTAATAACATATCATAACCATTAACTCCAGTTGTCGCTTTCCTCATCGTAGTTACAGTGTTTTCCCCCATAGGCACACCAAGAACGTCAAGCACTTTTGTATGTTTGTATTTATTTTGTGCAAATTGGGTTTGCTTATGAAGGTAAAAATTGTCCAAAACATGTAGCTTTAAGCGACCCTTTTCCGTCAACTAATTTCCCTGAATACCTTTCTACACACACATATATATCATTATTTGGACATATATTGTCGGTAAATCAGGGTTTTCAACAGTGTTTGTATATTGTTGGAAACTAGGTTTTGCCCGCCCACGTTGCGGGGCATTAAGCCGAATATTTCTTTCTCATAGCATGTACGTCTGTGTTTTAGTTACTTGTACATACTACTCATAACACGATCTCAAAAAAATTACATCGAGTAAACAAAGTAAAATAAAATACTACCATACTTTTGCTAAAAAAACTAAAACGATGGAAAAACTGACGCTTGGCATGACGAATAAAAATTAAATCGAGTCAACCAATTAAAGCAAAACACTACCATAGTCTTCTAAAAAATATTAAAACAAATTTTATACTGGGGGCAAAATCGTAAATAAACAAAAAAAATCTTGTCGAAATGTAAATCAACTTAAGGTTATATCAACACGTAAATAAAAATAAATACGTAAAACTCGATTAAAAAGTATTTAGAAAGTTAAAGGATTGAAAGAGTCAATGATGAAAATTAAAGGGTAAAAGTAAAAAAAAAACCACAAAAAAAAAAAGAAAAAAAAGAAAAATAAAAATGACAACACCACTTTACTACTGTAGCAAAATGAGTAGCAAAATAGTGTTTTCATTTGATATATATAATAATGTATAGGAATTTCTAACGTAATTTTTTCATAGGGAATTTCGTCTCTTTCTAGAAGTGTAAGTTCAAACATTTAGTATGTTTTTTTTTTTTTTGTTATCATAGATTCATAGTTGGCTAACGATAAGGGTGTTTACGGTACGGGTTTGACTGTTTTTAGGTTAAACCATATGCCAAACTTTTACAGTGTGTTCCCGAGTTAAAAATCCCTCCTCATCCCTCCCCTCCCCTCCATGTCTTTCCAAATTGGAAAGACTATTTTCAGGCAAAAAAAACATCATTTTCCCTCCTCTCCCCTCCCCCTGTTAAGTGGATCTCTGGAACATAGCCTTAGTAATGTTTTTTTTAGAGTAAAATGCACGGATAGTCCCTGTGGTTTTGCAAAGTTTCAGCTATAGTCCCCAAATTTTGGAAATTACACTCATAGTCCCTGTGGTTTGCCAGTTTGTTACGCGGATAGTCCCTGGAGTGGATGGGGGTTAGTTTTCTCAGTTAAGTTGGTGTGAAATGACTATAATACCCTTAATATAAAATAAAATAAGCAAATCAAATATTTAAATATATAAAACATATATGTATGTATATACACACACTTACTGAACAATACGTATCTCTCTTTCTACTCTCTCTTTCTCTCACTAAAAACCACCACCACCGTCACCTCCACTGCCGCCATCACCACTCCCCACCACCACCATCCCCTTCCACCACCACACCTCCGCCTCCTAAACCCATACCCGCCTCCACCATCAACCACCCATCCCTAAATCAACCACCCCTATCCACCTCACCCTGTCGCCTTCACCAACCCCACCACCCTCCACCACCGATCGTACAAATAATCTGAAACAGATTTCAAGATGAAGCTCGCAGCACCTGTAAATTTCAAATTTTGTACAATTTGATACAGGTTCTACGAAAATTTGTCAGAATTTAGGGTTTATTGGGGTTTAATTAAATCAGGGCAAATTGTTTTACCGTGTGAAACGACTACGATTGGGGGTTATGGAGGTGCACGATTGGGGGGGGGGTGCTCTGTGATTGACTCGAATTGCAGTATTTTGGATGGTTGTTACCTGTACCTAGGTTTCTGATGGCCGTTTTGAACAGTTATGATATCTGGATCTCACAGCCGGAGTCCGTAGGTTTCAGAAGATGAAGTGTGGTGTACATGAAATTTGAATTGTTGTTGCAGGTTTCAGAAGAAAGAAGCACACGAAATCTGATTTTTTGTTGAACCTAAAATAGTTTGTTGATGATGAAGAAATCTGATTGAACTCGAGGTTTCAGATCTGAATCTGAGTTGCACTTTATCTTCTTCAGCGATTTGGTTAAGATTTGATATTGTTTGTTTTTGTCCGTGTTGCAGAAATAAACATAGAAGAAAAAGAAGTGTTCCATTGTGTTGATTGATAATTGAAAACAAGAAGTTGCAGGTTTGTTGTGTTAAAACTAAAAAGGATGGTTGTTTTGTGAGATTTGGTAATCCAGATTTGTTCAGTAAGTGTGTGTATATACATACATATATGTTTTATATATTTAAATACTTGATTTGTTTATTTTATTTTATATTAAGGGTATTATAGTCATTTCACACAAACTTAACTGAGAAAACTAACCCCCATCCACTCTAGGGACTATCCGCGTAACAAACTGTCAAACCACAGGGACTATGAGTGTAATTTCCAAAATCTGGGGACTATAGCTGAAACTTTACAAAACCACAGGGACTATCCGTGCATTTTACTCTTTTTTTTATTGTCAAAAACCAAAATCAAACTTTTAAAAATATAATTGAATCAGACCAAACCATTAGTAACTGTTGGTTCTTTTGGTTTCACGGTTTAACGTTATTAAGAATTTATATAATATGTATAAGGGTGGAGATACAATAGAAAATTTATTTGGCTAAGAAGGCTAGGAAGTGATCTTGTAGGGGTGTGCACGGCTCGGTTCGGTTTTTGGGTAAAATCAAAACCGAAACCAAAATGTCGGTTTTTGGGTTTTAAAAACCGTTCGGTTTCGGTTTTTTTCGGTTTCGGTTTTTCGGTTTTTACGTCGGTTTGGTTTTTCGGTTATTTCGGTTTTTAGAACAAAATTATGTAAGATTCAAAAAATAAAAAGTATAATTTATATTATAACAATCTTTTTATATGTTTATATTTAAGTTATTATAGTTCACCTCTTTAATTCAGGGCCGGCCCGTAAGCCATATCAACCTAGGCTAAGGCCTAGGGCCACCAAAAAATAAGGGCCTCTAATTTTGTTTCCTTTCATATATTAGACTTGTTTTTTGCCATTTAAACAATGTTTCTAGGCCTAAGATTTAGGATTTACACAAGGAGTCTGCATTGTCCACGCACACAACACATCAACCCTTATTATTTGCGGCGTCTTTTGAGTAACCAATGTGAAATTGATTGCGGATTGAGCGAATTTAGGGCCAAGATTAGGAAAAATCATCGCTATGATTATTTAATGTCTCAAATCTCAATCTCAATTCCTTTATACCAATTCAATAGGGCCTGACTTTGTAGTTCGCTTAGGGCCTCCAAAAACGTTGGAACGGCCCTGCTTTAATTAGTATTGTTTACATAAACCTAACCTTCTAATATATTTTTATGTTTCTTCAAAGTTTTATTAAATTTAATTTTTATATTAAATTTTGTTATATCTTATAGGTAATAATAAATCATTTCAGTTATAATGTTTTTAATATAAACACTTTACATTCAAGAATAAAATTAACATTTTCAACTAGCATTGGGTTAAACACTTAAACAATTTAAACTTAAACATAAAAATATATGGATTGTAACTTATCGGTTCGGTTCGGTTTTTTTCGGTTATTGAAAACGTTTATCCGAAAACCGAACCGAAATTTTCGGTTATTAAAAATCCAAAAACCGAACCGTCGGTTTTTGTTTCGGTTCGGTTTTTTCGATTCGGTTATTCGATTACGGTTCGGTTATTTCGGTTTTCTTGCTCACCCCTAATCTTGACCATCTATTTAGTTAATCAAGGGCTAAGATTAAATGATGGAAATTGAAGGGAAAAAAGAGGCGCGTGAGTTTGTTTAGAGGTATTCTAGTCAATTCAAGGCAATAGTTTCTCTCTCCTCCAATTCCCCCTTATTTTTTAAACGTTAATAACTCTTTCATACACTAAAAAAACGAGCTTTTTTTATCTTTAAAACGAGTATACTATTGCTATATTAAAAAAAAAATTCAAAACCCAGTTGCGTAAAACGCAATAGAAAAACCCCCAGTTACGTAAAACGCAATGAAAAAAAAACCTAAAAAATGACATTTTTCTAAAACGCAATGCACAAAGAAATGTCTTATTTGTAAAACGCAATGGCCAGAAAACACAAAAAAATGTCTTATTTTTAAAACGCAATAGCCTAAAAATCAAAAGAAAATGTACTTTCTAAAACGCAATTGACTAAAAACACATAAAAATGTGTTTTACCTAAAACGCAATGCACAAAAAAACACATACAAATGTCTTATTTCTAAAACGCAATGGCCAGAAAACACTTAAAATGTCTGTTTTCTAAAACGCAATGGACTGAAAACACATAAAAAAGTGTTTTACCTAAAACGCAATGCACCAAAAACACAAAAAATGTCTTATTTGTAAAACGCAATGGCCAGAAAACACTTAAAAATGACTCATTCTAAAACGCAATTGCTTAAAAAACAAAAGAAAGTGTTCTCTGTAAAACACAATGGACTGAAAACATCTAAAAAAGTGTTTTACCTAAAACGCAATGCACCAAAAATACTTCAAGAATGTGTTTTTCTAAAACGCAATTGCCAGAAAACACATAAAAATGTTTTAGTTCTAAAACGCAATTGCCTAAAAACACCAAAGAAAGTGTTCTCTCTAAAACACATTGAACCATGACAATAGTTTTGTCTGTGCTGTGAACTGTCTGAACCAATGCAGTTTACGAATGCAGTTTCCAGAGGCAGTGGCTCTGCCCCTTGGACCCCGCCAGGGGCTACCGCCCCTGGGACCCCGCTACCAGGGGCGCTGCCCCCGGACCCCCTTCAAGATCGTAAAAACGCAATGACTAAATCAAAAACCCAGATCGTAAAAATGAAATTAAAGAATTTCTTACATGGATCGAAGTGATTTCTTCAACAATTGACGAATTTTGAATGATTGAAACACTTATCAGCGCTCGAATCGAACGGATCGAGTGATTATCTTCAAAATCACTGGAAAAAACGAGATTTTGTATGAAATTAAACTAGGTTTTCTTCAAAAAAGCTGAAGAACACGTTGATCGGGTGTTTGAATCATTGATTGGTGATGAAAATCGCACTATAATGTAGTGATTATTGAGATAGAAAGTGAAGAAATGGTTGAAGATGGTGGGTTTTGAAGTTACTGGGTTTTGAAAATGAAGAATAAATGGTTGGATTGACTAAAATACCCTTTTTCTTTAGAGTTAATTGCCCGGATGGTCCCTATGGTTTCATGTTTTTTCACGTTTAGTCTCCATCTTTTTGAAATAGCAGGTATGCTCCCTATGGTTTGTCATTTTGTTACTCGGATAGTCCCCTAACATTTACTCCGGGGACTATCCGAGTAACAAATGACAAACCATAGGGAGCATACCTGCTATTTTCAAACTAACTGACATCTACCCCGGGGACTATCCGAGTAACAAAATAACATACCATAGGGAGCATACCTGTTATTTTAAAAAGGTGAGGACTAAAAATGAAAAAACGTGAAACCACAGGAACCATCCGGGCAATTAACTCTTTTATTTATTTTAAATGTTGCCACATGTCCTAATCCTATTGCTTCCTATACTTCCTAGCAAAAATAAACTTCCTATTTGATCCTTTCCCATATGCATAAATAACAAAATAACTAAACTATAGAAATTTGATAAAACAAGCTATACAAAACAAGAAACATACGACAAGAGATAAAAGCAATTTATTAGAGAATAAATAGCTCCACCTCTTCATAAATTAGTATCAATAAAGCAATTTATTAGAGAATAAATAGCTCCACCTCTTCATAAATTAGTATCAATAAATCAGAAACAATGTTTTATATTTCAAAATAAAGCAGTTACGATTCAGATTTTGAAAAAGAGCAAAAGCATAATAAATACATACAAATTTTAAATTATACTGCCTGTTTCTAATCATCCGGTCCGGTTTTTTCCAATCGGGTTTCCAACAAATCGTACATTACGATTTCAGGATTTCCAAACTCACAGATCAAAACAAGTTCAAAACTAATTGTGAAACCAAACTGATAACTAGTTTGAATAGTTTCACATTTTTAGCCAAACCATGAACACTTTTTAGCTAACAATTAATGGTTAGGATATAAAAGAAAGTTTTTTTTGTTAGGAAGACTAGGAAATAATCTTGACTAACAATTGATTTAATCAATGACTAAAATTAAATGAGTGAAATTGAAGAAAAAATGAGGCGCGTGGGTTTGTGTAGGAGTATTGTAGTCAATCCAGGGCAATAGTTTGTCTCTCCTCCATTTCTCCCCATTTTTAAACGTTAGTAACTCTTTCATACGACATTATTTTTTTTTATAAAAATTGCACAAAAAAACGAGCGTTTTTTATCTTTAAAACGAGTATACTATTACTATATTTTCAAAAAAAAAATTCGAAAACCCAGTTGCGTAAAATGCAATGGACAAAAAACACAAAGAAATGTCTTATTTCTAAAACACAATGGCCAGAAAACACAAAGAAATGTCTTACTTCTAAAAGGCAATGGCTTAAAAACACAAAAGAAAGTGTTATTTCTAAAACACAATGAACCGAAAACACATAAAAATGTGTTTTACCTAAAACACAATGTACTAAAAACACTTCAAAATGTGTTTTTCTAAAACGAAATGGACCAAAAAAACACATAAAATGTTTTTTTTTTTTTTTTTTTCTAAAACGCAATAACATAAAAACACAAAAGAAAATGTTCTTTCTAAAACGCAATAGACTGAAAACACATAAAAATGTGTTTTATCTAAACGCAATGGACTAAAAACACTTCAAAATGTGTTTTTCTAAAACGCAATGGACCAAAAACACATAAAAATGTTTTTTTTTTTTTTTTTTTTTTTTCTAAAACGTGGCCTAAAAACACAAAAGAAAATGTTATTTTTAAAAAGCAATAGACTAAAAACACATTTTTGTTTTACCTAAAACACAATGAACTAAAAACACTTCAAAATGTGTTTTTCTAAGACGCATTGGACCAAAAAAACACATAAAAATGTTTTTTCCTAAAACGCAATAGATAAAAACACAAAAGAAATTGTTTTTTTTTTCTTTTCTAAAACACAATGACTAAAAACACATAAAAAATGAACTAAAAACACAATAAAATGTGTTGTTTCTAAAACCCAATAAACTGAAAATACAAAAAACGGTGTTTTTTCATTACTTGTAAAACGCAATAACTCAATTCAAAAACCCAGATCGGAAAAATGAAATTCAAAAATTTCTTACATAGATCGACGCCGATTTCTTCAGATTTCTTCAATGATTGACGAAATTTGAATGTTAGAAACACTTGTCAGCGATCGAATCAAACGAATCGAGTGATTTGCTTCAAAATCAAGGGAAACAATGAGATATTGTATGAAATTAAACTGGGTTTCTTCAAAAAACTTGAAGAACACGTTGATTGGGTGTTCGAATCATTGATTGGTGACGAAAATCGCACTATAATGTAGTGATTATTGAGATACAAAGTGAAGAAAAGGTTGAAGATGGTGAGTTTTGAAGTTATAGAGAGAAGGGAGAAGATTGGATGGAATTGACTAACATACCCTTCCTCTTTATTTTAAATTTTGCCACATGTCATAATCCTATTGCTTCATATCATTCCTAGCCAAAATAAACTTTCTATTTGATCCTCACCCGATAATTAATACCCCAAATTTCCAACTGGGTTTCCAACAAACCGTACATTACGGTTTCAGGATTTCCAAAGTGACAGATCAAAACAAGTTCAAAACTAATTGTGAAATCAAACTGATAACCAGTTTGAATAGTTTCACAGTTTTAGCCAAACCATGAACACCCTTAGCTAACAATGAATACCCCAAAGACGGTTCAATATGATGTTTATCTTCATGTACTTAGTAGACTCAAGCACCATTTCTTTAATAGGAACATGTTGTGTCATCAATCCTACTAGTGCAGAACTGATGTTGCTTGAGTGTTTCTTATTTTGATTCTTTCGTTTGTATGTCATGCAAATATATGTTGTTGGTTTCTTTTTTGTTTGAGAAGACATTCATCTAATTTTCTTCATAGGCTTTGAAAATCATCATTAGATTTACCTAATGTTGCTTGTAATTGACTAGTAAAAGACCCACTATTGTCTAACTATTGATGTTATTTTTTTTGGATATATCTTCTCTGTTTCTTCGAAAGATGTATATGTTTCAAAACGTGTATATATGTCTGCGCTTACATATGATTTTGCACCTTTATCGACCCTATAAAGCAAAACAAAAAGACTATTTTCTACATACGCACTTTCAATTGACCTGATAATTATGATAATATGATTTAGTGTAGAGCCGAAAATTATGCAAAATTTTTTACTTTGTAATGAATAACATGCTTTTCAAATATTTCCTTGTTTCTTATATAAACAAGAGGGTTCATGATTTTCATGCCATGTAGTAAGGTCATCCCACACCCCACAAGTTGAGGTGGACGATCGAGACCATGGGGAAACGCCACCCTTGGAGGTCTCGTTGATGATGTCCACGCTTGGTGCTTTCATCTCGCAAAGCCACTCTCCTCACTCGCAACACTGCTCTTGGGTCTTAAGGTTAGTGGCCTTTGAAAATTTACTAAGAACTTAGGGTAAATTCGTCATTTCATAACTTATTACCCGACCTTGTTACTTTGGAAAAACCACAGGGACTAACCACACAACTAACTCTTATAATATTTAAAACATAAATTTTATTTTTTCTTTTATTATTTAACTATTTTTTTAATTATCTAACTAAATAGTTTTTGAAGTGATAAAAAATATATTTTAAAGATTTTATATTTTTTGAACGGAAAATATTTTATATACTTCTAATTTTTCAAATTTAGTATTAAGAATTCTTTTCATTTAAGATGTTTTTCTTTATCAAAATAAGTATAAATAACTCAATAATATAAGGACTTAATAACAGTTTATATATACGGTCTTAACAAAAAATAGGTTGTATTAAAAATTGAACACTAAAATAAAAAAGTGGATTTTAGTTATAAACTAGCAACTATTGTAGAAATGTTCAATAAAGAATGTTGAGCATTGCTTTATTTTGGCAATTAGATTGTAAAATAGGCTAAAACTAATGTAACTAATATAAAAAAATGTATATATATTTTTTTTCAAACTTAATCAGTTAAACTTTACTTGTAGATTATTGGTTTAATTTTTTCAACTTAAGCGTCTAATTCTTAACCACGTTTCAATATGTTTATTTTGTTGAAATGGTAAATATAATTTATAGAAACGGCATTAGGAGAAAACGCTCAAAAGTGTGAGAACAGTGAGAACGCTTCCTGGCCAAACACGTGTCCCGCGACATAGAGAAGGGCGGAGCGGTGTTAGGATCGAAGGCTCTCATGATTGTGTTTGTTTGTAATAAATTGAACAAATCAACAACAATGAACAAAGTTTAAGTGCAGCGGAAATGAAAACAAACTTTGTAAACACAATCTAAGGAGCATAAAGTTTGATAAACATTTGCTTTTCAAAGAGTCGAAAGATTACAATTCAAAGCAAAAGATTACAATGCAAGCTTACAGACTAAACTCCCCCTCAGCCTGATGCTCCAAGGTTGGTTGCACAAGATGAAAGGATTGAATTGAGGAGAAGAACTCACTCAAGACGATCAAATGTAACAGTACAGGGTACTGTTCCATTTATAGGCAAACCAAAACCACTGAGGCATCTCAGCTGACGTCACCATGAAAGCGATGTCTAACAGTCTAACAACCTGTATCTACTGTTCTTATACAAACACTGCTAACCTTAACCACTGACTATACATAAAACAGATGACATACTAAACTACTGGTCTCTCTTTACGTCAGTGCTTTCATCAAGGTTGATCAGTCCTTGATTGGGCAGTGCTTTGTCATCAGTAGATTGTAACAGCAGTGCTTAGTTCTCAGCAGTCTTCTGGGCTTCATCAGTAGTTCTGAAGAACAGCAGTAGTTGTATCCGGGCAGTGGATATAAGACCATCAGCTGTTATAATCACTTTCAAGGGAGAAGACTTAGTGTAAACAACTGCTTATTGTGAATCCACTGTGGTGAACCAGTTTTGGCTTTCATTATCTGTTCCTCTGGTAGGGTTCAATCCCAACAATCTCCCCCTGGAACAGATAATGCCAAAACACTTCATTATTTAGGATCTTTATTCCTCATCAGAAGTTCCCTCGCTTGTCTTTTAAATTCTTCTTCAAATTCTTTGGTACTTGTGTCATCCTCATCCCTGCACAATGAAAGTTCAAGGAGATCCTGCAAATCTTCAACACTAAGGCCTAGTGCTTCTTTCCTTGATATGTACTTCATTTCACCATTGGATCTGACCAGGGTCAATACATGGGTCTTTTGATCAGAGAGCCACTTTAGTACTTTTGAACCCAATGAGTTTCTTGGGAGAGATTTATTCTCTGATGAGCTTGGAGATTTTGGCCTTGAGAAAAATTGTAACACAGTATCCTGAACTTCAGACATTCGTTTAAAAGCCTATTCTATGACTTCATTTGTTGCAACTATGTCTTCTGCAGCTTCTTGTTCAATCAGCTCTTGCCTTTTTCTTTGTTCAAGTTCAGTGTTTGTGATATCTGCTGCAGGTTTGGTTAATACCTTTTGAAAAGGTTTTGAAGGCTTACTGAACTATCTTCTTTTAGACCCATTTTCTTGATGGCTTCTGTGAAGTACTCAGCTTCCTTTTCTTTTTCTTCTTCACTGGTCAGCAGTTTTCCTTTTTCTTGGTTTTCCACAAGGATAGGGTTATCTGCTGATGTGAGCAGTGTTTTAAGAGCATCCAGCTGTTGTTCCATCTTGTTGTAGTCTGGCTTTTTAGAAGTGTCTGAGACTGTTATCCTTCTTTTCTTCAGCCGTTCATAAGCCTCGTCGGTATACTGCTTTGTCCATTTTGCTATAGCTTCAGCAGTATCCACCTTAGCATCTATCAGTTCCTGTTTCTTCTTTTTGTACTCGGATGTCAGATCAGCAATAAGCTTTTTGTATTTGTTCCAATTAGGAGCTGTCTTCTTCTTTCTTGGATCATTTTTAATCCTTTCAATTCTGTTAGCTTCATGCTTTAAAGCGATCATTGGCCATTCTTCAAACTGTTTTTCTTCAGCTGAATAGAATTTTTCTTTCATTATATATGCAAGATATTCTTTTCTCATTGCTTTTCGTTGATCTGCCTTTTCTTTGCTCAGATCTTGTGCATAGTTTTCCATCAGCTTGAGTTTTGTGAGCAAAAATTCCAATTTTTCAGAAATGGCTTCATCACCTTGATCTTTGCATTCGAGTTTAGCTCTAATCTTTGCTTGCTTTGCTTTCATCTCGAGATATTCATCCATGTCTTCTGGGACTATGAAGCCTATGAGAGAAGGAAATCTTCTTTTTGAAGGATCATCCTCAGTGTAAAATTGTTTCATCTCATTTTTCACAGCTTCTAGTTCCAGTGGATATTTAGCAGCAACAGGATCATACTTTTCATCAGTAGCCTGAGTTGTTTCTCTTTTTCTTTTGTGAAGCTTTGGAGGGAATTTTGGTTGTGATGTAGGGATGATGAGAGTAGTGGTGGATGGTTGACAAACAGCTGTTGAAACAACTAGTGTTTCAACCTCTGTTGTCATTACAACTACTGATTTGTCAGTAGATGTCTTCTGCTTTTGAGCTGGAACAACAGTGGATTGTGCTTTCTGAGCTTTTAATAGCTGTTGCACCATATCCTTTATTTCAGCAACTGATGTTTCAAGTTTCTCAACTCTGCCCGTCAATTCCTGATATTTTGAATCATCACCCACGTTAATAGGATCATCTGATTCCCCACCAGCAGTGGTTGAACCAATGTGTGACTTAGGAACAGAATTCCAAAAGTCATCCATTGATGCCCCTTGTTCTCGGTACTGGGGAGTTCTTTCTTCAGCACTTGATAACCCTTTGATGGTACCAGTGGTTAAGACTAACTCACTGGTGGTTACCGAAGGTGCTATAGAAGAAATTGCCTTCAAGGGAGTCTTACTAATGAAACAACTGTCCAACTGAAGATCTGTTGATCCATCACTTGTAGTTGCTGCTCCACTTGAACTACCACCAAGAGTTACTTGTAACTCAAGGGGTGTAACCTCCTCAGTTGTTGCTGGGATAGCAGGGGTAGTAGCATCAGACCCAGTCACTTGTGGGAGTATACTCTCAGTGATAGGTGATAGAGAGGAACTGGTTTGTGTCTGAGCTATAGCGACTGCATGCAACAAATGTATTATGGATTGTGGTAATATGACTGGTGAGGGTATGGGTGTTGAAAGGGACATGTCCTTGGGATCAGGACTGAGGAAGATGGATCCAATTGGGTCCAGAGCTTCATATTGTGGGGTCCCTGTGCTTACAACCTGATCCTTTTATGAGGATGCAGGAGGAGTTTAAGGCAATGGTGGAGATCTTTCTACCAACTGCTGTGAGGAAGTAGCAGCAGTGGTTTGCAGTGACATTTGTTTTGTCACTGGCAGTTTCTCTGGGATCTCATCTTCCAGAGTTGCCTTTATTTTGGGTTTTGTGGGTTTTCTGGATGTTTTCTTTTTGGTCTTTTTGGTAGTGGCAGGTGTGGGTTTCAAAGCAGTGGTAGTGCTGCTATGATCACCTGGAGCAGTGGTAACTGCTAAATTCTGCTCAGACACCTCTGCTTTTGTTTTTATTGGTGCCATCATTCTAGAAAATGTTTCAGTTGTTAACCCTTTTATTTGAAAATAGACACCATGTTTGAGCAAATTTTCCTTTTTCTTTTTCAAATTTTTGTGTAAGATAGTAGCTTAGACACCTTGGAAAAAGTAAAAATAATTTGCTATCAACATTTTTTACCAAGTCATTAAAGATTTCTTGGGAATAGTTGTAATTTTCATTCTTTAAAATAGCATAACCCAGACATTGAATCTTCAATGGTATTTCGTTAAACGCAGTTGTTTTATTTGAAACACACATCAAAAGTGTGTGAAATAAAAACCTTGGTGAAGAGGGGAAGTAACCTTTTTGTAAGGTGTCTACCTTTGATTGTTCTGCATATCCCCTTTTTAAGAAATCAGTTTTCAACTCGGTTTTATCGAAGGAGGTTTTACCTTTCTGATCATCGAGTTTAAAGACTTCTGAGATGGATTGAGGAGTAATTTGAATCGCTTTACCCTGTATGGAGGAGTTGATGGCTACTACTTTATCGTCTTGTTTTTCAAGCGTAGCATTTTTCCAAAACTCTCTCTGGGTTTGCAGGTAAATGGGAGCGTCTGCTGTTATCAAAGTTTTGTACTTTGATTCAGATAAGGTGTCAATGATGGAATCAAAAGTGTGGTTGTTTGTGGGTTTTGTGAGTAGACCCACATAGTTATGAGGAGATTTGTATGGTATTTCAACGGATTCAGCGGCCGTTTGAGCGACCTCTTTGGAAGATGATGGTGATTTTGGTTTTGATTTTGATTTTTATTTCGTCATTTTGAAAAGGAAGAAGAAGAACAGAGAATGATTTGAGATGGAGGGTTGAAAACTGCTTTGAGAAGAGAATTTTAGAATTCAATTCGACAGTGTAAAACCCTGTTTGGGGGTTTTGATCAGGGTTTTATTAAGGGAAAAAAAATGAGTGCTGATGTGGCAGCGGTTACAAAGATCTGAGGGCTAAAAACTGACCACGTGCTAACCTCTGATGAAGTGGATGAAGAGTGGAGGACAGTTGTTTTGAGAACCACTGATGTACCAAGCCTTAGTAGTTACAACGGTAATAATGTGATAACAGTGGATGATTTTTACTATCAGTAGATAGCATATCAGTGGATAAGACACTGATTTTGAACATCAGTGCTTGCTAATAAAATGAAGGATCAGTGGCTGACTTTCAGCAGTGGACATAATTTAGGAAACAGATATTGGAGCAAAACAGTGGATAGGGGTAAGGTAATGGTAATGATTTGAAAGACTAGTATGTCAGCAACTGTTTTGAGAATTTTCATTCAAGGTTTTGCTACATGTCATTTACATATTTTGAAGCTTTTACAGCTCCCTGACAGTGGTTTAGTACCCCAGATGATGTAAACTTTTTACCAAGGCTACTCATTCTTGCTATAATATTTAAATTAAAAACAAGAGTACCCCAGTATTTCACGGTCTTTTGGCAATCAATCTTTGATCAGTTTTAAGACAAACTTGAGTTAGATATGACCTTGATACTTGTACCAATTTCCTTTTGATCTGTTTTGAAGATAATATAACAAAAAAAAATAAAGGTTATATATCCTGACAGGATATTGAAACTTTTACTATCAAAAACCAGTAAAGGTTCAAAATATATTATTCTAAAAAAATGAAGAACGATATATCCTGCCTTATTCGAGAGAATCCTTTTTGGAAAAATAAGTAAAGGATTTTCAGAAAACAACATCAAAAAGAATCTGGTATAATTTTCCACTGAAACTCCTAATCATATCAATCTCAAGCTTATGAAAATGATCAGTGGTTTGACAACAGTGATATGAAATTTGAAATACATTTTGACCACTGTTTGGTACCATTCTCTTGTTGATTGATTGACAACAGAAAAATGAGGACACAAGATCACATGAGTTTTCGAAAACCCTGGTGTAGATTTTGTTATCATGTGATAATTCTGAAAAATTGTCTAGTCCTTTTGAAAGTTTATTCTCTGCGAATACTATTGTTACCTGAACCTTTTCCTGAACCAATGAATGCACACAGTTGCTTAATGACCATTATTACCCCAATTTTTTACTCTAAAGCGTTTTATATTTATACTCTTTTCTTTTGACTTCAAAAGTTTTGAGATAAACACACTTTTAGAGCTTTTATGATTATCTTCTTCCCTTTTTACCCTTCCCATTCATAAGTACCGAAATACTCACTGGGAGGCATTATTGAAGGAATACTCATTCCAAAATCATTTTGCAGTAATGTTTTGAGAGATTTGGTCATTTATACACATGCTCATGCCAAATTTCACATCACCGATGATTTGGACATTTTTGACCCCTGATTTTCTTAATGTAATTTTAACAAGGTTGGTTTGTTCCTTTTGAGGATCTCAACCTGTTTTTCATCACATAAGATCAAGTCACTGAAGTTTTAATTTCCCTCTCTTTCGTTAGCAAAAACACTAATGTTTTTATGAACATGGGTTTTTGTTAAACCGAGGTTCAATACTTTAGCATCTAATATAATGAAAACATCACAAATTTCATAACAGCAGTTGAAATCAATTTTGAAAAGACGAAATAATATCATAGTTTAACAGATATGTTTTCAGATCTGTAAACTATGAGTGACTTGTGTATGACATCACTTGTTGTGTGAAATTTGTGTGTCTTATGACATCTTAGTTGTTTTACAGAGTTTTTGAATAGTATTTTTGAATTAATTACTCGTTACTCTGTTTTTCAACTGAATACAACCAACCTTAGTATCAATGATTCTTTGAGCTGAACTGTTATGTCAAATTGATTGTTAGATCGAATTTGACTGTCCGAGCTCTGATACCAATTGTTAGGATCGAAGGCTCTCATGATTGTGTTTGTTTGTAATAAATTGAACAAATCAACAAAAATGAACAAAGTTTAAGTGCAACGGAAATGAAAACAAACTTTGTAAACACAATCAAAGGAGAATAAAGTTTGATAAACATTTGCTTTTCAAAGAGTCGAAAGATTACAATTCAAAGCAAAAGATTACAATGCAAGCTTACAGACTAAACTCCCCCTCAGCCTGATGCTCCAAGGTTGGTTGCACAAGATGAAAGGATTGAATTGAGGAGAAGAACTCACTCAAGGCGATCAAATGTAACAGTACAGGGTACTGTTCCATTTATAGGCAAACCAAAACCACTGAGGCATCTCAGCTGACGTCACCATGAAAGCGATGTATAATAGCCTAACAACCTGTATCTACTGTTCTTATACAAACACTGCTAACCTTAACCACTGACTATACATAAAACAGATGACATACTAAACTACTGCTCTCTCTTTACGTCAGTGCTTTCATCAAGGTTGATCAGTCCTTGATTGGGCAGTGCTTTGTCATCAGTAGATTGTAACAGCAGTGCTTAGTTCTCAGCAGTCTTCTGGGCTTCATCAGTAGTTCTGAAGAACAGCAGTAGTTGTATCCGGGCAGTGGATATAAGACCATCAGATGTTATAATCACTTTCAAGGGAGAAGACTTAGTGTAAACAACTGCTTATTGTGAATCTACTGTTGTGAACCAGTTTTGGCTTTCATTATCTGTTCCTCTGGTAGGGTTCAATCCCAACAAGCGGCTTTTTTGCCTTTTCATTCTTCTTTTATTTTCCCAACGCGGTATAATATTTTATGGCGTCTAAGTATTTTTTTGGCCTTAATTGTGTTTTTTAAACTTTTTGGCGTTGAATTAATTGTTTTTGTGTCACATATATAATTTTTTGGCGTTATAGAGTTTCCTGGTCAATTTTTTGGCGTTTATGGCGTTTTGTATAATAATTCACTACGAGTCTCTAATATTTGCATAAGATTACAATAAGACCATTTTTTTGGCATTTTGTGAACTTTTTGGCGTTTAATACCCTTTACAAGGTGTTTTTACCAGCAGCTGTTCTCCCAGTTTTCATACTTCTAGCATTTTGGTATTTGTAGTTTTTGGCGTTTTATATAATAATGTATTTTATTTATAGAGAATTAGATAAAAATCAACATATAACTTGATATGAAAACAGTATAAAATGAAAACAAAACTAATAAAAAATGGAAATCTAATTTATCTTCCGAATCTTCACTGTCATCAGCCTCTATCTTCTTGATTTTGTTTTGGCGTTTTGAACCTTTTTTGAATACTTTAGCTAGATGGCAAATTTCCTACATAAACCCCGTCTTTTTTCAGAAGAATCTGCTTAGTGGCATCCTGTTTTTTGGTGTGATAGTCTTATTTGGTGGCATGTCATTGAAGATCAACTCTTGCTTGTTGCTATTTGTAATAATGGAGTCCAAAATAGCATTTTATACTTTGGTTGAACCCTTTCTTCCATGCCTATAATCATCAAGGACAAAGCTTACATGATGGCATATCACTGTCATCAGTCTCTTTTTCTTGAATATTTGTCCATCTCATCCAGCAAAATATTATTGAGTTAACCCCCTCAGGAAAAGAATCCATTTCAGTGAAAGCATTGACATCTGTGGCGTTTTAAAGGGAGTGGTTTCTAGAGGATATGGCGTTTTTGTGTTTTTCTAGGTGTGATTAATTTCATTGTGTATATACCCTTCTCTTATAGGAGTTTTTTGGCGCGTAGTTTAGGCGGTACTTTTTATTGTAATAAATGATAGTAATAAAGTAACTGTCTTTTTCAGTTACTGTTTTTTGTATTTACTGTGTTGATCAGCTTTTATCAGTTTTATAGGTTATAGGCGTCCCATCTTCTAAGTTTGGCGTTTTTTTAAATGGCCTTATGCAGACCAACATGACCAAAAACAATAATGGAGTAAATAAAATACTAAGGAGGAAAAATATTTTTTTTTGTTATTTTTGGCGTTTTGTTAGGGTTAACCATTTTTAGTATTATTTTGGCGTTTTGCTATTAAAGATAGAAATATATAATTTAATTATCTTAAAAAAAAGAAGATTACATAGTAGAAAAAAAGAGGAAAAAAAATTAAAATCCTTCGTCAGAAGGTACTTTATCTGAATAGTATCCATCACTTGTGTCATCTTCTTCCTCCTCGGAGTCTTCATCTTGATCTTCATCCATGTCATCACATTCACCTTCATCAGCTTCTTGTTCCTGAAGATTCTGAAGCCTCCACCTGAACATGTCTTGCATTAACTCCAATTTTGAGTCTATTTCTGTGTTGGTACAAGTGGCGTTATACAATTCTTCCATGAAGCCCACTCGCTGCTGTCACGGTCCTCGACCCGGTTTGACCCGTATCCGGAGCCGCGGGACAGAAAACCCGTGGTATTTATTTAATTGATTTTAACAGCGGAAGTTTATCATCAGGATCATTTTAAAGCTAAAATTTTTCCCGATTATTTTATTTCACAACTCGGGATAAAACCCCGTTAATTTACAATACTATGATTTCAAGGACAAATCTTTATTTTACAAAACATATTTCTTTATTTTACAATGAGCCACTTTCTTAAGCTTGCAGTGCTCCATAACACCTTTCCTGAATCACAGCAGATCACCTGAAACATGTTTGAAAAAGGTTTTGTCAGCGGGAAATACTGAGTGAATCATTCTATTTAATAAAACAGACTTGTTTGTTATAATTTACAATATTAAGGGTGATTACATTGTTTCTATATCAAACCAATTACCCACGGTATTTGTCACTCGACCGGATCTGTGACTATGGTCATATCCCCCATTGGCTGCCCTAATGGTGACGATTATCAAGTAATGTATACAATACCCCACATACCGGCTGTAATTTGGTGACTACAAAGACTTAATCCCTGTAATTATAACTTTGAAAATAAACATGATTTTGAAAGTAATTTGATAAAAAGAGAATGACTCACATTGCAGATTTAACACGGATAGAGTCTAGTTTATGGATTAGCCTTGTTAACCTAATTTAAATAACAATGCACACAAAACTGGGTTAGTAATCAATACAACATTTACGATAACTCACGAGATCAAACCCTCACAACGAATGACAAAGTGCGATACTTAAACATCCATCGAATTAACGACGAATGACAAAGCATAACCCTAATGTGGGCAGCACTTAAACATCCATTGGATATATTGATCGATCGGACATTGAATCGTATTAGCGATTGAGTTAATACCTGGTATTGGAGCAGCACCCGACTAATTAAAGTTCAGAGCTTTATCAATTCGTTTTTACGAAATGATTTTGACACCAGTGGATTGTGCAAGTGGCGGGCTATTTATAGCTGAAATTTAGACCTCACGCGGCCCGCGTAAAGTCTTAGCTCACCCTTACGCGGCCCGCGTTGCCGCCCAGTCTACGACTAGCTTTGACCAGTCATCAGTAGAGTAGCCAGGTGGTTCGATACGTGGATCCGGATACTTATCCGGTCAACACAAGTTTGACGCGGCCCGCGTAAGATCTGACTTGTCTTTTACGCGGCCCGCCTGAAACCTAGAATTTTGTTTTTCTTGCTTTTTAATGTAGGATAAGGTTTCAGGGGTCCGGGTTTATACTTATGGGTATTTTTAAGGTAGTTTTGAGAGTCCTTACATTCTCCCCACCTTATTTAGAATCTCGTCCTCGAGATTCACTGGAATAATTGAGGATACTTTCGCTTCATTTCTGATTCCAGCTCCCAAGTGTATTCAGGTCCTCTCTTTGAATCCCACTTGACTTTAACTAGCACTAGTCGTTTGTGCTTGAGAAACTTTACTTTTCTGTCTTCTATCTGAAGAGGTTTCTCTACAAATTTTAACTTTTCATTTACCTCTATATCTTGGAGAGGTACTACTAAAGATTCGTCTGATAGACATTTCTTGAGATTGGATACATGAAATACATCATGTACTCCAGCTAATTCTTTTGGTAGTTGTAAACGATAAGCAACTGGTCCTATACGTTGGATCACTAAAAATGGTCCTACGTATCTGGGACTTAGCTTTCCTTTCTTACCGAATCTAATAACTCCTTTCCAAGGAGAAACTTTCAACAATACTCTGTCTCCAACTTGGAATTCTAACGGCTTGCATCTATTGTCTGCATAACTTTTCTGGCGATCTCGATCTGTCTTCAGCCTTTCCTTGATTTGAGTAATCTTGTCGGTCGTCTCTTGCACTATTTCAGGACCTGACAATTGACTTTCTCCTATTTCTGCCCAACAAACTGGAGTTCTGCATTTTCTTCCATACAATGCTTCGAATGGGGCAGTTTCAATACTTGAATGATAACTATTGTTATAGGAGAATTCGATCAGAGGTAAGTGATAGTCCCAATTTCCACCAAAATCTATTACACATGCTCGGAGCATGTCTTCTAGAGTTTGGATTGTCCTTTCACTTTGCCCGTCTGTTTGGGGATGATATGCAGTGCTGAGGTTTAGTCGAGTTCCCATGGCTTTCTGGAAACTTGTCCAGAAATGAGAAGTAAAACGACTATCCCTATCCGAAACAATGGAGAGTGGAACTCCATGTAAGGATACAACTTCATCTACATACAACTTTGCGAGTCTTTCCATGCTAAAGGTTTCTTTCATAGGTAGAAAGTGAGCAGATTTGGTTAATCGATCCACAATTACCCAAATCGCATCATTACCTTTTCTGGTTTTGGGTAACTTAGTAACAAAATCCATTGTTATGAGTTCCCATTTCCATACTGGCATTTCTAACTGTTGTAGTAAGCCTGATGGTTTCTGATGTTCTGCCTTAACTTGTGAACAAGTAAGACACTTAGAAACATATTTAGCTATATCCTTCTTCATGCCTATCCACCAGAAATTATTTCTTAAATCTTGGTACATTTTATTGTTTCCAGGGTGTATGGTATACCTAGATTTATGAGCTTCCTCTAAGATCTTATTTCTTAATTCTCCCTGCTTCGGTACCCAAATCCTTTTCTTATGGAATCTCCAAATTCCATCAGCTCCTTGTTCTAATTCTTTTATTCTTCCTTTCATTCCTTCAGCATCTTCTTTGATTGCTGTTTCCTGAACATTCTTTATTTGTTCCATTAAATCTAACTGTAGATTTAATCTGAGAGCACGAACCCGTCGTTGCTTTTCATGATACTTACGACTTAAGGCATCTGTAACTACATTTGCCTTTCCTTCGTGATACTGAATATCACAGTCGTAGTCACTTAAAATTTCCATCCACCTTCTTTGCCTCATGTTTAACTCTTTTTGCCCAAAAATATATCTTAAACTTTTATGATCTGTATAGACAGTAAATTTACTTCCGTACAGATAATGTCTCCAAATCTTAAGGGCAAAAATTACGGCTCCTAATTCTAAATCATGAGTCGTATAATTTTCTTCGTGCTTTTTCAATTGCCTTGAAGCATACGCAATTACTTTCTTGCGTTGCATTAGCACACATCCTAATCCTAGTTTTGAAGCATCACAGTAAACTTCAAAATCTTCAGTCCCTTCCGGTAAAGCTAGGATTGGAGCATTTGTTAATTTCTGCTTCAATATTCTAAAGGCTTCTTCTTGTTTAGGTCCCCATTCAAACTTAACTGCTTTATAGGTTAGCTTAGTTAATGGTACAACTATTTTGGAAAAATCCTTAATAAACCGTCTATAATATCCAGCTAAACCTATAAAACTTCTAATTTCCATTGCGGTTTGTGGAACCTTCCAATTGGTAATTGCCTCTATCTTAGCAGGATCTACATGAATCCCTTCGTGATTCACCATGTGTCCTAAAAATTGCACTTCCTTTAGCCAAAATTCACACTTCGAGAATTTGGCATAAAGCTTTTCTTTTCTTAACAAAGTTAAGAGTATATGCAAGTGCTGACAATGTTCGTCCTGACTTTTTGAATAAATAAGTATATCGTCTATGAAAACAATTACAAATTTATCCAAGTACGGTTTACAGATCCTATTCATCATGTCCATGAATGCTGCAGGTGCATTCGTTAACCCGAATGGCATGACTGTAAACTCGTAATGACCATACCTAGTTCTGAAAGCAGTTTTAGGTATGTCTTCTTCTTGTACCTTCAATTGATGATATCCAGAGCGTAAGTCGATCTTAGAGAAATATTTAGCTCCCTGGAGTTGATCGAAAAGATCATCAATCCTAGGTAATGGGTATCGATTCTTAATAGTAACCTTATTCAATTCTCTATAATCAATACACATTCTCATCGAACCATCTTTCTTCTTTACAAACAACACTGGAGCTCCCCAAGGGGATGAACTAGGTTGTATGAATCCTTTACTTAGTAATTCATCTAATTGTGTTTTTAATTCTAACATTTCGGTAGGAGCTAACCGATAAGGTGCCTTAGCTATCGGTGTAGTTCCAGGAATTAGATGAATCCTAAATTCTACTTCCCTGGCTGGTGGTAATCCTGGTAACTCTTCTGGAAATATATCTGAGTATTCTGAGACTACAGGAATTTCCTTAAGTTCTTTTCCCTTAGTATTAATGATTACTGAAATCATATATACTATGCCTTCCTTTCGTTCATAACTAGCAATTTTCATTACTGATATGAACTTCATGGGTTTACGTGGTTTATCTCCTGTAATCATGATTACTTTTCCAGTAGGTGCCTGAATTTCTATAGAATTCTTATCACAAAGAATTCGAGCATGGTTGGCTATCAACCAATCCATTCCTAACACAACATCGAATTCAGCTAATTTCATAGGTAATAGATTTGCAGAAAATTTATGACCTGAAAGTTCTATTTCTACTTTTTGCAAAACCTGATCTATTTTAACTGAATTCCCATCTACGGTTTCGACTGTAAAAATCTGCCTAATGTTGGTTAAAGGTAACTTAAGAGCTTGACAGAATAAAGTATTAATAAAACTTTGGTTTGCACCAGAGTCAAATAATACTTTTGCGTATACGTTGTGAACTAGGAACGTACCAGCTATCACATCTGGAATGAGTTCTGCTTCTTGAGTGGTTAGCTGGAATGCTCTGACATTCTTCTTAGTAGCTCCGTCGGTCGCCTTGGTTTTGTTGTCTGTAGGTTTGACCAATTTAGGACATTCTGTTTTGAAATGTCCGGCTTCTCCACAATTATAACAAATTGTGGATTTCTTCCTGCAGTTTTCTTCACGATGTCCTACAGTTTTGCAAAAATTGCAGGTTATATCGCATCTTCCATAATGTTTCTTTTTGCATTTCCTGTAGTATGATGGAGTTGGAGATTGCCCTAATCCTCTTCTCTTGAAGCTGTTATTATTACCCGTACGAAATCCTTGGGTAATTTTCTGAGTCAGTTCCTTCTTCCTGTTTTCATCTTGCGTGCGTACCAGTTCGTCAGTTAAGGTATTGGCTAATTCCACAGCATCGTCAATCGTACGAGGTCTCGCAGCCTTAACAATGTTGCGGATTTCGCTAATTAATCCCCAAATGTAGCGAGAAATGAGTACCGGTTCTGGCGAAGCCAGTGTTGGTACCACTCTAGCATATTCGAAGAATGTCGAAGTATACCCTCGACAGTCCACATTCACCATCCGATGGTTTAGGAACTTATTTGTCATTTGATCTTTTTCATACTCGGGGCAGAATTTTCTTTCTACAAGATTCTTAAATTCTTCCCATTTCATGGCATATGCCTCAATCCTTCTTTTAGCTTGTAACACAGTGTTCCACCATTCTAACGCCCCTTCTTTAAAAAGATTGGAAGCATACATAACTTGATCTTCCTCAACACATTTACTTATAGCAATTACTGCCTCAGTTTTCTCTAACCAACGTAATGCTGCAATAGCCCCTTCGTTACCTGCAAACTCAGTTGGTTTACAAGCAAGGAATTCTTTGTAAGTGCAACCAGGTGTTGCAGCTTTCATTTTCTTGAAAATTGGGGCTTGCAGATCATTATTGTTATTAACATGATTTCCGCTTTCGTTATACTGTTACTAAAATTGTCGCCTTAAGTACGTTTACTAGGAATGATTGATTGAGGTTTAACAAGTTTTTGAACAGCAGCAACAGTTGCTGGAATAGCATTGGCTATTCCTTGTGCAACAATATCCTCTATATCTTGCCTATTTAACAATTGTTCTTCCTGAATTGGCTAAGATTGATTTACTTCATTTACTGGTTCATTACCAATGTTTTCCATCTGATAATTAATTTATAGATAAATAATTAGTATAAAAGAAATAATCCAATGTCACAATTAATTGCACATAATCACGAAAACGAATATACAAACAAAATTGTAAATTTTCTAAAATTCCATTTGTTTTATAGATTATATCATGCCTCTATATACAACTGTTTTATTATTTCTTTTACACATACTGATTTTTATTAATATTACTATTACACAATCATAGTCTTACTACCCACTTCTCTCTCGTCACTTGTTTTTTTCTAAAAACGAAGCTCCCTTTCATCATATTTCCAGACAATTTGTCCTCCTATCTCTCGGATCCTATTCCCAGCATCCATCAGCTCTTCACCAAAATGGCGAAGTTCAGCCATATTCTCGTTACTCATCGGTGTATTTGGTAGGGGTTCTGGATCGAATTGTGGGAGAAAGGAATAAGGACTGTTGACAATATTTTGGAATTGCCAATCATTTGTCCACCATTCATCCATTCCTAAAGGTTGGGTATGGATTATAGGTTCTGAAATTGCTGGTTCAAGATTTATAGGGATTTGGGTCTCAATAGGACGAGTAAAAACATTTATATTGACAGGCTGAATAGTATCACAGCTTGCCAATATAAAATCTATTTCCTCCTGAAATGTCATTTCCTGGTTTCGTTTAGAACTTTCTCCAATTTCCATCTGAGTTTGTCTAGTACCTTTTCCAACCTCAGTTTCTATTTCCTTAGAGTATTCCTCAAATTGTATTCCCATTTGCCTAGATTCTTCCCTGACTTCAGTCTCCAATTCCGGCTGTCTAGAACTTTCCCTAGTTTCAATTTCTTTTCCTTTTTCTAAGGGATTATTTATTTTAGGAAGTCTCTTAGCTGGCTTTTTCCTACGTAGACGACTTCCCCACACGTATCTCCTTCTTTTCTTTGGTTTTGGCTTCTCCAAAGGTGGAGCGTTGAATTCTATTGGTTGTTCCACATCAGGAAAGTACCCAGTAAACTCTTTGGAAACTTCTATGTTTACGGGGTAGAGGTTGAGATTCTCCAGGGCTCCAGATAACTCATTCATGCTGTTTAAAATAAATTAAAAATTTTATAACAACTTTCAAAATAACCTTCACATATTATTGCATACCATATGACTACAAAACAACTGAAATTTAAAACACACTATGTTTTATTGTAAATTTATTTATTTACTGGATGGATTTTCTAGCTTGTAGGTGATATGGTTTGCTAAAACTGAAACAAATTATTTAAAGATCTGCATTAACTGCTACTGTAGCTAACATATAAAGATCTGCCCATTTTTCGTCTAACTTGTCTTCCCAAGGTGATTTACTGAGTAATTCTTGGGTTTCCTTTTTAACTTTCTTTTCTTGGGATTTCCTAAATTTTTCCTGACTTTTTCTAATAATTAAGCTTCTTTTATCAGGAGAAGTGGTTCCTCGTATTGGGCTTTTCGAACTAATATTCCTTCTTCAGGAGTTTGGGATGAACTTCCTTTTTCATTTGATAACCTATCTAATTTAAGATAGATGTTTGAAAGCTTTTGCTTACCCATACTGTAACTAACAAATAGTCAGTTAATAAAACACATAATCACATAATAGTAATCAGGAAAAATTAAGTATTTCTAAATATTTAATTAGCTTAACTCAGTGGCTCTGATACCACATTTTTCTGTTACGGCCCTCGACCTGGTTTGACCCGTATCAGGAGCCGCGGGACAGAAAACCCGTGGTATTTATTTAATTGATTTTAACAGCGGAAGTTTATCATCAGGATCGTTTTAAAGCTAAAATTTTTCCCAATTATTTTATTTCACAACTCGGGATAAAACCCCGTTAATTTACAATACTATGATTTCAAGGAGAAATCTTTATTTTACAAAACATATTTCTTTATTTTACAATGAGCCACTTTCTTAAGCTTGCAGTGCTCCATAGCACCTTTCCTGAATCACAACAGATCACCTGAAACATGTTTGAAAAAGGTTTTGTCAGCGGGAAATACTGAGTGAATCATTCTATTTAATAAAACAGACTTGTTTGTTATAATTTACAGTATTAAGGGTGATTACATTGTTTCTATATCAAACCAACTACCCACGGTATTTGTCACTCGACCGGATCTGTGACTATGGTCATATCCCCCATTGGCTGCCCCAATGGTGACGATTATCAAGTAATGTATACCATACCCCACATACCGGCTGTAATTTGGTGACTACAAAGACTTAATCCCTGTAATTATAACTTTGAAAATAAACATGATTTTGAAAGTAATTTGATAAAAAGAGAATGACTCACATTGCAGATTTAACACGAATAGAGTCTAGTTTATGGATTAGCCTTGTTAACCTTATTTAAATAACAATGCACACAAAACTGGGTTAGTAATCAATACAGCATTTACGATAACTCACGAGATCAAACCCTCACAATGAATGACAAAATGCGATACTTAAACATCCATCGAATTAACGACGAATGACAAAGCATAACCCTAATGTGGGCAGCACTTAAACCTCCATTGGATATATTGATCGATCGGACATTGAATCGTATCAGCGATTGAGTTAATACCCGGTATTGGAGCGCACCCGACTAATTAAAGTTGTATTTTTGAGTTCAGAGCTTTATTAATTCGTTTTTACGAAAAGATTTTGACACCAGTGGATTGTGCAAGTGACGGGCTATTTATAGCTGAAATTTAGACCTCACGCGGCCCGCGTAAAGTCTTAGCTCACCCTTACGCGGCCCTCGTTGCCGCCCAGTCTACGACTAGCTTTGACCAGTCATCAGTAGAGTAGCCAGGTGGTTCGATACGTGGATCCGGATACTTATCCGGTCAACACAAGTTTGACGCGGCCCGCGTAAGATCTGACTTGTCTTTTACGCGGCCCGCCTAAAACATAGAATTTTGTTTTTCTTGCTTTTTAATGTAGGATAAGGTTTCCGGGGTCCGGGTTTATACTTATGGGTATTTTTAAGGTAGTTTTGAGAGTCCTTACAGCTGCTTTGTCATGATGTTCTCTAGCCAGTAGACTTCCTGCTCTCCGCTGTCGTATGTAACCGACACCATGTCTGTTTCATCATCAAAATGCCATGATCTCATGACAGGGTCTGGCTTCATATCTCCTTTGATTGGTCCAAATTTGCTGGTTAATGCTTTCATAAGCATATGCGTTTCATGGCATTCGTTGTCTAGAGCGACGGCAATGGATAAGATTTGCCTCTGTATCTCTTCTTCCATTCTCAGAATTGCCTTGACCGTCTTAACATACACCCTCCTTCTGTTGTCAAAATGGAGGACGTATCGGCTGATTCCCAGAGTGTATCTCACGAAACGATTGTTGCCATTTTTGGCGTTTTGTTTAAGTTGGCGTTTTTGTTTAAAAATGTTTCTTTTTTTTTTTTGCAGAAAATGGATAGATTGATGTGATTATGGAAGCTATGTTTTTCGTTTGTTTATATAATGATGTTTTTTGGCGCGTAATTTAAGAGAGAATTTCTTCTAATAAATGTTAATAACTGAAATTCAATTATTTTGTGTTGTTTCATCTTCCTGTAATATTCAACGCTTTTTATTTTTAATTTTTGGCGTTTTGTTTTTAATGGCGTTTTATTTTTTTATGGAGTTTATCATTTGATGTCGTTTTGAATATGAGGGGTAAAAGACCCTTTTACCCTTAATGAAGCTCGCCCCACCTAATAATATTGATGTTATTTACGAAAACGCCACCACGCAATCTAGTTCATGGATTATTTTGATCGGACGAACCATAATCGTTCTCACTGTTCTCACACTTTTCACCGTTTTCTCTAAATCCTGACCCATATGCATGTATAGTAATATCAACTAACTCATATAATAAATATTAAACATAAGGTTTGAGTTGTTTGACCCATGTTTCAGTATATATACTATTCTTAAATTAATTGGTAGATACGATTTATATGTAAATAGAATGTAATCTAATACTAATAAAAGAATAAAGTTAATGCCACATGACATACCCTCTTTAAATTTATCTTAACTAGAATTAAGCACCCCCGTGTTGCGGCGGGGGCCTAAAACTATGCCAAATAACATCTATGCCACACCGCTGGTAGCGACCACCAACACTGAATTTGCAGCGTGTTAATGTGAAGAAATAAGATTGAAACATATAACGTATAAAAAATAACTATGTCGATTTAGGACACACGTGTCGCGATAAACTTGTTAAACGAAAAAATAGATGCAAAAACGTTGAACCACACACGTACGTTGCGCCGTGTTAACTCGCAAATATAACGTAGAAAAAAATAACTAAGTCAATGTAGGATCCGCCCATTGCGGCGAACTTGCCAAAGGGGGGAATAGACACGTTGCGACATACCTGTCAAATATGAAAAAATAGATCAAAAGCGTTGAACCACACACGCACTTTGCGACATATTAACTCGTAAAATTTAGAACGAAACGTAAAACGAAAAACTTGCGAAAGATAAAAAGTATGGGGGATGAAAGTTGTAAATAAAAAATTTTGGGTTAAATTACAAAAGATGAAAAGTTTTAGGCTAAAGCAAACATATTAAAAATGTTAAAATACAAAACATGAAAACTTTTAGGTTAAAAGTGAAAAATCATAATTTTTTTTTGAAAAATTCCCTATGCTTAGGGTACAACAACACAATACAATAATGTGTTGCTAATTTATATTATGGAAATGACATGTGGCATTCTTTCCTTTATTATTATTATTATTATTATTATTATATCATATTAATATAGAATTTATTAATCTATACATAACTATATATAAATACGTAATACATAAAACTATTTATCTTATATTATTGTAGTATTTTAGTTAATATGTGACATAAAGTTTTTATTTTTTAATCATTACGGATCAAACCAAATTAGGTTTTATACTTGTACACCTAGATTGTTTAATCTAACATAATAATTTGTTTTCGAATAACTAAACATAGGTATCTCTGTATTTAGCAATATTATTATTTTATTAATAATATATTAGATTACTATCCAATTTTTATTATTAATATATAACACATGTCATGTCTGATACAAAAAATACTCTACTGGAACATAACTCTGTATTTGACAAATTTTATACCGCCACGTCGATAAATCTACAAAAATGAATATGGTATATAGTTTAAAATTTAAATTATATTTTAATTTTTTTTAATTTAATATCAACAATGATTAAAAACTTCTTAAGTTTACATTTGACCGATGATATAAATTAACGGTGTGAGTTTTATTTGGATTTAAAAAACAATAAATGCCTCTCATTTAACTTTAACTGACCTTTTTTGATGAAGTTAATGGGCTGAATAAAAATGACAAAAAAAAAAAAAAAAATACAAACCTTAGGGACAGATGAGAAAAATTGTTATTGTTATTATTATTTATTTGTAATTATTAAATTATTATAATTATAAATTATTATTATCTAAGTCACTAAGTAATAGTCTCGTGTATTATATATATATAGGATTAGGTTCAAGAGTGAACACTAGTGTAGCTTGCGAACTAGGTGAACTAATCCTGGCCATACACGTGTGTAGATCAATGGCCAAGATTTGACGTTGAAATACACTAGTGTATTTTACGATCTAATGATGAGATCTTGGTCATACACGTGTGTAGATCAATGGTCAAGATTTGTTCACTCAGTTCACAAATACACTAGTGTTCACTCTAGAACCCCACCCTATATATATATATATATTGTTACTTTGTATGAAGATTACAAACACAGACTTCAAAGCAACTTAAATACATTAATATTAATATACATATAGGGGAAGGTTCATTTGAGAAGAAATTTAATGTGAAAAGAAAAGGAAGAAAGGACATATTAGTGAAATATTATTTCATTTATAACTCATATTATTATTTTCTTTCTCTTTAATTAATTAGTCAACTAATCATTAATTATCCTACATATAATCTACAAAACATACACATATCAACATTTTCCTACATATACCCTACACATTATAGAATTTTATCCTACACAATCGAAATTTATCCTTGACACCTCGAAATATATCCTACGCAACTCGTAATTTATCCTACACAACTAGTAGTTTATTCCACACTTTAAATTATTTTTTTTTAATTTGGAAAAAAGTATATTGATGCGTGTTGTCGTGTATATATTTTTATGTATATTTTTAGCCCTTTTTAACACTTTGGTCAAGTTTTAAATTTATAAAACACGATATTCTACTAACACTAAACACACATATGGGCAAGTGCACCCATCGTGAGCGTAGTATAGTGTTGGTAAGATACCGAGGTCATCCAAGGCCACGAGAGCTATTAATAGCGGTTTATCCTCAACGTCTAATCAAATCAAAAGTTTAGAAAAAGGTTTAAACATGAAAATAAAAACTAAAATGCTGAAAATAAAAATAAAAACAGATAGACAAGATGCATCACTTGGATCCGACTCACCTTTAGTGTAACCTTTGATTATTTTCGCACTTTTGCACTTTTTAAGAGATTATCTTAGTTATTGTAGTAGGCCCCTCTTTTGAAGGTGACGTTATCCTCAACCCAGTAGTTTGAGTTAGCAAGGGTACAATCCTAAAGGGTTGGATTATTGAAAGATAATTAATTAAGTTATTAATGCGTAATGTGGTAGGCCCCTCTTTTGAAGGTGACGTTACCCTCGGCTAAGTAGTTTGAGTTAGCAGAGATACAATCCTAAGTAGCCGGGTTAATATATTAATAGTAGTTTACATATGAGGGGATCAAGAAATTCGGACCCCCACCATCCAACACCAGTGGGTATTGAAGGAGGTCCTACTAAGCTTGACCCAGGTCCTTGCAGGATCTATACACTGAACAAGGCAAGACGCTTACCAAACCATTCCCTTAACCCCCGACCAGGTAGCCAACATATCTCCATATAGACCGTGGAGATATGAATGGTGTAAATCTTTTATTTTATATAGACGGTAAAATAACGCCAAGACACCACGGACAAATGATAAGGAAGTTTCACTTTCAACATAAGAAACTAGTTATTAAAGTCATTAATACATAACAAAATAAAAAGTGCGAAAAGATTAAAAATAAAAAGTATTACACTAAATGCTTGTCTTCACCAAGTGATGTAAGAGACTTAGGCAAACATGGCCTTTGATTGTCAAGAACTCTAACTATCAATCTTGGATCCCGAGACTACTACACACACTCTATGATGGATGATGGTGGTGGATGATGGTGTTGTGGTGGTGGTGGAGTGTGGGTGAAGCGGGAGAGAGGTGGTTTGCCAAGGGATGATTTGCAAGTGAGCCAAGCACCCCCTATTTATAGCCTACACAGAAGCCCGGACACGGCCCCGTGTCCATTGGGCACGGCCCCGTGTCCACCCGTCTTCTCTTTCTTCATTAAATGCAGTTTGTCTGCATTAGTTGACCACGCCCCCGTGTCCGCTGGGCACGGCCCCGTGTGCAGAAGCGTATCTGTACTATCAAGATTTGCTTGGATTCTACGAATCTTTGTGTTGACCACGGCCCCGTGTCCGGTGGACACGCCCCCGTGTTAGGTGATAGAAGTTTCTACAACTTTGTCTTTTCTGCAGACACTTGGGCATGCCCCCGTGCTCATTGAGAACGGGGCGTGTTCAGCCTCCTGTTCTCTTGTTTTTGCTTGGGAAGATGCTGTCGAGGGGTCGGGCATGCCACGTTTATTCCTTTTCTTGTATTATTGTCAGATTTGGCTGCATTTTTGCTTCTTTTGTTCATTTGAGCTCATTTAATCCTGAAAATACAAAAGGAAGACAAAAACACACTTTTTCCAACATTAATACTAAAAAAGGGTTAGTTTTATGCCTCATTTGATGTAATTTATATGTTGCATTTTACACACATCAAATACCCCCACACTTGAATCTTTGCTTGTTCTCAAGCAAAACTCTTTATGATGTGGCTTGCACTCCCAAATGGAATGGGCAGAAGTGAAAGTTTTTTTTTTGGGCTTGTCATAGAGTGTCGGGATTCCATGATCTTTATTGGGCTTTATTTTTATGTTATTTACAATCCTATTCGTCATGATTTATTTAGAACATTTACATAAGAGAAATTATTTATTTGGGCATAACATGCCTCTTTAAAATTCCATTTATATACAAGTTCACATACCTCACGAGAGATCACTCAACACTTAGCCGAAGATGTATTTGTGAAACGCTCGAGACCGGCATGGAACTTACTTTACCATATGCTTGCCAAGCAATCAATCCTCCTCCTTTTTAACTATAAACCTTAGTAGATATCAAGAGGACTTTGGGGAAGGGTTAGGCTTGGGTTAAAGGTAAGTGGTTGGGTTAGTGGTTAGTAGAAAGGGCGAAAGGCGTAAAAAGCGTCGGTTTTCGTAAAACTTATTGTTTTTGTGACTTTTTATTTCAATGAAGCATTATTCAAACAAGCCTTCTTTTAATGAGCTTTGTTTGTTTTTTTGCTAACTTCATTTTTTTTCGAGGAATGTCACATGAAAAACCGAGCTTTGTTACTAAAATAAAGGGATTAAAATGAAAAAGGGTTTTGGTGGGTAAAGGGTGTTTGTTTTGGGTTTAGAAATAAAAAGGTTTAGGCTCAAAGGGGTTAACTAGGGGGATTTTGGGTAGGTGGTAAAAAAGAAAAATAATGGTGTTGAAAGAAAAATGGTTAGTCCTAATGCCTACATCATTTACTTACTTGGGTTTAAGTTGGTAAGGACCGGGAATGTATCATCGTGGCAAGTTCTAGAGTCGTAAGAAACCAAGCGGATATTTACACAAGAAACGAAAAATGAGCATTTAGTTTAAAGATGTGTATTTGTATGCTCAATAAAGGCTCAAAGCTCACTTTTTGTGGGAATTGGTTTCTATGTGATCAAGTATATATAATCAAATTTTAACTAGATTTGTTATGCCTTTTCATAATTTTCTTATATTGGTTCTTTTTATCATGACGCTATCGGTTGTAAATTTATAAAGATAAAACCTTTTTAGAACTTGTTATTCCCAATTTAAACCAAGACAAAAAAAAAAACCGAAAAGTTTTTGAAAAAAAATTGGGGTGTTTAGCGGTTCCAATAGAGTTTTGTGTAAGGCTTGTAGTTAGGACTTGCAAAGTTCAAGGTTTTAGCATCCACCCCCACACTTAAATTACACATTGTCCTCAATGTGTCCCAAAAATAAGTTTTTAGGTTGATTGAATGTGTAAAAGGTGTGAAAAAGCAAAAAAATTATGTTACTGGCATTTGGACACGGCCCCATGCTTGCTGAGCACGACCCCGTGTTCAGAGTGCCAGTAACGAAAACTTACAGAAGCTGAACACGGGGGCGTGTCTAGTGAACACGGCCCCGTGTTTGGTGAAAGTCTGCATAAATTAAACAAACAGAAGATCTGGGCATTGGGCACGGGGACGTGTCGGCTGAGCACGACCCCGTGTGGACAAACTGCAAAGGTGAAAAACAGGTTTCTGGCTTCGGTTTTTGTTGTCCCGACTTTAGTGGCACTAATGTTTAGTGCTATAAGCCTCGCATGTACCTGTTCTACCAATAAATACTACACCAAACCATAACAAGCATCCTAAATTACCATTGTTCAACCACCCATACCACAAAGTTAAAATAAAAAAAATGCAGAAAAGTAAAAAGTGTTAGAGGAAAGTAAATTGTTCAACACGCGGCACGCAGGCCAGAAATTGTTCATAAGATAAGGGGGGTTAACCTGTGAGACCTCCAACCGGCGGATCCTACCTCCACTCCTCCCGCTCAATCCATATCCTCGTCTTCATCATCATCGTCTCCTCCGTGCCCCGCCATGTACTCCCGGATGTTCCCAATGTCATCCTGTATACCGGAGATGTTTCTCTCTATTGCTCTGACCCGGGTGTACGTGTTGCTGGCTAGGTTGTAGGTGTTCCTACTTCCTGGTGCACATGAGGTTTTCCTGCAATAAATCATGTAAACTTTGAAAATTAGGAAAACTGCCTCCTTGAGAGGAGGATTGACCCGGATCACCCTGGGGCTGGTAGTGCTACTGAGGAGGAGGACGGATGTGAGGTGCGTGGAGGACGAGTGCTTCTTGCGGGTTCCATGCATGCCCCTGGACTCTTTGGAAGCTGACCGTCCCATCTTCTGCTTCATAAATCAGGCTCATGGAGCGGCAGATGACCATGTCCACTCTTCCCGACCATGGGCTCTTTTGGAAAGACCTGGGCATGTTCACGAAGTGTTTGAAGAGACGGTATATCCACCCCCCAAAGAAGATAGGAGTCAGGGGAGTAGCGAGCTGGTTCCAATGCATGTTTCGAAGCAGGAGGTACGAAACATCAAGGTTGGTGCAGGTATAAATGCAATGAAGGACCACCAGATCTCGTAACCCTACAACCCCACTGCTGTCGTGCCTTTGGCTAAGAGAGTAAGTGAGGACCCTTTGGATGTAACGGTAAAGAGGGTCTCTCAACAGAGTGCTCTTAGTGCGGCTTGGATTGTAGTTGCCTTATCCTATTTGCGCCCAAGCAGCCTGGCGTTGATTTTCTGGTATTTCACGTAAACCCGCGGTGTTTCTTCATCCCCAGCATCTTCCTCCGCATACATGCCAACTATTGCCCCAAACTATGCTATTGAGATTGAGTACACAGTCCCCACAACAGAATTCTACCCCATCATTATCAAGTGGATCGGCTCTCGTTTTGAAAGTGAATGTGCTGTAGAATTCCAGGTTATATTCAAGGACTGAGCGAAGCCGAGTGCACAGGGCGGCTCTTAGTGGGCTGGTGACTAGGTTGTTAAATCGGTCAAGCTGGTTCACTGCTCCTAGAAGATCCATGCATACTTGTCGTGGGTATTCCTCCGGCCTGGTTCTAAGCACGTCGTATCTTGCTTTAGCATCCAACTCATTTGCATTAAATCGAGTGAATTTCTTGGCCATCTGAAAGAAAACACCAAACAATTAGCAAGAAGCAGTGAAATTTTCGGAGAAAACTGAAAACAGTTGGCTGAACACGGCCCCGTGTTCAGCGGACACGCCCCGAGTTGCCCTAAAATTGGCTGGACACGCCCCCGTGCTCAGCGAGCACAACCCCGTGTCCAGACGTCTGTTTCCCGAAAATCCCATTTTTCGACCCGGTTCCGAAAACTTGAAAATTTTTGGTCCAGTAGGGGCGGTTTTCCTCGAAAATGAAACCCCAAGTGCCGTTTTTCCCAAAACAAACCGTTTACCCTTTCAATTTTATCTTTTTCGGTTAAAAAACAAGGGTTTGGAGTTTTTGTGAGAAATTGGGCAAATCTACAAACAATACAAGTTGATTTACTTCCTATAACATGCATCTACACTAATGCTAACAGATCTTAGTACAAATTTGAGGTTCGATCCGGATGAAGTTCAAGAACCCTAAATTTGTCCCCAAATTTTTGATGTTAAACTACATGCAAGTGCTTAATCTAACTACTAATGATGATAGAATCATACCTTGATGTTGTTAGAAGTAGAGGAGATGTCGAAATCTTGCAGAAAAATCGCCTGAACCAGAGAGTTTTTGGGGAAACGGGGCGTGTGGAATGAAGAAACTGATTTGAAAAAAGGGGTTTTATCCCGACAGTTGCGCGGACACGGCCCTGTGGGCGGGCAAAAAAATATTTTTTTAGTGCTCGTGTGAGTGCCCTGTTTCCCAAAGCTTGGTTAGAAGACTCACTGATTTAGATGTCACTCTGCTTATTCGTAACTTACCAGGTATGATGTTGATGCTTTCATTCTTCGACCGTTTGAAGCGAGATTTCTTCTTACTCATCCTCAATGAATCCTTGATAGATCTTCAGCCGTTGGCTATTGACTTTGAATGGAATTCCATTCTGAGATTTAATTTCTACTGCACCGTGTGGAAAAACATGGGTAATGGAAAAAGTACCTGACCACCTAGACTTTAGTTTACCAGGAAATAATCGAAGTCGTGAATTAAACAATAGAACTTGATCTCCTACCCGAAATTCACTTGGTTTAATTTGTTTATCATGCAAATTTTTCATTCTTTCCTTATAAATTTCGGAGTTGGAGTATGCATAATTCCTTAATTCGTCTAATTCATTTAATTGGCAGAATCAATTTTTACCGGCGATTTCTAAGTCCAAGTTTACGTTTTTAATTGCCCAACAGGCTTTGTGTGCTATTTCTACTGGCAAATGGCAACTTTTTCCATAGACGAGCTTATATAGGGTTGTACCTATTGTTGTTTTATACGCTGTTCGAAAAGCCCATAAAGCATCATCTAATTTGTCGGCCCATTCTTTTTTATTTAACCCTACGGTTTTTTCGAGTATTCATTTTAAACCTCTATTAGTCACTTCGGCTTGTCCGTTTGTTTGAGGGTGATATGCCGTTGAGACCCGGTGATAGACTCCATACCTTGTTAAAAAAATTTCGAGTTGATGGTTACAAAAATGAGTACCTCTATCACTTATTAATGCTTTTGGTGTGCCAAAACGAGAGAATAAACGTTTCAGAAATCTTACCATGACTTTTCCATCATTCGTTGGAAGTGCCTCGCCCTCAGCCCATTTAGACAAGTAATCGACCGCCATAAGTATATATTTGTTCCCTTTTGATGGTGGGAAAGGTTCCATAAAGTCGAGTCCCCAAAAATCAAAAATTTCACAAACAAGAATGTCATTTTGTGGCATTTCGTTTTTGGAAGAAATATTACCTGATCTTTGGCAAGCGTCACATGTCTTTATAAGACTTTGTGCGTCTTTGTAAATGGTTGGCCAATAAAATCCTTGTAACATCCCTAAAATATAAATTCTTTATTTTAATCCGACGTTGCAGTTAAACGAGATAAACTAACTAGTTATAAGATCTAACCCAGTTAGATAAGAGCCAAGAAATACCAAGTTAGAGTGTTAAAACAATTAAACTATAAACCTCATGAAAGTAGGAGGGTTAATTGTGCACATTGTGAAACAAGATTCATTAAAACAAAAATAAAATAAAAATCCAACACATACTAGTGTATGTGTGGATCGACTAGAACACAGGGAGCGCGACCAGGGTTCTCCCACCAACCCTAACTTGCACAAAATTCACAAATTGAAGGCTCAAATCCATTCCAAAACGAAATCTGAGCTTAGATTGGTGATCCCCATTGCAAGGAGATCATAAGGTATGTAAATTTTGTAGAAAATTTCCATCTAAATTTCTGGATGAACTTAGAGAATTCGAATTAGATGGTTGCATGTTCGTTATATGATGAAATAGGAACATTGTAGTGTCTAGGAGTAAACCCTAGACAAGCATATGATGAAATTAGGTCTAAATCTTGTGAATTCATGATTACCATTGAAGGTGAGAAGTGTGATGATGCTAAATTCGAGTAATGTGATGTTTTTAGGGTTTTTGATGGCTAAAAATAGTGCTATAATGTCATAAACATGTTTTGATTGAAAGCTGAATTCAAACAGCTTCTGATCAGAATTTACAGCCGACTTGTATTGGCTGTAACATCGACAAAGCGTGTGTTTCTTGAGTCTAAAATGTAATTCCAGGAAATATCTTTAAAACCCCACTGGAATCGCATTTTTTCGACGAAAATTGAGCGTTTTATGAATTTTTTCGTATCAAAGGTTCAAGCTGCGTTTTCTGGCAGAATTTGCAGCCCATTACGAATGTCATAACTTAATTTAGGAATTGAGTTATGATCTCAAATTCTTACTGTAGAAAGTTTTAAGTGACTAAAAGAATCGCCAATTGGAATTTCGTCAATCGGATAAACGAGGAATTTTTAATGAATTTTTCCGTAAGCTGCAGTCAGAAGTGACGAATCTGATTGCAGCTTAGTAGATGAATTTTTACGAATTTTTGGTAAAGAGTTAGATCTTGAAATTTTAACACAAGGCCTAACCCTCCGAGAGGTACGCCACATAAAAAAGCATAATTTTTTAAGACTTGTAAACAGGTTAAACATGTCACCAAAAACAGCCTATTTTCAGTGATACGAAACTTGATTGTTGTTGTTATAAATTATGCCCACAATGTTCATATGTTGAAATTATGAATCAAACGCGTAATTTCCTAGTTCGACTAATTACGTGTGATGTGGGGTAATACAAATTTTAATTATGAAGTTGATTTAGCTTATATGCACATATCATATAATTAAGGGTAGTTAACTTTTGAAAAGTTAAACTAACCATGGACAGAGTCGAATAGTAGTTTTGACATAGAAAATACGTAAGGTGGAATAGTCGTGGTTATAATGACTAATCTAACCACCTTGTGAATTATGATGATAGTTTGACTATTGACAAGCTAGATGGAGGCTTGGGGATGAAGCGGGTCAAACGGAGCAAGTACGAAATGGAAAGCGTAATTTGGATGCGAGGTAAGTAAAAACTTACACCCCTTTTAGTATACATTAGTTGTGTGTATTGAAAATGAATAAGGAAAAGTTAGTAAAAAAGTTATAATGTTCCGACGCAAATAATATGATTCGGAACTAGTGCAATGTGAGAAATCATAAACAATGGCAAAAAGGGTAAATTGGTAAATTAGTCATGTGACGATGAACTAATAAGAAATTTTGAAACACTACGTTATGGTGTAAACCGGAATGGGTAAAAGGGCGAGATGGTAACTAGATAACATCTCATAATGGAAAATGGTCGTTCGGACTAAACGGGTCAAATGACATTGGCAAGATCATTTGACAATATTAATTGATGATCGCTTGTTGAGTTTTGTGATTACAGGAAATATCATACGGTTCGCGTTGGTATTAATTAGAAATTAATAGTGAAAGATATTTAAACGGGTCAATCCTATGACTCGAGCCAGGTACGCATATTTAGAATTATTGTTAAAAGCGATATTCTTGGTCAAATATTAGCGAAAGTCCTTCGTCGTAAAATGAAGGACTAAAATTGACCAAAAAGCCCTTGATGGGAAAACCGGGCAAACGACCCTTAGAGGTTGTTTAGGAATTAGTATTAAGATTACGAAGTAAAAGTAGATACTTTAATGTAGTAAAATGATGGGTGAAAGGAGAGTGAAATTTAAAGTAAATGGTAAATCCATCTAACAGGTCAAAATGAAGTTTTACGCATAACTCAACCTTTGGTGGTATAATGTATAAAAGTTTTAGACTCACGAGTTAATGGTTTTGAGATAATAAATATCTCCAAAATTTATAATGATTAGACGAAAGTGGTATAAGGAATCAAGAAACAGGTCAAAAGTGTTAAAAACGGATTTCAAACCGAGAGCTTGAAATCTGAATTTTTGAACTAGTGGAATGTCAGGTTTTAACTCCATAAGATGGAGAATTAAATTTCGAACGCATACGAAAAAGAATCGTCTGAAACGGACTAGTAGATAAAAAGTTATGGCCGTTTAAAGTTCGATTTTTGTTGAATAATTGAGCTGGGCAGAAAATGCAGGTTCAGAAACGGACCTGCTGGAAATTAGGCTCCCTCGCGACACGCGACAGGGTCCCTCAATTGGGGCGCGACACGCCACAGGTGTCGCGACTCGCGACAGATTAAAGGTTGCCTTCCGCGACACGCGGGAGGCATGATTTTGGAAATTTTATTTTGATTATCATTATTTGATATTGGAACTTATTTATACATGTTTATAAGCTGTCAAAACTAACTTTTAAGTTGGTTTTGATCATAGGTGAGTATAGCAAGCATCCGGAAGACGATCAAGCAATCAAGTGAACCGAACACATGTCAAATGAAGCTTCCGCAATGACTTTATGTTGTTTTTGTTTTAAGTGAACTATGTAAACACTTGGAACCAGTGGCGGACCCAGGAACTTTTTCCTGGGGGTGCGGAATATTTTCAAAGATTTTAGGCCTCTAACTGTATAAAAATATCGATTCATAGCGGGTCTGGTCGGATCATGTAAGACAAAAGAACATCAAACTAAAATTTATAAATCATCAAAAACGCGTCAAACGTCATTACAAATTACAAACGTATTTAAAATTGTGCCCTACAGGGTTTTTTTTTTAAATATATCCAAAATATCATCTAAAGACACTAAGCACGCCATAAGTTTGTCACATTCTTACTCATTGTTCCTAACACATATAATTTGCTCCATAAGTTCATAAAACAACACTAAACACTTAAACAAAATAAACAATCATGTTCACTAAATAGCCCATAACTTTCAATTATATTTTTAAACATTGAAGCCCTAATATTAAATGTTGATTACTTGTAACTAATCATTTAAACAAACAAAGCTATAAATAAAACAACAAAATCATTTACCTACAAGTCTAGAACAACAAAGAAATAAAAAAAAAATATAAAGAGATTCAATCCTTACACGTCTATATTCTCTCCTAATCATCACATAAAACAAAATAAATGAATAAATAAATAAACCATACTAGTTCTATATTGGAATTCTAACGTAATATGGGTCGCTCCAACCGGAGTTTTGGTTTTTCCGGTAAAAAAAGCCACCAGGTCGTGAGCAGTGGCATCAAGTTGCTGGGAGTTTTTTTTGGGGCGGGATTTGGAAATGGAATTGGAATGGGTGGATGGGTTTGAGTTATTTTATTTAGTTCAATTTTTTAGGTTGGGTTTTGGGTTGTGTTAATAAAAAATGATTGCAGATTGGGCTTTGATTGGATTAAATAATTAAGTGAATAAGTGGTTAATAATTATTTTTTTCTAAGTGGGGCGGTTGAAAATTTTCAAGGGGTGCGGGTGAAAAATTTCAAGGGGTGCGGTCGATATTTCCGGCGAAAAATAACACTCAAAAATATTTTTTCATGGGGTGCGCCCGCCCACCCTTGGCTTAGGGTGGGTACGCCCCTGCTTGGAACTATATTTTGTTTACTTTAAACACGTATGAACTTTGACTTGACAAAGTTTTTAGAAAGTCACATTTTTCATGTAAAATGCGTAATTAAGGTTATAAACATGTTAAATTGAGAAGGATGTTACAGGTTGGTAATCAGAGCTCATGGTTAAAGAATAAAGTGTGTTCGGTTCGAGGCTTGATCGCAAATCCGGTAAGTACATGTATGTTAATAGTTTAGTAGGATTAAAGTGTTGTGAACAACACATAGGGTATCGTGTAATACACGTTACACCAACGAAAATGATTAGTATAGTTAACGAAATCACGTGCAGTAAAAAGCCTTGTAATACAATACGTGCATTTATTAATGTTGAAATTACTAACTTTTGTAAATATTTAGTTGAAGGATACTCGCATCTGAAGATGATGAGAGTTGAACGAATTGTGGATATGACGGTGGAACGGTCCGAGGTATGACAAGCAGAGCATACTCATCAAGGACCTAAATCGCGTGACGATCACGAACAAAGTCAAAGGCAAGGAAAGCCCATTAAGGGAAAGCATTATCAGGTGCACACTTTTAAATATAGTCGCACAAATAGCAATATGCAACAAACATGTAGAGAATAATTGTTGCATATGTAAATTAGAAACTTGAAAAAAAAACCCTGAATAGAATACCTATCCAGGATATTATTTCCAAGGAAAACTAAATAGAGATGTTAATTACATAGGGCGTGATGTGAAAACTATAAAAAAGGTCATGTATGTCATGTGTTAATCGCTTACTCTGGCCAAGTTAGTAATGGCATATGATACCATGAACTTCTTATAGCGGACACATTTACATCCGATGTAGTAACGACAGGGTGAATGGGATGAATTAAAAAGGTACCCAAATAAATCAAATAAGTAAGACGGTTGAAGGTAAACGTAAACTGTCATGGCCCCCGACCCGGTTTGACCCGATTCAGGAGCCGCGGGACAGAAATCCCGTGGTATTTATTTAAATGAGTTTAACAGCGGAAGTTTCTTCAGGATCAATTTAAAAACTGAAATATTTCCCGATTATTTTATTTCACAATTTGGGATAAAACCCGGTAATTTACAATATTGAGATTTCACAAAGAAATCTTTTATTTTACAAAACATGTTTCTTTATATTTTTTTTATACTGAGCCACTTTCTTAAGCTGATAGTGCTTCACGGCACTTTTCCTGGATCACAACAGATCACCTGAAACATGTTTGAAAAAGGTTTTGTCAGCGGGAAATACTGAGTGAATCATTCTATTTAATAAAACGACACATTTGTTATAATTTACAGTATTAAGAGCAATTACAATGTTTCAGATATCAAACCAACTACCCTCGGTATTTGTCACTCGACTCGTTTCTGTGACTATGGTCATATCACCCATTGGCTAACTCGTTGTCCAATGGTGAAGATTATCAAGTAATGTATACAAAACCCCACATACCGGCTGTAATATGGTGATTACAAAGACTTAATCCCCGTAATTATAACTTTGAAAATAAACATGCTTTTATAATTTGATTTTGAAATGGAATCGTAGCAGCGATCGGGTTATTACCCTGAATCGTGGCAGCACTTCGTGATCAGTGTTTGTTTATTGTAGTATTCAGACACTATCTCAACGTATAATTTGATTTTGAACGTCGAACTAACGCACAATTGCATGAAACAGACGAAGCTATTTATACATGAAAAATGTCCCCCTCGCGCCACGCGAGGGGTTCTCATGTTCCTGTCGCGTGGCGCGACAGGCCCTAGTCTACCCTAGGTTTGCTTCGTGTCCCAGTAGCTTGGCTGAGTTGGTTTCGTGTGATTTTAATTTTTTGACAGCAAACTGTGTGGATTTTACCGAGTAGGGTTTACCCCCCCTGAGTTTTAGGGGCCCTAATCCTGATTCCGATTGTTCTGAAAATTTTAGGGTTTGTTCAGAATTACTTGGGTTTCTCAATTAGGGTTTCCTATTGGACAATTTAGTTAAATAAATATGACTTTTGATGAGAGTTGTTACATTCTCCCCACCTTAATAAAAATATCGTCCTCGAGATTTACTGGAATAAGTGAGGATACTTTCGCTTCATTTCTGATTCCAGCTCCCAAGTGTATTCAGTTCCTCTCTTTGAATCCCATCTGATTTTAACTAAAACTAGTCGTTTGTGTTTGAGAAACTTGATCTTTCGATCCTCAATTTGAAGAGGTTTCTCAACAAATTTCAACTTTTCGTTTACCTTTATATCCCGAAGAGGTACTACCAAAGATTCGTCTGATAGACATTTCTTGAGATTGGATACATGAAATACATCATGTACTCCTGCTAATTCTTCTGGTAGTTGTAAACGATAAGCAACTGGTCCTATACGTTGGATTACTGAAAATGGTCCTACGTACCTTGGACTTAGCTTTCCTTTCTTTCCGAATCTGACTACTCCTTTCCAAGGAGAAACTTTCAATAGTACTTTGTCTCCAACTTGGAATTCTAACAGCTTGCATCTATTGTCTGCATAACTCTTCTGGCGATCTCGAGCCGTCTTTAGTCTTTCCTTGATTTGAGTAATCTTATCAGTCGTTTCTTGCAATATTTCAGGACCTGATAATTGACTTTCTCCTATTTCTGCCCAACAGACTGGAGTTCTGCACTTTCTTCCATACAGTGCCTCAAATGGGGCAGTTTCAATACTTGAATGATAACTATTGTTATAGGAGAATTCAATTAATGGTAAATGATCATCCCAATTTCCACCAAAATCTATTACACATGCTCGGAGCATGTCTTCTAGAGTTTGGATCGTCCTTTCACTTTGTCCGTCTGTTTGGGGATGATACGCAGTGCTTAGATTTAATCGGGTTCCCATATCTTGCTGGAAACTTTTCCAGAAATGAGAAGTAAAACGACTATCCCTATCCGAAACAATGGAGAGTGGAACTCCATGTAGGGATACAACTTCATCTACATACAATTTAGCCAGTCTTTCCATGCTAAAGGTTTCTTTCATAGGTAAAAAGTGAGCTGATTTGGTTAATCGATCCACAATTACCCAAATCGCATCATTACCTTTTCTGGTTCTGGGTAACTTAGTAACAAAATCCATTGTTATAAGTTCCCATTTCCATACTGGCATTTCTAGTTGTTGTAGTAACCCGGAAGGTTTCTGATGTTCGGCCTTAACTTGTGAACAAGTGAGACATTTAGAAACATATCTTGCTATATCCTTTTTCATTCCTATCCACCAAAAGTTCTTTCTTTAATCTTGATACATCTTATTGTTTCCTGGGTGCATAGTATACCTAGATTTATGAGCTTCTTCTAAAATCTTAGGTCTTTAGTCTCCCTGCATAGGTACCCAAATTCTACTTTTGTGGAATCTCCAAATTTCATCTGCTCCTTGTTCTAATTCCTTGATTCGTCCTTTCATTCCTTCATCATCATCATCCTTGATTGCTGTAGCTTGAACATTCTTCAATTGTTCCATTAAATCTATTTGTAGATTTAATCTGAGAGCACGAACTCGTCGTTGTTTTTCATAATACTTACGACTTAAAGCATCTGCAACTACATTTGCCTTTCCTTCATGATACTGAATATCACAGTCGTAGTCACTTAGGATTTCCATCCATCTCCTTTGCCTCATGTTTAACTCTTTTTGCCCAAATATATATCTCAAACTTTTGTGGTCTGTGTAGACAGTAAACTTACTTCCGTAAAGATAATGTCTCCAAATCTTAAGGGCAAAAATTACGGCTCCTAATTCTAAATCATGAGTCGTATAGTTTTCTTCGTGCTTTTTCAATTGCGTTGAAGCATATGCAATCACCTTTTTGCGTTGCATAAGCACACATCCATATCCTAGTTTTGAAGCATCACAATATACTTCAAAATTTTCAGTTCCTTCTGGTAAGGCTAAGATTGGTGCTTTTGTTAATTTCTGCTTCAATATTCTAAAGGCTTCTTCTTGCTTAGGTCCCCATTCAAACTTAATGGCATTACAGGTTAACTTAGTTAATGGTACGGCTATCTTGGAAAAATCCTTAATAAACCGACTATAATACCCAGCTAAACCTATAAAACTTCTTATTTCCATTGCTGTTTGTGGAACCATCCATTTGGTAATTGCCTCTATCTTAGCAGGATCTACATGAATACCTGCGTGATTCACCATGTGTCCTAAAAATTGCACTTCCTTTAACCAAAATTCACACTTTGAGAATTTGGCATAAAGCTTTTCTTTTCTTAACAAAGTTAAGAGTGCATGAAGGTGTTCACAATGCTCTGTCTGACTTTTGGAATAAATAAGTATATCGTCTATGAAGACAATTACAAATTTATCCAAAAATGGTTTACAGATCCTATTCATCATGTCCATGAATGCAGCAGGTGCATTCGTTAACCCAAAGGGCATGACTGTAAACTCATAATGACCATACCTAGTTCTGAAAGCAGTTTTAGGTATGTCTTCTTCTTGTACCTTCAATTGATGATATCCGGAGCGTAAATCTATCTTAGAAAAATATCTAGCCCCCTGAAGTTGATCAAACAGATCATCAATCCTAGGTAATGGGTATCGATTCTTAATTGTAACCTTATTCAATTCTCTATAATCGATACACATTCTCATTGAACCATCCTTTTTCTTTACAAACAACACTGGCGCTCCCCAAGGGGATGAGCTAGGTTGTATGAATCCTTTACTTAGTAATTCATCTAATTGCTTTTTCAATTCTAACATTTCTGTGGGTGCTAACCGATAAGGTGCCTTGGCTATCGGTGTAGTTCCTGGAATTAGATGAATCCTAAATTCTACTTCCCTATCTGGAGGTAATCCTGGTAAATCTTCTGGGAATATATCTGGATATTCTGAGACTACAGGAATTTCCTTAAGTTCTTTACCCTTAGTACTAATGATTACTGAAATCATATATACTATTCCTTGTTTTCGTTCATAATTAGCAACTTTCATTACTGATATGAACTTCATGGGCTTTCGTGGTTTATCTCCTGTAATCCTAATTATTTCCCCAGTAGGTGCCTGAATTTCTATGGAATTCTGATCACACAAGATTCGAGCATGGTTGGTTACCAACCAATCCATTCCTAATACAACATCAAATTCAGCTAACTTCATTGACAATAGTTTTGCAGAGAATTTATGTCCTAAAAGTTCTATATTTTCTTCTTGCAAAACTTTATCTATTTTAACTGAATTTCCGTCTGCCGTTTCAACTGTAAAAATCTGCCTAATATTTATAAAACTTTGATTTGCACCAGAGTCAAATAATACTTTGGCGTAAATGTTGTGAACTAAGAACGTACCCGCTATCACATCTGGGATGAGTTCTGCTTCTTGAGTGGTTAGTTGAAATGCCCTAGCATTCTTCTTAATAGTTCCATCGGTCGCCTTGGTTTTGTTGTCTGATGGTTTGATTAATTTAGGACATTCTGGTTTAAAATGTCCTTTTTCTCCACAGTTATAGCAGATCGTTGTTTTCTTTCTGCACTCTTCTTCCCGATGTCCTACCATTTTGCAAAAATTGCAGGTTACATTACATCTTCCATAATGTTTTCTTTTGCAATTCTTGCAGAATGGCATAGTTGAGGATTTTCCCGTTCCTCTTCTGTTGAAGTTGCTATTATTACCCATACGAAATCCTTGGGAAATTTTCTGAGCTAATTCCTTCTTCCTGTTTTCATCTTGGGTGCGTACCAGTTCATCGGTTAGGGTATTAGCTAATTCCACAGCATCGTCAATAGTGCGAGGTCTCGCAGCTTTAACGATATTGCGGATTTCACTAATCAGTCCCCAAATGTAGCGAGAAATGAGTACCGGTTCTGGCGAAGCCAATGTTGGTACCACTCTAGCATATTCAAAGAATGTCGAGGTATAACCGCGACAATCTACCCCCATCATCCGATGATTTAAAAACTTATTTGTCATCTGTTCCTTTTCATACTCAGGACATAATTTTCTTTCTACAAAACCCTTAAATTCTTCCCAAGTCATGGCATAGGCTATCATTCTTCCCTTTGATTGTAACACAGTATTCCACCATTCGAGTGCTCCTTCCTTGAAGAGATTTGATGCATACATGACCTGATCATCTTTAGCACATTTACTTATTGCAATGACTGCTTCGGTTTTCTTTAACCAACGCAGTGATGCAGTTTCTCCTTCATTGCCTGCAAATTCAGTGGGTTTACAAGCAATGAATTCTTTGAAAGTGCAACCAGGCGTTGCAGTTTTCATTTTCTTGGGTAATGGAGCTTGATGTGGTTCCCTATTATGATTAACATGATTATTGCCTCCGTTTACACTATTACTGAAGTTATCTTCAGTAATATGTTTACTAGGGACAATTTGTTGCGGTTCGATTGGATTCTTTATAGCAGCAACGAATGCTGGAATAGCATTGGCTATCCCTTGAGCAACAATATTTTCGATATCTTGTCTAGTCATATATTGATCTCCTGGATGTTGCTCAGACTGATTAACCTCATTTACTGGTTCATTACCAATGTTTGCCATCTGATAATAAATTTTATGTAAATAATTAGTATTCATATAAATATAATACAACAGTTTGCACATAATCATATTAACATGTATAATCAAAATTTATTGATTTCATAAGTTTCATTTCTATATATTATATTATGCCTCGTACACACGATTATCATACAACGTTTTATTGTTAAGTTATTACACATACTGGTTATTATGATTATTTATTAACACATATTCCTGCAAACTCCCATTATCTGGTCAGCTAATTTAAAAACGACACCCCCTTTCGTCATACTTCCAAGTAACTCTTTCTCCCACATCCCTAATACGATTTCCTGCATCAATTAACTCTTCGCCCCAAAGACGAAGTTCAGTCAGATTCTCCGGGCTCATGGTTGGGTATAGTGGAGGTTCTGGGTCAACTTGTGGGAAAAATGTATCAGGGTTGTTTAAAAGATTTTGGTATTGCCAGTCAGTTGTCCACCATTCATCTAATTCTACTGGTAGTGGTTGAGGTTGGACAATAGGATCTGGAATAGCAGGTTCCAGATTGATTGGGATTGGAGCTTCTAGTGGGTAACTAAAAAGATCTTCTTCAGTAAATATAAGGTTTGGATTAGCTGGTTCAAGGTTTCCATCGGCAGGTCCGATGAGGTCACTCGTTACTAACTTATGATCTAACACCTCCCAAGGAGTCATTTTCTGTTTCTGGCTAGAACTTTCTCCGATTTCTCTTTCTGTTTGTTTAAAACTTTTCTCAACTTCTATCTCTACTTGATTAACATTTTCCTCAATTTCTACCCCTTTGTCTTTTGTTTCTTCAGTTTTGGTAATCTTTCTTGTTGCTGGCTTTTTCCTTCGTACACGCCTCCAGCCCACAAATCTGTGTTTCTTCTTGGGTTTAGGTTTTGCCAGTGGTTTGGATTGAAATTCCATGGGTTCTTCTTCATCAGCGAAGTAACCAGTGAATTCCTTGGAAACTTCTATCTTAACGGGATAGAGGTTAAGATTTTCTAAACCTTCTGACATCTCATTCATGCTATTTAGCATATATGCAAAATACATACCAGATGTTAAAATAACAAATTTTTATAGATAACTCATAAATATTATGGCATACATAAAACAACTAACAAGTAGTTTATACTATGATTTACTGTAACTTATTTATTTACTAAATAAGGTTTCTGGAAATAAAAGTGCTCAAACTTTTGAGTATTTAGAGATTTGCATTTTCTGCTACTGTGGCTAGCATATAAAGATTTGCCCATTTCTCATCTAATTTGTCCTCCCAAGGTGATTTATTGATTAAATCCGGGGTTTCTTGTTTAACTTTCTTCTCTCGGTTTTTCCTTATTTCCTCCTGACTTTTCCTAATAATCAAACTTCTTTTATTAGGAGAAAGTGGTTCCTCATAATTTGCCTTTTTCATAAGTATTCCTTCTTCAGGAATTACATAAGGTTTTGTTTGGGATGAACTTCCCTTCTCATTGGTTGACCTATCTAGTTTAAGATAGATGTTTGACAGCTGTTGTTTACCCATACTGTAATTAACAAATAATCAGTTAATAAAACACATAATCACATACTTGGCAATTAGTAAAATTAAGTATTTCTAAATACTTAATAGGCTTAGATCAGTGGTTCTGATACCACCTTATTTCTGTCACGGCCCCCGACCCGGTTTGACCCGATTCAGGAGCCGCGGGACAGAAATCCCGTGGTATTTATTTAAATGAGTTTAACAGCGGAAGTTTCTTCAGGATCAATTTAAAAACTGAAATATTTCCCGATTATTTTATTTCACAATTTGGGATAAAACCCGGTAATTTACAATATTGAGATTTCACAAAGAAATCATTTATTTTACAAAACATGTTTCTTTATTTTTTTTATACTGAGCCACTTTCTTAAGCTGATAGTGCTTCACGGCACTTTTCCTGGATCACAACAGATCACCTGAAACATGTTTGAAAAAGGTTTTGTCAGCGGGAAATACTGAGTGAATCATTCTATTTAATAAAACGACACATTTGTTATAATTTACAGTATTAAGAGCAATTACAATGTTTCAGATATCAAACCAACTACCCTCGGTATTTGTCACTCGACTCGTTTCTGTGACTATGGTTATATCACCCATTGGCTAACTCGTTGTCCAATGGTGAAGATTATCAAGTAATGTATACAAAACCCCACATACCGGCTGTAATATGGTGATTATAAAGTCTTAATCCCCGTAATTATAACTTTGAAAATAAACATGCTTTTATAAACAAATTTGATAAAAAGAGAGAATGTCTCACATTGCAGATTTAACAGAGCTTATTCTACTGATTAGCCTTGATAACCTAGTTTAAATAATCAAGCACACAAACTAGGTTAGTAACTTAATACAGCATTTACGATAACTCACGAGATTCCAACCGTCACAACGAATGACAAAGTGCGATACTTAAACATCCATCGATTTAACGACGAATGACAAAGCAATAACCCTAATGTGGGCAGCACTTAAACATCCATTGGATAGTTTAATCGATCGGACATTGAATCGTAGCAGCGATCGAGTTATTACCCTGAATTGTGGCAGCACTTCGTGATCAGTGTGTGTTTATTGTAGTATTCAGACACTATCTCAACGTATAATTTGATTTTGAACGTCGAACTAACGCACAATTGCATGAAACAGACGAAGCTATTTATACATGAAAAATGTCCCCCTCGCGCCACGCGAGGGGTTCTCATGTTCCTGTCGCGTGGCGCGACAGGCCCTAGTCTACCCTAGGTTTGCTTCGTATCCCAGTAGCTTGGCTGAGTTGGTTTCGTGTGATTTTAAATTTTTGACAGCAAACTGTGTTGATTTTACCGAGTAGGGTTTACCCCCCCTGAGTTTTAGGGGCCCTAATCCTGATTCCGATTGTTCTGAAAATTTTAGGGTTTGTTCAGAATTACTTGGGTTTCTCAATTAGGGTTTCCTATTGGACAATTTAGTTAAATAAATATGACTTTTGAAGAGAGTTGTTACATAAACGCAAATCAGATGACGGAAGCGTATTACGTTAGAATAACGAGCCCGAGAGAAGGGACAAAGATTAAAGTAAATGAAAATACAAACCAACTAATGCGGATGCTAAGGCATAGAGAAAAAAAGTTTGACTGTCGCAAGTGATGAAATTCACACGGACAAGTCAGACGGATTAAATAAAGAATAAAGAACTTGATTAAATAAAAGCAATGGATTTCGCTAAGACGACCAAATAATTTAAAACGAAGTTTAAATACATACCGGGACGGCTACTTTGATAGTAACTTCGATAAGATACCTGATAAATGGGTAGGATTTTGAAAGTATGCGTAAACCACGAGACGGGAACGCGAAATAGAAAGTCAAAGGACTCGGAGTAAGAGTTGTGACTAAAAGACGATGAGAAAGTAGAAATTTTGATAACTACGTTCAACTATTTTAAAGTTGAACGGGTCGAATAGAGAATGAATTAGATGGTTGCATGTTCGTTATATGATGAAATAGAAACATTGTAGTGTGTAGGAGTAAACCCTAGACAAGCATATGATGAAATTAGGTCTAAATCTTGTGAATTTATGATCACCATTGAAGGTGATAAGTGTGATGATGCTAAATTCGAGTAATGTGATGTTTTTAGGGTTTTTGATGGCTAAAAATAGTGCTATAATGTCATAAACATGTTTTGATTGAAAGGTGAATTCAAACAGCTTCTGATCAGAATTTACAGCCGACTTGTATTGTCTGTAACCTGGACAAAACGTGACAAAAACGTGTGTTTCTTGAGTCTAAAATGTAATTCCAGGAAATATCTTTAAAACCCCACTGGAATCGCATTTTTTCGACGAAAATTGAGCGTTTTATGAATTTTTCCGTATCAAAGGTTCAAGCTGCGTTTTCTGGCAGAATTTGCAGCCCATTACGAATGTCATAACTCAATTTAGGAATTGAGTTATGATCTCAAATTCTTACTGTAGAAAGTTTTAAGTGATTAAAAGAATCGCCAATTGTAATTTCGTTAATCGGATAAACGAGGAATTTTTAATGAATTTTTCCGTAAGCTGCAGTCAGAAGTGACGAATCTGATTGCAACTTAGTGGATGAATTTTAACGAATTTTTGGTAAAGAGTTAGATTTTGAAATTTTAACACAAGGCCTAACCTCCGAGAGGTACGCCTCATAAAAAAATCATAATTTTTGAAGACTTGTAAACAGGTTAAACAGGTCACCAAAAAAGCCTATTTTCAGTGATACGAAACTTGATTGTTGATGTTATAAATTATGCCCACAATGTTCATATGTTGAAATTATGAATCAAACGCGTAATTTCCTAGTTCGACTAATTACGTGTGATGTGGGGTAATACAAATTTTAATTATGAAGTCGATTTAGCTTATATGCACATATCATATAATTAAGGGTAGTTAACTTTTGAAAAGTTAAACTAACCATGGACGGAGTCGAATAGTAGTTTTGACATAAAAAATACGTAAGGTGGAATAGTCGTGGTTATAATGACTAATCTAACCACCTTGTGAATTATGATGATAGTTTGACTCTTGATAAGCTAGATGGAGGCTTGGGGATGAAGCGGGTCAAACGGAGCAAGTACGAAAAGGAAAGCGTAATTTGGATGCGAGGTAAGTAAAAGCTTACACCCCTTTTAGTATACATTAGTTGTGTGTATTGAAAATGAATAAGGAAAAGTTAGTAAAAAAGTTATAATGTTCCGACGCAAATAATATGATTCGGAACTAGTGCAATGGTGAGAAATCATAAATAATGGCAAAAAGGGTAAATTGGTAAATTAGTCATGTGACGATGAACTAATAAGAAATTTTGAAACACTACGTTATGGTGTAAACCGGAATGGGTAAAAGGGCGAGATGGTAACTAGATATCATCTCATAATGGAAAATGGTCATTCGGACTAAACGGGTAAAATGACATTGGCAAGATCATTTGACAATATTAATTGATGATCGCTTGTTGAGTTTTGTGATTACAGGAAATATCATACGGTTCACGTTGGTATTAATTAGAAATTAATAGTGAAAGATATTTAAACGGGTCAATCCTATGACTCGAGCCAGGTACGCATATTTAGAATTATTGTTAAAAGCGATATTCTTGGTCAAATATTAGCGAAAGTCATTCGTCGTAAAATGAAGGACTAAAATTGACCAAAAAGCCCTTGATGGGAAAACCGGGCAAACGACCCTTAGAGGTTGTTTAGGAATTAGTATTAAGATTACGAAGTAAAAGTAGATAATTTAATGTAGTAAAATGATGGGTGAAAGGAGAGTGAAATTTAAAGTAAATGGTAAATCCATCTAACAGGTCAAAATGAAGTTTTACGCATAACTCAACCTTTGGTGGTATAATGTATGAAAGTTTTAGACTCACGAGTTAATGGTTTTGAGATAATAAATATCTCCAAAATTTATAATGATTAGACGAAAGTGGTATAAGGAATCAAGAAACGGGTCAAAAGTGTTAAAAAGGGATTTCAAGCCGAGAGCTTGAAATCTGAATTTTTGAACTAGTGGAATGTCAGGTTTTAACTCCATAAGTTGGAGAATTAAATTTTGAACGCATAGGAAAAGGAATCGCCTAAAACGGACTAGTAGATAAAAAGTTATGGCCGTTTAAAGTTCGATTTTTGTTGAATAATTGAGCTGGGAAGTAGTCTCCCTCGCGACACGCGACAGGGTCCCTCAATTGGGGCGCGACACGCGACAGGTGTCGCGACTCACGACAGATTAAAGGTTGCCTTCCGCGACACGCGGGAGGCATGATTTTGGAAATTTTAGTTTGATTATCATTATTTGATATTGGAACTTATTTATACATGTTTATAGGTTGTCCAAACTAACTTTTAAGTTGGTTTTGATCATAGGTGAGTATAGCAAGCATCCGGAAGACGATCAAGCAATCAAGTGAACCGAGCACATGTCAAATGAAGCTTCCGCAATGACTTTATGTTGTTTTTGTTTTAAGTGAACTATGTAAACACTTGGAACTATATTTTTTTTACTTTAAACAAGTATGAACTTTGACTTGACAAAGTTTTTAGAAAGTCACATTTTTCATATAAAATGCGTAATTAAGGTTATAAACATGTTAAATTGAGAATGATGTTACAAGTTGGTAATCAGAGCTCATGGTTAAAGAATAAAGTGTGTTCGGTTCGAGGCTTGATCGCAAATCCGGTAAGTACATGTATGTTAATAGTTTAGTTGGATTAAAGTGTTGTGAACAACACATAGTGTATCGTGTAATACACGTTACACCAACGGAAATGATTAGTATAGTTAACGAAATCACGTGCAGTAAAAAGCCTTGTATTACAATACGTGCATTTATTAATGTTGAAATTACTAACTTTTGTAAATATTTAGTTGAAGGATACTTTCATCTGAAGATGATGAGAGTTGAACGAATTGTGGATATGACGGTGGAACGGTCCGAGGTATGACAAGCAGAGCATACTCATCAAGGACCTAAATCGCGTGACGATCGCGAACAAAGTCAAAGGCAAGGAAAGCCCATTAAGGGCAAGCATTATCAGGTGCACACTTTTAAATATAGTCGCACAAATAGCAATATGCAACAAACATGTAGAGAATAATTGTTGCATATGTAAATTAGAAACTTGAAAAAAAAACCCTGAATAGAATACCTATCCAGGATATTATTTCCAAGGAAAACTAAATAGAGATGTTAATTACATAGGGCGTGATGTGAAAACCATAAAAAAGGTCATGTATGTCATGTGTTAATCGCTTACTCTGGCCAAGTAAGTAGTGGCATATGATACCATGAACTTCTTATAGCGGACACATTTACATCCGATGTAGTAATGACGGGGTGAATGGGATGAATTAAAAAGGTACCCAAATAAATCAAATAAGTAAGACGGTTGAAGGTAAACGTTAACGCAAATCAGATAACGGAAGCGTATTACGTTAGAATAACGAGCCCGAGAGAAGGGACAAAGATTAAAGTAAATGAAAATACAAACCAACTAATGCGGATGCTAAGGCATAGAGAAAAAAGTTTGACTGTCGCAAGTGATGAAATTCACACGGACAGGTCAGACGGATTAAATAAAGAATAAAGAACTTGATTAAATAAAAGCAATGGATTTCGCTAAGACGACCAAATAATTTAAAACGAAGTTTTAATACATACCGGGACGGCTACTTTGATAGTAACTTCGGTAAGATACCCGATAGATGGGTAGGATTTTGAAAGTATGCGTAAACCAAGAGACGGGAACGCGAAATAGAAAGTTAAAGGACTCGGAGTAAGAGTCGTGACTAAAAGACGATGAGAAAGTAGAAATTTTGATAACTACGTTCAACTATTTTAAAGTTGAAGAGGTCGAATAGAGAATGAAGTTTGACGTTCATAAGTGATGAAACCTCACACGAATAAGTCAAACGAGATAAATAATGTATAAAAGCTTGGTAGTGCAAATAAGCGCAAACCAAATAATGGAAGCGCGGGATATTAATGAGCCTATGTGATGGGTCGTAAAGGAATGTAGTATGGAAAATGCAAACCGGTGAAACCGGAAAGCTAAAAACATTAAGATAAAAAGAACCCGAGTAATGGGTTGTAAAGAAATATAAGCATGAACCGGATAACGGTAAACAAAGAACAAACCGAGGTGTAAATGACGGAAAAAGTCATAGAGTCGGAAGAATAATTCGAAAGAAAAAAAATGTAGCCTTAGACTACGGTCAAGGTCAAATGAAATACAAAAGCGATAATAAATGATTCTAAATATAAAAAGGGTACATTGACACCATAAATATATATATACATATACAGTTGAATAAAGACTCAGATAAAAGATGATCTACGAGGTCATCATAACCTACGGGATTAAAAGTAGTGTTAAGGTCAACGAGACCGAGAAGACCCTTGGGTCATAAATAGAAAGAAACGAACGGTTAGGGTCTCACCTTAATAAGGTAAAAAGGGTGAAAATATAAAGAAATAGCCTACGAGGCTAAGAGAAAGAACCTACGGGTCAATAGTATAAAGCGAGGGAACTGGTTATTATTCCCCGTGAAAACCGAGAACGGAAAAGAATAATTTACTGATTGTTAATTTCCTTAATATGAGTAATTGACATAAGTTAAAGATAAAACGTTAAACTAAAATTCAGTTTTAGTAAGAAGTAACGTTTTAACAAATACAAATATTATAAGAGGAATTGGATAGCACTAAAAGAATGGGTGCATGAAGACACGTTCGAAAAGAAGATTTTCGATAATGAAAAGATTATATAAACTTAAACATGACATGATACAATCACGGTCAAGAAAACTAATATGGAATATAACTACGTTATGGACTGAACTACGAAATGGGAAAATAAAAGTTTGTAAGCCCTAAGAAGGCAAAGTGGATGTATACCCGAGCAATGGGGTGTAAGGTAACCAGTGACTAATGAGTCTAAACGCCGAGATAAGTAATCAATAAAGATAAGGGACATAAGATGAATGTAACGGCCCATGAGGCCTTACACATGAAAGACATACGTGTCTATATAAAAAAAATTTCGACCGAAAGAAATGGGTGCGTAGAAAACGAAACTTGGTTCGTTTAATTAAACCAATTAAATACGTAAATAAGGTTTCGAGGATGAAACCCTTTTTAAGGGGGGGGGGGTGGACTTGTAACATTCCTAAAATATAAATTCTTTATTTTAATCCGACGTTGCAGTTAAACGGGATAAACTAACTAGTTATAAGATCTAACCCAGTTAGATAAGAGCCAAGAAATACCAAGTTAGAGTGTTAAAACAATTAAACTATAAACCTCATGAAAGTAGGAGGGTTAATCGTGCACATTGTGAAACAAGATTCATTAAAACAAAAAAAAATAAAAATCCAACACATACTAGTGTATGTGTGGATCGACTAGAACACAGGGAGTGCGACCAGGGTTCTCCCACAAACCCTAACTTGCATAAAATTCACAAATTGAAGGCTCAAATCCATTCCAAAACGAAATCTGAGCTTAGATTGATGTAACACCCCGAAAACGGGCTTGGTAATTAAACTCTGTTAATACTAAAAGACGGGTAACGTACCGTTATTAGTAAAAATAACCCGGCAAATATTTGGATTTAACTAAGAAATCCTAATATTAAATAAAAACGAATCAAAGTTTTAAGTAATTAAGTTTATAAGAGCCTGAGTTAACGGGACTTAAAATAAAACGGGTTATGACTTCCCGAACCCAGTAAGCTAACTAGGAATAATTAACCTAGTTAATAAGTGGGGAATATTGTTAGAAATAAGTAGGTTGTGCCCTACTTAATTAACTAACCAAATTAGAGGGGCCAATGTTGTTAAAAATGAAACTTATATTATTGGTTTTAATAAAAAAACAAAACCAAACATCTCAATTGAGATGTCTGGTCGTACATGGGATGCAGGGGCGACCTGAGCTCCTCACCAAGCCCTAGTTCATCACATATTCCACCAAATTGAGAACTCAAATTCGTTCTAAATCAAGTCTCAAACACAAATTCGTGATCTCCATTGAAAGGGGAGTCATAAGTTTGATCTCGTCAAGCTAAGTGGGAGCTGGAAAGGAATGGATCAAACGGGTCAAGTGCGCAAGGAAAGCTCGAACGGACGCAAACCGTAAGTAAAGCTTACACCTATTTTTTTAGCATACGTATTTATTCTATAGGTGATAAATACAACAATAGATCATGTTCGAATTATGGGTTTCGACACGAAACGAAATGGGTTGTAACGAATAAAAACGTTTAAAACCGTGATTTGTAATAAATATAATTGTTTGGTCGTATAGACCAAATGGGTCAAATGATGGTGATAATATCATATGACCATATCGACTAATGTTGGTTGTTAAGTCATATGTTTACAGGAACGAATAGAAATTTGGATAATTGCGTCATCATAGAATATTGAATTAATAATAGCAAGGCATAAACGGGTCTATTCGTTGACTCGAGCCAGGTACGCTTATATATAGATTTATAGTTAAAAGTGTTTAACTTCCCTTCACGGGTCAAAAGGAGTAGATAGGTAAAACGGGTTAAGAATTCATAAGAAACCCGTAATTTGAACCTTGCACATTAGTAAATTGATATAACGTGATATGCATGATATTTTCAAAAGGGTAATAAACAAGTTTGTTGGATAAATCACGAACGGGTCAAAAGTGTCATAATTGAATTTCAAGCCGAGAGCTTGAAAGTTAAAATTTTGTGAATTTTAGATGTTGGATTTTAACTCCATATGATGGAGGATCAAATTATAATCACGTAGGAAGAAACGGTAGACCCTGTAAAAAAATATATATATATATTTTATTCAGTTTTGCTTCCCAGACTCGTTTAGATACGTTTTAAACCCCGTATGACTAAAGCATTTCATGTTTATGAAATGTAGGTACATTTTGGATGCCGGAAGACGATCAAGCTCAACGAAGAACCGAACACGAATAAGATAAAAGCTTCCGCACGTCGTTTCGTCATAACTTTTAAACGACGAACTCAATTATGTTATGTTGTAATATTTTAAAATTGTAAAGTTTAAACAAACCCGTATTTTTACAAAGTATATGTAGTCATAATTACATGTTGTTTGTCGTATACTTTACAAAAACCATTAAATAATGACAAGGGTGTTACAAGTTGGTATCAGAGCTCATGGTTAAAGAGTAAATTGTGTTCGGTTCGAGGCTTGATCGCAAATCCGGTAAGTACATGTATATTAATGGTTTGGTATGTGTTGAAATGTTGTGAACAACACATAGGGTTATCGTGTGATACACGTTACCTCAATTAAATGATAAATATAGTTGACAAAATTGCGCGCGTTGACGCGTATAGTAGAAAAGCCTTGTATTATAATACGGGCGATTATTGAAGTTGATATTACTAATTCTTGTAAATGTTTTAATTGAAGGACACTCGCATCTGAAGATAGCGAGAGTTTAACAAATTGCGGATATGATGATGGAACGGTCCGAGATGTGACAAGAAGAGCATACTCATCAAGGACCTAAATCGCGTAACGATCGCAAATAAGTAATGGCAAGGAATGCCCGTCGGGGCAAGCATTACCAGGTGCACATTTTAAACTTATAGTACAAACAGTAATATGCAACAAATACATAGTGAATGACAGTTGCATATAGAATATGAAACTTGGAAAACCTGGATAGGTTGCCTATCCAGGATGACGTTTCCAAGAGAAATTCAGTAGAGAATATGTATTATTCACAAATTGTGAATAACAAGACAATAACAGAATTCAGTTTATATAGAAACTTGGACGAGAGTGATCATCCAAGTAAGTAATCTCAATATAAATCCTATTGAGAAAAGTAATGATCACATCAACGAATGTGAATAAATGTTTATAAAAAGGGACAATTTACATGTTCAAGGATAAACGACTAAAACTAATAATTGTTAACTAACAATTAAATAAAGTTTTACCAAATGAAATCATAAATATGGAAATAATTTGAGGAGTTACTTACATGGGACGTGATGTGGTAATTATAATAAGGTCACGCGTACCATGTGTTGATCGCTTACTCTGGCCAAGTAAGTAGTGAACACATGATAGCATGAGCTTCTTATAATGAGCGCAGTTATGTCCGATGTAGTAAGGTCAAGATGAATGAAAATTTAAAGGATCCTTAGGGTCAAGAAATCTTATGGGCATACTCGTATAAATGGTTTTCGCGGGAACCATAAAAACGATGTATGGCGCACATAGAAATAAAAGACCCAAGGAAATTCGTGACATAAGTCATTTTGGACGAAACAACCATAGTAGACGAAAAGGGCATTGTAAAACCAAAGTATAAATGACCCGCGGGGTCATAGAAACAAAGGTATTGCCCACAAAAAAAAAAACAATCAAAAACCATGGTAGACAAAAAGGGCATTGTAAAACCAAAGTATAAATGACCCGCGGGGTCATAGAAACAAAGGTATTGCCCACATGGGAAAAACGATCAAAGTCGTTGACTTTGGTCGTAGTAAAGAAATGATGATGATGATAATCATCATTCATAGTTTATAAGACTGTCAAGGATGGTCAAATAAGGAATAAAGGTTTGGTTGAATAAAAGCGATGGATTTCGCTAAGACAACCAAACAAATTAAAACGAAATCTTAATGTATACCGGAATGCTTGCACTAATAATGACTTCGGTAAAGTACCCGGTTGATGGGTAAGGATTTAAACACATGCGTAAACCGAGAAACGGGAATACGAATTTAAAGTCAAAAGACTCGGATTACGAGTTATGACTATAAAATCTCGTATATAGAAATTGTGAGTAAATATGTCCAACTATTCGAAGTCGAATGGGTTGAATAAAGAATAAAGTTGATTGTTTATAAGTGATGGATTTCACATTAATAGGTCAAACAGGTTGAATACAATATAACGCCGAATGGCACAAATGAGCGCTAGCCAGATACAGGTAGCGTTAAATGAAAGAGAATAATGAGCCCGGTAATGGGATATAACCAAATAAGAATATATGCAAATCAAATAACAGTAAGCGTAAGAAGAACTGACGCATAAATGACGTGAGAAGTCATAAAATCGAAAAATCGTCCGAAAGAAAACAATTATAGCCATGAAACTACAATTAAGGTTAACGGGACCTAAGCTTGAAACCAAATGATTCTTCGAACAAAAACAGGGTGCCTTGACACCAAACATGTATTTTAAGAATGACATGAGTAAGGAGTGATCTACGGGATCAACATAACCTTTAGGGTTATAAACAAATGAAAGATCTATGGGACTAAAACGACCCACGGGTCATGATTAGAAAGAAGTTATAAGGACTTCGCCCTAAAGAGGTGAAAGTCTAATCAAAATAGCCCATAAGGCTAAGTGATAAAAACCTACGGGTTAATTAGATAAAGCGAGGGAATCGGTTGAGAATCCCCGCATAAAACTAAGACTGTAAAAGAATAAATTATGGACTGTCAATATCCTGGTATGGATAATTGACAAAAGTTAAAGAGAAGATCCTAAAACTAAAACTTCGGTTTTAGTAAGAAATAACTTTTTTACAAACATAAATTCTGATAGGAATTTAAATAGTAAGCATGAAAGATACAAGTCTTGACACTGATAGGCGCAAGGCGATATATTCGAACAGTGATATTTTCGAAAATGAAAGGTTGATACAAACTAAACACGATGTGACACGATCACGGTTAGGAAATGTAATGTGAAGTAAAATCACGTTATAACCAAGCGAGCGGTGAAAAGTAACGGGACTAATAAGTCTAGTTAGTAAGACCGGTTAAGGCCAGTAATTCAAATCAATAAAAAAAAATTTGGTTTGCTTGTAAGCGGTGGATACGGTATAACTGAACCGAATAAATAAATCTGAAAACAAAAGAAATTATTGCTAAAAGTGAAATATTTCACTAAAGACCTTTAAACGGGTCAAGGTAACGGATTCACCAAGAGTTCGATAATATATAAAAGCGATGGAAATCGCTAAGTTAACTAAACTAGTAGAAATAACGGAATTACGTTATTTCAAGTTACATTATGTCGTACGATGTACGTAGAGGTTCTGTAACCAAAAAGATATTACCAAAATTTTCTGGTAATACTAACAATTGGTTAAAATATGAATAATGCTTAAGAGATTACTCAGGTCAAACGCATTGAGTTTAGAACTCAATGAACTATGTAAGCAAGGTTTCGAGGACGAAACCTCTTTAAGGGGGGTAGACTTGTAACACCCCGAAAACGGGCTTGGTAATTAAACTCTATTAATACTAAAAGACGGGTAACGTACCGTTATTAGTAAAAATAACCCGGCAAATATTTGGATTTAAATAAGAAATCCTAATATTAAATAAAAACGAATCAAAGTTTTAAGTAAATAAGTTTATAAGAGCCTGAGTTAACGGGACTTAAAATAAAACGGGTTATGACTTCCCGAACCCAGTAAGCTAACTAGGAATAATTAACCTAGTTAATAAGTGGGGAATATTGTTAGAAATAAGTAGGTTGTGCCCTACTTAATTAACTAACCAAATTAGAGGGGCCAATGTTGTTAAAAATGAAACTTATATTATTGGTTTTAATAAAAAAACAAAACCAAACATCTCAATTGAGATGTCTGGTCGTACATGGGATGCAGGGGCGACCTGAGCTCCTCACCAAGCCCAAGTTCATCACATATTCCACCAAATTGAGAGCTCAAATTCGTTCTAAATCAAGTCTCAAATACAAATTCGTGATCTCCATTGAAAGGGGAGTCATAAGTTTGATCTCGTCAAGCTAAGTGGGAGCTGGAAAGGAATGGATCAAACGGGTCAAGTGCGCAAGGAAAGCTCGAACGGACGCAAACCGTAAGTAAAGCTTACACCTATTTTTTTAGCATACGTATTTATTCTATAGGTGATAAATACAACAATAGATCATGTTCGAATTATGGGTTCCGACACGAAACGAAATGGGTTGTAACGAATAAAAACGTTTAAAACCGTGATTTGTAATAAATATAATTGTTTGGTCGTATAGACCAAATGGGTCAAATGATGGTGATAATATCATATGACCATATCGACTAATGTTGGTTGTTAAGTCATATGTTTACAGGAACGAATAGAAATTTGGATAATTGCGTCATCATAGAATATTGAATTAATAATAGCAAGGCATAAACGGGTCTATTCGTTGACTCGAGCCAGGTACGCTTATATATAGATTTATAGTTAAAAGTGTTTAACTTCCCTTCACGGGTCAAAAGGAGTAGATAGGTAAAACGGGTTAAGAATTCATAAGAAACCCGTAATTTGAACCTTGCACATTAGTAAATTGATATAACGTGATATGCATGATATTTTCAAAAGGGTAATAAACAAGTTTGTTGGATAAATCACGAACGGGTCAAAAGTGTCATAATTGAATTTCAAGCCGAGAGCTTGAAAGTTAAAATTTTGTGAATTTTAGATGTTGGATTTTAACTCCATATGATGGAGGATCAAATTATAATCACGTAGGAAGAAACGGTAGACCCTGTAAAAAAAAAGAAATATATATATATATATATATTTTATTCAGTTTTGCTTCCCAGACTCGTTTAGATACGTTTTAAACCCCGTATGACTAAAGCATTTCATGTTTATGAAATGTAGGTACATTTTGGATGCCGGAAGACGATCAAGCTCAACGAAGAACCGAACACGAATAAGATAAAAGCTTCCGCACGTCGTTTCGTCATAACTTTTAAACGACGAACTCAATTATTTTATGTTGTAATATTTTAAAATTGTAAAGTTTAAACAAACCCGTATTTTTACAAAGTATATGTAGTCATAATTACATGTTGTTTGTCGTATACTTTACAAAAACCATTAAATAATGACAAGGGTGTTACAATTGGTGATCTCGATTGCAGGGAGATCATAAGGTATGTAAATTTTGTAGAAAATTTCCATCTAAATTTTTGGATGAACTTAGAGAATTCGAATTAGATGGTTGCATGTTCGTTATATGATGAAATAGGAACATTGTAGTGTCTAGGAGTAAACCCTAGACAAGCATATGATGAAATTAGGTCTAAATCTTGTGAATTTATGATCACCATTGAAGGTGATAAGTGTGATGATGCTAAATTCGAGTAATGTGATGTTTTTAGGGTTTTTGATGGCTAAAAATAGTGCTATAATGTCATAAACATGTTTTGATTGAAAGGTGAATTAAACAGCTTCTGATCAGAATTTACAGCCGACTTGTATTGTCTGTAACCTAGACAAAACATGACAAAAACGTGTGTTTCTTGAGTCTAAAATGTAATTCCAGGAAATATCTTTAAAACCCCACTGGAATCGCATTTTTTCGACGAAAATTGAGCGTTTTATGAATTTTTCCGTATCAAAGGTTCAAGCTGCGTTTTCTGGCAGAATTTGCAGCCCATTACGAATGTCATAACTCAATTTAGGAATTGAATTATGATCTCAAATTCTTACTGTAGAAAGTTTTAAGTGATTAAAAGAATCGCCAATTGGAATTTCGTCAATCGGATAAACGAGGAATTTTTAATGAATTTTTCCGTAAGCTGCAGTCAGAAGTGACGAATCTGATTGCAACTTAGTGGATGAATTTTTACGAATTTTTGGTAAAGAGTTAGATCTTGAAATTTTAACACAAGGCCTAACCTCCGAGAGGTACGCCTCATAAAAAAATCATAATTTTTGAAGACTTGTAAACATGTTAAACAGGTCACCAAAAACAGCCTATTTTCAGTGATACGAAACTTGATTGTTGATGTTATAAATTATGCCCACAATGTTCATATGTTGAAATTATGAATCAAACGCGTAATTTCCTAGTTCGACTAATTACGTGTGATGTGGGGTAATACAAATTTTAATTATGAAGTCGATTTAGCTTATATGCACATATCATATAATTAAGGGTAGTTAACTTTTGAAAAGTTAAACTAACCATGGACGGAGTCGAATAGTAGTTTTGACATAGAAAATACGTAAGGTGGAATAGTCGTGGTTATAATGACTAATCTAACCACCTTGTGAATTATGATGATAGTTTGACTCTTGACAAGCTAGATGGAGGCTTGGGGATGAAGCGGGTCAAACGGAGCAAGTACGAAAAGGAAAGCGTAATTTGGATGCGAGGTAAGTAAAAGCTTACACCCCTTTTAGTATACATTAGTTGTGTGTATTGAAAATGAATAAGGAAAAGTTAGTAAAAAAGTTATAATGTTCCGACGCAAATAATATGAGTCGGAACTAGTGCAATGGTGAGAAATCATAAACAATGGCAAAAAGGGTAAATTGGTAAATTAGTCATGTGACGATGAACTAATAAGAAATTTTGAAACACTACGTTATGGTGTAAACCGGACTGGGTAAAAGGGCGAGATGCTAACTAGATATCATCTCATAATGGAAAATGGTCGTTCGGACTAAACGGGTCAAATGACATTGGCAAGATCATTTGACAATATTAATTGATGATCGCTTGTTGAGTTTTGTGATTACAGGAAATATCTTACGGTTCGCGTTGGTATTAATTAGAAATTAATAGTTAAAGATATTTAAACGGGTTAATCCTATTACTCGAGCTAGGTACGCATATTTAGAATTATTGTTAAAAGCGATATTCTTGGTCAAATATTAGCGAAAGTCCTTCGTCGTAAAATGAAGGACTAAAATTGACCAAAAAGCCCTTGATGGGAAAACCGGGCAAACGACCCTTAGAGGTTGTTTAGGAATTACTATTAAGATTACGAAGTAAAAGTAGATACTTTAATGTAGTAAAATGATGGGTTAAAGGAGAGTGAAATTTAAAGTAAATGGTAAATCCCTCTAACAGGTCAAAATGAAGTTTTACGCATAACTCAACCTTTGGTGGTATAATGTATGAAAGTTTTAGACTCACGAGTTAATGGTTTTGAGATAATAAATATCTCCAGAATTTATAATGATTAGACGAAAGTGGTCTAAGGAATCATGAAACGGGTCAAAAGTGTTAAAAAGGGATTTCAAGCCGAGAGCTTGAAATCTGAATTTTTGAACTAGTGGAATGTCAGGTTTTAACTCCATAAGATGGAGAATTAAATTCCGAACGCATAGGAAAAAGAATCGCCTAAAACGGACTAGTAGATAAAAAGTTATGGCCGTTTAAAGTTCGATTTTTGTTGAATAATTGAGCTGGGCAGAAAATGCAGGTTCAGAAACGGACCTGCTGGAAATTAGTCTCCCACGCGACACGCGACAGGGTCCCTCAATTGGGGCGCGACACGCGACAGGTGTCGCGACTCGCGACAGATTAAAGGTTGCCTTCCGCGACACGCGGGAGGCATGATTTTGGAAATTTTATTTTGATTATCATTATTTGATATTGGAACTTATTTATACATGTTTATAAGCTGTCAAAACTAACTTTTAAGTTGGTTTTGATCATAGGTGAGTATAGCAAGCATCCGAAAGACGATCAAGCAATCAAGTGAACCGAACACATGTCAAATGAAGCTTCCGCAATGACTTTATGTTGTTTTTGTTTTAAGTGAACTATGTAAACACTTGGAACTATATTTTGTTTACTTTAAACACGTATGAACTTTGACTTGACAAAGGTTTTAGAAAGTCACATTTTTCATATAAAATGCGTAATTAAGGTTATAAACATGTTAAATTGAGAAGGATGTTACAATCCTGAATCAAATATCTTTCGTGCGGTACTAGCGGCACCATGATGTCCTCCGTGTGGACCTTCATGACAATGGCGGAGAATTCTTCTTGCTTCACTACCATGTACGCACTGGCGGATGAGTTGATCAGCACACATTTTGAAAAGATAAGGATCCTCCCAAAAATAATGCTTCACATCGGCAAAGAATTTCTTTCTTTGATGATGTGGGCATGTGGCCATCCTTTGGCGACTATACTGCTAGCTAAGTAGTTAGCATAGTCGGCGTACCATGGCTCTTCTCTGTATTCCACCATTTCTAGGGACTCCGTTGGAAAATTTTCATTTATTTTCTCGTCCCTGGTTGCCTCCAAAGCTGGGTCTTCCAAGCGCGAAAGATGATCTGCTGCAGTGTTTTCTGCCCCTCTTTTGTCTTTGATTTCAATATCAAATTCTTGGAGGAGTAGAATCCACCGAATCAAACGCGGTTTAGTATCCTGTTTCTTGAAGAGATATCAAATGGCTGCATGATCTGTATAGACTATTGTTTTAGAAAGAACAAGATAAGAACGAAATTTATCAAAAGCAAATACCACGGCTAGTAGTTCCTTTTCTGTTGTTGTATAATTTTCTTGTGCATCGTTAAGTGTTTTACTAGCGTAATAAATTGGGTGAAAATGCTTTTCTTTTCTTTGTCCCAAGACAGCTCCAACTGCAAAGTCACTTGCATCGCACATGATTTCGAAAGGTAATTTCCAATCGGGTGCTATCATGATAGGTGTATTGGCTAGCATTTATTTTAGTGTTAGAAACGCTTGATTGCAATCCTTGTCAAAGATGAAAGGGGAATCTTTTTCAAGTAATTTTGTTAGATGTCTTGAAATTTTAGAAAAGTCTTTGATAAATCGCCTATAGAATCCAGCATGCCCTAAGAAACTTCTGATCGCTCTAACGGAGGATGGGGGCGGTAACCGAGAAATAGTGTCTATCTTTGCTCGATCAACCTCCATTCCTTCGCTTGAGATTTTATGACCCAGTACTATTCCCTCCGTTACCATGAAATGACATTTTTCCCAGTTAAGGGCGAGGTTAGTTTCCTCACATCGGGATAGCATTCGTTCAAGGTTATCGAGGCATTGGTCGTATGAATCTACAAAGTTAGAAAAGTCGTCCATGAAGATTTCCATAGTCTTCTCTATCATGTCATGGAATATGGCCCCCATGCAACGTTGGAAGGTTGCGGGGGCATTGCATAGACCGAATGGCATGCGTCGATAAGCAAAAGTTCCATATGGACATGTAAACGTTGTCTTTTCTTGGTCTTCGGGTGCTATCGGTATTTGAAAGTATCCTGAAAAACTATCCAAGAAACAATAGAATTTATGACCGGATAATATTTCTAACATTTGATCAATGAAGGGTAAAGGAAAGTGATCTTTCCTTGTTGCTTCATTTAATCGACGATAATCTATACACACCCGCCATCCTGTGACGGTTCTCGTTGGTATTAATTCATTTTTCTCGTTAGTTATTACCATCATACCTCCTTTCTTTGGAACTACTTGGACGGGACTTACCCAAGGACTATCGGAGATTGGGTAAATGAGTCCTGCGTCAAGTAGTTTGATGACCTCATTTTTAACCACTTCTTGGACATTTGGATTTACTCTACGTTGTGGTTGTATCACTGATTTGTAGTCATCATTCATTAAAATTGTGTGCGTGCACATGGAAGGACTTATTCCCTTGATATCTACAAGCTTCTATGCGATTGCATTTTTGTGTTTTTTCAAAAGTGTAATTAATTTTTCTTTTTCTAATCTAGATAATTTAGATGAAATAATTATAGGTAATTTACCATCTTTGTCTAGAAAAGCATATTCCAAACCTTTCGGAAGTTCTTTGAGCTGAAGAAGTGGGTCTTTTGGAGACTCCTTATTTGGTTGCTCATTTTTATCAAGAACCATGAAGGTTTGTTCTATGGCGACCTCTTCTTCAACAAAGTGGTCAATCTCTTCACTTGTATCGGGTGGTTCATCTTCATCTTCAATTAGGGGCCCATTGTTGCCGAATGGATATTTCATTGAACGCTCAAGATCGACACTTTTTTTTTAAATGCCCCTAATTGAATAGATAGATTGTTGTGCTTCCGATTTTTCAAAGCTTCGTGGGTTTTTACAAAAGGTCGTCCCAACACTAGAGGAGCGTCATCGAGGATGACAAAGTCGGTTGGGATTACCATTTGATTTGTTTGGACCAAGACATCCTCAACTACCCCTATTGACTTTATTATTTTCCGATTAGATAGAAAAATGGGTATTTGAAGTGGAGAAAAATCACCAATACTTAATTTTTCGAAAATGTAGTTGGGCATTATGTTAACACAAAGATCTTTATCAATTGTTATATTACTAATAAAGGAGTTTTGAAAAAAACACGGAACCGGTGTGATGTTAATTTGAAATGGGTCTTCTTTTATTAGTGCCGTTTGATCGTAGCCTAATGCTTACCGTTTCTTCAATTTTAGTGTTAGTGTTTAACTCTTTTAAAAACATAGCATGAGTGGATACTAAACAATGATTTTCAAAAGATGGTAACAAGAGATTAATTTCTTTAAAATTAGACTCTTCTTGAATTTTAACGTTATTGGACTCACCTTTTTCGTTGTTTAACTCATGTGTCGGTTTTTCACTTATTTGTTCTTCCATTTTTACATTTTCAACTATCTCCTCTTTATTACGAGTTAATTCTTCCCTTGCGCGGGACTCCTCTTCCCTTGCGCGGGACTCCTTTATGCAACGTTCGGTAGTTTTAATGTGTTCTATTATCTTATCGGCTATGTGGGTGATAAAATAAGGATCGGGATCCTCAAAGCTTGGTCTTCATAGGATATGTATGAAGTCGATGGCTCGTACCTGGGCTCCTCATAATAGGTGTATGAAGTGGATGGTTGGAATAAGTCACAATATTGTATCGAGTGTGGGTCACCACAAATGGTGCAATAGTCTTCCATATAATCATCCTCCTCATAGGTGTAGTTGTAATCTCCTGAGTATTGATCCATAAGAATCACTCAGCAAACCACAATAGAGTCTTGGAACCAGAGAACAAAAAAAAAAATTAAACAGAAACAGAGGGTGGACACGGCCCCGTGTTCAGTGAGCACGACCCGTGTCCAGGATCTGTATCTGGGCGTTTGAATAAAAGTTATTGGTTTTGTGCAGCACGGGGGCGTGTTCAGTGAGCACGACCCCATGTTCAGACTCTGTATCTGGGTGTTTTGAAAAAATTATGCAGCACGGCCACGTGTTTAGCGAGCACGGCCCGTGTCCAACTTACTGTAAACGCAAAACTAACTAAAATGTAGAAAAATGTGCGCGCGTTTTGAAAAGGTTTTGAAAAACTGATTAGGCCGTCAATTTTAAGCTTTCTTAAAATCCTTGTGTCCCCGGAAACGGCGCCAAAAACTTGATGCGTGTTGTCGTGTATATATTTTAATGTATATTTTTAGCCATTTTTAACACTTTGGTCAAGTTTTAAATTTATAAAACACGATATTCTACCAACACTAAACACACATATGGGCAAGTGCACCCATCGTGAGCGTAGTATAGCGTTGGTAAGATACCGAGGTCGTCCAAGGACACGATAGCTTTTAATACCGGTTTATCCTCAACGTCTAATCAAATCAAAAGTTTAGAAAAAGGTTTAAACATGAAAATAAAAACTAAAATGCTGAAAATAAAAATAAAAACAGATAGACAAGACGAATCACTTGGATCCGACTCGTCTTTAGTGTAACCTTTGATTATTTCCGCACTTTTGCACTTTTTAAGAGATTATCTTAGTTATTGTAGTAGGCCCCTCTTTTGAAGGTGACGTTACCCTCAACCCAGTAGTTTGAGTCAGCAAGGATACAATCCTAAAGGGTTGGATTATTGAAAGATAATTAATTAAGTTATTAATGCGTAATGTGGTAGGCCCCTCTTTTGAAGGTGACGTTACTGATGTGTGGTAAAGTGTCGTATATTTTAGGTGTATATTTTAAGCCCTTTTTAACACTTATTTTAGCCAAGTTTTAAATTTATAAAACACGATATTTCACTAACACTAAACACACATATGGGCAAGTGCACCCATCGTTGAGTGTAGTATAGCGTTGGTAAGATACCGAGGTCGTCCAAGGACACAAGAGCTTTTAGTACCGGTTTATCCTCAACGTCTAACCAAAATAAAAGTTTAGAAAAATGTTTTAAACTAAGAAAATTAAAAGCTAACTAAAATGCTGAAAATAAAAATAAAAGAAAAACAGATAGACAAGATGAATCACTTGGTTCCGACTCGTATCTAGTATAACCTTTGATTATTTCCGCACTTTTGCACATAATTAAAAGATTATCTTAGTTATTGTAGTAGGCCCCTCTTTTGAAGGTGACGTTACCCTCACCCCAGTAGTTTGAGTCAGCAGGGATACAATCCTAAAGGGGTGGATTATTGGAAGATAATGAATTAAGTTATTAATGCAGTATTGTGGTAGGCCCCGCTTTTGGCGGTGACGTTACCCTCGGCTAAGTAGTCTGAGTCAGCAGGGATACAGTCCTAAATAGCCGGGTTATAGTATTAATAGTAGTTAACTTATGAGGGGATCAAAGAGTTTGGACCCCCGCCATCCAATACCGTGAAGTATTGAAGGAGGTCCTACTAAATTTGACCCAGGTCCATTGCAGGACCTCTAAACGCTGAACAATGGCAAGACCTTTACCAAACCGTTCCCTTAACCCCCTACCAGGTAGCCAACATACCTCCATATAGACCGTGGAGATATGAATGGTGAAAATCCTTTATTTTATATAGACAGTAAAATAATGCCAAGACACCACGGACAAACGATAAGGAAAGATCACCTTCAACATAAGTAACTAGTTATTAAAGTCATTAATACAAAACCAAATAAAAAGTGCAAAAGATTAGAAATAAAAAGTATTATACTAGACACTTTGTCTTCACCAAGTGATGTAAGAGACTTAGGCAAACATGGCCTTGATTGTCAAGAACTCTTACGATCAATCTTGGATCCCGAGACGACTCACACACTCTACGATGGACAATGGATGATGGTGGTGGATGATGGTGTTGTGATGGTGGTGGGTGGTGGATGAAGTGTGAGAGAGGTGGTGTGCCAAGGGATGAGATGAAATGAATCCAAGCACTCCTATTTATAGGCTGAACAGAGTGCTGGACACGGCCCCGTGTCTGTCTGACAATCTCTCTCCTCATTAATTGTAATTCGCAATTACAATAAATGCGCCTGCTGTACTTTCGACACGCCCCCGTGTCCGCTGAGCACGGCCCCGTGATGGGCAATAGAAGCTTCTATGGATTTGTCTTTTCTGCTGCTTCTTGGGCACGCCCCCGTGCTGGCTGAGCACGGGGCGTGTTCAGCCTTCTGTCTTCTCCTTTTTGCTTTGGAAGGTGCCGTTGAGGGGTCGGGCAGTCCACTAATGTTCCTTTCCTTGTATTTATGTTGGATTTAGCTGTCTTTTTGCTTCTTTTGCGTTTTTGAGCTCATTTAATCCTGAAAATACAAAAGGAAGACAAAAACACTCTTTTTCCAATATTAGTACTTAAAAAGGGTTAGTTTTTTGCCTCATTTGATGTAATTTATATGTTGCATTTTACACACATCAAATACCCCCACACTTGAACTTTTGCTTGTCCTCAAGCAAAACTCTTTAATATGTGGCTTACACTCCCAAATGGAATAGGTAGAAGAGAAGGTTTTGGGCTTGTCGTAGAGTGTCGGGATTTCCAAGATCTTTTTGGGTTTTATTTTTATTTATTTACACTCCTATTCGTAATGATTGATTTAGAACTTTTCATAAAAGAAATTACTTATTTGGGCATAACATGCCTTTTTAAAATTCTATTTATATATAAGTTCACATACCTCACGGGGAAATCACTCACACTCGGCCGAAGGTGTATTTTTAGTGAATCACTCGAGAGCGGCATGGAACTTATTCCTACCATAGGCTTGCCAATAAATCAATCCTCCTCCTTTTTAACTTTTATACCTTTGTAGATATCAAGAGGACTTTGTGGGTTAAGGGTTAGGCTAGGGTTAAAGGTAGGTGGTTGGGTTAGTGGTTAGTAGAAAAAGGGCTAAAAGCGTAACAAGTGTCGGTTTTCGTATTTTTGCAACTTTTTATTTTGATGAAGCTTTTATTCAAACTAAGTTATTTTTTATTAACTTGTTTGTTTATTTTCTTTTTGCTTCATCATTTCAATTTTTTTTTTTTTTACGAAGAACCGAACTTGTTACTAAAATAAAGGGTTAAAAATGAAAAAGGTTTTGGTGGGTAAAAGGGTTTTTGTTTGGGTGATGAAACGAAAAGGTTTAGGCTCAAAGGGGCTAACTAGGGGGATTTTTGGGTAGGTGGTAAAAGAAAAAGAAAAATAATGGTGTAGAAGATAAAAAGGGTTAGTCCTAATGCCTCCATCATTTACTTACTCGGGTTTAAGTTGATAAGGACCGGGAATGTATTGTCATGGCAAGTTCTAGAGTCATAAGAATCAAGCGGCTATTCACACAAGAAACGAAAAATGAGCATTTAGTCAATTGATATGTAATTGTGTGCTCAATAAAGGCTCAAAACTCACTTTTGTGGGAATGGGTTTTTATGTGATCAAGTATATATAATCAAATTTTAAATAAGTTTGTCATGCCTTTTCATAATTTTCTTATGTTGGTTCTTTTTATCACTACGCTATCGGTTGTAAATTTGTGAAAATATAACCTTTTTGAGAACTTGAATTTCCCGAGTTAAACCTAGACAAGTAAAAAAATGAAATTTTTGAAAAAATTTGGGGTGATTAGCGGTTCCAATAGAGTTTTGTGTAAGGCTTGTATTTAGGACTTGCAAAGTTCAAGGTTTTAGCATCCCCCCCCCCCCCCCCCCACACTTAAATTACACATTGTCCTCAATGTGCCCCAAAAATATTTTTTTAGGTTGATTAGATGTGTAAAATAGTGTTTAAAAAGCAAAAAATTGTGTTACTGGGCACTGGACACGGCCCCGTGTTATCCGGGCACGGCCCCGTGTTCAAGTGCCGGTATCAGAATTAAAACAAGAGAAACAGAAGCCTGGACACGGGGGCGTGTTGGGTGAACACGGCCCGTGTCCAGTTACCTGAACTGGGCGTTTTCTGCAGGGTGCTCAGCACGGGGCCGTGTTGGTTGGGCACGGCCCGTGTTGAACCTTCTGAAATGGAGAAAATTGTCGGGTTGCCTTGTTCTTGTGCATGGGTTCATTTTTCTCGTTCCCCTTTTCATCCTTTACCACCATGAGTGTGTTTTATTCCTGAAAATTAAAACTAACTAGAAAACATAAAAATTGCTCTAAATTAAACTAAGGATAGTTCCGTGGAATGCCTCCATGGTGCGCCACGTTTATAAGGGTCCTTGGCTAGACCCAAAGCCCGGTCATATGTTACCCAAGTGGGATGTGTTGCATCCCATGTTACACCGTCGGAGAGCGTCATCCAAGCTTGAGTCTATGACCTTCATGTAGTTGACCGGATCTTCTTCCTCTACTCGCCTTCCACATTCGAATTTCACTTCCTCATCCCCAAACTTCAATGTTAGAGTTCCGTCATTCATATCCACCAATGCTTGGGCGGTGGCTAGGAATGGCCTCCCGAGGATGAGAGGGACCTCGGTGTCTTCTTCCATGTCTAGGATGACAAAGTCGGTTGGAAAGACGAATTTGTCAACCTTGACTAGCAGATTTTCGGCGACACCTTGTGGGAATTTGACGGACCTGTCGGCGAGTTGTATGCTCATCTTTGTAGGGCTTGTTGTTCCTAGGCCGAGTCGTTTGAACATTGATGTGGGCATGAGGTTGATGCTAGCCCCAAGATCGGCTAAAGCATTTCGGACGGGGGACTTCCCAATTGAACAAGGGATTGTGAAGCTCCCGGGGTCGATTTTCTTTTGTGGAAGTTTGTTGAGTACTAAAGCTGAGCATTCTTCGCCTAAGTTAACTAATTGCAATGATTCAATTTTCCTTTTGTGAGTGAGGAAATCCCTCATGAATTTTGCATATTTAGGCATTTGGGTTAGGACCTCAATAAAAGGAATATTAACATGCAATTGTTTTAGTAAACTTTCGAACTTTGCGAATTGCTCATCGGTCTTTTGACGATTCAACCTACCGGGGTACGGGATTGGAGGAGTCTTGGTGGGCTCTTGATTTGGTATAGGAGCCTTTTCTGGCGCAGGAGGAGTCACAGGCTGGCTAGAATGGCTTCTTTCATTTGGCGGCAATTGAGCATCCTCGGGACCCACGGTTCGATTTCTTAATGTGATGAGATGTACTTGTGCCTTCGGGTTCGTTTCGGTATTACTAGGTAACGCGCCTTGTGGTCTCTCGGAGAAATTTTGAGCTAGTTGATTTAATTGTTTTTCAACGTTTTGAATGCTAGCTTGTTGATTTCTGAAATTCGATTCCAATTGTTGAAATCGATCCGAGTTTTTCTTTTCAGTGTCAGAGATGAGGCGAGATACAGTATCTTCAAGCCTTTCTCTTCCACCTTGTTGTTGAGGAAAATTTTGCGGTTGTTGAAAATTAGTTCGTTGGTTTTGTTGGTTACTACTATTGCCGGGATCTCTCCAACCAAGATTTGGGTGGTTACGCCATCCTTGGTTGTAGGTACCCGTTGGAGGACCCGACGGCCTAGGTCTATTATCCATGTAGTTTACCGTTTCAGTTTGTTCATCTAATTCTTTCATACAACTCCAATTTTCATGTGACCCACCACACCCTTCACAAGCCATAACCGAGGCCGTTTTTGTCATTTCTAGCCTTTTGATTTTTGAAGAGAGGGCCTCGATTTGGGCTTGTAAAGAGGTGCTTTCATCAACCTTATGGGCGCCCGGGGCAATAGATTTATTACCCCGGGGAGTGTGCCATTGAAAATTGGTTTGAGCAATTTCCTCAATTTGGTTATATATTTCATTTGGGCGACGATTACCTAAGAGTCCCCCGGAGCTTGAGTCAAGTGTTTGTCTTGTGTGTGGCAACAACCCATTGTAGAAAGTGGATACTTGTTGCCACACCGCTAGACCGTGATGAGGACACTTTCTTAGAAGCTCCTTGAACCTTTCCCAAGTTTCATATAAGGATTCCCCATCCTCTTGTGAGTATGTATTAATTTCAGTCATTAATTTAGCCGTTTTAGCAGGAGGGAAATACTTATATAAAAACTTTTGGGCAAGTTCATCCCAAGTGTTTACCGATCCAACTGGGAGGGTGTTAAGCCAAGCCTTAGCTCGGTCTTTCAGTGAAAATGGAAACATTCGAAGGCGGATGGCGTCATTTGATGCTCCATTGATCCGAAAGGTATCACATATTTCTAAGAAGTTAGTAATATGCAGATGGGGATCCTCGTCCGCAAGCCCGTGGAAGGTTGCGGAGTTTTGGAGCATTTGTATCAAATGCGGCCGAAGTTCGAAGTTGTTGGCCTCGACATTCGGTGCATTGATAGCGGCGCCAAGATTGCCTACGGTAGGCCGTAGGTAATCCATGAGGGTACGTTGGTCCGCCATTGGAAGTGGGTCCCCCGAAGCTTTCTCTTGATTTTTAGCTTTTAGTCTTTTTCTGAGAAAGCGCTCGGGTTCTTCTAGGGGTTCTTTTATGTCTCTACTAGAACTGGAGCTCATGCACTACGTAGGAGGTTCAAATGTGGCGCCAGGGTTCCAAGTCCTGTAACAAAAACAGAAAAGAACGCTGGTCAGAATGTTCACCACGGCCCCGTGCTCAGTGAACACGGCCCGTGTTGAGAGATACAGTAATTGTTTTCTGGATTCCCAGTTACTGGGAGTTGGACACGACCCCGTGTTGCACCGACACGGCCCCGTGTTCAGCTCTCTGTAACTCAGAAAATAAAAACTGCCAGTGATGATGCTGGGCACGGCCCGTGTCTGACCGGGCACGGCCCGTGCTGAGCTCTGCAGAAGCTGAAAAACTAAGAAAATCCTAAAAAATTAAAAAGAAAAATAAAAAAAATGATTAGGCCGTTGATTCCTAACTTTCTTAAAATCCTTGTGTCCCCGGCAGCGGCGCCAAAAACTTGATGTGCGGTAAAGTGTCGTATATTTTAGGAGTATATTTTAAGCCCTTTTTAACACTTATTTTAGCCAAGTTTTAAATTTATAAAACACGATATTTCACTAACACTAAACACACATATGGGCAAGTGCACCCATCGTTGAGTGTAGTATAGCGTTGGTAAGATACCGAGGTCGTCCAAGGACACAAGAGCTTTTAGTACCGGTTTATCCTCAACGTCTAACCAAAATAAAAGTTTAGAAAAATGTTTTAAACTAAGAAAATTAAAAGCTAACTAAAATGCTGAAAATAAAAATAAAAGAAAAACAGATAGACAAGATGAATCACTTGGTTCCGACTCGTATCTAGTATAACCTTTGATTATTTCCGCACTTTTGCACATAATTAAGAGATTATCTTAGTTATTGTAGTAGGCCCCTCTTTTGAAGGTGACGTTACCCTCACCCCAGTAGTTTGAGTCAGCAGGGATACAATCCTAAAGGGGTGGATTATTGGAAGATAATGAATTAAGTTATTAATGCAGTATTGTGGTAGGCCCCGCTTTTGGCGGTGACGTTACCCTCGGCTAAGTAGTCTGAGTCAGCAGGGATACAGTCCTAAATAGCCGGGTTATAGTATTAATAGTAGTTAACTTATGAGGGGATCAAAGAGTTTGGACCCCCGCCATCCAATACCGTGAAGTATTGAAGGAGGTCCTACTAAATTTGACCCAGGTCCATTGCAGGACCTCTAAACGCTGAACAATGGCAAGACCTTTACCAAACCGTTCCCTTAACCCCCTACCAGGTAGCCAACATACCTCCATATAGACCGTGGAGATATGAATGGTGAAAATCCTTTATTTTATATAGACAGTAAAATAATGCCAAGACACCACGGACAAACGATAAGGAAAGATCACCTTCAACATAAGTAACTAGTTATTAAAGTCATTAATACAAAACCAAATAAAAAGTGCAAAAGATTAGAAATAAAAAGTATTATACTAGACACTTTGTCTTCACCAAGTGATGTAAGAGACTTAGGCAAACATGGCCTTGATTGTCAAGAACTCTTACGATCAATCTTGGATCCCGAGACGACTCACACACTCTACGATGGACAATGGATGATGGTGGTGGATGATGGTGTTGTGATGGTGGTGGGTGGTGGATGAAGTGTGAGAGAGGTGGTGTGCCAAGGGATGAGATGAAATGAATCCAAGCACTCCTATTTATAGGCTGAACAGAGTGCTGGACACGGCCCCGTGTCTGTCTGACAATCTCTCTCCTCATTAATTGTAATTCACAATTACAATAAATGCGCCTGCTGTACTTTCGACACGCCCCCGTGTCCGCTGAGCACGGCCCCGTGATGGGCAATAGAAGCTTCTATGGATTTGTCTTTTCTGCTGCTTCTTGGGCACGCCCCCGTGCTGGCTGAGCACGGGGCGTGTTCAGCCTTCTGTCTTCTCCTTTTTGCTTTGGAAGGTGCCGTTGAGGGGTCGGGCAGTCCACTAATGTTCCTTTCCTTGTATTTATGTTGGATTTAGCTGTCTTTTTGCTTCTTTTGCGTTTTTGAGCTCATTTAATCCTGAAAATACAAAAGGAAGACAAAAACACTCTTTTTCCAATATTAGTACTTAAAAGGGTTAGTTTTTTGCCTCATTTGATGTAATTTATATGTTGCATTTTACACACATCAAATACCCCCACACTTGAACTTTTGCTTGTCCTCAAGCAAAACTCTTTAATATGTGGCTTACACTCCCAAATGGAATAGGTAGAAGAGAAGGTTTTGGGCTTGTCGTAGAGTGTCGGGATTTCCAAGATCTTTTTGGGTTTTATTTTTATTTATTTACACTCCTATTCGTAATGATTTATTTAGAACTTTTCATAAAAGAAATTACTTATTTGGGCATAAGATGCCTTTTTAAAATTCTATTTATATATAAGTTCACATACCTCACGGGGAAATCACTCACACTCGGCCGAAGGTGTATTTTTAGTGAATCACTCGAGAGCGGCATGGAACTTATTCCTACCATAGGCTTGCCAATAAATCAATCCTCCTCCTTTTTAACTTTTATACCTTTGTAGATATCAAGAGGACTTTGTGGGTTAAGGGTTAGGCTAGGGTTAAAGGTAGGTGGTTGGGTTAGTGGTTAGTAGAAAAAGGGCTAAAAGCGTAACAAGTGTCGGTTTTCGTATTTTTGCAACTTTTTATTTTGATGAAGCTTTTATTCAAACTAAGTTATTTTTTATTAACTTGTTTGTTTATTTTCTTTTTGCTTCATCATTTCAATTTTTTTTTTTAGGAAGAACCGAACTTGTTACTAAAATAAAGGGTTAAAAATGAAAAAGGTTTTGGTGGGTAAAAGGGTTTTTGTTTGGGTGATGAAACGAAAAGGTTTAGGCTCAAAGGGGCTAACTAGGGGGATTTTTGGGTAGGTGGTAAAAGAAAAAGAAAAATAATGGTGTAGAAGATAAAAAAGGTTAGTCCTAATGCCTCCATCATTTACTTACTCGGGTTTAAGTTGATAAGGACCGGGAATGTATTGTCATGGCAAGTTCTAGAGTCGTAAGAATCAAGCGGCTATTCACACAAGAAACGAAAAATGAGCATTTAGTCAATTGATATGTAATTGTGTGCTCAATAAAGGCTCAAAACTCACTTTTGTGGGAATGGGTTTTTATGTGATCAAGTATATATAATCAAATTTTAAATAAGTTTGTCATGCCTTTTCATAATTTTCTTATGTTGGTTCTTTTTATCACTACGCTATCGGTTGTAAATTTGTGAAAATATAACCTTTTTGAGAACTTGAATTTCCCGAGTTAAACCTAGACAAGTAAAAAAATGAAATTTTTGAAAAAATTTGGGGTGATTAGCGGTTCCAATAGAGTTTTGTGTAAGGCTTGTATTTAGGACTTGCAAAGTTCAAGGTTTTAGCATCCCCCCCCCCCCCCCCCACACACTTAAATTACACATTGTCCTCAATGTGCCCCAAAAATAATTTTTTTAGGTTGATTAGATGTGTAAAATAGTGTTTAAAAAGCAAAAAATTGTGTTACTGGGCACTGGACACGGCCCCGTGTTATCCGGGCACGGCCCCGTGTTCAAGTGCCAGTATCAGAATTAAAACTAGAGAAACAGAAGCCTGGACACGGGGGCGTGTTGGGTGAACACGGCCCGTGTCCAGTTGTCACACCCCGACCGCGTAAAACAACAAATCGCGGCGGAAACATCGGGGCGTGTTGCAACAGAATTAATGTTTCATAACCATGGATACCAAAAAGTGTTTCGTTTTGTTAAACATTGAATAATTACATCGTCTGGAAATCTAAATACACAAATTAAACATAATCTATCATTGTTATTGAGTCACTAAGGCCTTGTCCAGTCCTATGTGAGCATGCATCTTATCAATCGATATCATCCAACAATACCTGAAACATATGTGAAAACGAGGTCAGCAAAGAAATGCTGGCGAGTACATAGGTTTTGTGAAAATAAGATTCGTGACTTCTGTTTAAGAAAATGTTTAGTCATGAACCTTGTAATTTGCTTTGTCTTTGTAAATCATTTGAAAAATAATAAGTTCAGGTGATATGTATAATAAGAGAATAATGCATGATTAAATGAATAACCATGTAAAATGAGTTTATATAAGATAAGTTGTTTGTAAATAAATGTCTTGTGAAAAGTATGCTACTTGTATAAAATGTTCTATGTCTCAAACTGAAATGATTCAAATAACGCTACAATATGTAATACTATACAAACACTTATATATAGGAAGTACCAACGGCATATCCACCATGCTTGTATCATATTACACACGCACCGTTACTCAAATCACTTACCCAAACAAACCACCAATGTAAGATGTCCATGTTTAAACAAATTGTTAAATGTATTGAATAACATAACAAAATGTTTATGTTAAGATGTAAATCATGTCATGTATAATCAATGTCCAAAGTGTTTGTGTCCAATATAAACCATGTAATGTGTAACCAAAATGATATGTATGGCTAGTGAAATGCATCAACTAAACCATAGATGAAACGTACAAAACAAAGTATTGAAGTAAAACTTGGTTTAAATCAATACTATGTTTCGTGGAAATGCATGATCAAATGTAAATCATGTCCACATGTTTACCCAATCGTTAAACCATCTTGTTTTAATCGTTCAAATCGTTCTTGTTTTAATTGTTCAAATCGTTCTTGTTTTAATTGTGAAACTACTTAATGGTCGATTCTCTAATAACATTCAAACCTTCTTGACGCGTTCCTCGTTCCAACTCGCTCTCGCTCTCGTTCTTAACAAACCCTTACCAAAGGATAAGTTAATAATTACAGATTCAGTCGCTACCCACAACCCCCACACATAACAATGGGTGCAGTAAATAACGGGATTTGTCAGATCCTATGGTACCATAACCTAATACTGGTCGGCTTGATCATTGCTAATGAATGTCATCGGTTATGTAAACTACAACCAATAAGTTTGTTCACTTTTTGAAATTGTTATTAGTTTTTGAAATCATTATATTCGTTCTTGAAATCATTGTTAGCGTTCTTGAAATAATTGTTATTGTTCTTGAAACCACATTGTAATTGTTCTTGAAATTATTGTAAAGCATTTAGCACATATGAGTCACCCCAAAACAGTTGAAAACAGTAAAAGAGGGGAATAATGTACTCGCCTGAGAATGCTTGGAGGTCTTGAACAACAACCAAACAAAGCTAGAGAGAGCACGAAATCAGTCGGCAGTCTAAAACTATATAAATAAACCGGACTTAAATCGGGAGATCGGATAGGATGAGGCTTGGTAAACCAAATGAGTGTTGGAACTCATATGATATGGTTTAACAAGGCCTACATACTACAATGAAACCTATCCTAAGTGCTTGTGACCCATTACGACCCGTTTAGGTGGCTTATGCTACTTTAACGCGTCGTTCGCGTGAAACGCGTTCGGACTGCCTAACTAGTCCTATGACAAGTAATATATGCCTTAACATGTCTAATATAGTTGTCAAATCAGTTTAGATGTCAAAAGTTATGTTACATATGTTTAAAATGAATTTTGGCATCAAAGGGGTATTTTGGTAATTTACCTAAGGCATATAAACTACCTATCATACAACTACTTAAACGAAGCGACCATAAGGTATAACCTCGTAAGGTTATTCCCTATATACTATGGTCACCTAATGTGCTTGGTCGGATCCTAATGATCGACCAAACGGGTCGGGTTCGAAAGTATAAGCGATTGATTAGATCGCTTACCTCTACGACCCTATATAAGCACTAAACTAAAAGTGACGAGCTAAGCATGTTAAAACATGCTTAACTAAGTTTAGAAAACAGGTTTGGTATCACAACAAACGGTTGTGATACCTAAGAGTAGTTTGGTTACAAAATACGTAAGAATACGTATTCTGCCCGAAACTACGGCTCGTCACTGAGCCTAGATAACGTGGTAATCAGTAGGTATAGTCGCTAGGGACTATAACCATCGTGATCACACTCACGTTATGAAGTTCAAAGGAACTTCGCATCGACCATAAATTGGTCAATGCAGAAAGTCAAACAAAGTTTGACTTTCGGACTCGAAAAGCAATAAAAGAACGAAAGAATACTTACGAAGGGTCCCCGAATGCTAATCTAGATCAAAATAGCTCAGGTATGAAACAAAGGTTTCAACTTAGAGCACAATTGATCAGATTCTTGTGAGGAATGAATGAATATGTGTTGGGTATTTATAGATTTCGGTCCACCATTAGGATCGTTTCTTGGAGAAGAGGGAATGATCTAGCCCGTACACTTGTCACAATGTTGTGGTTACTGAATTTGGCCACCATAAGAGTTTAACATGTGGCACTTGACCTTTGGAGGATGCTAGGGGATGTTAATCTTCTGTTTAAATGGCTTTTCCCGATCAGAAGGGGCCTAGCGTGACGCTAGGGGGGGCTAGGCGTCGCGCTAGGGGTCCCCTGATCAGCAAACAATTTCAAATGTCCACTTTTCAGTCCCCATTGCGTATTAAGGCCATTTCCGACATGTTTAAGGCTTGTTAAATCATTTTCAAGGCTCCACAAGGATGCCTAAACATTGTGGACATGAAACATGCTCAAAAATATGTCGGATGTTGGTTCGTTTGGTCGTACGATCGCGATGTTCGGTTAATTACGACGGAATGCGCATAAGCGCGAGAAACGATTCAAATGACGTGACGAATGGATTTTTCTTATGCCAAACACTAAAATAAAATATTATAGTGCTTACATAAATTTTTGGATGTCCGGATGTATTCAGAATGTGAGTTATGCGCGAAAATGCAAACTTGTGCACTTTTTGACACTTTTAGTCCCTGAATGACCCAAAAGTTTATTTTAGCACACCGAACACCTCAAAGCCTATTTCTAAGATATGTAAAGGATATTTATGGTATGTTTAACTTATGGTCATGTTCCGGAATGTCTGTTACAGTTCAAATTGGCATACTTTCGCAGTTTGTCAAATTTAGTCCCTGTAAGCGATTTAAACTTTGATTTCACCACACCAAACCTTCCAAAACTTATTTCTAAGTTATGTAAAGGTTATTTAAGGTATGTTAAGCCTATTTCACTATTCCGGAGTGTTCGTTGCATTAAACTGGTTATATTTACGCATCGGTGCGCGTATAACCTTCCAGAAAGCGATTTGGAGTTGAAATTGAACGAGAATTGATATGTGCAAATGATACACATATTTTTACAAATCCCAAGTATGAAATATAATATTTCATTGGTTTGGTATTTGTTTGATGGCCGTGGAGGCACAGGTGTTACACCAGTTACCTGAACTGGGCATTTTCTGCAGGGTGCTCAGCACGGGGCCGTGTTGGTTGGGCACGGCCCGTGTTGAACCTTCTGAAATGGAGAAAATTGTCGGGTTGCCTTGTTCTTGTGCATGGGTTCATTTTTCTCGTTCCCCTTTTCATCCTTTACCACCATGAGTGTGTTTTATTCCTGAAAATTAAAACTAACTAGAAAACATAAAAATTACTCTAAATTAAACTAAGGATAGTTCCGTGGAATGCCTCCATGGTGCGCCACGTTTATAAGGGTCCTTGGCTAGACCCAAAGCCCGGTCATATGTTACCCAAGTGGGATGTGTTGCATCCCATGTTACACCGTCGGGGAGCGTCATCCAAGCTTGAGTCTATGACCTTCATGTAGTTAACCGGATCTTCTTCCTCTACTCGCCTTCCACATTCGAATTTCACTTCCTCATCCCCAAACTTCAATGTTAGAGTTCCGTCATTCATATCCACCAATGCTTGGGCGGTGGCTAGGAATGGCCTCCCAAGGATGAGAGGGACCTCGGTGTCTTCTTCCATGTCTAGGATGACGAAGTCGGTTGGAAAATAATGCCAAGACACCACGGACAAACGATAAGGAAAGATCACCTTCAACATAAGTAACTAGTTATTAAAGTCATTAATACAAAACCAAATAAAAAGTGCAAAAGATTAGAAATAAAAAGTATTATACTAGACACTTTGTCTTCACCAAGTGATGTAAGAGACTTAGGCAAACATGGCCTTGATTGTCAAGAACTCTTACGATCAATCTTGGATCCCGAGACGACTCACACACTCTACGATGGACAATGGATGATGGTGGTGGATGATGGTGTTGTGATGGTGGTGGGTGGTGGATGAAGTGTGAGAGAGGTGGTGTGCCAAGGGATGAGATGAAATGAATCCAAGCACTCCTATTTATAGGCTGAACAGAGTGCTGGACACGGCCCCGTGTCTGTCTGACAATCTCTCTCCTCATTAATTGTAATTCGCAATTACAATAAATGCGCCTGCTGTACTTTCGACACGCCCCCGTGTCCGCTGAGCACGGCCCCGTGATGGGCAATAGAAGCTTCTATGGATTTGTCTTTTCTGCTACTTCTTGGGCACGCCCCCGTGCTGGCTGAGCACGGGGCGTGTTCAGCCTTCTGTCTTCTCCTTTTTGCTTTGGAAGGTGCCGTTGAGGGGTCGGGCAGTCCACTAATGTTCCTTTCCTTGTATTTATGTTGGATTTAGCTGTCTTTTTGCTTCTTTTGCGTTTTTGAGCTCATTTAATCCTGAAAATACAAAAGGAAGACAAAAACACTCTTTTTCCAATATTAGTACTTAAAAAGGGTTAGTTTTTTTGCCTCATTTGATGTAATTTATATGTTGCATTTTACACACATCAAATACCCCCACACTTGAACTTTTGCTTGTCCTCAAGCAAAACTCTTTAATATGTGGCTTACACTCCCAAATGGAATAGGTAGAAGAGAAGGTTTTGGGCTTGTCGTAGAGTGTCGGGATTTCCAAGATCTTTTTGGGTTTTATTTTTATTTATTTACACTCCTATTCGTAATGATTTATTTAGAACTTTTCATAAAAGAAATTACTTATTTGGGCATAACATGCCTTTTTAAAATTCTATTTATATATAAGTTCACATACCTCACGGGGAAATCACTCACACTCGGCCGAAGGTGTATTTTTAGTGAATCACTCGAGAGCGGCATGGAACTTATTCCTACCATAGGCTTGCCAATAAATCAATCCTCCTCCTTTTTAACTTTTATACCTTTGTAGATATCAAGAGGACTTTGTGGGTTAAGGGTTAGGCGAGGGTTAAAGGTAGGTGGTTGGGTTAGTGGTTAGTAGAAAAAGGGCTAAAAGCGTAACAAGTGTCGGTTTTCGTATTTTTGCAACTTTTCGTATTGTTTGTTTATTTTCTTTTTGCTTCATCATTTCAATTTTTTTTTTTACGAAGAACCGAACTTGTTACTAAAATAAAGGGTTAAAAATGAAAAAGGTTTTGGTGGGTAAAAGGGTTTTTGTTTGGGTGATGAAACGAAAAGGTTTAGGCTCAAAGGGGCTAACTAGGGGGATTTTTGGGTAGGTGGTAAAAGAAAAAGAAAAATAATGGTGTAGAAGATAAAAAGGGTTAGTCCTAATGCCTCCATCATTTACTTACTCGGGTTTAAGTTGATAAGGACCGGGAATGTATTGTCATGGCAAGTTCTAGAGTCGTAAGAATCAAGCGGCTATTCACACAAGAAACGAAAAATGAGCATTTAGTCAATTGATATGTAATTGTGTGCTCAATAAAGGCTCAAAACTCACTTTTGTGGGAATGGGTTTTTATGTGATCAAGTATATATAATCAAATTTTAAATAAGTTTGTCATGCCTTTTCAAAATTTTCTTATGTTGGTTCTTTTTATCACTACGCTATCGGTTGTAAATTTGTGAAAATATAACCTTTTTGAGAACTTGAATTTCCCGAGTTAAACCTAGACAAGTAAAAAAATGAAATTTTTGAAAAAAATTGGGGTGATTAGCGGTTCCAATAGAGTTTTGTGTAAGGCTTGTATTTAGGACTTGCAAAGTTCAAGGTTTTAGCATCCCCCCCCCCCCCCCCCCACACTTAAATTACACATTGTCCTCAATGTGCCCCAAAAATAATTTTTTTAGGTTGATTAGATGTGTAAAATAGTGTTTAAAAAGCAAAAAAATTGTGTTACTGGGCACTGGACACGGCCCCGTGTTATCCGGGCACGGCCCCGTGTTCAAGTGCCAGTATCAGAATTAAAACTAGAGAAACAGAAGCCTGGACACGGGGGCGTGTTGGGTGAACACGGCCCGTGTCCAGTTGTCACACCCCGACCGCGTAAAACAACAAATCGCGGCGGAAACATCGGGGCGTGTTGCAACAGAATTAATGTTTCATAACCATGGATACCAAAAAGTGTTTCGTTTTGTTAAACATTGAATAATTACATCGTCTGGAAATCTAAATACACAAATTAAACATAATCTATCATTGTTATTGAGTCACTAAGGCCTTTTCCAGTCCTATGTGAGCATGCATCTTATCAATCGATATCATCCAACAATACCTGAAACATATGTGAAAACGAGGTCAGCAAAAAAATGCTGGCGAGTACATAGGTTTTGTGAAAATAAGATTCATGACTTCTGTTTAAGAAAATGTTTAGTCATGAACCTTGTAATTTGCTTTGTCTTTGTAAATCATTTGAAAAATAATAAGTTCAGGTGATATGTATAATAAGAGAATAATGCATGATTAAATGAATAACCATGTAAAATGAGTTTATATAAGATAAGTTGTTTGTAAATAAATGTCTTGTGAAAAGTATGATACTTGTATAAAATGTTCTATGTCTCAAACTGAAATGATTCAAATAACGCTACAATATGTAATACTATACAAACACTTATATATAGGAAGTACCAGCGGCATATCCACCATGCTTGTATCATATTACACACGCACCGTTACTCAAATCACTTACCCAAACAAACCACCAATGTAAGATGTCCATGTTTAAACAAATTGTTAAATGTATTGAATAACATAACAAAGTGTTTATGTTAAGATGTAAATCATGTCATGTATAATCAATGTCCAAAGTGTTTGTGTCCAATATAAACCATGTAATGTGTAACCAAAATGATATGTATGGCTAGTGAAATGCATCAACTAAACCATAGATGAAACGTACAAAACAAAGTATTGAAGTAAAACTTGGTTTAAATCAATACTATGTTTCGTGGAAATGCATGATCAAATGTAAATCATGTCCACATGTTTACCCAATCGTTAAACCATCTTGTTTTAATCGTTCAAATCGTTCTTGTTTTAATTGTGAAACTACTTAATGGTCGATTCTCTAATAACATTCAAACCTTCTTGACGCGTTCCTCGTTCCAACTCGCTCTCGCTCTCGTTCTTAACAAACCCTTACCAAAGGATAAGTTAATAATTACAGATTCAGTCGCTACCCACAACCCCCACACATAACAATGGGTGCAGTAAATAACGGGATTTGTCAGATCCTATGGTACCATAACCTAATACTGGTCGGCTTGATCATTGCTAATGAATGTCATCGGTTATGTAAACTACAACCAACAAGTTTGTTCACTTTTTGAAATTGTTATTAGTTTTTGAAATCATTATATTCGTTCTTGAAATCATTGTTAGCGTTCTTGAAATAATTGTTATTGTTCTTGAAACCACATTGTAATTGTTCTTGAAATTATTGTAAAGCATTTAGCACATATGAGTCACCCCAAAACAGTTGAAAACAGTAAAAGAGGGGAATAATGTACTCGCCTGAGAATGCTTGGAGGTCTTGAACAACAACCAAACAAAGCTAGAGAGAGCACGGAATCAGTCGGCAGTCTAAAACTATATAAATAAACCGGACTTAAATCGGGAGATCGGATAGGATGAGGCTTGGTAAACCAAATGAGTGTTGGAACTCATATGATATGGTTTAACAAGGCCTACATACTACAATGAAACCTATCCTAAGTGCTTGTGACCCATTACGACCCGTTTAGGTGGCTTATGCTACTTTAACGCGTCGTTCGCGTGAAACGCGTTCGGACTGCCTAACTAGTCCTATGACAAGTAATATATGCCTTAACATGTCTAATATGGTTTTCAAATCAGTTTAGATGTCAAAAGTTATGTTACATATGTTTAAAATGAATTTTGGCATCAAAGGGGTATTTTGGTAATTTACCTAAGGCATATAAACTACCTATCATACAACTACTTAAACGAAGCGACCATAAGGTATAACCTCGTAAGGTTATTCCCTATATACTATGGTCACCTAATGTGCTTGGTCGGATCCTAATGATCGACCAAACGGGTCGGGTTCGAAAGTATAAGCGATTGATTAGATCGCTTACCTCTACGACCCTATATAAGCACTAAACTAAAAGTGACGAGCTAAGCATGTTAAAACATGCTTAACTAAGTTTAGAAAACAGGTTTGGTATCACAACAAACGGTTGTGATACCTAAGAGTAGTTTGGTTACAAAATACGTAAGAATACGTATTCTGCCCGAAACTACGGCTCGTCACTGAGCCTAGATAACGTGGTAATCAGTAGGTATAGTCGCTAGGGACTATCACCATCGTGATCACACTCACGTTATGAAGTTCAAACGAACTTCGCATCGACCATAAATTGGTCAATGCAGAAAGTCAAACAAAGTTTGACTTTCGGACTCGAAAAGCAATAAAAGAACGAAAGAATACTTACGAAGGGTCCCCGAATGCTAATCTAGATCAAAATAGCTCAGGTATGAAACAAAGGTTTCAACTTAGAGCACAATTGATCAGATTCTTGTGAGGAATGAATGAATATGTGTTGGGTATTTATAGATTTCGGTCCACCGTTAGGATCGTTTCTTGGAGAAGAGGGAATGATCTAGCCCGTACACTTGTCACAATGTTGTGGTTACTGAATTTGGCCACCATAAGAGTTTAACATGTGGCACTTGACCTTTGGGGGATGCTAGGGGATGTTAATCTTGTGTTTAAATGGCTTTTCCCGATCAGAAGGGGCCTAGCGTGACGCTAGGGGGGGCTAGGCGTCGCGCTAGGGGTCCCCTGATCAGCAAACAATTTCAAATGTCCACTTTTCAGTCCCCATTGCGTATTAAGGCCATTTCCGACATGTTTAAGGCTTGTTAAATCATTTTCAAGGCTCCACAAGGATGCCTAAACATTGTGGACATGAAACATGCTCAAAAATATTTCGGATGTTGGTTCGTTTGGTCGTACGATCGCGATGTTCGGTTAATTACGACGGAATGCGCATAAGCGCGAGAAACGATTCAAATGACGTGACGAATGGATTTTTCTTATGCCAAACACTAAAATAAAATATTATAGTGCTTACATAAATTTTTGGATGTCCGGATGTATTCAGAATGTGAGTTATGCGCGAAAATGCAAACTTGTGCACTTTTTGACACTTTTAGTCCCTGAATGACCCAAAAGTTTATTTTAGCACACCGAACACCTCAAAGCCTATTTCTAAGCTATGTAAAGGATATTTATGGTATGTTTAACTTATGGTCATGTTCCGGAATGTCTGTTACAGTTCAAATTGGCATACTTTCGCAGTTTGTCAAATTTAGTCCCTGTAAGCGATTTAAACTTTGATTTCACCACACCAAACCTTCCAAAACTTATTTCTAAGTTATGTAAAGGTTATTTAAGGTATGTTAAGCCTATTTCACTATTCCGGAGTGTTCGTTGCATTAAACTGGTTATATTTACGCATCGGTGCGCGTATAACCTTCCAGAAAGCGATTTAGAGTTGAAATTGAACGAGAATTGATATGTGCAAATGATACACATATTTTTACAAATCCCAAGTATGAAATATAATATTTCATTGGTTTGGTATTTGTTTGATGGCCGTGGAGGCACAGGTGTTACAGTCTCCCCTACTTTAGGAAATTTCGTCCCGAAATTTATTTAGAGGAAACTTGTGAGAGCTTGAAAGCATGTTGTTGAAAAGATCAAACAACATTGGTTAGGGTTCTGAACTTTTAGTAACCTTAATAACATTATGCTTGCAATGTAAGAGGGACACTTATATACAAGTATATGAAGCGTCATTGGTGCGTCCACCGTACCTCCATTACATCGTTCTCATTTTGTTATTGTTGTCACTATCGGTTCTTACACATAATAAACCTTACTGGGTTTCTGTGCACTAAATTTCATAATTATGTACGCGTCCATAATTAGACAATTCCTTGCATAGTTCACACAGTCTATTTTATAATGTGTAGAGTAAAACCAACTGAACAATCCTGTGATGAGTGTGACTAGACTGCCATAGAGTCCTTTTTAATTAAATCAATAAATGATCTAAATAGACTATAAATGAGTCTGTCCAACTACATCACTAGATGTCGTTCTTAACCTAATTGTAAATCAATCTTTTTTACTAGACCACCAAAAGGGTCTCTTATGAATCATGGCGTGATACTATAAAATCCAAGGGTCTTATCTATTACATAGAAGCCCATTAAGGATTTAAGGTAGTACCTTTTGACTATCCTGCTACGAATCCCTCATATGAAGATATGAAAGATCCTGCGAGGATTTGGATAACGAACTATCCAGAGTATAAAAACACAAAAACATAGAGGAGAACACATAACACATAAACACATAATCGCATAATTGCATACTCGTTCAATCGCATAATCGTTCAATTTGACCTTTAAATTTGTTATCTTTGGACACGGGTATTTAAAGCATACGAGGAATCAAATCCTTAATTACAGTAATTTGGATGGATCCATATGAATACCCTGCTTGTTGACTACATGACCCAAAAACTGAACTTCTTTAAGCCAAAATTTCCTCTTGGAGAATTTAGCGAAAAGTTTGTTCCTTCTTTAAGGGTCCCAGCGTCAATGAAGGTGTTGATCGTTATCGGCTCGCGATATGAATAGATCAAGATGTCATTAATAACAATGACGAACTGATCCAAATAAGGCTTGCAGACTCTATTTATTAAGTCCTTGAAGATGGCTGGAGCATTTGTCAACCCAAAAGGCATGACTGTAAACTCGTAATGGCCATACTTCGTGCAGAAAACCGTTTTGGGAATATCTTCTTCGAGATTACAAAGTTGATGATACTCAAAACGCAAATCGATCTTGGAAAAGCATGAAACACTATGTAGTTGATCGGAGAAAACGTTGATTTAAGGTAGGGGGATATCGATTCTTGATGGTAAGCTTACTAGGCTTACGTTAATCGATATACATTCGAAAAGATCCATTTTTTTTTCTCTTCACAAGGAGAACAGGAGTTTCTCCAAGGTGAAAAGTTCGGACTGATGAATCCTTTATCAGACAACTCTTGAAGCTGTTTTGATAATTCTTGCATCTCGAACGATGCAAGACAATAAGATACTTTAGATTTAAAAGAAACAAGCGTTTGAGGTTCTTAGGGAGATTACAAGTGATCATAAAAATGACAAAACCACACGAGTAGTTTTGTCTTTGTGTTGACATCATAAGGTTGAATCAAACATTCATACAATTGCATTAGTTAAAAATAAAACCATAAATTTTATTTATATAACAACCGCATTGTCTTTAAATGTTACAAGATAACAACCAGGGGAATTTCAAAATTCTACTTGTTCTTCATCATTGATTGCCTCATTGATGTTATACACTCGTCCACGTGCTGGATTCACATTGACATTGACGTTCGTATTTGGGTTTGCGTTAGCATTTGCATTCACCAGTCTTGGGCAGTTGTGGCGGAAGTGACCAATCTCTCCGCAGTTGAAACATGAACCTAGTGGGAATCTCGCAGCATTCCCTTGAACCGGAGCTTGAACCTGAGCAGCCTGATTTTGTCCCAAACGACAAACCTTGGCCAAATGCCCAAGTTTACCACACTTCGTGCATTGCCAGCAAGCTTGTTGTACTGCGTGATGACCGTTGCAGCGTGCACAATAAGGAGCGGTACCGGCATATGCTTTCTTTGCAGGTGGCTGAGCTGGTGGGTTCCGCGGATTCTGAGCAGTCTGTGCTGTAACAGCAAAGTTCTGACCACCCTTTCGCTTTCTTGATTTCTTTGACGTCTCACCTTCCTTTCCCTTCTCGTTTTGACCTTTCTTGCTATCTCCCTTGTCAGACCCCTGCTTCTTACCCTTGTCACCCTTTCTGTGTAACTTATTCTTCCGAATCTGCGACTCAGTCAATGTCGCAGATAACTCAATCGCCTGACGGAGTGTGGCAGGGCTACTACCAGTAAGGATGTCTTGTACCGAGTCAGGTAGGCCGTCGATGTACCTTTCGATAGCTATGTCAAGTGGGGTAACCATTGTCGGGCAAAGCAGACTCAACTCCTCAAACCTATCAGTATACGCCCTGTGCTCACCACTATCTTGCTTCAGCTCATCAAATTCCTTCTCCAAAGCTCGCTGCTCATGACGAGGACAGAATTCCCTCATCATAAGGGCTCTAAGTTCAGCCCATGTCTGTGCTAAAGCAACTTCTGCACCACGATCCCTCATAATCCCGTTCCACCATGTGAGAGCCCTCTTCTGAAACACACTCGAAGAAAACTCGACCTTGCGATTGTCAGGACACTGCACGTGGCGGAAAGTATTCTCAATGCTCTCGAACCATTGAAGAAGCCCAGTCGCTCCTTCAGAACCACTAAACTTGAGTGGTTTAGCCTGGTTAAAATCCTTGTATTTGCATAGAACATTGTTGTTGTTGTTGGCTTGGTTCCATTGAGCAAAGAGGTTTGGGAATTGAGCAGCCATTTGCTGCGCAATGATTTCTGCCAATTCGGCAGTCTCTATCTGGCTTTCGCGTCGAGGAGGCATTCTGAAAGAGGAAACATGAAAAGAAACGAGAGAGAGAATTAGACGAAAAGAATGAGATGAAACAAATCTGATGAAAGCAAGGATAGTGTCATTTGTTTGTTACTACAAAGCAACAAACGACACACAGTGACTGATCAAAGTAAATGGGTCGAAAATAATGTATCGCGAAGACATGCTCGCCTATAAGTGAACACTCATCCCAAGAATTCCCAGGTAAGCACAACTGGTCTCGCGTCTGATGAGATGTATACGAAGTGCTTGCCTAGACAGAAAACCCAGAATACAGGCATTCACCCTTCCAGTTTGCACGTGTTCACATTATTTAAAACCTAAAACCTTGTCGAGATTTTGAAAATTTAAAAGGGTTCAAAACCATATAATAGAGAGTTCAAAACCTAGTAATCAATCACCCTAGAACAGATGATTAGTTTTCCAAGCGGTTTTGAAATTTATGTTCTTGTTGTGGTCGTCTCCTAAGGATAGGTGACGGTATTGTTTTATGACTAAACGCAAGTAAACTTGCGTTAGGGTCCTAGAAAGGTTATAGACTAGGTCAAAGCATTACTAATTACTAATAACCTAATTCCCTATAACCATTGGCTCTGATACCATCTTTTCTGTCACACCCCGACCGCGTAAAACAACAAATCGCGGCGGAAACATCGGGGCGTGTTGCAACAGAATTAATGTTTCATAACCATGGATACCAAAAAGTGTTTCGTTTTGTTAAACATTGAATAATTACATCGTCTGGAAATCTAAATACACAAATTAAACATAATCTATCATTGTTATTGAGTCACTAAGGCCTTGTCCAGTCCTATGTGAGCATGCATCTTATCAATCGATATCATCCAACAATACCTGAAACATATGTGAAAACGAGGTCAGCAAAGAAATGCTGGCGAGTACATAGGTTTTGTGAAAATATGATTCATGACTTCTGTTTAAGAAAATGTTTAGTCATGAACCTTGTAATTTGCTTTGTCTTTGTAAATCATTTGAAAAATAATAAGTTCAGGTGATATGTATAATAAGAGAATAATGCATGATTAAATGAATAACCATGTAAAATGAGTTTATATAAGATAAGTTGTTTGTAAATAAATGTCTTGTGAAAAGTATGCTACTTGTATAAAATGTTCTATGTCTCAACCTGAAATGATTCAAATAACGCTACAATATGTAATACTATACAAACACTTATATATATGAAGTACCAGCGGCATATCCACCATGCTTGTATCATATTACACACGCACCGTTACTCAAATCACTTACCCAAACAAACCACCAATGTAAGATGTCCATGTTTAAACAAATTGTTAAATGTATTGAATAACATAACAAAATGTTTATGTTAAGATGTAAATCATGTCATGTATAATCAATGTCCAAAGTGTTTGTGTCCAATATAAACCATGTAATGTGTAACCAAAATGATATGTATGGCTAGTGAAATGCATCAACTAAACCATAGATGAAACGTACAAAACAAAGTATTGAAGTAAAACTTGGTTTAAATCAATACTATGTTTCGTGGAAATGCATGATCAAATGTAAATCATGTCCACATGTTTACCCAATCGTTAAACCATCTTGTTTTAATCGTTCAAATCGTTCTTGTTTTAATTGTTCAAATCGTTCTTGTTTTAATTGTGAAACTACTTAATGGTCGATTCTCTAATAACATTCAAACCTTCTTGACGCGTTCCTCGTTCCAACTCGCTCTCGCTCTCGTTCTTAACAAACCCTTACCAAAGGATAAGTTAATAATTACAGATTCAGTCGCTACCCACAACCCCCACACATAACAATGGGTGCAGTAAATAACGGGATTTGTCAGATCCTATGGTACCATAACCTAATACTGGTCGGCTTGATCATTGCTAATGAATGTCATCGGTTATGTAAACTACAACCAACAAGTTTGTTCACTTTTTGAAATTGTTATTAGTTTTTGAAATCATTATATTCGTTCTTGAAATCATTGTTAGCGTTCTTGAAATAATTGTTATTGTTCTTGAAACCACATTGTAATTGTTCTTGAAATTATTGTAAAGCATTTAGCACATATGAGTCACCCCAAAACAGTTGAAAACAGTAAAAGAGGGGAATAATGTACTCGCCTGAGAATGCTTGGAGGTCTTGAACAACAACCAAACAAAGCTAGAGAGAGCACGGAATCAGTCGGCAGTCTAAAACTATATAAATAAACCGTACTTAAATCGGGAGATCGGATAGGATGAGGCTTGGTAAACCAAATGAGTGTTGGAACTCATATGATATGGTTTAACAAGGCCTACATACTACAATGAAACCTATCCTAAGTGCTTGTGACCCATTACGACCCGTTTAGGTGGCTTATGCTACTTTAACGCGTCGTTCGCGTGAAACGCGTTCGGACTGCCTAACTAGTCCTATGACAAGTAATATATGCCTTAACATGTCTAATATGGTTGTCAAATCAGTTTAGATGTCAAAAGTTATGTTACATATGTTTAAAATGAATTTTGGCATCAAAGGGGTATTTTGGTAATTTACCTAAGGCATATAAACTACCTATCATACAACTACTTAAACGAAGCGACCATAAGGTATAACCTCGTAAGGTTATTCCCTATATACTATGGTCACCTAATGTGCTTGGTCGGATCCTAATGATCGACCAAACGGGTCGGGTTCGAAAGTATAAGCGATTGATTAGATCGCTTACCTCTACGACCCTATATAAGCACTAAACTAAAAGTGACGAGCTAAGCATGTTAAAACATGCTTAACTAAGTTTAGAAAACAGGTTTGGTATCACAACAAACGGTTGTGATACCTAAGAGTAGTTTGGTTACAAAATACGTAAGAATACGTATTCTGCCCGAAACTACGGCTCGTCACTGAGCCTAGATAACGTGGTAATCAGTAGGTATAGTCGCTAGGGACTATCACCATCGTGATCACACTCACGTTATGAAGTTCAAACGAACTTCGCATCGACCATAAATTGGTCAATGCAGAAAGTCAAACAAGGTTTGACTTTCGGACTCGAAAAGCAATAAAAGAACGAAAGAATACTTACGAAGGGTCCCCGAATGCTAATCTAGATCAAAATAGCTCAGGTATGAAACAAAGGTTTCAACTTAGAGCACAATTGATCAGATTCTTGTGAGGAATGAATGAATATGTGTTGGGTATTTATAGATTTCGGTCCACCGTTAGGATCGTTTCTTGGAGAAGAGGGAATGATCTAGCCCGTACACTTGTCACAATGTTGTGGTTACTGAATTTGGCCACCATAAGAGTTTAACATGTGGCACTTGACCTTTGGGGGATGCTAGGGGATGTTAATCTTGTGTTTAAATGGCTTTTCCCGATCAGAAGGGGCCTATCGTGACGCTAGGGGGGGCTAGGCGTCGCGCTAGGGGTCCCCTGATCAGCAAACAATTTCAAATGTCCACTTTTCAGTCCCCATTGCGTATTAAGGCCATTTCCGACATGTTTAAGGCTTGTTAAATCATTTTCAAGGCTCCACAAGGATGCCTAAACATTGTGGACATGAAACATGCTCAAAAATATGTCGGATGTTGGTTCGTTTGGTCGTACGATCGCGATGTTCGGTTAATTACGACGGAATGCGCATAAGCGCGAGAAACGATTCAAATGACGTGACGAATGGATTTTTCTTATGCCAAACACTAAAATAAAATATTATAGTGCTTACATAAATTTTTGGATGTCCGGATGTATTCAGAATGTGAGTTATGCGCGAAAATGCAAACTTGTGCACTTTTTGACACTTTTAGTCCCTGAATGACCCAAAAGTTTATTTTAGCACACCGAACACCTCAAAGCCTATTTCTAAGCTATGTAAATGATATTTATGGTATGTTTAACTTATGGTCATGTTCCGGAATGTCTGTTACAGTTCAAATTGGCATACTTTCGCAGTTTGTCAAATTTAGTCCCTGTAAGCGATTTAAACTTTGATTTCACCACACCAAACCTTCCAAAACTTATTTCTAAGTTATGTAAAGGTTATTTAAGGTATGTTAAGCCTATTTCACTATTCCGGAGTGTTCGTTTCATTAAACTGGTTATATTTACGCATCGGTGCGCGTATAACCTTCCAGAAAGCGATTTAGAGTTGAAATTGAACGAGAATTGATATGTGCAAATGATACACATATTTTTACAAATCCCAAGTATGAAATATAATATTTCATTGGTTTGGTATTTGTTTGATGGCCGTGGAGGCACAGGTGTTACACCAGTTACCTGAACTGGGCGTTTTCTGCAGGGTGCTCAGCACGGGGCCGTGTTGGTTGGGCACGGCCCGTGTTGAACCTTCTGAAATTGAGAAAATTGTCGGGTTGCCTTGTTCTTATGCATGGGTTCATTTTTCTCGTTCCCCTTTTCATCCTTTACCACCATGAGTGTGTTTTATTCCTGAAAATTAAAACTAACTAGAAAACATAAAAATTACTCTAAATTAAACTAAGGATAGTTCCGTGGAATGCCTCCATGGTGCGCCACGTTTATAAGGGTCCTTGGCTAGACCCAAAGCCAGGTCATGTGTTACCCAAGTGGGATGTGTTGCATCCCATGTTACACCGTCGGAGAGCGTCATCCAAGCTTGAGTCTATGACCTTCATGTAGTTAACCGGATCTTCTTCCTCTACTCGCCTTCCACATTCGAATTTCACTTCCTCATCCCCAAACTTCAATGTTAGAGTTCCGTCATTCATATCCACCAATGCTTGGGCGGTGGCTAGGAATGGCCTCCCAAGGATGAGAGGGACCTCGGTGTCTTCTTCCATGTCTAGGATGACAAAGTCGGTTGGAAAATAATGCCAAGACACCACGGACAAACGATAAGGAAAGATCACCTTCAACATAAGTAACTAGTTATTAAAGTCATTAATACAAAACCAAATAAAAAGTGCAAAAGATTAGAAATAAAAAGTATTATACTAGACACTTTGTCTTCACCAAGTGATGTAAGAGACTTAGGCAAACATGGCCTTGATTGTCAAGAACTCTTACGATCAATCTTTGATCCCGAGACGACTCACACACTCTACGATGGACAATGGATGATGGTGGTGGATAATGGTGTTGTGATGGTGGTGGGTGGTGGATGAAGTGTGAGAGAGGTGGTGTGCCAAGGGATGAGATGAAATGAATCCAAGCACTCCTATTTATAGGCTGAACAGAGTGCTGGACACGGCCCCGTGTCTATCTGACAATCTCTCTCCTCATTAATTGTAATTCGCAATTACAATAAATGCGCCTGCTGTACTTTCGACACGCCCCCGTGTCCGCTGAGCACGGCCCCGTGATGGGCAATAGAAGCTTCTATGGATTTGTCTTTTCTGCTACTTCTTGGGCACGCCCCCGTGCTGGCTGAGCACGAGGCGTGTTCAGCCTTCTGTCTTCTCCTTTTTGCTTTGGAAGGTGCCGTTGAGGGGTCGGGTAGTCCACTAATGTTCCTTTCCTTGTATTTATGTTGGATTTAGCTGTCTTTTTGCTTCTTTTGCGTTTTTGAGCTCATTTAATCCTGAAAATACAAAAGGAAGACAAAAACACTCTTTTTCCAATATTAGTACTTAAAAAGGGTTAGTTTTTTTGCCTCATTTGATGTAATTTATATGTTGCATTTTACACACATCAAATACCCCCACACTTGAACTTTTGCTTGTCCTCAAGCAAAACTCTTTAATATGTGGCTTACACTCCCAAATGGAATAGGTAGAAGAGAAGGTTTTGGGCTTGTCGTAGAGTGTCGGGATTTCCAAGATCTTTTTGGGTTTTATTTTTATTTATTTACACTCCTATTCGTAATGATTTATTTAGAACTTTTCATAAAAGAAATTACTTATTTGGGCATAACATGCCTTTTTAAAATTCTATTTATATATAAGTTCACATACCTCACGGGGAAATCACTCACACACGGCCGAAGGTGTATTTTTAGTGAATCACTCGAGAGCGGCATGGAACTTATTCCTACCATAGGCTTGCCAATAAATCAATCCTCCTCCTTTTTAACTTTTATACCTTTGTAGATATCAAGAGGACTTTGTGGGTTAAGGGTTAGGCTAGGGTTAAAGGTAGGTGGTTGGGTTAGTGGTTAGTAGAAAAAGGGCTAAGAGCGTAACAAGTGTCGGTTTTCGTATTTTTGCAACTTTTTATTTTGATGAAGCTTTTATTCAAACTAAGTTATTTTTTATTAACTTGTTTGTTTATTTTCTTTTTGCTTCATCATTTCAATTTTTTTTTTACGAAGAACCGAACTTGTTACTAAAATAAAGGGTTAAAAATGAAAAAAGGTTTTGGTGGGTAAAAGGGTTTTTGTTTGGGTGATGAAACGAAAAGGTTTAGGCTCAAAGGGGCTAACTAGGGGGATTTTTGGGTAGGTGGTAAAAGAAAAAGAAAAATAATGGTGTAGAAGATAAAAAGGGTTAGTCCTAATGCCTCCATCATTTACTTACTCGGGTTTAAGTTGATAAGGACCGGGAATGTATTGTCACGGCAAGTTCTAGAGTCGTAAGAATCAAGCGGCTATTCACACAAGAAACGAAAAATGAGCATTTAGTCAATTGATATGTAATTGCGTGCTCAATAAAGGCTCAAAACTCACTTTTGTGGGAATGGGTTTTTATGTGATCAAGTATATATAATCAAATTTTAAATAAGTTTGTCATGCCTTTTCATAATTTTCTTATGTTGGTTCTTTTTATCACTAGGCTATCGGTTGTAAATTTGTGAAAATATAACCTTTTTGAGAACTTGAATTTCCCGAGTTAAACCTAGACAAGTAAAAAAATGAAATTTTTGAAAAAATTTGGGGTGATTAGCGGTTCCAATAGAGTTTTGTGTAAGGCTTGTATTTAGGACTTGCAAAGTTCAAGGTTTTAGCATCCCCCCCCCCCCCCACACTTAAATTACACATTGTCCTCAATGTGCCCCAAAAATAATTTTTTTAGGTTGATTAGATGTGTAAAATAGTGTTTAAAAAGCAAAAAATTGTGTTACTGGGCACTGGACACGGCCCCGTGTTATCCGGGCACGGCCCCGTGTTCAAGTGCCAGTATCAGAATTAAAATAAGAGAAACAGAAGCCTGGACACGGGGGCGTGTTGGGTGAACACGGCCCGTGTCCAGTTACCTGAACTGGGTGTTTTCTGCAGGGTGCTCAGCACGGGGCCGTGTTGGTTGGGCACGGCCCGTGTTGAACCTTCTGAAATGGAGAAAATTGTCGGGTTGCCTTGTTCTTGTGCATGGGTTCATTTTTCTCGTTCCCCTTTTCATCCTTTACCACCATGAGTGTGTTTTATTCCTGAAAATTAAAACTAACTAGAAAACATAAAAATTACTCTAAATTAAACTAAGGATAGTTCCATGGAATGCCTCCATGGTGCGCCACGTTTATAAGGGTCCTTGGCTAGACCCAAAGCCCGGTCATATGTTACCCAAGTGGGATGTGTTGCATCCCATGTTACACCGTCGGAGAGCGTCATCCAAGCTTGAGTCTATGACCTTCATGTAGTTAACTGGATCTTCTTCCTCTACTCGCCTTCCACATTCGAATTTCACTTCCTCATCCCCAAACTTCAATGTTAGAGTTCCGTCATTCATATCCACCAATGCTTGGGCGGTGGCTAGGAATGGCCTCCCGAGGATGAGAGGGACCTCGGTGTCTTCTTCCATGTCTAGGATGACAAAGTCGGTTGGAAAATAATGCCAAGACACCACGGACAAACGATAAGGAAAGATCACCTTCAACATAAGTAACTAGTTATTAAAGTCATTAATACAAAACCAAATAAAAAGTGCAAAAGATTAGAAATAAAAAGTATTATACTAGACACTTTGTCTTCACCAAGTGATGTAAGAGACTTAGGCAAACATGGCCTTGATTGTCAAGAACTCTTACGATCAATCTTGGATCCCGAGACGACTCACACACTCTACGATGGACAATGGATGATGGTGGTGGATGATGGTGTTGTGATGGTGGTGGGTGGTGGATGAAGTGTGAGAGAGGTGGTGTGCCAAGGGATGAGATGAAATGAATCCAAGCACTCCTATTTATAGGCTGAATAGAGTGCTGGACACGGCCCCGTGTCTGTCTGACAATCTCTCTCCTCATTAATTGTAATTCGCAATTACAATAAATGCGCCTGCTGTACTTTCGACACGCCCCCGTGTCCGCTGAGCACGGCCCCGTGATGGGCAATAGAAGCTTCTATGGATTTGTCTTTTCTGCTGCTTCTTGGGCACGCCCCCGTGCTGGCTGAGCACGGGGCGTGTTCAGCCTTCTGTCTTCTCCTTTTTGCTTTGGAAGGTGCCGTTGAGGGGTCGGGCAGTCCACTAATGTTCCTTTCCTTGTATTTATGTTGGATTTAGCTGTCTTTTTGCTTCTTTTGCGTTTTTGAGCTCATTTAATTCTGAAAATACAAAAGGAAGACAAAAACACTCTTTTTCCAATATTAGTACTTAAAAAGGGTTAGTTTTTTGCCTCATTTGATGTAATTTATATGTTGCATTTTACACACATCATTACCCTCGGCTAAGTAGTTTGAGTCAGCAGGGATACAATCCTAAGTAGCCGGGTTAATATATTAATAGTAGTTTACATATGAGGGGATCAAGAAATTCGGACCCCCGCCATTCAATACCAGTGGGTATTGAAGGAGGTCCTACTAAGCTTGACCCAGGTCCTTGCAGGATCTATACGTTGAACAAGGCAAGACGCTTACCAAACCATTCCCTTAACCCCCGACCAGGTAGCCTACATATCTCCATATAGACCGTGGAGATATGAATAGTGTAAATCTTTTATTTTATATAGATAGTAAAATAACGCCAAGACACCACAGACAAATGATAAGAAAGTTTCACCTTCAACTTAAGAAACTAGTTATTAAAGTCATTAATACATAACAAAATAAAAAGTGCGAAAAGATTAAAAATAAAAAGTATTACACTAAATGTTTGTCTTCACCAAGTGATGTAAGAGACTTAGGCAAACATGGCCTTTGATTGTCAAGAACTCTAACTATCAATCTTGGATCCCGAGACTACTACACACACTCTATGATGGATGCTGGTGGTGGATGATGGTGTTGTGGTGGTGGTGGAGTGTGGGTGAAGCGGGAGAGAGGTGGTTTGCCAAGGGATGATTTGCAAGTGAGCCAAGCACCCCCTATTTATAGCCTGCACAGAAGCCCGGACACGACCCCGTGTCCACCCGTCTTCTCTTTCTTCATTAAATGCAGTTTGTCTGCATTAGTTTACCACGCCCCCGTGTCCGCTGGGCACGACCCCGTGAGCAGAAGCGTATCTGTACTATCCAGATTTGCTTGGATTCTGCGAATCTTTGCTTTGACCACGGCCCCGTGTCTGGTGGACACGCCCCCGTGTTGGGTGATAGAAGCTTCTACAAATTTGTCTTTTCTGTAGACACTTGGGCACGCCCCAGTGCTCATTGAGCACGGGGCGTGTTCAGCCTCCTGTTCTCTTGTTTTTGCTTGGGAAGATGCTGTCGAGGGGTCAGGCATGCCACATTTATTCCTTTTCTTGTATTATTGTCAGATTTGGCTGCATTTTTGCTTCTTTGTTCATTTGAGCTCATTTAATCATAAAAATACAAAAGGAAGACAAAAGCACACTTTTTCCAACATTAGTACTAAAAAAAGGTTAGTTTTATGCCTCATTTGATGTAATTTATATGTTGCATTTTACACACATCATATATATTTTGAAAAAGAGGTACAAATTTAATTTAGTTAGTTATTAAAGGGGAAAATACAAATTAATGATTTGTGTAAGTTTACCAATATACCTTTATATTAAAATAAAATGCAAATATTAAATGAAGTAAAATAAAACATTATTATTGGTTGAAACTTCTTCTTTTTTCTTCTTAAAAAAAATTCTTCTCATTTGAACCCTACACTATACATATAAACTAAATACACTAGTGGCTTCAAATTAGCTTTAAGTACATTAATTACGTACAAGGATTTAAAAAATAAAAAAAATTAGTTAAATAATAAGGTAAAAGAAAAAAATGTGTTTTAAATATTATAAGAGTTAATTATGTTGTTAGTCCCTACGCTTTCTCTAATGTCACAAGTAGGGCTGTAAACGAACCGAACGTTCAGCGAACAGTTCGTGAACCGTTTGGCGGGAAGTTCGTTTATGTTCGTTCGTTTAATAAACGAACGAACATGAACAAGAAATTTCGTTCGATTAGTTAAATGAACGGACATGAACAAAGGTCTCGTTCGTTCAATTGTGTTCGTGAACGTTCGGTAAGGTGTTCGTGAACATTCATTCATTTGCGTTCGTTTATGTTCGTGTTTTAATTAAAGATTTTTATACTTTCATATATTTTATCTATACTTTTTATACTATTAAACTTTTATTTATATCATTACCCTAACAATTAAAATAGGAAACCCGTTTTCGCCTTGTTTATGCACCAATACCTTTCTTTTCTCATTATTTACATCGACGAATATGATCTACCTCCATTCCACAATAAGGGATTCAAGTTCTAGTGCTACCCTCTGGGCCATCTACCTTTATCATTCATCGCGTTTGCCAAATTTATTTGTGTTCGCTTGTGTTCGTGAACCGTTCGTGAACACGCTCATTTCCTTAATGAACGAACACGAACATAAAATCTCGTTCGGTAAGTGTTCATGAACCGTTCGTGAACACATTTATTTCCTTAACGAACGAACACGAACAAGGCCTCGTTCGTGTTCGTTAGGTTCGTTTACAGCCCTAGTCACAAGGTTGGGTACTAAGTGCTAAAATGATGAAAATACCCTAATTTCACAGTTAGTTTTTAACAGCAGTTAGACTTAACGCCCTAGGAAATTTCAAAATCAAACGTTAAAACCAGGGGCGGATGTACATTAGTGTAAGGGGTGGCGTCCGCTACGGCTTGGCGTTCCGGCGGTAGTGTAAAATTAGTGTAAATTTTGGAAAAATTTGACGTTTTTCGATTTCGTTACCGCTTATTTATAAAACGTTACCGCTTGGCGTGAATCGTAGATCCGCCACTGGTTAAAACCTCATAATGTTACTTTAAACTATTTGTACCTGAGATTTTTACTTTCCACAAACCACAGGAACTAACACTGTAATTAACTCAATAATATTTAGTTAGAATAGTATGAATAGTAAATGCAAATTTAAATGTTAATAAATTCTACAAATATAATCTTTGTTTATAACATAATACTTAACTAGTTGAATTTTATATTTTAAATTTAAATTTCATTTTATTCATTTTTCTTTTAATAATACCTACGATAGTTAATAATATGTATGGGTCGTGTGGGGTCGGACAACATGTCGCGTCAGAAGAGGTCACATAAAAAGGTTGTTTTGGTTCGAGTCAAAACAGGTTCAGGTCAAAACAGTGTTTAAGACAGGTTAGGTTAGATTGCCTTCTCCAAAAGAGCTACATTTACAATTTATATTTTAATAACTAAATGCTATTTGAAATATATATTTGGGTAGGGTTCGACAACAAAGTCTATTTTTTCTACAAAGTGTACAAAGTAAAAAAAACACCACAATTTCAGCCATAAAACACACCCAAAACCCACAAATAACAGAGTGAAGATAACTAAAATACAATATTCAAACTCTAACAGTCAATGGAAACTTCAAAACACCATCATAGAACTATGAATATAAAACACGACATTATAATCATCATAAAACACACTAATGTTAGTCATTCGATAATCAAAGCCTTATCTATATCTATAATCTATAATACTATATAAAGCATTTCATATGGACAAAAATGTAATTTCCCCTAAATTTTTAAGACGTCAACGAAAAGTCATGCCTTATCTCCCAGTTTTTCATCCCCCACTTCCAAATCTGCCCTTCTTAAAAGAGGATTCAATGATTTATTCGGTTTATTTGATAATGGAATGTGTAATCGATGGCCTGATTGATTGTTCATTCAATTTTTCGCATTGAATATAATTGAAGATGTGGATTGAATCCATTTAACCCTTACAAGAAACTGAAGAAGTTAAGACGCCCTTTTTTATTTACTCATCGTCACCGCTGGCACCGTTTACATCATCAGAAGCAACAACATCTACAATCACCAAATCCACAAGCATATCTCCGTGTCTCCCCAAATTCTCATACCCGGAGACAAAATCTGGCATGTAAGTTTGTTAGGATCGGAGGCTCTCATGATAGTGTTTGTTTGTTTAAAATGAATGATCAACAAATATGAAAACATGTTAGGTGCAGCGGAAATGTAAACAAACTTTGTAAACACAATCAGAGAAGAAAATAGTTTGATAAACAATTGCTTCACATGGAGTCAAAAGATTACAAATCGAAGCAAAAGATTACAGACATGCTTACAAACTATACTCCCCCTCAGCCTGATGCCCCAAGGTTGGTTGCACACAAGATGAAAGGATTAGACATGAGGAGAAGGACTCGCTCAGTCAATCAAATGTAACAATACAGGGTACTGTTACATTTATAGGCAACCCAAACCACTGAGGTATCTCAGCTGACGTCACCATGAAAGCGACGTCTAACAGCCTAACAACCTGTATCTACTGTCCTTACACAAACACTGCTAACCTAACCACTGACTATACATAAAACAGATAATTCACTAAACAGCTGCTTTCTCTTTACGTCAGTGCTTTCCTCAAGGTTGACCAGTCCTTGACTGGGCAACACTTTATCATCAGTAGATAGGACCAGCAGTGTTGGATACTTCAGGGTTTTCATCAGCAGTTGAAAGGGCAGCAGCAGTTGTATATGGGCAGTGGATAGAGACCATCAGTTGTTATAAATCACTTTCAAGGGGAGAGCAAAGTGTAAACTGCTGCTTATTGTGAATCCTCTGTTGTGACCTGGTTTTGGCTTTACATTATCTTTTCCTCTGGTAGGGTTCAATCCCAACAATCTCCCCCTGGAACAGATAATGCCAAAACCTTTCATTATTCAGGACCTTTATTACTCATCAAGAGTGCCTTAGCTTGTTCTTTGAATTCAGCTTCAAATTCCTTTGCACTCTGGTCATCCTCATCCCTACACAGTGAAAGTTCAAGGAGATCCTGCAAATCTTGAACACTAAGGCCTAGTGCTTCTCTCCTTGATATGTACTTCACATCGCCATTGGCTCTGACCAGGGTCAATACGTGAGTCTTTTGATCAGACATCCACTTTAGTATTTTTAAGCCAAGTGGGTTTCTTAGGAGAGACTTATTTGTAGATGAGTTGAGGAATAATGGCCTTGAAAACATCTGCAGACTTTCAGACATTCTTTTGAAAGTTTCTTCAATGACTTTGTCTGCTGCAGCTATATCTTCTGCAGTTTCTTGTTCAATAAGTTCTTGTCTTTCAGCTTCTGTCTTGTCTTTAGCAGTGTTTGGAGATGCAGATTTGTTTAATGCCTTAAAAAGGCTTTGAAGCTTTGTTGAAGTTTCTTCTTTTAGACCCATTTTCGTGATGGTATCTTTGAAGTATTCTGCTTCCTTTTCTATTACCTCTTCTTCAGTCAACTGTTCTCCCTCTTCTTGATTTGTTACAAAAGTAGACCGGAACAGTGTGTCGAGGTTTCCCATCTTCTGTTCAAGCTTCATCATTTGTTCTTTCTTCTTAGAAGTGCCTGAAACAGTTATCTTTCTTTTCTTTAGCCTTTCATAGGCTTCATCGGTCTGCTGTTTTGACCATTTTGATATGGCTTCAGCAGTATCCATTTTCGCATCCACCAGCTCCCTTTTCTTTCTCTTATATTCAGCAGTTAAATCAGCAATGAGCTTTTCATATTTTCTCCAGTTAGGAGCATTCTTCTTATTTGTGGGATCATTCTTAATATTTTCAATCCTTTATGCTTCACGCTTAAGAGCTACTACTGGCCATTCTTTGAACTGTTGTTCTTCAGCAGGATAGAATTTCTCTTTCATGATGTAGGCTAGATATTGTTTTCTTAGCTCTTTCTTTTGATCAGCCTTTTCTTTGTTTAGGTCTTGTGCAAACCCTTCTATCTGCTTTACTTTTGTGAAGTAGAACTCCAGTCTTTTAGCTATGCCATCTTCGCTTAACTTATCTTTTTCACTGTCAACCTTGGCTTTTACTTTAGCCTGCCTTGCCTTGAGTTTGAGGTAGTCATCCATATCATCTGGTGGCATGTAGCCTATGAGTGAGGAGAATCTCCTTTTTGAAGGATCTTCTTCTGTATAGAATTGCCTCATCTCATTTTTTATGGCTTCAAGTTCCAGTGGATATTGTGCAGCATTAGGATCATGTATACCCTCATCGGCAGGTATTGGCTTTCTTTTTCTGTTGAAGAGCTTTGGCTGTGAAGTAGGAGAAGTGAAAGAAGTGGTGGATGACTGACTAACAGCTGTTGAAACAACTGGTGTCTCAACATCTGCTGTCATTACAACTGCTGATATGTCAGCAGTTGTCTTCTGCTTTTGAGCAGGGGATGGAAGTGGTGAGGTAGTTTTTGATGGTGGTGATGGTGGTGGTGACTCATCATCTGATATGAGATTCCTTCTCCTTTTAATGAAGAAGGAGCAGATGATGTTTTGGATGAATCAGTGGTTTGAATGATGGGGAGTGTCTGACAAACAACTGTTGAAACAACTGGTGCTTCAACCGCTGCTATCATTACAACAGATGTTATAACATCTGTTGTCTTCTGTTTTATGACAGGAGGCAGTGGTAATGGTGTGATTGTAGATGATGGTGGTAGAGCAGTAGTTGTAGTGGTGTGTGATAGAGTGGTGTGTGTTGATGACATGGCAGCTGTTTGGCTACTGACAGCAGTTTTTGTAACTACTGCTGTATCAGTTGTTTGGATAACAGGTTTTAAGACCTGTTTTTCTTTTTCTTTTTCTTTTTCAGGCTCAACATGAAGGCCATGCTCTATTCCCATCCTATTCATTTTTCCCAACAGTTTGTTATTCTCCCCCTTTTTGGCATTATCTGAAGGGGGTTTACAAGAAATGTATGGAAGAAGGAACTTCGCCAGAAGCATTTTGAATGCTAGCCTTTATAGCCTTGATATCTGCTTGAGTGTCTTTAAATCTTGATTCAACCATGTTGGTCAGCATTTGTACTTGAATAGCATGCTTTTTGTCAGCCATAAGTTGCTGTGCTTCAAGCATGGGTTGAAAAATGTTCCAAAGCTCATTTTCAGCAAATGCATGTTGTGCAGGTGCTTGAGCAGGAACAGCAGTGGCTTGTGCTTTCTGAGCTTTTAAAATCTCTTGCACCATCTCCTTTATTTCAGCAACTGATTCTTCAAGTTTGTCAACTCTGCCCGTCAATTCCTGATATCTTGAATCATCACCTACTTTAGTAGGATCATCTGAATCCCCACCAGCAGTGGTTATATCAATGTTTGACTTAGGAACTGAGTCCCAAAAGTCACCCATTGATGCCCCTTGTTCTTGGTACTGGGGACTTCTTTCTTCAGCACTTGATAAACCTTTGATGGTGCCAGTGGTTAGATCCAACTCACTGGTGGTTATTGAAGTTGCCATGGAAGAAATTGCCTTCAAGGGAGTCTGATTTATGAAACAACTGGCCAACTGGAGACCTGTTGGTCCACCAGTTGTAGTTGCTGCTCCACTTGAACTACCACCGAGAGTTACTTGTAACTCAGGGGGTGTAACCTCCTCAATTGTTGCTGGGATAGCAGGAGTAGTAGCATCAAACCCAGTCACTTGTGAATGTATGCTCTCAGTGATAGGTGATAGAGAGGAACTGGTTTGTGTCTGAGCTATAGCAGCTGCATGCAACAAAGGTAGCATGGATTGTGGCATTATGATTGGTGAAGGGATGGGAGTTGAAAGAGACATATCCTTGGGATCAGGACTGAGGAAGATGGATCCAAGTGGATTCAGAGCTTCATATTGTGGTGTCCCTGTGCTTACAACCTGATCCTTTTGTGAGGATGCAGGAGGAGTTTTAGGCATGGGTTGAGATCTTTCTTCCAACTGATGTGAGGAAGTAGCAGCAGTGGTTTGTGGTGACTTTTGTGTTGTCACAGGCATTTCCTCTAGGATCTCATCTTCCAGAGTTGCCTTTGTTTTGGGTTTGGTGGGTTTTCTGGATGTTTTTCTTTTGGTCTTTTTGGTTATGTCAGGTGTGGGTTTCAAAGCAGTGGTTGTGCTGCTATGATCACCTGGAGCAGTGGGCTCAGCAGCTGATACCTGAGGAGCAGTTGTAACCGCTAAAATCTGCTCAGGTACCCCTGCTTTTGTTTTTATTGGTGTCATCATCCTTGAAAATGTTTCTTTTGTTAAGCTTTTTATTTGACAATGAACACCTTGTTTTGGCAAATTTTCATTTTCCTTTACAAATTTTTGTTTAAAGTAATAACTCAAAAATCTTGGAAAAAGTAAAAATGCTTTATTGTCAACATTTTTCACTAAGTCATTGAAGATTTCCTGGGAATAGTTGTAATTTTTGTTATTCAAAATGGCATACCCCAGGCATTGAATCTTCAATGGTATTTCGTTAAAAGATGTTGTTTTATTCGAAGCACACATCAGAAGTGTGTGAAATAAAAATCTGGGTGCAGATGGAAAATAACCCTTTTGTAGGGTATCTACCTTTGCCTGTTCTGCATAGCCCCTTTTCAGAAAATCAGTTTTTAACTCGTTTTTTTGTCAAAAGAGAGTTTACCTTCCTGATCGTTGAGATTAAAGACTTCAGAGATCGATTGTGGGGTTATTTGAACTGCTTTACCGTGTATTGAGGAGTTAATGGCTATGACTTTTCTGTCTTGTTTTTCAAGCGACGCCTTTTTCCAAAACTCTCTCTGGGTTTGCAGATAGATGGGAGCATTTGCTGTCAACAAAGTTTTGTACTTTGATGCAGATAATGTATCAATGATGGTGTCAAAGGTGTGATTATCAGTAGGTTTTGTGAGTAAACCCAGATAGTTGTGAGATTGTTTGAATGGTATTTCGATGGGTTCTTCGACCGTTTGAGCGACCTCTTTGGAAGGTGATGGTGATTTAGGTTTTGATTTTGATTTTGTCATTTTTGCGGAGAAGAACGAAAGAGGATTTTGGAGATTTTGAGAAGAAGGGTTGAAAACTGCTATGAGAAGAGAATTTTGGAATTCAATTCGACAGTGTAAAACCCTGTTTGGGGGTTTAGGGCAGGGTTTTATTTGAAAAAAAAAATGATCGCTGATGTGGCAGCGGTTATTAAGATCTGAGGGCTAAAAACTGACCACGTGTCAAACACTGATGAAACGTATGAAGTATGGAGAACAGTTGTTTTAAGAGCCACTGATGTATCAAGCATCAGTGGTTACAACGGTAAAAATTATGGGCAGTGGATGATTTTTACTATCAGTGGATAGCATATCAGTGGATAAGACACTGGTTTTGAACATCAGTGCTTCTCAAGAAAATAAGGGATCAGTGGTTAACTTTCAGTAGTGGACAGTGTTTAGAGATCAGACGTTGGAACAAAACAGTGGTTAGGGTAAATAGTACAACTCTGAAGGACAGATGTTTCAGCAACAGTTTTGAGGATTTTCATTCAAGGTTTTGCCACATGTCAATTTTGAAAGACAGTGGTTTAGTACCCCAGATGATGAAAACTTTTTACTAAGGCAACTCATTTTCGTTTAATATTCAATTAACACATGAGTACCTTAGTGATTTAAGCACAGTTTGCAATCAACCTTTGATAAAAAAAAAATTAGGAGCAAACCTGAGTATGACATGATCATGACATATGTACCATTTCCTTTTGACCCATTAATGAGGACAATAATACCATACAAAAATAAGGTATTACATCCTGACAGGAGCTGAAACTATTGCCAACAAAAACAAGCATAAGTTCCAGATACATTATTCCCAAAAAAAAATGAATAATATATCCTGGTTATTTGAGAAAATCCTTTGAACAACAAAAATTAGTTAAAGGATTTTCTGAGAAAAGTATCAAAAAGGATCTGGTATAATTTCAATATATTATATAATCATATCATTCACAAGTTTTTGAAAATGGTTGGTGGTTTGACAATCAGTGGTAGGAAACTTTTGGATACATTTTGACCACTGTTTGGAACCATTTTCTTTGTCAGTTGATTTCAAACTTGAGGACACATGGAGAAAATTTTTGAACATTTGTCTAGTCCTCTTTGGAGTTCATTTACTGGAATCAAAACCTTTTTCTGAACAGATAAATGCACATAGTTGCTTAATTACCATTATTACCCTAAACTTTGACTCTTAAGTGTTTTAAGTTTATTCCCTTTTCTTCTGAGATCAAAAGTTTTGAGATAAACACACTTCAGAGTTTTTGTGAATATTAGTCCAAAATCATTTTGCAGTAATGTTTTGAGAGACTTGGTCAGGTTTTCACAAGTTTTTCACCCAATCTCACATTACATATGATACGGACTATGTTGACCCCTGTTTTCTTAATGTATTTGAACATAGTTGATTTTGTCCTTTTTAGGAACTCAACCTGTTTTCAACACATAAGATCTAAATAACTAAAGTTTTAATTTCCCCCTTTTTGTGTTAACAAAACAACAATGCTTTTATGAACATAGGTTTTGTTAATCTGAGGTTTGTACTTTAGTATTTAATGAAAACATCACATATTACACATCAACAGTTTAAATCAATTTAGAAAATAAAAATAATCTCATGGTTTAACAGATATTGCTTTCAGATCTAGAAACCATGAGTGTCTTGTGCATGAATTTACTTGTTGTGTGAAATTTGTGTGTCATATGACATCTTGGTTGATTTACAGAGTTTTTGAATAACCATTTTGAACATGATTTACACACTACTCTGTTTTTCAACTAAATACAACCAACCTTAGTATCAATGAATTTTGAGCCGAACTGTTATGTCAAATTGATTGTTAGATCGAATTTGATTGTCCAGGCTCTGGTACCAATTGTTAGGATCGGAGGCTCTCATGATAGTGTTTGTTTGTTTAAAATGAATGATCAACAAATATGAAAACATGTTAGGTGCAGCGGAAATGTAAACAAACTTTGTAAACACAATCAGAGAAGAAAATAGTTTGATAAACAATTGCTTCACATAGAGTCAAAAGATTACAAATCGAAGCAAAAGATTACAGACATGCTTACAAACTATACTCCCCCTCAGCCTGATGCCCCAAGGTTGGTTGCACACAAGATGAAAGGATTAGACATGAGGAGAAGGACTCGCTCAGTCAATCAAATGTAACAATACAGGGTACTGTTACATTTATAGGCAACCCAAACCACTGAGGTATCTCAGCTGACGTCACCATGAAAGCGACGTCTAACAGCCTAACAACCTGTATCTACTGTCCTTACACAAACACTGCTAACCTAACCACTGACTATACATAAAACAGATAATTCACTAAACAACTGCTTTCTCTTTACGTCAGTGCTTTCCTCAAGGTTGATCAGTCCTTGACTGGGCAGCGCTTTATCATCAGTCGATAGGACCAGCAGTGTTGGATACTTCAGGGTTTTCATCAACAGTTGAAAGGGCAGCAGCAGTTGTATATGGGCAGTGGATAGAGACCATCAGTTGTTATAAATCACTTTCAAGGGGAGAGCAAAGTGTAAACTGCTGCTTATTGTGAATCCTCTGTTGTGACCTGGTTTTGGCTTTACATTATCTGTTCCTCTGGTAGGGTTCAATCCCAACAAAGTTTTATCATTGTAACAATTTATTACGACTAGGTTTGTTGAAACTCGTAAAATTAGGGCTTGAAATTTGTGAGAGAGGGAGTAGAGAGGTAGTTGACGGTCGGAGTGGGTGTCGTCCATTGCCTCTAGCCAGGCACCCTATCCCAATGACGACAGTAATGCTGGTTGTGGATGTCGGAGAAGGAGAATGAATGTCGGAACAGTAGTGAAGATGATTTCCGGTCGTTTAGGTAAGTTTAATGATCTAGGGATTCCAATTTTTAATTGCATTAAGTGTATAATCAGATGGTAACATTGTGAGTTTTCCGGCGAAGTTGACGGTCACCGGCGGATACTGTTTTGGCCGCCTAGTATTAGTGTATTTGCTGTTGGATAAATGTGATGGTTGTTTGTGGTATTGATGTAGATGATGTTGACGGTTGTTGATGGTGGTGTCCGATGAATGGGACATGCGGCAATTGGTAAACCCAACAACTTAAAAAGTTAATTTTTGCTTGCTGGTCATCTTCTAGGGATGGATGGGTTTAGGACCAGGGGGCATAAGTTCACCATCACGCCCTATTCACCTACTGGAGTTGTGAGGCAGTTTTCTATATTTCGGGTCGCAGATATGTTTTATCGTTCTTTTTCTATATGATATTGCCACAAGATTGTTAGTAGGTTAGCGTTTGTGAATGTGATTGTTGTTTATGTCATTATCAAGTTCTTTGTTTTTAAAGAATGATCATTCATTTGTAAAAGAGGTGATTATATAGTTGTCTATTTGCTGAAAATTGGTAGTTGCTAACATGTCGCATATTCGTAATTGGTAGTTCTATAGCACATCCCTATTGACGTGTAAGTATTAAGCACTCATATGTTGTTATATGACATTGCATATTTAATAAGTATAATTAGTTTTGTAAAGGTTTCATAGAAGCTAATTTTTTTAAAAGCTCTCATTTTGAAATTCTTTTAATCAAACAATAATATTTGAAATTACATCGAGAAAGAAGGTAAACGGGCAACACGCTGCGCCACTACCCCTTTTTGAATAGCAAAACTTAATTTGCAAATTTTACTATCCTGCAGAAACTCTACTCTGTAAACACACGATCCGATTGCAGCAAAGCAGTCAAGATGTTGAAGCTAAAGGTAACTTTTCCTATTTTAACTTCATCTATAGTTGTCACAAGAGACTGGTTCTATATGTGTGTGTAAAAAGACATAATCACATGCATGAAGAATTGAAATTACCCTCTACCACCTGAGTTTATGACTGGACGCCTTTTTAGCAATGTCGATGTCGAAAGGATCATCAAAAGTGTCATTAACTACACCGGTTTTGATGTTAGCAGGAGGAGAAGAGGGTTTGCTTCTGGTTGGAGTCATTTGTGAATTGAAAAAATGAGAGTGATCTGATCTGATATAGTAGGAATCAGAGGACATACACCGTGTTAGTGGTCTCCTTTTTGTTACCTAATGTTGGTAATCCACTCGCCACACTCCATCCTACAAAACGCTTCCAGGTATTTGACTATTATTTTAATACTAAATTGAAGATTATATTTAGTTTTGAGACTGTTGTTTCCATAGATTATAATCACGTTTTTATTCTGTAATATAATTCGAATCCCAATATAGGAAGATATGGAATTAAAGGAAAGTGTGTGTTTATCTAGGAAAAACCTGCAGCAGCTGGAAATCTTGAAAAAAAGTCTAAAAGAAACAAGTAAAGCAGGTAACATAATACGGGACCAACTGAAAGAGGTGCGTGTTGCAGATATGGGGGACCGACTGAAAGAGGTGCGTGCTGCAACAGATATGGAGTTGTTAAAGAATCCAAATTCGTAGGTGAATGAAGCTAAAAAAGATATGGACATATGGAGGAAGAGAGACCTCTTAGAGGTGTGGTATGAAGAGAAACCACGACTATCAAATGTACGATATGAAGAAATGCAAACTCAGGTACTAAATACTCTTTCACTTTAGAGGTGGGATTTTGACCTGTTTATTAAAAAAATACGTTGAATGAAGTTATGTTTCATCTCTTAACTGGTCAAATAGAAAATACCTAAAAAGGAGACAGGTTGAATAGGCTGAGCAGGTCGCAACTCACCTAAAAGTATAACACTTTGTATTTTCTTTTGAGCTCATGTTACATATTTTACTTTTGATTTTGGTTATAATCTGTTGCTGAAATTTATGTTGACTAAATTCATATTTAGAGCTACTCTAACCACACACATCACGTGCATGTACGCTTGGCATACATTCATATGCTTTCGCAAGATAGAAGTGTTGGCATGTTGTCACCGAAAAGGGCATGTGTGCCTTGATGTGGCAAGTTTGCGAATACTCTACGCTATCGTTCGGTTGAGTTTTTTTTTTTGTGTAAGTCTGTTGATTGATGTAATATTATGTATGGTGTTTAATTAATGTGAAGAAGAGAAATCGAGAGAAGAGAGAGTGTAGCGGAGGTTGGAAGAAGCTAGACTAAAGAGCCACCAAGGGCTTTGATAGTTCTTCTTTCATAAATTTTAACTAAGGGCTTTGATTTCAGTTTGTTTCTTCGGTCACGGATTGCAACTCTATGAAGAGAAATTGCAGGAGAAGAATGATTGGAGGTAAGTCTATTTTTTATTGCTTTGATTTTATTTGTTTCTACAGAAAAAATCCAAATTTTTACACAAGGATTGTTGGTTTTTTTCAATAATAGGGTTTTTAGTTGATTTCATGGTGCGATTTTTTCTGTGATATTGGTTTTCAAATGATCATATTGCTCTTGAGTTGTTAGTAACGTATCTGAACTATACTTGTAGCTAGAATGAATGAGTTGTGTTTTATTTAGGATTTGATTAGAGTGAGATTGTACATAAGTCGACTAATTTGAAAAAAAAAATTAGGCTTCTTTGATGATTTAGATGTCTAAACTTCCAGCAATTCATTGGATAAAGTGTTCTACTCAATGTGCATTGAACTGACTAAAGATTGTCCAGCTCCTTCATATCAACGGTTTTCAGATTACAGCCAAATTGAAGGTTTATAGTTGTTGTAATAAGAGTGAAAATGTCATGTCAACAAGGAACTTTGTTGTGAAAAGATTGTTCAGCTCCTTAGTTTTGCTTTATTTATGGATGTCATTTACTTGTATTTGCTGTTCAGCTCCTTAGTTTTGCTTTATTTAGCAGGTACACCCATCCTCTTAATTAAAAAACGAATAATCTATATTTTCCTTTAATTAAATAACTAAACTTGCAATAGTTGGTTTAAAGGTATGTATATGTAACCATTTGATGCTTGTGCCACTTGATCATTTTTTAAGAAATAAGCTAAAAAGAGTGCGGGCTTAGCCCACCAAAGACGTTTGACCTGTGTTTAAAAGGACCCTTCTTAACTTGAACCCGTTTTGACCCGTTATCTAACCATCCCTGTTTAAGTTCCTTCTTTATTAAAGTTTTTGCTCGCTTCTTTTGTCCATTGTCTCTTACTCAGTGTGGTTTGGTGAGGAAACAAACATGGTGGGAGACAAGCCGTCAGGGACAGTCGCGACGACCATCATGGGAGCGAAAAGAACAAGAATGGGAACAATATCATCCTGGCCAGCAATGAGCAGGTGGCAGACATTAGGGCGACAAATACCAACATGAACAAGAAGGTTATGGGATCGTTCATTGTTTTTAGTTTCTGATGATCGATATCTGTCTTTATAGGGCTTGATTTTGTGGTCAAAATGATTACTGATTGAATTAGGGATCAATGATTTACAAGGTATAGTGGAATATACCACATTGTTAGGCAAAAACGGGTTACTTTTAGATTTCATTTTTTTGCAACTTTTTTTAGAAATTAGAAATAGACCAATATGGTAATCTATGTTAAGGGTATTTTAGATGGTAAGTGTTGATGGAAAGTTGGTGGTATGTTCACGCCCCATATTGTCGACTCCGCAGAAACGTGCGGGTTTCCCACTAGTCATTCAAAACACAACACAATACCAACAAGTATGACGTTTTAGTACTCTTCATTTTGTTATTTATGAGTTTTGAGTGTGTTCTATGGCTGAAATTGTGGTGTTTTATGACTTTGTACACTTTGTAGAAAAAATGGACTTTGTAGCCAACTCTCACCCATATATATTTAGGGTGGACTTGTAATTTAACTCAAATTTTAAGACACTTAAGAAAATTCATAATGCATTTAGTGCAAGTCATAAAGAACTGTTATTTACCATTTTGTCCCTCCTCTTATGATATTATTGAAATATTCAATTAAAATAAAGATAATATAACTTGCCTTAAACACTAATTATATTTAGGTACAATTATTATTGTTCTTATTATAACTACGTAAATACTTAGTAATTAAATACTTAAGTATTTAAATAAGATAATACTTAAATTAAATAGTATTTACTTATAAAGTTATATATAATAAATGTAAATTTCAATATTAATTTAGAGTTTTATAAAGAAGATTATTGTATAAATCTTTAGTAATTATATATATATATATATAATACTTAATTTAATTAGTATTTAGTTATACAAATTTAAATAGTATATATAAATTTAAATATTTTAAAGTATTATAAATAAGATAATAACTAATGTAGTGAATTAAATAATCTCATGTGTATTTAATATAATGTATTAGTTAAGAGAAGTATAAACTGGCGCAAATTAGGAACCATTGTATAGAGCACTTGTACCTTATGTTTCAAAAGTTATAACATGTAATGCAGTGAAAAAATTATGAAATTACATCTCTATCTCAAGAAGATGCTTTATAGTTCCCTTAATAAATGCATAAATATTTATATGTTATATACATATTTTATTAAAAATAGTAAGTAGTTTATTGATAATCACTACTACAAAATAGGGCAACTGCCACCATAATTTGCTACCGAACAAAACAGTAGCAAAATAACCAAGAACTTTCCACGTGAGGTTATTTTTTATCGCAAACTAGTATCAAAAATTACATTTTATTGCCACCGTGTCCCCTTATTAAACATCCCACGCGTAGCTCACCTCATACCTCCTATTCATCTACCCATCTCCTCCAAATAGGTTGTGAACTTCTATCAAACCTCGACCAAATCGTAAACCCTAGGTTCATCTCCGATTCTCCTCTCCTCACAATTCGATCAAATGGTTAATCAAACCTAAACCTAGATTCATCGATTTATCCGTCAAAACCTAAATTTCATAACCGTTTTTGTAGGATTTCATCCAGTAAACTCTTGAGATTCAATCCGCAAATCCGAACACCAGAGGCTAGTAGCAGTTGAATTCACCGCCAACACTCTCAAATCAGGTGTGTTTTAAGACCTAAAACGATTTTGCTTTTGATTCTCTGTATTATCTCGTGAAATTTACGTATCATTCGACTATAATCATCTGATTTACGAAATTGTATCGATGTTTGTGGATTTTAATCTCGTTTTTTATTGTTTATCATTCTATTCTCGTGAAATTTAGGGATTGTTCGGCTGCAATAATCTAATTGATGAAAGTGTATAGCTGCTGTTTGTGGATTTAATTTTGTTTTTCTTTGTTAATCTATCTAATCATGCATTTTGTTAGGTTACAAAAGTTATTTGAATTAGGTTTTACAAAAGTATTGGATACTTTGGATTTGAAAAAAAAATGAGTTTGAAACGATCGAAATGAAAACCTAATTGCACCTGAACTATTAGTTTTGCTGTGATAATTTTGATTAATAAGTATTTGGACCAAAGGAAGTGGATTTGAGTTTAATATTACTCCTAGAAAATGAAAGAGTGATGAAGTTGTATACATGGTCTACTAGTAAACTAGCTACTCAGGTGAGTGATGTGATTACTAGATTGGTTAATTTTTGTTTTTAGTATAATTTGATGTTGTGTTTCATATGCTAAACATGCTTTTGTTCATTGTGATAGCTTGAGTGAAAGAATGACTATCGAAGCTTGACAGAAGAACTGAAGAGAGTGAATGATGAATATACCAAGAAAGAGAATGTAAGTGACTCAAACTATAACATTGTTTAGACATTGTGCCTTGGTCTTGGATATTTTTTCTATTCTAAGTTTAGCGATACACTAGAAGAAATTTTTAGAAATATTTTACGTGTATGTTTATCAATATTCCTGTAAATATGGAATCAATATTCAGATTTATTCTTTCAAATTCAATTGGATTCTTTGGATTATTGGAAATAAATTACGGTTTGTTATATTTTGTTGTTAGGCTAACAGCAGGAGAGGCCACTTTCAACTATAAATACTATGCTAATATGTTGCACAAGACACAAGGTACCTCCTGTCTGCTGAATATAATATCTTACTAGATTTTTCGGAATCGTTTTGGCAGAATTTTATTTGTTAAACCTGCAATTTCAGGTGTCAATGTGAAAAGGTTTGGTGATTGATGATGGATGAGTCTTGTCTTCTAGAGAATACTCATGAAGCGGTTCAGATCGAAACGATTAAGCAGATCGGCTTGGGCTTTGGGGTCTTGTCCTCCTTAGAATACTCCTGCTGAAATTGTTGCTTAGAGATATTGGGTAACTTGGGTTCTTATTTTAGTTTGGTTTTGCCGATTTACTAACTTTTGTTTGTTGTTATTTGGGCATTAGTAAACCCTGTAGATTTTTCAACTATACAAATGCACACATAGATATTCATACACATAGCACACATAGATACAGGGGTGTGTGTGTGTGTGATGCTTAGGCTTTTTTTATTAACAAATCAACGTTGACATAACAAATCAACGTTGACATGCTACTCAAGTGTAAATATGAATATAATTCATTTAACCAACCCACTCTGTTTAGTTTGGTCAATTTGTGAATTACTGATGAAACATTGTTTTGTGAATTAAGGTAGTCAGTCCCATCTAGTATAAACAAAATAACAAACTAATATTGCTGGTGGGTGTAACACCTGTGCCTCCACGGCCATCAAACAAATTCCAAACCAATGAAATATTGTATTTCATACTTGGGATTTGTAAAAATTATGTGTATCGTTTGCACATATCAACTCTTGTTCGATTTCAAGCTCTAAATCGCTTTCTGGAAGGTTATACGCGCACCGAAGCGTAAATATAACCAGTTTAATGCAACGAACACTCCGGAATAGTGAAATAGGCTTAACATACTTTAAATAACCTTTACATAACTTAGAAATAAGTTTTGAAGGCTTTGGTATGGCAAAATCAAGTTAAATCGTTTACAGGGACTAAATTTGACAAACTGCGAAAGTATGCCAATTTGAACTGTAACAGACATTCCAGAACATGACCATAAGTTAAACATACCATAAATATCCCTTACATAGCTTAGAGATAGGCTTTGAGGTGTTCGGTATGCTAAAATAAACTTTTGTGTCATTCAGGGACTAAAAGTGTCAAAAAGTGCACAAGTTTGCATTTTCGCGCATAACTTACGTTCTGAATACATCCGGACATCCAAAAATTTATGTGAACATGACTATATTATATTTTAGTGTTCGCCTTAAGAAAAATCCATTCGTCACGTCGTTTGGTTCGTTTTTCGCGCTTATGCGCATTCCGTCGTAATTAAGCGAACATCGCGTTCGTACGGCCAAACGAACCGACATCCGAGATATTTTTGAACATGTTTTAAGTTCCCTATACTATAACTTCATTTTAGAGCTTTGAAATGGGGTTAACGGGCCTTAAACGTGTCGAAAATGGGCCGATTGCATTGCAGGGACCAAAGTTGTAATTCTGCCAAAATGTAGCTTACGGACCGTAAGCACAATGACCTTACGGTCCATAAGGGGTCTGCAGAACAGATAATATCGAACAGTCAGCACGATCCAGCTGTTTTAACCACAACCACATCTTTTCCACTTGCATTTTCAGCTGATAAGGATGGTTTTAAGCCACCACAACATGGTGACAAGTGTTCGGCTTGGATCGTGGCACGATATTCGACAAACGATCTTAACGGTTACCCGAAAACTATAAATACCCCACCCCCCATTGCTTAAAAACCACTAGAATTCTGATTTTAGGAACTCTAAGTTGAAACCTTTGTTTCATACCTGAGATTCTTGAATCGGGATTAGCATTCGGGGACCCTGGGTTAGTATTCTTTCGTTCTTTTCCTTATTTTACTGCTTTTCGAGTCCGAAAGTCAAACTTTGTTTGACTTTCAGCGTTGACCAGTAATGGTCAATGCGAAGTTCGTTTGAACTTCGCAACGTGAGTGTAATCACGTTGGTCATGGTCCCTTGGGACTATGCCCACTGATTACCACGTTGTCTAGGGTCGTAGGGTAAGCGATCTAATAAATCGCTTATACCTTCGAACCCGACCCAGTTTGGTCGATCATTAGGATCCGACCAAATACATTAGGTGACCCTAGTATAGGGCATAACCTTGCGAGGTTATACCCTATGGTCACATCGTTTAAGTAGTTGTATGATAGGTAGTTTATATGCCTTAGGTAAATTACCAGAATACCCTTTTCATGTATAATTGGTAATTAAGCATATGTAACCTAAACTTTTGTCACATAACTGATTATGTAACATGTTTAGGCATATAACACTTGTCATAGGACTAGTTAGACGGTCCGAACGCGTTTCACGCGCACGACACGTTAAAGTAACGTATGTTACCTTAATGGGTCGCGATGGGTCGATAATACTTAGGTTAAGTTTCATTTAGTATGTAGGCTTTGTTAAACCATATCATATGAGTTCCTACACTCATTTGGTTTACAAACCCTCCTGCTACCCAGTCTTCCGATTTAGGTCCGGGTTAATTATGTAGTTACCTATATTAGGTACCGTTTGATTTCCGGGACTCCTCTAGCTTACTTGGTAGTTGTTCAAGACTCCTAAGCAATCCCAGGCGAGTACATTCTTCCCCTATTTTACTGTTTTCAATTGTTTTGGGGTGACTCATATGTGCTAAATGTTTTCGATGTTATAACGATGGTTTCAAAAACGATTAAGGCGATTTATACAAAACTAATAACGATTTCATAAAGTGAACAAACTTGTTGGTTGTAGTTACATAACAAATGACATTCATTAGCAATGATCAAGCCGACCAGTATTAGGTTATGGTACCATAGGATCTGACAAGTCCCGTTATTTACTACACCCGTAGTTATGTGTGGGTGTTGTGGGTAGCGACTGAATCTGTAATTGTTAATTTACTCTTTGGTAAGGGTTTATTAATGCGAATTGTTAATCTATCCTTTGGTAAGGGTTTATTAATGCGAATTGTTAATCTATCCTTTGGTAAGGGTTTATTAATGCGAGTAAAAAAGGTTTGAATGTTATTAGCGAGACGACCATTTAAGTAGTTTCACGACCTAAAACGAATTTAACGATTGTGTAAACGATTGGTTTTCACACGATGTTTTAACGATTGGGTAAACGATTGGTTTTCACACGATGTTTTAACGATTGGGTAAACGATTGGTTTTCACACGATGTTTTAACGATTGGGTAAACGATTGGTTTTCACACGATGGTTTAACGATTGGGTAAACATTTGTACATGATTGACATTTGATCATGTATTTCCCACAAAACATAACTTTGATTTAAACCAAGTTTTTACTTCAATACTTTGTTTTTTTGTGCATATGGTTTAGTTGAGACATTTCACTTGCCATACCTGGATATTTGACATAGACATTTGACATGGATATTTGACATAGACATTTTACATTGTTTGGTTTGGTTTGATTAAGTGATTAAGTAACGATGCGTGTGTAATATGATACAAGCATGGTGGATACGCCGCTGGTACTTCCTATATATAAGTGTTTGTATGGTATTACATATTGTAGCGTTATTTGAATCATTTCAGTTTGAGACATAGAACATTTTATACGAGTAACATACTTTTCACAAGACATTTATTTACAAACAACTTATCATTGTTTTTCAAATAATGTACTAAAACAAATGTTTTTGGGTTAAGAGTCATGGCTACGAGGTTTTACAAATTATAACTCGCTTGATTTGAGTTGGTTAATTAAGTTGCAATATTATACTCTTTTCAAAACAAGGTTTTTAAATGAAGTATTGCAACGTCTAAACTAGCCATGATTTCGACACTCCTACAAAACCTATGTACTCGCCAGCATTTCTTTGCTGACCTCGTTTTCACATATGTTTCAGGTATGTTGGATGATATCGATTGATAAGATGCATGCTCACATAGGACTGGACAAGGCCTTAGTGACTCAATAACAATGATAGACTATGTTTAAATAGTGTAATTAGATTTCCAGACGTTGTAATTACTCAATGTTTAATAAAACGAAACACTTTTGATATCCATGGTTATGAAGCATTAATTCTGTTGCAACACGCCCCGATGTTTCCGCCGCGATTTGTTGTTTTACGCGGTCGGGGTGTGACAGTGGGTTTCTGATCCCTTGAACTGTTCTTTAGGGTGGTTTTTATATGTTCTGGGCCTTTGTTTTGCTTATGTTTGTTGCTTTATTGTGCCATGTAGTCCAGCTTTTCACTGGAAGGGTTTGGTTCCTTTTTAATTGAAGTTTCTTTGCTGTCAAAAAAAAAATCTAAAACATATAACGGGATGGTTTCAATCCGATCATCGATTTGGTAATTGGAACATATTTCACTGAGGCTACCACATACAGGTAAGCATATAACAAATTATTTACTGACTTTCTAGCTCTCTCTTTTTAATCTTTAAATATAAGGGATAATCTTTAAAGAACTTGTGAAGGTGCCTATTTTGACTCGTTCGCTTATGGATTAAGTCAAAACTCAAGAATCATAGTATATGAAATAACTAACAGTAACAGTGCCGAAACCATCACTAAAGAAAGAAGCCAAAGGATCCGATTGCAAAGAAATTACCAACATTGAACTCGTTGCGACAAAAGAAACGTAAGATGAGATTAAGAAGTCTGATAAACTAAAGAAGCCTTGAAGGTGATTATAATATTCTCGACTTAGATGTAGTATGGCTAAGCCTATTAAGCGCTAATAACTTTGTTTTATTTAGATGTGGCAAGATAGGCGGGTTGGGTAACATGTCAAGTTAAAATAGGCTGCTTTTTTAAGTAATGGTCTAGAAGGGGCGGCCTGACCGGCTAACATCTTCTTGTATACTTTAAACTTCGTATATTGCTTACATGAACCATCTTTAGAGGGGTCCTTATTATTGCTTCTATTTACGTGAAACTATATAAAGCACGCACATTTTTTTAACTTTTTGCAGAATATGATGAAGAAAACCAAAAAATGATCACGAAATGCGAACATCATTTTCACTTGGCATGCATACTTGAATGGATGGAAAGAAGTGACACTTGACCTGTGTGTGATAAGGTTTGTTACTTACACTCTTAACTAAATTCAAAAATAAAAGAAGACATAAAGTGGTAAATTACTAACTTCAGCTGTATGCATCTGTGTAGGATATGACAATCAAGTTCCCGGTCACTGAATAGCACTATGGAACCATGAGATCAAGGTAAAGAATGCATTTGTCAATTATTTGAGTCCAAGGTCTGTCAAAGGTTTGACCTAAAATATATATTGGTTTGTCATGTTAGTCTATCTGTTAAGCTAGTCATTCCAGCTCGGTCTCGGTCTGATAACAGATAGACTTTACGATAACAATTGTGGTTCGAAAATAGAAATAAAGACGTTTAGTTTGAATGTATGGATTTAGATGTTTTAATTTTCGTTATTTGATGTTTTGATTTGAATGTTTATTGTTTTTGAAATATCGTAAATGGCTAGATTTTGCAAAGAAAGGAAACGGCGGAAAAAAAGTGGCAAAGCGGTAGCAAAACAAAACGGTAGCAAAACGGTAATAAAAAGTGGTAGCAAAACGGTAGCAAAAAAGTGGTAGCAAAACGGTAGCGAAACAAAACGGTAGCAAAACGGTAATAAAAAGTGGTAGCAAAACGGTAGCAAATTTAAGGTAGCAAAACGGTAGCAAATAGGTGGCGATAGGGCAATAGCTACGTGTGTTTCTCTTACCGAGTTTTTGGTGCCAAAACGGTGGCAAAAAGGCAATTGCCACCGTTTTGCGACCGAAAACGCGGTAGCAAAAACCCAATTATCTAGTAGTGAATTATTATTTGTATAAAAATTAAACAGATAAGTTAAGTGATAAAAATGAAATATAAGTATTTTCATGGTTGAAAGATGGATGAGGGTTGTGATATGACCATGCGATGTGAAATATGAAAACGAGTATAACACATAGTCACAAGCAAATTTGATTAAATTCAGTAAGACCATCCGGTATGGTTCCAAAGGGATCATCCGCCACGTCACCGCCAAGTGGGATAGGCCTAAAAGGGATGGACCTAGGAGGTGGGGATGAACCCCTTTATATATATGTATGTATGTAGAGGTGGGGATAGGCCAGCGTCGGAATTTGGACGGAGGAGACGGAGCAGGGGGGTGAGACGGAGCAGGGGGTGGGGCGATGGGGCTGTGAGCAAGGACGGGCCCAATGGTCTAACTCCTTTTCAATGTAATTGTATGCTATCATAATTGATTTGTGCGTGTTTCCTGGAAAAAATAACGTTAAATGTTGAACGCCTTTGAAATTAAGAATTAGACGTATTTACCCTTCCATCCAAGTCTTGTTCCTGTTTCATTATACACAATTCATAAAATTGTCATGACTAAAATTCTAAAGTATACATTAATGAGTTGGCAACATCTTAGTTCTTTTGACTAAATTTGGCGTTACAAATTGAAAAATTAGGTATTCAGATAGTTAAAAATTATGGTTTTAGTCTCAACTAGTTAAAATCACAAAATCTCATGGACTCAAAAAGGAATTAACTATTCATTCTTTAAGATATATTAACATTTAATTTAATTTTAGACGGAATTTTGTTTAACCACATATTCACTATCCACTAGTTAAAGGGTCGCTATTGATAATAACAACACAAAAAGAACAATAATACAGTTGTTTTATTTTGCCCTCGTGTAAATATCTTCTCTATTTCTTCGGAAGATGTATATGTTGCAGAACATGTATATACGTATACCTTTACATCTAACTATGCACCTTTTCAACCCTATAAAAAAACCATTCTCTTCATAGTTCATACACACTTTAAATTAACCTGATAAATATGATTTTAGTGTTGAGTTGAAGATCATGCAAAAGTTTTTACTTTGTAATGAATAACATGCTTTCTAAATGTTTCCATGTTTCTTATATAAACAAGATGGTTTGAAAATTTCATACCATGAGGTATGGTCGTCTCACACCCCGCATTCAGTTGAGGTGGACAATTGAGACCGCAGGGTACACCACACCACCCTTGGCGGCCTCGTTGATGATGTTTATGCTCGGTGGCTTCATCTCGCAAAGCCACTCTCCTCTCTCACAAGCCCGTCGTAAATGCAATGTACAACTTTTAACGCATAACTTACAATTATTACCGTTCCAATAATATGTAACTATATTATATTATTATATTAAAATTTAATGAAAACCATATACATATTTATATTTATATTTTTTAATATTGCATTTAAAAATATCATTGTACCGCAACACACATAAAAAAAACTTACAACTTTTTATTCTATTTATAATAAAATTTAGTGGTATATAGTGAAAAGTTCAAATGAGAAGAAATTATAAATTAAGAATAAAAAGAATAAATGTTACAAAGGTAATTTGAATAAATCATTTAATGAGTCTATTCTTTATTTTTGTTATTTAAATCAATGAACCCTGATCATTCAATGAGTGATCCTATAAAATAGTTTTGCACCTTACACAATAAAAACAATCATGCACATAATCCTACATATTCAACGTTTCCTACACCATAAGAACAATGTTTTGGTGTAACGTACATAATGTGTAGGACCCCAACACTTTTAAATAACTTTGCGACTCATAAATAAATATGTGTATGACACGACACTTTTTAATAATTTGGTCACTTCTAATAAAATTGGTGTAGGACCAACACATTAATGGTGGTGAAAGAGGAAATTATGGTGGCATTAATAAGACTTGAGTAACCCTTTATAATATTTATATTAGTATTCTACATCAAAATGTCTAACTTATCTTTATTAATTAAAACTTTAATTAAAAGTAGACAAAAATATTATATTGATTCACAACCATTGATAAAAAAAATATAGGCTTATGTTAATTTATTTTTCTTCTTGCAAGAAGATTCTTCTCAAATGAACCTTCTCATGAGGTGTGTGTGTGTGTATATATATATATAGATGAAAAGTGTAAAATACAATACGGCTTAACGTACATCACGTACGACAACGTGCGTGATTATGTGTATAACGTGCGTGATTAATGTTTTCATCATGCGTGATTAATGTTTTCCAACATGCGTGATTTGGGTTTTTTAGTTTATAACATGCGTGATTTTCAAATGAACGTGCGTAATTAGCTGTCATACGTGATGTACGTTAAGCCGTATTATACGTTAACTGGCCTATATATATATATATATAGAGAGAGAGAGAGAGAGGAAGGTTAACGTACATTACGGCTTAACGTACATCACGTACGATAGGTAATTATGCACATTCATTTTAAAATCACGCACGTTATAACTCAAAAATCCAAAATCACGCATGTTGAAACACAATAATCACGCATATTGAAAACATTAATCACGCATGTTATAGAACAAATCACGCACGTTGTTGTACGTGAAGTACATTAAGCCGTAATGTACGATACACTTTTTCTATATATATATATATGTATATATATATATATATATAGGAACGGGATCAGGAGAAAACGCTCAAAAGTGTGAGAACGGCGAGAAGGCATCCTGGCCCAACACGTGGCGCGCGATATAATTAGGGCGTATGGGCTTTTTTGTCATTTTATCTTCTGCTTTTTCAGTTCCGCTTTTCACAATATTGTTTTTATTTTTTGGGGTTTAAGATTTTTAGCGTTAACCAAATTCAATAATTAATGGCGTTTAATGGTTTCATTGTATTAATTTTTTGGCGTTTATGGATTTTTTAAATCGTATGCTATTGGAACCCCAGGGGGTCAGGAAATCTATCTTAATGGCGTTTTTCAAGGCGTTTTAAAAAAGATGGCCCATTGTTCTATTATTTTTTGTATACATTTTGGCGTTTGTGGTATCTTGGCATTTTACAATTGTAAGATTATATTACAACCACAGGGAAAAAAATAGAAGCGAAGAAAATAAATTAAAAATCCTAATCGGATCGCTCTTCACAATCTTCACTGTCATCAATCTCTCTCTTCTTTAATAGTATAAGAACTGTCACCAAATATATGACGTTTTATGTAAAACTTAACAAACCCATCGGTTTGATTTTTTTGCCTACTCGTTTGTTGAAGTGGCTTTTTGTGAATGTTTGGGGACATAGATCTATGACGTGTGGGTGGGTTTTTCACTTTTTCTTCATCTTTATAATCATCCCACTCTTCAGTGTCTTTGATATCTTCTCATCATCCAAGCCTTATTCAAGAACTAAGAACACAAAATGACATTCGATTGTCATCAGTATATTTTTCTTGTAGATTTGTCCATCTCATGCAACAAAATCTTACTGAGTTACTCCCCTAACCTAACAATCTATTCAGTGAAACTTTAGGAAGAACAATACTGAATATCCAAGAAAGCATATTAGCTATCTTTGATTTTTTTAATTTTTTGGCGTTTTTCAGTGAGTGGTATTTAGTAGTATTGGCGTTTGTTTTTTTGGTTTGATTAAATGGAAGTTGCTGAGAGGTATTATTTTATAGGATTTCTTTAGGCGGCGTAGGTTAGGCGGTGCATTATTATAATAAACTATTCGTCGTTTCAGTTACTGTTTGTAATTATTGTTTTTGATAAGCTTTGTCTGTAACACGTCCCGTCTTTCAAGTTTGGTGTTTTAGATTCTGATATAATAAATTATCCGTCTCTTCATTTTTACTATTTTATAGTTACTGTTTCTAGTTACATTTCAAGTTTGTTTTTGATTTTATTTTATTATTTTTTGGGTTTTTTAAATATTTTTCCAAAGTAATTTTATTATAGTTTGGGAGTTTTTGGGGCGTTTTACGGCATGACAACGTTTTAACAAGCATTTGGTTGTCTGGCATTTTTATTATATATGGCGTTTTTTATACAACAATCAACTGAAAAAGAAAATTAAGAAAAAGAATATATAAACAATTGATCTTCCAAATCTTCACTGTCACCAGTCTCTTTCTTCTTTTTTGAATCAACTTAACTGGCTGGATCGACTTTCGTATGATTCATTTTGTTTTTTTTGTTTTTCAAGTAGTTTTTTTGTGGCCGTTTGGAAGCACAAAGTCTGACATCAACATCTTTTTCTTGAATATTTGTCTATCTCATGCAGCAAAATGTTATTGAGTTTACACCCTTCAGCCAACAATCTTGAATTTTCCAATGAACGATGTTTGATTTTTTTAATTTTGGCGTTTTACCGATAAAAAGAACGCCACTAAATAAAAGCACCTTAAACCTCAAAATTTGATCATGCTAAAATCAATAATGTTTTGCTGTATGAGATGGACAACATTGTTAATCCTCGGTTAAGAAAGATAACTGACAATGTTGTCCACCCCATACAGCTAAATTTTATTGACAACAAACCTCAATCATGTTTTTGTATGTTTTGGCGTTATAAATTGGATGGAAGTTGAGGATAAAGTCAATAAGATTTTACTCAATGAAATGGACAATATCCTCACTTAAGGATTTTGTCCATTACATTGAGCGAAACCTTACGGACAACCAAACTGAATTTCAAATAAAAGTTTTGGTTTAGAGGATATTTGATGTTTGGGTTTTTTGGCGTTTCTAAGACGAATGGTATATATTAAATATGGCGTTTGGGGTTTTTGTGTGTGTTTTTAATTGAAGGTCTGAGATGCTGTATATATAGGATTTTTTTGGCGGTTTTTTAGGCGGGATTTTATTATAATTAAGTTTGGCGTTTTATATCTAATAGCGTCTTTAGTTAGAATGGTGTGTCCTTTTTGTTAGGCGTTTTATTTCATGAGATGGCTTTTTGTGTGGAGAAGTCAAAAGATTTTTTTACCCTTAATGAAGCACGTTCACGTAATCAAATTGATGTTATTTACGAAAACGCCACCGCGCCAATCTAGTCCATAGATTGTTTTGATCGGACGATTCATAAGCGTTCTCACCGTTCTCACACTTTCCATCGTTTTCTCTAAATCCTAACGATATATATATATATAGTGGAGAGTTCAAATGAGAAAAACTTTTTTGTAAGAAGAAAAAAGAAGAAGTTTCAACCAATAAGAATGCTTCATTTTACTTCATTTAATATTTGCAGATTATATTGGTAAACTTACATAAATCATTAATTTGTATTTTTCCCCTTTAATAACTAACTAAATTAAATTTGTAATTCCTTTTCAAAATATATACTTTTTCTAAATTAAAAAAAAAAACAACTTAATTTAAAGAATAGAATAAATTATCAGTTGTGTAGGATAAATTACGAGTTGTGTAGGATATATTTCGAGATGTGTAGGATAAATTTCGACTGTGTAGGATAAAATTCTATAATGTGTAGGGTATATGTAGAAATTTTTTTATTTGTGTAGGTTTTGTAGATTATATGTAGAATAATTAATGATTAGTTGACTAATTAATTAAAGAGAGAAAAATTAATGATATGAGTTATAAATGATATAATATTTTACTAATATGCCCTTTCTTCTTTTTCTTCTCACATTAAATTTCTTCTCAAATGAACCTTCCCCTATATATATATATATATATATATATTGGAGTGATGTTTAACTCTATTTTAGCTTTATTACCTTTAATAAATGTATAAGTATTGTTATATTTTATAATACATTTAGTTAAAAATAACTAGTTTAGTGATAATTATTAATTGTATTAAAAGACTTAAAAGATAAGTGTAATGATAAAAGATGAAGGATAATCTCCATTTTAGCCATTGATCAGTTAAAATATCTAAAGTTGTCAATTGTAGCGGCTTAAAGAGTCGTTTCAATCTCGTGTTAAGGCTTGAAAAAATCCTTTTAAGTCAACCAATTCATGATTTCCACGTGTCCGACAGCCGCCATTCGGTTGAAGGTTCTCAGCTAAGTACTTTCAACACGGCTCAAACCTTTTCAGATTAGTCTTTCTTTGGCTTGACTTAAGATCTTTCCTTGGCTTAAGATCTTTCAGCGTAACGGCTTGGCTTGGCTTAAGATCTTTACCTGGGCTAAGATCTTTTCTTGGCTTGGCTTAAAATCTTTCCTTGGCTAAGTATAATAATAATAATTCATTTATAATCAGAACAAGGTATAATAACATTATTTATGTATAATATTAATATTTTATTTATATTATAATAAGTATAATAATAATTCACTTATAATTTTCACCGTTCTGAAAAGGGATTAACAATGCTTTTATATAAATTACTAGGTTAGAACCCCATATATTACATGAGTTAAATAAATGTAAATTTTATACTAAATAACAAAACAATATAACTTTAAAAACCACGTTTATTACACGAGTTAAATAAATATAATTTTATATATTAAGTAATAAAAAGTTATATATTTAAGAATCCTGTGTATTGTACGAGTTGAATTAATGTAATTGTATATACCAAATAATTAAAAAAGTTATACCTTTAAAAACTCTGTGTATTACACGGGTTAAATAAATGTAATTTTGTATACTAAATAATAAAAAAAGTAATATCTTAAAAAAACTCGTGTATTGTACGAGTTGAATAAATCTAATTTTATATACCAAATAATAAAAATAATTATATCTTTAATAACTAAGTGTATTATACGGGTTGAATAAATATAATTTTGTTTATATTGTCATAATAAAAAGTTATATCTTTAAAAAACAATGTGTATTACATGGGTTTAATAAATCTAATTTTATATATCAAATTATAAAAAAAGTTATATCTTAAATCTAAGATCCTTAAGCCTCGTGTATAAAGATTGTAGTGCTTTAGTGGAGAGGTTGGATCAGCGGATTTCAAATTGGAGGAATAAACTTCTTTCGTTTGCGGGTCGGTTGCAGCTTATAAATTCAGTTCTCTCTTCAATGCATATATATTGGTCTTCTGTTTTTATCCTGCCTAGCCGTATCATTAAAGAATTGGAAGCTAAAATGCGTAATTTCTTATGGGCTTCGGATGGTTCCTATCACAAGGGGAAGGCAAAGGCTTCTTAGAAGTCTGTTTGTGTCCCAAAGTATGAGGGTGGCTTAGGTATTCGCCGTATTGGGGATGTCAACAAAGCACTCATGTCTTCTCATGTTTGGAGCGTTCTGGTGAAACGTGATTCTCTTTGGGTTGATTGGATTCATTCGTACAGACTTAGAGGTAAAAATTTTTGGATTTGTAAGTCGGTGACGAATTGTTGTTGGAGCTAGCGGAAACTTTTGCAGCTTCGGCCGGTTCTTCGAGACTTTGTTTGGTCTAAGTTGGGTGATGGTAGTAATACTTCAGCTTGGTACGATACGTGGTGTCACTTGGGTCCGCTTGGTAATATCTTGACTCCTAGAACTATCTCTAATGCGGGTTTCACTCTTAATACAATAGTTCAGGAAGTTCATGTTAATGGGGTTTGGAGGTGGCCAGTGGCGTGGAGAGACATGTTTCCGGTTCTAATCCAAATTGATGATCTTCATACGGTTCCGAATACGTCTGATAAGCTCCTATGGAAGGATGGTAACGAGTTAGTCGAGCACTCTTCTTCTCAAGTATGGCATTCGGTTAGACAAAGAGCGATGGAGGTGGATTGGGTTAAATTTGTTTGGTTTTCACAATGTATTCCAAAACATGCTTTCTTTATGTGGCTGGTGATTCGTCGTAAGCTTCTTACTCAACATAAAATTTTGCAATGGGATCTCTTCAGAAGGAAGAATATGAATATGATGTGTTGTCTTCTTTGCTGTGCGGATATTGATTCCCATAACCATTTGTTCTTTGAATGTAACTACTCGACTCAAGTTTGGATCAAGGTCCGCGATAAAGGGGGTATGAGTACTGTTGGCCCAGAGTGGGAGGCTATCGTTGCTTGGTTGGGCGCTCGAGGTGGGTCGAAGTCAGCGATTAACTACATCAGTAGGCTAGTTGTTGCTGCTGCGAGTTATCTCATTTGGCAGGAACGCAACTCGAGAATTTTCAAGAACCAGACTCGACCGCCGGATGTTCTAAGTGCTACAATTTTACATACAGTCTGGTATAAGCTAATGGGAGTCAAATTCAAGGATAGCTACAAAGTGCGAAGACTGCTTGAAACATGGGATATCTATAGCAACCGATTGGAAGATGATGGAGGCTAATTAGTTCTAAGCTTTATTGTTTTTGTCTAGATTATTGTCTAGTAGTTTGATTGGTGTTTCTTGTGTTTTTGGCTTACTTTCATGGGGATGTCCCATGTTTGAACTAGCATGGGCTTTCCATGCTACTTGTATTTTTTGGGTTGTTGATATATAGAATCAGCGGGGTAATCCTTTACCAAAAAAAAAAAAAAAAATCCTTAAGCCAAGCCAAGGAAAGATCTTAAGCCAAACCAAAGAAAGACTAATCTGAAAAGGTTTGAGCCGTGTTGAAAATACTCAGCTGAGAACCTTCAACCGAATGACGGCTGTCGGATTGGTTGACTTGAAATGATTTTTTCAAGCCGCTACAATTGACTATTTTGGATATTTTTAGAGATTTTCCCATAAGTATTTTAATGGTTGAAAGATGGATGATGGTTGTAACATGATGTTGCTGAGATGATACAAAATTATGAAATATAAAAGATGTGTATAACAAATGTTCTCAGAGCATTCACAACACATCCATCAACCCTTCTTTTATCTTTAAAATTTTATAAAAAGATCAACTAAAAACTTACCACATCTGATCCATCATTTATCTAACTCATCCATATATTTTGAAAAATTGCTTGAATATCTTTTTATATATAAAAAGTTACTATTCATCCAAAAAAACAAAAAATATAATAAAATAAATGTTTTTGTGTAAGATAAATATAAAAATAATGGATGAGATTTGAGGGGGTTTTTAAAATTAGAGAAAAATTCTAAAAAATTTATTTTTAGTTAAATTATATGAGAGAAAATGGTGGAGGTGATGTGAATGCTCTCGATGCAAGTTTAATTAAATTTAGTAACTCCTTTTTGACGTAACTATATGCCATCATAATTGATTTGTGCGTGTTTCCAGGGAAACGTTAAATGTCGAACGCCTTTAAAATTAAGAATTGGACGCATTTACCCTTCCGTCCAAGTCCCATTCCTGTTTCATTACACATATTTCACAAAATTGTCACGACTAAAATACTAAAATACACATTAACGAGTTGGCAATATATTAGTTCATTTAACCGAAGTTGGTGCATAGGTATACATTCCACAAAATTATCATTAAAACATAAATTTACAAACAACACATGAGATATATATACACGTTCAAATGCTTATACATCTTTGGGATCCCCCTTGGGGTGCTAAGATGGGGGGCGAGGGACTGGGGAACAGTCCACCACCCCTGGTCTCGCGATATTCCAGGGTGAGCATGTTCCCGGCTCACCGTAATGTTTTCTTCTCTACGTCTCTCTCCTTTGTTTCTGTCTCTCTCTATCAATATTTAATTCTAAAAATAAAACTAAAGGCTGAATAATGAAAGATGAGTATAACATAGGTTGGGTGATGGAGACAAGAGATATAATAAGATTGGTGATGTAAGTCATCTGACTCTAAAGTAAGAGTCAGGTATCAAAGACCAGACAGACACAAGTATAACGCATAACACATAGCCTTATATTTTTATACAATTTCTAATTCTAAAAAACAAATAAAAACCAATCTATTTTTATACCCATCTCATCTCATATCCTGAATATAAGTTATTAAACTCACAGCGCATGGCTTACCCCTCCTCCTCCTCTCCACTCTCTGACTCACCCACCTGACGTCCTTTACCAAAAGATTCATTTCTAGTCAAACCTCTCTTTGACTGCCAACCATATTAAACAAAACACCAACCACCACCACCACCACCACCATCTCCGCCGCCACCTCCTCCCTAACCTCACCGACAAACTCAACTCACATTACACACATTGGCCGTATTCATCGCCTGAAATACTCCTAAATTTCCGTTACATCTTCTTGATTCAACCAAACACATTGTTCAATGGCGGATTCATCTTCCTTCTCTCTCTCTAGGTTTCTCTCTCTAGAAACAACAGACACCGGATTAGCAACAGCAGAAGACGACTTGAATGAAGACGAAGAATATCTACGAGTTTTACTTGATAAAGAAGAAAGTGTTGGCAACCGCATTGATCAACCGCATGTTCATGATTCGATCCTAATCTCCCGATCAGAAGCAATCCAGTGGATATTCAATGCTCGATCATCTCTTCGATTCAAATTCCACACTGCCTACTTATCCGTAACATTCATCGATCGATTCATTTCAGTTTCACCATCACACATCACTGTAAGAATGAATAACAACGTTTGTTTGAATTGTTATTAAAAGTTTGTAACTGAAACCCTAACATTTTGATTGAATTGAACTAGCATGATGATAAGCCTTGGGCGATCCGACTGCTAGCAGTTGCGTGTTTATCATTGGCGGCAAAGACGATCGATCGTACGAATTGGCAGTTATCATCGTTGCTACAGGCCGAAGGATTCGAGTTCTCAAACAAGGCGGTTCAGCGAATGGAGCTTCTTGTTTTAGCCACATTGGATTGGAGAATGTGTTCAGTTACTCCGTTTTGTTTTATCGGTTACTTTGTTTCGTGTTTGTGTAACGAATCGTCGTCGAGAGATTTGGTGTCCATGATTTCGCAGATTATATGTGCGGCAACAATTGGTAAGTTTATTAATGATCATTGTTGTAATTCAATTCAATTGTTTGAATAGTTTAGTTATGTTTAATTTTTTGATTGTAGATTTGAATATAATGGCGCATCGATCATCTACTATAGCAATGGCGGCAACATTGATGGCTGTGGATCAAGGTTTGACCAGAGAATCAATGGAGATCAAAGTGAAGACGACTTGGGTTAACCAGCTTTTTGATCATGTGAGTCTTTCTATTGTTTTTTTTTTAATATTGGTATCATTAGACTGGAAGGAGTGGGGGCCGGCTGAGGCCCGGCTAGGACCGGCGCCGGTCCCCCACACCGCCCCTCTCCATCCCACCCGTCCTCACCAGCGGCTCCTCGCCGGTCTTGCCGCCCCACTTTCTCCTCTCTTCTCTCACAATAACCTATACATACATACATATATATACATAAAGGGGCTCATCCCCCACCCCCTAGGTCCATCCCCTTGAAGCCTTTCCTACGTGGCGGTGATGTGGCGGCCCATCCCCTTAGGGATGAGGCTCTCCATACCCTCCAGTCTTATTCGTTGGGACCATATTAAGAAAACATCTTATAAAATAAACAAGAGTAAATTACTTTTTGAGTATGTGTGTTTTAGTGGTTTTAACTACTTGAATCCAAAATCAAAAAGTTTAACGTAGTGAGTCCCTAGCCATTTATTTTATAATGTGGGGGGGGGGGGTAGTGCACGGTCCTCCCAACCGCCGGAGTTATCCCACTCCGGGAGCCGCTACCCGACCAAGCTAGCTCCACGGTGAATTCCCCTTGCCGAGTTCTTACCCTGAGCGACATATGCCACTCCCAAGACTCGAACCCGGTACCTCTAGGAAGAGGTGGGTGTCGGTGGCCAACTGGGCTACCCCAGTTGGTTTTATTTTATAACGTTTTGTGTTCAATTTTGTTCATTTTATAACGGTTTGAGTCCAATTTTGTTTAAAAATTGGACTAAAAAGGTTAAAAGTGGTTATAAAAAAATGTCTAGGAACTCAGAACGTTAAACATTTTGATTTTAAACTCAAATAAATAAAACCACTAAAATAAAAGAACTAAAAAAGTAATTTATAAAATAAATATAAAGTTGACCACATAAGAGTGGTGTTCAATCGGTTTGTTTTCGTGTTATTCGAGTTTGAAAATTTTAAGTTGAGCCTGAAGTTAAATAAGATTCAAAAAATAGTTTATACAACAATGTGATTCCGAGAAATGATTAAACATTACTATGATGGAGAGGAAAATAGAGTACGTCAAATGTATTTGATTTAATAATGTGTATTCAATTCTCATCCTATATTAAAAATGAAATAGGATATTGGAATAATAGGTGTCAACATGCTACACTGACTTATAACCAATATCTTATATGCCATATTCTTATATTTTAAATAATTCTAAGGGACTTTAATAAAAACAAAGAAATTTATATTTTATACTTCACTTAGTTTTACTATTAACCCTAAAGTTTTTCATACACATCCTTTTTACATAAGAATTACCAATAAAAAACCATTCTATATCGTCTCATTATTGGCATATAAAAGCTTGTTTCTTTCTATTTTGGTTTTGCAATATTTATTTTTATTGAGCTAATATGTACATTGATAATGTTTTATTTTTAAATATTATATTACTAGGTTTGAATACCATGTATTACACGATTAATCAAATGTAATTTTATATACTTATTAATAAAAAAATATGTTTATTGCACAGACTAAATAAATTATAACATATTCTCATAACTATAGAATCATTAAGATATATTTTGAAAAAAAAAATTAACTTTAATGTGATAGTTGAATATTATGTTATAAATAATTTTAACGAACATAATTTGAACCGTAGTTCTTTTGAGACTTAAATATAAATTTTTAAGTAGATAAAAATAACTTTATTTGAATATTCATAATTAATTTTATATTTAATTTATTTAGTTAATGATATAATAATTCTGAATTTAAAGAATAAGTATCCATAACTATATATGAGAGATAGATGCAGAAAAACCAAAAATAAAATTAGTTCATGTGTTAATATCCAGTGTAGTTTTTTTTTTTTTTTAATTCTATAGTATAAATATAGATATAGAATGCAGAATATATAAATTATAAAAGCAGGGATAGGTGTAGGATCAAATAAAAAGTTTATTTTGATCAAGTAGGATAATAAGATATTTTAACTTTTTATTTTTAAATCAATGACTAACATGAAAATGCAGGAAAAAGGGGTATTTTTGGAATATCACATCTATTGACATTCTCTCTCTACATGCAAGGCACATGCATATTTCCTCTCATTTTCTAAACGTTCAGAATTTTTTTATACGATATTATTTTTAAAAAAAAAGGTGTAAATGTATTTTTGGAATATCATATTTAGTGACTTTTCTCTTCACATGTAAGAGACATGCTTATTTTTTTTTTTTAAATTGCATCATAAAATCGAGCATTTTCCTATATAAATTATGACAACCAGAAGAACCCAAAAAATTGAATTGTATTTCTCTATCGCATAGCATTTTTGTGCTAAAACTTTTATACTATGTTTTTGTATTACACCTTTTGTGCTGGATTTTTTATGCTATATTTTTTTTTCTAGATTTTCTGTGTTAGATTTTTTTTGTGCTATATTTTTTTGTATTGTATTTTTTGTGTTAGATTTTTTTTTTACTAGTTTTTTTATGTTGTAATTTTGAGAAAACAAGGGTGAAAGTTTATATTTTAGGACCAAAATATCATTTAATTGTAGAAATAAAGACTACCACATATCATCTCCATAATTTTTTTAGACTAGGGACGAAACTTACTTTTTAATAAATTCTTCGCCTATAAAAACATAGACTAGGAAACCCACTTTTTAATATATCATTTCCCAATAAAAGCATCTTGTCAACATGGTTAAAATAACACCGAAATTAATGTATCCTTCTAACCTGGAAAGAAAATTTTAAAACTAATATAATGTTAATCAGGTATTAGTATTCTAGTCTTTCTTTATTTCGATATTACTCGTTTGGGCCAATTAGGAGACAAAAAAATTGGTGTTTCAATACTTATTTTATTCAGCTAAAATGTAATATATAATGTTTTATATTTAAGGGTAAAGATCAAATAGGAAGTTAATTTTCACTAGGAAGGATAGGAAGCCATAGGATTATGACATGTGGCAAATTTTAAAATAAAGAGAAAGGGTATTTTAGTCAATCCAACTCCTTCTTCTTCCTTTTTCAAAACCCAGTAAATTCAAAAACCCATCATTTTCAAAACCCACCATCTTCAACTATTTCTTCACTTTCTATCTCAATAATCACTACATTATAGTGCGATTTTCATCACAAATCAATGATTCAGAACCCGATCAACGTGTTCTTCAGCTTTTTTTGAAGAAAACCCAGTTTAATTTCATAAAAAAATCTCGTTTTTTCCGGTGATTTTGGAGATAATCACTCGATTCGTTCGATTCAAGCGTTGATAAGTGTTTCAATCATTCAAAATTCATCAATTGTTGAAGAAACCACTTCGATCCATGTAAGAAATTCTTTAATTTCATTTTTACGATCTGGGTTTTTGATTTACTTATGGCGTTTTACGATCATGGCGGGGGTCCGGGGGCGGCAGCCCCCGGTAGCGGGGTCCCAGGGGCGGCAGCCCCTGGCGGGGTCCAAGGGGCAGAGCCCCTGGCTGGGGTTGAAAAATTTTTTTCTGATTAAATTGCTGTAATAAAAATGCATCAGAAAAATTAATTTTCCAGAAATTGGCTCATTTCGAAGACAATAATTCGTAGACAATTCAGACAGTTCACAGTCCCAGACAGTTCCCAGACAGTTTTATATGTCCATTGCGTTTTAGAAATAAGAGTGTTTTCACAGTCCCAGACAATTCCCAGACAGTTTCAGTCCTTTCTGGCTATTGCGTTTTAGAAAAAAAAAAAAAAAAAAAACATATTTTTAAGTGTTTTTAGTTATTGCGTTTTAGGTAAAAACACATTTTTGAAGTGTTTTTAGTCATTGCGTTTTAGGTAAAACATATTTTTAGGTGTTTTCAGTCCATTGCGTTTTAGAATGAGTCATTTTTAAGTCCTTTCTGGCTATTGCGTTTTAGAAAAAAACATATTTTTAAGTGTTTTTAGTCATTGCGTTTTAGGTAAAACACATTTTTGAAGTGTTTTCAGTCCATTGCGTTTTAGAATGAGTCATTTTTAAGTGATTTCTGGCCATTGCGTTTTACAAATAAGACATTTCTTTGTGTTTTTTGTGCATTGCGTTTTAGGTAAAACACTTTTTATGTGTTTTCAGTCCTTTCTGGCTATTCAGTAACGAGCAAGAATGAGATATAACTGTGATTGGATGAAGAAACAATTGGGTGACAAAGTTGCCATGGTTCAAATCTCAAATCACCTTAAAAACATAACCTAGTATTCTTGTATCTGGAAAGTTTGGTGAGTCTGCAAATATGGAGAGATCGTAATCACATTCTGCATATTCAAAATTCCCTATAGCTCTCTTTAACAGCAAAACGCAATTCATTCAAGAGCTTCCTTAAAACACAAACGTTAGGTAAAACACATTTTTATGGGTTTTTAGTCCATTGCGTTTTATAAAGTACATTTTCTTTTGAGTTTTTAGGCTATTGCGTTTTAGAAATAAAACATTTCTTTGTGTTTTCTGGCCATTGCGTTTTACAAATAAGTCATTTCTTTGTGTTTTTGGTGCATTGCGTTTTAGAAAAATGTCATTTTTTAGGGTTTTTTTTTCATTGCGTTTTACGTAACTGGGGATTTTTCTATTGCGTTTTACGCAACTGGGTTTTGAATTTTTTTTTTAAAATATAGTAATAGTATACTCGTTTTAAAGATAAAAAAACGCTCGTTTTTTTGGTGCAATTTTTATAAAAAAATAATGTCGTATGAAAGAGTTATTAACGTTTAAAAAATGGGGGGGAATTGGAGGAGAGAGAAACTATTGGCTTACTTGACTAGAATGCTCCTGAAAAAAGTCACGCGCCTCTTTTCTTACTTTCAATCTCCCTGATTTAATCTTAACCCTTGATTAACTTAATGGATGGTCAAGATCACTTCCTATCCTTCCTAGCCAAATTAACTTCCTATTGTATCTCCACCCTTATATTTAAATCTATTATATAAAACCATCTTGTCAATGGGGTTAAAATGAATTCAAAATTAATATATTATTTTTCTTGTTATTTATTTGTTTTTACATAAAAAGTTCAAAAAAAAATAATAATAATAATAAATCAAATTGCACGTCTTTTTAGTTTTAGTAATAAAAAACTAATATAAAAGAAAATAAATATGTATATTTTGTTTCTTTGTTTAACTAATTATGTTCATTACTATTAATACACGTGATAATGGTTTGAAATAGGTGGATGTGTACACTTGTTATAGTCGAATGCTGAAACTCGAACCTCTAAAAGTTAACATCTTCGAACTGGATTCGACAAAGAATGGAGAGAATCCATCAAAACGCCGGAAGTACTCATGATATTTAGCCAATGGGAAAATAAGCCAACCCACAAATCCGATCCGGTTTTTATTTGGTTGAATGATTTGTTTGGGTTTTGTGAAATTTTATAATTTTCATTTAGGATATAGTTTTTGAATTTTTTTTATAGTTGTGTAAGGAAACTATGAAAGATCCGATATAAAAATGAGGAATAAACGAGCCACCTTTTTCTTTTTTAGATCAATTTATTTGTTTTTATTTAACTTCAAACATAAGCAAGAGAGAATTTAATATCATTAATGTAAAGTAGTAGAGTACATTTTTGGTTAAAAAAAAACCAATGATCTAAAATTGGCAATGTTATACTTTGTTAAAACGATTTTTTTTGGTTATCTTCATGATAAAAGCATAAGGAGGTGTTTGTTTTTTTGACAAAAGTTATTGTCCTCTTTTGTTTATGTCGCGCAGACGTTTAAGTCTGCAGAGTGTTTCTTTCTTTTTTAAAGACATTTCATTAAAAAACTTATGTGTGTCATTTTCTTGCTGCAGATGTAGGATAGCTTCTTTTAACCTCCCATTCCCTAAAACCCAAACATAAAATGAAACCCTAGCTCCTTCTCCTCCACCCTCTCTTCCTGCCACCGCCACCCCTCCCCACTGTCGACCCCTTCACCGCTGCCACCCTCATCATCGTCTTCCTCCTTCACCAACGCCTTCCCACCCCACGTCGACCTCCTTCACCGCCGACTTCCCTCCCCCGTCGACCTCCTTCACAGTCGCCACCCTCCTCACCGTCTTCCTCCTTCACATCCGGCTTCCCCCCCCCCCCCCAAAATGAAACCCTAGCTCCTTCTTATAACAACCCTCCTGAAATTTTTCTAACGCCCTAATATATTTTAAAATATTCCCATATGTCTCAAAATACACCCCGTACGTGAAAACCGAGCCTAAAATATGAAATGTAATTAAAAATAATTAAAAAACAAAATTTTATAGGCTGTCGCGGGGCGCGTAGCCTTTGGTTACTGCCTACGCGGGCCGTGAGAGATCAACAACGAGGCCGCACCCGGTGTTGACACTGTCAACACGTGTTGAACCTATTCGTGACCCAGATCAGCTACGACCTAGACCCCCCTATTACGTGGGCCGTGTAACCCGAGGTCTAACCTTACGCGGGCCGCGAGGAAACGAAATTACAGCCCTATAAATAGCAGGCATCAACTTGAAGTTGAAATCGTTCATCTCTCGACTCTTTCTCTCGAAATTCTTATAGTAGGCATAATACTCGTGTATAATATCCCCCTAATTAACGAAGTTCTGCTCTGTTGTAAGTATTATAACCCCGGTTACGTATTAGATACCCTGCCCGATTGATCCAAGGTTCCGTAACAGCTGTCGTGGTTCTGCCCGACGTAGTTGTTGGAATGTCGTCTCGGGGAGGGTATCGTTAATATAAATAAAGGGTTATTATACTAACATATATACATTTGTGTAAATTATAGATAAATCACCAGGAAACCTTAGAAGAAATCTAAGACAACAATGTGAGTTTATCCTCTTTTTTGTAAACTTTTTGTGAACTGTTTTACAAAACTTAAAATGTTTTACAATATGATTAAGCAGTGATTGAGTCTTTGTAGTTCTTCAATTACTGCCGGTATGTTGGGGTTTTGTATACAAAATGTGGAACACGTTACCCTTGGACAACGAGTTAGCCAATGGGTAATATGACCCACCAGTCAGGATTGACAGTACTGAATGAGTAATTTTGTAGAAATAAACAATGTGATAGCTCTCAATACTGTGTTAATTGATAAAACTCTTCTTGATTCAACTGGGATTCACTCACTAGTATTTCCCACTGACAAATGTTTTTAAAACGGGTTTTAGGTAACAAAAATGTGAAAGCCAAATTAGAAGAAAGCCAGCTTGAGAGCACTGACGGCTTGAAAAAATGTGGCTATAAAAGTTACCTAAAAGACGATGTTTTAAATTCAATAAAATAAGATTTATCCCTATGTTGTAATAAGAAACTTGGGTTTTACCCATGTGGTTATTAATTTAAAATTTGGTGGTTTTACTCTGATAAACATTTCCTAACTACGGTCCTGATGTAATTTCCGCTGCCAAATTAATAAACAAAATGATACCACCGACACTGATGTTCGCGGCCGCCCTATCCCGGGACAAATAAGGGGGCGGGGGTTGCGACAGAAGGTGGTATCAGAGCTAAGCCACTGATTCAGCCACATAAGTGTTTTGCTGACATCAATATGTTATCCAAATTTTTAGGAAATAAATTATGCAAATACGTGCATATCTGTATTTTATTGTTATGGGTTATTTGACTATTTGTTACTTGTTAGTTTACAGTATGAGTGATCAAGGACCTTCGGAAGTGTATCGTCAGTTGTCCGATTCACCTAGGAGTGAAGGAACTTCTTCCCAGCCTACCCTCTCTGGGTATTCTGCTGATCAGGAAGAAGGGATGTTTATCTTTAAGACTCAGTCTGAAGAGTCATTCCCTCAGAAAAAGAGAGGATGGTTCAGTAACGGAGCATTCGAGCGTAGGAAAAGAATGCGAAAGTTGCAACAGCAAAGAATCCTAGCAGCCGCTAAGCGAGAGTCAGATGCCCATACACAGGATATGCTTAATAGGAGGGAGCTTAGCCAATTTTCATATCCTAGCAACAACTGCTGCCGACCCAAATCTGGAACAAACTAGTAGCCCCACAACCCTTACCTTTGTTCCCCACACAGCCGATGGAGATAGAAATGCATGATTTCAACCCTGAGGAGATACCTAGGATACCAGCCCCTAATCCCTTAGACCCAAATTATGATCCATGGTTCGATGATCATAGGGATTATGTGCCACGCTACCACCTAAACGACGAAACCATGCTGAACTTAGCAGTCTATCCAGGTCTGGACCCTCTAGATCCCTACTATGACAACGATGAATACATTAGGGAGATCTTAGAGAATCCGTACCCTCAGGAGAATCCCATGCCCCAGTACCCAGACCTAGTACCAGCACCTGCACCCCCAATGAGTGTAGAAAATGTGCATGAGCTCCGAACTTTCGGAGAAGAAATCTTAGAGAGTAGTGAGAGGATGTGGCAGGTAGGAGAGCGACTCGTCTGGAAATATGACGAGCGCAATATGGATTACTGGATGAATCCAGACCAGTAAAGATGATGGTGGAGTTGGTAATAATAATAATATAATAATATATAATATGTTTTTATGAAAAAAAAATTTATAATAATAATAATCTGTGTAATAATAATATATGTTGTAGTATAGACCACTTTGTGGTTAGCGATGCATAGTAGTATTGTAATTTTCAAATTTCAGTATTAGTTTGTAGTAGATGTATAATAGATAAGAAAGAGTAAAGTCGCAATGCTTGACGTTTTTTTATCAAAATGCGTGTCATGTGATTGATCATATTAAGATATCATCTTGTGATATTAATATGTGGTAAATGTTTAAAATTCAGATGGCCGACGAAGTGAATCAGGAAAATCTGAATAACGATAACCAGAGTAACAATAACCCGGATAACGAAAATCCGAACAACAACAATGGAAACCAAGTGGATAACAGTGTCATCCAACACGTAGTGGCATAAGGAATAATAGATGCAATGTCATATATTATTCAAACGGTTAGGGAAGCAGAAAATAAAAGTAAACATGATAGCAAGCGACCCTCTGAACCTGCAAACAGCGTAAACAATGGACCCGTACTTCAAGTGCCCATTCCCAAAAGAAGAAGAACCGTGTCTTACGGTTGTTCTTACAAAGAGTTCTGGTCTTGTAAACCAATGGAATTCTCGGGCAATGAAGGGGCCATTGCAACTTTACGCTGGATAGAAAAGACTGAGGCAGTCTTAAGAATAAGTAAATGTGCGGAAGAGGATAAGATAATGTTTGCTTCCAATCTGTTTAAGAATTCAACACTAGAATGGTGGAACACTATCTCCAGACTAGAGGAAGTGATAGAACTTACAATATGGAATGAGAGGAATTTAAAAACATGGTAGAAAGGAAATTATGCCCTCCTAATGAGAAAGAACAGATAGCAAACAAGTTTTTAAACCTTAGAATGACTGGTGTGGATAGTAAGGGGTACACTAAGTTATTCTTTGAATATGCTAGAATAGTGCCAACCCTTGCTTCACCTGAACCAGTATTAATCTCCCGTTACATCTGGGGATTAATTGGAGAGATAAGGCATGTAGTCAAGGTAGCTAGACCCCAAACTATAGAAGAAGCTGTAGAACTAGCCAACACCTTGACAGATGAATTGGTCCGTACGCGAGAAGAGGATCAAAGGATGAACCTAACCCAGAAGCTTACACAAGAATTCCGTTCTGGAAATTCTAACCGTGGGAGAAATGTAGGCTCTACCTCTTCACCCTACTGTAAGAATTGCAAAAGGAAGCATTCAGGAAAATGCTCCATATACTGTAACTTTTGCAAAATATCTGGACACAAGGAGGAAGATTGCAGTAAAAAGATTAGCAACATAATTTGTTACAACTGCGGATAACAAGGCTACATCAAGCCAAACTGCCCGAAATTAGCTCTAGTCACAAAGACCAAGAATACTAAAAATGCTAGAGCATTTGTTCTAACTGCAGAAGAAGCAAAGATGATCCCGGATGTGATCACCGGTACGTTTTTAGTTAATGATGTTTTTGCTAAAGTATTATTTGACTCTGGTGCAAACCAAAGTTTTATTAATACTTCATTTTGCAAACTTCTAAATCAATCATTAACTAAACTTCCACAAGAATGTCTAGTAGAGACAGCCAATGGGGAAACCATTAAGATTTCTGAAATCTTGCAGGGAGCAAGAATAGAAATTTTAAATCAGAAATTTATTGCAAACCTTTACCCCATGAATCTGGCAGGATTTGATGTTGTGTTAGGAATGGATTGGTTAATAGCCAATAAAGCCAATATTTTATGTGATCAAAAGTCAATTCAAGTAAATTCACCAAGGGGTGAAAAGATCACAATTAAAGGAAATAAAACCTCTAGATCCACTAAATTCATATCTGTGATGAAAACAGCAAGTTATATAAGAAAATGGTCATTAGTGTATTTTATTTCTATAATCACTAACACTAAAGGAAAAGAATTAAAGGATATTCCAGTAGTATCCCAGTTTTCAGATGTATTTCCAGAAGAACTACCAGGACAACCTCCAGATAAGGAAGTTGAATTCAGAATCCATTTAATACCAGGGACAGCACCAATTGCCAAAGCACCTTACCGTTTAGCACCCGCAGAAATGCAGGAACTAAAGAAACAATTAGATGAATTGTTAGAGAAAGAATTCATACAGCCAAGTTCATCACCCTAGGGAGCGCCGATCCTATTCGTTAAAAAGAAGGACGGATCAATGCGTATGTGCATTGACTACCGTGAATTGAACAAGGTCACAATTAAGAATCGGTATCCATTACCAAGAATTGATGATCTGTTTGATCAGTTGCAAGGAGCACGATTTTTCTCTAAAATCGATTTAAGTTCATGATATCATCAATTAAAGGTACAGGAAGAGGACATTCCTAAAACCGCTTTCAGAACAAGGTATGGCCATTATGAATTTACTGTCATGCCATTTGGTTTAACCAATGCCCCAGCTGCATTCATGGACATGATGAGCCGAATATGTAAGCCATATTTGGATAAATTCATAATTGTCTTTATAGATGATATTCTCATTTACTCTAAGAGTAAAGAGGAACATGCAAAGCATTTGCACGTACTTCTAAGTTTATTGAGAAAAGAGAAGCTTTATGCTAAGTTTTCAAAGTGTGAGTTTTGGTTAGAACATGTACAATTTCTTGGACATCTAGTTGATCATGAAGGAATTCATTTAGATCCCACCAAGATCGAGGCGATAACCAAGTGAAAAACCCCTGAGTCACCAACCGAGGTTAGAAGTTTCTTAGGATTGGCAGGTTATTATAGAAGATTTATTCGAGATTTTTCTAGAATATTCATTCCTTTAACTAAGCTGACCTGTAAATCCGTTAAGTGTGAATGGGAATCAAAATAAAAAGAAGCCTTTAGAACCCTTAAGCAAAGATTAACCCATGCACCCATACTAGCGTTACCAGAAGGAACTGAAGATTTTGTAATATATTGTGACGCTTCTAAGTTAGGTTATGGATGTGTGTTGATGCAACGTCAAAAGGTTATAGCTTACGCTTCTAGACAGCTTAAGAATCATGAAGAGAATTATTCAACCCACGATTTAGAGTTAGGAGCTATAGTCTTCGCCCTTAAGATTTGGAGACATTACCTATATGGTAGTAAGTTTACCATTTTCACAGACCATAAGAGTTTAAGGTATGTCTTCGGGCAAAAGGAGTTAAATATGAGACAAAGACGCTGGATGGAATTACTTAGTGATTATGATTGTGATATCCAGTATCATGCAGGAAAGGCAAATGTAGTTGCTGATGCTTTAAGCCGAAAGTATCATGAAAAGCCAAAAAGGGTACGTTCACTTAAATTAAATATGCAAGTAGATTTAAATGAACAGATTAGAATGGCACAAGAATCAGTAATCAAGGATGATACTGAGAAGTTAAAAGGAATGATTAAGGAATTAGAACGAGGAACATATGGAATTTGGAGATTCCATAAGAAAAGGACGTGGATACCTAAATTAGGAAACCTACGCCGCCGTATATTAGAAGAAGCACATAGGTCTAAGTATACGATGTATCCTGGAAGTGATAAGATGTATCAGGATTTAAGAAAGAATTTCTGGTGGATAGGAATGAAAAATGATATAGCAGCATATGTAGCAAAGTGTTTAACGTGTTCATAAGTCAAAGCTGAACATCAGAAACCTTCAGGTTTATTGCAACAGTTAGAAATGCTTGTTTGGAAATGGGAATTAATAACAATGGACTTTGTTACTAAATTACCCAAAACAAGAAAAGGTAATGATACAATCTGGGTGATTGTAGACAGGCTAACAAAGTCAGCTCATTTCCTACCAATGAAGGAAACTTTCAGTATGGAACAATTAGCTAAATTATATGTAAATGAAGTAGTTTCTTTACATGGAATTCCTCTATCAATTGTTTCTGATAGAGATAGTTGTTTTACCTCTCATTTTTGGACAAGTTTCCAAAAAGCAATGGGAACCAAGTTAAATCTAAGCAAAGCTTATCATCCTCAAACGGACGGACAAAGCGAAAGGACAATTCAGACCATGGAAGACATGCTTAGAGCTTGTATAATTGATTTCAGAGGTAATTGGGACGATCACTTACCATTGATAGAATTTTCTTATAATAATAGTCATCACACAATTATCAATGCTGCACCATTCGAAGCACTTTATGGACGAAAGTGCCGAACGCCAGTCTGTTGGGCAGAAATTGGAGAAAAGAAATTATCTGGACCTGAGATAGTACAAGAAACAACAAACAAAATCATTCAAGTCAAGGAACGACTGAAAGCAGCACGTGATTGACAAAAGAGTTATGCTGATAACAGACGAAACCGTTAGAATTTCAAGTAGGAGATACAGTGTTATTAAAAGTCTCTCATTGGAAAGGAGTGGTAAGATTCATCAAGAGGGGAAAGCTAAGCCCCAGGTATGTTGGACATTTTGAGATTATTAAAAGAATAGGACCTGTAGCCTATCAGCTACAACTGCCAGAGGAAATGGCAGGAATACATGACGTATTCCATGTATCTAATCTCAAGAAATGCTTAGCTGATGAATCACTCGTAGTACCTCTTAAGGATATAGAGGTAAATGAACAGTTAAAATTTGTAGAGAGGCCTCTAGAAATTGAAGATAGAAAAGTTAAGAATCTCAATCACAAGAGATAAGTTCTGGTCAAAGTGAAGTGGGACTCCAAAAGAGGACCAGAATACACATGGGAGCTTGAATCAGAAATGCAAAGGAAATATCCACACTTGTTCCAGTAGACCTCGAGGACGAGTTCTAAAACAAGGTGGGGAGGATATAACAACCCTCTTGAAATTTTTCTGATGCCCTAATATATTTTAAAATATTCCCATATGTCTCAAAATACACCCCGTACGTGAAAACCGAGCCCAAAATATGAAATGTCATTAAAAATAATTAAAAAACAAAATTTTATAGGCTGTCGCGGGGCGCGTAGCCTTTGGCTACTGCCTACGCGTGCCGCGAGAGATCAACAACGAGGCCGCACCCGGTGTTGACACGTGTCAACACGTGTTGAACCTATTCGTGACCCGGATCAGCTACGGCCTAGACCCCCCTATTACGCGGGCCGTGTAACCCGAGGTCTAACCTTACGCGGGCCGCGAGGAAATCAAATTACAGCCCTATAAATAGCAGGCATCGGCTTAAAGTTGAAATCGTTCATCTCTCGACTCTTTCTCTCGAAATTATTATAGTAGGCATAATACTCGGGTATAATATCCCCCTAATTAACGAAGTTCTGCTCTGTTGTAAGTATTATAACCCCGGTTACGTATTAGATACGCTGCCTGATTGATCCAGGGTTCCGTAACAGCTGTCGTGGTTCTGCCCGACGTAGTTGTTGGAATGTCGTCTCGGGGAGGGTATCGTTAATATAAATAAATGGTTATTATACTAACATATATACATTTGTGTAAATTATAGATAAATCACCAGGAAACCTTAGAAGAAATCTAAGACAACAATGTGAGTTTATCCTCTTTTTTGTAAACTTTTTGTGAACTGTTTTACAAAACCTTAAATGCTTTACAATATGATTAAGCAGTGATTAAGTCTTTGTAGTTCTTCAATTACTGCCGGTATGTTGGGGTTTTGTATACAAAATGTGGAACATGTTACCATTGGACAACGAGTTAGCCAATGGGTAATATGACCCACCAGTCAGGATTGATAGTACTGAATGAGTAATTGTGTAGAAATAAACAACGTGATAGCTCTCAATACTGTGTTAATTGATAAAACTTTTCTTGATTCAACTGAGATTCACTCACCAGTATTTTTCACTGACAAATGTTTTTAAAACGCGTTTCAGGTAACAAAATGTGAAAGCCAAATTAGAAGAAAGCCAGCTTGAGAGCACTGACGGCTTGTAAAAATGTGGCTATAAAAATTACCTAAAAGACGATGTTTTAAATTCAATAAAATAGGATTTATCCCTATGTTGTTATAAGAAACTTGGGTTTTACCCATGTGGTTATTAATTTAAAATATGGTGGTTTTACTCTAATTAACATTTCCTAACTACGGTCCTGATGTAATTTCCGCTGCCAAATTAATAAACAAAATGATACCACCGACACTGATGTTCGCGGCCGCCTGTTTCCGGGACATATAAGGGGGCAGGGGTTGCGACACTTCTCCTCCACCCTCTCCTCCTGCCGCCGCCACCCCTCCCCACCGTGGACCCCTTCACCGCCGCCACTCTCCCCACCGTCTTCCTCCTTTACCAACGCCTTCCCAGCCCACGTCAACCTCCTTTACCGCCGACTTCCCTCCCCCGTCGACCTCCTTCACAGTCGCCACCCTCCTCACCGTCTTCCTCCTTCACATCCGGCTCCCCCCGGTCGATTTCTTGCAATTTATTTTAGCAGCATGCAGGAAGTTAAAAAACAAACAGTCTTCTTCCTGCAGGCTGCAGAGGTTTGGTTCACATCTTCTCCTACAAATGTCTGCAGATGTTGTCCGCAGAATGCAGACATTTTACTTCTGAAAAACAAACAACACCTAAGTAACTAATAATAGAGATTTACATGAGAGATAAATTAAAGTAATGTAATGGTTAGAATGATAAAATAAAGGGTTATTGGATTTTATCACCCCTAACTATTCGCTATTGGCTCTGTTACCCACCATTAACGTTCTCTTTCCAGCGGAACCCTACATTGTTACCAAGACGAAATCGGATCTTCACCCGCCATTATCGTTTTCTTTCCGACATAAAATCCATGATCTGGCGACACTCCAACTAGTGCGTTTAATATCAAATCAATGTAATTGGTTATCGACAACCACAAATAAGGCCTATGACAACTGGATTCGCTTTCAAAAACTCACGCTAATCGACCATTTACACTCCTATGCACCATAATTCACAATTAACTTCTCTGTCATACGCCCTGAAATCATTTTTTATAATAAATATGATATTGTTGAGTTTGGTTGCGTTTGAAGGACATCACGATTATAAATTTTGAATTATATTTTATATTTTATACTTCATATTATTACTTGTATCACACATAATAAATATAAATTTTGATACGAATACATATAACCCTAATATTAACTATACATACAAAATTAAACAAAATATAACATTACTCATTTTAAATAATGCATTTACGAAGAAATATTTTTTTTCAAAAGTATATTTTATTTCAAATTAATATTTTCTTATTTTTATACGTGTTATCAAAGTAGGTGACCGGATGGAATTAGTTCAAGATCTAAGAGCATATGTATTTTAAACATATATATAATGTTTATACACATGTTTACCATTTGTGAAAAACGATAATAACAAATTGTAAACATCATGAGGTTTTAAATTTTTTACGTCAAATAGTAATGGGTGTGTAAATTATTGGTTATCTCATCTTCTTTCGATAAGTTTGTTTTTATTAACTAAAGTAGAAATATTTTATTAAAGTATAGGTAAGTAGATAACTATTATTAAGAATTAAGAATATCAAAGAGATATAATCATGAATATAAGATTATCTTAAAATAAATATATTAAATTCAATCTTTTAGTATATATATTTATTATTATTCTTGAGAGTGGAGGAGATATTGTCACGTGGCATTCTTTGGAATGTTTTATTAGATTAGATACGATATAACGAATTTATGTGTTTATATTCCTCATGACAGTTTTGTAATGAGCAAAGATGTATCCAACGTGAGAAGTGTTGATGGGCATATTTTCCTAATGTTATAAGTTATAGTGTTTGAAATAAAACTTGAAAGAAAAAGATGACTTTAAGTTGTCTCACACATGTGACCAAATCTTGAAGAGGTGCATAGGTAATACGCGAACATGGTTGATAATCTTCTTCCTTTGGATTGTACTCTCACTAAGCGAATATAGTTTATAATCTTTTTCCTTTGGATTGTACTCTCACTCTTAGACCGTTCATTGTGGGGCACCACCAGCTAACACCCCACCTTCCATATAGGGTTTAACACAACGCATCCCACGCCAACCCCTAATAGGGGTGTTTAAAAAACTCGTGGCTCGCAGCTCGCTCGAAACTCGCTCGAAAAAAGCTCGAAGAAAGCTCGACTCGAAATTGGCTCGGTTGTAAACACGCCAGCTCGGCTCAGCTCGGTTTGTAAACGAGGCGAGCTCGAGCTTGGCCTGACTCAGCTCGTGAGCTGGCTCGATAAGGTTTACACCCTTCATTTTTTGTCCCACATCGCTTAGAAAACAAAAACTAAGGAATTATCTCCCCTATAAAAGAAGATAAAGACAATGTACAAACTGAATTAACTATTTATACTTGCATATTTAGCTATATGGTTAAACTGAATGACAATTATGGCCCTTAGTCTATGAAGAAATTCATTTTTAAGGGCTTTTTAACTAATAAATTTTGCGGTTCTTTATTATTTCGAGCTAGATCGAGCCGAACCGAGCTATCTCGAATTCTTATCGAGTCTAGCTTGAGCCTCAAATCTCAGCTCGATTTCAAATTCGAGCTCGAGTCGAGCCAACTCGAATCGAGTCCGAGCCGAGCTTGAACTGGGTCTAGCTCGGCTCGACTCGGCTCGTTTACAGCTCTAACCCCTAATACCCCTTCTTTCGCTAACGTGTTAACGCATTTGAGGGCGAAATCAGGTGGGGTCTAACCCAATGCACCAATATTTTTTTTATTTTCTATTTTTTAGCTAAACCACAATGTGATAGTTAAATGGTGAATTACTTAAAGCTTAAATCAAAAAATAGTCATCGGTTTTTTTTTATTCCCAATTAACTAAAATAGACTAAATTAACCGAAAAGGAACCGTTCATGTTTTCATATATTTCTAGCTTTTATATATTAATTCCATGTATTTATATCTCAATTTCATTTATTTCTAAGCAAAATCTTTAGCCCAAGTTTGGTTTTGGTTATTAACTGAATCAAACCGAACCGAAAACCTACAATCTAACGAATAAACTGAACTGATTAATCAAAAACAGATTAGTTGATAACTTTGATTTCGATTTCAGTTGAGGCTATTAACCATACACACCCTGAATAAAATTTGTGTTCATCGTCGCATTGCACAAGCACACTTCTAGTCCTTTATTGTACAATTTCACTTATGTTCATAAAAGTTTATTACAATTTTTATTCGTCTTGAGTCAGATTTTGATACAAAACTTTTCAACAGGTACAAAAGAACTCACTTTAAATCACAAGTACCAACTATATATCAATGACCATAGGAGTATTTGTCATACGGTATGTACTTTGGTCCTGACTTAAAGAGTTATATAATGAAATTTCCATGTTGTGTTAAAAGAAAAGTTGAAATCCCAATGTCGGGTCGCATCGCATTTAGCAATTTGAAGAGATTCCTCAATGCATCAATCTTAAAAACATGAAAAGACAAACGAGGATAGGGATTGACTGGTCAAACTTTGATTGTGCAGTACCAGACTTCTCTGGCAGAGTGTACTCCCCCAGGCAGTCAAGCACCATCTGTTTGCTTTTCTTTATGCTATACATAAACAACTACAATTATTTTACTATAAATTTTATTTTACGCAAACTACCATTTTATAATAAATTAAGTAAAATGTCATTTCGTATCTAAGGTTTGGACGTTTGGTGACTTTCGTAACGTATCATTTTCATTGAAAAAGATTGAAATCTTGCCGTTTTCATCTCCGAGAGCCAAATTTCAAAAGACAAAAGTATTAAAATGCACAAAAAAAAAATGACAATATAACGCAAACCTACAGGAGTAAAATGCACAAAAAAATATAACGCAAACCTAAAGGAGTAAAATGCACAAAAAATCATTTTGGATGGGAAAAAAACAAAAATAACTAAACCTCAGAAACGATTTTAGCATTTTACTTAGATGCTTGTAAATCTTTGAACTTTTAGTTAATCTAGTTTGATGCTTAATAACTAGAAACAATATTACATTTTTAACAATGTTTATTGATACTAACAACGCAGAGACGTCTCTAAGAATTCACGTACCCTGTTCGAGCTCGAAAAAATGTACACTTTCGTAATGTTTTATTATTATTTAAAAAAATCAAATTAGTGTTGGGCTCAATAAACCTAATGTCAAGTGGGCAAAATACTAAACCATAAAAAATGATTTGTAAATGGGCCTATATTGGAATTGCTATGTGTTTACTTCTCTTGAAAAAATAAAGTGTATATATCGAAATTTTTAAAAAAAATCGCGTGCCCTTCGAAATCACGGGTCTTGTGTGAAGGTCCTCCCTGCACACCCATCAAAGCCGCCACTGTAATAATGTATTATATATTTGTACATGAATCACGTAAGATGTATTCAAAATCTGGTTAAGCTCTATAGGTAAGTACATATTTGTTACTAATCCACTTGACTATATGGTGAGGATAAAAGTTTATGGAGAGCTTCAACTATTAATCTTTGAAACACTTAGTCTTGAACGACTTGATTGACTAACTAAAACGAATCAAGTAAGAAAGTTTGTTATGATTTACGAGAAATCGCATTGTGATTCAATGGATTTCATCATCTCAATATTGATCTAACATTCTTCAAGATCTTCAATTTGAAATTTAAACCGTTCTTTGGTAGATTATTTAAGTGTTTGTAATAATTTGTAAGATTTTCAAAACACTAACCCTTTCAGAGTAATTGGTAAACACCTAACCAACATCAATGTCATAACTTTATGTTTTAGTCTCCCTTTTCACTTGATTGAAATGATCATATCAACTTCTGATCACCATCTTGGGAGATCAGCTTTTATTTTATTTACACACCAACTTTAAATTGGTGAAGACACCTACTATGATTACCACAAGTGTTTACATTGTCCGGTAAACAATTGGTGTAACCAATAAATTCAAAGTATAAATAACATTTATCTTAGTGAGAAGGCATAAGCTGACTGGTACTTTATCAACTTTTTACTAAGACTATCTCCAATGCAGGAGAAAAACACATATCCATTCATGCCCTTGATGATGGGGCTAGATGACTTGGATGAGTGAGAGTTGGGGGGGGGGGGAGGGGGGGGAATCAGAAGCTAGCATGGGAGAGAGATACCTATCGCAGAGGACGAGGATATTGTAAGAGGAGAGATGGGTCCATTGTTCTTGCGCCTGTAATAGGGAAGAGAAAGAATGGTGGGGCAGCGAAGGTGGCATCGGGCAGGAAATAAGACTGTGGGGTGTGGGTTGGGGCGGCGGTTTGGCTTTAACGCTGGCTACACCACACCGAACAAGCGTTGGGCATGGCGTTGCCCCTTTGGCGTCGGGATTGAGCCTAGCGTGAGGTGGGGGGCTGGGTGACATGGATGCCTTTGGTTGGCTGGTTCGATCTAGCCGTTGGGGGTAGCCGTTGTCAAACAAAAAAAATATATATATATATCCACATGGCCAGCCACGCCACACCACACCCCTAGTTTCTGAGTATTACTTTGTAGATTCCACCCTCACCACGTGTCGAGCAATGCTCCCAACTCAAGCCTCTCCACACCCCATAGTCTAAGGGCGGAGGGAAATAGTTGTAGGCGTTGGAGAGAGTCTTACCATGACCAACACATAATTAATGTAGCTAATCATTTCTAAATATTACTTTGACCAACGCAATTGAGACCAACACATAATTAATGTAACTAATCATTTCTAAATATGTATTTTTTTTTTAATAGCAAACCACTTTATATATATACTAGCCTAAGATCCCGCGAGTTTCGCGGGTGGCTTAACACAAACATATAATATCTACTGACATTGAAGCCCATGTAGATCATCACTTTTGTTCTAGGCCTTTCCAAACTTAGGCTTCACGTCTAAGGGTTGAAACAGGTCCCAGACAGACAATACACGACGCTAACAGGTACAAACCCATAAAGAACCGAGTGATCACTTCCCTCTCCAAAAACCTGTTACATACCAGCGAACCTTTAATAGATCAACGAAAGGTCATGGTTTTCATATTTTGATTGACATCAAGTTTATATAAACTTCAATATCTAAATTCTTATTTATTATTAATATACCCAGGGTTGATATCCTTGAAAACATCATCGAACTCAAATAGATTCAACTTATAGTCTTTGTGAGGAAGCAAATTTTTAGAAGACATTATGATAAGCGGCTTATGGAACTCCCTATGCAGCTGAAAACAACAATAAAATGTAAGCGTTAAAACTTAAACAAAAAAAATAAGTTTGATGAACGCACATGCCGACGTAACACATGGAAATAATTTGTTAGCGTCGTAACATAAACAATCTGCATATTGCATGTTTGAATTTGATTGCTTAGTGTTGGTTCCATCTCATGTATAACAAACGGATTATCATCACTCATCTGTTATCACATTTTACAAAGTAAACTTGAGTAGACAATGAGAAATTTATAAAGGGGACCTTGAAACTTGTAATACCTGAAGAAAACACTCAAGTCTTGCACTGGAGTGTTCGAGCCCTTGACCATCTTAACCATGAGGTAGCAACACAACTAACCCAGTCTAGCAGCCACTTAGCCTCATTACTACTCAAGAATTGATCAAATATAACTTGGGCCCATTGGAAAAAATCACCAAACTGAGCTTGCCACAATACCAGTTAATTACGGTTTTCCATTGAATAGCCCAACTCAAAGCACAACACACCAAACTCCGAAAAAGAACTTTATATCATCATATAAGCATCAAGAAAAATGTATGTATAACAAACGGATTATCATCACTCATCTGTTATCACATTTTACAAAGTAAACTTGAGTAAACAATGAGAAATTTATAAAGGGAGCCTTGAAACTTGTAATACATGAAGAAAACACTCAAGTCTTGCACTGGAGTGTTCGAGCCCTTGACCATCTTAACCATGAGGTAGCAACACAACTAACCCAGTCTAGCAGCCACTTAGCCTCATTACTACTCAAGAATTGATCAAATATAACTTGGGCCCATTGGAAAAAATCACTAAACTGAGCTTGCCACAATACCAGTTAATTACGGTTTTCCATTGAATAGCCCAACTCAAAGCACAACACACCAAACTCCGAAAAAGAACTTTATATCATCATATAAGCATCAAGAAAAATGTAAACAAAAAAATATAAGAAATCATGTATAGATGTTTATACAGAAATGCATTGACCTGTTGCTTACGGTTTACTCGTGTTGATTCATCAATACATGATCCAACGGACAGTAACACTCCCCTGTTTCTTGATCATGCACAACAGAATTCATGTGACTGAAAGCACCTCTTTCAACATCTTGACCGCTTAATATTAATTAACATGATTACCACAACCGGCATCATCGAGACCCCTAGGACACCAGCTTTGCAACCTGCTGCAACCGGAACAATCACAAACCACCACCATCTTCCACCCCGTGCACCACCATCATTATCTTGTCTACAACCAAAACCACCTCCTCTGTTCTCTCTCTTCATAATCTGAACAGGTCGGCTGACCGTTGGCAGAAAATGAGTTTGATAACTTTGTAAGAATCGAAACAGGGGAAAGAGGATGAATTACCCGAAGCTATTCAGTTGTAAAACAAAATGGTAAGAAACAAAGTGACCCTAACCCGAACCAAAGTGTTGATTTTGCTGCATCATTCCACATCGTCAGATCATTAACCAGTGTCCCAATCCAATGAAAATCATACATGTAATCTAATTAAAAAAGATAAACTAATTAATTAAAATCAGAGCAAAGAAAATGGTTACCGGATCCCACACTGCAAGCTTCAACTTCTAACCAATTGTAGGATAAAGAACTTCAATGGTAGTTTACTCAAAAGGATATAACTTTTGCCAACTCTTGAATCCCTAATCAGCAACAAATTGAAACCTTGGTATGTGAACATGGTACCAAACCGTTGCATCAGTTGTATGCACTATTCAAGCTGTCTAACACCAACAAATCTGCAGAAGCTGAGAACTTAGGTAACAATCATGAAAATAGTTCCATGATCGATTGACACTTTGAATGGGTCAGCCTATTTCATCAAACGGTTTAAACGCTCATCCTGTTTCACCAAATTGTTTAAACGGGTCGGCCTGTCTCATCAAATGATTTAAACTGGTCAGCATTAAACAGTTTAAAATGGTCAGCCTGTTTCATCAAACGGGTTAAAGGGGTCAACCTGGACGTTTACATAACGACCACTGTTGTAAACTGTAGCTTGTTTTATATCGACTGCTGATGCTGGTGGTCTATGTAAAAAAAATTATGTATGAAAAGAGGTTGCAGGTCTATATCAGCTATGTTTGATATAGGTCAAATAAGTCGTATTAATACTCATAAACAAAACACAACCATAACACATTGCACCCTAAACATGTATAATACTCATAAAACAATGTCCTAATTTTTCTTTCTTTAAATAAATACTGACTTTAGGACTTAACAAACCTGTCCACGTTTCCATTGAAGTCGAGGACGTGCAGTCTCGGCAAGAATCCTCAGTTCCAACTATTCTTCGAAATTCAGATTTAGAAGCTGAGATTCGTTAGAAATAATTAATGTAAGAACCTAAAGTAACTCAAGCTACAGAGATTCCTTAGAAATAATACATAACCTTTTAAAGCTCTATCATATTACACATGGTATCCCAATCAAATGACTTACAAATGGTAACTTAGAAGTGTTGTCAATCAGAGTAACAATCAATCCAGTTGCAAAAAAAAAAGGAATCCCAATCCACTACATAACTGTAAGAGCCATCAAAGCAGCGAGAAGGGATATTATCATTTAATTCCTTCATTGTGTCCCACGGCCCATCATCAACTCCAGCTAATAAAATTGATAGTGGAAGGTTGCTGACAAACGGCATGGATTATACTATCAACACAATTCTGACATCCTTCCACATTTCAAGAAACTTAATCAAAACAAACGGCATGGATTATAATCCAAGAACAAAGAATGAACAATAGCTCAACCAAACCAAACTAAACACAAAAGATAGAAAAATGAACTAACCGATGAACGACGTAGAGGAATTGCAGACAATGTACGCCATGAGCTGAAATAACAACAAAACAACAATAAGTTACAAAAATGGCATGGATTATGCTCAAAGAACAACAAAGAATGAACAATAACTCAATCAAACCAAACTAAACACACAAGACATAAAAATGAACTAACCGATGAATGACGTAGAGGAATTATAACATATTTTAAATACAAACCTCAAACATTCAAATGTAGGTTCTTCTTCAGTATCATCTTCAAGACCATGATCTACATTTGAATATATATATATATAGGGAGGGGCTCATGCGAGAACCACCCTTATTGTGAGAACCATGAGAACCAATGTGAACACAACCTAAAATAGCTAAAAAAACCTAAAAAAACCCTAAAAAAACCTAACCCCCACCCCCCCCCCACCCAAAAACCTAAACCCCCCACCCCAAAAAAAAACCTAAACCCCCCCCCCAAGCTAAAAAAAAACCTAACCCCACCCCCCCCCCCCCCCCAAAAAAAAGCCTTAACCCCCCTCCCCCACCCCCCCAAAAACCTAAACCCCCCCCCCCCCAAGCTAAAATGCTAAAAACTAAACCCCCAAAAAACCTAAAAAAAATCTAAAAAAATAAAAAAAAAATCCAAAATTTTTTTTTTGATTTTTTTTAATATTTTTTAGGTTAAAATCGCTACTTTTCGAAGCAAAAAAAAAATTAAATAAAAAAATTTTTTTTTTTTGGGTTCGAAAAGTAGCGATTTTAACCTAAAAAATATTAAAAAAATCAAAAAAAAAAATTTTGTGTGATTTTTAGCTATTTTTAGGCATTTTTGGCGTGTTCACATTGGTTCTCGCGGTTCTCGCAATAAGAGGTGGTTCTCGCATGATCTTCTCCCTATATATATATATATATATATATAAGGATACATTCTGAAAAGTCAACTGAAAACCAACAACCAGCTACTAAAAGAGTCCATTCTGACGATCTGACTCAAGTAAGTTAATATTAATATACTTGTCGTTACCAGGTAAGTCTTTTGTTTAACATTTGAACAATACTTTCATGTTTAGTTTTCTCAAGATCTACAAAAAAATTAAGCGCTCAATAAGTTACATCTCAACACATGTTGCCTCAAATTTTGAATGTCCATTTTGCTTTTACCATGCTTCAGTATAAATTTCATTGCAAAAATCTAGTGTATGTAACACCCGTTCTTATAAATCAAGGTTTAGCGTATTATTTACGAAAACAATCATGTAATTAAGATTACATATCCTTCGGAAAAACGGGTTTACTAAAACCTTTTTACAATTTAAAAGTTTAGAACATAATGTATTTAAGTTCGTCACTTAAAAGAAACAATGAAACGACATTCGTCATTTAACATAATAACGATACATAGTGCGGAAGCTTTTCGTGATCGTGTTCGGTTCTTGCTCGTCGCTTGATCTTCATCCGGGCACTCATGGCAATCACCTATGATCAAAACCAACTTAAAAGTTAGTTTTGATAGTCAAATATGAAGTTCAAACAAGTACAGGGGTTAAATATGAAGTTCAAACAAGTACAGGGGTTAAATTGGACAAACAATAACATTTTTCCGGGTTTGGGGGCGTCGCGTGACGCCAAGGGGCGTCGCGTGACGCCAAGGGGCGTCGCGTGACGCTAGGCCCCCTTTTCAGCAGAATGTTGCTGCATATTCCCTGCACGATCTGATTTCACGGAAACGGCCATAACTTTTTCGTTATTGATCCGTTTTACCCGATTCTTTTTCCTACGCGTTCGTAATTTAATTCTCCATCTTATGGAGTTAAAATCCAACAACCTTCATAATAAATTTTCAGACTTTTAAGTCTTCGGCTAATCGCCCTTTTACCAAATTTTGACCCGTTTATGCATTTTATCAAACGAACATATTTGTTTGATTCCTACATCACCTACACTTCTCAATTTGTTATTAACTACCATTTTAGGTTCTAATCAGAAGTTTATTTCACAATTTAAACCCGTTTTCGCTCGTATGCTTATTTTGACCCGTTAAGGGTATTTAAGCATTTTCGAGCCTAAAATCGCTCTCGATTGTTTCTAGCATTTCATCACCACATTTCTTATCCTATAATCTCCCACCACAATTGTGTTTATGGCGGTTTGATGTGGTGATCTATATAAACCAAATTTTACTTCTCGAATAATTATTTTACGGCAAAAACTCAAATAGTACCGTTTGACTAATATAATACCTCTTTCAACCTCTATACTTAATCTAAGTATTTACTTAATCATAAAACTTGTTTCCAAACAACCTTTAAGGGTTGTTTGTCCCATTTAGCCTACAAGGGCGTTTTGGTCGATTTTAGTCCTTTTATGACGAAGGACTCTCTCTCAAATTATTTGACCAAAATAGCACTTTTAACTACAACATAATTAAGCGTACCTGGCCCGGATCACAAGTAGACCCGATTTATACCTCGTTTTCATTATCACACCATCAATGGTGACGCAATTATCCGATTTGCTAATCGGTCCTGTTAACATAATACTTGACAACCACGTTAGTCGATATTATCAAATGGTGTTATCACCACCATTCGACCCGTTTGGACTATAAGACCAAGTATCTTCATAAGTAGCAAAACATGGTTAATAAATTACCAATTTGCTCATCCGACCCATTTCGGATTTCTGCCACTAGACCCCTTTTTAACTACAATTTACTTAGTCGGTACTTGACTAAATTTCCATCACTACTTATTTTCTCGTTATTAGTTGTACTTTAAAGTGATCTTAACGAGAACTCTTTTGTTATTAGTCATTACATGACTAAAATTACCATTTCGCCTCCTTTCACCATAACACATGGTTTTTATCATTTAAGTTTGTTCCGACTCATGTTAATAGTGTTGGAACCCATAATTCGATATTACACTAATCGAAATTGTAGTTTACAAAATAATGCATATTCTACAAAAAGGATGTAAGCGTCGCTTACCTTGCATCCGGTTATGCTTTTCCTTTCCTTCTTGATTTGTTTGATCCGCTCCCTCATCAAGCTTCCACCTAGCTTGTTACGCGTCAAACTATCATCATCGTTTTCAAGGTGGTTAGTTTAATCATAATCTAATACGATTATTCCACCTTATGCATTTCATATCAAAATTACTACTTATCGTATCATAGGTCAGTTTGACCTTTTTAAAAGTCAAATGCCCATTAGTATGCTAATTGCATTTTCGAGTTCATCAACTAGTTTTAGCATTCTTTAATTTCCCGGTAGGCGTTATCTTTAGACCACCGTTTTAACCAAAGTTCTAACCACGTTTTATCACATTTAGAACTCTTTTTAAGCACATTTTGCATAATAGCCGAAACATCACAACTAGGTGTTTTAACTACAAAATTCTAGTTTCGAGCCTTCTTTGAGGCATTTCAACGAACACCTTAAGGGCAGAATTTTACATGTTTATTTATCATGTCTCTAGCTTATCTCTTAGCCCAAATTTCACATAAATCAACCATCTTACAAAGTGGTTAACTTCTATAATTTCTGAAATCACTTCAAGATTGTCAATTTACACTAGATCAACAATCTATTTCCTAGTGTTCATCAAATTTCACATAACTCACTAATCACCAACAATGGTGATCATAATTTTCACTAAAAATTCACATGATTTCAGCTTGTGTTTGTCTAGGGTTTGTCCCTAAACACTATAGTAGTTCCTAAATCATCATAACATACACATGCAACTAGAATCTCAGATTATTCCCAATTCATGAGAATTTCAAGTTGAAAGATTTCTCAAAATATTACATACCTTGTAATCCCCTTGTGATGAGGATCAGGAATCTATGTTTAGAATTCGATTTGGACTTGAATTGAACCTTCAATTTGCAAGATTTGTTGAGTTCTAGGGTTTTCACCCTCCTGGTCGCTCCTGGAGATCGATCCACACACACTTAGTGTGTGTGGTGTGTTATTTTTTTTTATTAAATAAAACTTGTTTCCTTTTTCACGGTTTTGGTCCCTCAAGTTTAGATATTCATAAATGAAACTATAACTCATAGTTTATTATTTAATTACCCATTACTAACTAGGTTAATTTTACCTAGTTAACTTAGTGGGTTCCGGGAGTTAAAAACCCATTGTATTTTAAGTCCCGTTGACTCGGGCTCTTATAAACTAAATTCTTTGATTCGCTTGTATTTAATTATTAGGATTTCTTATTTAAATCCAAATAGTTAACGGGTTATTTTTACTGCTAACGGTACTTTACCCGTCTTTTAGTATGAACAGAGTTTGATTACCAAACCCGTTTTCGGGGTGTTACAAGTCTACCCCCCTTAAAGAGGTTTCGTCCTCGAAACCTTTTTTTTTACATAATTCATTGAGTTTAAACTCAATGTATTTGATCCGAGATATCATTTAAACATTACTTATACTTTTAACCAATTATTAGTATTACCAGATAAGCATGGTAACATCTTTTTGGTCACTAATTGTCTACGTATCTCATATGACTTAGTGCAACTTAAAATAATGTAATCTCGTTATTTCCACTAGTTTAGTTAACTTAGCGATATCCATCGCTTTCATATACTATCGAATTCCTTACGAATCCGTTATTTTGACCTGTTTAAAGATCTTTAGTGAAATCTTTCACTTTTAGCAACAAATTCTTTTGTTTTCAAATTTATCTATTCGGTTCAGCTATACCGAATCTACCGCTTACAAGCAAACCAAATTTCTTGAGTCGAATTGGTGACCTTAACCGGTCTCATTAACTAGTCTTATTAGTTCAGTTACTTTTATCACTCGCTTGGTTATAATGTGATTTTACTTCACATTACATTTCCTAACCGTGATCGTGTCACCTCATGTTTAATTTGTATCAACCTTTCATTTTTGAAAATATCACTTTTCGAATATATCATCTTGCGCCTATCAGTGTCAAGACTTGTATCTTTCATGCTTACTATTTAAATTCCTATCAGAATTTATGTTTGTAAAAACATTATTTCTTACTGAAACCGAAGTTTTAGTTTTAGGATCTTTTCTTTAACTTGTGTCAATCATCCATATCGGGATATTGACAGTCCGTAATTTAATCCTTTACAGTCTTAGTTTTATGCGGGGATTCTTAACTGATTTCCTCGCTTTATCCAATCTAACCCGTAGGTTTTATCACTTAGCCTTATGGGCTATATATTTTTTTTATTAGACATTCACCTCTTTAGGGCGAAGTCCTTATAACTTCTTTCTAATCATGACCCGTGGGTCATTTTAGTCCGTAGATCTCTCATTTGTTTATAACCCTAAAGGTTATGTTGATCCCGTAGATCACTCTTTTTACTCGTGTCTTATTAAAATATATATTTGGTGTCCAAGCACTCTTTTTACGTTGAAATTCATTTGTCTCAAGCTTACCGTTATCCGGCTTGCGCTTACTTATGCCTTCAAGCATTATACTTTATTCAACCCGTTCAATCTCAAAATAGTTGAATATAATTATCAAAATTTCTGTTTACGAAATTTTATGGTCTTTTAGTCATAACTCATAATCCGAGTCTTTTGACTTTAAATTCGTGTTCTCGTTTCTCGGTTTACGCATGTGTTTAAATCCTTACCCGTCAACCGGGTACTTTACCAAAGTCATTATTAGTGCAAGCATTCCGGTATACATCAAGTTTTCGTTTTAATTTGTTTGGTTGTCTTAGCGGAAGCCCTTGCTTTTTTCAACCAAACCTTTATTCTTTATTTGACCATCCTTGACAGTCTTTTAAACTATGAATGATGATTATCATCATCATCATCATTTCTTTACTACGACCAAAGTCAACGATTTTGATCGTTTTTTTTTCTCGTGTGGGCAATACCTTTGTTTCTATGACCCTGCGGGTCATTTATACTTTGGTTTTACGATGCCCTTTTTGTCTACCATGGTTTTTGATCGTTTTTCCCCATGTGGGCAATACCTTTGTTTCTATGACCCCGCGGGTCATTTATACTTTGGTTTTACAATGCCCTTTTTGTCTACCATGGTTGTTTCATCAAAAATGACTTATGTCATGAATTTCCTTGGGTCTTTTATTTCTATGTGCGCCATACATCGTTTTTATGGTTCCCGCGAAAACCATTTATACGAGTATGCCCATAAGATTTCTTGACCCTAAGGATCCTTTAAATTTCATTCATCTTGACCTTACTACATCGGACATAACTACGCTCATTATAAGAAGCTCATGCTATCATGTGTTCACTACTTACTTGGCCAGAGTAAGCGATCAACACGTGGTACGCGTGACCTTATTATAATTACCACATCACGTCCCATGTAAGTAACTCCTCAAATTATCTCCATGTTTATGGTTTCATTTGGTAAAACTTTATTTAATTGTTAGTTAACAATTATTAGTTTTAGTCATTTATCCTTGAACATGTACAATGTCCCTTTTTATAAACATTTATTCACATTCATTGATGTGGTCATTACTTTTCTCAATAGAATTTATATTGAGAATACTTACTTGGATGATCACTCTCGTCCAAGTTTCTATATAAACAAGTCTTGTTATTCATTTGTTATTCATCATTGTGAATAACACATTTCCTATTAAATTTCTCTTGGAAATCAGGTTTTCCAAGTTCTATCATATGTGTATGCAACCGTTATTACTTACGTGTTTGTTGCATATAACGACTCGTGCGATTAAATTTAAAAGTGTGCACCTGGTAATGCTTGCCCTAACGGGCTTCTCTTGTCATTAGTCTTGTTCGCGACCGTTAAATTTCTCTTGGAAATCAGGTTTTCCAAGTTCTATCATATGTGTATGCAACCGTTATTACTTACGTGTTTGTTGCATATAACGACTCGTGCGATTAAATTTAAAAGTGTGCACCTGGTAATGCTTGCCCTAACGGGCTTCTCTTGTCATTAGTCTTGTTCGCGACCGTTACGCGATTTTGGTCCTTGATGAGTATGCTCTTCCTGTCATACATCGGACCGTTCCATCATCATATCCATAATTCGTTCAACTCCCGTCATCTTCAGACGCGAGTGTCCTTCAATTAAAACATTCACAAGAGTTAGTAATGTCAACTTCAATAATCGCCCGTATTATAATACAAGGCTTTTTTCTACTATACGCGTCAACGCGCGTATTTTCGTCAACCATATCAATCATTTAAATTGGGGTAACATATACCACACGATAGCTCTATGTGTTGTTTACAACACTTTAGCATACTAACTATTAACGTACTTGTACTTACCGGATTTGCGATCAAGCCTCGAACCGAACACCAATCTTTATTAAGAGCATAAGGTTTAAGTCCAAGCACGGTTTTCCCCACCATACTTGAATCTCTTAAACCAAGGCTCTGATACAAACTTGTAACACCCGTTCTTATAAATCAAGGTTTAGCGTATTATTTACGAAAACAATCATGTAATTAAGATTACATATCCTTCGGAAAAACGGGTTTACTAAAACCTTTTTACAATTTAAAAGTTTAGAACATAATGTATTTAAGTTCGTCACTTAAAAGAAACAATGAAACGACATTCGTCATTTAACATAATAACGATACATAGTGCGGAAGCTTATTTCATGATCGTGTTCGGTTCTTGCTCGTCGCTTGATCTTCATCCGGGCACTCATGGCAATCACCTATGATCAAAACCAACTTAAAAGTTAGTTTTGATAGTCAAATATGAAGTTCAAACAAGTACAGGGGTTAAATATGAAGTTCAAACAAGTACAGGGGTTAAATTGGACAAAAAATAACATTTTTCCGGGTTTGGGGGCGTCGCGTGACGCCAAGGGGCGTCGCGTGACGCTAGGCCCCCTTTTCAGCAGAATGTTGCTGCATATTCCCTGCACGATCTGATTTCACGGAAACGGCCATAACTTCTTCGTTATTGATCCGTTTTACCCGATTCTTTTTCCTACGCGTTCGTAATTTAATTCTCCATCTTATGGAGTTAAAATCCAACAACCTTCATAATAAATTTTCAGACTTTTAAGTCTTCGGCTTATCGCCCTTTTACCAAATTTTGACCCGTTTATGCATTTTATCAAACGAACATATTTGTTTGATTCCTACATCACCTACACTTCTCAATTTGTTATTAACTACCATTTTAGGTTCTAATCACAAGTTTATTTCACAATTTAAACCCGTTTTCGCTCGTATGCTTATTTTGACCCGTTAAGGGTATTTAAGCATTTTGAGCCTAAAATCGCTCTCGATTGTTTCTAGCATTTCATCACCACATTTCTTATCCTATAATCTCCCACCACAATTGTGTTTATGGCGGTTTGATGTGGTGATCTATATAAACCAAATTTTACTTCTCGAATCATTATTTTACGGCAAAAACTCAAATAGTACCGTTTGACTAATATAATACCTCTTTCAACCTCTATACTTAATCTAAGTATTTACTTAATCATAAAACTTGTTTCCAAACAACCTTTAAGGGTTGTTTGTCCCATTTAGCCTACAAGGGCGTTTTGGTCGATTTTAGTCCTTTTATGACGAAGGACTCTCTCTCAAATTATTTGACCAAAATAGCACTTTTAACTACAACATAATTAAGCGTACCTGGCCCGGATCACAAGTAGACCCGATTTATACCTCGTTTTCATTATCACACCATCAATGGTGACGCAATTATCCGATTTGCTAATCGGTCCTGTTAACATAATACTTGACAACCACGTTAGTCGATATTATCAAATGGTGTTATCACCACCATTCGACCCGTTTGGACTATAAGACCAAGTATCTTCATAAGTAGCAAAACATGGTTAATAAATTACCAATTTGCTCATCCGACCCATTTCGGATTTCTGCCACTAGACCCCTTTTTAACTACAATTTACTTAGTCGGTACTTGACTAAATTTCCATCACTACTTATTTTCTCGTTATTAGTTGTACTTTAAAGTGATCTTAACGAGAACTCTTTTGTTATTAGTCATTACATGACTAAAATTACCATTTCGCCTCCTTTCACCATAACACATGGTTTTTATCATTTAAGTTTGTTCCGACTCATGTTAATAGTGTTGGAACCCATAATTCGATATTACACTAATCGAAATTGTAGTTTACAAAATAATGCATATTCTACAAAAAGGATGTAAGCGTCGCTTACCTTGCATCCGGTTATGCTTTTCCTTTCCTTCTTGATTTGTTTGATCCGCTCCCTCATCAAGCTTCCACCTAGCTTGTTACGCGTCAAACTATCATCATCGTTTTCAAGGTGGTTAGTTTAATCATAATCTAATACGATTATTCCACCTTATGCATTTCATATCAAAATTACTACTTATCGTATCATAGGTCAGTTTGACCTTTTTAAAAGTCAAATGCCCATTAGTATGCTAATTGCATTTTCGAGTTCATCAACTAGTTTTAGCATTCTTTAATTTCCCGGTAGGCGTTATCTTTAGACCACCGTTTTAACCAAAGTTCTAACCACGTTTTATCACATTTAGAACTCTTTTTAAGCACATTTTGCATAATAGCCGAAACATCACAACTAGGTGTTTTAACTACAAAATTCTAGTTTCGAGCCTTCTTTGAGGCATTTCAACGAACACCTTAAGGGCAGAATTTTACATGTTTATTTATCATGTCTCTAGCTTATCTCTTAGCCCAAATTTCACATAAATCAACCATCTTACAAAGTGGTTAACTTCTATAATTTCTGAAATCACTTCAAGATTGTCAATTTACACTAGATCAACAATCTATTTCCTAGTGTTCATCAAATTTCACATAGCTCACTAATCACCAACAATGGTGATCATAATTTTCACTAAAAATTCACATGATTTCAGCTTGTGTTTGTCTAGGGTTTGTCCCTAAACACTATAGTAGTTCCTAAATCATCATAACATACACATGCAACTAGAATCTCAGATTATTCCCAATTCATGAGAATTTCAAGTTGAAAGATTTCTCAAAATTTTACATACCTTGTAATCCCCTTGTGATGAGGATCAGGAATCTATGTTTAGAATTCGATTTGGACTTGAATTGAACCTTCAATTTGCAAGATTTGTTGAGTTCTAGGGTTTTCACCCTCCGGGTCGCTCCTGGAGATCGATCCACACACACTTAGTGTGTGTGGTGTGTTATTTTTTTTTATTAAATAAAACTTGTTTCCTTTTTCACGGTTTTGGTCCCTCAAGTTTAGATATTCATAAATGAAACTATAACTCATAGTTTATTATTTAATTACCCATTACTAACTAGGTTAATTTTACCTAGTTAACTTAGTGGGTTCCGGGAGTTAAAAACCCGTTGTATTTTAAGTCCCGTTGACTCGGGCTCTTATAAACTAAATTCTTAAATTCTTTGATTCGCTTGTATTTAATTATTAGGATTTCTTATTTAAATCCAAATAGTTAACGGGTTATTTTTACTGCTAACGGTACTTTACCCGTCTTTTAGTATGAACAGAGTTTGATTACCAAACCCGTTTTCGGGGTGTTACACTGTAATCCCGACAAAAACACAACGATGATGTGTTGTTACAGGAAAGAGAGGAATTAAGATTAGATAATAGATATACACGACTTACCTGATCACTGCAACTCATCGTCGGCATTCAATTTGGTTTTCAATCAATTTCTCCATAAAGACTGGTTGCTTTCAATCGCAATTGAAGATGAAGAAATCTTGGGGTCTGGAGATTGTAAATAATAGATTAGAGATCGATTAAAGCGAAAGAATCAAAAAATTGTCGGATTACAACATCAAAGATAGAGATAAACATACTTGATGATAATTTTTGTGTTTGAGATTTAGGGTTTTCTGAATGGCCTATTGAGCGTGGTTATTGTGATTGCAATTAAGATTGGAAGGAAACTGATTTCAACAATATGGAAAGTCCATCAATCTCTTATCAATCACGGTCAAGCAAAAAGAGGGATGAATGGTGTGGTGCAATCCCGCTCAATTTGTTTCAATAAGGGTTAAGAGAATGCCAGGTGGCAATTAGTGGATTAAATTTATGCCAAGTGGCACCAAAATGTTTTGTTTTAATATACATTATAGATATAAAGAGCCCAGCAAGAAGCTGAAAACACCAAAAAACGAAACAAAGAAAACGAATTACAACATTTTTAGAATATCAAACATTTTCCAGTCCTCCCATGTCGTCGCCTTCAGCTTTGATCTCGTATTAATCCACAGAAGCGTATCCTCCTTAATAAGATCCACCGTCTTGCTAATAGCAATAAAGTTGTTGTTGAACACCTTTTCATTCCTCGCGCTCCACAACCTCCAAACAGTCGCCAAAACAATGGTATAGACAATCTTTTTCCACACCGCGCTACCCGGATTTTGGAGAATAAGATCCACAAAATCTATTAAAGTCGAGCAATCCCGGAAACTGACCCGCATCCATGCTAAAATATTCCACCAAACACACCTCGCCCAAAGGCAATTTAGAAAGATGTGATCCGGGTCTTCGTGATGCAGCCCACATCGATCGCATGTACTCTCGGCCACCGGGATCCCGCGACGAATGAGGCCCATTTTAGAAGCTATCTTTCCGATGCATGCTCTCCACAGGAGCATATTAGCCTTAGGAATAGCCCAGTTGTTCCAACGAAACGTAGCCGACTCACCATCTTCATTCAACGTAATCTTTTCAATATCCGAGTGAACCTGCTTGACCGAGAAAGTACCACCCGGGTCACCTCTCCATATCCATCTCGCACCATCCGTCATCAGATTTTCTTTTAAATCCAACCCGATTTTATTCATTTCGGAATCCACCGACCCAATGTCCTTCCAAATACCCGGAATATACTTTTTAAGAGGGATTAAAGATGTCGCCACCCCGTTCGAGTTACCTCCATGAATCGCCACCACCACTTTTGCCCACAAGTGATTCGGATTTGTTTTCAAACGCCACCACCACTTGATAAGCATCGCTTGGTTAAAGCTTTGAATACTACCAACTCCCATCCCGCCAAGTTTTTTTGGTTTCAAGAGGAGACTCCATCGGACCCACCTTAGTTTATGGCCGGCACTCGACTTACCCCAAATAAATTCTCTCCTTATTTTTTCCAACTTCTTGATAACACCTTTCGGGGCTGCGAATAAGGAAAGAAAATAGGCCGGCAATGCACCAAGAACCGATTTAGCTAAAGTCATCCTTCCGGCGAAAGAAAGATGCCTAGCTTTCCACCTCGAGAGCCGGGAAGCAAAACGATCGATAATAGCTTTCGAGAACTTCACTCTTTTCATGTTAACACCAATCGGGATGCCCAAATAGGAGAACGGGAGGGCCCCTACTTCACAGTTAACAATTTTCGCCACCCGGTCTACTTCTGAATCGTCCACCTCAATTTCTAAATATTACTTTGACCAACGCAATTGGTCATCAAATTTAAACATAACATGATTATACCTAAGAGTAATTCATCCCTAGAAAAAATGCTTGCATTAATATCAAGTAAATTCGCATATATATTATTATTATATTAGAGTACATCATCGATTTCTATGCACACCATCAATGTATGAGAGGGCATCACCGACATGCACGTCACCATAAATGGGTGAGAAGGTATCACAAACCTTCAAAACAATACATAAAGGAACGTTGTCATCTAGTTACCAACCATAAACACACTTAAAAAAATACTTACATATTGGTAACCACGGTGAGAATTAGAAGTAAGAGTACTAGTGAACCCGATCGACTAGCTAGACGCGTTCCTGGTTGTAACATCCCAAATTGTCAATAACCATGAAATACTTAGGGTGGAAGGAATACTTGCCTCACTTACCACATATATCTTCTTCACATTAATGACACATCAGCTTTCACTACTACATGTCTATTACTCACACAACTTATACTATGGGGTATGGGGCGGGGGTTTGGGTGTGGGTTGGAGAGAAACGCCCAAGTCACCACCCCGGGTGGGCTTGGGTTTGGGCGTGGCCCCTTGGGCGGGAGTTTAAGGCCGGGCGTGTGGCATGCTAGCGATCCTATGTGGCCGGCTCTTATTGGTTTGTTGGCTAGGGCCATTTTAAATTAAAAAAAATGATGTGGCTTGGCCACGCCCACCATACCTCTATGAAACTTGGGTTTGTGTATTGAGTGCCCCATATCCACGTGTCAACCCATGCCCCAAACCCCCGCCCCACCATACCCCACGGTCTTATCAAATCACTAGAAATGAAGTTTGCCTCTCAAACCTCTCATGGCACAACTAATTTTTCAATTAATTCAAAAATAAATATAACTAACTCAAAACCCCTATTTAAAAATTGGGAGTTAATATCAAGGTTGGAGAACTCGCTAGTCGTTAGTCGGCTGGTGAGGTGGGGACTAGCGACTACTCGGGATTTATCGGTCTGGTTTTTTTATATGTAATTGTTAGTTTTAGGTATACACATTTTTATAAGTAAATATTTTAAGTAGATAGATTTTACCTTTTACTCAACTCAGTTTTTTAAGTATACAAGATTAATTGCTGGAATTCACATGGTTTGGTTGGAAATTGACTAGAAATTAAAGGTTTTGGCCAGAATATACAAGTTTTTGCTGGAATCTGGCCTTGAATCGTCGATATTTGGCTGGCCGACTATTATATATACATAGATATATATAGAAAGAGATAAAGTGAAAAAGGGGGTGGGATACGGATTTTTGGATATTTTATATTCAGTTTCGGATTCGGATTTTTTTGAATACCCCTAACATAGGGTACAACACCATAAAACACAAAAATGTTGCTAATTATAGTATAAAAATTAAGCTAACTTTGGGAGTCAACAAAGAATGCTTGGCTACTCATATAAACCTACATTAGTTGGTTGTTAAAAAAGGTAATATTGTTACAAACCAGACATTTTAGGCCCAATTCATTACTTATGAGCTTTAGGGTTTATAGTTATGTTCATCTATATATTGTAGTGTTGAATAATTGAGAATTCAGTTTTATCTCTTTTTCTCTTTGGTTTTTATCACGTTATCAGCACTTTGATTCTCCACTAGGATTTACTGGCCATCAGACACGTTAGATTCAACAGATTCAACACTTTTGTTCATCATATCCTGGTACACATATTCATAATCTCTACTCAGTGTTCAATGTTTCCCTATCAATTTTGTTTTGCAAGCCTTCAGTGTTCTCCAGCTGGCTACTATTGCCTTTCACATTTTGTTACCTGAAACGCGTTTTAAAAACATTTTATCAGCAAGAAATACTGGCAAGTACATTCCATTTTGTAAAGCATTAGTTGTTTACACATTACAGTATTAAGGGCAATTACAATGTTTAAATCTACACAATTACTCTTTCAGTACGTGTCACTCGATGGATCTGTGACTCTGGTTATATCACACATTGGATACCCGTGCCCAATTGTGAATGTTATCAAGTACTATATACAAACCCCATAATACTGACATCAATTGTAGAATTACAAAGACTTAATCACTGTAATTGTATTTGAAAACATTTGAGGTTTTGGTAAAATAATTTGACTCATAAAAAGTGTTAATAAAAGAAAAATATACTCACAAATAGTGAGAAAAAGTGAACGCACTTACATTGTTGACTTAGGTGATACTACTATAGCTTCCTGGTGATTCTCCTGGTTATTGTCTATTAAAAATGCACACGTGTTAGTAAAATAACCCAAATCACATTAACCGTACAACTCGAGACAGAACTCCAATGACTGAGTCAGGCAGAGCCTTCACATGCATTATGGAGTCCTAAATCAATCGGGTGTAACACGAGACAAAACTCCAACGACTGAGTCAGGCAGAGCCTTGACATGCGTTACGGAGCCCTAAATCGACCGTGTAGGGTAACAGCAGGGTTATAATACTTACAACGAGGTAGAGCTTCGCTTTTAGAGGGGTATAATACCCGAGTATAATAATAACTATCATATTTTTTTGAGAGAGAATTAGAATTTTGAACGCTCAACAAATGAGCCGATCGACCTCTATTTATAGGCCTAATCAAAGGCGGCTCGCGCCCCGCGAGGAAGACAGGGCAGGCCTTCGCGGCCCGCGAGAGTCCTCGTGGCGACTATAGCTTGGTCAAGTCAAGGGGCTAGCTTGGTTGAGTCACCGGACACGTGGCGCAATGCCTTGTCCGGCAAACCAAGTCAGTCGCGGCCGGCGACACATGAAGCTAAGGGGGTCGCGCTCCGCGAGGAACTCCTAAACTTTGTTTTTCTTGAATTTAATAAATATAAGGGTATTTCGGGCTCGTTTCTCGTATACGGGGTATATTAGGAACGTTTAGGGTTACGTTTAGGGTCCTAGGAGGGTTGTTATACAAGGTGGCTAGGATACATGTGGATGGGGGCAGTGGGGTGGAAGTGTCATATGAACATTGCTTTGTTAGATTGGATAAAGATGTAAGAGACAAGCTGGAAGAAGACTCAATATCGTTGGCGGGCTTCAACAATAGTGTGTCACATCCCCTAAGGCAGATAAGGCTATCATTCACTGTAGGGGGGATACAAGATAATAGAGCTAACATTTTCTGTGATAAGATCACCCTCCAAGCCCAATGCCATTTTGGGGATGAATGGGATAGGAATGTTGAAAGCCCAAGCGTCCACCCTCGACGAGGCTATGGTCTTCCAAACACCAAGGGGATTTGCATGGGTTAAGTCTTTGAATGAAATGGCAGCATCTGTATCTAAGAAGGAGTAAAAAAATCAAAGAAAGGAAGCATGGAAGAATGGGTGCTCAACGAGAGGTTTCTTGAGCAAGCGATTAAGATTGGGTCATAACTAGGCGATAAATGTAAAAGCGCATTGAAAGATCTTATGTTGCACAACATAGATGTCTTTGCATATCAACACAGCAATATGCCACGTATACCTAGAAGCTTGATGTAACACAAGCTTAACACCCACTTATGGATTCAGCTAGCAAAACAAAAGAAAAGAAGTATGAAGCTGAAGAATAGCATGACTGTCTACGAGGAAATCAGGAAGCTATTGTGGGCTAGTATTATATAGGAAGTCAAGTACCCGACATGGATATCCAATCCAGTCATGGTAAGAAAACAAGATGGGATATGGAGAATGTGTGTGGACTATAAATATTTAAACAAGGCCTATTCAAAGGATTATTATCCCCTATCGAAAATCGACATAAAAGTTGACTCTTTGGCTAAATACCCCAAAAAATGTTATATGGATGCATACAAAGGGTACCATCAAATACAGATGTCCTTGGAAGATAAAGAGAAAACAACTTTCATAACGGACGAAGGGGTATTTTGTTACACTAAAATGCCTTTTGGCCTACCGAAGATTGTCCAGAAGACATCAGCCTATTTGACAAGAAATTGAAGAAAATCAAAATCTCAAGTTCGATTGTTTCTTCAGACAATGTCTCGTGAAGTTCAAGATCATCATCACAAACATCATCATCTAAATCCTTAACCTTCAAGAAGAATAAGACACATTGCTCTCGGTGTTTTAGATGTGGTCATTTAGGACACATTCCTAAACATTGCAAAAACAAAAATTTTCGAAAACAAAATCACAATTTTTCTAAAAATATTACCGAACAATTTGATAGTTTCAAGAAATTCGTTAAAGGTTTTGTAAATTCTACATGTTTTTGGAAAAGAAAAGAAGAAATCAATGCAGAAAATCATAATAGATTAAGATTTAAGCAAATATGGGTTCCAATTAATAACTGACGTGTGTTCTTTTTCGTGTTTGTTTTTATTCTTTTTGTCTACATAGAATAAACTGCAAAAATGGTTGCGGGCCTTGATGGAGTTTAAGCAAATATGGGTTCCAATTAATAACTGACGTGTGTTATTTTTTGTGTTTGCTTTTATTCTTTTTGTCTACATAGAAGAAACTGCAAAAAATGTTGCGGGCCTTGATGGAGTACATATGGCATGTAGATAGCGGGTGCTTACGGCATATGACAGGTCTGAAGGAACATCTCAAGAATTTCAAATTTATTGATGGTGACTTCGTATCTTTTGCCAGCGATGAAAAAAGTGAAAGATGGTTGGACTCGTAGACGTGGTTTCAGATGCTACAACTCTAGAAGATGTGAATTATCTTCTTGAATTGTGCTATAATCTTATGAGCGTATCTCAAGTCTGCTATAAGGGAACATTAGTTTTGTTCAATGATGTAGAATGTGTCTTTCTCAAGCTAAGCTATACATTTCCTCCAGAGATGATTATGCTCACAACACCTCGTCAAAATAATACATATGTCTTAAATACGAAAAACACCAAGTCAAAAGATCAAATGACATGTTTGATTTCAAAAGCATCAGAATCAGAGTCACTGCTTTGGCACAGGCGACTGGGCCATGTGAATTTCAAAAAACATGAACACACTTTCTAAATTAAATTTAGTAAGAGGTTTACCAATTAAATAATTTACAGTTTCTAAAAAATGCATCTCATGTGCCAAGGTAAACAACACAAAAAATCACACAAACCGAAAGTAGTGAACACAATTAGTTCTCCAATACACATGGATCTGTTATGTCCCATAAGTGTTAAAACTTTAGCTAGGAGTTCCTACTGTTTGGTGATTACAGATGACTTTTCTCATTTCTTATGGGTCTACTTTCTTGAAGCAAAAAATGAAACTGTGGATATTTTTAAGACCTTTATTCCAATGATCGAGAATGTTATCAAGCAAAAAGTTAAATCTATCAGAAGTGATCACAAAACAGAATTCAAGAATCAGACGTTTATCTCTTTCTTTGAAGAAAAAGGAATTCGTCTTTAGTACAGTGCTGCGAGAACTCCTCAACAAAACGGTGTTGCTGAAAGGAAGAACAGAATTCTCATCAAAGCAGCTCGAACAATGCTAGTGGACTCCAAGCTACTGATTATCTTCTAGGCAAAGATGGCTAATACTGCATTCTATGTTTTGAATAGAGTTCTAATCGTCAAACCTCATGGAAAAACTACCTACGAGCTTCTTTTTAAACAAAATCCATTGATAGACTTCTTCTGACCATTTGGATGCTCATGTATTTTCCTCAACACTCAAGATAATCTAATCAAGTTCAATTCCATTGGCGATGTCTATTACTTCATCGGCTACTCATCAACTCAAAAGGTGTACAGAGTTTACAACAAAAGGACCAAGATAGTCATCGAGTCATACTATGTTGACTTTCAAGAAGGCAATTACACCAACACTGGAAGGACTCCCGAATGGTTTTATGATGTCGATGTAGTTCAACACAATCATCATCCATGTCTCCGACCCTATTTCTGAACCCACACCTCTAGAAACCACTCAAACCAAACAGTTGTTTAAAACATTACATATTGGTTTTACTCCTTTCATCACTTGTTTCACTCCTCTTACCATTGATCCAATCATTTCACTAACGAAAGTCAATGGTGATACTTCGGCTGAGAATGCATCTTCAAACAATGCTTTTTCTTCACTAGCGAATGCGATTGATCCACCCCAAGATCAAGGTTCATCATATATCATTCCAAACGAACACCTTACCAACATGCCTCAAAAAGTTGAAGCACAACCAAGCTTATGTTACAAGACAAACAGAAATCATCATCTAGAAAGCTTTATTGGTTCTGTTGAAGCAGGAGTACACACTCGTACTCAAACAAATGTTATTAATCAAGGATTGTATGTTGCGTTTCTTTGTCAATTAGTACCAAGTGATATCAAAGACGCCATCCAGGACTCCAATTGGGTACAAGCCATGCAGGAAGAATTGTCTCAATTTAGAAAGCTGAAGGTATGAGAACTGGTTAACCTACCTAAACGAAAATATCCGATTGGTACGAGATGGGTTTATGGAAACAATATGGATGATCGAGGTGTAGTTATCAAGAACAAATCAAGGTTGGTGGTTCAAGATTTTCGCCTGGAAGATGGGATTAATTACGACGATGGTTTAACACCCGTTGCTCAATTAGAAGCCATTAGAATCTTTCTGGCTTATGCGTCTTTCAAAAAACTTCAGTGTGCTTCAAATGGATGTGAAAAGTGCGTTTCGATATGGAAAGGTAAAAGAAGAAGTCTACGTCTGTCAACGTCTAGGTTTTGAAGATGCACACTTTCCCAAGCCTTACTACAAGTTAGACAAAGCCCTCTAGGGTCTTCACCAAGCTCCACATGCTTGGTGTGAGACTTTGTCAACATATCTTCTAGAATGCGGTTACAAAAGAGGAAGTATTGATATGACTCTCTTCACTAAAAAGAATCAGAGACGATGTGAGCTCGTTCAAATCTATGTGGATGATATCATCTTTGGGTCAACAGATGAAAGCCTCTGCAAGGAATTTGAAATGGTAATGAAAGTGATGTGAGGTAAAATACACATATTTGTCCCGTGTAAAATGTATAATTATTGTATAGTTTTTATTTGTTTTATTTAGTTATTAGTATTATATTATAGTATTTTGTGTTTTGGCAGGTCCTGGTGCAAATGGAGCGAAAATGAGTAATAAGTAAATAGCCAGCCAGTTGGGCAGAGTGGGGTGCCAGTGACCGAATCGAAATTGCCGCTATTTTTCGTGATTGGGTCGAGCCCGCTTATCTCTATATTATTAAAACAAAATTCTACATATATATTTGTTAAAAGTGGAGTTCGACGAAAAGAAGAAAAGAAAGAATATTGTGTGGGTTGTGATAGGCCATAAGCCTATGCATGTTCACATGAAGTTACATTTGGTTTACACAATAATTAGAGGACTGGGAAGAAATCTAATAACCGGTAGGATTAACGGCCTAGGTAGGTCCACAGGTTTCTCCTTGAGAAGGGTCGAGGGGCCTCGATGGTTCTTAATAGGTTTAGTATCAAATGATCCCGGTTCCATAACTCGTGCATTTAACTTAATCGGTAACTTCTTAAAAACAATCCAGGATTCTTGTCTAGGTGGTCCAGTTCTCATATAAGAAAAGCTCACAGCCTTTATTCGTTTTTAGTCTAGTTCTAGTTTATTTAGTAGTCTAATATAGATTTCCTAGTTTTTCAGTAACCCCCCCCCCCCCCAAAACAAATAAACAAGTTAAGTCGTGTCTGTCAGCGTCTATTCAGAGTCTAGTTTACGTAGTTTATAGAGTCTCGTGGTTCGATATCCGGACTTCCTAGGTTATACTACATTGATCGGTACACTTGCCGATTGTGTGGTTTAGGTCGAGTCTAGAATTTAAAGCTTTTTAGTGTCTAGCTTAGAGAGTCTAATTTAGTTAGTTTTTAATAGTCTGTTTAGCACACATCAAGTTTTTGGCGCCGTTGCCGGGGACTCTTGGCAATCGCGTTTATTAGCTTTGATAGACTTAATTGACATATACGTGCTGCGTGTTTTGTTTTGTTTTGTTTTGAGTCTTGTATTTTTATTTTTATTTAGAGTCTTAGTGATTAGTGTCTGTTTTTCCATCTCATTCAGAATATGCTTTTCTATAGTGGTCCATGCCATTCCGTAGATTTCTTGAACTCGTTCATCTCATGCGTTGACCATTGTCTAGAGTACATCAGTGGTGCGGACTTAGTGGTAGGAGAGAAGGTAGAGGAAGAGTCTTTGAGGGTAGATGAAGTTGAAGATGAGGGAATTCCTTTAATTCCCGAAGCATTAGCTGTTAGTGATGACACCACCCAACCCCCACCCTTAGAGCTTAAGGTTCTTCCATCTCATTTAGAGTATGCTTTTCTAGGAGAGGGTTCCGAGCTACCGGTTATCATCTCATCGAAGTTAGAAGTTGAGAGAAGTGAGAAAGAGGTGATAAGTGGTCCTAGTCTAGAGGAAGCGATAGGACCTAAGTGTGGGGATCCACTCGATAGGAGAATAGATGATTTTGGAAAAAAGGTAGAGTGTGTAGAATCTAAGATAGAAGCGCTGAGCAAGGCTCAGTGTGGGGATCGATTTAGATTTGAAATGTATAAGTTCAAACCGCCCGATGATGAGTTGAGAGGTTGTGAGAGGTATAAGGGTGTTTGGATAGATTCGAATGATAACATGTATGATGGTGTTACAGCCTGTGAGTTTTGGTATGGAGGTGAGCCGCGTTTACATGATCCTCCGTGAGTGTTAGAAAAATTGATAGCACACTTGTAGAGTTTGTAGATTTTGTAGATTTTTGAGTCTCTATCGTAGTTTTAGTTCTTTTTCGTGTTTTGTGTTTTCGTGTTTACTTTGTTATTGAGTCGTTTATTTTGTATCATGAGTCTAAAGTAGTAGTTTTTGACTTTTTTTTTTTTAGAGTCGGTACTGCGTTGGGTTTTGTTTTGCTTTGATTGTGCAGGTTTGGATTGTACCACCCGTACCCAATTGCCATTCGGGTGATTCTGGACTCGCCATTTTTGATAAACCCAAGCAGATTAGGCAACGATCGCGAATGGAATGCTATACGATCGTTCGTGGGATTCAAGACTCGTACGGCTGGCACTGACTTTTGTCCTATCCAGCTAAGTCGTTTCCCTTTTTGTTGTTGTTGTATTTTTATTTATTTATTTCGTTTGCAGTTTTTATATTTTTTTTTTATTTTTAGGTAGTTTTGAGTCGTATTTTCGTTCTTGCATTAGGGACAATGCAATCTCTAAGTGTGGGGATGGGATACTTGTAAATATTTGAGTCATAAAAATTTGAAAAACACAAAAAAATTAAAAATTTTGAAAACTTCAAAAAAAATTAAAAAATCAGAAAATGTCTTTCGAATAAAAAAGAAGTTTGCAAATTAAAGCGGAAAGTGATAGAAAAAACGAATTTTTGCTCGGGTTCAAATAATAATAATATGAGATTATAATAAACCGAGTTTGCGTCTTGTTTGGGATATGTGGATAGGCCCGGGTTTGGTTTTAAGTCCCTTTGAGTTAATATACCTTAATTGTCGGTCTGCTAGTGGGTTCTCGCCTGGGAAATATGGGAAACTAAAACCGCCAAAAATAGTATAAGGGATGCCGTTATAAGCTAAGATAGTTAGAGTTTTTTATCATATCTCTCTGAAAAAGAAAAAAAATAGAATAAAAGTGAGCTAGAAACTAAATGAAAGTAACACAGGCCTATGTAATCCGAGTTGGGGATAGCGACTCTACAGCCGGAATGCCTCTGGGATGTGTGAAATCGACTTGCCGAATAAAAGTACCGAAACCTATGTAATCTGTGATTGGGGATAGCGACTCTACAGTCGGAATACCGCTGGGTTAGGGAAAGCATCGTCTAGTCTCACGAAAAAAAAGAAAAAAAAAACAAGAAAAAAAAAATGGAAAAAAAATAGATTTGATTTCAAACTCTCTTTATCTTGGTATAAAACGGTTAGGAATTGGTCAATTGATAGTTCTTTTAGTCCTATAAGCTTGAGGTGGGAGTAGGTGGACTGTAGATTCTAGTGTGAGACCCTAGGTAGACTGACCGCACTTAAATTAAATTTACATGATAAGGGCTTAGGATTGGATTCGGGTTTAAAGTGGATAAGTATATTCACAATCGCTACTAATGCAAGTCTTGGTTTTAATTAATTATACCTATCTTTTGACCCGAGTGATTTTTCATCTCTGATTCCGTTGCATAATTCTTTTTCGAGGACGAAAAAAAGAGTAAGTGTGGGGATATTTGATGTGAGGTAAAATACACATATTTGTCCCGTGTAAAATCTATAATTATTGTATAGTTTTTATTTGTTTTATTTAGTTATTAGTATTATATTATAGTATTTTGTGTTTTGGCAGGTCCTGGTGCAAATGGAGCGAAAATGAGTAATAAGTAAATAGCCAGCCAGTTGGGCAGAGTGGGGTGCCAGTGACCGAATCGAAATTGCCGCTATTTTTCGTGATTGGGTCGAGCCCGCTTATCTCTATATTATTAAAACAAAATTCTACATATATATTTGTTAAAAGTGGAGTTCGACGAAAAGAAGAAAAGAAAGAATATTGTGTGGGTTGTGATAGGCCATAAGCCTATGCATGTTCACATGAAGTTACATTTGGTTTACACAATAATTAGAGGACTGGGAAGAAATCTAATAACCGGTAGGATTAACGGCCTAGGTAGGTCCACAGGTTTCTCCTTGAGAAGGGTCGAGGGGCCTTGATGGTTCTTAATAGGTTTAGTATCAAATGATCCCGGTTCCATAACTCGTGCATTTAACTTAATCGGTAACTTCTTAAAAACAATCCAGGATTCTTGTCTAGGTGGTCCAGTTCTCATATAAGAAAAGCTCACAGCCTTTATTCGTTTTTAGTCTAGTTCTAGTTTATTTAGTAGTCTAATATAGATTTCCTAGTTTTTCAGTAACCCCCCCCCCCCAAAACAAATAAACAAGTTAAGTCGTGTCTGTCAGCGTCTATTCAGAGTCTAGTTTACGTAGTTTATAGAGTCTCGTGGTTCGATATCCGGACTTCCTAGGTTATACTACATTGATCGGTACACTTGCCGATTGTGTGGTTTAGGTCGAGTCTAGAATTTAAAGCTTTTTAGTGTCTAGCTTAGAGAGTCTAATTTAGTTAGTTTTTAATAGTCTGTTTAGCACACATCAGAAAGCAAAATTCAATATGAGCATGGTGGGTGAACTCACGTTTTTCCTCTGTTTGGAAGTGCAATGGAGAGAGGACGGCATCCTTATTCATTAAGCAAAATAATTAGGGATATTCTTGCAAAGTATGGCATAATAAATTGTAAAACAACAAGTACCTCGTTCACATCTCAAACCGAACTCACTCCAGATCTTCAAGGAAAACCAGTGAACAAGTTCTTTTAACGCTCCAAGATTGGCTCTTTGATGTACTTAACTGCCAGTAGTCCTGCCATTATATGGGCCGTCAGCATCTGTGCACGTTTCCAGATTAATCCAGAAGATTCTCATGAAACAATGGTAAAATGAATATTCCGCTACCTAAAAGGCACACCAAAGCTTGGTCTTTGGTATCCCAAAGATAGTAACTTCAATCCTATTGCCTACTCTGATAGTGACCACGCCGGCTGCAAAGTTGACAAAAAGTCTGTTTCAGGAGGATGTCAATTTCTGGGAAATCGTCTCATCTCGTGGCAGAGTTAAAAGCGGACATCCGTGTCGACCTCTACTGCTCAAGCTGAATACACCGCGACCTACAATTGATGTTCACAAGTTCTTTGGATACATAATTGATGTGGTGTGAGCGTGGTATAATTTGTAGTATATTTTAAGCACTTTTACTCATTTATCAAGCTTTAAATTTATAATACACGATATAACACTATCACTCTCTACAACACATTAGGGCAAGTGCACCCATCGTTGGCACAGTATAGTGATGGTAAGAGATCGAGGTCATCCAAGGACACAATAGCTTTTAATACCGGAATATTGTCAACGTCTAATCTCACCAAATTTTTTGAGAAAAGATTTTTAGTAAATTAAAAATTAAGAAAGAAACTAAAATAATAAAAGAAACAAATAGACAAGATAGAATCACTTGGTTCTGACTCATTTTTTCTGTATCCTTTGACGATTTCCGCACTTTGGGTTTTTTAAGAGATTATCTTAGTTATAGTGGCATGTCCCTCTTTTAGAGGTAACACTACCCTCAAGTCATATTTGTCTGAGTCTGCAGGGATACAGTCTCGCAAGGCCGGAATATTGAAAGATAATTAAGTAAGTTATTAATGCAAATTGTGGCATGTCCCTCTTTTGGATGCAACGCTACCCTCGACCATATTGGTATGAGTCAGCAGTCCCGTAAGGCCGGGTTAAAGTTTTAGTAGTATTTTATTTATAAGGGATTCAAGCATTCTTACTTCCCCGAATTTGATGCTATCTGCCTCAAATGAAGTCCTAATAAGCCTGAATCAAGTCCTCGCAGGATCTATACACTTAATGAGGCAAGAACTTTACCCAAACCACCCTTCTAACCCCCTTCCAGACAATTAACGTGCTTTATATAGACCAGAAAGATACGAATGAGTGAATCAATAAAACATGAAGAGATGATAGAATAATGTTCACTTTCAATATAAAAAAACTAGTTATTAAAGTCATTAATACATACCCAATTAGAAAGTTAACCAAAGCTTGGAAATCAAAAGTAATATATAAAAGACTTATCTTCACCAAGTGATGTAAGAGATTAGCCAAGCATGACCTTTGCTATACAATTAATTTTGGATCCCGAGACTACTACACACACTAAAGATGGATTATAGAGGAATGTGGTGGATGATGTTGGTATTTTGGTGTTGGAGTGGTGCCAGGTGTGAAAGAAGTGGTTTGTCAAGGGATGTATTTCAATTGAACCAAGCACCCCTATTAATAGCTGGAAACAGACTCTTCACATGGCCCCGTGCCCAGAGGGCACGACCCTGTGTCTCCTTCTTCTCTGTCTTCATTTAATGAGTTGTGTCAGTTCGTATGCTCACACGGCCCCGTGGCCTTGTACTTGATGTACTATTGGAGAATTTGCATATCTGGGAGTTGATCACGGCCCGTGTCCATGGGACACGGCCTCGTGTCTCTTGTCTGAAATCGTTTGTCTTTTCTTTATGGACTCTTGAGTGGGACACGACCCCATGCCTGGGTGGCACGGCCCCGTGTTTTTCTTCTGATTTGTTGTTTTTAGTTTTGGGGTGAAGCTCGGAGGGTCGGTATGAAGTGTCAACTTCTCTTCTTTTGTATTTATGTTTGTTTTTTCCGTTAGTTTGTTCCTTTTGTACATTTAAGTTCTTTTAATCCTGAAAATCAAAAGTATACAAAGAAACATACTTTTTCCAATATTAGTACATAAAAGGGTTGATTTTATACCTTATTTGATACAATTTATATGTTGCATTTAGTGCATATCAAGAGTCAATTGCTGGATTACAGAATCAACATCATGAAGACCCTAATATTCATTGCTAATGAATCGTGTCTTGGAATTGTGAAGAATCCAATCCATCACTAGAAACTAGGCACATCGAGATTCGAATTCATGTAGTTCAAAATGCTTACGAAAAGGGTTACATTCAAGTGGTACCAGTGGATACTATGCAACAAAAAGCCGACAATTTTACAAAAGCCTTTGATAAATCTCGTTTCAATCAGTGGGTAACCTGGTTGGAAATGATAAATTTTGGATGAGTTATCACTCTCATTACCATTTGTACATACTCTATCCTTTTTTTTAACACCACAGTCTAGAAATTTGTGCCCATAAAAAATATTTTCTATGTATTTAAATTTATTTTTTCAGATACTAGACATACAAAATAAAATTTTAGGGGGGAAGATACTCTAGTAAATCAAAAGAAAACCAAAAATTATATGAAATAAAGTATTTCGTGAAAACTTGTCAGAATATTGACTCATGTTTTAAAGAAATGATAGAAAACTAATAATGCTCTGTCATCTTTTGAACAAAAAAGCAAGGATGTCGTGGTTCCAAGTAACAACGCGTCAGTAGGGTCAGCAACACCATCAAGTAAACTGCGACTGGGAGACAAAGATAAAGATCACACAAAAATTATGGATTCCCACAATATTGTGCATCTTGCGGGTAACACGTTGCGGCATATGGCTTAACGGTCTTAAATCTTTGCGTTGACAGATTGCCAAGGTCCGAGATTCTAGATCTTTTTATTGTTTATCACTCGAGGATATCATAACCGCTCTTCTGATGCATCCAGACACATTCAGACCTAGACACGGTTATGATATCTTCAACAAGAGCCAAAGAGGCCAAAAACCTTAAGATGAAGAAACTCCTTTAAAAAGAGTTATTCAAAATGAAACGTACCCTAATGCAGTATCTGCCTAGCCCTAGTCAGAAGAACATTGGACGCTTTGACTATACGAAAGTACATACCTATTCACCAATGTCCTGGCTTTGTAATTTAAAAACGAATGAAAACAATAAATTCACCTGTTGTGAGTAAGGTTTGCGCATACCTTGTTCGCAGGGGTATGTCCTGATGTGAGACTCACGGGCATAGTATTCTAACTTGCTAGCTAGAGTGGGATCCATTGATATTTTTGTCAATATTACCACAACATGATAATTTATCACCAAAAGCATGTGGAAAGAAGGATGCACGGACTTAAAAGGATAAATATATCTTGTGCCTTGATTATTCAAAAAGAAATAATAACAAGTAAACTGACAAGTGTTACTGGTATTATCTTTTGCATGATGTCGGGAAATATCAAGCAAAAAAGAAAGGGAAGTGATTGAAAAAGATCCGTCATTTGAGAAATAAACCCGTTTTGTCCTGTTTATTCAACTTTTTATTTTTCCTCAAATTCTTCTCTTTTAAAAAGGTTTTTAGAAAAAAGTGCACACTTTTCGAGATACTTTACATTGTACGAGCGTATTTATGATATAGTTTGTTTCAACTCTCAAAGTTCAAATTCAAAATCTTTAAAGGGGAGGTGGTGTTTTAAAAACCCAACGTAATTATAATTACGCTAGGAAAGTAAAAACATGTATATAAACTCTACTTTTGGATTAACTACACCTTTTTCATATCTTTCAAAAACTTTCATCAACACAAGAACTGATCATTATCATCATCTTCATTATACATCTTTTTTAGGGTCTATGTGTTGATAGACAAGGTATGGTTTAGTGCATTCATAAACCAATCATCATAGATGTATATAACTCGGAATCATAAATCGTTTGAAATAAGTGGGTATAGGGTTTATCATTGTTCCAACGTATTTGGCGTTTAGGGTTTATCATGATCTTCAAGTAACGTAATTGAAAAGAGATAATCACGTAAATAAGATTTGACGAGGACCACGCTTTTAAGTCTCGAATGCGAGTTCAAGCAACCTGTGTATTTGTGATAAATACACAGGTAAATCACAACGTATTTCGTAAATACGCTGGACATCACATCCTTTGCAAAGCCTTTTTCGCTGATACATAACCGTGTAATTATTCATGACTGATTCAACGTTTCTGTTAAAAACAACTAATATCATCAGCGCTTTTAGTTTGTGTCCAGCGTAATTAATATTAAATCAACAAGATGACTAATGTTTACTTGCGAAATTAACAAAAGTGTTTATTGTAAATATTGTTTAAATGTCTCGTGTTTAGGCGTTTGGTTCTCATTTGGTCTTTTTGGTATGTTTCAGGATGGAAGGCGCGTTAATTTGGGATGGAACCCGAAAGCACAATCAACCAATAGTCTTGGATCCACTAGAACCCGGATTCGAAGACATGATGAATTGACTTAGAAGCTGCAAGATTGGATTTGTTGTCCACTCACATTGGTGAATTTTGGACCTCTGCAAAAGTGTTAACTATAAACAAAGATAAAACCAACTCAATGTGACAACTGGCAAATAACTGGTAATTTCGTACAATCTAATCACTATTTATATTTCTTAATCTCATGTATTTAGCGTAATTTAATTACGTGACTGCGTCGTATACTGGATAACAGTATTAGGACAAGAAAACAAAGCTAAAACATATGTTGGTTTTCGTCGTAATGCGAAACCAAACAAACAATGTCCTAAAAGTGTTGGTAGAAAGTGCTGCGTGCACTATTCACGGTTACACTATTCATGCCAGCAAACCGTGAAATCAGACCGAAACACTGAAAAACGACACTCGGGTAACATAACTAAGTCCATTTATATAAGAAAACATTATTATGAAAACACATCTTGCAAAGAAACAAGACTTTCCGGTATAACGCCATAATCTCAAAAATGTCCGTTTCCGCTTAAAATATAGTATTTTTTTAACTCGTCCGAACCTATAACAAAGCATTTCCGGGACTTCGGAATAATGTCAATTGATGAAAAACATACTACAACAATAAGATGATATCAACGGAATGTTCATAATCACAAGTTTCCGGCGTTACGTCGCTATGCACTAAACTAGTCCGTTAGCGACTCGACGAACTAGTAGGCGACATTTTGGGTCACTAAACAAGCAAACGAAGAATCTAGCAAGCTAGTTAAGCTAAATTTGGGACTCGGAATCACTTCATACAACTTTCGAATGCAAGAAAACAACTTACGGAAAATCCTTGTCGGTGCGGCGCAAAAGTACCGTTATTCAACCAACGACCGAACGAAAGACATTTTAAGCGTCGGGATGCACTTTTTACTAGTTGGGAAAACTAGTTAATATTAATTTTGATCCCTAATTACCATTTTGATGGCGTACTTTAAACCCTAATCACCTTACTTTAATTAATGACTAAAATATCTAATTTTTTTTACAAGTTAACCATATTGTTTATGAAATATTTACATATAACCCCCCATCATCATGACCGAAATCAAGGGGGTCCCACCCCTTGATTTTGCTTGGATTTGTGAAAGATTTGAGTATGGCCTTAAGATTGTATGAGATCTTGAAATCATAACAAATCCTAAACTAAATCTTCCTATCATATCTAACACCATACCTCTCATTCTTATCATCTTTCAAACACCACAACATCTCTCAAACACCCCCTAACTTACGGCACCAAGGAGACACCCACAAACCATCTTCAATCTTCACTAAACACCCTAATTTACTCATGTTCTAGCCAATACAAGATCACTCACATATGGAGTAAACATGGAGCTATACTAGGAGTCTTCTTGGAGCTTATTTTCTTATATTCTTCTTGTTTAATCACTTGCAAGATTGTGAGTCTTCTAAATATAATATTTATGCTTTATTTTACTAGTTAATCATAGAAGTACAAGTTGTTGTTCTTGAAATTTAAGATAAACATAATCAAAAAAACCCTAAACATAAACATAAAGATCACTAAAAATAGCTATTATTATGTGTTTACTTGTTATATTTATGTTGACTGTTCATGAAATTTACAATGATCATGTTGTTTATGCTAGAACAAGTTCATAGAAAAATGAAGACATGATGATCTTGAAGCTTGTAAGTTGTAGTAACTTGCAAGCATGATAATAATAGTATGATGAACATAAATATGTGGTTTAAACATGGTTATGTTTAAACCAAGAAAGATCATCATACTCATTTCATGAACTAATCATATAATTTTTGGATTTCATAAAGAAACAAGTGTTTAAATGGGTTTAAAGCTTAATCTTGGAAAGTTTAGTGAACTTTGTTTTACAAGATAAATTAAACGACTTGTTTATTATGAAAATTTTCTTAAAAAGGTCTAACTTTTTATGTATAAAAAGTGTATTATGAAAGTTCATGAAATATAGAGGTTATTTTAACATATAAACATGTATAAAAAGTTGATACATTGAAAATTGATTGGAGAATTGATTATGATTATGGTTTAAACACGTTTTTATAACGTGGGAAACGTCATAGTTTAGGGGAAACAATGGCGAATTTTTCTAAAAAAATCTAATCGCGATTAAAGAAGGAATTAAAGGGTGATTAACAATGTTAAACGCGAGTAGTGGTCTTAAACGTCATTATGGAAACTTTGATGAGAATATTTAAGGTTTAAATATTCAAGAAGTTCTTATGAACTTAAACTTATATTTTTACAAAAATAAATGGGTAAAAATATAACAATGTGTAAATATAATTTTTTTGGTAAGAAAAATTATATATTTTTGGAAACTTGCTAAGTGCATGTGATGTGTGCTATATATGTGTATGTATTAGATACCTATAGGGTGATCAAAATAAATATACATACATGTTCCTACATGGTCCAAGAAATGCTAGTAAAATCGGACAATTAAATAGAATGGTCGAAACGGAAATACATAACACTTGATGACGACAAATTGGGCGTATCGACATCGCGAACAAGTTGCTACAAAGTCGAGTCTAAAATAACATAATTTGGACGTTAAAACGATCACATATATAAGTGACCTATAACAAGAATCCGGAAAGTCGAAAACTATAAAAATTACCAAGTATTTTTTTCATAGGAAAACTGAACTTATTTAAAGTTTGCTACTTGGTAACATTTTGGTAAAAATTGCAAGAGTATGTTAATGGGCTCATGAAGTTAGAGTTGGGTCTATCAAATTTGGTAATGGGCTAGGCCCAAATTCCTTAATACATGGACTAGGGCCCAATAACAATATAACATGGGCTTGGCCCAATAACATTAAAACATGGGTTAGATACGATAACATAGATAACATGGGCTCGTCCCAATGACATGGGCTCGACCCAATGACATGAGCGAAGGCTCAATGACATGCGTGCACGGCACGAGGACGTGTGAAGAACGAAGCCGATCACACATAAGTCAATACACATAGAACACATGAATACGCTTATGAATTCAATATGTATAGAATATATGTATACACATAACAATCGAGCGAGTAAACTATCAACGCTCTAAAATACAAAGTTGTTCCAAAGATAACAAATGAGAACATAATAAAGAATTCAAGATGAACAACTTGTACGAGGTCCGAAAGACCTAGTGTCTAACGAGATTAGTACACATGTAGGTTATTGACACGTACGGACGCTCACTTCGATATCATAATACTCGGAACGCAAATTTGTGAGTTCATGTCCCTCCTTTCACTGATTTCAATGTTTTGTTTTCAAAAACATCGAGGGGAAATACATGCTAAAACTATTGGTATGTTAGTTACGGAGTAGAAGATAACATGATCAATGTGCATAAGTAGGGAGATAACATTAGTAACCATTAATCACTTAGTGACCAAGGTGCAAAAGGTGTAGATCTATTGGGCTTGAGGCACGCCCCACTCCCGGTTGGTATACCCTGGAGTGCTTTTGTGATCCCAAATGATGACAAAGTGTTCTCGGTTTGGTTATTTGCTTATGGTACATTATGTCAAGGGGCTCGCTACCCACTGATAGATCCTTGAGAGACTCCATGAATGAATCAGAACATACCATGATTACAAGATAACATTTATGAGATTTCATATGATAACAAATACTGCATGAACTCGCTCAACTTTTTGTTGACTTTTTAAAACTACATGTATTTCAGGAAACAGGTCTTGAGCCGGTGATTCACTATGGGATTCGGGAAAACAAATGACAACAATGGCCACTTTTGGAGGATTTGTCTTTTATATCCCAACTCCGTATGGGTATATAGGGGACAAAACCTCACTATGTTTTATGTCAAAAACTATCTTTTGTTATGTGTAAAATAACTTAGAACTAGGCTATGTCAAACGTTGTTGAAACTTGGAAACTATGTTGAAAACTTGTAATCTTTTGTTGAAAACTATATATCTATGGCATCGTTGTTGGTTCATGTTGTTAATAAATTTGGATGCAATGATTACCTTTCTTACATCACACACAATACGCTTCCGCTACTAGCAGGGTGTGACACTCAATGACCATTTGAAACAAGCCAGTTTATATCACTGAAGCAAGATTTAGAAACGTGTTGAAGCTTCAAATTAAACCAAGCGATCCGATGAGAATGAAGAAAGAAGACATTCTCGACGGCTTCAAAATAATGAAATACGACGGAGATTTTAAAAGCCGGAATGAAACAAAGAAGAAAGGGCTGACAAAAAATTTGCCCTGATTATGTATCATTGAAAAGGCGGTTATGATGGTCTAAATCTAGATTGGTCAGCAACGATGCTTAAGCGCTGCTCCAAAGAAGCCTTTCACATTTCGGGTTTGATATTTTACTGCATGGTCGACAACGCCAACAACAAGAAGACAAGATGGGCAATGTATGCTAGATTCATCCAGCTTCTAATTCACGATCAACATCCAGAGCTTCCTAAAGATATGAATACATACAACTTTCAACTTCCCACAGGTCGACAATCTACTGAGCTGTTAACTAATGATTGGGTGATGTTTAACTGGATGTACAAAAAAGAAAGATATCCAATTGTTCTTGAGGCTTACAAGAATTACAGGGATCATGTAAGAGCCGTGGAAGACCAACACAGAGCTGATCCAGTACAAGAGGCAGAAGAGGATCCCTAAGAAGCTGCAATAAGAAAAGCAAAAGGCAAAAAGTTAGTTGAAGAAGGGGGATACAAGAAAAGTAAAAAGAGTGATAGAAATTCTGAAAGGATCATGGGAGATAGTATAAGAGCAGCAAGAACGACTAAAGAAATCGAGCGAATGCAAAATCTTCAGGTAGTCAAGGAAACGGAAAAAAGAGAGAAGAGATTAAAAAGGGCTCAAATGTAATAATTAAAAAGGCCCGTTGTGGTGACTGAAGAAGAAGAAGAACAATTAAACACCTTCGTTGACGACCTTCTTGTTGTTCCAAATTATAAAGAATATTACAAAATTATAAGGAATATTCTTCTTCTACTGCACAATCTCAGCCATATGTATATTTGGAATGACTATATTGGTCATCCTTTATTTTAGCCTAGATCCATAGGATTAGCCTTTTCCTTTTCTGTTAATTGTCAATATTAAGTGTTGTATTCTTTTGTTTGTATACACTCAAAATATAATCGAACATTAGACCATCACATGGTATCCAGAGCACTCCAACTCCATTGAGTCTCTTTTTCGATCCTCACCTGTTTTTTTTTCCCTCTACCATCACAGCCTCCTGTTACCATGACTTCTTCCTCTACCATCATTGAACTGTCAACCCATACTAATTTTCCCATCAAACTCACGGCCAATAACTTTCCCTCATGGCGTAAACAAGTAATGTCCACACTAAAGGGATTCGAACTCGAACAATTTGTCGATGGTCGTACCGAAGCACCACCCAAAACTCTTGAAGGCAAACCAACCCCCGAATACCGTCGCTGGTTTCGCCAAGATCAAATCCTCCTCGGAGCACTTCTTGGAAGTTGTTCGGATATGATTCAGCCAATCGTATCTTCTGCTGACACATCCAACGAGCTTTTTAAACGCCTCACAGAAAGCTACGCCGGAGTCTCGCGGTCTCGGATCATCTCCCTCCGATCCAAACTTGCTACACACAGTAAGGGTAACAAACCTGTTGCAGAATACCTCAATGAGATGAAAGCAATAGCGGACGAATTAGCCTTGGCCCAGAAGCCGGTTGATGATGACGATCTCATCGTTCACGTCATCACTCATCTTGGTGACGACTACAAAGAGATCTCTGCAGCCTTGAAGATCCGTGACACACCAATAACCTTCTCTGATTTCTATGAGAAACTAGTCGATCACGAAAGATCGCTACAAGCTGCCAACCCCACACCTATGGTTACTACTGTTAACAACACTCAACGACAAGGATCCAGACCTTTTTCAAGGCCTTCTGCTGCAGCCCGGAACACAAATAGGCCCAACTCATTTGGGCCGCGCAACATTCCATCTCATAACTATAACAATGGCCCATCTCACCAACACAACAGTGGACACACGAATAATTTTCGAACTAACCGAAATCATTTTTATTGTCATTTTTGTAACATTCCAGGTCATGACACCAAAGTCTGCAGGAAGCTAGCACGTTTTTTACAAGACTACAACATCAATGTTTCTACCAACCCAACTATTAATGCGTCCATGGCAAGCTCTTCGCAAATTCCATCACCACTAATGTTTGATACCGGGGCTTCTGATCATGCTACATCCGACCGCTCCTATTTACACAACCTCTCAGAGTATGGTGGGCCCGATGAGATCGTGCTCGGAAATGGTAAAACCCTCTCTATCTCTCACACTGGCCATTCGTCTATTCCCACCTCCTCTCGCACATTAAACTTGAGCAACGTTTTACTTGTTCCTCACTTACGTAATCATCTCGTTTCCGTTGCGAAACTTTGCAAAACTAATAATGTTTCTGTTGAATTTTTTCCCTTTCATTTTTTTGTTAAGGATCTTCGCACGGGGGCGCGACTCATGCGGGGAGTGAACATTAATGACGTCTATTATGCTTCTACCGTTTCTCATCATTCCATTCAACAACTCAACTCAAGCATCAAGACATCCGGATCGCTACTCTCTTGGCACCACAAGTTTGGGCATCCATCCATCAAAGTTCTAAAACTTTTACTTAATAACTTAGGACTTGGTTATAATAAAATGTCGAAATTTCATTGTGATGCTTGTTCGTTAAATAAAAGTCATAAACAACCATTTGGAGAAAACTCATTTAAAGTGTCTAAACCACTCGAGCTTATTTACTCCGATGTTTGGGGTCCGGTTCAAACTTCCAATGATGGCTATTCATACTATGTCATTTTTGTCGACTTTTATTCTAAATATACGTGGCTTTATCCCATTAAACGGAAATCGGATGTCTCGATTTTATTCCCACAGTTCAAATTGCTAGTTGAAAAATTCTTTAAAACGCCACTCGTATCCCTTTTTTCCGACAATGGAGGCGAATACATTGGATTGATTCCTTACTTTCAACAGCATGGGATTTCCCACTTTACAACTCCCCCACACACTCCGGAACAAAATGGTGTCGCCGAAAGACGCCACCGGCATATTGTTGAAACCGGATTGTCCCTACTTCATCATGCAAACTTGCCACTTTATTTTTGGTCTCATGCTTTTCAAATCGCGGTCTATCTCATCAACCGATTGCCCACACAAATTCTAAATTTTGAGTCACCTTATGAACGACTATACAAAACCCAACCAACATACACAAAACTAAAACCCTTTGGTTGTCTATGTTTTCCGTGGTTGCGACCCTATGCCTCATCTAAAATTCATCCTCGCTCCATTAAGTGCATTTTTCTTGGCTACTCTTCCTCTAAATCGGCATATAAATGCTATGACCCTACTTCTCATCGTCTTTACCACTCGCGCCATGTTGAATTCATTGACCATATTTTTCCATTTACAACAAATAGCAATCCTTTAAATTCTCTTCCTACACCAACCGAATTTATTCCTTCCACCACTAAAACAAAGTTCCATGATATACCCTCACCTACTTCACCACCTTCCCATGCAAACGTCCAACATGAAATATCACAAAACTCCAATCCCACTCCACTATCTAATACAACCAATAGCAATATTCCCACTCCACCCAATTTTACTAATACCAATACCCACACTTCCACACCATCGATACTACCAAATCCAATCTCCCCACCAAACACTAGTAACAATCCCCATAATTCCAATTCAACTAATACCAATTTCCATACTTCAGCTTCATCAACTCACTCAACTCCATCATCGAACTCTTCAACAGACACAACTTCAACCAGTAACACTCCTATCTCTCCGACTTCCACTTCTGATAACCAAACTACCTCACCGTCACCCACGCTACAACCGACTCCTCCCTATACTCGCCCACAACGAAACCGCAAATCCAATCCTAAATACTATAATTCTAATACCATAAATACCACAACTCTCCATCCGCTTCCAAACACCCTTGAACCTGCCACTCATGTTCAAGCATTCAAAGACCCGCAATGGCGCAATGCAATGGATGCAGAATTTAACGCGCTCATTCAAAATCAAACTTGGGAGCTTGTACCCGCAACCTCCCAAAAGCCCATTGGTTGCAAATGGGTCTTTCGGATCAAACGTAACTCTGACGGTTCCATCGCCAAATACAAAGCCCGTCTCGTGGCAAAAGGCTTCCTCCAACAACACGGGAAGGACTACTTTGATACGTTTAGTCCCGTCACAAAACCGATCACCATTCGTACCATTCTCTCCATTGCACTATCAAAAAATTGGTCGTTGCGTCAACTAGACGTCAACAACGCCTTCCTTCATGGTACTCTTCATGAAGATGTCTTCATGAATCAACCACCGGGTTACGTAGACTCCCAATATCCAAACCATATTTGTAAGCTCAAAAAGTCGCTATACGGCTTAAAACAAGCTCCCCGTGCTTGGTACACCGAGCTCACTAACTTTCTTGTTCGCTTTGGATTTCGTAAATCTCTAGCCGATACCTCTCTTTTTATCTACCAACATCAAAAAGTCACTTGCTATTTCATGGTTTATGTGGACGACATAGTCCTTACGGGGAACGATTCATCTTTCCTCGATCACTTCATTCAAGCCTTAAGCAAAAAATTCTCTATCAAAGATCTTGGCATGCTTCATCATTTTCTAGGTGTTGAAGTTATTCCTACACCTACGGGTCTCTTTTTATCCCAACATCGTTACATTCAAGACATACTACAATAGTTTCACATGGACGGCGCAAAGGATGTCACGACACCTCTTAGCGCCACCGAACCTTTATCGCTCCATGACTCATCTCCTTCGGTGGATGCAACCCCTTTCCGGAAACTTGTTGGGTCCCTTCAATACCTCGCCTTCACTCGACCGGACATTTCCTACGCCATTAATAAGCTCTCTCAATTCATGCACAATCCACGCCAAACCCATTGGCAAGCCCTCAAACGGGTTGTTCGGTACCTCAAGGGCACCATCCATCATGGCCTCTTCCTAAATCGCAATTCCAATCTCACTCTTTCGGCCTTTTCCGACTCTGACTGGGGGGGGTGTAAATGATGCCGGTCGGTCCACCACTGCATATGTTCTCTACCTTGGTACAAACATCATCTCATGGAAGTCCACTCGCCAAAAATCGGTTTCCCGCTCCTCTACGGAAGCGGAATACAAAGCGTTAGCAAATGCTTCCGCTGAAATCACATGGACAAAGAATTTACTACATGAATTGGGCCTTCCTACGACTCACACGCCGACATTGTTTTGTGACAACACAGGAGCAACATATCTTTGTGCCAACCCCGTGTACCATTCCCGAATGAAGCACATTGCGCTTGATTATCACTTTGTTCGGGAACAAGTCTCAGCCGGCAAACTACGGGTCCTTCACATCAGTTCACAGGATCAACTTGCGGATATGCTCACAAAACCTTTATCACGGGCACCTTTTCTTCGAAATCGGTCCAAGATCGGAGTATCCGACGGATCCTCCGTCTTGCGGGGGCGTATAAAGAATATTACAAAATTATAAGGAATATTCTTCTTCTACTGCACAATCTCAGCCATATGTATATTTGGAATGACTATATTGGTCATCCTTTATTTTAGCCTAGATCCATAGGATTAGCCTTTTCCTTTTCTGTTAATTGTCAATATTAAGTGTTGTATTCTTTTGTTTGTATACACTCAAAATATAATCGAACATTAGACCATCACACAAATCAGTCAACACCTTCTGAATCTCCGTCCAGAAAGAAGTGAAAACAGGAGAAAGCTTGTCAAAAGAAGCCCAGCCAGAATCAGGTTCATCAGCTTATCCACCTCCTCCTCCTAGAAGATCATGACCGTTTTAAGAATTATATGATAGATTATGAAGATAATGTGGTTTTTTTCCCGCAAAAGAAATCTGTTTGCTTAAGTACCAGGTTGATGATACAAATGCGTTAAAAGTAAAGTACAAATAGAAGAAGAACAAGAACCGAGAGCTTCATAACTTTGTCGCTGGACAGACCAAGTTTCTAAAATTTCAATATACAAGCTTCCAATCATTAGGGCAAATTACATAAGGATAGCAGGCATCACATTATCGGCGCAGTTTGTTGCTCGTCTACCTGCTATCCTTATGTAATTTGCCCTAATGATTGGAAGTAAATAAGATAAAATTTCCGACTTTAAAAAAAAAAAAAAAAAAATATACAAGCATGACGAAGATGTATGAGATGCCTCAAGAAACATATAACATAGCTGGCATGGATCTAAAGTACAGTTATGAAGATCTCTTTGATTTTGTTAAATTCAAGAAAGAAGAAAAGAAGCTTAAGGTCGAGGCAGCGGCTAAAGAAGAAAAAGCTGGTAGGAATGGCTGTGGATGATGACTTAGGAGGAGAAAGCGAAGAAGAGAAAGTTGATAGAGACGAGATGCCACCAGGGTTTGTGGAATGGGGGCTTGAAGAAGATGTTGTGTACGAAGCTGAAGATGGTGAAGTGGTCTCGCTTGAATATCCAGAATGGTTCTGAACAGAAAGAGAAAGACTTCCCGACTTCCACCAGATAGTGAAGGTTCACAAAACGGAAGAGTTAGATAAAATAATAGGGTGGAAGTACTGCAGCTGGAAGGGAATGTTTATTGTGAAAAGAAAGGGTGGAGTAATTCAATACTTCCGAATCAAGCAAGATATGCAATCTCTACCATCCTGGGATGCTCGTCAACTGGGAAAGTTGGACCAAATAAACCCAAAAAACTGCAGCATTGGTACTTGTTTTGAGAGACTCCTCATACGTGAGTGCCTAAGAGGTTTCAATGTTTTCAAGCCCAAGCGACCAAGAAGAACAGTCTCTAAAACCACCATTGATCCTGTCAACGGAAAGAGAAAGGTTACATGGGTTATTGATCCTGCCAAGGTGGTTACAAGAGTAAAGATCCAAACTTAAACAAACTGTACGGGCTCAAGATCCATGTGGGTGCAGGAAATGAATATCAAGGTGATTCTAGGACGTGATTGGTGGTTTGGGCGTTCGGGTCTAAAGATGACATGTTTCAATATGACTAAGTCATGTCTTATATGCTAAGAAACTAGAAGTTTATTTTTAAGGAATTTCAGAGCTATTTTGATTGGAGATAAAGATGACATGTTTTAATGAAACAGTTAACCTTTTTTTATGGTAAAAGGTGGTTCATTCTATTAGTCAATGGGCTATCTTGATCGTGTTTTGCAATAGCTTTGAATTGTGAAATATGTATGTTATGTTGTGGGAAAACGGGGTACATACGAATGGGTTTATGATGTACATGAAATGAAAAATATACCTGTTGTTTTTTTTATCATATATGCGTGTGGGGGGTCATGCTATGAGAATTTGATATGATAAAGTGCTATGTGAAAGTCATATAATGTGATCATAGTTTGGGCTTTGAAAGTATTATCTTGGCATGAATATGTGAATGGGCCGTGACAAGTTTACATGTACTTGATTGTGCAAATGGACTTGTATGAGGAGCTTCTTTCTAGTGAGGACACATGGGTTAGTTTTGGTGAATAGGTTGTTGAATTTGTTTCATTAACATGTCTATGTAAAGTGTAAACGAGCTTAGGTGGACAAGTTTGAATAAACGGGTTCTACTAAGTTTATATGGTTAGATATCTATGAATGAAATCCAAAAGAAGTGGCGCATACCTAGGTTAAAGGAAAGTCCTATCGGTTACGGTTAAGGTTATGAAGGGTAAAGGTGATTAATGAATGAATTAATCATAGACAATTCACGAAAAATGGATTTTAATGAAAAAGGTTTATGGGCTAGGGGTTGGGTTGGTCAGTTGGTGGTTAGTTCAATGTTCGGGGGTGAAATGGGCTATCAAGATGAGAGTTATGAGATGTAGACCACATGTCAATCCCTAGTGCAACGAGTTGGTGGAGTAGTGATAGGCGAGCGATATGAACTATGCAAAATCTGAATCAGAGGACTGAGAAGGGGAACGGGGCGGTCCGGGCCGAGTAATGCTTGGAATCGGAAATGATTTTGTTTTTCAAAACTTAGACCGTAAACGTGTGATTAGGCCTATTAACTCTATGTTATAGAAAAGAGTAGAAAATATTGTTTCTACACATTTGTTTTTTAGATTCTGTTAACGTACCACATAATGAGGCCTATTAACTCTACGTTATAGATAAAATTAGAAAAAATATTGTTTTTACACATTTGTTTTTTGATTCCGTTAACGTACCACACACACTCGTTGATAATCCAAGATACATCATTGAGGCGTCATTCTTTTTTTTTAAATGGCAAAAAATCTCATGTGTAAACGCACCCTACATGGGGCTATATCTAAAGGTCAACTCCTCGACCATCATGAGAGTGATGAGACTGTGCCCTCCCCCCGTGATGTGTGGGAACCATATGGAATCTGTAAACCCTCGCCTCCGGTCAGGTTCGAACCCAGGATTAAAACCTAATTCGTCCCTTTACCCAGATGTCCATCGACAATGGGCCAAGGGGGGAAGCGAACCTACGTCTCCACTAGAAAGGACAGACCATTCAACTGCTGAACCAAATTCCCAAAAGAGAGGCATCATTCTAACTTAAAAATTGGGATCTATAAAAACTAAACAAATATTACTATTTTTTTATAAAAGCATACAGTAGAAACTCTATAAAATAATACACTTGGGACCACCAAAATTTATTAATTAAAAGAGTTATTAATTAATCGATAAATTAATAATTATTATTTTATATATTAATTAATATTTTATTAATTTATAGTAGAATACTTAGTTTACAAACACCTTTCATGCTTCCACTTAATTATCTATAACATCTAATAAAACAAAACAATCTTACGCCATATGTCATCCACTTAAAACACTTACTGCCACCTGTCATCTCCTAACACTGTTGGCTTTGGAAAATGGCACTCAAAATTTTACTTTGCCTTCACCGTTCTCTTTTTCCATTTTCCCTTTATCAGTTTTCTTTTTCCCTTTCTCTTTCCAAAACCCTAAATTCAACCATGGCCACATACCTCTTTCCACCATGACACTCTTCGATCTGAAACTTTCCTTCTTGCACAAACCCTAAATTTCTACAAGTCGACCTCTCATCTAATCTCTAGCCGTCTATCTCTCATCCTAAATCTGAACCAGACAATTGAATCCTACAATCAGAACACGATACTTCTCTTCCATTCCACTCCACAAATCTTTTTTTTGTTCTTCAAACCCAAGAATCTATTGTTCTTTGTTGAAGATCGAAGATTGAAGTTTGGCCCTTTGTTTTCCACTCAATTTCACAATGTATGTTTATCTCCATCCTCTTTTCTTCAAAGCCTAAATTCAGGAAGAAAGGTACCATTGATATATACAGGGCTTCTACTATCTAATGTAAAATCATTATGGTCGGTTTTGATTTTTTATTTTGGTTCTTGTGTTTACTGAACCAGATTTGTGTGTGCTTATTTAGGGTTTGTGGTTCAACATGTAGTTCAGGTTTATGTTCAAAGCAAATCAATGGTGACACGGGGACTCAAAAACGCTGCTTCCCTCCGTTGATATCTTGACCGTCGGAAGACGAAATATGTAATGATCCTGTACCTTTTATGTTTTGATTCAACACTAACTGATTTTAATTGTTTTTTGTGTTTTTGTTTGGATGTCTAAAACTATAATTGGTTTGCCTACAATGAAGTTTCTTGACTTGATTTTGGCCTGATATTGAAATTTGTTGATGATTTTTGTTAATCTCACAAAGTTTGACATTGATATATTTAGGAAAGTGGATGTTATTGAACAATCAGATTAAGTATTTGTGGTGCTTGATAAAATAGATTATCATTCATGTGTGTGTCTAATAAGGTTTTGACATTGATTCCTTTCATGCTAGAGCAAGAAAGTATATGATGTGATTGTTACCTAGGTGTTCATGTCATAATATATGTAACAGTTAATCGCGTATATTCACATTGATTCCGATTGCAGTAATAGGAATCGCTACAAATGAGAGATAATGAGGGAGCCAGTCAAAATCTATGCATTAGGGATTCGGGTTGGAAGGCATCTCTTATGGCATTGGAAGGTCCGTTACATTTTATCTCTGCACATGGGAATTTTTTTCGAGGTAGATAACTTTTGTGTATTAATAGTGCTCATGTAAGATGATATGTATATGTATTTCACCATGCTGCAGCTTCTCCTGTATCCTGAATCTGACGACTCAGCCCAGTTGTCACCGGTACACGGTATTCTATCATAACATTGTGGAAGGTTCCATGATATGCTTATTTCACAGGTATTATTTGATTCTAACATCCTATTCGATGGTCTCAGATTGAAACAAGAGAAGCTTCTTGCTGAACTTCTGGAGGCAGAATAAGCAAGCGACAGGTAGGATTATATGAGCCATGAACAACCTTTTCTTCATGGTGTAAGTTTATTTTCCATTTTTTGGTTATCAAGCAAAAGGTTCTTTGCCATCCAAATTTGATTGTGACTACGCCTATGTAAGTTTATGTATTAACATGGGTCTGATTAAAAATTCAATCTTTGAATATAACTTTAACAAGGGTTTGATAGAACTTATTTCAGTTTTGATTTGAGAATGAGTACAGGTCAGGAGACATGCTGCAAGTGCAGGATTTCAATATTGTTATGCGTCAATTAGGCAAGCAAAATAGATTCAAGGATCTTTCTCAGGTTCTTTGAAATTTGACGAACTCACTTATTATGTTTGCATAGTTATAATCTGTTCATGATGAATGCATAACACATCTATTATAGTTTCAAAGTCAATCGTTTGTATTGGGTTAGACAGTTTATAAGTTGACTCCAAAAGTCAAAGGGTGTTTTCTTTACTTTTACATAAACTAAAGATTTCTTTTGGTATTGTTTTTGGAAACACTGCAGGTCTTTGAATGGATGCAACAACATGGAGAGCTAAACTTTGCGTCTTATAGTAGTTACATAAATCTCATGGGGAAAACTCTCCATCCTAAAAAGGCACTCGAAATATACAATGGCATCGAAGATAGGTTAACTAAGGTTAACAGTTAACCCGTCTGTTTGCAATTCGGTTCTCGGTTGTTTAAATAGAAACGGCAAAATCGAGAAAAGCTTTGAACTTTTTCGTCACATGAAACATGACGGTCTTGTGCCGGATGTTGTTACTTATAGTATGGTATGCGTATAATCCCCCCATGTTACTTATAGTATGGTATGTCTATAATCCCCCCATTTTTATTTTATTTTCTTTAGCTACTTTCGGGTTGTGCGGAAGTCCAAATGGTTATACAAAAGCAAAAGAGCTGGTACAGGAGCTCAAGCACAAGGGGTTGCAAATTCTCTAAATCTTATCATCTGTTATTTATTTATTTATCATTCTTTCACATTTTTAGCATGTAGGCGAATAATCTGAGAACGATGAGGGTCTAAGTATGTGTTCTTACGGCGACATGACCCTCTCTCAATCTTTCAACAGCTTTTTATTTAGGCAAAATCGAGTTTTAGTATGACTCTTGATTCAATATGTTTTCGATGTTTGGTTTTGTTTTTTTCCGACCAGTTTAAGAATCTGAAATTTAGATCCACTTCTGATATATGTTGTATTGATCTTCAATATTTGGTTCAGGATACACACAAGTTAGCTAGCTAGCTAGCTGGGTAGTTCGATTGGCTTTTACCCTATGCTTAGGAACTACTTGATGGTATCATGTTCAAGGTTCAAGTTTTCGCCTTTTTAATTTTTTATTGATTGATAGATTGATTTTTAAATAATTTGCTTTTTGAAAGCTATTTTTGCTGATGTTTGATGTGTAGATAGGATGTGGCAGGTACATTTTAGGGTTCTAACTTTTCTAGCAAATTTATTTGCAGGTATCGACACTTTAATGGATGTTTTTTAATCCTTTTTAGAGTTCTTAATTATCAATTATCTTTTGTGGTGCTTATGTTCAACTTTGAATGTGCGCTCCTAAGCTATTATTATGTTTGTTAATATTTTTTATAACAAAGATGAGGGCTAAAAGGTGAACAAGTGGTAGTGGTTGGAGCTATAGTTGTGTTTCCAATTATATATATGAAAAGTAAGTTCTTTTAGAGTAGTAGGATTATGTGTTGTGGATAATGTGTTTGATTCAGTAGTTACTCTCATGTGGCAAAGTTTGATATTTTTATATACACGGATTATTTTTAAACATTATGATAAAAGTTAAAGTGTGTTTTTGATTATTTTTGTTTATCTATTAAAAACATTAAACTACCCATTAGTTCCATCACGGATTAAATACAAGTTAAACTGACCCATATGCATGTGTTGGTTGCATTTCGTTAAAGGCAAGGTACAATGACCCGTGCAACGATTTCTGAAATTAATGCCTGCACTGACACTAATCTGCTTGACGCACGACCCATGAAGATATGGTTTTCTTATGATCGAAATAATAATGAGTACTGCTATCTTTTGGTTGATAAACATGTAAGTAGCTTTCAACTCTATACATTGTTTGTTATCTTTTCTTTGTTCATTGTTTTATATTTACTAGGTGTGTCCTTATTCATTGGCTTTGGGAATTGAAAATACTCAGGTACACTTAAAAAATTACAACACCGTTCTCATATTACGTTGGAAAAGAAGATAAGATGCCAGGAGTATGTCACACCCCTTTCTGCGGCGGAAGCACGAGGTGTGATCATGAAAGGTTCTCATTGCATACGAAAAGTAAACATACTACATGCTCAAAAATAACTTCAAATATTACATTACCAAAAACATATGTCAAGTGTTTACAACACTAGATAACACATTGTCTTAAAAGTCACGACTTTATTTAAAGATAAACAAAGCGACATCCGCGAGCATGAGTAATACCACGTGCACATCCATCCTAGTTACCTGAAATACATGTGAGTTTTGGAAAAAAAAAACGTCAACATAAAGTTGGTGTGAATTCATGCAGTTTTTGTATTTCACGTTTGTATACTTTGTATGAAAACATAATTTGTCTTTTGTATAAATCAAGTCTTTTGTGTACACCACGTACTCATGTATAAGTCAAATATTTCTGTATGTATCAAGTGTTAATGGGTTGCAAAGCCATTAACATGTGACACGACATAGGAAGTCACCAAACCATAGGCATTTTTCTGTAGTCGATTTACGACTGAGGCACAAAAACACTGCTTGGTAAAAGAGTGGCCAAGAGTGGGGCTGCCCGGAACCCATTAGATCTAACCTTTTGTTCTGCGGTCTAAGTATGTACACGATTAATGGTGCTTATGGTACCCTATTCGTGACACGATTTCTCGTTGTTGGTGCACACATCTGTCGTCTTCGTCTTGTATCGAGTCTCGGGTTCGGTGTGGATCTATTCAAGCATGATGTCATCATCTAGGATGATGACATCACACATGTGGCATCATGCTTACATCACACTAGTGACATCATTGATTGCATCATCACACAAAAGGACAAAAGTGAAATGCATGAAGTTTACATCAGATTGTTATATTTCGCTTCAAGACAAGATCGCTTCAAGACAAATTGCATGGATTTCATGAATGATTTCGCTTAAAGATTAATATGTAGATTTCGCTTGAGAGCTTCAAGCGAAATCATGTTCCTTATAAATATGCATCGTGTCATTTCAGTTCAAACAGAATGTTGAAAAGTATACCGAAGTGCTGCCGGTTTTTCTTTCGAATGTAAAGGTTGTAATATCAATATAAAGAGGTTTAAAGTGTGAAACAAGCTGTTTACACATCCGTTTCTCTGTTTCCGCCTTTGAAACGGACTAGAACTCTTTCGAACGACTCGTTTAGGTCGCAATCCGATCCTACAATTGGTATCAGAGCTCAGGACGAGGAGTTCTTGCCAAAAACAGCCGGTTTTCACCACGATTTCTGTTTCTACATCATTCTTTTTTGAAATTCCAAACTTTTAACGGATAAAATCGACTAAAATTCTCACATATCACGCATAATCATGTTTTAACAAATCCTGGAAAATTTCCGATTGAAAATCAATTTAAAAATGGATGAAAGTCATGGATTCGCTTGAAAGTTGTTCGTGTTTGCTGATGTCATATGGCTCTCGCTTGAAATGAACATTTTAGATCAGATTTCGCTTGAGAATTCAAATTTCACACGATTTCGCTTGAAGATTGGTCTTGATTTCGCTTAAAACTGTGTACTTCACTTGAAAAACTAAGTTTCCGCTTCAAACTGTTCTGAGATTTCGCTTCAATCTGCTACGTTGAGAAACTGTTTGTTTGCTTGATATAAGTATCTGTTTGAATCGTTTTTCTGGTAAACAAGTTTGTGTTTAGTGTGGAAAGTGCATCGAAATTGTATGTGAATGTGAATATATCGGTTTATATAGTGACTGTGAAGAATCATTTCGGGTCTTGCAAATAGCTTTTGATAAAATCAAGTAATGCATTAGATGATTTTGTCTGCCATGTGACTTGAATTAAATAATGCAGCCCATGTGTCTTTGATTGAATATACCGATTGAATGGCAAAATTGTAGTAAACAATTTATAAAGACACTTTAATTTGTCGATTTGTTTGATAAAAAAATCCTTACTTTGATAAAGTGTTTGATTGACATGTGATGTTTTTTAAAGTGTTTGTCTGCCATTAAAATTATAAGGCCACTAGGTGTCAGCAAGTTTGATAATTGTTTGATAATTGTTGACTTTAGTATATGAATTATAAGTGATTTTAAAGTGTTTTGTCAGATTATCACGAGGATTGGTATTTGTGAAGTGGGACATGTGAATACATGTGAATTTCATTGAGTAATGTGCAACGTAAAACAAGGTTGTCAGTAGTTAATCGGTTTTATCAAGAAGTATTTGTGAAGACGGTGATAAGTGTTAGTCAAAGCTTCACGTGATGTATCAGTAAATCTGTGTATGCATTGTGTGATTAAAAATTGTTTGTGATATATTGGTTATATGTGCTAGTTGATCAGGATTATATGCATTTTTAGTTCATAGTGTTTGTGTGAATTCAAGACGCTTGAGTATTCAGGTCACAAGGTTTGGAGTTTAGTCGGTTCGCACGGTTCAATCAGTACATTTGATCAGTCAAGTCGTTTTGTCAGTCTAGTCGCGTATTAACGTCATTGACTCACTTGTCAGTTCGTACGGTTTGGAATTCGAAGGTGTCAAAGGGTCAAGTCACTTGATTTCAATTCGGGTCCTAGAAGTCCGCACAGTTGGTCAACGTTCAGTCCGCACAAAAAATCGCCAGTCTGAGTACCAGTTTGTTTCAGTTAATTGAAAAATCTTTAAACTGATTGTGTTTTTGTTTGTGATTGTAAAGGTATTTGCCGAAGACATGGAAGAGGATTTCTACAACGCGTTTGCCACACCAGTCGCTCCGGTTACAGCTGCTGAAGCATTGTACAATGAAAATGAGACGGGAACTCATCAAAAGCCACCAAAGCTCATGTACATTGAAGACTTTAAAGGATGGCAGAATCGATTTGAGAACTGGGTTCAAGCTTACAGATTCGATGCATGGTGTTCGTTGGAGAAAGACTATGAAAAACCGACAAACGAACGTGGGCTTGTAAAGGATTTCTGTGACTTTACAGAAGCTGACAAATTGAAGTATACTAGTGAGAAAATGATGATCAGTATTCTTCAACAGGCAATCAAAGAAGATATATTTGTTTTGCTTCAACACGACAATACAGCTAAGTCAATTTGGGAAGCATTGATTCAGAAATTCAAAGGAAGCGCGGATATGATTAAAAACAGAAAGGCGTTGCTAAAAAAATCATTCGATATGTTTGTAGCCTTTGATTACGAATCAACGAAACAGACAATTGACAGATATTGTCATCTTGTCTTGGAAATGGGAAGATTGGATATAAAGAAGGATGATGAGGAATGGGTGGATAAACTTGCTGAGGCATTACCACAACAGAAATGGGGAACTTATTTGTTGATTCTCAAACATATGAGAAAATCTGAGAATATGAGTCTAGCAAAGTTTATTCAAAAGATTGAAGAGCATGAGTTGGATATTCAGAAAACGGCTATCATGACGAATCCAAACGCCAAACAAGATATCAGTTTGTATTACCGAGGGAACAAGTTTGAGGCTACTCCCAGCCCGAGCCCAAAGATTCAAACTGGTTTCAGTGCTGACAGTTCATCTGGAACAAAGAGTAATGTTACTCAAAGTGGTGGATCTTCATCATTCTCAAGTTTTGATCCAAACAGTACAACATCAAGTTCTCAACGACAAAATTCAACAAATCTTCAGTGCAATGTTACTTTAAACATTCAAAATGGTCAGAATCTGTCTCCAGAAGTTGCCAAGCAGCACATGGCATCATTGGTTACTATGTTAGAGTCTTACGAAAGTTTGATCGGTGGGAAAATTGGCAATCCGATGCTTACCAAAGAAGATTACGATCAAATTGATGCTGAAGAACTTGAAGTGATGGATATCAAGTGGTGCTTAGCAAGTGCTTGGAGGAGAGCTAAGAAATTTCAAGAGATTACTGGTAGGGATGAATTTCGAGGAATGGCTACCTCTCCATTGGGATTTGATAAATCAAAGGTTACCTGTTTCCGTTGTAAAGGAAAAGGTCATTTTAAACGAGAGTGCAAAAGTAAAGAAGCTACCGAGAATCAAGAAAAGAACAACTATTATCAGAAATCAATTTTTCATCAGACCTCTCAACAACCTCAAATTACACATGCTCATGCTACTGGTGATGTAAAGAAGAAAGCTTTACTTATTCATCAAGATGACGAAAAAGTTGCCGAGGGATTTAGTTGGGATAAATACATTCCATCAGAATCAGGCTTTGTTGCTCGAATTCTAGGTGAAGATGAGGTTAATCAGAAAAGAATCCCAATTTTTCCAGATCTTGGAAGTGATGTGGATACCGATGATGAGGAAGAACATCTCAACAGAGCCAGAAAAGGCATTGATCCTACTAGTTTTAATTTGTTTTTTGCAGATAAAATGGAGATGCTGTATCAGAAGAAGATGGCAAGATTGAGGAAAGAGCTGGAAGCAACAAAAATGCAAGCTGATGAAAAGACAAAGACAGAAGCTGGAGAAGCAAATGTTGAACCAGTGACTGAGAAAGTAGTTGAGAAAATTGTTGAAGTGGAGATAGTGGTGGAAAAGCTAGTCGAAGTTGAAAAATTAGTTGAAGTTGAAAAACTGGTCGAAGTAGAAAAAATTGTTGAAATAGAGAAACTAGTTGAAGTTGAAAAGACTGTCGAGGTTGAAAAGATAGTTGAAAAAATGGTTGAAGTTGAAAAACCATGTGTGAAGTGTTCAGAGTCTTTCAAAGTTTGTGAAGAGAAAGATAAGAAGATTGATGAGTTGGAGAAGATTAAAGAAGACTTACTGTCTGATGTGAAGTATGTGAAGGAGTCGTACGATGTACTGAACAGGACAGTTGATCGTCTAAAAAAGACGAATACTGAAACCGAAAAAGCAATGGATAAAATGAGTGCAACATTGATGACAAAGCAGAAAGTCATTAATGAGTATATTGAAGATTGTGCACAGCTGAAGAAAGAAGTAGAACTTGAGAAGATTGAGAGTGAAAGGATTAAACGATTACTGTTGAGTTACACTACATGTGATTACTTGATTGATCGTGTTTATCCTACTGTTGCAGGTCTGGAAGCGTTCATGGACAGAAAGACTGAAGATACTGATACTGGTAAGAAACCAAGTGTAAAGTATAACAGATGTCCGCCCCCGATCCATGAAACTTATTCTCCCAGAAAGCCAAATGAGGAACGAGTAAAAAAGGCAGTCAACATCAAGTTAAAGTGTGAAATCATTGATGAATTACCAGACAATATTGATGTTACATTCACAGCGTCTGACACTGATCATGAGTCTGAGTTATTAAAGAAAGTTGTCGATCAGGTGTTAGATACGGATGAGGAGTTAAAACCGGAGTCTAAGTCTGAAAGTCCGAGTTCGTCAGAAAAGAGTCCGAGTTCACCGGTTAATAGGATTTACAATAGAGAATTCCTGTTATCAAAATCTAATTTGAATGACGGATCAATCAAAGTGGCTTATACTTTGAATGATTCAGACAAATTATATTCTGATGAGGAATTTCCAATCAGAAGTATAAAAACTGAAATGATCAAACAGGTTTTCAAATTAACAGAAATTAATCTTTCTGATATAAAAGATTTAAATCTTGATGAAAAACCTAAAAAATACACTTCAAGAGTTCAACAGAGATTGAACAAGAAAAAGGGTTATAGTTCTGGTTATGGTTATCGAAAGAAACCAAACTACAACGGTAATCTCAAAAAGAAAGGTTTAGGATTTATTCTTCCTGAAAATTATCAAAATCAGAAAATTTATAAACCAAATACAAAATTTGTTGCAGGTGGAAGTTGTGAAGATGAGCAGAAGAAACCGTTCTGGAAGCAGTCGAATCAAGAGTTTCTTGCTGAGGTAAAGAGGAATGTGAAGAAGTTTGCTCAAAGAGTTGATGGAAGAACTTGCTTCAAATGCCAAAAAGTTGGACATATTGCTTGGAATTGCCAACAGTCCAACAACACAAAACAGGAAGTTACTTCTAACTCAAAACTGAAAGAAAAATTTGTCTTTGAGAAGAAACAATCAACTGAGAAATCAAAAGTGTTTGAAAATTCTATTTCTGAAAAAGGTGAAAGTTCAAAACGATTTTACAAAAGAAGAGGTGATTTAACCAAACAAAAATGGGTTGTAAAATCTGAAAGAAGTTCTGACAATGAATCTGATTCCATAAAATCAGAGGAGTCATTTGTTGAGAAAAAGATTGTGAATTCCGTTCCTGAGGTGAACGATAAGAATTTTCCTTCATTGTCAAAGGAAAATTGGAAGTCGAAAGTTGGGAAGGTAGAGATCTCAAATCAATTCTTCGCTGATAAGGGAGAATTTGATGTTGAGAAGGCTTTCAACGGGAAAGTCAAACATATTTTCGGTAAGATGGTTGATAGGAAGGTAAAAGGTGCTCAAGAATTTTATAAATCAAAATGTTGGTGGGACAGATGTTTGCCACCAAAGTCACCCAAGGCTGGTGAGGCTTGGGTGGATGTAATGTTTGATTAAAAACCGGACTTGCCGGAGCTCCCAGGTTGGTTTAAGTGGAGCAGGAATCGGCACATTTCTTGAGAAATTCACGAAAGTGATTTCGACTTACAAGTGGTAAATCAGGGACATTAAGTTGTACTTGATTTTCTACAAGTGGTTTTTGATATGACAACAATGTGATGGAACCCCTAACTTTACAAGTGGTAAAATCAACAAAACCTATTTTCCGGAAAAATCATTTTGGTTAAAACAAACTTAAGTGTTTTGAAATCATAATGAGAAAATAGTTTTGTGTAAGGGGGAGTTCTGATTGTTTATGCCAGGTGGATGGCGAATTGAGGTGATTTGATATCGGTTGTCAATTTTTTTAGAAAACAAACTGTACAGGTAGAGTATCAAAATTTGTTTTCAAATTTCCTAAAATGTGTTTGCATTTTAGGGGGAGTAAAAATTTTCAGAAAATCCAAAAACATTTGAAAATTTGAAAAAGGTTAAAAACATGATAAAATCAAAAATGAGTTTTGTTGTATAAAAGAGGAAATGATAGTACATCAGTGGATGATCACGGCATGCTAAAGAATTGGTAAGATAAAAAGTGATAAACAATCTCACTGTGGATATGTCAGTAGGTTTTTGCACATTTAGTAAATTGTGACGAGATATAAACATAAAATTTACTTGCGTCTACGTGGGGAACACCTCCAGGATATATAGGTAACCCCTGAAATCTTGTTTGAAGGGTCCCGTATTCTGAGATACTAGGTCTTTATGCTCAGTGATATCTGGGGTATTATCCCGGGACTTCTGATTTTGCGGAAGCAATGGCCTAGTCCCCGGAGAATACTTTCTGCTTGCTTGAAATACAGCACTACCCTCAGCTAAAAAATGATGAAACATTGAAAAATGCTAATCATGGCTGTTGTAATACAAAAGATCCTCTAAAGGGGACACACCTAAAAGTCAACTAGGCTCTCTGCTGAACGGAAGTTCTGACCTGAGCTATCACGGTTGCATAATTTATTCCCCTTACAGATATAATCTGTGGTATACTCACCTGTAAGACTGAATATTGGGGTCTGGATACGGGAGTATATACTGAGGTGGGACACATGTAGATGTTTAAGTCCTAAGACATTAATCTCGTATCTCGAAACAATTGAATTTTGTGTGAGAATTTAAGTGGATTAGTATACTGACAATCTAAGTGAATCGTTTAGAACTTAAAATGAATTAAAGCTTAACGGTGTTGGTGATTTGTCTCATAAACTGATATGATCCTCTTACACAAACTCACAAAAATATTGTTTGTAAATAGTTCTTTACTGCATTTCATTTCTTATATAAAAATCCAAAAAGATTTTCGGTGTGTTTTAGCATAAATTTTGAAAAAATTCAAAAAGATTTTAGACAACTGATGTTGAAGAGCTGAATTTCAAAATTCCAAGTGCTAAACATGACGAACAGGTTTGGGAAAGTTTGATTGAAAAGTTTTTCAGAGATAAAAATTCGTTAAATGATCATTGTTAATGTTTGTTTGTATATTGATTGGAGAAGGATCAGTGTTGATGCATGAAATTTGATAAATTGTTAAATATTTTTTTGTGAATCTTATTTTTGGGTAGAGGATGTGCAGGATAGCAGATAGAGTGCCAGGTTCCGATACCTGAGGATTCTGAAATTTTGTAAAAGTCAGACTACGATCCCAGCATGTTTTGAGGGGGAGTCTGTTAGAGAGAGAGAGAATTGGAGATAGAATAGAGCCAGGTAGAGTGAAGGAAGCTCAAAGACTGATAAAGACTGTAGATTGAGAAGACTCGACACTTAAAACTCGTCAACATCTGAGGGGGAGTCTGTTGGTGCACACATCTGTCGTCTTCGTCTTGTATCGAGTCTCGGGTTCGGTGTGGATCTATTCAAGCATGATGTCATCATCTAGGATGATGACATCACACATGTGGCATCATGCTTACATCACACTAGTGACATCATTGATTGCATCATCCACACAAAAGGACAAAAGTGAAATGCATGAAGTTTACATCAGATTGTTATATTTCGCTTCAAGACAAGATCGCTTCAAGACAAATTGCATGGATTTCATGAATGATTTCGCTTAAAGATTAATATGTAGATTTCGCTTGAGAGCTTCAAGCGAAATCATGTTCCTTATAAATATGCATCGTGTCATTTCAGTTCAAACAGAATGTTGAAAAGTATACCGAAGTGCTGCCGGTTTTTCTTTCGAATGTAAAGGTTGTAATATCAATATAAAGAGGTTTAAAGTGTGAAACAAGCTGTTTACACATCCGTTTCTCTGTTTCCGCCTTTGAAACGGACTAGAACTCTTTCGAACGACTCGTTTAGGTCGCAATCCGATCCTACACTCGTATCATTCTTGTATCCATCATACCATTTGTAAACATTGTAATATTTGTAACATGTATTTCACCCCCGAAGGTATAAAACTGAAAACAGTTAAAAGAAAAGGGGGAGCATGAACTCACAACTTTGCGTTCCTGTGCGTCGTAAACTTCACCGGATTTGCTTAATTAACGTCGTAACCTATACGCGTTTTCTTAACGTTAGTCACTAGACTTGTATCGCACAAGTACAGTCACTCTCTTTTGTATTTGTATTGTTGTGTTAAAAATATTTCATATTTTTAACTACGTATCTTACTTATATTATTTCCTCTAAAATAAATATAAGTCTTTTGTGTTTTGCACTTCGCACCCGAATTATGTATCTTGTATTTTGTATGTGTATTTTTATGTTTATACTCCTCACGAGTATTTAGTGTATTTTTAATTCTTAATACACTAGTACGTATAACACATACTATATACACTTAGCACATAAGTTGGTGATCAAATAATATATATTTTTCTCTCAAAAATATACATACTTATATCCATTTTTATTCTTGAAGAAATCCTCATTTCTTATCACCAAAAATTTGGGAAACCTTGGTAATGCTTTTAAACAGATTTTTAGGGAATAGGTTTCTCAAAAACTTATATTTTTCTAAGTGTCAAATTTTATAAAAATTTTGACAGAGTTTCCCCTAAAAATGGAGGTTTCCCATGTTTTCAAAACATGTGTTTATTTTCTTTTAAATTGTCAACAATCTCCTCATTCAACAATAAACAACATGCAACTAGTTATAATAGATATAATCGCAGAAATACATGAACTTGTGGTTTTTCCAAAATAGGTAGTATCCTTCCATTATTTTTAGTGGATCTTTGTATAGATCAACTTCGTTTCTTGAAAGTCTCGTTTTTAAAGAAGTTACATCTTTACAACTCCCGGTCAACATTTACAAAAATAGTTATTTTGTCGAAACTTTGTGTTACACAAGTGTTTACATACTCGTGTGTTTGCTAAAATCATTCTTTTTCATGTAAGACTCGGCTTTAGAAAATATGATTTCTTGGACACTTGGTCCTTTGAAAGTACCGCTTGTAGATCCGTAGATCTACTAGTTTTAAACACTATTTCACACGTTAAATCGCTTTTACACAAGTTCATGATTCGTGTGTGGTAGAGTTTCATCATTTAACCCTTGTTACTACCAAAACAACCTTATGTCATGATCCATGATTATGACCACCCGGGTTAAATGACGATCCGAGCTACCACAACATAGATCGGGTCCAAATAATCACACAAATCAATTACTACAACTTTTACACAACATATGAGCTTTTAACCATCACTTTTAGTGTTTTTAGTAGACTTTTAAGCTTCAACTTGTATGTTTATGAGTTTTAACCGTTACAAATCATTTTAACCACTTCAAAATAGTTCAAGAAGGTGATTTAAGCAACTTACTACTAGCTCAAGGCTAGGGAAGATTCTAAGCGAAAAATGCGTGGATAAAAGCAAAGTAGAGAGGTCCTTCGTCTTCCGTTTGCTCCAAGGTTCCTTATACACGATCCTTAACACTCGTATGAGCTTGGAAAGGCAAGATCAAAACTCGAAAATGATGGATGGATCTAGGGATGTTTGGCCGTGAGCTTTTAGAGGGAGAGAGAGGAGTGTTGTTGTTGATTTGTGAGTAAGAATGATATGGTGGGTTAATGTGGTAACTTATAGATAATTAGCTTGGTCATTAACCGAAGGTCATTATGCATTCTAGATATTAGACAATGGTGATTATAATAATCACAAAGGTACAAGGTATGTCTCCTCTAGTTGGGGCCGGTTAGAGAGGGGGGGGGGGTCTTGGTCCGATTCCAACTAGATAGTTAGGCATATAGTTAGGTTAAGTAAGTTAAGTGCTTAACTTGGTTAGTAGTGCATAGTGTGTTATGACGGGTGTTAGGGTATTCAGGGACCCTAACTGGCTCAAAAAAAGAGAAATAATGTTAATGGCAATATTTTTATGTTCCGGGTAAAGTCCGGTTGTTCGGTTACATACCGATTCGTTAAAGTGCTAAATTGCACTTTTTAGTGTTTAATAAATATCTTTTTGTAACACTATCGATTCCCAACACTTAGGGAAATATTCTGGATAATAAAACGACATTTCTGCATAATATTTATATGTCCAAATGCTGATTTATTGCTGAATTTTATAAATTCTGCACTTAAAGTGCGTTTCGGGTGCTTTTTAGTGCTTATTTTTGCTTTCGTATTGCATATATATTAAACCCTTGTATGTACTCTTGGGTTTTAATGCATTCTTGCTGTCGGACCTACACCTAGGCTCCAATTTTTATTGTCTGGCTGCTTTCTGCAAATCCGTTGACACATAGTGTCTTACCGGTGAGTTTACTTAGTATTTTTGACGCAACGCTCTCGTTTGTGCATAAAGCAATATTTTGTAGTATACAACGTGCATGAATTCACTTGTTTAGTAGGAAATCAGATATTGCTGACAGTTAAGCACATAATTGCAGTCATTAAGCAATAATTAATGTGTACGGAAATTACCGGTTTGGGCCAGTTGTCACAGTCTCCCCCCGTTAAAAGAATTTCGTCCCGAAATTCAGACTGAACTCACTCTTGCTGGATTCTTCTTGAATAGGTGGGGATACTTTTTCATGAACTGGTCTTCACGTTCCCATGTGTACTCGGGTCCGTGCTTAGAGCTCCAACGTACTTTGACAAGTTTTACGCTGCTCCTCCTGGTCTTGTTGACTTTCCAGTCAGTAACCTCCACGGGTTTTTCTGTAAATCGGAGGGCTTCATCAATATGCACTTCATCCATCGGGATGATCACGCTTTCTTGTGTTGGACTCTTCTTCAGGTTGGATACATGAAACGTATCATGTACTCCGTTAAGTTCTTCCGGTAACTCCAACTTGTACGCCACGGTACCAATTCTCTTCAGTATTCTGAATGGTCCGATATATCGTGGATTCAGCTTTCCACGCTTTCCAAACCTGACTACGCCCTTCCATGGTGAGACTTTTAACAACACTTTGTCTCCCACCTTGAATTCTACCGATTTTCTATTCGGATCAGCGTAGCTCTTTTGTCGTTCTCGAGCCGCCTTAATGCGCTCTCGGATCTGCGCAATCTTGTCGGTTGTCTCTTGTACAAGTTCAGGACCAACCATACGTTTATCTCCAGCGTCTGCCCAACATAATGGCGATCGGCATTTGTGGCCATACAGAGCTTCGAACGGCGCGACTTTTATGCTCGTATGATAGCTGTTATTGTAGGAAAACTCAACTAAAGGTAGATGAGTATCCCAGCTGCCGCCTAGATCCATGACACATGCGCGAAGCATATCTTCTAACGTTTGTATAGTCTGTTCGCTCTGGCCGTCTGTTTGCGGATGGAATGCCGTGCTTAGATCTAACTGAGATCCAAAGGCTTCCTGAAATGATTGCCAGATTCTTGAGACAAAGCGTCCATCTCTGTCTGAAATGATTGAGATTGGCACTCCATGGCGTGCCACAATTTCTCTTAAGTATATCTCTGCAAGCTTTCCCGTGCTATCCTTCTCTCGGATTGGTAGGAAATGCGCAGACTTCGTCAATCGATCAACTATTACCCATATCATATCGTGCCCTCTCGGGGTCCTGGGTAATTTTGTTATGAAGTCCATCGAGATTTGTTCCCACTTCCATACGGGAATCTCTGGTTGTTGTAGTAGGCCGGACGGTTTCTGATATTCTGCCTTAACCTTAGCACAGGTTAGGCATTTTCCAACATAGACAGCAACGTCGCTCTTGAGTCTCGGCCACCAATAATATTCCTTCAAGTCTTGATACATCTTGTCCGACCCTGGGTGGATCGAGTATCTTGACTTGTGCGCTTCATCAAGGATGACTTCTCGTAGGCCACCATAGAGCGGAACCCAAATGCGCTTTTTAAAGTATAAGGCTCCCTCTTCATTTGGCGCCATGTACTTCAATGCACCCCGGAGGTATTCAGCTTTACGATTCTCTTCTTTAAGAGCTTCTTGTTGTGCATCTCGAATGCGTGCAGTGAGGTTCGTTCGAATCGTCATTTCCAATGCTCAAACCCTTAGGGTCTTAACCCTTTCTTTTCGGCTCAACGCGTCTGCTACAACGTTTGCCTTTCCAGGATGGTACTTAATCTCACAGTCATAATCATTCAGCAGCTCAACCCAACGTCGCTGGCGCATATTCAATTCCTTCTGATCAAATATGTGTTGTAAGCTTTTGTGATCTGTGAAGATTGTACATCGAGTACCATATAAATAATGTCGCCAAATCTTCAAGGCGAATACCACTGCACCCAGCTCCAGGTCGTGAGTGGTATAATTTCTCTCGTGAACCTTCAGTTGTCTTGAAGCATAAGCGATGACTTTTTGGCGTTGCATGAGCACGCAACCCAAGCCTTGTCGTGAGGCGTCGCAGTATACCACGAAGTCTTCAGTGCCTTCGGGTAATGATAGTATTGGTGCATCGCAGAGCTTGTTCTTAAGTAGCTGAAAGGCTTCTTCCTGTTTGTGACCCCAGTCGTACTTCTTGTCTTTCTGGGTAAGGGTCGTTAACGGTTGAGCTATCTTTGAGAAATTCTCGATGAATCGCCGATAATAGCCCGCTAAACCCAAAAATTGTCGAACTTCAGTTGGGGTCTTGGGAGCTTCCCAATTCTTTATTGCTTCTATCTTGGACGGGTCTACATGAATGCCCTTCTCATTCACCACGTGACCAAGAAATTGTACTTCGCGAATCCAGAATTCGCATTTCGAGAACTTTGCATAAAGTTTCTCTTTTTTTAGTAGCTCCAAGATGGTTCTGAGATGTTGCTCATGTTCTTCTTTCGTTCGTGAGTAAATCAGTATATCATCGATAAATACAATCATGAATTTATCGAGATATGGTTTGCATACGCGGTTCATTAGATCCATGAAGACCGTTGGCGTGTTCGTCAATCCAAATGGCATCACAAGAAATTCGTAGTGCCCATAGCGCGTTCTGAATGCAGTCTTTGGCACGCTGTCATCTTGGATTCTCAGCTGATGGTATCCAGATTGAAGGTCGATCTTGGAATAGTAGCTTGACCTTTGCAGTTGATCAAACAAGTCATCAATCCTCGGTAGCGGATACCGATTCTTGATTGTGAGCTTGTTCAGTTCCCTGTAATCGATACACATCCGCAGTGATCCATCCTTCTTTTTCAGGAATAATACTGGAGCTCCCCAGGGTGAGAAGCTTGGCCTTATGAATCCTTTATCCAGCAACTCCTGGAGTTGTGTAGATAATTCTTGCATTTCGGATGGTGCAAGTCGATAGGGTGCCTTGGCTACAGGAGCGGCTCCTGGAACCAAGTCTATGTGGAATTCGACTTGTCGTTGCGGAGGTAGTCCTGGCAGATCTTCAGGGAACACATCAGGAAATCCCTTTACCACAGGAATGTCTTCGAGTTTTGGCTCCACAGCCTTCTTATCTACAACGTGTGCTAGGAAAGCAACACATCCTTTCCTTAAGCACTTCTGTGCTTTCATACAACTGATGATTCGTAGAAGCGTGTTTCGTCTTTCTCCATGTACGATGAGAGTTTCATCATTCGTCAGAGGGATGCGAATGATTTTCTCATGACAAATAACTTCAGCTTTGTTCTTGGACAACCAGTCCATCCCGACCACTACATCGAAGCTTCCTAATTGAATAGGTAAGAGGTCGATGCTAAATCTTCGTTCACCAAGTTCTAGCGTGCAGCCTCTAACAACTTCGCCCGATTCAACAAGTTTACCATTGGCTAGTTCTATGGAATAAGGAATTTCTAATCTACTAGATTCTATTCCAAGTATGCGTTTAAATTCCACAGACATGAAGCTATAATCGGCGCCAGTGTCGAATAATATGGATGCAAAGTGATTGTTAATGAGGAACGTACCGTTGACCACATTAGGGTCCTCGCGTGCGTCCCTTGCTCCAATCACAAATGCTCGGGCCTGAGCATTGTTTCTCTCTGGGCAGCCCTTCATGAAATGATCCTTGCTTCCACATCTGAAGCATCCTTGGTTTCGCCCATTCCCGTTACCAGCACCATTTCCATTTCCACCATTGTTCCTATCATCAGCCCCATTACGATTTCCATTCCCGTTCCTCTTACTCCAGCAGTCTTCAGTGCGGTGACCCAAATTTCCACATTTGTCACATCTTGGAATGCGACAAGCTCCTTCATGATGGTGTTTACACCGATGGCATTTGGCCAAGATGCCCCGGTATCCCCTTGCTGGTGCGTCGTTCATGGCTGCAAGAGGTTTCGCCCCTTGAGGCGGGTTAGGGTCACGCTTCTTGTTGGAACCTTTGTTGTTACGAGTCGCTTGATTCAAGTTTGCATATTTCCTTTTCTTGTCGCCAGACGACTCAGCATGCGTCTCGGCACTTTCTGTGGGGTTTAGTGATAGCTTCTTCATTCGAACACAATCTTCAGTAAGGCTGACAGCCAGAGTTACAGCCTCGGTGATTGTTTGTGGTTTGGCCGACATCACCATGCCACGAAACTCTGAGGCCAGTCCCCAAATGTAGCGTTCCACACGCTTAAATTCAGGAGTCACCATGTAGGGAAGCACTCTGGACAGATCATGGAACCTTCGAGTATATCCATTGATGTCAGCACCTTCCATAGTCAAGTGCCAGAACTCTGTCTCCAGCCTTTGGAGTTCAGCACGAGAGCAGTACTTCTCTCTCATTCTTTCCTTCAGTTCCTCCCAAGTTAAGACATAAGCAGCATCATCACCCAAAGTTTGGGCTTGCAGGTTCCACCAAGTCAGAGCTTCATCGACAAACAACCCAGTAGCAAAGGTGACTTGTTGATCCGCGACACACTTGCTCATGCGGAAAGTAGCTTCAGTCTTCTCCGTCCAGCGCACAAATGCTACTGCACCTCCTGTGCCGTAATAGTTCATCGGCTTGCAATCGAGGAATTGCTTGAAAGTGCAGCCTTGAGCTGCATTGCCTCCAGACGAATCTCCATTCCCATTACGCCTAGCGTTGCTTGGGCCACCACTGTCTTGAGTGCGGTTCGCCTCGTAGTGGGCGATAGCAGCGGAGATCCTTTCCTCCAGTAGAGCGTTCAGCTCATCAGCAGTTCTTGGCAGTGGGGGAGGAGGAGGTTGATCGTCATTGCGAGCATTCACAGCTTTCCTGGGTGCCATGTTCTGACAGAACATAACACAACAGGGTTACACATTTGTTTGATATCGTCCTACTAGGCAGTAGTAGTATATATATTCACAGGTATATATCACATAAGTGACATCAAACAATTATTACTCTAGCAGAGTACTTAGTAGGCTTGCACTGAGGGAATCCACACGTGACAAGACTTGCTGTGATTTTTGTGCACTGAATTCCATAATTATATATGCATCCATAATTACGTCACTCCTTGCACAGTCCGCACAGTTCGTTTCATCCTCGTGTCTCTTCCTTCAGGTCGGCCATTGCTTTCAGGTAAAGTCACATATACTTGTGACATTCTACTTCTAGTACATGCTAATTATCACACATAATTGCAAGTAGTTTCTAGTCAACGACAAGTGCTACTCAAGTGCACTCTAAGTCTCGTAGTGTCTTTTCTAGACTCATGTAAACAGTTTCAGGTAGTGGATGTCGCGGGACGTTTTATGCAATGAAAACTCTTTGAAAATTGTTTTTGTGAAAGGATCCTAGAGATTGTAGACTAGACTAGAGAAGGAATCCTGGTTCACTACAATCGCAGCTCTGATACCAATCTGTCACACCCCTTTCTGCGGCGGAAGCACGAGGTGTGATCATGAAAGGTTCTCATTGCATACGAAAAGTAAACATACTACATGCTCAAAAATAACTTCGAATATTACATTACCAAAAACATATGTCAAGTGTTTACAACACTAGATAACACATTGTCTTAAAAGTCACGACTTTATTTAAAGATAAACAAAGCGACATCCGCGAGCATGAGTAATACCACGCGCACATCCATCCTAGTTACCTGAAATACATGTGAGTTTTAGAAAAACACGTCAACATAAAGTTGGTGTGAATTCATGCAGTTTTTGTATTTCACGTTTGTATACTTTGTATGAAAACATAATTTGTCTTTTGTATAAATCAAGTCTTTTGTGTACACCACGTACTCATGTATAAGTCAAATATTTCTGTATGTATCAAGTGTTAATGGGTTGCAAAGCCATTAACATGTGACACGACATAGGAAGTCACCAAACCATAGGCATTTTTCTGTAGTCGATTTACGACTGAGACACAAAAACACTGCTTGGTAAAAGAGTGGCCAAGAGTGGGGCTGCCCGGAACCCATTAGATCTAACCTTTTGTTCTGCGGTCTAAGTATGTACACGATTAATGGTGCTTATGGTACCCTATTCGTGACACGATTTCTCGTATCATTCTTGTATCCATCATACCATTTGTAAACATTGTAATATTTGTAACATGTATTTCACCCCCGAAGGTATAAAACTGAAAACAGTTAAAAGAAAAGGGGGAGCATGAACTCACAACTTTGCGTTCCTGTGCGTCGTAAACTTCACCGGATTTGCTTAATTAACGTCGTAACCTATACGCGTTTTCTTAACGTTAGTCACTAGACTTGTATCGCACAAGTACAGTCACTCTCTTTTGTATTTGTATTGTTGTGTTAAAAATATTTCATATTTTTAACTACGTATCTTACTTATATTATTTCCTCTAAAATAAATATAAGTCTTTTGTGTTTTGCACTTCGCACCCGAATTATGTATCTTGTATTTTGTATGTGTATTTTTATGTTTATACTCCTCACGAGTATTTAGTGTATTTTTAAGTCTTAATACACTAGTACGTATAACACATACTATATACACTTAGCACATAAGTTGGTGATCAAATAATATATATTTTTCTCTCAAAAATATACATACTTATATCCATTTTTATTCTTGAAGAAATCCTCATTTCTTATCACCAAAATTTTGGGAAACCTTGGTAATGCTTTTAAACACATTTTTAGGGAATAAGTTTCTCAAAAACTTATATTTTTCTAAGTGTCAAATTTTATAAAAATTTTGACAGAGTTTCCCCTAAAAATGGAGGTTTCCCATGTTTTCAAAACATGTGCTTATTTTCTTTTAAATTGTCAACAATCTCCTCATTCAACAATAAACAACATGCAACTAGTTATAATAGATATAATCGCAGAAATACATGAACTTGTGGTTTTTCCAAAATAGGTAGTATCCTTCCATTATTTTTAGTGGATCTTTGTATAGATCAACTTCGTTTCTTGAAAGTCTCGTTTTTAAAGAAGTTACATCTTTACAACTCCCGGTCAACATTTACAAAAATAGTTATTTTGTCGAAACTTTGTGTTACACAAGTGTTTACATACTCGTGTGTTTGCTAAAATCATTCTTTTTCATGTAAGACTCGGCTTTAGAAAATATGATTTCTTGGACACTTGGTCCTTTGAAAGTACCGCTTGTAGATCCGTAGATCTACTAGTTTTAAACACTATTTCACACGTTAAATCGCTTTTACACAAGTTCATGATTCGTGTGTGGTAGAGTTTCATCATTTAACCCTTGTTACTACCAAAACAACCTTATGTCATGATCCATGATTATGACCACCCGGGTTAAATGACGATCCGAGCTACCACAACATAGATCGGGTCCAAATAATAACACAAATCAATTACTACAACTTTTACACAACATATGAGCTTTTAACCATCACTTTTAGTGTTTTTAGTAGACTTTTAAGCTTCAACTTGTATGTTTACGAGTTTTAACCGTTACAAATCATTTTAACCACTTCAAAATAGTTCAAGAAGGTAATTTAAGCAACTTACTACTAGCTCAAGGCTAGGGAAGATTCTAAGCGAAAAATGCGTGGATAAAAGCAAAGTAGAGAGGTCCTTCGTCTTCCGTTTGCTCCAAGGTTCCTTATACGCGATCCTTAACACTCGTATGAGCTTGGAAAGGCAAGATCAAAACTCGAAAATGATGGATGGATCTAGGGATGTTTGGCCGTGAGCTTTTAGAGGGAGAGAGAGGAGTGTTGTTGTTGATTTGTGAGTAAGAATGATATGGTGGGTTAATGTGGTAACTTATAGATAATTAGCTTGGTCATTAACCGAAGGTCATTATGCATTCTAGATATTAGACAATGGTGATTATAATAATCACAAAGGTACAAGGTATGTCTCCTCTAGTTGGGGCCGGTTAGAGAGGGGGGGGGGGTCTTGGTCCGATTCCAACTAGATAGTTAGGCATATAGTTAGGTTAAGTAAGTTAGTTAAGTGCTTAACTTTGGTAGTAGTGCATAGCGTGTTATGACGGGTGTTAGGGTATTCAGGGACCCTAACTGGCTCAGAAAAAGAGAAATAATGTTAATGGCAATATTTTTATGTTCCGGGTAAAGTCCGGTTATTCGGTTACATACCGATTCGTTAAAGTGCTAAATTGCACTTTTTAGTGTTTAATAAATATCTTTTTGTAACACTATCGATTCCCAACACTTAGGGAAATATTCTGGATAATAAAACGACATTTCTGCATAATATTTATATGTCCAAATGCTGATTTATTGCTGAATTTTATAAATTCTGCACTTAAAGTGCGTTTCGGGTGCTTTTTAGTGCTTATTTTTGCTTTCGTATTACATATATATTAAACCCTTGTATGTACTCTTGGGTTTTAATGCATTCTTGCTGTCGGACCTACACCTAGGCTCCAATTTTTATTGTCTGGCTGCTTTCTGCAGTTCCGTTGACACATAGTGTCTTACCGGTGAGTTTACTTAGTATTTTTGACGCAACGCTCTCGTTTGTGCATAAAGCAATATTTTGTAGTATACAACGTGCATGAATTCACTTGTTTAGTAGGAAATAAGATATTGCTGACAGTTAAGCACATAATTGCAGTCATTAAGCAATAATTAATGTGTACGGAAATTACCGGTTTGGGCCAGTTGTCATAGAGTACTCACCCAAACCAACCAAGGGCTGACTCGAATAAGACTTCAAGATCAAAGGTCTGTCAAAAACTACAAACCATGATCCTCATGGTTCTAAAATCAAGGTAGTTAAGGCCTTCGAATTTTTAAAGAATTAGATCAAGTTCAGAAAAACTTTTGATAGGCTGAGTCATTTTTCGGATAGAACACGGCATTTTCCAGTTAAGGCCTTTGAATTTCCGGTTAGTACGCCATATATATAACCAATTTCATTTGTTTATTAGTTGCGGGGTAATATGGGCCGGTTAACAAGATATCGAAGTGGTGGTCTATGGTTAAAATTTTCGTAACAGTTTTACAATAATCAAACTTGATGGTAAAATAATTTTTATTGCATGATTATTACGACATTTATATTAAGACTTAAACAAATTTAAAGTCTATTCATAAAGTTAAATTATATGATTTGTTGTTTGTTTAAAATAAATTGCATTGCAATATATTCAGTAATGAGTGTTTGGCAAAAAGTGGTTATAAATATAATGCAGATGTTCAAGACTGCTTGGGGATAAACAAATCATGTTTGGGATAAATTTAAGATTACCTGACCATATGCTCACGTATTTTACCGATTTAGTTACTAAAGATAATTGTTAGTGTTCGGTAAGAGTGGTTCAATGGTTGTTTTGTGTGTTTTAATGAGGTTTTTGAACTTTTCAGTGTGAACATACTTCGACTTTGCAGCAGGTTGGAGTTCTTCGTTTCGCTTACTAAAGTTGTGAGTTGCGAGCAAGTCTCTCTGCAAATAAATTTAACAGTATAGATACCATGACGAACCAAATTAGCACCGATCAAATGCTCGTCGCATAGAATGATTTGGTTTAACGTGATCGTGTTCTGAGTTGTGTTGTAAAATGTACATGTTATCACAACAAGAATGTTCCGGTTGAGTGCGCCGCAACGCGGGCTTGTGTATAAATTTATTCAAAAAACAACACTGAGTGTCCCTTTTTATAGTTGTCTTTTTTCAGTTACATTTACTGTAAAAACAAATTTTATGTGCTATATATCTGTGTTCATTTGAGATGAAATGTTACTTTTTTCATTTGGCGTTTGTATTAAGATAGGTTCCCAAGTGGATCAATCTCAAAGACCAAATATGGTAACTCAAGAAGCTTAGAATTAAAAAGAAAGCCATTTTAGTAATTTGCGACAAGAACCAAGTACGGTCAAACAATTGTATTCTCTTGTGGATACTCAAAAGCGGTAGGTACATAACCTTATTATAACTTTTATTACACGTTCATAACCCGTGATTAAGTTTACGAAAAGTTTATAACTCTAATGACCTTAAGTTTTTAAAATTCATATTTAATTTAAAATGTTTTTGATATAAGTAACAACTATCAAGCTTTAAATCTATTATGATAATTATCAATAGGCTGAATGGGCCACTAACAAGTGTGTATGAATCTGGTACTTAAAAGATGATGGAAATTGATTTCCCCATTGGTTTGAAAATGAATATTGTTTCTTCAGTGACAATGACCCGTTTCGACCCATACTCATTTTAATCAAAACCTGTTTTTGTTAAAATAATCAGTTTTTTTTAATTTGTTTGAGACTTCAATATGTAATTATTAATAAACAAAATAATAAATACGATATGTATTTATTTTTATTTAAGATTTATATAACCCAAGTCACATTCTATGGAGATTATATCTGGTTGCCTCAACACTGGCAGGTCTGGTACGTTTTTCGTTTCTCAAGATCCATTATAGACTTAAGTGATTTTGTGGGTTTTTAGTCAAAATGTTAAGTAAACAGTGCCTCAAAATGATACAGATTTTTGAATGTTTTGAAACTACTTACTTCATTGAATTCAATAGCAAGTACTGGTGTAGTGGAAATAGTATAATAGTGATGTCAAGTTTACAACAAGAAAAAGTTTAATAAACTGAATTAAAAATTTATGGTAGAGAAAAGTTAAAGAGGATACTTTAGAGGTTAAAAATGTTATGTTTATACTTTTATTTGTTCTAAATTAATTTTTTCTACCCGGAAAATTTCCGGGTGATAACTAAATGGGTCATTTTTTTTAACATGTATTAGTTTGTTCCGTGTCAAAACAAATCTTAACAAATATGGGTTCATGATCACATGGTGATGGTTTGTTTTAAAAGTATTATTTCAACGATTTTAACTGTTGGGATTGAACCCTACCAGAGGAACAGATAATGTAAAGCCAAAACCAGGTCACAACAGAGGATTCACAATAAGCAGCAGTTTACACTAAGCTTTCCCCTTGAAAGTGATTTATAACAACTGATGGTCTTTATCCACTGTTCAGATACAACTACTGCTGGTCTTTCAACTGCTGATCAAAACCCTGAAGTATCCAACACTGCTGGTCCTATCTACTGATGATATAGTCAGTGGTTAGGTTAGCAGTGTTTGTGTAAGGACAGTAGATACAGGTTGTTAGGCTGTTAGACGTCGCTTTCATGGTGACGTCAGCTGAGATACCTCAGTGGTTTGGTTTGCCTATAAATATAACAGCATCCTGTACTGTTACATTTGATTGACTGAGTGGGTTCTTCTCCTCATGTCTAATCCTTTCATCTTGTGTGCAACCAACCTTGGAGCATCAGGCTGAGGGGGAGTATAGTTTGTAAGCATGTCTGTAATCTTTTGCTTTGATTTGTAATCTTTTGACTCTATGTGAAGCAATTGTTTATCAAACTGTTTTCTCCTTTGATTGTGTTTACAAAGTTTGTTTTCATTTCTGCTGCACCTAACATGTTTTCATATTCGTTGATCATTCATTTTAAACAAACAAACACTATCATGAGAGCCTTAGATCTTAACAATTGGTATCAGAGCTTGGACAGTCAATTTCGATTTAACAGTCAAATTGACATAATAGTTCGGCTCAAAATTCATTGATACTAAGGTTGGTTGCATTTAGTTGAAAAAAAAAACAGAGTATCGAGTAAATCATGTTCAAAATGGTTATTCAAAAACTCTGTAAATCAACCAAGATGTCATATGACACACAAAATTTCACACAACAAGTGAATTTATGCACAAAACACTCATGGTTTCTAGATCTGAAATAAACATCTGTTAAACTATGAGATTACTTCTTATTTTCTAAATTAATTTCAATTGTTGATGTGTAATTGGTGATGTTTTCCATAAATACTAAAGTCTGAACCTCAGATTAACAAAACATATGTTCATAAAACATTGATGTTTTGCTAACACAAAAAGAGGGAAATTATAACTTTAGTCATTTGATCTTATGTGTTGAAAACAGGTTGAGATCCTCAAAAGGGAACAAATCAACCTTGTTAATAATGCATTAAGAAAATCAGGGGTCAACATAGTCCGTATCATGTGTAGTGTGAGATTGGTTGAAAAGTTGTGGCAACATGACCAAGTCTCTCAAAACATTACTGCAAAATGATTTTGGACTAATATTCCCAAAAACTCTGAAGTGTGTTTATCTCAAAACCTCTGAAGTCGGAAGAAAAGAGTATAAACATAAAACACTGAAGAGTCAAAGAGTAGGGTAATAATGGTTATTAAGCAACTATGTGCATTCATCTATTCAGAAAAGGGTTTTTAATTCCAGTGAATGAATTACAAAGAGGATCATGTTTGCAATCAGCTGGCAAAGAAAATGGTACCAAACCGTGGTCAAAATGTGTTCAAAGTTTTCCTACCACTATTGTCAAAACCACTGACCATTTTCAAAAACTTGAGAATGATATGATTATGTATTTTATTGAAATTATACCAGATCCTTTTTGATGCTGTTCTCAGAAAGTCCTTTAACCATTTTTTTTTCAAAAGGAGTTTCTCGAAAAACCAGGATATATTGTTCATTTTTTTTAGGAATAATATATTTGGAACTTTTGCTTGTTTTTGTTTAGCAATAGTTTCAGTTCCTGTCAGGATGTAATACCTTATTTTTGTTGGTATCACTGTCCTCTTAAATGGGTCAAAAGGAAATGGTATATATATATGTCAGGGTCATGTCATACTCAATTTTGTTCCTAAATCTTTATCAAAGGTTGATTGCAAACTGTGCTTGAAATACTAGGGTACTCATGTTATAATTGAAGATTATATGAAAATGAGTTGCCTTAGCAAAAAGTTTTCATCATCTGGGGTTACTAAACCACTGTCATTCAAAATTGACATTTGGCAAAACCTTGAATGAAAATCTTCAAAATTGTTGCTGAAACACCTGTCCTTTAGTTCTGTACCATTTACCTTAACCACTGTTTTGTTCCAACGTCTGATCTCTAAACACTGTCCACTACTGAAAGTTAACCATTGATCTCTCATTTTCTTGAAAAGCACTGATGCTCAAAATCAGTGTCCTATCCACTGATATGCTATCTACTGATAGTAAAAATCATCCACTGCCCAAGATTTTTACCGTTGTAATCACCGATGCTTATACGTCAGTGGCTCTTAAAACAACTGTTCTCCATACTTCTTGCTTCATCAGTGTTTGACACGTGGTCAGTTTTTAGCCCTCAGATCGTAGTAACCGCTGCCACATCAGCAATCATTTTTCCTAAATAAAACCCTGCCCTAAACCCCCAAACAGGGTTTTACACTGTCGAATTGAATTCCAAAATTCTCTTCTCATAGCAGTTTCCAACCCTTCTTCTCAAAATCTCCAAAAAATCCTTCTTTGTTCCTCTTCGCAAAAATGACAAAATCAAAATCAAAATCACCACCACCTTCAACAGAGGCCGCTCAAACGGCTGAAGAAACCATCAAAATACCATACAAACAATCTCACAACTATTTGGGTTTACTCACAAAACCCGCAAACAACCATACCTTCGATTCCATTCTCGACACTATATTTACATCAAAGTACAAAAATTTGTTGACAGTAGATGCCCCCATATATCTGCAAACCCAGAGAGAGTTCTGGAAAAATGCTACTCTTGACAAACAAGATGATAAAGTAGTAGCCATTAACTCCTCGATACAAGGTACGGCGATTCAAATCACTCCGCAATCACTATCAGAAATCTTCAAACTCGATGATCAGAAAGGTAAAGCCTCCTTTGACAAAAACGAGTTAAAAGCTGATTTTCTGAAAAGGGGCTATGCAGAACAGGCAAAGGTAGATACCCTACAAAAGGGTTATTTTCCATCTGCACCCAAATTTTTATTTCACACACTTCTGATGTGTGCTTCGAATAAAACAACCTCTTTTAACGAAATACCATTGAAAATTCAATGCCTGGGTTACGCTATTTTGAATAATAAGGACTACAACTACTCCCAGGAGATTTTCAATGACATGGTGAAAAACGTTGAAAGTAAAGCATTTTTGTTGTTTCCAAGATTTTTGAGTTATTATTTTCTACAAAAATTTGATAAGAAAAATGAAGAATTGCTTAAACAAGGTGTCTATTTTCAAATAAAAAGCTTAACAAAAGAAACATTTTCAAGGATGATGGCACCTATAAAAACAAAAGCAGAGGTGCCTGAGCAGAATTTAGCAGTTACAACTGCTCCTCAGACATCTACTGCTGAGCCCACTGCTCCAGGTGATCAAAGCAGCACAACCACTGCCTTGAAACCCACACCTGACATCACCAAAAAGACCAAAAGAAAAACATCAAGAAAACCCACCAAACCCAAAACAAAGGCAACTCTGGAAGATGAGATCCCAGAGGAAATGCCTGTGACAACACAAAAGTCACCACAAACCACTGCTGCTACTTCCTCACAGCAGTTGGAAGAAAGATCTCAACCCATGCCTAAAACTCCTCCTGCATCCTCACAAAAGGATCAGGTTGTAAGCACATGGACACCACAATATGTAGCTCTGAATCCACTCGGATCCATCTTCCTCAGTCCTGATCCCAAGGACATGTCTCTTTCAACTCCCATACCCTCACCAATCATATTACCACAAACCATGCTACCTTTGTTGCATGCAGCTGATATAGCTCAGACACAAACTAGTTCCTCTCTACCACCTATCACTGAGAGTATACATCCACAAGTGACTGGGTCTGATGCTACTACTCCTGCTATCCCAGCAACAATTGAGGAGGTTACACCCCCTGAGTTACAAGTAACTCTCGGTGGTAGTTCAAGTGGAGCAGCAACTACAACTGGTGTACCAACAGGTCTCCAGTTGGCCAGTTGTTTCATAAATCAGACTCCCTTGAAGGCAATTTCTTCCATGGCAGCTTCGATAACCACCAGTGAGTTGGATCTAACCACTGGTACCATCAAAGGTTTATCAAGTGCTGAAGAAAGAAGTCCCCAGTACCAAGAACAAGGGGCATCAATGGGTGACTTTTGGGACTCATTTCCTAAGTCAAACATTGATATAACCACTACTGGTGGGGATTTAGATGATCCCAGTAAAATGGGTGATGATTCAAGATATCAGGAATTGACGGGCAGAGTGGAAAAACTTGAAGAATCAGTTTCTGAAATAAAAGAGATGGTGCAAGAGATTTTAAAAGTTCAGAAAGCACAATCCAATGTTGTTCCTGCTCAAGCACCTGCTCCACAACAAGCACCTGCTACAAATGAGCTTTGGAATATTTTCCAACCCATGCTTGAAAAACAGCAACAAATGGCTGCTCAAAAGCATGCTATTCAAGTACAAATGTTGTCCAACATGATGGAATCAAGGTTCAAGGACACTCAAGCATATATTAAGGCTATTAAGGCCAGTATCCAAACTGCCACTGGCAAGGCTCCCTCAACTTTACTATTCTTTGATGATCCTCTTGCAGATAATGCCAAAAAGGGGGAGATAATGAAGCAAATGAAGAAAAAGGGAATAGAACATGGCCTTCATATTGAACCTGAAAAAGAAAAAGAAAAAGAAAAACAGGTCTCAAAACCTGTTAGTCAAACAGCTGATACACCAGTAGTTTCAAAAACTGTTGTCAGTAGCCAAACAACTGCCATGTCATCAACACACACATTTCCAACACACACCACCACAACTACTGCTCTACCACCATCATTTACAATCACACCATCATCACTGCCTCCTGCCATAAAGCAGAAGACAGCAGATGTTACAACATCTGCTGTAATGACAACAGTGATTGAAACACCAGTTGTTTCAACCACTGTCAGTCAATCACTGTCACAAACCACTGCTATCCAATCTACCACCACTGATCCACCCAAAACATCATCTGCTCCTTCTTCATTAAAAAGGAGAAGGAATCTCATATCAGATGATGATTCAACACCACCATCACCACCATAAAAAACTACTTCATCACTTCCATCCCCTGCTCAAAAGCAGAAGACAACTGCTGACATATCAGCAGTTGTAATGACAGCAGATGTTGAGACACCAGTTGTCTCAACAGCTGTTAGTCACTCATCCACCACTGCTCTCACCTCTCCTACTTCACAGCCAAAGCTCTTCAACAGAAAAAGGAAGCCAATACCTGCCGATGAGGGTATACATGATTCTAATGCTGCACAATATCCACTGGAACTTGAAGCCATCAAAAATGAGATGAGGCAATTCTATACAGAAGAAGATCCTTCAAAAAGGAGATTCTCCTCACTCATAGGCTACATGCCACCAGATGATATGGATGATTACCTCAAAATCAAGGCAAGGCAAGCAAGACTAAGAGCTAAAGTTGAGAGTGAAAAAGAACGGTTAAGCGAAGATGGAATTGCTAAAAGACTGGAGTTCTACTTAACAAAAGTAAAGCAGATAGAAGAATTTGCACAACACCTAAACAAAGAAAAGGCTGATCAAAAGAAAGAGTTAAGAAAACAATATCTAGCCTACATCATGAAAGAGAAATTCTATCCTGCTGAAGAACAACAGTTCAAAGAATGGCCAGTAGTAGCTCTTAAGCGTGAGGCAGAAAGGATTGAGAAGATTAAGAAGGATCCTACGAAGAAGAGGAATGCTCCTAACTGGAGAAAATATGAAAAGCTCATTGCTGACTTAACCGCTGAATATAAGAGAAAGAAAAAGGAGCTGGTGGATGCGAAAATGGATACTGCTGAAGCCATATCAAAATGGTCAAAACAGCAGACCGATGAAGCCTATGAAAGGCTAAAGAAAAGAAAGATAACTGTTTCAAGCACCTCAAAGAAGCGAGAACACATGATGAAGCTTGAACAGAAAATTGAAAACCTCATAACAATGTTAAAATCAGCAGACAGTTCTACTCTTGTGTCAAACGAAGTTGAAGGAGAACAGCTGACTGAAGAAGAGGTAGTAGAAAAAGAAGCAGAGTATCTCAAGGGTGCCATCTTAAAAATGGGTCTGAATGAAGATAGCTCATCAAAGCTTCAAAACCTTTTTAAGAAGGTATTAAACAAACCTACGTCTCCAAACACTGCAAAAGACAAGACAGAAGTTGAAAGACAAGAGCTTATTGAGCAAGAAACTGCAGAAGACATAGCTGCAGCAGACAAAGTCATTGAAGAAGCTTTCAAAAGAATGTCTGAAAGTCTGCAGATGTTTTCAAGGCCATTATCCCTCAACTCATCAGCAAATAAGTCTCTCCCAAGAAACCCACTTGGCTTAAAAATACTAAAGTGGATGTCTGATCAAAAGACTCACGTATTGACCCTGGTCAGAGCCAATGGCGATGTGAAGTACATATCAAGGAAAGAAGCACTAGGCCTTAGTGTTCAAGATTTGCAGGATCTCCTTGAACTTTCACTGTGTAGGGATGAGGATGACCAAAGTGCAAAGGAATTTGAAGCTGAATTCAAAGAACAAGCTAAGGCACTCTTGATGAGTAATAAAGGTCCTGAATAATGAAAGGTTTTGGCATTATCTGTTCCAGGGGGAGATTGTTGGGATTGAACCCTACCAGAGGAACAGATAATGTAAAGCCAAAACTAGGTCACAACAGAGGATTCACAATAAGCAGCAGTTTACACTAAGCTTTCCCCTTGAAAGTGATTTATAACAACTGATGGTCTTTATCCACTGTTCAGATACAACTACTGCTGGTCTTTCAACTACTGATCAAAACCCTGAAGTATCCAACACTGCTGGTCATATCTACTGATGATAAAGCACTGCCCAGTCAAGGACTGATCAACCTTGAGTAAAGCACTGACATAAAGGAAGAGCAGTTGTTTAGTGAATTGTTTATTTTATGTATAGTCAGTGGTTAGGTTAGCAGTGTTTGTGTAAGGACAGTAGATACAGGTTGTTAGGCTGTTAGACGTCGCTTTCATGGTGACGTCAGCTGAGATACCTCAGTGGTTTGGTTTGCCTATAAATGTAACAGCATCCTGTACTGTTACATTTAATTGACTGAGTGGGTTCTTCTCCTCATGTCTAATCCTTTCATCTTGTGTGCAACCAACCTTGGGGCATCAGGCTGAGGGGGAGTATAGTTTGTAAGCATGTCTGTAATCTTTTGCTTCGATTTGTAATCTTTTGACTCTATGTGAAGCAATTATTTATCAAACTATTTTCTCCTTTGATTGTGTTTACAAAGTTTGTTTTCATTTCCGCTGCACCTAACATGTTTTCATATTCGTTGATCATTCATTTTAAACAAACAAATACTATCATGAGAGCCTCAGATCTTAACATTAACTTATATATTTGTGTGTTGGTCCACCCGCGAAACTCGCGGGATCTTAGACTAGTTGTATACAATGAATGTATATCAAATGAACGGCCCAATTTGAAAGAAACCTTCAATCTCCCACCTTATTATGCTTCTTGTGTTCAATGTATCACTTTATGGACATTAAAAATATTTTCTATATAAATACAAGATCAAGATAGGTTAACACAAACAAATCATACACACAACATGGCTTCCCATCTTAAAGGTGTGAAAAAAACAACAATGACAGACGAGATTCGAAGAGCATTATGCAAGCACAACAAGGATAATCCAAGTCTCACTCAAAAGCAATTGCAAGAATGGGTTCATAGTAACTATGGTTTGCAGGTGAGTCAAGCGACAATATCGAATACAGTTAAGCGGTCTTTAGAGTATCTCTCACTTGCTCCCGAAAGAGGCGATGTTAAGCGACACAAACCGGCAAAATTTCCTGACCTAGAAAAATCTCTCTACGAATGGATTCTTCGATATCAAGAACATGTGAATATGACAGGTGAACTAATCATCGAGAAGGCGAAAAAGTTCATGAAAGATATGTATCCAGTGGATACTCCAGACTTTACCTTTTCTATTGGTTGGCTTGGAAAGTTCAAAGCAAGATATGGAATTAAAAAATTCCGGCATTTTGGAGAGAGTGGATCTGTTGAAATGGAGGGCATGGAGGACAAATTAAAATCCATAAGAGACAAAGTTGATCAGTTTGAAATGAAAGACATCTTTAATATGGATGAAACAATTTTGTTTTTTTATTATTTTATTTTATATTTTGTACTTTAGTGATGTAATTATTTACATGTTTTGATCTTAAACAGGTTTGTTTTTTAGACTTCAACCAGATCATTCCCTTGCAACAATGCAGCTTGAAGAGAAAAAACAAGACAAGGAAAGACTAACTGTTGCTATTTGCTACGGTTCGGAAAAACTTCCTTTATGGATTATTGGGAAATATGCAAAACCAAGGTGCTTCAAGAATGTAAACTTGAACAGTCTGAACTGTGAGTACCGTGCTAACAAACGAGGTTGGATGACTGGTGTGTTATTTGAAGAATATGTTCGCCAACTTGATAAAAAAATGGTTGGAAGAAAAATTCTCTTGATTGTGGATAATTGCCCTACTCATCCAAAAATTATTGAAGGATTATGAAATGTTGAATTATTTTTTTTGCCACCAAACACAACTTCAAAATTCAACATTGTGACGCAGGGATCATACGAGCTTTTAAGATGCATTATCGTCGTCGATTTTATAGAAATCTTTTGGAGGGTTATGAATTAGGGGTTCCAAATCCAGCAAAAATAAATGTATTAGATGCAATGAATCTTGCAATTTCAGCATGGACTATGGATGTTCGTGCAAATACAATTGCGAACTGCTTTCGTCATTGTAAACTTCGATCAACAGATAACATGACTTTTGAGAACTCAGATGAAGGTGGTGAAAGCACTCAAGAACTCCAGAATTTGATCAAAGAGTTGGGTTATCGCAATGCAATGGATGTCGAAGATGTTCTGACTCACCCAGAAGAAAATGTAGTTGCACAGTTGTTGACTGATGAAGAAATTATTGAAAGCGTTATTGGAATTAATAAAGATGATATCGATGAAGAAGATGATGAAAGTTCTACAACGGAGCCCCCTTCGCGAAACGAAGCTATTAAAGCGGCAATCACATTGAACAATTTCTTGTTGAGCTATGAGAAAACAACACCAGAAGTTCTTACCATGCTAAGGAAAATTAGAGACGAGATTTAAGGGGAAATTGATTTCAACAAAAAACAAAAGACAATTGAGTCATTTTTCAAGAAACCTTCATAAATCATTCATGTAATATGCTATATATAAGGAATTATTAATTTATATTTTATATGGGGTCTAAAGAAATTATCAAAAATGTATTATCTTATAATTTTAGCGAATTATTAATTTAGCACCCTATCCCCGAGTCGGGACCGGCAAAAAATATTATCTTAGAGAGTTTATTAAATAATCGAGTATTAATTTATCGAGTTTCTACTGTATTTAATTAGATAAGAACACGGGCTTTATAGATTCTTCTTTCATTTTCTCATGAATTGAGCTTTAGGGGCTGTTTGGCAACATCTATAAAAGCATATTTAATTAGATAAGAACACGGGCTTTATAGATTCTTCTTTCATTTTCTCATGAATTGAGCTTTAGGGGCTGTTTGGCAACATCTGAATGATTAAGTGCTGAACCAGTAAGAGGTCTGAACCATTACGTGCTGAACCAGTAAGAGGTCTGAACCATTAAGAGTCTGTATAACGCTTAACCCTTCAAAGGCAAATGTCTGACCAATTCAGATTAGAGGTCTTAATCATTCAGACTCTGTATAAATCTTAACCATTCAGAGGCAAATGTCTAAACCATTCAGACATCTGCTTATGAAACAAACAGTCTGAACCATTAAGTGCTGAACCAGTAAGAGGTTTGAACCATTAAAAGCCTCATTAAGAGGTAAACAATAAGCCCCTTAGTCCATATTAAAAGTCAACAAGACAACATCTTAATCAATGTTGTGTTCGGCCCAGCATCTTACCACAAGCATATGTAAGCCCAATTTTCCATTTTTAAATTAAGCCTCTTTTACTTAATTGTGAGGCCCACGAAACTTCTAGATTACAACATTTTAGAGAGACGGGGTGATCAATAGATAACAGGAAATAATATGGGTTGATAGTTAATATAATGGATTAATTTCTCATAAGTTTTAGCAGTTTTCATCTCAGTCCTTTTGTTTATCCGTTTGCAATGTTATTATTCTGAACATTGAGTTGATCTATTAAAAGAAGATCCTTTATTGAGTGAGGGATTACTTGGGTTTTATAGGCAAAAGGACATTCTAGGGCAGATATTCACTAGGCGTAGAATGGGGTTTAGAGGGACAAAGGATGTGCAGTTTTAGAAACAAATAGGTGAAAGATTATACGACCCGCATTTGATACTTAGATAACTTGATAGTTTTAGACATTTTTATTTTGGGGTGTACTTATACAACTAACACGACCAGGATGGGACATATGTATGACCCAATTTTGGCTTTTAAATATGTCTGGATATTGTATTAGTATGTTTACATTAATTAGCCTGGCTTCTATAGAAAAACTTCACACTAAAGGAAGGCTTGCTAAGCAGCTATGTGGGTACCGACCACACACATGGCAAACAAAGCCAATCAGGGAAATACTAGTTTCTTTTATCTCTTCTTATGTCCTGTTTTATGATTAAATTGTCTAAGTGTGAGGAAAATACTAAAAATACATTGATGACGATGTATAATTTTAAGTCCGGAGGGTGTGGGGGCGCCACCCCCGCCAGCTGGACATCTATAGCGCCCCCAGACGCTATCGAACCACACCGCAGGCGCCATAGCGGGGCGTCATTGAATGCTCGCCAAGATGATAACGAGCAGAAAATGAGTGGACCGAGGCAAGCATTTAACATTTGACCGTTGAAACGGTTATATTTTAAAAAAAAAGTTTACTTTCCTTTTTTTTTTACAAATTAACATTATAAATACCCACAATCCTTTCACTTTTTCATCTCATTCCTCTCACTTTCTCCCTCACTTTTTATACCATTCCCTTCATTTTTTAAAAAAAATTTCAACCATGTTTCCCAACAACCCATGGGACCCGACCCATCCGTTTTGGCAAAATATGCAAAACAACGAGCAAGAGGACCACTATCGCCGAGACCCGCGTACGGGTGAGCTTGGATATTATCCAATGCCACCAACCACCCCTACTTCTCCTCATCCCACCACTCAACCGATGCCCTCATATTTCGGGTATTATTCTCAACCCCCATTTTTTCCCTCAAAACATACCCGAAACCCAAGACACAACCGAAACCGTTCCCGAAACACAAGTCGAATCCTCTTCTAAAAAAAAGAAGTCATAAAAAGTGGCATCTTGTGCCATCGTTCGACCCAACCCGCCCTAGATACAAACGGTCCAAATGCTCGTACAGTAATTAATCTAAACGATGATGCTGACGAGTTTGAAGAACCAGAAGAGCTGTCTCGTCCAACTGGTAGGGATAAAAGTAAGGACAAGGCACGTGGAAAGTCTACTACATCAGATGGCCCGTCAAAGATGAGCGAGTTCGAGGCATGTCTCAACAAAATAATCTCCTTTAGGGAAAATGACCAACAAATGAGAATGGAGAAACAAATCCAAAGAGACATGGACTTTCTCGCAAAGGATGTGTCACATCTACCAGAGGACGACCGAGTCATTTTGGAGGCTCGTAAGACACAAATTCGGGCCAAATATATGTAGTTTTTTTTTCTAGTATGTTGTGTTTTTTTAGCATGTTGTCTTTTTTTTTTCTAGTATCTTGTGTTTTTTTAATGAAATTATGTATTTTCTAGTTATTAAAAATGCCATTTATTAAAAAAACAAATATTTAAATAAATAAATAATTAGGTAATCATGACGTGGACTCCATCCACACCCTGCAAATTAAAGAGGGGCATGATAAAACCCCCATACTGACATGGCGCTGACGTGGATCCTAGTTAGCCTGATAAAGCCCCAAGGAGACTCCAACCACACCCTCTAGCCTAAGTGTGGGGTAAAGACACATCATGGCCATAATTAATACTAGTTGTAACACCCGTGTGAACATACGGGTATGTTTAATAACGATTGAAATCAAATACAAAAAAACATATTATAATATATCATTTAAATTATTTGCATTTAGTTACATATCTTTATAAAACAATGTTAAAGACAGTTTGTTTTAGTGTACATGTTTGATATAGAAATAAGCTAAGTAATTGATAATATGTTGTCTAAAATGAAAGCATGACCTGATTTTATGTTAAAGACAGTTTGTTTTAGTGAACATGCGCAAAGTTTTTGTCTATATCTATAGGTAAAATATGATGTGAAATTATTTAATGAATTCACATTCGCATTATACTTATGAATTGACAACAACATCGGGCATAAGTCATAAGTGAAGCTACAAAACATTCAGAAACAAAGGTCCTCTGTCTCTGTTTCAACCCAATAATTGACCTTGAAACCATATCTGTAAGCGGCGCTGAATTTCTTGGTCTCAATACCCAACCTACCTGAAATTGACAACTACTATCCCGTAAGTTTCAACACCGCATTGAAAAATCATATATAACAACCTAAATTTTGAGATGTATTAAGGAAAACCGTTACCTGAGATGTAAACGGAAAGAATGTGATGGCTCAATAATGGTTGCTGTCATTAGGTGCATTGAGACCTAACGAAAAGAATTTGATGGCTTAAGTATAATTATAAGCTTATTAACGAATGAGACTATATTAATTTAAAATTTAACCTTATGGTAACCAAAAGGCAATCTTTGTATAGTCTGAAACATAAGTCATCCTTGAACATGGGTCATCGACCAAATCAAATACTAAAAAACAGATTATATCCCTGCATGAAAAATAAAATGGATAAATTTAGGGAAAATGGGTTTGAAAGATGATAACCCAACAGTAGAGGATCTCATTCTACAGCTTCGATAAATGTAAGGGTGTTCTCAAATAATGGTTCCTAGATGTTTGAAAACCAACAAAGATCGACAAATGTCAACAGTATTGATATTCTTTGGACATTTATCGGTCTTCAAACATTTAGGAAGCATTATTTGAAAACACCCCTGAATTTATCGAGGCTGTAGAATGAGATCCTCTACTGTTGGGTTATCATCTTTCAACCACATTTTCCCTAAATTTATCAATTCTGTTTTTCATACCTCCCAAAGCCACCTATTCGCCTGCAAACAGATCGAGAAAGCTTGAAGTATAACCTGTAATTAATTATATGGCACCGGATTTTCACTGATTCAAGAATCTCAAGATCAGCTGACAACAAAGAACCAATTAACAAACATCTTAATACCAATCCATAATTCAGATTATTAACTTCTGAATGCACTAACCGGTTTTTCCTGAAGAATTGTTGTCCAGTATGTGTGATGTGGTGTTAGTTGTACTATTATTACGCTTCTTCGCTGTATTAACACATTAAAATCTTAAAACATAAAAGCAAACAAAATGTTCCCCAAAAAAATAACAAAACACAAGTAGTTAGTTATATGCTACCAAACTTGAAGTGTTGTACTGCAGCCTCCACATGTGTACACCGGTTTGCTGATTATCAAACTAACCGTCATCATAATCAGCAAATTGCTATTATCATCAAAACACGTTTAAGTGAAAAGTAAACTGAATGAAAAACAAACAAACATCATTGAATCTATAAACATCATCCAGACTTGCCCGTGTGTTGAATTAACCGGTGATTGTTTATGTAAGCTGCTGCTGTTGGCTTCATGATCATCGTTTTCGACATGCCCGATGGTTCTGGTGGTGAGTTCTATAGTTGATTCTCCTGTATCAGCCAACCAAAATAATTAAAAAACAAATCAAACACTACAACAAAACAAAAATCATCACCACAAACAAAACCAATCAAAAAAGATGAAATATTTATCAAACTACAAATTCTTGAAATTACCAATCACGACTAAGAACAAACAGACCAAGAACATCTTCAGGGATGGTAAAAGTACCTTATCTTTCTGATTGAACAACACATCGTCAGCGAAGGTCATTCATAGTGAACTTGCAAAACATTTGCATTGTCAGAATGCCAGGCTCAGATTGTGAATAAAGATGACAACACCATAGCTGCAAGAGAGGTTGCATGAACAACTGCCATCCTACAACCTTGTCATACCCTAGAATTCTTGGAAAACACCATAGTTTTAGTCTCAGGTGAGAAGCATCTCAACAACATCATTGACTGAATATCGCTTACAATCTAAAAAACGTGGTCTTAGGTGACATCGATCTCATAATCATGCACCAAACATGGATTACAACCAACGCTACCTAGCACAGCCGCGAACGGCAGCCGGCAACGATGGTTTATATGTTGCCACAACACGCCAGATCTCACAATCGTAACCTCAAATGACAAAATCATCTTCATCGTTCTGAGTAGAGACGTTCAAGTTGTTTTGTGCATTAAATGAACCTGTGAGAAGTAATCATATATCCATCTCTTTCTTTCTTCTTGACACTTTAATCTACAAAATCATCATAGCCTCCTGTTGAAAGGACACTTTAATCTACAAAATCATTATATACAATATTATTTAGATTAAATCGGATTTATGACATCAGCATTGACAATGTGGCATATCTCAGAGGTTGACACATAAGCAAAGTGAGGTCATCTGTGAGATATGCCACTTTGCTTACGTGTCAACCTTTTCGATATGCCACACTGTCCATGCTGATGTCATAAATCCAATTTAATCTAAATAATATTGTATATAATAACAGTACCTCGGTAGCAACATCACATGCAGTGGATCTAATTCACCAAGATCTGTTGGTAAAACCACCATAGCCACACGACCACATGTAAAACAAAACACAGGAATTAGGTCCAAACGTCAATTTATATGACCGATCTACAAACGAAAAATTGGAAAACTTACCGGCGTCCTCACATACAGCTAAATAGGCATCTCAGACCAACCAAACTCCATTTTCTTGTATAGATGTGACAACAATTATACATGATCCCTTTTCAAAACCTTAATCACCAACACAACGCCGGCGAAGGTCATTCATGGTGAAGTTGCAAAACATTTGTATTGTCAAAATGCCAGGCTCAGATTGTGCATAAAGATGATAACACCATGGTTGCAAGAGAGGTTGCATGAACAACTGCCATCCTACAACCTTGCCATACCATAATGCTATCTTCATTCAATTTTTACTCAGATCTACAAAATCATCATAGCCTCATGTTAAAAGGACAGGAAAAATGCACTTTGCATTCATTTTTATTCATCATCACAGTCAACAATTAATGATTTACTAAAGTAATACAAATGATTTGAAAATGTCAGACCTTGCGTATATTCGGGCCGACGTTTGTTTCATCATAGTTTTAGTGTCAGGTGAGAAGCATCTCATCAACATCATTGACTGAATATCCCTTAGGTGACATCGATCTCATCATCATCAACCAAATATCGATTACACCCAACGCTACCTAGAACAGCCGCGAACAGCAGCCGGCAACGATTAGGGCATGTTGCAACAACACGCCAGATCTCGTCATCATAGCCTCAGATGACAAAATCATCTTCATCGGCCTGAGTGACAAAAGATGGTGATTCACCGATGGATTTCTTTATGGATGACATGGTTCGTGTGGAAGATGAGGAAAATAAACCCTGAAATCGCCTGTGAGTTTGAAATGAGAAGAAAGAGAAAGATGGAGATTAAAGTGTAAAGAAGAAAGAGAGAGTAGAGATATGATTACTTCTCACAGGTGCATTAAATGCACAGTTCAACACCCCATGCATTTTCAAAAGTTCCCTCCTAAAATAACCAATTTTATCATAATAAAAATAATAAAAATCTGATTATTATATACAATCTATACTATCTATTAAAGGGGATTAGACGTTGACCTCATTTTAACTTCCATTTATAAAACCCTAAATAACCATTCATAAATTAAAAATAAAATAAATGAAAAAGTATAAAAACTTATAAACAAATGAGTGAAAATAAGAACTCACCAAGGAAAAAAGATACATAATATTTTCCTGATTGCAATGGCAGGTAGGTACATTTCCTATAATAATAAACACAAATAAATGCTCAAAAAAAAGTTTTCAAAAATTTTGAAGATGAACAGTTTCAAACGTATGAAGCAAACAACAATATCTTAAATTGTAAAAGTAAAATCTTAGAAATACGAACATAACCTGAGATTCAGTAAGAAGAGTTCGAATTGCAGAAAACAACATTTCTTCCCATAATTGGAAACACTTCTTTACATGTGCATTGGGCTGTCATGAACAAAATTAAAAATTATAATTTAAGATTTCATATGTACAAATAAACATGTTAATGTAATACCAAGCATATCACTGGTTGTGTGATTTGACATTGCAATGCAACTGTTGTAATAATCTTACTGAAGTAGACAGGAAGTCACCCCATACCCATAACTCTTTTTAACTTTTAAGCACTATTTCAAAGAATTATATAATCCAACAATAGGCAACATGAATAACCTATATATAACGAATGCCAAGGATTATGACAATCTATCCAAATTTCTCATACTTACAAAACCACAACCATACTTTTCAGCCAAAACAATAGAAACTCATTAAATAAAAAAACTAATACCAACAAAACCACAAGCAGACCATTCTACCAAAACTATGGAAACTCGTTAAATAGAAAACCTAACCGTTTATAAAGAACTACAGTCGGACGCATCACCATTGCTTGCCAAAGATCGACATCTACCATCGAAACCTGTCACCAACTTCATCTCCATCGCCAACTCGTGGCTGTTACCCTGAATCGGTTGTCGAATTTGCCCCAAGTCACCGTTAGAAAAAAACTAAATTTAGGTTAATGATCATTTTTAGAACGATTGAGAATCCATTTAGGTTAATGATCATAAACACAAAACCTAATTAAACAAACCTACACATCCATTACAAAATCTGGTAATAAACATACCTGAACTTCAACAGCTTGACGCTTAACATCTGCACCTGATACATAAACAAATCAATCAAATTTAATCATCAACAATTTTCACCAGCAATTTTAAAACAGAGATCTTGTACCTGATAGAGGCCAGTTGACTGCAGAGCTCTTTGAAAACACTGCATGTAATCAAAATCCCCAAATTAGAACTCTAATTTCTAAAATTAAGCAAATTACTACAAAAAGGTAATTAATTTATATAAAAGTGGACACTTCTAATTAGGTAAAACATTAAATTATTCAAATTGTACCGCAAATAGCAATCGAGTCGTCGCTCAATTACTTTGTAGTCATCGGAAATCACCATAATAGAAAAAAACTAAATTTATATTATGTAGTAAACAATTTGAAAATTACCTTGAACATTTTTATTGGTCGGCCAAATACGAAACATATATCTGTCGAGATCTCGACAACGGTACAGAGCGTCTGGTGTATCTTCAATTTTTAGAACGATTTAGAATCCATTTAGGTTAATGATCATAAACACAAAACCTAATTAAACAAACCTATACATCCATTACAAAATCTGGTAATAAACATACCTGAACTTCAACAGCTTGACGGTTAACATCTGCACCTGATACATAAACAAATCAATCAGATTTAATCATCAACAATTTTCATCAACAATTTTAAAATAGAGATCGTGTACCTGATAGAAGACAGTTGACTGCAGAACTCTTTGAAAACACTACATGTAATCAAAATCCCCAAATTAGAACCTAATTTCTAAAATTAAGCAAATTACTACAAATAAAGCTTTTAAATAAAGCAAACTTCAAAGTAAGATAAAACACCACATGCAATAAATAAATTTCAACCAAAATCAACCAAATCACAACAAAATTACAGAATCCTGAGTTCAAACCGTTACATAATTCACTTAATCAGTTCTAATTATGTAAAAAACTAAACAAATTCGAACCAAATCAGTTCCAATCAGGTCAAAAACTGAATAAATTCGAACAAAATCAGTTCTAATCATGTCAAAAAACTGAACAAATTCGAACAAAATTGAACAAAATCGCACCTGATTCCTTACAAACTTCAACAGCTTCTTCTTTCACCACCACCACCGAATCTTTCGAATTCAAACCCATGAAATCTCGTTCCATAGTTCCACTACAAGATTCCAATCCCAATTTCATCAAACTTTTACCCGATCAAAAACGCCCAAAATCTCAAAAAACTCAAAACCCTAAATATATCTAAAAAATGATGAAAAAACTTAGAATTACCGTGAAGATTTTCAACTCAAAATTGCAGCAAACGAAAGAAATGCTTCAGACTTGCAAAAATCTAGAGAGAGAAAGTAGAGATAGAGAGTAGAGAGAGAAGCAGAAACAGATCAATGGTCAAAATCGTAGTTTGGTTGGCCTCCATCACTGGTCTGAACCCTAGATCGAGAGAAAGATGTAAGAGCAGAAATTGTGGTGATATAGGGTTGAATCTACATCAGCGAATGGATTGATGTTCTTCATCAGTTATTTAACGATGAACACAGAGAAATCGCCAAGATCATTTGAGAGAGAGGTTGGCGAATGGATTGGTTCCTGGGGATTTGAGAGAGAGAGGTGTTTGAAATTTGAAAAGGGGCTTTCAAATTTGAAATGCTTTAAATTGTCCCACCTAAAAATACCACTAATAAAATTAAAAATCAGATTTATAGATTATTTATATTATTTATATATCCGAATTATGACATCAGCATGAACTATGTGGCTTATCTGAGAGTTTGACACGTAAGCAAAATGAGGTCATCATCTAATCTCCCTTAATAGATAGTTAATCCTTCATCGAGCACATCATAACTACTAAATTGGTAAATCACCCAAAAATTTTCAAAATCTTTAAGTTTACTTAAAAAATAATTAGAAAGTGAAAAATGAGGAAACATGGCAAGGAGAAAAACTAATATTATGCATAAATAAATACTTTATGCCTATCCATTTACATGCGAGTAATATTGAGCCTAATCAAGAAGATCATTTTTTTCATAATTAATTGAATGCTAATCCATGTGAAATGGAGAGTTTCGTTCACCCACGTCACTTCATAATTAGAATTTGTATGTCTTATATACATGTTGAGAGTAAGAAACTAGTAATTTGCATAAAAACAATTAAGGCAATTAGAATTTTCTCCTCCCACCCCCACACGGGTGTACCTATTTAGACACCATTTTGTCTATTTACACACTAAAAAAATGTGTTTTTTGTTTTATATGCACATCCTGCAGTGTCGAGCTGTGGTCAAAAGGCGCGGTTTTGGTTCGGTCAACCAGACAAACACTGACGGGTGTCTGACGGGTCTGTTGACTGGACCAAAACGCAGAGCTTTGGCCGCGTTAACTAGACAAAAGACTGACACCCGGTCATTTTTTTGTCTGGTTGACAGGACCAAAACGCGACCAAAGCTCGGCGTTTTGGTCCGGTCAACAGACCCGTCAGACACCCATCAATCTTTGTCTGGTTGACCGGACCAAAAGTCACGGTTTAACCACAGCTCGACACTACAGAGTATGCATATAAAACAAAAAACACCTTTTAGGTGTAGTTTGTGCCCACACAAAACATCTCCTTTAGAAAATCCATTTAGTTATAGCCTTTCATTTCTATTGGTTAAACCACTTGAAAAATCCTAAACCAATGAAGCGAGGACATATCATATCACGGAAAATGCTAAGGAAGAAAAAGAAATTATCCTACATATACATTTATAAGTTGAGGGAAAAGTGCCAGACAGCTTGTGTGGCACTTCCCTATTAAACCAACTCATTTTTAATTTAATTTTATTTCAAGCTTTAAATTACGGTTTCGTCCTTTGTTTAAAATTACGTTTTTGCCCCTAATTCAAAATAAAATTATATTTTTGCCCTGTCTCAAAATTTACGCTTTTGCCCTAAGTTCAAAAACCCATTTCTAATTCTACTCCCAGTCTAAAATTACGCTTTTGCCCCCTGCAAAATAAAAATATGCTTGTGCGCCTAGCTAAAAATTACGTTTTTGCCCACAGTTCAAAATAAAATTATGTTTTTCCCCATAGCAAATTATTATTTTGCCCTCAGTTTAAAATTATGATTTCGTCATCAGTTCAAAATATTTTTACGATTTTGGCCTCTGTTCAAAGTTATGATTTTGCTCCCATTTCAAAAATTACGATTTCTCCTCCAGTTAAAAATTATGATCTTGCCATCGTTTTACTTTTTTTTTTTTGCAAAACTATAGTACTGTTTTATTTTGTTTGGTTGACTCAGTGTAACTTTTATTATGTCAAGCAGTTGTCTAACACTCGCTCATTGGTCCTGACAAATTAGTATTTTACCCCCAGCTCAAAATTACAGACATGTTATTGTTTTAATTTTTTTAGCAAAACTATGGTAGTGTTTTCGTTTAATTGGTTGTCTCGATGTATTTTTTTAGAACGTGCTATAAGTAGTATGTACAAGTAACCTAAATACATGCATAAATGTTATGAAACTAAGCAATATTTGATTTAACGCCCTGCAACGCGGGCATGCATAGGTGTAATTTTTATTCGTTCAGGCATGCCTGGTACATGCTCATTTGTCCTGAAAATTACAATTTTTCTTCCGGATTAAAATTATAGTCTTTCTATCATTTTAGTTTTTTTTAGTAAAAGTATGATAGTGTTTTTGTTTTAATTGGTTGACTCGATGTAATTTTTTTGAGATCGTGTTATGAGTAGTATGTACAAGTAACCGAAACACAGACATACATGTTATGAGAGAGAAATATTCGGCTTATTGCCCCGCAACGCGGGCGGGGCAAAAACTAGTTATCAATAAAGGTAAGTAATTTATGATTTTGTAGGAAATATATATATTGGATTAAAAATCTTAATGATGGAATACGTGCAACCTGGAAGGATGAGTGCCTGTACTCTGGTTTTTTGTTTAAGGAAAGAGTGTTAATCCATAAACGGACACGTCACACTTTCCCGGGAATTCTCAGAGTAACTGCTCACTTATAGGCTAAAGCATGTCTTCACTGAACATCATTTGGGTCTGATTTCCTCTATATTAGCAAAATGGTCCAATAAATAATCCCTTCTACCAAGATTAGTACTTTTAGGCAAACAGTCCGAACGATTCCTAGAACAGAAACCAAATAAAGTTGGTCTTTTACCTGAGAGACCTAAAAGAACTAGAATTATGCCTTCTTTAACTTTTATTTACCGTTTTTCTCACTTTTTTTCTCAAAAGCTCGAAACGCATCCTTTTAATTTCCATTTGCTTTCTTGTATTCACTTTGCAAAGCCTGAATTGCCACCCAAACTTAGAGAATTGATTTTCCTCAAAACCATCTATGTGAGGAAATAGCGGCACCAATAAAAACAAATGATACCTAATTGTAGGTTGTCAAAAAGCGCTACCAAAAGATACGAAAAAATGTGTCTAAGTGTGGAAATTGGTCACATGAAGGAAAATGTAATAAGAACCAAACCTACTCCCAATTGTAGTATACACGTCTAATTCAAGTAGGTGCTATTAGGTTCCAAGCTGAACAAACCGCAATAAAAGGAAGCAATGTGTACTACGCCATGACGGAAGAGTTATGAATGTCAAAAGAAAAGTTTGGAAAGCATTCAACCGAATGTCGTTGGAAGAATCAAGTAGCCGAGACTACTACTAGATTTCAAGAAGTTCGCAATACCTTGCCCAATAATTTACTTTAGTTTTCTCAACAAAAAAAATGACTCTCCCTTCTCTTTAACCTTTATAAAAAGTCCTTTTGATTCATGAATTTTACTTAGTTACTAGGTGGAAATTTGATTTGCATAGAAACCTATGATTAATGAGTATGTAGGGTTGAACTTGAGCGTACACTTAAACTCACGATACACACGAACACAAGCCAAAGAGAGTTGAGTGATCATTATGAGAAATATGATTTTATACATCATCAAAGCTTGAGTAGGCGTGTCATGTTTGTCTAGTTTTTCACCAAGAATATATACTAGAGCAACTCATTGATTAAAATCTTTCTATTACCAATTACATTGGTTTAAAGCATGGTTTACTTGAGGAAAAATAAAGTTTAAGTGTGGGGTTTATAATGTGCCATCAATTACACATGTTTATTATGCATATTTACCCCATTAATAGGTACTTTTAGAGCATTTTTATAAGGAAACACTACTTAAATCATTCTTTTTTTTTATTTATGTACAATTTGAAGCTCTAAAACTAAAAAGAAGTGAAAAATGAAAAACGAACAAAAAATTCAAGTTTCCATAATGCACACCCATGCACCGAATGGCGGAACTACAAGAAAAATTCAGGGGTATCCCAAAAAGCTTTTACCAAGACATGTCTCTTAGAATTCAAGGGCCCTATGCGGCTAGTAAAAATGGGTCCTTAAATTCTTCTTTTACCTAGGTCATCCATGAGAATTCCAGAGCCCTTAGCGACCCTATGCGACTAGTATATATATATACTTAGTAGGTTACAAACTTGTGTATCATACAATATAAATAAAAAATATTAAACGATTAGTAATAAGAGTTAGAAATTATAATATGATGTTTTGAGATAAGATAAGATAAGACACAATTGAAATTATGTATTAAATAAAAAAACATTAAACAGTTAGTAATAAGATTTAAATACTTTTTACAAGTTTTATAAATAATATTTAGTTTGTGATAAAAAATTCTTTACAACAAAAAGAACCGAAACTCAGTGTCCTTTAAAATCTACTAAAGCATGTAGTTTTATATGATTTTTCAATATTAGAAATTCTAGGTTTTAGTATGAATATCTTTATCTTTAATTTCATTATATAATCGCAGTTTAAAAAATTTCTTAATCGTATATCCATAGAAACATATAGATTAAACATTCAAATTTTTGTCATCTTTATATAATATTTCTTTACATTTAAAAAAATCTATTAAATCATATATTTCAAAGAACTATTTTAATGTTTTCAGTATTATTTACACTTTTAACTCGTTAAAAAAGCCACCGTACAGTAAAAAGGAAAATAAACTAAATGGTTAAAGTTTTGTCTAAAAAAATCTATTAAATCATATATTTCAAAATAACTATTTTAATGTATTTTCTATATTATTTACACTTTTAACTAGTTAAAAAAACCATCATTCAATGAAAAAGAAAATACACTAAATGGTTAAAGTTTTGACTAATCATGACTTTTGTCTTTTCTAGATTTACTGTTTTCTTTTCATTCAATGTCCCAATTCCCAAGTACCCAATCTTATTAATATATTATTAAATATTAATAATACTTCATCTTCATCGTTCTTGTATGACCTGCAACTTTACAATTTCCATTATCGTAAAATTTCCATTCAATCGACCATGAAACTTCATTCTATTCTATCCTCACATACACTCAGGGGTATCCTAACGTATGTTTAGAGGTATCCCGTAAATAAAACAGAGATTAAAAAAAGACATTGCACTACGCCAAGAAAGTTGAGGGGTATCCCGGGCTACCTCTCGCCAACCTATAGGTTCGCCCCTGCATGCACCCCAAGGTGCACGGCCATGCACAAGCGCCTCAACCCGACTTTTGGAGAAATTAAGATCAAATAAGCTTGGCAGGCAAAAAAGAAAAGTATGAGGCACGGTCGTGAATGCCCATGCACGTTCGTGCCTCCACTAAGGACAAATCAGAAGAGACAAATTGGGAGACCAGAAGTACACCTGTTGTGGGGGCTGTCGGGACACCTGGCCATGCCCAGTCGTGCATGCCCATGCACGCTCGTGCACCCCTTACCTCTGGCTCCCTAATAAATAGAGGTTTCAACTCCTCCTTTAAGTATGTTGTTCTTTGCTCTCTTGTTCCTTGGTTCACTACAGCCCGAAGGAGAAGGCTCTAGTCCCTTAGAGAAGTGTGGATGATGTATGGATCTTGGTTCATCAATAGTTAGTGCACATTTCGTATGTCCATAGCTTTAAAATCGTGTACATGTAATGACTCTTGAGTCTGTATGTTTAAGGATAGAGTTTCGGTAGGTATTGGTGAGTATCAGAGTGATTAAGGTGTTTGACTATGCTAGAGCGCATGTCCCATTGCATAGCGCACTAGTTATGTGTGAGCACATGACTGATGCGCTATGGGTCATGCTCAACAATTTGTCATGCGTCGGGTTTGTTTGGTGTGCAATAGTGATGCACATGTTCATGTGATGCACTTAAATGTTCTATATATACATCGTGAGATGCACATCTTATGTTGATCTCTCATTTGGGTTGCTTTGTAAAGGATAGCTAGGTATAATGAAACTTTGTTCGATTGTTATTAGAATTGAACAAAACGTTGATATTTACAATCTTGTGCACGATTACAAGCTTTGTTTTTGGATTCCGCACTTAAACAAGGTTAAACATAGAACTCGGCGTATTCAAGATCCGAAAACAAGACTTTTAAGTGGTATCGGAGCATAGGAGAGTTCTACAAGTGATCGTGGTGAACAATTGGATGAGTTCGTGGGGAATTTGGACATTTTTAAACATTTTGGACATTTACGTAAATTTTGAATGGTTAAAATTGGCTGAAAATTGAATATTATCGTCATAATATCAATACAAACCTAAATTGATAAAAAAAACAGAAAAACTACACATCACAAAATTCAAAAACGTGAAAACGACATGAAAATGTACGAAAACAGCAGCTCTAGAGCATCACTTATGCGCTAATAAGTGGCAACACATCACGTTGAAGTGCGCATCATTCATACGATCATTAATCAGTTTGACTTTTCAAGTGCCATGCGCTGCTAAGTTGACATTGGTTTGTGATACGCTATTTTGTTTTGAAAGTTGTTATATGCAATTGAATATTGAAATTGTCAAAGTGGTTAAAGATTTGGTTAAAATGGACGAGTTTGAAGTTTTGAGAGCAAATTTAATGGGAATAGGTTCAGATATTGAATATGTAAAGGTGGATGGAAAGTATTACAAAAAAGAGTATTATGAGAGTGTAATAAAGGTAATGAACAAATAAGTTAAAGAATCTGAAACGTCAACAACTGATACTTCATCTTCTAAATTAGTTTGCCCCGATTGTGTTGAAATGGTAAAGAGGTATCAGGAGGATAATGCCAAACTATTAAGGGATTTGGGAAGTTTGACATTAGAAAATAAAAAATGAAAAGAATTTTGAAAATAAAATAAAAATTATAGAAAATGAAAAATCAGATTTAAATAAAGTTGTTTGGTGAAAACAAGCAATAAACTCATATCTCGATGGAAGAACTCAACTGAAAAAAAAGAAATAATCATTGTTAAAATAAAGCTAAGAGTGTGAACCAGAAGTTAACGAGTTATCGCATATTATGGATCAGATTATCCCAAAAAAGGAGACGAATAAGAGGAAATTGATAAAAGTGGAATCGGGTATAATCGTTGTCCACCCCTATGAAACAGAATTATACAACACCACCAAAAGATGTTGAATCCATTATAGATATCAAGATTTTAACACCACTGGGGGTTGATTCGACAACGGTGGCACCTGAAACCATTGGAGTTAAAACTCCCGTAATTGAGATTCCAATAAATGACAATGTCATAGATTATGATACCGTCATAATCGAAGATTGTGATGATACTGACAATGATATTAACAATGGTGAAATATTTTTGCAAATAAAAGAAACAACTTTTGATAAACGACTGTCATTAACAGATAAAAGTGAGGTTACAAATCAAAATGATTGTCAGCAAAATGAGGTCCAAACACCAAAACAAAATGCTAAAAATTTTGAAAAATTTTAAAACAAAACTTTTATGATAAAAATATATCATCATCGTCAAAATCATCCAATCATTATAAAAACTCATAAAAAAAGTTCAGAAAAAGTGGTGTAGGTTAGATCACATGGGATACGCTTCAAAGTCAACTCCGTACAGAGGAATGAATGATATAAGTTTTTGGGATTAATGATACAACGGATCAAATCATCATAACGGAGGATGGTATGGTAGAAAGAAATGGTGCGATAACAATATGTGTTACAATTGTGGTATAATAGGACACATCGTTGTGTATTGTATATGTAAGTTCAAAATCCCAGATATATAACGATAATAGTGATGTTTCTTAACAAGATTCGGATCTGAAACAACAATTAGTATTATGTTTGACCCGAAAATGATAGAAAACTATATAAAACCGTTTAAGAACAAAGTAGAACAAGATGATAAATGTAATAGAAGATTCGATTGATAGTCGAGAATGATTTACGATAACAGTGCAGCTTTGCTAGTTTAAGCTCAAAAAACAAAAACATAATTAAAAAAATAATCTATCAAAAGCCTAACCTAAGAATGAGAAACAAACGACTATTTATAGGCAAACAATTAGGGTTCAGCAGTGGCTTACTAGCTTACTGATGCCATGCTTGTTGCCGACGTTGCAACCGTCAAGTGACGGCTGCAACTATCATTACAGGATCTAAACCACTGAACAACTAAACAAAACACTCATTAATAGGTTCCACTCTAGTGACGCCATGAGTGGCGCCTTAAACAAAAATTCTATTGTTAAGTCTTTGAGATTTCCACGTTGTACAGTATGCCACAGTCTTTATAGGTTCCAACAATCTCCCCGAGACTGCTACATACCGTTCTTCAATCATTCTTGTTGCGGTGGAACTGATAGTTGGTCAATGGGAATAGCTAGCACATGAACAGAAGCTAGTGGAGTAATTATTAGTTAGACTAAACATACACAATAGGTAATTGTACCTATTGTATGTAGTAAAGTTTATGTAAGAACCAAGTATCGAATCCAAAGGATACGACTTTTACTACTCAACTTTAGATTACCAACTAGTTGATTAATTATCTTTTGTTTATTTGTTAATTTATATTTAAAACTACAAAAGAAAAGCAAGTGATAGAGAATTAGTAGACTAAACACACACAATAGGTAACTGTACTTATTGTATGTAGTAAAGTTTATGTAAGAACCAAGTATCGAATCCAAAGGATACGACTTTTACTACTCGACTTTATATTACCTACTAGTTGATTAATTATCTTTTTTTTTATTTGTTAATTTATATTTAAAGCTAGAAAAGAAAAACAAGTGATAGAGAATTAGTAGAGAATATCAAGTGCACGAAGAGTGTTTCTTTGGATTTTCAACCTCACTTGGGATGAATTATGGTTAGGATATAGTCAAGTGGTGTGGTGGTTTTAAGAAAATGTCCCTATTAAAGCTTTGCTTTAAAGTAACAAATTATGAAATTCAGGTTAAAATAGAATTAGAGCTAATTTAAAGTAAATCCATTGCCCTTGATTAGAAGAAGACTCCTTTTCAAAAAGAAATCAACTAAGTTTGGTTTTAAGACTTCCAACTACTCTTCTTCATATTCTTCTACAACACTATACTTTGCAATCCTTCTAGAAATGATCCATCTTATCGGACCATCAAGGATATATATATATATATATATATATATAGGTGTTTCGTATAGGTGCTGATGACATTTGTGATTGGTCAAGGTGATGGATCTTTATTTAAAGGTGACATGGGTTCCCCAACTCTTGGTCTGCGCCAAGCCTAACATATAGATTGTGTTATACAAGTAGCAGAACCAAGTTTTGGCTTATCATTGAAACCTAGCGTATAGACCGTGCAGGCAAACAATGATATCCTTGATAAGTGAGGGTTGATCACAAGATGTGTTTCCACAAATGGGTCAACCTCTACCCAAAATGGGATCCTTCTACTAGTATACGGGTTATCATACACCATGAGTGTACTAATAGGCTTCACTCCACTAAGGTTATCAAGAACACCCAAAAGATCAAAGACCAAAACCGGCTCACAAGCCCCCATTAACATAGAAGAAGGGTAAAAAGAATTATCAAAGACATGAAACACCATTTTGCCAAAGTTTAAACATTTAATTCATACCAAGTTTCATCTACAACCCAAACAACACTAGAAGATTATCCAAGAATGGCCACTGTAAGTTGTCCGCAAGCAATGCTCATGGTGAATCAAGTGTAAGAATCAAACAGCTAGATGAAGGTTGTTGATTACAAGTTCTCTCTCTAAACCACTGATATACAAGTGTTTCTTGGAGTGATCCTGAACTCCTTGTGACCACTCAGGTGTCACACCCTGATATTTCCACATATTACCGGTGGGGAGTATCATGACGTAGTTGATATCATCATAGCCAATTAACACAATATTATAGCACAGCGGAAGGCTTGGTAGATAATTACTATTACAAACCATAATGTTCGAGTGTTCGAAATAAAAGAATATACAGACTGGTTGTAATAGAGATCCACAGGCGGATCATAAAAACAAATACAAAAAACTGAAATAACAAACTTCAGGCATCTAAGGATTTGCAAGATCCTCTTATTTGACACCAAGTTACTCCAGCATAATTTCGAGAGGTACCTGTCACTTAGTCTTTGGAAAGTACGTCAGTTTTCACTGGTAAATACAATTAACCGACCCATTTGAAAATAGTTTATGAAAATTGATTTAGGCGCACAAGGCACAAAACCATTTTTAACTTGGGACAATCTTTAATAAAATCTTGTATACAGATTTATATGTTTGTCATACATATGGGGCCGGTTTAGAAGCCGGTCATGATTAACCGACTCACCACTATAAAACCCACAAGGAGTTATCCCCAACATGTGAGTTATTTAGCATTTGCATCTGTCAGATGTATACCTACACCCCGTGCATAGGTCGTGGCCATTTTCAAATGAAATGAGCCGAGGATATCCAAGGCACGGTCGTAGTAACCCCCAATGTTTATGTTATCAAACAAAACAGATTAAAACGGGTTATGCAATTTATTAATCACAATCCGATTAAATGATTTCATACCTGCCCAAACGGTATTATTATACCATATCCCAAGCCCGTATAAGGGAAAATAAGTTAAAAGTATTTACCTGAGCTAGATGTGCAAAGAAGCTACTCAGCCGTATAATTCCTAAGACCTTATGCAAATATCTTCTACCGAAGCTACTTAATCTGTATAGAAGGTTTATTAACCTATTAGGATACTAACAGGTCTTTATTTAAGTCAAGGACTTAGACCAGTTAGTTTGAAATATACTTTACGGTTTGAAACGCTAGATTAAGCGGAGACCGGAATGGAATGTGATTTAGACCCGACAAGTTTGGATACTTGTATAATATGGGTAAACTAAACACATTCTGTATTTTGAAGATTTAATGATAAGGTTAAACCCATTTCGGTTAATTCATGTAAACTAGTTACATAAACCGAACCGAACGCATAAATGCATAACGGGCAACCCAATGAATCATAAACAAGTCCCATATGTTATTATGCTTAAAATATGTTAATACATCAGTAGGATGTTAACATATATGCCCAAAAAGTATTTAAAACCAAATTAAGTCCCGAAAGGACATTTTGGTCATTTTAATGTTTATAAAAGAGGTTTCAAAGTAAACTGATATTTAGGACTAAAACATTCAGTAAAAATATTTATTTTATGATGTTAAAACAGTAGGATATCATTCACATGTGTGGTTTAGCATTTATGGCCAAACTATGCCTCGAAAAGGTATTTTGGTCATTTCACATATGATTTTAAGGACACAATTGGAAGTCTGAGTTCATGACTTATACCTACTGTAAAAATATTAAAATTTATTTAAAAATTCAGCAGGTAACAAGTCTTAGGTGCTAAATATGGTTTTAAACCATACTATGCACCTAATTAGCGTAAAAGTCGATAATTGATGATATTTGAAATTTTATGTGATTCTGAGATTTTTATCAGTCTTGAATGTTTAAGATATTTTACTTTTCATATCAAATCAGTGGAAAAAGGTTTGACATGTTAATCATATGTAAATCACATTTTATTAGCAAAAAGGGCATTATCGTCAATTATGGAATTTATACAAGAACTCTAAGTTATGGTCAGCATATAATATGACCCAACATTCCAAAAATCCCTAAAAATCATATCATAACAGTAGGTAATGAGTTTTGGGTCAAAATCTATGTTTAAACATGCTTTGTGCAATAAAGCGTAATTTAGTATTTATAAAAGCTAAATTTGCGATATCTTGCATAACATCACTTTGAGACCAGAAAATATTGCCAAAACAATTCAGACATGTTTATCTTTCAGTAAAAAAGTTACTTGTATGATCATATATTTAAAAATCTCATTTTTTGACTATAAGGGCAATATGGTCAACAAAAAGCATAATAACGGAAACTTGCATATAATTAAGAATATAAAGTGACAAGGTAATATAACCTTAGAGGGTTATACTACAACATTATATGGTCCTAATGGAAGCTTAAAACATAAAAGATTTAAGCATAATCGTGTCAGAACTGAAAGTCGAAGCAAAAGTCAAGCTTTTGCGACTTTCGGTTGCGATCCGACCATAAACTCAGAATTGTCGGGTTGAACATGCTTAGACATGTTCTAATAATATTTACCAAGTTATTTAAGTGACAAAACATGGTTCATAACTTCTATATTATCAGTTTTAATTATATTATGAAAATCTGACTAGTTTGACTTTTTGACTAGTTACGCCTCGAACAATGGCTGGACCGTTTAGGTCTAAACCAAAAGTCAAAGCGTTATTACGGAAACTTTGACTTTTGGCCCTTAAACACGTAAAAGCTAAACTAGAGTGGCTAAGGACACTTACAACAGGTCCTTGCATGAAGATTGAACTAAGGTGGGCTCCCTCTTGATCAGGAATCCCAAAGAAAGCTCAAGAAATGCTTGAACTAATGAGATATGAGAGTTTAGAGTGAAAGTGCACGTATCATGGCTGCCCAAATGAGACTATTTATAGTGCATGGAGGTTACACAAGATCATTATAGGTGTTTTGGGATGAATTCAGATGTCTCCAGGTGGTATTAAAAACCATCAAAAAAACCCATAGAATTCGATTTGTTTTGGTTTGGAGCACAAGGAAGAAGAAGATCAGCACCTGTCCATCATATTCTGTCAAAGTAGAGCCGTCGTGTCGCGCGACGACATATGCAGGTCATGGTCGCGCAGCGCGACCCTATAGGGTACCAGCCAAACAAGTTTCCAACTTGTCATGTTCAGTCCCTGCACCTTTTTAAGCTTAATAGCTTTCATTTTTGGCACTTCTAGTCCTTGTAGTTAGTTTGTAAATTAACTAGGGAGTATAACCAAACACTGTTAGGTCTGATTTCGTTAAATGATTACCGAAAACACTAGTTTCTGCTCGTTGACGCTTTTAACCCCTATTCTTTGGAATTTGCGTAAATAACACATAACGATCTCGAAACCTTGTGAATTTGTTATCACTTATTCTTGGGAGTGTAATCAAACATTACGAAGCCCCGGGTTCGTTAAAAGGCCACTCATAGGTAAGATTTAACATGTTGACACGTTTAACCCTTGTATCTTGTAAACTTTCGTTTACTTTCACAAACGGCTTCTTATATCCGAATAATTACTCGTTTAAGAATATTCATCGTGTGTGGTCAACCAGAGGCACAAGTTTGGTATGTTGACACTTTTATTCCCTTCGCATACATATTTTCATCGTTTAACAACTTTAGTCCTTGTAATTCAATCTTTCACAAGATTAGGTTTTAGGACACGTGTCTTCACATAATTGGACACGTTTTTATGAGGTTTTACATCCTCACCCCCTTAAAAGAAATCTCGACCCCGAGATTTACCAAAATAAGTGAGGGTACTTTTTTCGCATAGTGGACTCAACCTCCCATGTATATTCAGGGCCTCTACGGGCATCCCATTTCACTTTCACTATGGGTACGTGTTTCCTTTAGAGCTTTTTAACCTGTTGATCCTCGATCGATATAGGTCTTTCAACAAACCTCAGGCTTTCATCAATCTGTACGTCTTTATGAGACATTGCTAGTGATTCATCAGCTAGACATTTCTTTAAGTTACAGATCTGGAACACATTGTGAATTCCACTAAGCTCCTCAGGCAAGTTTAGCTTATAAGCTACACTGCCGACACATTCGATAATCTCGAATGGTCCGATATACCTTGGGCTTAGCTTGCCTTTCTTACCAAAAATGCATCACACCTTTCCAGGGTGATACCTTTAGTAAGACTTCGTCGCCTACCTCAAACTTTAGAGGTTTTCGCCTCTTATCTGCATAGCTTTTCTGCCTATCCCTGGCAGCTTTTAGGCGATCATGAATTTGGAAAATCTTGTCCATTGTTTCAAGGACTATATCGGGTCCTGATAACTTAGTTTCTCCTACTTTCGCCCAACAAACAGGTTTTCTGCATTTCCTCCCATACAATGCCTCAAAAGGCGCAGCCTGAATGCTAGTATGGCAACTATTATTATAGGAGAACTCGATCAACGGTAGGTGGTCATCCCAGCTACCACCTGAATCAATAACGCATGCACGAAGCATGTATTCCAATGTTTGAATTGTACGCTCACTTTGTCCATCCGTTTGAGGATGGTAAGTAGTACTAAAATTCAAACGAGTGCCTAATGATTGTTGGAAACTTTTCCAAAAATGAGAGGTGTATATAGTATCTCTATCAGATATAATAGATACTGGCACTCCGTGGAGAGATACAATCTCATCCACATACAACTGAGCTAGCTTGTCAGAGCTATGAGTCTCCTTGATGGGTAAGAAATGTGCTGACTTAGTTAGTCTATCAATTATGACCCATATAGTATCATTTCCATGCCTTGTTTTAGGTAACTTGGTTATAAAATCCATGGTTACCATCTCCCACTTCCATGTGGGAAGTTCTGGTTGTTGTAGTAAACCTGACGGCTTTTGATGTTAAGCTTTAATCTAAGCGCATGTCAGACATTTAGCTACATGTGTGGCAATGGACTTCTTTAAACCTATCCACCAATAATTGGCTTTCAAATCTTGATACATTTTGTCACCTGCAGGGTGAACTGAGTATCTAGAGTTATGAGCCTCCTGGAGGATTACATATCTAAGTCCTCCATGGATAGGAATCCAGATCCTACCATTTAATCTAAGGATTCCATCCTTGCCAGGTAACAACTGATCAGCAGTTACACCTAACTTCTCATTTGAAAAGTTTGCTTCTAAAACAGCTTATTTCTGAGCAGTTAACAGTCTTTCATTCAAGTTGTTCTTAATTTCAATACTCTTGGCATTAATCCGTATAGGTTTAATCCTTTCTTTTCTACTTAATGCATCTGCGACTACATTCGCTTTACCAGGATGGTAGCGAATTTCACAATCGTAGTCATTTAATGTTTCCATCCAACGACGTTGTCTCATATTAAGATCTTTTTGATTGAACAAGTGTTGGAGACTTTTGTGATCCGAATATATCACGCATTTAGTTTCATATAAGTAATGTATCCATAACTTAAGTGCAAATACAACGGCACCCAATTCCAAATCATGGGTGGTGTAATTCTTTTCGTGCATCTTCAATTGTCGTGATGCATAGGCAATCACCTTGCCTCTTTGCATAAGCACACAGCCCATGCCAGTGTGCGAAGCATCACAATAGATAACCAACTCTTCTATTCCCTCAGGCAAAGTCAATACTGGAGCATTGCTTAACTTGTGCTTAAGGATTTCAAAAGATTCTTGTTGTTTAGGACCCCAATCAAACATCACAATCTTACGGGTCAGGGTAGTTAATGGTGCAGCTAACCTTGAGAAGTTCTCAATGAATCTTCTGTAATAACCAGCTAATCCAAGAAAGGTGCGAATCTCTGTAGGTATCTTAGGTGCTTCCCAATTCATAATTGCTTCTATTTTAGCGGGATCTACTTGGATACCACGCTCGCTCACAACATGTCCAAGGAATTGGACTTCGCGAAGAAGCTTGCCCCTTGAAGTCATCTATAAAGAAAATGACAAATTGTCTAGGTAATGCTTGCAGACTCGATTCATGAGGTCCATGAATGTTGTAGGTGCGTTAGTGAGCCCGAAAGGCATCACTAAGAACTCATAGTGGCCATACCTCGTTCTAAACGTTGTTTTAGGTACATCTTCAGTTCTAACCTTGAGTTGATGATACCTAGATCTTAAATCAATCTTCGAGAAGAAGCTTGCCCCTTGGAGTTGATCGAAAAAGTCGTTGATCCTAGGCAATGGATAACGATTCTTGATTGTTACCTTGTTTAGCGTGCGATAATCAATGCATAGACGCATTGAACCATCCTTCTTCTTTACAAATAGTATGGGTGCTCCCCAAGGTGATGAGCTAGGTTGTATGAAACCCTTTTCCAATAAGTCATCCAATTGGGTCCTTAACTCTTTCATTTTTTGTAGGTGCTAGACAGTAAGGAGCTCATGCAATCGGTGTTGCTCCTGGCAGAATGTCTATCATGAATTCGACTTGCCTCTCAGGAGGTAATCCAGGTAATTCATCAGGAAAGACATCAGGGTATTCAGAAATGATTGGAATGTCTTCAATCTTGGGTTTCGGATAATCAACTGTCACTTGTGCCATCTAGATGACACATCCGTTCTTTAGACACTTGGACGCTTTGAGTATAGACACATTGTCGGGCAAACCATAGGGTGTATCTCCATGAATGGTGACTGACTCACCAGATGGGGTTTTGATGCTAATTACTTTCTTATCGCAAGCAATTTGGGCTTGGTTATGCGATAACCAATCCATGCCTAAAACTACATCAAACCCAGCCAATTTCATTGGCAAAAGAGATAGCGGGATAGAATGATTCTTAATGGATATAAAACATCCCTCAAGAAGAGTTGAAGCAGTTTTTAAGGTACCATCTGCGAGTTCTACCTCATATTTAATGTCTAGAGTTTTAATAGGCATTTTAATGAGGAAGGTACCTGTTATAACATTGGCTTTCTTCGCCTCATCAGGTTTCTTGGCATTTTTAGGGCAATTAGTCTTGATGTGCCATTTTTCATTGCAACCATAGCAGGTTGCATCCTTGATGTTTCGGCACTGCAAAGTTTTATGCCCTTTCTTTTTACAGATCCTACAAGGCTTAGCTTGTGGATCCTGATTGCACTTCCCAAAGTGCCTCTTATCACAAGTTTTACACCTGGGTTTGTCACCAGACTACCCTTTCTTGAAACCAGAGTTTACTTTCTTCTTTTTATTCGACTGGTGGGACTGGTCATCCTCCCTCTTCCTCTTCCCTTCCTCGGTGGTCTTCTTTGACTTACTCCTTATAACATCGAGAGTAAGTGACAATGATAGATCTAGAGCTGATCTATATGTAGCAGGCTTAGAAGCCTTGACATTTCCCTTGATCTCTGGGGCTAAACCACCTATAAAACGTGCAATGCGTTTAGGTTCTGAGGTGACCAGATACGGGACGAGTCAAGACATCGAGTTAAAACTAGTAACATAAGATCTACAATCCAGATCTTTCATGACTAATGTGAGGAAATCAGACTCCACTCTTTCCACCTCATGCTGAGGACAGTAAGTGTCTTTCATAAGATCAACAAACTTATTCCATGAAAGGTTATACAGAGGGACCTTTCTTGTGGATTGCACCAAGGCTTTCCACCACGTCAGGGCATCGCCTTTGAAGGACTGAGACACAAACTTAACGATGTCCTCCTTGGCACACCCACTGATATCAATCACAGTTTCCATTTCGTCTAACCACTTCATACAATTGATAGCTCCCTTTTCTCCTGTGAAATCTCTTGGTTTACAAGAGACAAAATATTTGTAAGTACAACCCTTGTTGTACCGGGGAGCCTGATCATAGACAATCTTCTTCTGAAATTTAGTCTTCTGATTAGATAAATGTTGAGATTCATCCTTTTTCAGCGTATGCGATTTCGAAGGGGACTTTGAATGAGTTTTAGACCGAACATTACTTGGTTCCTTAAACATATTGTTCAAAGCTTGAGTAACTGATGTGTTTATCATAGCTTGTAATTCAGCACTAGTAACATTTATCCTGGTATCATTATTGTTTCCTTCTACTGGATGATTATTAGCTTTATCGGAGCCAGTCATGATATGATTGCTAAAATCAAACAATAATGATTTGTTTAGATTATATAACGAATCATCTTATTTGATCATTAGATGGCCATGGTATTAATAAACCACATAGACCATTTTAGATAAAAGTCAAAATTTATTTGATTATAATTTGCCTAGGCTACAAATGAACCATTATTGACAATCAAGTAGGATATAATCCTTTATATTTACCAGACAGGGGACATAAGTCACAAATGTCAATGTCGTATAGACATTTTCGTATAGCACAAAGGCTCGTCTTGAAGGACATTTAAATGGCACAAAAGGCCTTGTCACTAGGACAATTCAAGTATTATCAATGATCTTTTGGATCAGTGATTTTAAGGGTCAAACATAGTTCATCGCCTTTTGGACAAGAAGTTATAAAATATAACTATCTTTGTCATGAATACACAATAGCCCGTAGGCAGAACACCTCAAATGGATGTTTGTAAGGACATCATATTTGATGTTAATAGCCATGATTCATATTGATCATTTAGGCCATGAAGGTTGGAAAGATCCAAGTACTTTTGAAGGCTGGTGTGGTTTCTTAAGTCACACTGCCAGGAATGTTAACATGTTTTTAGATGTTAACAAGGAATTATTGTCTTAAAAAGGTTATACCATCATAGCCACTAATATTTTGGCTAGGTTATACCTTTAAGAACATCTTTTGAAATTTCTATGCAAATCAATTAAAATTGAAATGATATTTGCATGGTGATGATGTAATAAAATACACATATAAAAATTGCAAAAGAAATTCCATTAAAATACTAAACGAAAAAATACTAAATGATTACAGAAGGTGCCCTAAACGGGTCTTTAAAATAAACAAATTGTCCACGCATGGACTAAAGGAAAGAAACAAGTCCACGCAGGGACTAATACATAAATGAAATGTCCACGCAGGGACTTAATTGAAATTACAATACAATACAATACAAAATAAAATAAAATAAAATCTTCTATTCTTCTTTCCCTTTATGAAGTTTGCAAGACCCTTAAGGAATTTATGGGCCTTCTTTTCCCGTTCCTCCGCTTTTTGTTCAACCTCGTCCAACCTTTGTAAAATTTCTTGCATTTGAGAATGTTGAGGTGGAGGTTGAGGTTGAGGTTGTTGTTGATAAGGAGGGTATTGATACCCTTGCACGGGATACCCAGTTAGGTATGCTGGTGGAAACGGTGAGGGATAAAGAGCATTAAAGTGAGCTGCCTCATGATATGGATCATGGGCAGGGGCTTGATATTCATAACCCGTAGGAGCTTGATATTCAAACAGGCTATACCCAGACGAACCTGGGTAAGTAGGTATTGGGTTTTCATAACCCATTGGTGGTGGCCGTGGTGCATAGGTGACTGGCGGGGGATCATTTTCCGGCACTGCGTGAGAAGGTCCACCCATTTGTGGATCTTCGGGAATAGGAGGGTAAGTGCTTGAAGCTTGTGGGTAACTGAATCTCGACCCCCCTCGCATAGACATCCGTGCATTCCTCCTCCGCCTTGGTGGCTCGGGAGGTGGTTGTGGTGGTTGTTGAGGTGGTTCCTCAACTGGCAATGGCGGTGGAGCTACCGCCTGAAATTGTGGTTCCTCCATTGGAGGTTGTGGTGGAGAGTTATGAAAAGAAGGGGTGAATTCCCACTTGTAAGTGTTCCACCTTTCGGCCCATGAATCGGGGCCTTGGTATGGCGATCCTGCATAAGAAGAACCGCTGGAGATACTGATGGGATGCGTAGGCGTACTAGTTGGTGGCATTGCTGGATCTGGATCACTATCCATATCCATGTCCTGCGACAAATGCTCTTCGGGGCCCCAACGGGTTGTAACCTGGTGGTTCATTAATATAATCATTTGGGCTAAATTGGCTCGGAGAATAAGAATTGTGAGAATCGGAATGGTGAAATAAATGTGAATATAGCGAGTGATGGGATTGGTGAGAATGGTAAGAGTGGTATGAATGCTGGGGCTCGTCTTGAATAGGCGGCCCAAAAGAAGGGTGATATGATGGTGAAGAACCTAGCGAAACTGAGTGTCTCGCAGGCTCGAAAGGGTGTCTCCAATTGTCTCGTGAATCGGAGCTGCTAAATGACGCTGAAGGCGTGCGTCTGTGTGAGGGTCCAGCATGGCTAGATGGTCCTCCCCTCATAGGACCTTTTCTTTTTCCTCTGACACGTGGCGGCATTTTATAAAACCTGTCAAACAAGAAAAACAAAATATAAATGACAAAAGGAAAATTAAGAATAATCCTAGGTCATTTACCTAGACTCGGAAGTCTAAGGTATGTGCTATTGTGTCATTAAGATTAAAAACAAAAGGCTAGTGTTTAATTCACTCAATGTTGGCTCTGATACCAACCTGTCACACCCCGATATTTCCACATATTACCGGTGGGCCCGGTGGGGAGTATCGTGACATAGTTGATATCATCATAGTCAATTAACACAATATTATATCACAGCGGAAGGCTTGGTAGATAATTACTATTACAAACCATAATGTCCGAGTGTTCGAAATAAAAGAATATACAGACTGGTTGTAATAGAGATCCACAGGCGGATCATAAAAACAAATACAAGAAACTGAAATAACACACTTCAGGCATCTAAGGATTTGCAAGATCCTCTTATTTGACACCAAGTAGCTCCAGCGTAATTTTGAGAGGTACCTATCACTTAGTCTTTGGAAAATACGTCAGTTTTCACTGGTAAATACAATTAACCGACTCATTTGAAAAGAGTTTATGAAAATTGATTTAGGTGCACAAGGCACAAAACCATTTTTAACTTGGGACAATCTTTAATAAAATATTGTATACAGATTTATATGTTTGTCATACATATGGGGCCGGTTTAGAAGCCGGTCATGATTAACCGACTCACCACTATAAAACCCTCAAAGGAGTTATCCCCAACATGTGGGTTATTTAGCATTTGCATCTGTCAGGTGTATGCCTACACCCCATGCATAGGTCGTGGCCATTTTTCAAATGAAATGAGCCGAGGATATCCAGGAAACGATCGTATTAACCCCCAGTGTTTATGTTATCAAACAAAACAGATTAAAACGGGTTATGCTATTTATTAATCACAATCTGATTAAATGATTTCATACCCGACCAAACGGTATTATTATACCGTATCCCAAGCCCGTATAAGGGAAAATAAGTTAAAAGTATTTACCTGAGCTAGATGTGCAAAGATGTTATTCAGCCGTATAATTCCTAAGACCTTATGCAAATATCTTCTACCGAAGCTACTTAATCTATATAGAAGGTTTATTAACCTATTAGGATACTAACGGGTCTTTATTTAAGTCAAGGACTTAGACCGGTTAGTTTGAAAGATACTTTACGGTTCCAAACGCTAGATAAAGCGGAGACCGGAATGGAATGTGATTTAGACCTGACAAGTTTGGATACTTGTATAATATGGGTAAACTAAACACATTTTGGATTTTGAAGATTTAAAGATAAGGTTAAACCCATTTCGGTTAATTCATGTAAACTAGTTACATAAACCGAACCGAACGCATAAATGCATAACGAGCAACCCAATGAATCATAAACAAGTCCCATATGTTAGTATGCTTAAAATATGTTAATACATCTGTAGGATGTTAACATATATCCCCAAAAAGTATTTAAAACCAAATTAAGTCCCGTAAGGGCATTTTGGTCATTTTAATGTTTATAAAAGAGGTTTTAAAGTAAACTGATATTCTGATAAAAAACATTCAGTAAAAATATTTATTTTATGATGTTAAAATAGTAGGATATCATTCATATGTGTGGTTTACCATTTATGGCCAAACTATGCCCCGAAAGGGTATTTTGGTCATTTCGCATATGATTTTAAGGACACAATTGGAAGTCTGAGTTCATGACTTATACCTACTATAAAAATATTAAAATTTATTTAAAAATTCAGTAGGTAACAAGTCTTAGGTGCTAAATATGGTTTTATACCATACTATGCACCTAATTAGCGTAAAAGTCGATAATTGACGATATTTGAAATGTTTATGTGATTCTGAGATTTTTATCAGTCTTGAATTCTTAAAATATTTTACTTTTCATATCAAATCAGTAGAAAAAGGTTTGGCATGTTAATCATATGTAAATCACCTTTTATTAGCAAAAAGGGCATTATCGTCAATTATGGAATTTATACAAGAACTCTAAGTTATGATCAGTATATAATCTAACCCAACATTCCAAAAATCCCTAAAAATGATATCATAACAGTAGGTAATGAGTTTTGGGTCAAAATCTATGTTTAAACATGCTTTATGCAATAAAGTATAATTTAATATTTATAAAAGTTAAGTTTGCGATATCTTGCATAACATCACTTTGAGACCAGAAAATATTTCCAAAACAATTCAGACATGTTTATATATCAGTAACAAAGTTACTTGTATGATCATATATTTAAAAATCTCAATTTTTGACTATAAGGGCAATATAGTCAACAAAAAGCATAATAACGGAAACTTGCATATAATTCAGAATATAAAGTGACCAGGAAATATAACCTTAGAGGGTTATACTACAACATTATATGGTCCTAATGGAAGCTTAAAACATAAAAGATTTAAGCTTAATCGGGTCAGAACCGAAAGTCAAAGCAAAAGTCAAGCTTTTGCGACTTTCGGTTGCGAACCGACCATAAACTCAGAATTGTCGGGTTGAACATGCTTAGACATGTTCTAATAATATTTACCAAGTTATTTAAGTGACAAAACATGGTTTATAACTTCTACATTATCATTTTTAATTATTTTATGAAAATCTGACTAGTTTGAGTTTTTGTCTAGTTTCTTTGACCCGACAATTAACTAAGTAAACATGATAATTAGGAGGTGCCCTTTTGAGAGATTAACACATACCTAATTACGATCACGTAGCCATATTCGCCTCGAACAATGGCTGGACCGTTTAGGTTTAAACCGAAAGTCAAAGCGTTATTACGACAACTTTGACTTTTGGCCCCTAAACACATAAAAGCTAAACTAGAGTGGCTAAGGACACTTAGGGGCTGTTTGGCAACCTCTGAATGGGTAAGTGCTGAACCAGTAAGAGGTCTGAATGGTTAAGAGACTCTGAACCAGTAAGTGCTGAACCAAAAAGTGCTGTTTGGTTGGACCTCTGAATGACTATGCACAATGACTACTTGACCCCTCTAAACTATTTTATGCTGAATGATATCAGTGCTTTGAATGACGTTTCTGGAAGATTAATAATTATAAAATGAAAATATGTAACATTATAGAAAATCCAAATTACATATAAATCCTTCAAAATTCTTAAAAACATACTAAAATTCAACTAGAAATTAATAATTTGCGTAGAATTTTAATTTTAAACATTTCAAATTAGTTGACTAGCTATCTGGTTACGCAAAGTAGTCATATACTCGATGTCTTGTGAACCCCATTCTATGTCGTGAACGAACTGGCCAACATTTTCTCCACCTTGTATTTCAGAAAACACAGTGTTCTCGCCATACTCCATAAATAATTGATCACGAATATTGCATTTCCTTATAAAATTATGGACGGCGAAACAAGAAATCACTATGTCCCTTTGGATTGGAAAAGAAAAGGGAGCCATTTGCTTTAGGATTGGGAATCTCGCCTTCAAAACACCATATGAGCGCTCAATAACATTTCTGAGTTGTGCATGGGCATGATTGAATTTTTCTTCCTTAGTTAACGCATGTTGTCGTCGAAAATCGGCTAACCAATATCTCGTATTACGGTAAGGAGTCATAAATCCACGAGTGTTGGTGTATGCAGCGTCACAAGATAGTATTTATCTCAATAACATTTTTGAGTTGTGCATGGACATCAAGTACCATACAAGCACATCAATAACATCGAACATCAAGTGCCATAAAAGAGGTCTACACATAAAAGAGGTCTACACTAAAAATCAATGATGGGTTGTATGGTACATGCCAAAGTCTTGCCAGAAAGTTTGTTAATGTTAAGGGTGTTAGACCATGTGTAGTGGTTAAAGAAAATAATGCCCCCACCCTGGGGCATTATTCGACACGTGGCAGTTCAGTTAGCATGGGGCATTATTGCAAAAGTGGCGTAGTGGGGCATTATTCAAATAACGCCCATGCAATCATTTCACAATTATTATTTTTTTTTAAACTTTAAATACTTCATTAAATTAAAAAAAAATACAATACTAGAAATAAAAAAATTAAAATCCGATTAAATTCTGGCATATCGCCTTTCCTTCGTCTTCCAAAATCATGTTGTGCATGATTATACAAGCGTACATAACATCTCTCATTTTTTGCTTGCTCCATGCACGACAAGGATTTCTCAAATATTGCCAGCGTTGTTTAAGAACCCCAAAGCATCTCTTAATGTCTTTTCGTGAAGACTCTTGAACCTTTTTAAAGTATGCTCTTTTTTCATCAATAGGATCACTAAACGTCTTCACGAAAATCGAATACCTAGGATAAATTCCGTCGCTCAAATAATATCCATGAGGGTAGTAGTTTCCATTTGCGTAAAACGACGCTTTTGGAGCTTTGCCAGAAATCCACTCCTCTAACAACGGAGATTGTTCAAAAACATTGATATCATTGCATGACCCAACCACGCCAAAGTAAGCCGACCAAACCCAAAGGTCCTGTGAAGCAACCGCCTGAAGAATAATAGTGGGTCCTTTTTGGTCACCCCGTGTGTGTTGGCCTCGCCATGCGGTCGGGCAGTTATCCCAACGCCAATGCATGCAATCTATGCTCCCGATCATACCAGGCAAACCATGCTCCGCCGAATGTACCTCGTAGATCTTTTGAAGGTCGTCCCATGTGGGCGTTCTAAGATAACGCGCACCATACACATCAATAATACCTTTATAAAAAAACATAGACAAACATAAGTTTCAAAAAAAAAATTGTAAACATACTCGTCGTTTTAAAAAAAAGTAAAGTATAGGAATTGTACCGCGACAAAAATGCTCCAAGCTGTCTCGCGTTGTTTTCTCGGTCATTTTTAGATACTCGTCGTTGATGTCGGTTGTGTTTCCATAAGCAAGGATTCGTAACGCCGACGTACACTTTTGGATACCGGCCAAGTGCCCCTCTCGCATCCGCTTTTTGTTTAAAATAATCGTAGTTGGCTTCCAAGTCGTCGACTATGCGTAGAAACAACCTCTTACTCATTCGGAAACGACGCCTAAACATTTCGTTCGAAAATGTCGGCGCCTCATCAAAATAATCTTTCATCAAACGATCGTGTGCCGCGCGCCGGTCTCGTTCAATATAACCTCTTTTATTTTTTTCTGCTTGGGGGCGACGACAATGCTTCACATATCTCACAGCTAGTTGACAAGCACTCGTAACCGCCTCTTGCTCAACCTCCTCATCGGTGGAATCATCGCCATCCGCAAAATACTCTTTGTAGTAAAAATTTACCATGGATGAAGAACTAGGAGAATCCATCAAGTTTTTTATAAAATAGTTGTGTTTTTTAGATAGTTTTGGTTGAAAATGAATGAGTTTATATATATATATATATATATATATATATATATATATATATAGTTAAAAGGTTAAAAAAAAATAAACAACTAGCCGTTACTAGCCGTTGGGGACTTTTGATTGGCCGGTCAACATGGTGCAAAGCGTTTTAAATAAAACGCCCAATCGATTTTTTTTCAAAAAACATGCCCGAAAACGCCTAGTGTAATGGGGGGGGGGCGTTTTACGGCGTTTTTTCCAAATTTTTTTTAAAAATACCGCCCCACTACGGGTGGTCTTAGGAGTGGTTAAACACTTGAGAGTGACAAACTAAAGAATCAACCAATCAAAGTGTGCCACGTCAATCAGTGAAAAGTGTTTAAACTTTGGTGAAAAGTGTTGGCAATGGTTTAGACATTTGGTGAAGTGGTAAACTTAAAAAAAAAGGAAAAATGTGTGATTGGTTGAGATTGGAATGGACCGCACCCCACACACCCCCTCTCTCCCCTTCCCTCCCTTCGCCGCATCAGTATGCCATGACCGATCTTAACACTATTTCGTTAAACACACAGGCGGCAAAAAGGTTGGCATTGGTTTGCCGCCCATTGCCGATCGGTGCCGGGTCGTTTGCCGCTCTCCACTCCTAACACCCTAAGTCAAACTTAAAATTATTAACTATTTGTTATAAAGGGTGTATTGTTTTACTTTAAGTGATCAGAACAATTACAATGGATAAAGAAAATGAATACTCGTTTACTTATAACTATAAGTTTCTGAAAAATATATTTAAAACACTCATCATTCTTTATCATATTGATTGAAAATTTGACAAATAATAGGATATATTATCCATTAGTAATATTAATGACAACATGTCATAATAACAATGGAAGACACATTGATACACCATAGAATAATAACTTTTGGGATGTACAGCTACAAAAAACAACTGAAATTTTCCCAAATTAGTTATGACCATCATAACTTTTTTTTTTCTATATTTGGGATAAAAAAAAAGTGAGTATAACTTTTGGGATGTGCAGCTACATAATAACTTATTTTTTTCTATATTTTGCTGATAAAAAAAGAGAGTATATTAGTTCTCTTGTTTGTGGGCATCTTGAATATGATCACCATTAGGGGTGTAAACAAGCCCAAAGGCTCGAGAGCTACTCGTTATCGGCTCGGTTAAAGGCTCGAACGAGTCGAGCTTTAACGAGCCCGAGTCCGAGCTCGAGCCTGAATTGGAGCTCGTTTAGTTCTCGAGCCTGAAGTACAAATCTCGTTTAGGCTCGCGAGCCTAAAAGAGCCCAAACAAAAATTTATTTATTTTTTTAAAAATATAATAATAGTGACTATAACATTGCTCGAGCCGACCTTTGGCGTGTTTAAGTGATATTGAAGCGAGCTCGAGCCGAGCTTTTAGCTCGTTTGAGATTGTTTTAAAAATAGATCGAGCCGAGTCGAGCCGGGCTTAAGCTTTGGGTTGGCTTGCGAGCCGAACTCGAGCTCAAATAAGTAGGCTCGAATCGAGCCGATCTCGAGCTCGAGCTTCATAAAAACATGACGAGCCGAGCGCGAGCCCAGTCGAGCTCGGGCTCGGCCTGGCTCGTTTACACCATTCATCATAACATAGCATGTGCCTTTTCTGTTCTATCCCTGTAGTCAATTCTATCACATGAATGTACATTGAACTATTGCATGCCACCATGATAAACATGACAAACTATTGCCTCTTTTCTAGGCTTGCGGATCTCTGCATTTTCATATTATAGGGACAATTTGCAAGGTAAAATACATATAAAGTTAAGATAAATCTTATATTCATATCTCTAATCTTGATCTAAGTTTACTGCATCATAGTCATTTCAATACCCTTTCTTACCTATAGTCATTAAATTCATATCTCTTTCATACATCCACCTACTGACCTACATTACAATCATTCTCCTTCAGTTCAAAAACTTCTCTCTTATATGGGTTCATCATGTGCTAAAAGAGGTTATGCAGGTATGTTTTTTAACCCATGAAAAAGCATACTTTAAACACCTCAAATGGGATTGAAAAAAAAAAACATTCGTAAAGGTCCCCTGCATAATTGTGTTTGAATTAAATCTCGAATTACATATGTATCTTACGCATGTATGACATCTCACTTCAAGCCACTATGCATCAGTCACTGATTCATGCCCTAAACATAAACCCTAAACATCAAATTGGTGACGAAGTTCCCTGAATTTCGATCTGTAAGTATCAAATTCGCATCTTATCGTATTTAATTCATGATTTCGTAGTTGCTCATAACATAGAAAACCATAACACACATCATTAACAGACATCAAAACACACACATAGCGATCGAAGAAAGATTACTTGGTTGTGAGCGAAGATTTGCTTGGAATCTGCAATTGATGTGTTTGGATGGTGGTCGCCAGAAGAGAAGAGAAGTATAGATGGATGGAACGTGTGTTACGTACGTGGGTATTTGTGAGTATTTAGGTCTTTGCTCTTTGCTTTTCATTCAGATATTAATGGAATCATTAAGAGGCTACCAAACAGCCCCTTACAACAAGTCCTTGCACGAAGATTGAACGAAGGTGGGCTCCCTCTTGATCAGGAATCCCAAAGAAAGCTCAAGAAATGCTTGAACTAGTGAGATATGAGAGTTTAGAGTGAAAGTGCAAGTATGATGGCTGCCCAAATGAGCCTATTTATAGTGCATGGAGGTTACACAAGATCATTACAGGTGTTTTGGGATGAATTCAGATGTCTCCAGGTGGTATTAAAAACCATCAACAAAGCCATATAATTCGATTTGTTTTGGTTTGGAGCACAAGGAAGAAGAAGATCAGCACCTGTCCATCATATTCTGTCGAAGTAGAGTCGTCGCGTCGTGCGACGGCATATGCAGGTCATGGTCGCGCAGCGCGACCCTATAGGGTACCAGCCAAACAAGTTTCCAACTTGTCATGTTCAGTCCCTGCACCTTTTTAAGCTTAATAGCTTTCATTTTTGGCACTTCTAGTCCTTGTAGTTAGTTTGTAAATGATCTAGGGAGTATAACCAAACACCGTTAGGTCCGATTTCATTAAATGATTACCGAAAACACTAGTTTCTGCTCGTTGACGCTTTTAACCCCTATTCTTGGGAATTTGCGTAAATAACACATAACGATCTCGAAACCTCGTGAATTTGTTATCACTTATTCTTGGAAGTATAATCGAACATTATGAAACCCCGGGTTCGTTAAAAGGCCACTCAGAGGTAAGGATTAACATGTTGACACGTTTAACCCTTGTATCTTGTAAACTTTCGTTTACTTTCACAAACGGCTTCTTATATCCGAATAATTACTCGTTTAAGAATATTCATCGTGTGTAGTCAAGCAGAGGCACAAGTTTGGTATGTTGACACTTTTAGTCCCTTCGCATACATATTTTCATAGTTTAACAACTTTAGTCCTTGTAATTCAATCTTTCACAAGATTAGGGTTTAGGACACGTATCTTCGCATAATTGGACACGTTTTTACGAGGTGTTACATCAGGACCAGAGAGTATGTGTGTGAAAAGAGGGAGAAGAAATGTTGGAATGTGTGACATCCCGTACTTTCAGGTTAACGCCATTAACTCTCTCAGTTAAATCTTTACGATTTACAAAGCACTCATAAACACAACTATATTATACGTGAAATTATATTATGCATGCAAGTTATAACTTTTGGGATTAATCTAAACTATGAGGGCTAATCCCATACATACACTTAAAGTTAACTTAATTAACTTCCTATGCAATATTTGAGAACTTATAAACACCAGGGACTTTTTGGCTTAAACATGCAAAGTTATATGTATAAATTTCTACCCAAGTTTGGGTTTTGAAAACCTAAGGAGCTAGAAGGGTTTTGGTAGAAAATGAGGGACCACATGTGTAACTTTGTTTTAAAATAAATAAATAAATAAAAACAAACCTAACCCTAGATCCCCCCCCCCTCATATCATCAGACGACCAAAACCTTCTCCCTCCCAAACTCACGATCACTCATCGGCTTCATCTCTTCTCTTGACCTCTTCCCTCTATCGCAGCCTCTATATCCCTCTCGGTAACCTATCTTTACCTTCTTTGTAGTTCATGTTCACATATATATGAGTTCTTGGCTGCGATTTGTTGAATACATGATTACATGAGTGCATGGAAAACTAGGGTTTGCTTATATTCAAGTTCTTGATGATTTAGGTGAATTGTCAATTTATATGTTACGTATATATGCATGTTTAGGGTTAGGGTTAGGGTTTTGATTTGGTACTATGATCTTGATTAGAAACTTGATGTTAAATCTGATGTATTTGATGTTATACCTGCTATAGTAGCCTAAAAGTTTGATAAAATCATCATAAACATGTTTGGACTAAGAGCTGTAAGATTTCAGGTTCTCTCCAGATTTTTGTGTTGACTTGTAACGGTTGTTTCTTGGTCAAAACATAACGATATCGAATGGTTCTTGAGTCTAAGATCAAATATAAGGAATTTCCTATCAAACCCCATTGTATTCGTATTTTCCGACAAGTTTTGGTTAGTCAAAAGATTTAAATAAATCAAAGGTCGAAGCTACGTTTTTCTACAGAAATTGCAGTCCATTACGAGAGTCATAACTTGGGTAATATTTGGACTTAATAAATGAAACATTTACTGTAGATAAAAAGAAGAGATCATGAAATTCTCCAACTGGAATTTCGTCAATCGGGTCAACGAGGATTTTTATATAAATTTAAACCATGACAGTTTTGACCTTTATGTGTTACGTAATTTTTAGTGATTTTTATGTGCACATTTAAGACTTGAGAAAAATATACAAGTTGAAAAGGACTAGTTGACATGTCTCATAAATTATTGGTAATTTTTCTTACCCGTTTACTATTATTTATAAAATTTTTCAAACAAGCTTAAAAACTGAAGTAAAGCTGAAAGTTTCTGAACTTTGTGTTATTGTTTGTGAATGCATCTAATTGGTTACTGATGTGTGTAAAATGCAACATATAAATTACATCAAATGAGGCATAAAACTAACCCTTTTTAAGTACTAATATTGGAAAAAGAGTGTTTTTGTCTTCCTTTTGTATTTTCAGGATTAAATGAGCTCAAAAACACAAAAGAAGCAAAAAGACAGCTAATTCCAACATAAATACAAGGAAAGGAACATTAGTGGACTGCCCGACCCCTCAACGGCACCTTCCAAAGCAAAATAGAGAAGTCAGAAGACTGAACACGCCCCGTGCTCAGCCAGCACGGGGTCGTGCCCAAGAAGCAGCAGAAAAGACAAACCTATAAAAGCTTCTATTGCTCACCACGGGGCCGTGCCCAGCGGACACGGGGGCGTGGCGAAAGTACAGCAGGCGCATTAATTGTAATTGCGAATTACAATTAATGAGGAGAGAGAGTGTCAGACGGGCACGGGGCCGTGCCCAACGGACACGGGGCCGTGCCCAGCTCTCTGTTCAGCCTATAAATAGGAGTGCTTGGATTCATTTCAACTCATCCCTTGGCACACCACCTCTCTCACACTTCATCCACCACCCACCACCATCACAACACCGTCATCCACCACCATCATCCATTGTCCATCGTAGAGTGTGTGAGTCGTCTCGGGATCCAAGATTGATCGTAAGAGTTCTTGACAATCAAGGCCATGTTTGCCTAAGTCTCTTACATCACTTGGTGAAGACAAAGTGTCTAGTATAATACTTTTTTATTTCTAATCTTTTGCACTTTTTATTTGGTTTTGTATTAATGACTTTAATAACTAGTTACTTATGTTGAAGGTGATCTTTCCTTATCGTTTGTCCGTGGTGTCTTGGCATTATTTTACTGTCTATATAAAATAAAGGATTTTCACCATTCATATCTCCACGGTCTATATGGAGGTATGTTGGCTACCTGGTCGGGGGTTAAGGGAACGGTTTGGTAAAGGTCTTGCCATTGTTCAGCGTTTAGAGGTCCTGCAATGGACCTGGGTCAAATTTAGTAGGACCTCCTTCAATACTTCACGGTATTGGATGGCGGGGGTCCAAACTCTTTGACCCCCTCATAAGTTAACTACTATTAATACTATAACCCGGCTATTTAAGACTGTATCCCTGCTGACTCAGACTACTTAGCCGAGGGTAACGTCACCGCCAAAAGCGGGGCCTACCACAATACTGCATTAATAAGTTAATTCATTATCTTCCAATAATCCACCCTTTTAGGATTGTATCCTTGCTGACTCAAACTACTGGGGTGAGGGTAACGTCACCTTCAAAAGAGGGGCCTACTACAATAACTAAGATAATCTCTTAATTATGTGCAAAAGTGCGGAAATAATCAAAGGTTATACTAGATACGAGTCGGAACCAAGTGATTCATCTTGTCTATCTGTTTTTCTTTTATTTTTATTTTTCAGCATTTTAGTTAGTTTTTATTTTTCTTAGCTTAAAACATTTTTCTAAACTTTTATTTTGATTAGACGTTGAGGATAAACCGGTACTAAAAGCTCTTGTGTCCTTGGACGACCTCGGTATCTTACCAACACTATACTACGCTCAACGATGGGTGCACTTGCCCATATGTGTGTTTAGTGTTAGTGAAATATCGTGTTTTATAAATTTAAAACTTGGCTAAAATAAGTGTTAAAAAGGGCTTAAAATATACACCTAATATATACGACACTTCACACGCATCAGTTACATAAAATGTTCTTGGGGTGTCTAACATGAATAAATGTCGCTTAGTATGTATGTGTGTCTACGTTGTACGTGTATGCATTGATCCTTGATGTAGAATGTCTATACGATAGTATACGTGAAACCACAATGTGTTGTCCAAATCATTTAACTAATAACAACATGTAAACATATCAAGATGTGGTTAACTCTAACAACTCGTAGTCACATAATTGTAACCGAGCAAAATTAAGGTGAGTTCACGCGCTATTCTCTTTTATAAATTATTTAAACACATGGGGAGAAAACATGCGCAACATTATGGTAAAGTAATGTACAGTTAAATTAGAATTTTTGTTATATTATTATGGTCACTAGAGTGTAACATAATCACAAGTTAAGTCCTTACATTCTCGGACCGTTAGTATTGGATAATGAGGAAGCTTTTGGTAGTACTACTGGGCCCGACAAGCCCCACTCGAGTTAGTCGTGCTAACCCGACCGGTAAAGGTCGAACATGTGTAAAATTTGCCTAACACTCCGCCATGGTCAGTGATAGACCTGTTACAAAGGCAAACAATGCATAAACAGTCATCTTCAATTGCTAACATTTAGTGACATAATAACTAGGTTAGCTACCTACAAATATGACAAAAAACTGCTAATCACTGTTATAAATCTCAAATAGTGAAACATAAATTATTTGACAAACCTATGAACTCACTCACCATTGTTGACACTTTTCTTGCATGTGTTTATCAAGTTGCTAAGGTATCTCTCACGGCTAGGTTGCACCATGGATGTCAAAACTATATTTTACATTTTGCATGGTTTTACAATTAAATTTTGTTGGTTTATTTTAGCCGTTTATTTCATGCACATACCTTACTTTACATTTTACTTTACGCTTCCGCATTGTACTTAATGGTTTGAAAACATATTTTCATTCATAAAGAGGTCAATCTATATGACCGGTGTCTTAGATCCTGGTATGTCACGCGTCTCGCGGTAAAACCTTGCAAGTGGAAATTGAGGGTGTGACAGAATGGGATGAGAAAATGAGCAACCAAGGGCCTCTATTTATTGGTTGGGGGAGTGTAGGGGTGCATGGGCGTGCATGGACAGGTGTCCATACAGGGCTTGAACATGTGTCATTCTTGTCAGATATCGAAGCTTCCATTATTTGTCTTATTCATGCATGGGCATGCATAGGTTTGCACGACCATGCCTCTGCATATCGTGGACTTTTGTTGACCATTCTAGGGTTGACTTGTTGACTTTGTATTACTAGGTATCATGCAAGGCCATGCCCATAGCCTGGAACGGTCATGCCTATATGGCAACTTAATGATTTTCTTGAAATCTTGGGTTTTTGCCCTGTTTTTGCTTATTCTTCACTTCTTTTCATCTAGAGACCTTAAAAACCTACAATTATCAAATAGAAGTAATTTAGGTAGTATTTTCAACTATAAAGTTATAAAAAAGTACCTTAAAATGAGGGTAATTATGTACTAATAATATGTATAATTGATGGCACATCACATTCTCACTCTAAACATTGCGTTCTCTCTCTTTCTCTAGAAGAACAAAACTTATTCTCACGCCACCGGATGGTTGTTACGAGAAGAACCTCCACCCCTTTTTCTCGTAATGAGTCTCACGGTGTTTGCTAGTTTTGCAGATCATATCTCCTTGAATTTGAGCTCACGGTGACCAAAAGGTAAACCCTCCAGTAGAGACATTTTTGGTCTATCCCCTGCGGATTAGACTAGTGTTTCTTCAAAAGCCAAATGCAAATACAAGTATGGACTCCCCTTCCTCCTACTAGATAAGTTGTCATTGTATAAACATATTCCATATGTTACTGTAAATTTTTATTTACAAAATTATTGTAGATATTGTAAATTTTAATTTCCGAAAACTATGCTATACTTTATTTTTAGAAAACTGTAAATTTCAATTTTTTATTTCAAAAAAAATATATATTAAATGATTTGTGATTGGCAGCGGTCGGTGACCTGTTAGTGAAGCAAGCGACAAAATATTGTCGGTAATTTATCGGTGATAAGTCTTTTAGGGTGTCCGGAGTGGGCAGTAAAGGGGTGCGGCAAACTCGGTTTGCTGAGCGGGAACACCGCCACCGACCCCTTTACCGATCGGCAAAGTTTAAACATCGGTGAAGGGTCACCGAAGCGGGGAAGTTGGTTTGTTCGAGGTTTGTTCATTCTCAACAGCTATAAAGCCGTTTATTATAAAAAAAGTTTTATGGTGGTCGTGGAGAAGATGACCGGAGAGGAGGATGACGATGAATGGTGGTCGACGTGGTGGTATGGAGATGGTCGACGTGGTGGTTTTGAGATGGTCGTGGAGAAGTTGACCGGAGAGGAGGATCACGATGAATGTGCGGTGATGAAGAACGGTGAATGGTGGTCGACATGGTGGTTTGGAGATGGTGATCGATGTACGGTGGTGATTATAGAGAAAGACGGAGGTGATCGGTTTCGAGTGAGGGTGGTTGGAATGATGATCAGTAAGGCGGAAGTGGATCACGGTGGTGGTTATGATGATGAAGGAGGTGATGACCGTGATGGCAGTTGAACGGAGAAGACTGCGGTGGTTGGCGACGATGAAAGTTATCAGAGATGATAGAGATGGCAGTTGCAGGTTTGTAACACCTCGAAAATTCACGTCCTATAATGTGTAGACACGTGTCATATGTTTGCACGTGTGAAAGAATGTTATAAAAGGACTAAAGTTGACAAACATGGATAGTATGTGATTATACGGGTTCTAAATGTCAACGGTGAATAAATATACTTCATAATAACCCTACATGATGTTCATATCATCAAACGAATAAATCATGGATCATGCGAAGCTAAAAGTGAGAGATTACAAACTTCAGGGGTTAAATGTGTCAACATGTTTAAAGATATACCTCTGAGTGACCTTTTGACAAACCCGAAGCCTTGTAACTGTTAATTATGCTCACTAGAATGCGCGATATAAATTTCATAAAGTTTCGTTATCGTATGAGAAAGTTATGATCAAATTCGTGTGCGAGGGGTTAAAGCGTTAACGTTGAAAGTTATGACTTTTCGGGTTAACCGGAAGTGTCCAGGGACTTGGCAAAGTGGGTATAAGTCCTAAAGCCCTTGTGGGTAAATAATAAGGGGTCAAATTGCAAGTAATTAGCTCAGTTACCCTTTCGAAAGGCCAAGGGACAAGATGTGGAAAATGGAAATGAGAAATCTGATTTTGGGGGTTAAGGCGGGCCGCGTAAAGGTTAACCTACCTTTACACGGGCCGCGTCAGACTTACAGTAACAGAAACTTTAGACAGCCTCCTACATTCGCGTTTAACCGACCCTTTATCATATATTTTGCATTATGGACGACCCCTAGGCACCCCCTAAGCACTAGGGACACTTGCTAATCAGTTGTGGTCAGTGATAGAGTTGTGTGTCAACATTCTATGGTGGATTGAACACTATATAAAGGCCTCATTGTGCAACATTGTTCCACACACCTTCCTCTTGCAATCTGATCAATTCTGGAGCTCAATTCTGCTCTCAAGTGATCACACATCAAGCATAGGACTTCAGTAAGTATGCCTAACCCTTCTTTATTAAGTTTTAGCTTAGTATTAGCTTAAAAGTCAAACCGTCGTAATTAACGGTTGACTTTAAGATTAATCACTAATGGTCCAGTGATTAGTCGAATCAAAAGTAGTTATAAGTTGGTAATTATGTGGGTAATAAACCCTCAAAAGGGTTCCCCCTGATTCCCACTCTAACTATGTCTAATGTCGGGTCAAACGTATTAATAAAAAGTCAACAACAGGTTTAAATTACAATTTATGCATAATTAACAATGTAGATCATATACAACCTGTTTGATCATTGTTATAACTTAGTAATAAGTGTAAGAACATGTCTAAACATGTTCAACCCGACAATTTCCTGTAAAGACCCGGTTCGGAACCGAAAGTCGCATAGTTTGACTTTTGCATTGACTTTCAGTTCTGACCCGTTTAGGCATGATTTAGAAATGCCTTAGAGCTTTATTTGGACCAGGTTACATGCTAGTATAACCCTCTGTGATTATACACCTCGGATCATTAGTCATCCAATTAATACGCATGATTCCGTTAATTGCCCATATGTTGACCATTATGCCCTTTTCACCTTAAAACGTGATTTTTGGAAATGTAAAAGAGTAGAAACTTTAATTACTGATATATAAACTTTGAAGGGGTAAGGTCCCAAAAACCTCATAAAAAGGATTTGAGACCATACCACAAACTGGTTTTTTCAACCTTTTTAACCTTGCGCGGCCGCGCATGAGTCTTATTAAAGAAAGAAAACAATCAGTAACTTATAATCGCGCGCCCAAAGGATAACATGAATCCTTGCGCCTTCCCCAAATTAACAAAGGATCAAAACCTTTTGTTCAGATACCTCCGCCTAAATATCCAGACTTGGATATTATTTTGCCCAGACCTGGGAGTTATTCATCTGCGACCACACGGTAAGGTGTCACACCAGATTACAACAATAATCTAGAAGGAAATACAATCGTGCACCACCCAGACGGTTATAACCGTCTGGACACGTGTCATCACCACAAGCAACTCTGAAATCACAACAAAGGCATGCAATTGGAGAGTAATCTCCACTTAATCACTTTCCACGTGGCAACTCCCCAGCCATAGATCAAACCACGATCCGTGTGCACTCACATCGGATCGAGACAACTTAACAAAGGATCAAAGAACTTAACGGAAGAAAAGATAACCGCTACGGCGTTAGCATCTTCCGTCATCTTTTCAATAACAGGTTTTCCCTCCCAAACTCCCGGTTATAAATAAGAGAACTGTTCAGGTATAAACTCAGATCACTCTCACTCCTCAAATACTTATCTTCTCCGATACCAATACTTATTCTCACGCCGGAGTCGGGTCAAGGAGAGAACCCTCTTCTCCCCTTGATGAGGCTAACGGTGTTCTTTTTTGCAGAATCACCGGAGGAGGAATTCCATTGCAACTGAATCAACCGAGAGAGAGCTAACCTTTTATGCGGATTCAAACCCCCTAACTATCTCGGTTCCGACCATTTAGTTGGTGTTTCTTCAAACTTGTATGCAAAGTTTGACATCAGTTTGAGGTGTAGGTTAAGAGTTATGCTCGTTAGCGTAAAATTAAAGCTTTATGTTAATAAAACGGCGTAATTAGCGTATAGCCTAGTTAAGCCTACTTTTTGATATCAAATCTTTTACCCACTGATGTAATATATTATTTTGGGATTTTTAAAGTTTTTAATAAATTTTAGGCTGAGCATAACTAGTAGTCGTAGGCTTAATCCGGTAATTGTCGGTTTTGCCCTTACGGGCCATAAAATGAGTTTTACATATCTAAACGACTCCAAACCTTTTGCTAATGATTCCATATGATAAATAAATTATTTTAAGCCTTCTGGAAATATAAAAATATCAGATTTAAGTATCGAACCCGGAAACGGCTTCTAATCGCCTTTTTAAGCGTTTTTAACGCATAAGTATGTACAATAACTATTTTAAACATACCAAGGGTGATACCTACTGATATATGAGGCAAATTATAATATTTTAACAGTAAGAAAAGGTTGTTAATCTCAGACTTCAGTTTTGAGCTTTTCGGCTTATGTGAAATTACCAAAATACCCCTGCGGGGCATAGTTTGGTTATAATTGATAAATTTCACATATATACTTTAACCTACTGTTATAACTCATTAAATTGAGTATGTTTACTGATTACATCAGACCTGTAACTCAGTTAAACACTTAAACTCTTTTACAACCTTTAAAATGACCAAACTACCCCTACGGGGCATAGTTTGTGTTTATATTCATTTCGGGCATAATAAATGATATCTTACTGATGTCACAACATATATGGAGCATATTAACTTAGGAAACCTGAAAATGGCTCTCATTATTACCCGTTACGCTTATCACGCGTTCGGTTCGGTTTATGTAACAAGTTTACATAAATTAGCCGAAACGGGTCAAACCTTATTGGTTTTAACTCAAAATCCAGAATGTGCATGAAGGACCCATATTAAACAAGTCTCTGAACTTGTCGGGTCTAAATCACATTCTATCCGGTCTTCGCTTAATCGTGCGTATGAACCGTATCTTTGAAATTAACCGGTCTAAGCTTAAGCTTAACTAAAGACCCGTTAGGATTCTAATAGGTTATTATAAACCTTCGTTCTAGATTAGGAGAACCAGTAAAAGCTACTTGCAATTTGCTTATTGTGATTTATACATTGCTCAGGTAAATACTTTTAACTTATTTTCCCTATACGGGCTTGGGTTACGGTATATAGCATACCGCTTGATCGGGCATCAAATTCTCCACCGTTGAGTGGGTAATTGAATAAATTTGATCGGCTCGTTTAAACAGTCTTGTTACTTAAAGCCTTTGGGGGGTTAATGACCATGTCTCGGATATCCTTGGCAACATTTTACGAAATGGCCACGACTTAAGCGCGGGGTGTAGGCGTACACCCGTCAGTGCACAAAAGAATATTGTGGTGTGTCTATTGATCTTTAACCCGGACAAGATCCGGGCTACTGAACGCACAAGGAACATGTAATTCGTTCAAAAGATTATAATATTAAATAATTCTCCCAAGTTAAATAAAAATATTTATGCCACGTGCATCCAAACCAATTTTCAATCATTTTTTCCAAAATGAGTCAGTTGATTGTATGTCCGGTCCCAAGGAGCATTAAACGCAGTATACACACAGTTGTGTGCTCAAACTGCTCCTGTAACCCAATCTCGAAGGCCGGGATCAAGAGCTCATGCCTCCCAGCGAGAAGAATCAACTTATGATGATACAAGCAGTTACCGGAGACAACACCATGATGAACCACACCCTCGCCGAAGACAATCGGTTCATGATAGGTTGGGTTCTCAACGGGACGCTCACACTGATGAATCCGATCAAACGTATCGCCTGAGTGCAAACACCAGCGTATTCAACAGACTGCAACCAAACTATAACAAATGCAGGCCCCGGGCAATCTATAATCCCGAAGCAGAGCATAACTATGACTTAGTTTATCGCCCTGATGAAGCGGCAGAAAACTCGAAGTTCATACTGGAGATAGCTTTAGCTCCATTGGAAAGGGCTAAATTACCCTCTAATGTTGGGAAATTCAATGGGTTAACTGATCCCGATGATCATCTAAGAGTATTCACCAGTGTAGGGTTGGTTGGCGGTTGGACTCTTCCGCTGTGGTGTCATTTGTTTGTACAAACACTAACTGGTCCAGCGCGAATTTGGTTCGACAATCTACCAACAGGACAGATCGAGTCATGGAAGGATCTGCGAAGAAAGTTTTTAACACACTTCAGCCAACAAAGGCGGTCAAAACGTGACACATCCGACGTCATGAACATCTGGCGTCGCGATGATGAGAATCTGGAAGATTTTATTACCAGATACAATAAAGAAGTGTTAGAAATTGGTGGTGTTAGCGAACAACTAATCCGTGCTCAGTTTAAGTACGCGGTTAGGTGTGACGACATGGTCAAAGTGTTATCAGGAACAGAGGGCCTCCCCACTAGTTGGGAAAAAATAATGGCGGCGGCCAAGGTTTATGCACAGACCGAGAAAAACCTTACTACAAACAGGCCACCACCACCACACAACAGGCCGGCAGACTTAAGCGCAAATGGAAAGTACAAAAAGTCATGGCGCGAAGCATCAGGAAGTCGATCCGCGGAAGACACCCGCACAACAAACAAGTTCTCTGCACAAAGAGAAAACAAACACGAAAATAGGGAGAGGCAGTGGACTCCCCAAACGAAAACCCCGGCGGAGGTGTTAAGTACTGAGGATCACCAATTCAAACCTCCGATTCCGATGAAAAGTAAACGTGGTCAAGACCCGACGCAATACTGCGAATATCATAAGGATAACGGGCACACCACAAACAACTGCATATCTCTGCGCACGGAAATAGAGAAGGCTCTCAAAAATGGAGAACTTACGCATTTGCTCCAGAATATGCGCAAGGAGATTAAGCAGATTACCCGGGGAGAAGAAAGTTCAAGCAAACGGGCTAAAACTTAAAGAACTCTGCACGTTTCCCGCGGAAAAGACATGACTTATCAGAAGCGGCGGAACTATCAGGGAGTAAGTTAAGTTCCATTTAATTATCCAAAAAACTTTGTAACGCCTCTGAGCATTATCCATGAATAAAATTACAAAGTTTCTATTATTTTTGTGTTTACAAAATGCATGCAATTCCTTTTTAGTAAGTGCAAAAACATTATGGTAGTATAACACAAAGCTCCATGCGCGGTCGGTGATCACGTCACAAACGACCATAAACTTACATATGAGCTTCACACCAACTTTATTCGCCTTACTCAAAAAAAAAAAAGTAATTGTACTCATGCAATATATTGTAAAGACATTTAACAAAACAAATAGAAACATACTATTTTGGCGTACAAATACGTCCTAAAGAGTTTAGACACAACAGTGTTTAAAATCTTTGTACAACAGCGCATCGTCAGAACAAGGATCAACATCCTACACAAAAAAAAAATTCCGTTCAAATACAATTTCATCTTACTCTAAATCTTCTCCCTCATCCGGAAAGATTTCTTTAAGTTGCGCAACGTGATCGTCCGATTGCAGCGCCACATTTATCAACTCCATCACTGGAAGTTGCAAGTTATTAAACTCTGTCTTCATAGCAGCAAGCGCGCTGGCAGTATTAACGCCAAAGGTAGCAGACTTGCTATCATCCCAGTTAACTTTCAAAGCACTATTCACATGTTGGGAGCATTCCGCATAACCTTGCGCGTAACCATCCCGTCGCGCAGCAACCATCAAATTAGCAACGGTTTTATCCAGTTCTTCAGAATTTAATACAGATTCAGCAACCTACGAAATCAAGTAAAGATAAGCATCAAAACGAGAAAAGCGCATACATGGCCAAAAAAGAAGAAAGAAGCTTACACAAGCAATCCCGCGATCTTTCAACCAGGCCATATCATTCTTCAAGGGTTCAAGCTCGCTTTCCGCTGAAACACGCGCCATTTCTGAATTCTCCAGTTTCTCTTCAACTTCAGTCAAACGGCGGGAGGTTTCAGTATTCTCAGAACGCGCAAGCTCCAGATCCTTCTTCATTTTTTCTTGGTCAGAAACCAAAGCGGTAAGTTCCTCTAATTCTTTATCTCTAACGGCGAGAGTGGCTAAAGCTTGTACCTCCCGTTGCTCGCTTCGTTCCCTATGAGAGCGTGCTTCCTCCAACATAGCTTCCATGTCAGCTTTTTCTTTCTTCAATCTTTCTACCTCCGCATCTTGATTCTTCAGATTTTCAACCTCAGCCTTGAGGTTATTTATGATATTTCGAAGATTGGCCTTCTCGGCATTATCCTTTTCACAAATTCTCCTCCAATTTTTATGCTCTTCAGATAAAAGCGCAGCTTCAGCTTCAGCTTTTCTTTTCCAACCAGAAACTGACCATTCCTCAGTCTTGCGCTCAGCTTCAAACTTAGCTTGCTCAGCCTTTAATTTAGCCTTCAACTGAGCCACATATTTTTCATCTTTAGCAAATTTCCTTTGTGATGCTACAAAAGATACCCGCTCTTTATGCATGCTATACCACTCACGCACTATACGATGAGTAGTAGAAACATGGGATGCAGTTTCTGCAAGATAAGATTGATAGGTCTGTTCATAAGGCTGATTTTCCTGAAATTTAATCTCGCCAGGCGGAAGTATCCCCTGCAACCAATCTTGGCATACACGCCAATCCGAGAAAGTATCTCCTTTCTTCACATTCCAAACAGGAATATGAGGATCAGCAGCATCTTTCTCCGCATACATCCGGTAATAATACTCTCCTAAAGTTTCTTCTGGACGAATTGGAGATTGTTTCTCAACACCAGCAGAAGAACCTGCCTCCTCAGTAGCGGCCTTCTCAGTATGCTCAGGAACAGTTTCAGAAGGTCTGGGAGGAGAAGATTGAATTGTCTCAGCAGTTTCCTTTTCCGGTGTCGGTTGATTATCATCATTTACCACACTTGGCTCAACAATCTGTTCAGTTTCTATGTTAGTACCAACTGGAATTTCGTCAATCGGGTCAACGAGGATTTTTATATAAATTTAAACCATGACAGTTTTGACCTTTATGTGTTACGTAATTTTTAGTGATTTTTATGTGCACATTTAAGACTTGAGAAAAATATACAAGTTGAAAAGGACTAGTTGACATGTCTCATAAATTATTGGTAATTTTTCTTACCCGTTTACTATTATTTATAAAATTTTTCAAACAAGCTTAAAAACTGAAGTAAAGCTGAAGGTTTCTGAACTTTGTGTTATTGTTTGTGAATGCATCTAATTGGTTACTGATGTGTGTAAAATGCAACATATAAATTACATCAAATGAGGCATAAAACTAACCCTTTTTAAGTACTAATATTGGAAAAAGAGTGTTTTTGTCTTCCTTTTGTATTTTCAGGATTAAATGAGCTCAAAAACACAAAAGAAGCAAAAAGACAGCTAATTCCAACATAAATACAAGGAAAGGAACATTAGTGGACTGCCCGACCCCTCAACGGCACCTTCCAAAGCAAAATAAAGAAGTCAGAAGACTGAACACGCCCCGTGCTCAGCCAGCACGGGGCCGTGCCCAAGAAGCAGCAGAAAAGACAAACCTATAAAAGCTTCTATTGCTCACCACGGGGCCGTGCCCAGCGGACACGGGGGCGTGGCGAAAGTACAGCAGGCGCATTAATTGTAATTGCGAATTACAATTAATGAGGAGAGAGAGTGTCAGACGGGCACGGGGCCGTGCCCAGCGGACACGGGGCCGTGCCCAGCGGACACGGGGCCGTGCCCAGCTCTCTGTTCAGCCTATAAATAGGAGTGCTTGGATTCATTTCAACTCATCCCTTGGCACACCACCTCTCTCACACTTCATCCACCACCCACCACCATCACAACACCATCATCCACCACCATCATCCATTGTCCATCGTAGAGTGTGTGAGTCGTCTCGGGATCCAAGATTGATCGTAAGAGTTCTTGACAATCAAGGCCATGTTTGCCTAAGTCTCTTACATCACTTGGTGAAGACAAAGTGTCTAGTATAATACTTTTTATTTCTAATCTTTTGCACTTTTTATTTGGTTTTGTATTAATGACTTTAATAACTAGTTACTTATGTTGAAGGTGATCTTTCCTTATCGTTTGTCCGTGGTGTCTTGGCATTATTTTACTGTCTATATAAAATAAAGGATTTTCACCATTCATATCTCCACGGTCTATATGGAGGTATGTTGGCTACCTGGTCGGGGGTTAAGGGAACGGTTTGGTAAAGGTCTTGCCATTGTTCAGCGTTTAGAGGTCCTGCAATGGACCTGGGTCAAATTTAGTAGGACCTCCTTCAATACTTCACGGTATTGGATGGCGGGGGTCCAAACTCTTTGACCCCCTCATAAGTTAACTACTATTAATACTATAACCCGGCTATTTAGGACTGTATCCCTGCTGACTCAGACTACTTAGCCGAGGGTAACGTCACCGCCAAAAGCGGGGCCTACCACAATACTGCATTAATAAGTTAATTCATTATCTTCCAATAATCCACCCTTTTAGGATTGTATCCTTGCTGACTCAAACTACTGGGGTGAGGGTAACGTCACCTTCAAAAGAGGGGCCTACTACAATAACTAAGATAATCTCTTAATTATGTGAAAAAGTGCGGAAATAATCAAAGGTTATACTAGATACGAGTCGGAACCAAGTGATTCATCTTGTCTATCTGTTTTTCTTTTATTTTTATTTTTCAGCATTTTAGTTAGTTTTTATTTTTCTTAGCTTAAAACATTTTTCTAAACTTTTATTTTGATTAGACGTTGAGGATAAACCGGTACTAAAAGCTCTTGTGTCCTTGGACGACCTCGGTATCTTACCAACACTATACTACGCTCAACGATGGGTGCACTTGCCCATATGTGTGTTTAGTGTTAGTGAAATATCGTGTTTTATAAATTTAAAACTTGGCTAAAATAAGTGTTAAAAAGGGCTTAAAATATACACCTAATATATACGACACTTCACACGCATCAGTTACATAAAATGTTCTTGGGGTGTCTAACATGAATAAATGTCGCTTAGTATGTATGTGTGTCTACGTTGTACGTGTATGCATTGATCCTTGATGTAGAATGTCTATACGATAGTATACGTGAAACCACAATGTGTTGTCCAAATCATTTAACTAATAACAACATGTAAACATATCAAGATGTGGTTAACTCTAACAACTCGTAGTCACATAATTGTAACCGAGCAAAATTAAGTTGAGTTCACGCGCTATTCTCTTTTATAAATTATTTAAACACATGGGGAGAAAACATGCGCAACATTATGGTAAAGTAATGTACAGTTAAATTAGAATTTTTGTTATATTATTATGGTCACTAGAGTGTAACATAATCACAAGTTAAGTCCTTACATTCTCGGACCGTTAGTATTGGATAATGAGGAAGCTTTTGGTAGTACTACTGGGCCCGACAAGCCCCACTCGAGTTAGTCGTGCTAACCCGACCGGTAAAGGTCGAACATGTGTAAAATTTGCCTAACACTCCGCCATGGTCAGTGATAGACCTGTTACAAAGGCAAACAATGCATAAACAGTCATCTTCAATTGCTAACATTTAGTGACATAATAACTAGGTTAGCTACCTACAAATATGACAAAAAACTGCTAATCACTGTTATAAATCTCAAATAGTGAAACATAAATTATTTGACAAACCTATGAACTCACTCACCATTGTTGACACTTTTCTTGCATGTGTTTATCAAGTTGCTAAGGTATCTCTCACGGCTAGGCTGCACCATGGATGTCAAAACTATATTTTACATTTTGCATGGTTTTACAATTAAATTTTGTTGGTTTATTTTAGCCGTTTATTTCATGCACATACCTTACTTTACATTTTACTTTACGCTTCCGCATTGTACTTAATGGTTTGAAAACGTATTTTCATTCATAAAGAGGTCAATCTATATGACCGGTGTCTTAGATCCTGGTATGTCACGCGTCTCGCGGTAAAACCTTGCAAGTGGAAATTGAGGGTGTGACAGAATGGGATGAGAAAATGAGCAACCAAGGGCCTCTATTTATTGGTTGGGGGAGTGTAGGGGTGCATGGGCGTGCATGGACAGGTGTCCATACAGGGCTTGAACATGTGTCATTCTTGTCAGATATCGAAGCTTCCATTATTTGTCTTATTCATGCATGGGCATGCATAGGTTTGCACGACCATGCCTCTGCATATCGTGGAATTTTGTTGACCATTATAGGGTTGACTTGTTGACTTTGTATTACTAGGTATCATGCAAGGCCATGCCCATAGCCTGGAACGGTCATGCCTATATGGCAACTTAATGATTTTCTTGAAATCTTGGGTTTTTGCCCTGTTTTTGCTTATTCTTCACTTCTTTTCATCTAGAGACCTTAAAAACCTACAATTATCAAATAGAAGTAATTTAGGTAGTATTTTCAACTATAAAGTTATAAAAAAGTACCTTAAAATGAGGGTAATTATGTACTAATAATATGTATAATTGATGGCACATCACATTCTCACTCTAAACATTGCGTTCTCTCTCTTTCTCTAGAAGAACAAAACTTATTCTCACGCCACCGGATGGTTGTTACGAGAAGAACCTCCACCCCTTTTTCTCGTAATGAGTCTCACGGTGTTTGCTAGTTTTGCAGATCATATCTCCTTGAATTTGAGCTCACGGTGACCAAAAGGTAAACCCTCCAGTAGAGACATTTTTGGTCTATCCCCTGCGGATTAGACTAGTGTTTCTTCAAAAGCCAAATGCAAATACAAGTATGGACTCCCCTTCCTCCTACTAGATAAGTTGTCATTGTATAAACATATTCCATATGTTACTGTAAATTTTTATTTACAAAATTATTGTAGATATTGTAAATTTTAATTTCCGAAAACTATGCTATACTTTATTTTTAGAAAACTGTAAATTTCAATTTTTTATTTCAAAAAAAATATATATTAAATGATTTGTGATTGGCAGCGGTCGGTGACCTGTTAGTGAAGCAAGCGACAAAATATTGTCGGTAATTTATCGGTGATAAGTCTCTTAGGGTGTCCGGAGTGGGCAGTAAAGGGGTGCGGCAAACTCGGTTTGCCGAGCGGGAACACCGCCACCGACCCCTTTACCGATCGGCAAAGTTTAAACATCGGTGAAGGGTCACCGAAGCGGGGAAGTTGGTTTGTTCGAGGTTTGTTCATTCTCAACAGCTATAAAGCCGTTTATTATAAAAAAAGTTTTATGGTGGTCGTGGAGAAGATGACCGGAGAGGAGGATGACGATGAATGGTGGTCGACGTGGTGGTATGGAGATGGTCGACGTGGTGGTTTTGAGATGGTCGTGGAGAAGTTGACCGGAGAGGAGGATCACGATGAATGTGCGGTGATGAAGAACGGTGAATGGTGGTCGACATGGTGGTTTGGAGATGGTGATCGATGTACGGTGGTGATTATAGAGAAAGACGGAGGTGATCGGTTTCGAGTGAGGGTGGTTGGAATGATGATCAGTAAGGCGGAAGTGGATCACGGTGGTGGTTATGATGATGAAGGAGGTGATGACCGTGATGGCAGTTGAACGGAGAAGACTGCGGTGGTTGGCGACGATGAAAGTTATCAGAGATGATAGAGATGGCAGTTGCAGGTTTGTAACACCTCGAAAATTCACGTCCTATAATGTGTAGACACGTGTCATATGTTTGCACGTGTGAAAGAATGTTATAAAAGGACTAAAGTTGACAAACATGGATAGTATGTGATTATACGGGTTCTAAATGTCAACGGTGAATAAATATACTTCATAATAACCCTACATGATGTTCATATCATCAAACGAATAAATCATGGATCATGCGAAGCTAAAAGTGAGAGATTACAAACTTCAGGGGTTAAATGTGTCAACATGTTTAAAGATATACCTCTGAGTGACCTTTTGACAAACCCGAAGCCTTGTAACTGTTAATTATGCTCACTAGAATGCGCGATATAAATTTCATAAAGTTTCGTTATCGTATGAGAAAGTTATGATCAAATTCGTGTGCGAGGGGTTAAAGCGTTAACGTTGAAAGTTATGACTTTTCGGGTTAACCGGAAGTGTCCAGGGACTTGGCAAAGTGGGTATAAGTCCTAAAGCCCTTGTGGGTAAATAATAAGGGGTCAAATTGCAAGTAATTAGCTCAGTTACCCTTTCGAAAGGCCAAGGGACAAGATGTGGAAAATGGAAATGAGAAATCTGATTTTGGGGGTTAAGGCGGGCCGCGTAAAGGTTAACCTACCTTTACGCGGGCCGCGTCAGACTTACAGTAACAGAAACTTTAGACAGCCTCCTACATTCGCGTTTAACCGACCCTTTATCATATATTTTGCATTATGGACGACCCCTAGGCACCCCCTAAGCACTAGGGACACTTGCTAATCAGTTGTGGTCAGTGATAGAGTTGTGTGTCAACATTCTATGGTGGATTGAACACTATATAAAGGCCTCATTGTGCAACATTGTTCCACACACCTTCCTCTTGCAATCTGATCAATTCTGGAGCTCAATTCTGCTCTCAAGTGATCACACATCAAGCATAGGACTTCAGTAAGTATGCCTAACCCTTCTTTATTAAGTTTTAGCTTAGTATTAGCTTAAAAGTCAAATCGTCGTAATTAACGGTTGACTTTAAGATTAATCACTAATGGTCCAGTGATTAGTCGAATCAAAAGTAGTTATAAGTTGGTAATTATGTGGGTAATAAACCCTCAAAAGGGTTCCCCCTGATTCCCACTCTAACTATGTCTAATGTCGGGTCAAACGTATTAATAAAAAGTCAACAGCAGGTTTAAATTACAATTTATGCATAATTAACAATGTAGATCATATACAACCTGTTTGATCATTGTTATAACTTAGTAATAAGTGTAAGAACATGTCTAAACATGTTCAACCCGACAATTTCCTGTAAAGACCCGGTTCGGAACCGAAAGTCGCATAGTTTAACTTTTGCATTGACTTTCAGTTCTGACCCGTTTAGGCATGATTTAGAAATGCCTTAGAGCTTTATTTGGACCAGGTTACATGCTAGTATAACCCTCTGTGATTATACACCTCGGATCATTAGTCATCCAATTAATACGCATGATTCCGTTAATTGCCCATATGTTGACCATTATGCCCTTTTCACCTTAAAACGTGATTTTTGGAAATGTAAAAGAGTAGAAACTTTAATTACTGATATATAAACTTTGAAGGGGTAAGGTCCCAAAAACCTCATAAAAAGGATTTGAGACCATACCACAAACTGGTTTTTTCAACCTTTTTAACCTTGCGCGGCCGCGCATGAGTCTTATTAAAGAAAGAAAACAATCAGTAACTTATAATCGCGCGCCCAAAGGATAACATGAATCCTTGCGCCTTCCCCAAATTAACAAAGGATCAAAACCTTTTGTTCAGATACCTCCGCCTAAATATCCAGACTTGGATATTATTTTGCCCAGACCTGGGAGTTATTCATCTGCGACCACACGGTAAGGTGTCACACCAGATTACAACAATAATCTAGAAGGAAATACAATCGTGCACCACCCAGACGGTTATAACCGTCTGGACACGTGTCATCACCACAAGCAACTCTGAAATCACAACAAAGGCATGCAATTGGAGAGTAATCTCCACTTAATCACTTTCCACGTGGCAACTCCCCAGCCATAGATCAAACCACGATCCGTGTGCACTCACATCGGATCGAGACAACTTAACAAAGGATCAAAGAACTTAACGGAAGAAAAGATAACCGCTACGGCGTTAGCATCTTCCGTCATCTTTTCAATAACAGGTTTTCCCTCCCAAACTCCCGGTTATAAATAAGAGAACTGTTCAGGTATAAACTCAGATCACTCTCACTCCTCAAATACTTATCTTCTCCGATACCAATACTTATTCTCACGCCGGAGTCGGGTCAAGGAGAGAACCCTCTTCTCCCCTTGATGAGGCTAACGGTGTTCTTTTTTGCAGAATCACCGGAGGAGGAATTCCATTGCAACTGAATCAACCGAGAGAGAGCTAACCTTTTATGCGGATTCAAACCCCCTAACTATCTCGGTTCCGACCATTTAGTTGGTGTTTCTTCAAACTTGTATGCAAAGTTTGACATCAGTTTGAGGTGTAGGTTAAGAGTTATGCTCGTTAGCGTAAAATTAAAGCTTTATGTTAATAAAACGGCGTAATTAGCGTATAGCCTAGTTAAGCCTACTTTTTGATATCAAATCTTTTACCCACTGATGTAATATATTATTTTGGGATTTTTAAAGTTTTTAATAAATTTTAGGCTGAGCATAACTAGTAGTCGTAGGCTTAATCCGGTAATTGTCGGTTTTGCCCTTACGGGCCATAAAATGAGTTTTACATATCTAAACGACTCCAAACCTTTTGCTAATGATTCCATATGATAAATAAATTATTTTAAGCCTTCTGGAAATATAAAAATATCAGATTTAAGTATCGAACCCGGAAACGGCTTCTAATCGCCTTTTTAAGCGTTTTTAACGCATAAGTATGTACAATAACTATTTTAAACATACCAAGGGTGATACCTACTGATATATGAGGCAAATTATAATATTTTAACAGTAAGAAAAGGTTGTTAATCTCAGACTTCAGTTTTGAGCTTTTCGGCTTATGTGAAATTACCAAAATACCCCTGCGGGGCATAGTTTGGTTATAATTGATAAATTTCACATATATACTTTAACCTACTGTTATAACTCATTAAATTGAGTATGTTTACTGATTACATCAGACCTGTAACTCAGTTAAACACTTAAACTCTTTTACAACCTTTAAAATGACCAAACTACCCCTACGGGGCATAGTTTGTGTTTATATTCATTTCGGGCATAATAAATGATATCTTACTGATGTCACAACATATATGGAGCATATTAACTTAGGAAACCTGAAAATGGCTCTCATTATTACCCGTTACGCTTATCACGCGTTCGGTTCGGTTTATGTAACAAGTTTACATAAATTAGCCGAAACGGGTCAAACCTTATTGGTTTTAACTTAAAATCCAGAATGTGCATGAAGGACCCATATTAAACAAGTCTCTGAACTTGTCGGGTCTAAATCACATTCTATCCGGTCTTCGCTTAATCGTGCGTATGAACCGTATCTTTGAAATTAACCGGTCTAAGCTTAAGCTTAACTAAAGACCCGTTAGGATTCTAATAGGTTATTATAAACCTTCGTTCCAGATTAGGAGAACCAGTAAAAGCTACTTGCAATTTGCTTATTGTGATTTATACATTGCTCAGGTAAATACTTTTAACTTATTTTCCCTATACGGGCTTGGGTTACGGTATATAGCATACCGCTTGATCGGGCATCAAATTCTCCACCGTTGAGTGGGTAATTGAATAAATTTGATCGGCTCGTTTAAACAGTCTTGTTACTTAAAGCCTTTGGGGGGTTAATGACCATGTCTCGGATATCCTTGGCAACATTTTACGAAATGGCCACGACTTAAGCGCGGGGTGTAGGCGTACACCCGTCAGTGCACAAAAGAATATTGTGGTGTGTCTATTGATCTTTAACCCGGACAAGATCCGGGCTACTGAACGCACAAGGAACATGTAATTCGTTCAAAAGATTATAATATTAAATAATTCTCCCAAGTTAAATAAAAATATTTTTCCAAAATGAGTCAGTTGATTGTATTTACCAGTGTAAACTGACGTATTTTCCCAAAAAGATTAAATGCAGGTACTAAGCGTAATTGGCTGGGATTTCTCCTTAGCATCAATAGAAGTCTCGCAAGCTTAAGATGCCTGAAGTCTGTTGAACCATTAATACTATTTTATTTTCGATCCATCTGTGGATAAACTTCCGAATATTGTGACATTTGATATTACAAATATTAAATTCGGATGTATCATATTTTTAAATTGCTTCCGCTATGCATATTAAATATTGTGTTGTTTGACTATTATATTGCCAACCACGTCACGATACTCCCCCACCGGGCCCACCGGTGACACGTGGAAATCAGGGTGTGACAGGTTGGTATCAGAGCCAACACTGAGTGAATTAAACACTAGCCTTTTGTGTTTAATCTCAGTTACACAATTACACAATTCTAAACTTTCGAGTCTAGACATGTAACATAGGACAAATTCCACTTTGTTTGTGTTGTCCTTTATTTTGCATATATTTTTGTTTTGTTATCTCATGCCATATTGACAGGATTAACATAATGCCGCCGAGATTCTTCAGGAGAAGAGGAAGAGGCAAGGGGCCAATCACCGCCCCCAATGATAATGAAGCTGGACCTTCAAATGTGTGAGCTCCATCTACCACCGAGAGTGACAACCCTCGGCAGAATAGGAGGAACTTGTTTGAACCAGCCAGGCGATCAGTATCACACAACTCTACTCCTCCAGTCCAAAACCCTTATGGGCCACAACCGGAGTACGAGCCCAACAACCCTCAGCCTTCGTATATACCCTTACAGCGATCCTTATCGCATCATTCTTTCGGGGACCCCACACCTGTTTTCAGGGGTGGTTTAACCCGGCCAATTACATCCAAGAACCAGTGGGTTTTAACCCACTGGGGCCAGAAGATCACTACTCCGGAGATCACGCGGAGGACATGGACGAGGACACTGATCCCGTCGAACCTGCTAGTGGTACTCCAAACCATCCCATCGAGATATCCGACGGATCTTCTTTCCACGGATCACCCTACGGTGGTCCAGACAGTTTTCAAGCTTTGTTCAACAGGCACGAGTGGTACTATACACCTCCTCACCATTCGTCGCCTCAGCAGCAGCAGCCGCAACAACAACAGGATCCCTCTGTGGATTCCAGATTCGTGGCAGTCACGCCACCACCTCCACCGCCGCCAGTGCAGCCGGCACCTCCACAACCGCCAAGGCGAAGGAGAACCGGTGCGCGCATGTCGTCACCAGCAGGGGATTTCCATTTCAGTTCCCCACATTAATCCAGTGGCAGCCACTATCCGCCACATCAAGAGGACCCACAAATGGGTGGACCCTCCAACCCAGCTGTACCACAGCCACCGCCAATGGGTTTTGACAACCCAATTCCGGCATATACGGGTTCCATGGCGTATAACCCGTTTGAACCGCCGACTCACCACAACTATGGTTAAGCGGAGGCCGACCCTTACATGGTAGTGGCGAACTACAACACCCAAGGACCCTATGGAGATCCATGGGGAGTAGGGTACCCAACACACGGATACCAGATACCTCCTAGGCCTATTATTCGGACTCAATCGTAGCCGCCTAGGTTCTCCCCACCTGAACATGAAGAACTCCTTCAGAGGTTGAATCAAGTTGAACGGGAAGTTCATAGAGACCGCAGGGAGAGACAGACGTTTTTCCAAGGATTAACGAGCTTGATCAAAGGGAAAAGCAAGAAGGATCATTAAATCTTTCCACTGTTGTTTTTCCTTGTATCAGTTGAGCCCCTGCGTGGGCCTGTATTTCCTGCATTTGTTTAAGCCCCTGCGTGGGTATGTATGTGTGTTTGTTTTGACCCCTGCGTGGGTCTATCTTCAGTTAACCCCTGCGAGGGTATGATGTTTGCTTAAAGTCCCTGCGTGGACTAGTTTGTTTGTTTAAGGTCCCTGCGTGGACTATTATGTTTGTTTAAAGTCCCTGCGTGGACTAGCATATAGATTGACCCCTGCGTGGGTAGATTGTTGTTGAAAAAGACCCGTTTAGGGCAGCGTGTAATATTATAATAAATTTAATGGAATGGATGTTTAATAAATTTCATGTTTGCCATTATGTGCATATATAAATTATAAATGAAATAAATAAATTAAAATCATTCCTTTTGAAATAATTTACCTACGCAATTATTAATTAAGAATCTTAAAGTGTGAAACCTAGCCTTTTGGTCAGTATATGACCGGGCCAAGATGGTAAGACCTGTTCAAAAGATTCAAATCCAAGTTAACATCTGAAAACATGTTAACACTCCTGGCAGACGTGATTCGTTAAAAATCACATGTCATTGTTATATGTATAAGGATTCTTTAGAAGATTCCTAACCCAATCTAATGATCTCTGAATCATGGGTTAAGATCATCAATTAAGATGATCATATTTTTACCATACGTGGTAATATAGCGCCTACGGGCCCTGCTCATTTCCATATGAGCCAAAAGACAGTGGTAGCGAAGACTCCCTGTCAAATAAAGGTAATGAACTAGGTTCAAACCTTCATGCGTTGATTCTCTGAAATCATAGCTTATAATTTATAAACGTCCTTGTGACTAGGCCTATTGTGCCAGTATACCTTAATGTTTTGATTCTCTGAAATCATAGATTAAATTATAAGTGTCCATGTGACTAGGCCTTTTGTGCCACACATAAAACTATTATTGTTTTATAATTAGGATAAATTGTTATAGAAATCCTAAATAAATATGATTAATAAAATTAACCAAATATGGTCTCTGTACCATGGTTAATGAATTGCCATAAAAGACAATTCCATGATAAACTCCCAAGTAAACTATTGTCCTTGTTTTCTGTAACAGTTCAATTAAAATGGCTAACTCAGAAGAGATTAATAGCCATCCCGTGGAGGAGAATGATAACGCCCGAATTACTTTGACGGTTGCTGAATTGAAAGCGCTAGTTGATGGCGCAGTTACAAGGGCCTTGGAGCGGCAGTACGAAGATTATAGTGGGACTCGAAGTAGGACCCAATCTTCACCGCATTCAAAGCCCAAGACACATTCTGAGGCTCATAGCAAGCCTCCTCCCAAAAAGGATGGACCCAAGAAAGATGATGATGATCGGCAGTCCACCAACCATCAAAGTGTTCCATCCCAACAAATAGTACTGAATCAAGAACCCCGTAACAAGGGTTGCTCCTATAAGTACTTCGTGTCTTGTAAGCCCAGGGATTTTACTGGGGAAAAGGGAGCAGTCGACTGCATGACGTGGTTAGACGAAATGGACACGGTTGTAGATATCAGCGGATGCGCTGAAAAGGATGTGGTTAAGTTTGTGTCGCAGTCCTTTAAGGGTGAAGCTTTAGCATGGTGGAGATCTCTGATTCAAGCCATCGAGAAAATCCCATTGTATAATATGTCGTGGGATCAATTTGTTGCCCTTATCAGGGAAAATTACTGCCCTCAGCATGAGTTGGAGAAGATAGAATCTGATTTTCTATCATTGGTGATGACAAACCTTGACTGTCAAGCTTACCTAACGAGCTTCAACACCATGTCCCGGTTGGTTCCATATCTGGTAACCCCGGAGCCAAAAAGAATCGCTCGTTTTATCGGTGGTTTAGCCCCGAAAATCAAGGCTAGCGTAAAAGCTTCTCGGCCAGCTACCTTCAGGTCTGTAGCTGACATATCTTTGTCACTTACTCTGGATGCAGTCCGACAAAGATCGCTGAGAAACAAAGAGGCTGAGAAGAGGAAACGTGAAGATGATGGTTCACGTAGATCGAACAAGAAACACCGTGGGAACGGTGACAACAAGAAGGGATCGGAGTCAAGGAAGGATGGGCATCACTCTGGTGAGAAGCCTGATGCGTGCGAAGTGTCGTATATATTAGGTGTATATTTTAAGCCCTTTTTAACACTTATTTTAGCCAAGTTTTAAATTTATAAAACACGATATTTCACTAACACTAAACACACATATGGGCAAGTGCACCCATCGTTGAGTGTAGTATAGCGTTGGTAAGATACCGAGGTCGTCCAAGGACACAAGAGCTTTTAGTACCGGTTTATCCTCAACGTCTAACCAAAATAAAAGTTTAGAAAAATGTTTTTTAAACTAAGAAAATTAAAAGCTAACTAAAATGCTGAAAATAAAAATAAAATAAAAACAGATAGACAAGATGAATCACTTGGTTCCGACTCGTATCTAGTATAACCTTTGATTATTTCCGCACTTTTGCACATAATTAAGAGATTATCTTAGTTATTGTAGTAGGCCCCTCTTTTGAAGGTGACGTTACCCTCACCCCAGTAGTTTGAGTCAGCAGGGATACAATCCTAAAAGGGTGGATTATTGGAAGATAATGAATTAAGTTATTAATGCAGTATTGTGGTAGGCCCCGCTTTTGGCGGTGACGTTACCCTCGGCTAAGTAGTCTGAGTCAGCAGGGATACAGTCCTAAATAGCCGGGTTATAGTATTAATAGTAGTTAACTTATGAGGGGATCAAAGAGTTTGGACCCCCGCCATCCAATACCGTGAAGTATTGAAGGAGGTCCTACTAAATTTGACCCAGGTCCATTGCAGGACCTCTAAACGCTGAACAATGGCAAGACCTTTACCAAACCGTTCCCTTAACCCCCTACCAGGTAGCCAACATACCTCCATATAGACCGTGGAGATATGAATGGTGAAAATCCTTTATTTTATATAGACAGTAAAATAATGCCAAGACACCACGGACAAACGATAAGGAAAGATCACCTTCAACATAAGTAACTAGTTATTAAAGTCATTAATACAAAACCAAATAAAAAGTGCAAAAGTTTAGAAATAAAAAGTATTATACTAGACACTTTGTCTTCACCAAGTGATGTAAGAGACTTAGGCAAACATAGCCTTGATTGTCAAGAACTCTTACGATCAATCTTGGATCCCGAGACGACTCACACACTCTATGATGGACAATGGATGATGGTGGTGGATGATGGTGTTGTGATGGTGGTGGGTGGTGGATGAAGTGTGAGAGAGGTGGTGTGCCAAGGGATGGTTTGAGCTTGAGCCAAGCACTCCTATTTATAGCCTGTACAGAAGCCTGGACACGGCCCCGTGTCCACCCTTTTCTCTTTCTTCATTAATACAGTTTGTCTTTATTAGCTCCACACGCCCCCGTGTCCGCTGGGCACGGCCCCGTGTCCGTCTGACACTCTCTCTCTTCATTAATTGTAATTCGCAATTACAATTAATGCGCCTGCTGTACTTTCGCCACGCCCCCGTGTTCACTGGACACGGCCCCGTGGTGGGCAATAGAAGCTTCTACAGGTTTGTCTTTAGTGCCAGAGCTGTCCATCCTGAGCACTGCCCCGTGCTGAGCTGGGCACGCCCCGTGTCGGGCTGGGCACAGCCCCATGCTCAGCTTTCTTCTTGTTTTTGCTTTGGGAGTTGTTGTCGAGGGGTCGGGCATGCCACGTTTCTTCCTTTTCTTTGTATTTATGTTGGTTTTGGCTGTATTTTTGTTCCTTTTGTTTGTTTAAGCTCATTTGACCCTGTAAATTCAAAAGGAAGACAAAAACACACTTTTTCCAACATTAGTACTAAAAAAGGGTTAGTTTTATGCCTTATTTGATGTAATTTATATGTTGCATTTTACACACATCAAGCCCAAATGCAAAATTTGCAAGAAACAGCACTATGGAAAGTGCAGACTTGAGTCGAACTCACAGACTCAGTCGAAAACCTATGCTTGTGGTATATGCAAGTCCACGGATCACAAAACCTTGAATTGCAAGAAGATAAAAGACGCAACGTGCTACCGTTGCAATGAGAAGGGGCACATTAAAACCAACTGCCCTAAGTACGCCAAGAAGCCTGAAGAGGCCAAGAAGACTGATGCTAGAGTCTTCAGAATGGACGCAAAGGAAGCGATTCTAGACGACAACGTTATTACAGGTACTTTCCTTGTAAATGGCGTCTATGCTAGAGTACTTTTTGATTCAGGCGCTGATAAGTCTTTCGTTGATAATAAGTTTTGTGAATTGCTGAAATTACCTGTCAAAACCTTAAATGTGAATTATGAGATGGAGTTAGCAGATGGCACGCTAGAAACCGTCTCAACTGTGTTAGATGGGTGTGTTATGTCCATTAAGAACCATTCTTTTCCTCTGTCTCTACTTCCCTTTAAGTTGGCCGGTTTTGACATAGTTCTGGGTATGGACTGGTTATCTCAAAACCATGCCCAAATTGTCTGTAACAAGAAACAAGTGGTAATAAAGACTCCTTCTGGTGAATCACTTACCATTCGGGGAGATACCCAGTATGGGCTGCCTGAGCAAGTGACTATGCTCAAGGCTTCAAAATGTTTAAAGAAGGGTTGTGTCATCTACATGGCACAAGTGATTATTGATGAGCCTAAACCGAAGATAGAAGACATCCTTGTCATCTCTGAATTCCCAGAAGTTTTTCCGGAAGAACTACCTGGTTTGCCACCAGATAGGCAAGTGGAATTCAGGATTGATATCATCCCCGGAGCAGCACCAGTTGCCAGAGCACCCTATAGGTTGGCTCCAACGGAGATGAAAGAATTTAGGACACAGCTAGACGAATTGCTAGCCAAGGGTTTCATAAAACCTAGTTCGTCTCCTTGGGGAGCGCCAGTCCTGTTTGTCAAGAAGAAGGACGGATCGATGCGTCTGTGCATCGATTATCGTGAGCTTAATAAGGTCACGATCAAGAATAGGTATCCTTTACCCAGGATCGACGATTTGTTCGATCAATTGCAAGGAGCAAGTTATTTCTCAAAGATTGATTTGAGGTCAGGCTACCATCAACTGAAGGTTAGAGATGAAGACGTGCACAAAACAGCATTTAGGACTCGTTATGGTCATTACGAGTTTCTAGTGATGCCTTTTGGGCTCACTAATGCACCGGCCGCGTTCATGAATCTCATGAATCGCGTTTGCAAGCCGTACTTAGATAAATTCGTCATCGTTTTCATCGACGACATTCTCATTTATTCTAAGAATCAAGCTGACCATGAGAAACACCTTCGTTGTATTCTCAAACTCCTACATCAAGAGAAACTCTATGCCAAATTCTCTAAATGTGAATTTTGGCTACGAGAAATCCAATTTCTTGGACATGTGATCAGTGAGCGTGGTATCCAGGTGGATCCCGCTAAGGTTGAAGCAGTTATGAACTGGCAATAACCAAAGACGCCTACAGAGATTCGTAGCTTCTTGGGATTGGCAGGATATTACAGGCGTTTCATCGAAAATTTTTCAAGGATTGCTACACCCCTAACTTCCTTGATTAAGAAGAAAGTAAAGTTCATTTGTGTCACACCCCGACCACGTAGAACATACAAAACGTGGCGGAAATGTCGGGGAGTGTTGTAACAGAATTAATTGTTTCAAATCCATGGCAATTGAAGTTTCGTTTTATTGATTAAAAGTGTTACAATGTCTTAACAAACAAGGAAATACAACATAATCAACTAGTCTTGCATCTTTTATTGTCACTAAGGCCCATGTCCGCCTATGTGTATCTTGATCAATCCTATGCTTCATATCCTGAAAACACATGTGAAAATAGGTACGTCAGCATAAAAATGCCGGCGAGTACATAGGTTTTGTGAAAATAAGATTCATGACTTCTGTTTAAGAAAATGTTTAGTCATGAACCTTGTAATTTGATTTGTCTTTGTAAATCATTTGAAAAACAATAAGTTCAGATGATACGTATAAGTAAGAGAATAATGCATGGTTAAATGAATAACCATGTAAAATGAGTTTGTATAAGTTAAGTTGTTTGTAAAACAATTTATTGTGAAAAGTATGTTATTTGTATAAAATCTTATATGTCATAAACTGAAATGATTCAAATAACGCTACAATATGTAATATCATACAAACACTTATATAGGAAGTACCAACGGCGTATCCACCATGCTTGTATCATATTACACACGCCTCGTTACTTAAATCACTTACCCAAACAAACCACCAATGTAAATTGTCCATGTATAAATGAATTTGTCAAATGTATTGAATAATATGTCAAAATGCATGATCAATGTAAATCATGTAATGTGTAACCTAGATGATATGTATGGCTAGTGAAAACGCATCAACTAAACCATAGGTGAAATGCACAAAAACAAAGTATTGAAGTAAAACTTGGTTTAAATCAAAGCTATGTTTTGTGTAAATGCATGATCAATGTAAATCATGTTATGTATAACCAATGTCAAAAGTGATATGTATGGCTAGTGAAATGCATCAACTAAACCATAGGTGAAACGCACAAAACAAAGTATTGAAGTAAAACTTGGTTTAAATCAATACTATGTTTCGTGTAAATGCATGATCTAATGTAAATCATGTCCAAAAACATCTTGTTTTAATTGTGAAACTACTTTATGGTCGATTCTCTAATAACATTCAAACCTTCTTGACGCGTTCCTCGCTCCATCTCGCTCTCGCTCTCGTTCTTAACAAACCCTTACCAAAGGATAAGTTAATAATTTCAGATTCAGTCGCTACCCACAACCCCCACACATAACAATGGGTGCAGTAAATAACGGGATTTGTCAGATCCTATGGTACCATAACCTAATACTGGTCGGCTTGATCATTGCTAATGAATGTCATTTGGTTATGTAACTATAACCAACAAGTTTGTTCACTTTTTGAAATTTGTAATTAGTTTTTGAACCATTGAAATCATTCTTGAAACCACATTGTAATTGTTATTGAAATCATTGATAAAGCATTTAGCACATATGAGTCACCCCAAAACAGTTGAAAACAGTAAAAGAGGGGAATAATGTACTCGCTTGAGATTGCTCAGTAGTCCTTGAGTAACAACCAAACAATGCTAGAGATCGCGGATATCAAACGGCACCTAATATAGGTAACTATGTTAATTAACCGGACCTAGATCGGAAGATCGGGTAGTATTAGGGTTTGTAAACCAACGAGTGTAGAGACTCGTGTTATTTGGTTTATCAAAGCCTACATACTAAATGAAACTTAACCTAAGTGCTTACGACCCATTACGACCCGTTTAGGTAGCTTATGCTACTTTAACGCGTCGTTCGCGTGAAACGCGTTCGGACCGCCTAACTAGTCCTATGACAAGTGTTATATGCCTAAACATGTTACATAATCAGTTATGTGACAAAAGTTTAGGTTACATATGCTTAATTACCAATTATACATGAAAAGGGTATTCTGGTAATTTACCTAAGGCATATAAACTACCTATCATACAACTACTTAAACGATGTGACCATAGGGTATAACCTCGGAAGGTTATTCCCTACCTACTATGGCCACCTAATGTATTTGGTCGGATCCTAATGATCGACCAAACTGGGTCGGGTTCGAGGTATAAGCGATTTATTAGATCGCTTACCCTACGACCCTAGACAACGTGGTAATCATTAGGCATAGTCCCAAGGGACTATAACCAACGTGATTACACTCACGTTGCGAAGTTCAAACGAACTTCGCATTGACCATAACTGGTCAACGCTGAAAGTCAAACAAAGTTTGACTTTCGGACTCGAAAAGCAATAAAATAAGGAAAAGAACGAAAGAATACTTACGAAGGGTCCCCGAATGATAATCTCGATCCAAGAATCTCAGGTATGAAACAATGGTTTCAACTTAGAGTTCCTAAGATCAAGATTCTAGTGATTTTAGCAATGGGGGTGGATGGGTATTTATAGGAATACCCGAACCGTTAAGATCGCTTGTCGAATATCGTGCCTTAATCGTATCCGTACAAGTGTCGGAAAGTTATGGTGCCTAAAATCCATCCTTATCAGCTGACTAAGAATGTTAGAATGTGTGGTTGTGAATTAAACAGCTGTTTATACATCGAATCTGGTCCCGAAAGTGCAAAACTGAGTTTTCTGTCCAGTTAAGTCACTCGCGTAGCGCGACTGCATAGGCCCTTAGGGCTCGCGCTACGCCACTGCCCCCATGTTTCAGAATTGTTTCAAAATTGGCAGAAATGGTCCCTGCACGTGTTTAAGGCCTTTTTCGATGCGTTTGAACCCCGTTAACCTCATTTTAAGGATCTAAAATGAAGTTAAAGTATAGGGAACTCAAAACATGCTCAAAAATATGCCGGAGGTTGGTTCGTTTGGCCGTACGAACGCGATGTTCGCTTAATTACGACGGAATGCGCATAAGCGCGAAAAACGATCCAAATGACGCGACGAATGGATTTTTCTTATGGCGAAAACTAAAATATAATATAGTCATGCTTACATAAATTTTTTTGGATGTCCGGATGTATTCAGAACGTAAGTTATGCGCGAAAATGCAAACTTGTGCACTTTTTGACACTTTTAGTCCCTGAATGACCCAAAAGTTTATTTTAGCACACCTAACCCCTAAAAGCCTATTTCTAAGCTATGTAAAGGATATATATGGTATGTTTAACTTATGGTCATGTTCCGGAATGTCTGTTACAGTTCAAATTGGCATACTTTCGCAGTTTGTCAAATTTAGTCCCTGTAAGCGATTTAACTTGTTTTTGCCATACCAAAGCCTTCAAAACTTATTTCTAAGTTATGTAAAGGTTATTTAAGGTATGTTAAGCCTATGTCACTATTCCGGAGTGTTTGTTGCATTAAACTGGTTATATTTACGCATCGGTGCGCGTATAACCTTCCAGAAAGCGATTTAGAGTTTGGAATCGAACAAGAATTGATATGTACAAATGATACACATATTTTTACAAATCCCAAGTATGAAATATAATATTTCATTGGTTCGGTATTTGTTTGATGGCCGTGGAGGCACAAGTGTTACAATTTGGGGCCCTAAGCAGCAAGAGTCCTTTGATATTCTGAAGCAAAAGTTGAGCAACGCCCCAGTTCTGACATTTCCAGATGGAATAGAAGAGTTCGTGGTTTACTGCGATGCATCGCACACTGGCATGGGGTGTGTGCTTATGCAGAAAGGCAAGGTTATTGCCTATGCTTCAAGACAATTGAAAGTGCATGAAAAGAATTACACCACCCATGACTTGGAGCTGGGTGCCGTTGTATTCGCACTAAAGCTTTGGAGGCACTATCTATATGGTGTCAAGTGTGTGATTTATTCTGATCACAAGAGCCTCCAACATCTGTTTAATCAGAAGGAATTAAATATGAGGCAGCGCCGCTGGATGGAAACTTTAAATGATTATGATTGTGAAATCAAATACCATCCCGGCAAGGCGAATGTAGTCGCCGATGCCTTGAGTCAGAAGGAAAGGGTTAAACCCATCCGAATCAATGCCAAGCGCATGGAGATAAAGAACAATTTGATTGAAAGGTTGTTAGCTGCACAGAAGGAAGCTGTGTTGGAAGCTAACTATCCTAATGAAAAGTTAGGAGTAACTGAGGAACAGTTAACTCTTAGCAAGGACGGAATTCTAAGATTGAATGGACGAATATGGGTCCCAATTTATGGAGGACTTCGAGTCGTCATCCTCCAGGAAGCCCATAGTTCCAATTACTCCGTTCATCCTGGAGCTGATAGGATGTACCAGGATCTAAAGGCAAATTATTGGTGGATAGGCTTGAAGAAGTCTGTAGCCACTCATGTAGCTAAATGCTTGACATGTGCGCAAGTCAAAGCCGAGCATAAGAAACCGTCAGGTTTGCTACAACAGCCTGAACTTCCTACTTGGAAGTGGGAAATGGTAACTATGGATTTTATTACCAAGTTACCCAAGACAAGGAAAGGAAATGATACAATATGGGTAGGGCTGTAAACGAACCGAACGAACACGAACGAGGCCTTGTTCGTGTTCGTTCGTTAAGGAAATAAATGTGTTCACGAACGGTTCATGAACACTTACCGAACGAGATTTTATGTTCGTGTTCGTTCATTAAGGAAATGAGCGTGTTCACGAACGGTTCACGAACACAAGCGAACACAAATAAATTTGACGAACGCGATGAAGGATAAAGGTGGATGGCCCAGAGAGTAGCACTAGAACTTGAATCCTTATTGTGGAACGGAGGTAGATCATATTCCTCGATGTAAATAATGAGAAAAGAAAGGGAAATGGTGCATAAACAAGGTGAAAGAGGGTTTCCTAGTTTAATTGTTAGGGTAATGATATAAATAAAAGTTTAACAGTATAAAAAGTATAGATAAAATATATGAAAGTATAAAAATCTTTAATTAATACATGAACATACGAACATAAACGAACGCAAATGAACGAATGTTCACGAACACCTTACCGAACGTTCACGAACATAGTTGAACGAACGAGACCTTTGTTCATGTTCGTTCATTTAACTAATTGAACGGGATTTCTTGTTCATGTTCGTTCGTTTATTAAACGAACGAACATAAACGAACTTCCCGCCGAACGGTTCACGAACTGTTCGCTGAACGTTCGGTTCGTTTACAGCCCTAAATATGGGTTATAGTTGATAGACTGACTAAGTCAGCACATCTCTTACCCATCAAGGAGACTTATAGCTCCGACATGTTAGCCTAGTTATACGTTGATAAGATTGTAGCCTTACATTGCATACCGGTGTCTATTATCTCTAACAGAGATACTAGATACACGTCACATTTTTGGAAGAGTTTCCAACAATCTTTGGGCACACGTTTGAATTTTAGTACGGCTTATCATCCTCAGACTAACGGTCAGAGTGAACGTACTATTCAAACGTTGGAAGACATGCTACGTGCATGTGCGATCGATTTGGGTGGTAGTTGGGATAAGAACCTACCGTTAATCGAATTCTCCTACAACAATAGCTACCATACCAGCATTAAGGCTGCGCCCTTCGAGGCATTATACGATAGAAAGTGTAGATCGCCCGTTTGTTGGGCGGAAGTTGGAGACATCCAATTATCAGGACCAGAGATAGTGTTCGAGACGACGGACAAGATTGTCCAGATTCGTGACCGTCTCAAAGCTGCCCGAGATAGGCAGAAGAGCTACGCTGATCCAAAGCGTAAAGCTTTTAACTTCGAAGTAGGTGACAAAGTCCTGCTTAAAGTGTCACCCTGGAAGGGGGTGATGCGATTTGGTAAGAAAGGCAAGCTAAGCCCGAGATACATAGGACCTTTCGAGGTTATCGAACGTGTCGGGTCAGTTGCCTATAAGTTAAACTTACCAGAAGAGCTCAGTGGAATTCACAATGTGTTCCACATCTGCAATCTGAAGAAGTGCTTCGCTGATGAATCACTGGTAATACCACATACAGATGTGCATATAGATGAGAGCTTAAAATTTGTGGAAAAACCTGTGTCAATTGAAGATCGACAGGTTAAGAAGCTTCGAAGGAAGCATGTACCTATTGTAAAGGTCAAATGGGATGCCCGTAGAGGTCCCGAATACACGTGGGAAGTTGAATCCATGATGAAAGAAAAGTACCCTTATTTATTTCAGTAAATCTCGGGTCGAGATTTATTTTAAGGGGGTGAGGATGTAACACCTCGAAAATTCACGTCCTATAATGTGTAGACACGTGTCATATGTTTGCACGTGTGAAAGAATGTTATAAAAGGACTAAAGTTGACAAACATGGGAAGTATGTGATTATACGGGTTCTAAATGACAACGGTGAATAAATATACTTCATAATAACCCTACATGATGTTCATATCATCAAACGAATAAATCATGGATCATGCGAAGCTAAAAGTGAGAGATTACAAACTTCAGGGGTTAAATGTGTCAACATGTTTAAAGATATACCTCTGAGTGACCTTTTGACAAACCCGAAACCTTGTAACTGTTAATTATGCTCACTAGAATGCGTGATATAAATTTAATAAAGTTTCGTTATCGTATGAGAAAGTTATGATCAAATTCGTGTGCGAGGGGTTAAAGCGTTAACGTTGAAAATTATGACTTTTCGGGTTAACCGGAAGTGTCCAGGGACTTGGCAAAGTGGGTATAAGTCCTAAAGCCCTTGTGGGTAAATAATAACGGATCAAATTGCAAGTAATTAGCTCAGTTACCCTTTCGAAAGGCCAAGGGACAAGATATGGAAAATGGAAATGAGAAATCCGATTTTGGGGGTTAAGGCGGGCCGCGTAAAGGTTAACCTACCTTTACGCGGGCCGCGTCAGACTTACAGTAACAGAAACTTTAGACAGCCTCCTACATTCGCGTTTAACCGACCCTTTATCAGATATTTTGCATTATGGACGACCCCTAGGCACCCCCTAAGCACTAGGGACACTTGCTAATCAGTTGTGGTTAGTGATAGAGTTGTATCTCAACATTCTATGGTGGATTGAACACTATATAAAGGCCTCATTGTGCAACATTGTTCCACACACCTTCCTCTTGCAATCTGATCAATTATGGAGCTCAAGTCTGCTCTCAAGTGATCACACATCAAGCATAGGACTTCAGTAAGTATGCCTAACCCTTCTAAATTAAGTTTTAGCTTAGTATTAGCTTAAAAGTCAAACCGTCGTAATTAACGGTTGACTTTAAGATTAATCACTAATGGTCCAGTGATTAGTCGAATCAAAAGTAGTTATAAGTTGGTAATTATGTGGGTAATAAACCCTCAAAAGGGTTCCCCCTGATTCCCACTCTAACTATATCTAATGTCGGGTCAAACGTATTAATAAAAAGTCAACAGCATGTTTAAATTACAATTTATGCATAATTAACAATGTAGATCATATACAACCTGTTTGATCATTGTTATAACTTAGTAATAAGTGTAAGAACATGTCTAAACATGTTCAACCCGACAATTTCCTGTAAAGACCCGGTTCGGAACCGAAAGTCGCATAGTTTGACTTTTGCATTGACTTTCAGTTCTGACCCGTTTAGGCATGATTTAGAAATGCCTTAGAGCTTTATTTGGACCAGGATACATGCTTGTATAACCCTCTGTGATTATACACCTCGGATCATTAGTCATCCAATTAATACGCATGATTCCGTTAATTGCCCATATGTTGACCATTATGCCCTTTTCACCTTAAAACGTGATTTTTGGAAATGTAAAAGAGTAGAAACTTTAATTACTGATATATAAACTTGTATGCAAAGTTTGACATCAGTTTGAGGTGTAGGTTAAGAGTTATGCTCGTTAGCGTAAAATTAAAGCTTTATGTTAATAAAACGGCGTAATTAGCGTATAGCCTAGTTAAGCCTACTTTTTGATATCAAATCTTTTACCCACTGATGTAATATATTATTTTGGGATTTTTAAAGATTTTTAATAAATTTTAGGCTGAGCATAACTAGTAGTCGTAGGCTTAATCCGGTAATTGTCGGTTTTGCCCTTACGGGCCATAAAATGAGTTTTACATATCTAAACGACTCCAAACCTTTTGCTACTGATGCCATATGATAAATAAATTATTTTAAGCCTTCTGGAAATATAAAAATATCAGATTTAAGTATCGAACCCGGAAACGGCTTCTAATCGCCTTTTTAAGCGTTTTTAACGTATAAGTATGTACAATAACTATTTTAAACATACCAAGGGTGATACCTACTGATATATGAGGCAAATTATAATGTTTTAACAGTAAGCAAAGGTTGTTAATCTCAGACTTCAGTTTTGAGCTTTTCGGCTTATGTGAAATTACCAAAATACCCCTGCGGGGTATAGTTTGGTTATAATTGATAAATTTCACATATATACTTTAACCTACTGTTATAACTCATTAAATTGAGTATGTTTACTGATTACATCAGACCTGTAACTCAGTTAAACACTTAAACTCTTTTACAACCTTTAAAATGACCAAACTACCCCTACGGGGCATAGTTTGTGTTTATATTCATTTCGGGCATAATAAATGATATCTTACTGATGTCACAACATATATGGAGCATATTAACTTAGGGAACCTGTAAATGGCTCTCATTATTACCCGTTACGCTTATCACGCGTTCGGTTCGGTTTATGTAACAAGTTTACATAAATTAGCCGAAACGGGTCAAACCTTATTGGTTTTATCTCAAAATCCAGAATGTGCATGAAGGACCCATATTAAACAAGTCTCTGAACTTGTCGGGTCTAAATCACATTCTATCTGGTCTTCGCTTAATCGTGCGTACGAACCGTATCTTTGAAACTAACCGGTCTAAGCTTAAGCTTAACTAAAGACTCGTTAGGATTCTAATAGGTTATTATAAACCTTCGTTCCAGATTAGGAGAACCAGTAAAAGCTACTTGCAATTTGCTTATTGTGATTTATACATTGCTCAGGTAAATACTTTTAACTTATTTTCCCTATACGGGCTTGGGTTACGATATATAGCATACCGCTTGATCGGGCATCAAATTCTCCACTGTTGAGTGGGTAACTGAATAAATTTGATCGGCTCGTTTAAACAGTCTTGTTACTTAAAGCCTTTGGGGGGTTAATGACCATGTCCCGGATATCCTTGGCATCATTTTACGAAATGGCCACGACTTAAGCGCGGGGTGTAGGCGTACACCCGTCAGTGCACAAAAGAATATTGTGGTGTGTCTATTGATCTTTAACCCGGACAAGATCCGGGCTACTGAACGCACAAGGAACTTGTAATTCGTTCACAAGATTATAATATTAAATAATTCTCGCAAGTTAAATAAAAATATTTATGCCACGTGCATCCAAACCAATTTTCAATCATTTTTTTCCAAAATGAGTCAGTTGATTGTATTTACCAGTGTAAACTGACGTATTTTCCCAAAAAGATTAAATGCAGGTACTAAGCGTAATTGGCTGGGATTTCTCCTTAGCATCAATAGAAGTCTCGCAAGCTTAAGATGCCTGAAGTCTGTTGAACCATTAATACTATTTTATTTTCGATCCATCTGTGGATAAACTTCCGAATATTGTGACATTTGATATTACAAATATTAAATTCGGATGTATCATATTTTTAAATTGCTTCCGCTGTGCATATTAAATATTGTGTTGTTTGACTATTATGTTGCCAACCACGTCACGATACTCCCCCACCGGGCCCACCGGTGACACGTGGAAATCGGGGTGTGACACGGTTGTTGGAGGTGGTGATCGGTGGAGGCGGAGGTGGATCACGGTGGTGGTTAAGTTAAAAAAAATAAAAAATAAAAATAAAAGTTTACCACTTCAGCAAGTGTTTAAACCATTTCCAACACTTTTCAGAAAAGTTTAAACACTTTAGCCTGATTGACATGGCGCGCTCTGATTGGTCGATTTTTTAGTTTTACCACTCCAAAGTGTTTAACCACTCCTTACACCCTTAGTAATATGTCAGCGATGAGTCTACTAGTCATCCATCAATGAAGATGTCATCGTTGGTCCATCACTAACACGTCATACGTGATTTATTAGTGATATTTGTCTTTGTACCGGGGGTGTTTATAGCCGTTTACATGGTTTCTTGTGAAAGGCTAGGATTGACCCTTATCTTCTGCTCGGGGTGCCTGGGATTTACAATTAGCCTTTGCCTGTCTTCTTCACTTTTGGAGATTTCACCTTCAACCATGTAGGCTTCCTGGGAAGGTTGAAGGGTTGCTATTCCCCTTTCGGTGGGAAACTTGACAGTGCCATGGCCAATGGACACAACCATGTAAAATGCACACTTTCCTGGCCTTCCAATGATCACGTCGTAGCTTGAAGGTATGTTGATAACCACGAAGGTGAGTGGTTGGACTCTCTCCTTTTGACCTTCACTGAAATGGACGTCAAGTGTCAGTTGCCCTAAAGGCTTGAGGGGTATGTCGGCAATATCTTTTATGGAGGTTCCGGAGGGTTGGAGCCTTGAACGTTCTTCATTGCTTAAACGGTTAAAGAACTTCTCAAACATGATTTCGGTGGCAGCACCAGTGTCTATGTATGCTCTACTTGTTTGCAACGTTCCCACAGTAGCCTCAACCATAAGAGGGTTTGAAAGAGGATCTTTCTCAATTGGGGGGGGGGGGGGAACAAACACACTGAAGCTCCCAAGCTTCCAACCGTTGCCTTTTGTACGAAACCCTTTCATCGAAATCTACCATATTAACTTCCTTGCCTTTTCCTTCAGCCATTTTGTCCCTTACTCCTTTAACCAAGTGAGCAAGTTCCCCAGACTTAACGGCTTCTTCGATCCTCTTCTTAAGTTGGAAGCAATCATTGGTATGGTGTCCTTTTTCTTCAGGAAATTCACAATATTGTGTGGAGTTTTCATTCTTTCTGCTTTTGGGGAGAGGCCTAGGAGGCCGAAAGTTCTGCTTGACTTCTTCTGTTGCAAGGATTTCTTGAGGAGTTTTCGTGAGGGGTGTGAAACTTATGCCTTTCTCCCTGGTGGGAGGGTTCCGACTTTCAGGCCTTCGATGGTCTGAACCCTTTTGGCGCCCGTCATAGGAGTTAAAGTTCCCTCTTTTTCTGGCTGGGCTGTTGCTTCGCCAACTGGATCCTCTTTTCCTTTGCTCTTTAATATCTACTGCCTCCTCTCCCCGGATATGGGCTTCTGCCCTTTCAAGAGCTTCTTCCAAGGTTTTGGGCAGGGATTTGTTGAAATCTCTTGTGAGATATTTTGAGGTGATAGCATTCATGAAACCAGCTACCCTCATTTTCTCGTCTGCCCCTACATATGTTAGACCTTCCTTCTTGTATCGTTCGATAAACTCTCGAAGACTTTCATCATCACGTTGTTTTATTTTAAAGATTACTGTTGCGTCTTTGACATATCGCCTTTGTTGGGAGAAATTGGCCAGAAAACCCTTGCTGAGGTCGTCGAAGCTTCGAATGCTTCGAGCAGGTAAATCGTTGAACCAGATCCTGGCTGATCCAACAAGGGTTTGCATGAACATTAGACAACATTCAGCGTTTGACCATTTCTCTATCCTTGCTGCACCGGTAAAGATTTGAAGATGGTCCTCAGGATCGTCAGTCCCATCATATGTTTTGATGTGAGGAGGCATCTTGATCTTTGTTTGAAAATCATAATCAGTTATTTGTTGTGAAAAGCATGAAAGGTTACTTGGCTTATAAGGTTTGGCCAAATCTTCTTCAGCCCTTGCACCCATGTTATTGCCATTGCTGTTGTTTCCCTGAGTGGCCAGCACTTGATTAATAAAGTGCTGCCACGGGAAGCTGGCCATCATTTGGGCCATCATTGGGGGCATGAGGTTGAAGCCTTGAAGGCTTCCGGGTGCAACTGAGCAGCTCACTCCAAGGGGGTGCTCATAACAGCACTTCGTGCCAAGGGGAGCACGGACAGAGCTTGTTCCTACGAAGTTGTTGTAGAAGCTGGAAGGCTTGTTACTGGGGACTGTAGGAGCTGGTCGAGGGTTAGCTCATGCCCCAAAGGAGCACCACTTGTAATTGGTTGGGAAGAGAAGAGAGGATGTACTGTAGGATTCGTCATTGCGGATAGATATGGATTAGGGTTTGGAGGATTACTGGGACCAGCCTCATTCCTAGTTGTAAAAGGAGGGATGGGAGGTCCGGGAGATAACGTTGCTTCCAACTCGTCATATTCTAGACGAATCCTCACTCCATTGTCTCTTTCCCTACTCACATATTGCTTGAGGAGAGACCTCAACTCAAGGAAATTGTTGGCAACCCCCTCAGGGGTAAGTTCAACACGTGTTGGGGTGTCAGAGACACCAACATTGGGGGAAGGAACTCCGGATCTGGACGGAGTTGGAGTGTTGAATGTGAGAAACTCGGGAGTGCTCCCCGGAGTTGAGAAAGAAGTTGGTATAGCCACATGAGCTTGGCTACTACCCGGGGTTGAGGTGTTTGGAACCTGATTTACTTCACCCGGGGATCCACTTTCAGACATGGTAGTTTCAAGAGAAAAGAGCTACACTACTAGGTCTTTTTGAGGAGAAATAGCGGCGTAGCCCCACGGTGGGCGCCAACTTGTTGATGCAACAAATAATAGACCAAGGATAGTAGCTTGGCTGGTTAGGCAAAAGGTTTGAATGGTTCAACTTTGCCTAACGCAGGTCGTGATCCCCCCACGTTTGCAAGACGTGGAAGGAGGTTCACTAGTTTATTTTTATTGTTTGCTAAGGATCCTCCTCTGAAGTGTGTTCAGATTCGGATGAAGGAGCAAACAGAATGTGTGTGTTGGATGTGAAAGGGAGTAACTCGCATGAAGCAAGTACTCGGAGTGAATGACCAGAGATTTCAGGAATCAGGGCTGGCCAGGAATGTCCCATTCAGTAAATGAAGTGTCTAATATATAGGAGAAGACATCTCTCAAAGAGGAATGCATTTGACTAGTGACCATGCTTGTAGTGAGGGGCTTACCCTTTCGGGGGTTGAAGCCTTTTGACTCTTGGGTAATAGAGTGTGCTCTGTGGACCTGCATTGCTTTTGCGGCTGGTGGGTTGGTGAAGCAATTCAGAGATGTGACTACTTACTATTTCCGTGTTGTTTTTCCCTACCTCCCAGCTTTTTAACATTCGAACCATTTAACCTTTCGAGCGTATATGTACTTAAGTCATTTTATTTGATCTTGGGCTACCCATCATGATCCATGGGTTATAACACCATTGATATGTTGGTGAACTCTTACAACGTCTTGCTTCCAAAGAATCTTCACCAACATATCCCGAGGAGGGTAACTTTAGCAAGGGACAACTAACATGTTCAACTGACGATGAAAATATTCTCATTTGTCTTGTCTTTTCATCTCTCCCTTTTTATCTTATTAGTGCAACGTACACTTGCACATGCCCATATCTTTTTAATCAGGTTGTTTGATCTAACCCATCAGACTGAGAACCGCTTGCACCACTAGTCAAGTTTTCATACTATGGACTGCTGCCATTTGTTTCGACTAATTTTAAGTTATGTCGGTTAATCATACAAACAACATTACATGTCGGACTGATCTATTTGGTTTCTGCCGAATTAAATGGGTAGACTTTTTTTGATTGGAGAATTAGGGTCATTTGTGCCTAGTGTGTTCCACGATTCCATCCTTCTTGCGAGCCGTGAGTCCAAAGGCGGATGTTAATGGTGGCCCGGGGGTGACCCGGCCCCCACTGTTTTTTTCGCTCGTAGTGTTACCGAAAATTTCCAAAAGAATTTTTGCAGTGTAGATTGGATTTTTAATAGTCCATCCCCTATCGATTTGGATTTGGTAGTCCGGCTCCCACCGAGTTTTTGTTCAAGCTCCACCACTGGCCGTGACAAAGAATAAGCCATGATTCACAACAATTGTGGTCAAGTGTAGACGATGCGGACGAAGTCTTTTCACTTGTGAGTCGTGACATAGGGGAAAAATAATGGATACTCCATTAATCAAATCATACACCTAACCAATGTTGGACTAGTCTAGTTTCAATATCTAATCATATTAGAACGTCAAGGGAGTAATAATTATTTAATTATAATATTTAGAAAAGTAATATTTTTAAAATGTAAATTTTTTTTTTTTCAAAATGAAATTTTTATATATAAGGTCAAACAAATTACACCAAGATAGCCGGTAAGCGGGCAACAAGCTGCGCCGCTACCCCCTTTTGAATAGCGAAACCCAACCTAGTAAAAACGAAACCCCGATCTCTAGGAGACGAAATGTTGCTGTGAACAACCTGTTGGACCCGTTCAAGAAATCTGATGGCTTCTGGGGCTAGCGAGCCAAAGGTATCAAAGGCAAAAGGGATAAAGGAATGTTGATTATCCTCGCAGGCTTTGGCATGTTTGTCCATTTTCTTTGCTGCCGCCCTTGCAATCGCCTGACCAGGGACAAAACATGTATCCCGAAAGCCTACAAGGGGGGAAACCCCGGTAAGATCAACACAAGCGTGTTTACCTGCATCCCACCCGAAAACTAAAATGTAAATTAGATATGTTTATATCTTTTAAAAACTTTATATTACTTATAACTTTATCCTGCTTGTAATACCAGATCAAAAAAAGCTTGGAACGGCCCTGTGTCTAACTAGTAACTAATTAAATGATCCGGTTAGATAAGTTATAGTTTTCAAAATATTGTTACATGTGATTCTACGATATTTGGTGATATATAAAAGACGCTTGAAATGGATATGAAAATATATATATATATAGGGAGGGGCTCATGCGAGAACTTCATTTATTGCGAGAACTGCGAGAACCAATGTGAATACAACCTAAACCCCCCTCCCCAAAAAAAAACCTAACACCCCCCCCCCCCAGCTAAATGCTAAAAACTAAAACCCCAAAAAAACCTAAAAAAAAACCTAACCCCCCCCCCCCCTCCAAAACCTAAACCCCCCTCTCCCACCCCTCAAAAACCTAAACCCCCCAAGCTAAAATGCTAAAAACTAAACCCCAAAAAAACCAAAAAAATCTAAAAAAAAAAAAAAATTTAATATTTTTTATGCTCAAATCGCTCCTTTTAGTGGCAAAAAAAAAAATTTTAAAGTTAATTTTTTTTTGGCTTTGAAAGTAGCGATTTTTATATAAAACATATTAAAAAAAATTGTGTGATTTTTAGCTATTTTTAGGCATTTTTGGTTGTGTTCACATTGGTTCTCGCAACAAGAGGTGGTTCTCGCATGATCTTCTCCCAATATATATATATAGGAATAAGTTAAAATGAGAACCACCTCGAGTTGTAAGAACCAGCGAGAACCACCCCCGCGGGGGGCCGTTGACCACGATTTTTTTTTTACAACTAGATGTGTATATTTTAACACCCTACGCAAAGTTTGGGTTCAAACGGCGCGCCCGAGGGGGTAGTTTTTTACGCCCAAAGTTTAGTTAAAAAAAAAAGAAAAATTAAAAGAAATTAAAAAAACCCAAACTTTGGGCGTAAAAAACTACCCCCTCGGGCGCGCCGTTTGAACCCAAACTTTGCGTAGGGTGTTAAAATATACACATCTAGTTGTAAAAAAAAAATCGTGGTCAACGGCCCCCCCGCGGGGGTGGTTCTCGCTGGTTCTTACAACTCGAGGTGGTTCTCATTTTAACTATCCCCTATATTATATATATATATATATAGGGGAGAGTTATATAGAAAACCCTATATATATGAAAAACCTTAGAAAACCCAACCTCCCGACATTTTTTTTTTTTGAAAAAATTAACACATGTAATATACATGTTTTTAAGAGTTTTGGGCCAAAAAAATCAAAAAAGCGCCGAGGGGATGTTTTAAAAAAAAAAAAAAATCAGCAAATTCTGTCATTTTTGGCTAACACATGTTAGTCGACCGGACATGGCTGAAATTTGTTTATTTTTTTTTAAAAAATCCCTTCGGCGCTTTTTTGTTTTTTTTTTGCCCAAGACACTCTAAAACATGTATATTACATGTGTTATTTTTTTCAAAAAAAAAAAATGTCGGGAAGTGGGGTAAAAATGGGTTCCCATTTGGGTTTTCAGAGTTTTCTAAGAATTTGAGGGTTTTTTATCTATCTTTATCCTATATATATATATATATATATATATATAGGGTAAGGATATATAGAAAATCACTTTTATTGAGAAAACCCAGGAAACTCAAAGCTCCCGACTTTTTTTTTAAATTACCACACGTAATATACATGTTTTTAAGAGTTTTGGCAAAAAAAAATCGAAAAAAGCGCCGAGTAGATATTTAAAAAAAAAAATACACAAGTTTTGGTGTAACATATGTTACATTTTTTTGCCCAAAACTCTTAAAAACATATATATTACGTGTGGTAATTTTTTCAAGAAAAAAAAAGTCAGGAGCTTTGAGTTTCTCGGGTTTTCTCAATAAAAGTGGTTTTCTTTTTATCTTTAGCCTATATATATATAGCTAAAAAAAACCTAACCCCCCCCCCCCCCCCCAAAGCTAAAAGCTAAATGCTAAAAACTAAAACCCCCAAAAAACCTAACCCCCCCTAAGCTAAATGCTAAAAACTAAAACCCACAAAAAACCTAAAAAAAAATACACCCCCAAGCTAAAATGCTAAAAACTAAACCCCCAAAAAACCTAAAAAATCTAAAAAAATAAAAAAAAATATAATTTTTTTTTAATATTTTTATGTTAAAATCGCTACTTTTAGTAGCAAAAAAATTAATTTTTTTTTTGCTACTAAAAGTAGCGCTTTTTTTATAAAAAAATATTGAAAAAAATTTTTGTGTGTTTTTTAGCTATTTTTAGGCATTTTTGGTTGTGTTCACATTGGTTCTCGCAATAAAAGGTGGTTCTGAACGGATCTTTGTCCTATATATATATATATATATATATAGTGGAGGGTTCAAATGAGAAGAAATTCTTTGTAAGAAGAAAAAAGAAGAAATTTCAACCAATAGGAATGCTTCATTAGACTTCATTTAATATTTGTACTTAATGTAACTATAAGGGTATATTAGTAAACTTACATACATCATTAAATGGTAGTTTCATCTTTAATAACTAATTATATTAAATTTGTAACTTATTTTTAAGATGTATATTTTTCACAAAAAATAAAAATAAAAATTTATTTAAAGTGTAGGATAAATACGAGGCGTGTAGGATAAATTACGAGTTGTGTAGGATAAATTTCAATATGTGTAGGATAAATTTCGAAATGTGTAGGATAACTTTTGATGTGTGTAGGCAAAAATATTTAGTGTGGAGGATTATAGTTTTAATGACTAATTAATTAGTCTAACATAATAATAAATGAGATGAGAAAAAAAACTATTTAATGTTTTACAATTATACCCTTTTATTCTTTTTTTCTTCTCAATAAAATTTTCTTCTCAAATGAACCTTCCCCCTATATATATATATATATATATATATATATATAGGGGAGGGTTTAAATGAGAACACTAAATATCGCGAGAACCGTGAGAACGAATGAAAAAACCACGAGACTTGGTAAAAAACAATTCAAATTCAAAATTTTATTTACAGTTATCATTATTATTCGAATACAATGTTAGAAATTATATTTACACCTTTAAATTTACGTGAATTTGTAAATAACGAAAATTTACACATGTGTAAGTTTGTCATTTACACATGTGTAAATTTGTTATATTTTTACACATGTGTAAAAAATCTAGTAATAGTGATTTTGAGAAAAGAAATAGATTATTTGATGTTGTGAATTCTTTTTTAATGTTGTATTTTAATTAGAATGAGGTTTGTATAAAAAAAATCGGTTTTGATTGGTTTTCTCATTCGTTCGCACGGTTCTCGCAATATTTAGCGTTCTCAAGATAACCCTCCCATATATATATATATATAGGGGATGGTTCAAATGAAAACCACTTTTATTGTGAAAACTCGAAAACTAACTAAAAAAGCCTAAAAAACACACAAATTTTTTTTTCAATTTTTTTATAAAAATCGCTGGTTTTTATATATAAAAAAAATTTCAAAAAAAAAAAATTTGTAGTACACATACACATATGTAGTATTACACATAAAAAAAAAATTGAATTATTTTTTTTATATAGAAAGACCTGCGAAAATTGGTTTGCAAAAAAAAATTGGTATGTTTTTTTTGGTTTTTTTAATTAGTTTTCGAGTTTTCACAATAACTAGTTGTTTTCATTTGAACCTTCCCCTATATATATATATATATATATATAGGATAGGGATCATGAGTGAACAACATTCTTGTTTGTAAGGGTGTTCAAAATTCGTTTCGAATTCGAAAAATTCGAAATTCGTTTAAATTCGATTCGATTATCAAGAATTCGTTTCGATTAAAAGAATTCGAATTCGATTCAATTCGAGTCAAGTAAATCGAATACGAATCGAATACGAATTTATAATTTCAAATTCGATTCGATTCGAAATTCGAATAAAAATTATACATTTTTATTTATTATTTTTATATATAATGCATATAACTTTTATTAAGCTATACTATAAATTATTTTCAATTTTTTTTTCCCAAAAAATTATCCATTACCAAACCCACTACATGATCCATAACTAAAACCTAAGTTACAAATCCATCAATAGATTTATAACCCTAAAAATATTAACTTGTAATGTGGAGTGATTATTCCCGAATTCTCGTTTTGAATTTTAGACTTACAGTACTTTATTTGGAATTTTTTAATGTGATATCGTGCTTTATGGCTCCTTTAAAATTTATGTTTTATTTTGATAGTTTTTTACATGCTTCTAAAGAATCTGAATTAAATCGAATTTATTCGAATTCGATTCGAATTCGAATTTTTAATCGAATACGAATCGAATACGAATTGGGTTTTTTATTCGAATACGAATTCGAATCGAATTCGATTAGTTTTAATCGAATTCGAATCGAATACGAATTCAAGGGAAAATAAAAAGTATTCGAATAATTCGAAAATTCGATATTCGATTCGATGAACACCCCTACTTGTTTGTGAACTGTGCGAACTAATCTGGACCATTGATTTCATTTTTAGTTGTTAAGGGTAGGATTGTAATTTTATAATAAATCAGATTTAAGTCATTAATTTAATAATTCAATTCAGTTACATATTTCGTTTTTTAATGCTTTCTCCAAAAATATCTTTTATAATTTAAGAAGATAATTATCAAGATATTATAGAAAATCACCAGACTTCTATGATCATTCTGGTCATATCTTTCTATAATCTTCAACAATATTCAATTTCAATTTAAATCACCAGATTTCGAAGAACATTATGCTCGTACCTTTTTTTCTATCTTCAACAATATTCATTTTTGATTTTTATGATCAAGAGCAATTAACCTTCTTATTTCACAAACCCAATATTTCATCATCCATCAAGAGCACTTAACCTTCATAATTCATAAACCCAGAATTTCATCATCCATCAAGAGCACGTAACCTTCATATTTCATAAACCCAGAATTTTCATAATCGATCAGTTGCACCACGTAACTTTCAGATTTCATAAACCCATAATTCATCATTGATTAGTTCTTCCAGTCTTTCAATCATGGCCGACCCAGAAATTAATAATCACAATTCCGACGAAAACGTTGACGAGGATAACGTTCCTGTTAACGATAATGTTTTCGTTTCAACAATGGATCGTCCAGGTGTGTATCTTATGATCATTAAGATCCATGTATTTACGTATACGAATGTTTTTTTTATTAAATTTGTATCGTTTGCTACAGTTTGTTTAGTACGATAGAACAAGCAAGTGCAATGTATGAGGAGTACGCACAGCTAGCAGGATTTGGAACATGTCTGAGTACTTCACAAAAAAGAAAAATTAGGCGACGAAATAATTACGAATCGGCGATACGTTTTATGCTCTAGGGCGAACAAAGACTATGTGTATCTGTTAACGCAATACACAAACGTCGAAACACAATTGTGATGACTTCAAAACATAAGACTATGTGATTCTGTTAACGCATACATGCGTACTTAGTTATGTATAGAACTGCACGCATGTGTACTTAGTTATGTACAAAACCGTACACATGTGTACTTAGATGAATAATATGTGTTTTACATACTGTACATAACCATACACATGTGTACTTAGCTGCATAATATGGGTATACATATGTGTACTTGGCTATGCATAGAACTTGTGGTACCCGCGGAAGATCCACAGTCATCCTGAGTTAACATCTTGCTGTTTTGGATTACTTGTCAAATTTCGGTACGAAATTTCTTTCAAGTTGGGGATGATGTGACAACCCGAACTTTCAAGGTTAGTATTTCTTGATTCCTTGACTCTCGGCTTGCATGATTACATTTTTATGTTTTGCTACGTACTAACCGAGCGTATGTTATGTTAAACACATGATGGCTCTATGAGATTCTTATTATTTTACTATTGTAAGTTGTTCGACGGTTCGTTAAGCCTAGTCGCACACTCCATGTACCACATGGGCCACCACTAGCCCAAACATAAGCCCAACCCGAACCCGGACCTCCCTTTCATTAGCGACACACATTAAATAATGGTTTGATTACCATTAGTTATTAATATACTCAAATTTCAAAGAAACCCTAATTCCTTCTACGTGAGAAGGCAACCTTTGTTCTCTGTGAAGCCCTCATCTTCCATCTATCGTGGTATCTTCAACACTTTGTGGTTAGTGTGACACCCTACTTGAAATATATTCTCTTAATATGTGTTGTGTTGGGATCGATGATCACCAACTAATGGCTTGATAGGTTTGTAAATTCTAAATTGAATTTTATGTGTCTACGAATTATGTAATTAGTTAATCGATAATATTGTCCTGCATGTAGGCTATGTCTTGACAACTTTTGCATGATAATCCAATTTGGGAATTGGTTATGATGATGAGGGCATGCGGACCGAGGCCGTGTGAAATCATCCGAATGATGTTTTTTTTGTGTTCATAGCATATAGTATTAACAGTTTTCATGCCTTAATAAATGGTGGGATTATAATAGCTAGGGAACACGGAATCGGTACGGTTTAGCGACATCCGTTCAAGCACATAATAGAACTAGTACAAGTTAATAAAGAAGGATACGAACAACTGTGTTTCACTTAATGATCATGATAATTATGATTTCGATTGGAAATTAAAGGATGTAACCGACTAATATGATAACCTAGAAGTCTATGTTTAAACCATGATTCTGATTAGAATGGTAACACGTGTTTGTTGGAATAACAATAATTGTTTGATCTGATATGGTTATAGTCATAATGGTCCACAAACGATTGAAATAATATAAATATTTTATTAATGATGTTATGGATAGTCAAGAGAATTATGTATATTGGACAAAGCTATGATATTCCTGTATGTGAAGTTATTTGTGTTTACATAAAGAACTAGAGAACTAGATTGCTGTGATGACAAGAATGTTAGAGTATTTGTGGCATGATGATCGTATAACTATGCTGATGATTTATTGATGACATGAGTGTTACTAGACTAGCGAAGGATTGGTACGATTAAAGATGATTAGATGTGATAACAATGTTAATTGCCATAATGATATTTGGGGCTCATTTAAATCGAAGAAAGTAAACAGTTTGATCTAAATTGAATAGCTAGTCAATTATGGTTTTGGATATAAATTGCTAGAGATGTGTTTAAGAATATTAGCACAACCAAATGTCGTAAAATAAGGCATGGATATTGGGCTCACACACTTAGAAACTTGGGCCGAGATACATGGATTGGAAACTGTGGGTAAGGGTTGATGGCGTGACACAACGGAGGCTGGCCCAAATCGAATATTACTTGGACTGTACTGGGCCGCACCACATAAATGGGTCGCACACTTGGGTGTAGACCATACACACCCTAAATGGGCCATAGGGTAATGGGCCGCGCATTATATGGACTATACGATATTAGCAGGCTGTTATGTTGCATGATTAACTGTTAAGACTGGTGTGAATGTCAATACATGTATTGTTTACACGTTACTTGTTTTATGTGTGTATAAAATCTGTGACTTCTAGTACTCAAAACTGATTGCTATTGGTAACCATATTAGGACTGGGTTGACCAACTGTGAACGTAAACAAAGTACTTAATCTTACCGAGCAAACCAAAGGTGAGTTCATCTCTTGAGCATGCGTCCCGGTGGTTGGGACAGTCAGTGGGTATCCCGGGGAGGGATAAGTCTTTTGGGTAAAAACGGGAATGTTGAATAATATACTCTTCCTATCACCTTTAAAGTCCCTCCGTGTTTTTTGGTTACCGGGGAGGTAACATGGTATTAGTTAGTAGCGCTACTTAGGTTTGGCAACCTCACCCCGTACCTGGGAGGACGGGTGTTGAACTAATGACCTAGTCATGACCAATGCTTTGATAGGAGCATTGGAGAAAGGGCAAAATAATCAGAAGCCGTCTTGTATTCGGGGTATTATCAACATTACTTTCGGATTTATATTCAATGAACTGGACTAAAAACTCGGTAACTAACGTTTTCACAAAACTATGAACTCACCAGCGTTGTCTGATACACTTGTTGCATGCTCGCAGGTCGTTAGATTACTTGGATTTGGAACTTGCTGTCTGGAGTAGCTGGAGTGGTCATGGGTCGTGCTGATTTGATACACATGGCGGGTTATTGATTATACACATTTGCTTTGAAACAGTTAAACTATTATTTACTTATTGCTTCCGCTGAACCTGTTGGATTTCATTAAACTCATTGTTGATACAATTCATTTATAAATGGCAATTTTATTTTAAAACTCTTGTTATGAGTTCAACATGATTAGTGGCTCGTTATTTTTTTGTCACACGCCTAGCAGGGTTTTCCATGGGTGGTATTTTGGGGGTGTGACAGTTTATGCGGACCGAGGCCGTGAGAAATCATCCGAATGATATTTTTTTTGTGTTCATAGCATATAGTATTAACAGTTTTCATGCCTTAATAAATGGTGGGATTATAATAGCTAGGGAACACGGAATCGGTACGGTTTAGCGACATCCGTTCAAGCACATAATAGAACTAGTACAAGTTAATAAAGAAGGATACGAACAACTGTGTTTCACTTAATGATCATGATAATTATGATTTCGATTGGAAACTAAAGGATGTAAGTGGTCCGACTAATATGATAACCTAGAAGTCTATGTTTAAACCATGATTCTGATTAGAATGGTAACACGTGTTTGTTGGAATAACAATAATTGTTTGACCTGATATGGTTATAGTCATAATGGTCCACAAACGATTGAAATAATATAAATATTTTATTAATGATGTTATGGATAGTCAAGAGAATTATGTATATTGGACAAAGCTATGATATTCCTGTATGTGAAGTTATTTGTGTTTACATAAAGAACTAGAGAACTAGGTTGCTGTGATGACAAGAATGTTAGAGTATTTGTGGCATGATGATCGTATAACTATGCTGATGATTTATTGATGACATGAGTGTTACTAGACTAGCGAAGGATTGGTACGATTAAAGATGATTAGATGTGATAACAATGTTAATTGCCATAATGATATTTGGGGCTCATTTAAATCGAAGAAAGTAAACAGTTTGATCTAAATTGAATAGCTAGTCAATTATGGTTTTGGATATAAATTGCTAGAGATGTGTTTAAGAATATTAGCACAACCAAATGTCGTAAAATAAGGCATGGATATTGGGCTCACACACTTAGAAACTTGGGCCGAGATACATGGATTGGAAACTGTGGGTAAGGGTTGATGGCGTGACACAACGGAGGCTGGCCCAAATCGAATATTACTTGGACTGTACTGGGCCGCACCACATAAATGGGTCGTACACTTGGGTGTAGACCATACACACCCTAAATGGGCCATAGGGTAATGGGCCGCGCATTAAATGGACTATACGATATTAGCAGGCTGTTATGTTGCATGATTAACTGTTAAGACTGGTGTGAATGTCAATACATGTATTGTTTACACGTTACTTGTTTTATGTGTGTATAAAATACGTGACTTCTAGTACTCAAAACTGATTGCTATTGGTAACCATATTAGGACTGGGTTGACCAAATGTGAACGTAAACAAAGTACTTAATCTTACCGAGCACACCAAAGGTGAGTTCATCTCTTGAGCATGCGTCCCGGTGGTTGGGACAGTCAGTGGGTATCCCGGGGAGGGATAAGTCTTTTGGGTAAAAACAGGAATGTTGAATAATATACTCTTCCTATCACCTTTAAAGTCCCTCCGTGTTGTTTGGTTACCGGGGAGGTAACATGGTATTAGTTAGTAGCGCTACTTAGGTTTGGCAACCTCACCCCGTACCTAGGAGGACGAGTGTTGAACTAATGACCTAGTCATGACCAATGCTTTGATAGGAGCATTGGAGAAAGGGCAAAATAATCAGAAGCCGTCTTGTATTCGGGGTATTATCAACATTACTTTCGGATTTATATTCAATGAACTGGACTAAAAACTCGGTAACTAACGTTTTCACAAAACTATGAACTCACCAGCGTTGTCCGATACACTTGTTGCATGCTCGCAGGTCGTTAGATTACTTGGATTTGGAACTTGCTGTCTGGAGTAGCTGGAGTGGTCATGGGTCGTGCTGATTTGATACACATGGCGGGTTATTGATTATACACATTTGCTTTGAAACAGTTAAACTATTATTTACTTATTGCTTCCGCTGAACCTGTTGGATTTCATTAAACTCATTGTTGATACAATTCATTTATAAATGGCAATTTTATTTTAAAACTCTTGTTATGAGTTCAACATGATTAGTGGCTCGTTATTTGTTTGTCACACGCCTAGCAGGGTTTTCCATGGGTGGTATTTTGGGGGTGTGACAGTTTGGTATCAGAGCCACTGGTTATAGTGAACTTGGTTTTTTAAAACGTTTTTGTAAAAACCAGACTATAACCGAGCAGTTCTGAACACGTGAATACGACCATGACACTCAGCTCCGGATTGCAAGGTTCGTCTTTCTCACTTGTTGCATACATTACATGACTAGTACACTTGTTTATGATGTGGCATACGAACACACACTCGTCACTATAACATAATTTCATGAAATGCTTGCTTACTTTATGATGCGTAGTTGGTGTTGTAGTCCTTAGATTCCCGTGATCTTATCGTTTGATAACCTCTGTTTGACACTCGAGTTTGAGGAACCATTTGACATGAGTTAGGAGGAACTGAGATGAGCATGCAAATTGCGATATTATTGTGGGTGCACACATAATAATAATGTGGGATGCATGCGAGTCCCAGTGAGGCTTAACAAGTGAAAAAGGGGTTCCGTTCCGTTATTTGATCGATATGAAACATAACAGTCAATAGGAGTCAGAGCAGTGATTGTCTTTTACTCGAACATGATCTTTCCACTCCTTCTTGAACCCTTACGAATCTCGATGCTATCGAGTATTACTTGAACACACATCTGAACGCCTAGCGAAACGTGTAGAATGTTAGGTGCTTGCACGAACGTCCTTGAGTTGGTTTATACCTTTCTCGCTTCTCTTCGTTTGATGGAACTCTATGTATTGACGTCTTAGACTCCGAAGTGTGATCACTTCTGCAACACTCACGCAGCATATCGCGTATTACTCAATCGACTTGCTAGATCGATGGACAAAAGGGTGGGGGTTGTATTTTACCGACCTCAGTAATTGGACAACACTGATTATCGGCAACGAACACCAGTGAATTGGCTTCAATCGAATCCTTAACCCTAGTCAGCGACTCATGGGAGTCGACTCTTACGAATCAATCAGGACATAAGCAACGACGATTTATTATAGTGTGGAATGTGTGACGGCCAGTACAATGGGTAGCGCCTTAGGACATGACACGGAATGTGAAAAGATGGACCCTGTCGGTGAAAGATCATAGGGCTCCGTTTCAAGCAACAACATTAGAGGCAACAGTCACGGCAACATCAAGGTACTTGTAATCGTAGTCTACAGTATGGGAATGAAGGTACCTACGACATGGATTGGCCGTTGATAATTCAAGACGACAGCAACCAAGGGGATGACGACAGTACTGGAAATCCTTGTAACGAAAACAATAACAACACTGGAAATGATGTTCGTGGAAGGGCATTTAGGAATGGCGTAGGCGACGCCAGGCATAATAGCAACATGGTAGCTTGGATGGGTAACTATTCGCTTCGTCTCTATTCTGTTTGACCCTGATGCTCCTTGAAACCGAACCTGATGTGGAATTGGCTGATGGCAAGCCAAATGAAATCAAATATGTTCGTTGGGATGCAAACTCAACCTTGTGGGACAAGTGTTCGACACCCACCTTCCTTTTATTACCCTTGATGGTTACAATGCGGTACTTAGTGTGGATTGGTTATCCATAAATCACGCAGATATGCCTTGTGAGGAGAAAATTTTTGTGTGGAGAATCGTTATTTGTTCTAAAGCATCAGAGTGATGCAAAGGTTAGCGCCATTTCAGCTATGAAGGCCCAGAAGTGTCTACGGAGGGATTACCCCGCTACGTTAGCAACCGTTACTGATGTTAAGGCAAAGGAAAAGAGGATCGAGGATCCACCAATTGTTCGTGATTCCTCTCGGTGTGCTACCCGGGGAGCTTTCGGGCTTACTTCCACAATGGTTAGGCAGAATCTCAGTTTGATCTCACGCCAGGGGCAACCCTGATTACTCGTACTACATACCGTCTTGCACCAGGAAGGTTGCAAGAACTATCTAATCAATTACAGGAACTATTGGACGGGAGTTTTGTTGGACATAGTTTTTCGCTTTGGGGAGCCCCAGTTATATTCGGGAAGATAAAGCCTTTTCGTATGTGTACTGATTATCCAGAACTCAGCAAGGTGACAGTCAACTTCGATGTGATCAATGGCACACCTAGGTATCGAACAGGCAGGGACCCTTCCTGGAATGGCATAATACTTAAAATTTCCTGACGTATCTGATGCGGTACATTACAGAAAAATACCGTGCTTTTGGCATGACTCGATGCAACACGAGAAGGTGATGGCTTATGTGGTGGTTTAACAAGATGAATTTCACGACTCATAACCCGGGGGTGGAAACCATGGCTTTGGATTCAAGTTGGAGGCATTACTTGGACGGTACCAAATGCACTACTTAGACCGATCACAAGGGCCTCCCGTATACCGTTGTCTCGAAAGAGCTAAAACACGTGATGACATCGCTGGATGGAACTTTTGAATGATTGCGACTGTGAAACCTGAGCGTGCACGAGCTTTGCAACTCACTATCGACTCTAACCTACCTGATCAGACTCGCTCTGTTCAACTGGAGAACTGAAGGAGGAGAATTGTAAAGATTAAACCCATGCGGGGCATGAAGGAGCAACTTTTGGCAAGATCGGGCGATGTTCGCTACTTCATGGAACGAATATGGATTCCACTATACGGCTACTGGAGGAAACTTGTGTTGAGCAAGTGCGCCGGCCTCGATGTTCTAATAGTCTGGGTCTGATAGGAGATATTAGGATTTCAAGCCTTGTATTGATGACCGGGCAAGAAGGCCCACATAGCACTATATGTGAACGATGTTTGACTTGTGCGAAAGTTAAGGTGGAATACCAGAAACCTACTCGATTGTGTCAGCAACCAGAAACACCCATATGGAAACGAGAATAGGCTACCGTGGTTTTTTTCGCTGGACTACCTAAAACCCAGAACGGAAACAGTATCACCTGGGTGATCGTCGATTGTTTCATGTAACCAGTACACTCTGTGGCAATCAAGGAAACTGACGAGTCTTCACAGCTTGTGAATATTCCTCTGAGAGAGGCGGTTTTTAGGCACGAGGTGCCAACTCCAGTTACCTTTGAATTTGATCTATACCTGAGGTATTACAGGCAATACACAACACCCTTGGCTCACGTCTAGACATGAGCATTGGACAAACGGTCAAAGTAAACGAACCATCCTGACACTCGAAGACATGCTGCGAGCATGTGTGTGATTGGATTTAGTGAGAATTGGGAGGACACTTATCTTTGGTTGAGTTCTACTATAGCAGTTACCATCCTAGTATTCAGACAGCTCCGTTTAAGGCATTGCTTGGGCGACAATGCCGATTCCCTTGTTGGACTAAGGTGGGTGACAACCTAATCACAGGTCCAGGACTTGTGCTTGAAACCTTTGAGAAGATTGTTTAGATCGGAAATCGTTTGGTGGCAACGCGTGACCGTCAGGAAGGTTGATAAGCTTAGGAAACACAGGGAGTTCGCTCTAGGCGATCGTATCATATTGAAAGTCTTACCCTGGGAGGGTGTGGTAAGCTTGGGAAACGTGGCAAGCTTAGTTTACGATATGTTGGGACATTCGGATTTCGGGAACGAATCGGTGACATGGCTCACAAACTCGAGTTACCTGACGAATTGGTTAATGTTTGCGATGACATTTATGCCTCGAATCTAAGACGGTGTTTGAGGAAACATTTGTGACACTTTTATTAGACAAGTTGCAGTTGTCGAGGAGTCTATCGAAAACATGGATGAGGGAGTCAAGGTTCGTTAACAAAGTCGAATTCCAATCGTGAGAGTTCGTTAGGACTCAAGACATGGACCAGAGTTCACGTGGAAACACAATGATCGGAGGAAGCTCTAGTATCCTCAGTTGTTCAAGCGGTTATATCCACTTCTTATATCATTGGCAAATTTCGGGACGAAATTTCTTTCAAGTTGGGGATGATGTGGTACCCGCGGAAGATCCACAGTCATCCTGAGTTAACATCTTGCTGTTTTGGATTACTTGTCAAATTTCGGTACGAAATTTCTTTCAAGTTGGGGATGATGTGACAACCCGAACTTTCAAGGTTAGTATTTCTTGATTCCTTGACTCTCGGCTTGCATGATTACATTTTTATGTTTTGCTACGTACTAACCGAGCGTATGTTATGTTAAACACATGATGGCTCTATGAGATTCTTATTATTTTACTATTGTAAGTTGTTCGACGGTTCGTTAAGCCTAGTCGCACACTCCATGTACCACATGGGCCACCACTAGCCCAAACATAAGCCCAACCCGAACCCGGACCTCCCTTTCATTAGCGACACACATTAAATAATGGTTTGATTACCATTAGTTATTAATATACTCAAATTTCAAAGAAACCCTAATTCCTTCTACGTGAGAAGGCAACCTTTGTTCTCTGTGAAGCCCTCATCTTCCATCTATCGTGGTATCTTCAACACTTTGTGGTTAGTGTGACACCCTACTTGAAATATATTCTCTTAATATGTGTTGTGTTGGGATCGATGATCACCAACTAATGGCTTGATAGTTTTCTAAATTCTAAATTGAATTTTATGTGTCTACGAATTATGTAATTAGTTAATCGATAATATTGTCCTGCATGTAGGCTATGTCTTGACAACTTTTGCATGATAATCCAATTTGGGAACTGGTTATGATGGTGAGGGCATGCGGACCGAGGCCGTGTGAAATCATCCGAATGATGTTTTTTTGTGTTCATAGCATATAGTATTAACAGTTTTCATGCCTTAATAAATGGTGGGATTATAATAGCTAGGGAACACGGAATCGGTACGGTTTAGCGACATCCGTTCAAGCACATAATAGAACTAGTACAAGTTAATAAAGAAGGATACGAACAACTGTGTTTCACTTAATGATCATGATAATTATGATTTCGATTGGAAATTAAAGGATGTAAGTGGTCCGACTAATATGATAACCTAGAAGTCTATGTTTAAACCATGATTCTGATTAGAATGGTAACACGTGTTTGTTGGAATAACAATAATTGTTTGATCTGATATGGTTATAGTCATAATGGTCCACAAACGATTGAAATAATATAAATATTTTATTAATGATGTTATGGATAGTCAAGAGAATTATGTATATTGGACAAAGCTATGATATTCCTGTATGTGAAGTTATTTGTGTTTACATAAAGAACTAGAGAACTAGGTTGCTGTGATGACAAGAATGTTAGAGTATTTGTGGCATGATGATCGTATAACTATGCTGATGATTTATTGATGACATGAGTGTTACTAGACTAGCGAAGGATTGGTACGATTAAAGATGATTAGATGTGATAACAATGTTAATTGCCATAATGATATTTGGGGCTCATTTAAATCGAAGAAAGTAAACAGTTTGATCTAAATTGAATAGCTAGTCAATTATGGTTTTGGATATAAATTGCTAGAGATGTGTTTAAGAATATTAGCACAACCAAATGTCGTAAAATAAGGCATGGATATTGGGCTCACACACTTAGAAACTTGGGCCGAGATACATGGATTGGAAACTGTGGGTAAGGGTTGATGTCGTGACACAACGGAGGCTGGCCCAAATCGAATATTACTTGGACTGTACTGGGCCGCACCATATAAATTGGTCGCACACTTGGGTGTAGACCATACACACCCTAAATGGGCCATAGGGTAATGGGCCGCACATTATATGGACTATACGATATTAGCAGGCTGTTATGTTGCATGATTAACTGTTAAGACTGGTGTGAATGTCAATACATGTATTGTTTACACGTTACTTGTTTTATGTGTGTATAAAATACGTGACTTCTAGTACTCAAAACTGATTGCTATTGGTAACCATATTAGGACTGGGTTGACCAACTGTGAACGTAAACAAAGTACTTAATCTTACCGAGCAAACCAAAGGTGAGTTCATCTCTTGAGCATGCGTCCCAGTGGTTGGGACAGTCAGTGGGTATCCCGGGGAGGGATAAGTCTTTTGGGTAAAAACGGGAATGTTGAATAATATACTCTTCCTATCACCTTTAAAGTCCCTCCGTGTTGTTTGGTTACCGGGGAGGTAACATGGTATTAGTTAGTAGCGCTACTTAGGTTTGGCAACCTCACCCCGTACCTGGGAGGACGGGTGTTGAACTAATGACCTAGTCATGACCAATGCTTTGATAGGAGCATTGGAAAAAGGGCAAAATAATCAGAAGCCGTCTTGTATTCGGGGTATTATCAACATTACTTTCGGATTTATATTCAATGAACTGGACTAAAAACTCGGTAACTAACGTTTTCACAAAACTATGAACTCACCAGCGTTGTCTGATACACTTGTTGGATGCTCGCAGGTCGTTAGATTTCTTGGATTTGGAACTTGCTGTCTGGAGTAGCTGGAGTGGTCATGGGTAGTGCTGATTTGATACACATGGCGGGTTATTGATTATACACATTTGCTTTGAAACAGTTAAACTATTATTTACTTATTGCTTCCGCTGAACCTGTTGGATTTCATTAAACTCATTGTTGATACAATTCATTTATAAATGGCAATTTTATTTTAAAACTCTTGTTATGAGTTCAACATGATTAGTGGCTCGTTATTTGTTTGTCACACGCCTAGCAGGGTTTTCCATGGGTGGTATTTTGGGGGTGTGACAGAACTGGTACTCATGTGTACTAGGTTGCATAATATGTTTATCAGGGCCTACCAAATCCCACAAGATACAAATTGATAATGGTATGTTGCTGGAAATTAGAAGAAAAAGGATGTGAGCCAAATGAATGATATTGAAATAATACATACATACATACATACATACATACATACATACATACATACATACATACATACATACATACATACATAATAGTATACAAACATACATACAAAGTAAAAGTACCTGTAAACTATATGATATTTAAGATATATAAAGTACCATAATGTGGGTCAAATCAAGAAAACAAACATACCATACCCAAACAATTTATGTTTCCCAATTTCAAAACAGAACAAAATACCAAAACGTCCGAAAAAAACCGATAATCCTGTAACGTCAACATACTAGAACAACATACCCTCAAATGTACATTATTGTCAACAACCATAAACGTACTAATTATAACCTACTTCACTCCCTTTCCGTATTTGACTACTTCATCTAGTATGCGCTTACCATGCTTGTTGACGTTTGAAGTTACCAACTTCACCGCATACTTCTTCCTCAAACGTGTCAAGCACGCCTTATTGGCGGTATACGCAAGTGGGAAGCCACTATCCCACTTCTCAACTGTTATCCCAAACCACGTTTCCATATGACGCATGACAAACACCCCCGCAATCAACCGTGTTGTTGACCGTCTTCCATTCAAAGTCCAACCTATGTGGCAAAGCATTTTCAAAAATCACACACACATAAATATATAAACAATACACAAAACAACTTATGAGTAAACGAGAACATTTATGTAGCCGATTATGGTCCAATTTTTTGGTATAATTAGATACTCACACTAATAATCATTTTTTGGTATATCAAGAATACAACTTACGAACCACAAAAATGTTTCTTTATCTATTTGTCTTCATGTTAGCATGTGTACAAATGCTGCATCCTTGTAACGCTTCTCCAACAATTTTAATCTCACTACCTACCGAATCCATCAATTTACACAGGTGTATACACAGTTTATACCTACAATCAATTTGCATACACATGTTTACACAAACTGTATACACAAGTGTACACCCAATTTGCATACACATGTCAATGAATGTCTTAGATAAATAAAAAGACCAACACTGTATACACATGTGTACACCCAATTTACACAGGTGTATACACAGTTTATACCTACAATCAATTTTGAATACACATGTGAACATAAAATGTAGATAAACTCTGTATACACAGGTGTACAAAAAAACACAGCATTACATCGCGACACACATAATATGCCTAAAAAACAGAGTACACATGTGTACACCGACCTCAAACACGAAACTAAACCCTAACCCCCAATCTGTCTCGTCGGCACAAGCACACTCAACATCAACAGGATCCAAACAATTTTTTGCAAAAATTAAACTCTAATAAACTTGAATCGGAACCCTAATATACCAGTAGATCAAAACAACGAAAAAAAATACATATTTTGAATACAATACCTAGATTGAAGATTCCGGCAACAAGGATGACAGCAAAACAGATAAACTCTGGGATGATATCGGCGTCCTTGGTGGCTTGATAAACTCTTCGTTGACGGCCCTATTCTTGTTCATCGCACTGCACTCGCTCTGCCTTCTTATTTTTGATAATGAAACTGAATGAAAGAGAAATTGAATGATAATGAATTTTTTTTGAAAGTGCACGAATATTGAGGGATTATGAAATAGGATTCCATAAATATTGAGGGATTATGTACAATAATACCCTTTTCTATTTAATAAAATATATAAAATTAACCTCATATTTAACATCATGCCATTTTCCTTAATTTTGATAATCTAACAAATGAAGGGCCAAGATCTGTTCATTTTGTTCACAAGTTAACCCTTGTTCACTCTAGAACCCTACCCTATATATATATATATATATATATAGGGGACCGCTAAAATGAGAACCACCCCCAGTTGTATGAACCGTGAGAACTACACCGTACGGGGCGAGGTGAACCAAATTTTTTTTTTTCATAAACGTAGATGCATGTATTATAAACACATTTGTAAAAAAAATGTCGGGTGTGTAGTTTTGAGCACCCAAAGTTTGCGTTTACGGGACCCGTAAATTTTATTTAAAATTTACGGTACCCGTAAACACAAACTTGTGGTGTTCAAAACTACACACACAACATTTTTTTTTGAATTTTTTTTTACAAATGTGTTTATAATACAAGCATCTACGTTTATAAAAAAAATGTTGGTCCAACTCGCCCCGGATCAAAAAGTTCTCACGGTTCTTACAACTGGAGGTGGTTCTTATTTTAGCGGTCCCTTATATATATATATATATATATATATATATAGGGGACCGCTAGAATGAGAACCACCTCGAGTTATGAGAACCGCGAGAACTACTTGATCCGGGGCGAGGTGGACCAAAAATTTTTTCAAAAACGTAGATGCATGTATTATAAACACATTCGTAAAAAAAAAATTAAAAAAAAGCCGTGTGTGTAGTTTTTTACACCACAAGTTTGTGGTTTACGAGTTCCGTAAATTTACGGAACTCGTAAACCACAAACTTGTGGTGTAAAAAACTACATACACGGCTCTTTTTAAAAAAAATTTTTACGAATCTGTTTATAATACATGCATCTACGTTTTTGAAAAAAAAATTTGGTCCACCTCGCCCCGTACGGTGTGGTTCTCGCGGTTCTCATAACTCGAGGTGGTTCTCATTCTAACGGCCCCCATATATATATATGATGTCCGCATCCTTAATCAATAAGTTTTAGAAATAAACAAGAAGAAAGCAAATGTGAAATGAATTGGGAAAGAGCTAAGAACTTATTTGACAAAGAGGATAGGAACCTTCCACGTTGACCATCTAAAGTCCACATGTTTCATGTTTTTAAAATACACCACGTTATATTCATCATTTTATAATCTTATCTTAGAATTTAAGTTTTATTATATAGAAATAAACATTACTTTAATCAACTTTATCCCTTTTTAAATTGGACCCCCTAACATAGAGTGGAAAGCAAACTCACACAACCATACACATTTAAGTTTTGTGTTTTCAATAGGCACTAAACAAATATCATGTTAAATTGTTGTGATGTCTAAGGTGTTAAACTCGATGAGTTAATATTTTCACAACCAAATAACCATTTAAATATTTCCATGATGAGTAGTTGGGTACTAGACTCTACACAAGAGGGGGGGGATTGAACGTTAAAGAAAAAGGGATTATATACATGATTTGTCATGGTATATAATTTCTTTTATATTAACAATATCTCTATGTATTAAACAATCAACAATGATTCAATATTTACAGATCTAATATCCAAAGTGTTAGTCTTAAACCTAAAACATGAAAGACTCGTGATACGCGAAGCGATTGGGTCAAATTCGTAGCAAACGTCCTTAGCAAACTGATTAGCGACAAAATTATTAGCTAAGGACCGAATCCGTAGCAAAAGAGTGTTTCCTACAGATTTGGTCATAGCAAAAGGTTGTTTGCTATGGATATAGTTGTAGCAAATATATGTTTTTGTAGTAATGGACAATGAGATACATAAAGACCGTTAAAAGAAATGGTGCAGTCTATGGTTGATAAGAGTATGGGCGAGATGAGTATGTGTTCAAACCAACGAAACTAAGACGCTCAAGAGTTGTAGACGACAATTTTGAAATAAATATCCCCTGAGATCGCAGCCCAATCTGCTGAAACTTTTAGAAGAGAAACCTCAAAATATGGCGTGCTTGATAATTACGTCAAATATTTCATCATAAGCAATAAGCGATGCATATGGTGAACCTTTAGACACGAGTCATGTTGTATGTGCAAGAATAGCATCAAGCGTGTATCACCTCCAAAATACAAAATTCATATATTTTGAGTAACAAGTGGCCATATAATTTCAACGTATTGCCAAAATTTTCAATGACCATATGTATAGATCTCCCTACAAAATATGAATTGTAAAACAGGATAAACTTGTTAGGCTAGAAGATATGGTGAGGCTCATCCCCAAGGGGATGGGCCGCTACGTCACTCACCACGTCACCGGGAGTGAGGATGGGCCTAAAGGGGATGGACCAAGGGGGTGGAGTATGGGGCCCAGACTATTTATAAAAACAATTAAAAAATATAAATTGATTTGATTTTAGAGAGAGATAGAGAGGAGAGAAACAGGCCCAGCGAGTTCGTCCTTCAGCCGACGGGACGGAGGGAAGGGGGGCGGTGTGGGGGTGCGGCGCCGGGGCTCGCCTGGGCAATGCCGGCCCCATACCCACTAGTCTTAGTGGGTGATTCTAAAGTATAGGTGATGTGACTGATGGTATTATGAGTTCTGTTTTGGATTTATACAAAGTGTGATGGATGGTGACAATGAGTTCAAGGAGGAAGAATGTAACCTAAAATGACACATTGGGGGACCGAAATTCCACTGTGTGAGCATTATATGATCGAATGAATGTAAATTTAGCATTTGTGAAGTAATATAACATGCTAGTTTTTTTAAAAACATTACAAGAACCTGTAAGGCCATTCTCAAACAACAATAGAATCAAAAGCCATATGATTATACAGTGGCGGATCTAGAAAGTTCGTATAGGGGCAACATTTCCAAGAAAAGGGGTAACAGAATCGAAAAAACGTCAAAATTTTTCAAAATTTACACTACTGTCGGAGCGTTAAGGGGTGGCGGAGGCTACCCCTTATTACATAGTAGGTCCGCCCCTGTGATTATATATGTTTCTCTACATAGACATATGGTCATGACTCATGATTGGATAAACTCCATAAAGTGTTATAAAATACAATATGTAATATTTGTTGTATGAATTGTAGACATATTTATTTATAATGAATAGATGCAGATAACAAAAGTGTTTTCTAATATAATTAATTTATAGAAGTAACAGAGATTAGTATTCCTAAACGAACTTTAAATGGTCACAAATACTCTTTTATGATCGGATTCGGTGGTAGCTTAAAGCCTGATGGAAACTCACTTTTGTGATCAAAATATTGTTGTAAATGATACTGCGACCGAACGTTAGCTAACAAAACCATTATCCACCAATTTTGTGACCTGGTTAGTTGTGTTTACCGAGCAACCAAGCCACCAAGGTACGTTTCAGCCTGCGATCGCCACTTCGGTCGCCAATTGTTATGTTAACTTTTATTTGTTTTCCGTATTTCATTATTCAAAATTCTAATACCCGGGATCAAATAGCTAAATAGATACAAAATATTAGTATTAATATTTAAAAATATCCAAACATACAAAAATAAATATTACCCATATATCCCAACATAAAAAAACTAAGTATTATCCAAATATCAAAAAATAAGTATGATAACCAATATCCAAACATACATAAGACAACAAACATGTGAATTGAACATCTTTACCAAAGAAAACAATAACAATAGTGATTTTATATACATTTAGTTTTTTTTAAAGGTGTAGATCAATTGGAAACCCACTACCGATTGTGCTTCAACCCTTTTTATCGGAAGCACAGTCACCCGGGTTTGAATAAGGGGGAGTGCAGTGCAGAGCCCTTCCTCGCACCTCGTGGAAACTTAATCCTGACTGCCAGGCTCGAACCCGTTACCCCGGTCAGGAACCCCACCAAGATAGGCAAACCTTACCACCTCACTTGCAGTTAATGGGGATCGAACCTGAGCCTCATTTGAGAACTCAAGCACTTTCCACCACTGGACCACAAGGTCATTGGCTTATATACATTTAGTTAGTTAGGGATATTTTTTGATTTGTTTTTAATACCTTCACATTGGAACATCTATATTCATACATTCTATATATATTCACACATTCAATATAATATAGACGAAGAAACAGAGAAAACAATAAAAACACCACTACATTGGAATCTTATAAAGAAAATTTTATAGAAACTAAAATACAACCGCTATATTTAGAGGCTCATATTCACCCTCTATATTTTATTACGAGTGTATAGGAAAGAGAGAAATTAATAACATAAGTGTTGTAACGCTTTGCATTTTCCGTACCTTCCTTATTTAGAAAGTGTATTGGTAACTCTATTTTCGGAAACTTATAATCATATCCCATTCGTACTCTCTTCCCAATCTTGTAATTCAAGGCTTTGATTATAATGGAATTCATTTTTATACTTATACATGTTACATACTTGTGTTATGCGCTACAAACTCGAATACATGTTTATACGCAAAAACCGACACTTGAAATACTTGAAATTATCAATTATACATGCATTATACTCATACCTTACTTTGATACACTTGGAATACCTAAAAACATTCTTAATTATGAGTTTCTAGCATAAAATAATTGAATTATCAAACTCTATGGGTCAAACTGCAATTCTAGAAAGTTTAGTAAATTATGCAGGTAGTACACGACCATGCAAGTGAGGCGCACGACCATGCACACTGCGATCCGCATGACCACGCACCTGAAATGCACCACTCTGCGATCCGCACGGCCGTGCACTTGATCCGCACGACCGTGCAAAATGACCAAATCTAGCAGAATCTTTTAAAATACGCGAATTTTTGCTCCATTTCCCTTTTTCCAACTCCCAACCACCATCAACTTCATTAATTACTTAAACCCTAATCCCCCATTATAATAGGAGCCTCCTACACCTCATTTTCACTTTCCAAACACTTAATCACTCTCACAACACTTCAAAATCATCCATAAATTCTGATTTTTGGGCAGAATATCTTTGAAGTTCAAAGTGAGTTCTAACTCACTTCTACTACTTTTTCTTTGAACTTTCTTGCTTCAGAGCACTTGGACAACATCAAGGTGTGTTACCCAATGTTCACCATGGTGTAACAAGGGGGTAAAACTCTGATTTTGGTGTCCAAAGTGGGTTTAATTTTCTACTTTCACTAAACTTTATATGTGTTCATCTTTTAGTTCATTCCTTGTGAAAAACTTGTACCCAGTTTGTCCTTAATCATACCCATGATTGTGGGGCTTGTGTGTTGTTGTTCCATCAAGTTTAAGTTCCAAGAACCTCCTAAGCTTTCTGTTTTGGAAGTTAAGTTGCAAGCTTTTATAAAACTTAACTTTCTTACATGAATCTTGTATCTAACTTGTTCCTAAACCCATATATGATTATGGGACTTGTTTAAGGTTGATTCTTATAAGTTTAGAGGTGCAAATTTTGTTTTGACAAGGTCTAAACAACCTACAAGTGTAGTGACCATCCAAGCTCACCATTGTTCATATGGTGAGTCTTTCATGTGTCTAAAGGTGTGAACCATGGAAGCTTGGGCTTTCCAAACTTGTTCCACTGCCTCACTTGATGTTTTATCATATTATTCCAAGTAGTTTCCTAGACCTAAAGTAACACAACCCCGCCGCATCTCCAACATTTCCCATGATGGGTATGAAACACCCGGGTTGCTCTTACCTGGCTACATGATTAACTAGATAGATTAGTTGTACTTTTCTTTTTATTTATGACCAACCGGGTCATCAACTAAGTTGATGACTTTGTGCTTTGGTGAATCATACAAAGAGGTATACATACCTCCATGCTTGACTTACATGATTTCTATGATTATACATGATGGACTAAATAAACAAACTATAATATATTCTATATAAATATAATATAATATACTTAACTGAATTCTTGATGTTAACCGGGTTATGGTTATATGTCATGAATGTAGGTTATATTATATTTGTTCTTTATTCCTCGTTTACGATTCTAATGGGCACGTTAAGACCCATGAAAACACATTGAAAACTTAGTGTCCAAACAAGTGTATAGAGGATATATAATTTTTGCATACATATACTTTTGTACTTAAATTTAAATCCGAACTTCCTACAACTCCAAATACTCACACGCCTTCGTTTCCCCCATGTAGGGTAACTTCGGTGTTCCCATCTCAACAACTCATCAACTCTCGGTTTAATCAGAAGCTTTGCAAAACCATGAGTGTACATGACCCTTTTTATTTTAACACTTCTGTGTGCAATACGTATACATTATTAAACTCACACAATCACATACTTTATGCTTAAAACACAAACAAACAATCCAATATACAATCTTAATACGTTATGCTTCGTATATGCTTTATACTTGTCATTAACTTCGTACAAGCCTCCTTTAACATGTATAGCGCTATAGGAGTAACACACCGCCCGTATTCTTGAGGTCATGTTAAGTTAAACAAAACGGTCTTATCGTTTCTACGATAAGATTACGCTAGCGGGAATCTTTGGGTTGACATTTATAGTTGCATGCTAGTATCGTATGTTAGTTCTAGATAACCATTATGCCATGTGGATTCGTTTAAGCTTTCATACATATGCTAGTACTTAAACTTGTATGCTCATCAATTCTTTATGTGTTGACATGTACTTTAATACGTATTGTAGGAAATTCATGATGATGATGACGAAGGGAATTTAGTAGGATGAACTAGAAACTCATCTTAATTTTTGTACTTGTTGTTGTATTTGTCCTTTGGATTAAATTGTTGTATTTTGCTTCGAAACATTGTACTTGATTTTTGTAATGAAATGAAATTTTGATTATTAAATACTTGTCGCAAATTAGCGTTATGAAGTATCGAGCAATCTATTTCGTTCCGCCCTGATGTTTCCGTCATCGGTTGGGGTGTGCCAGATTAGTATCAGAGCCATAACTATAGGGAATTAGGAAAAGTTGTCGTGCTTTTGACCTAATCTATAATTAAGCACCTTATTTGACCTTTTTTTATTAATATGCTAAATTCCTTAAAAGTCTTCTTACGTGCTCGTATCTACTTTTTAATTCAAAACATATGCCTTTCTTAAGGCAACATTACACGACCATGTGAAGGCACAAAACACTCGTATCATACAAACGAGATGATTGCACCAAAATAGACGTGAAACCCTCACTTTGGTGAAGGACTCTCAATCCGCACTCTCGATTTACACGAAATTACACATCAAATTAAGAGTGACATCCTTACCTTGATGGAAATTTCACTAAGCTCATTCTAGTGGACCCTTACCAACGCATCAGATTTAGTTCCTTATTTCGTTTGGTAAGTACCAACCACACCTAGGAAACGGCGTTATCAAGTTAGGGGTGATACCCGTATCTTAGTAACTAGTCTCACTCCTCGATTTTCAAATCCTGCCAAAGTCTTGAACTTTCTATTAACTAGAGACATGTAGTAACCGGAAGTGTGAATACTGTTAACCGAAATCTCGGCGAGAGTATTCTACCGATTAGGCCAAAGCATGTTTCCCAAACTTAAAAGAACTTTCGATCACTTTGGTTTAGTCAAAGTTTTGTTCCGGAACAATCCAAGTTTTGATCAAACCATCACTATACTAGTATCGATCTTATGCATAAAATGATTCAACTTTCCTTCTCTTTTTAAATTCAAATTATTTTCACTACGATTATATATACATATCATACAAATCCCTTCGTAAATTTTACACACTATCTATGCATACAATCTCAAAACGTCACCAACAAGGGAGACACTATTCATATTCCAAAAAATGGAAGTATTATCATCAAGATAGGAGTGATTCCCTTACCTTGACGATTAACTCCGCTCTTCCCTATCTTACAATGACTTCACCAACGAGCTAGGGGTGATTTCCTTACCTCGGTGATCGTTACCAATTCTCCTTTCTCGAAGAAACTTTATCCTTGAGTTAGGAGTGATGTCCACATCTCAATGGAAAATTTAACTCGCAACTCGACCAAGTCCATGTTAACCACTTGATTAAGTCTTATACTTAACCATGTTAACCACTTGATTAAGTCTTATAAATCTCGACTATAACAGTGTATTTATGGCTAACCATACACTTAAAATACGAGTTTGTTAAAAGATTTTAAAAGATAAAACATTTCAACATAACATACATAAATTCGTCGTTTAAAAGTGGCGACAAAATGTAACGCGGAAGCTTGAATCTTGATCGTGTTCGGTTCTTTATCGAGCTTGATCGTCATCCGGCACCATATAGTAAACTAAATTTCATTAAAACATGAAATGAGTTCTCATATGACGTTAAAAACGAGTTCGCAATGCAAAACCATTCAATCAGCAACAATATGCACGAATTTAAGGTTGTCGTGTGCTGCGACACCATCACCAAAACCCGTCGCGTGCTGCGACAGTGTGTAGTCCCATCCGTCGCGTGACGCGAGAGTGGCATTTCGACAGAAAGACTTGTTTTCAGACCTGCATTTTCCAGCCAAACCATCTTTTACGAAAACGGACATAACTCATTCGTTATTGATCCGATTAGGTCACGTTTCTTCCTACGTGATCGTAAATTTATCCTCCATCATATGGAGTTAAAATCCGTCATTCAGATTAACAAGATTTAAACTTTTAAGCCCTTGACTTAATATATAATTACTAGGTTTTGACCCGTTCATCTATTTATCAAACAAACGTGCTTGTTTGATCCCACCTTCTCATGAACATTATATTTTCAATAATGTCTATCATATTAGGTTCAAATCACGGGTTTCTTAAGTATTTTAAACCCGTTTTCGCTCATATGCTTATTTTGACCCGTTAAGGGTAATTAAGCATATTTTTAAGCACGAATCGCTTCCATTCGCTCCTAGCTTCATATTTCCACATGTCTTATCCAATGATCTTCCACCACAATGATATTTGTGATGGATTTAATGTGGTGATCTATATATTCTGAGTTTTACCCCTCGAATCATTATTTTACGGCAAAGACTCTTATAGAGTCAATTGACTAAAGAATTACATCTTTCTCTTTTGATACTTATTCTAAGTATTTATTTAATCATAAAATTCGTTTCCAAACAACCTTTAAAGGTCTTTTGCTCATTTTAGCTCACAAGGGCATTTTGGTCCATTTTAGTCCTTCTTTTACGACGAAGGACTTTTAAATACTTGTTTACCCAAAACTTCGACCTTTTAACTATTATGTTGTTTAGAAACCATTATGTTTCTAAAACACCATGATTATAAATTAAATTATTCGGTTTACCTAAAATATAACTGAATATCCATTTTTGACCTTGTCTAACTCTTATAGAACCTCAAGTTCTAAATGATGAGTTGAACCATTATACATACCTGACTCGGATCAATATATTGACCTTTTTAATACCTTGCTTTAATAATCGCCACTTATTAGCGATGCAATTATCCTTCCTCTATTCACTCATGTGAACATAAGACTCGACCATATTCATTAGTCGATATTTTCAAATGGTGATATCTCCACCATTTGACCCGTTTGGTCTTAGTGACTGTTTATTTTTGCGAGATGAGATTTATTATCATCTCGTCTACATAACTCGCTCCGGTTTACACCGTACGGTTATTGTACTTATAAACTATTTCTTAATACTTTTGACCCATTATGGCGTACATCATAAAGTGTCTTTAAAAAACTAACGGTTATTGTTAACATGTGACAAATTTACCGTTTTGCCCTTTTTATTTATATTGGTTTACCCTATAAGGTAACCATCCAAAACTCATTATCTATTAGTCATTTTATGACTAAATAATTGTAATAGTCCTTTTTAACCATTAAACATGGTTTATTAGCATTATCTTTGTTTCGAACCGCACATGTCGTGTCAGAACATCATAATTCAAACATGACTTTCTATTATTCATAACCTATAAAACCAATAGGTATTAAATAAAAGGTGTAAGCTTTACTTACCTAGCATCCAGATTATGCTTTTCCTTCATTCCTGATTCGTTTGACCCGCTTCCTTCCCAAGCTTTCACCTAGCTCGTCAAGCGTCAAACTATCATTATAATTTGTAAGATGGTTAGACTAGTCATAATCATTCACGACTATTCCATCCTACGATCTTTATGTCGAAATTATCATTCGGTCATATAATTAGTAATTTTTTAACACATGATGATATCAAACATCATTCTAACATTAATCTATCATCATTTTCTTTTTATCATACAAAAGCTCGTTTCATAGTAAGTATGCTCATAAACTCAAACACCCAATTTGTTCAAGTATTTCCTTATTTCTATCATATATGATGATTATAAACACAATTATATCATCAATTTCATCATATGATTAATACCCACTTATCCTAGTGTGGTAATTTATCAAATCATTCAATTTATAGCATCTTATCTATAATTTTCACTTAGGGTTTAGTTCCTAAGCAAGTATACATCACTAATTCAATCATAGCTTCAATAAATCATTCATAATTCATGATTATGATGATTATACAAATTTCACAACTTCATAAATCATCAAAATTTGACATACCTTATGATCCCCTAGCTTGGGTGATAATTAATTCACGTTCAATTGTGAATTTGAGCTTCAATTTAGCCTTCAATTTGATGATTTAGAGTGAACTAGGGTTTTGAACTCCTGGGGAGTTCTTCGGGTCGTACGGAACACTCTCAAAACACACTAAGTGTGTGTTTTTGTTAGACTTTTGTTTTTATAACATAACTTTCAAGTTTATCCACTTTGGCCCCTCTTGTTTGGTTAGTTTATTAAGTAGTCCACCACCCACTTAATTTCTAACAATTATTCCCACTTATTAACTAGGTTAAATATTCCTAGTTAAATTAGTGGGTTTGGGGGAATTCATGACTAAGTTTATTTTAAATCCCGTTAACTCGGGCTCTTATAAACTTTATTTCCTCAAAAGCTTTCGTTCAAATTTTTAGTAGATATTCGGTTTAGTTATATAAATCCTAATATTTTTCGGGTTAATTTTACCACTAACGGTATTTTACCCGTTTTTAAAATATTAACGTGGTTTGATTACCAAATCCGTTTTCGGGGTGTTACAAGTCTATCCCCCTTAAAGTGGTTTCGTCCTCGAAACCTTTCTTACATAGTTCATTGAGTTTTAAACTCAATGCACTTGATCTCGATAATCAATTGAGCATTGCTCATATTTTAACCAATTGTTAGTATTACCAGAAAAGTATGGTAATATATATTTGGTTACACAACATATACGTATCTCATACGAAATAATGCGACTCAAAATAACGTAATCTCATTATTTCAACCAGTTTGGTTAACTTAGCGAAATTCATCTCTTTTATACTATCGAATTCTTCGTGAATCCGTTACTTTGCCCCGTTTAGAGGTTTTTAGTGAAATCTTTCATTTTTAACAAACAACACATTTGTTTGTGAATTTATTCATTCGGTTCATTCATACGGAATCGACCGCTTAAGAACAAGCCGAATTTTCTTGATTTTTACCTTAATTACATAACACAATTTAATATGTAATATTTACAAAATTCTATAAAGCATGTAACCACATACCTTATAGCTTTATTCTTCAATCGTGCTTTTGCTTGATTTGACTTCCCGACACTTTACTTGTGTTGCCTTATGATCCCTCATATTGGTTATCAGTATTTTTTGTTAGTGAGTCCTCACGGCCGTCACTTTCATCTTGTACTATTTACCTTTATTGTTTACTTGACTGAGTCGCCAAAAACTGACCACTTAGTCATATAAGTTTATAAATTATGTTTATTCCACGCTAATCTCATAATGAATAGCGTATTAAAAAAATTCTTAATTTGAATTTTGACCTTAACCGGTCTCACTAACTAGACTTATTATTCCAGTTACTTTATACCCAACTCTCGGGATACTATGTGATTATATTTCACATTACCTTTCTTGACTATGATCGCGTCACGTCACGTCACGTCATGTTTAAGTTTATATCCTTCTTTCATTCTTGAAAATATTTCTTTACAGTCTTTGTTTTACGTGGGCATTTTCAAATATTTTCCTCGCTTTGTTTAAATAACCCGTAGGTTCTTTCACTTAGCCTCGTGGGCTATTTCTTTAGGCTTTTACCTCTCTAAGGCGAGGCCTTTATAGTTCATTTCTTTCTATTCATGACCCGTGGGTCATTTTAGTCCCGTAGACTTTTATACTGCTTATAACCCGAAGGTTATAATGATCCCGTAGATCATTGTTTTCTACGTTTGAAAATCATTTGTTTTCAAGTTTAAAATCCTTAACCTTGATTGTAGTTCGTGACTACACTCGTTTTATTTCGGATCATTCTTCCGACTCTATGACTTCTCACGTCATTTATGCGTCGGTTCGTCTTATGCTCACCGTTATCTGGTTTACATATATATTTTCTTGTAACCCATTACCGGGATACCATCAAGCATTATGTTTTATTTAACCCGTTTGACTTGTTTGTGTGAAATCTATCACTTATGAACAATCAAACTTTATTCGTTATTCAACCCGTTCAACCTCAAAATAGTTGAACATATTTATCCAAGAAATAAATTTTATCATATTTTAGTCATAACTCATAATCCGAGTCCTTTGACTTTCAATAAGCGTTCCCGTCTCTCGGTTTACGCATGTGTTTAAATTCCTACCCATCAACCAGGTGATTTACTGAAGTCATTCTTAATGTAACCCTTTAGATATGCATTTAGACTTCGTTTTGACTTGTTTGGTCGTCTTAGCGAAATCCATCGCTTTATTTAACCAAACCTTTATTCTTTATGTGACCATGCTTGATGGCCTTATAAATTCTGAATGATGATTATCATCATCCTTTCTTTACTACGACCAAAGTGAATGACTTCGATCGTTTTTTTGTATGGGCAATACCTTCGTTTCTATGACCTCGCGGGTCATTTATAATCTGGTTTTACATGCCCTTTTTGTCAACCATGGTTCTTTCGTCCAAAATGACTTATTTCGCGAATTCCCTTGGGTCATTTATTTCTATGTGCGCCATACATCGTTTTTATGGTTCCCTCGAAAACCATTTATACGAGTATGCCCATAAGATTTCTTGACCCCAAGGTTCTTCTAACTTTTTCATTCTCCTCGGCCTTACCACATCGGACATAACTGTGCTCATTATAAGAAGCTCATGGTATCATGTGTTCACTACTTACTTGGCCAGAGTAAGCGATTAACATATGGTACACATGACCTTATTATAATTACCACATCGTGTCCCATGTAAGTAATCTCTTGATTTATTTTATTTGGTAAAACTTTATTTAATTAACAATTACCAGTTTTACCCATTTTATCCTTGAACATTTACAATGTTCCTTTTTATAACCATTTATACAATCACATTCGTCGATGTGATCATTACTTTTCTCAATTTGGATCTTTATTGAGAATACTTACTTGGATGATTACTTTCGTCCAAGTTTATATTTAAACTAAATTCAGTTATTGTCTCATTATTCACGACTGTGAATAATACTAGTCTCTACTGAATTTCTCTTGGAAACGTCATCCTGGATAAGTAACCTATCCAGTTTTTCCAAGTTTCATATTCTATCTGCAACTTGTCATTCACCATGTATTTTTTGCATATTTCTGTTTATGCTATTAGTTTAAGACGTGTACCTTGTAGATACTTGCCCTGATAAATTCTCCTTGTTATTCGATCTCTCATTTGAGATCGTTTCTTGATTCTAGTCTTTAGCGTGTATGACTTACTTGTCATACTTCATACCATTTCTTTATCGTATCGATAATTCTTTAGACTCTCGTCATCTTCGGATACGAGGGTCCTTTAGCTAAAACGTATACAAGGATTAGTAAAGTTTATCATTAATAAGCGCCCGTATTATAATACAAGGCTTTCTACGACACATGTTAACACACGTAATTTGTTTAACTATATCGGTCTTTTATCGCTTTATTTGGGGTAACGTGTTTTACACGATAACCCTATGTGTTGTTTTCAACACTTTACATGTTAGAGCGTTAATGTATTGAATAACTTAGCGGATTTTGTGATCAAGTCTCGAACCGAACACTTTACTCCTTAACCTAGAGCTCTGATACCAACTTGTAAGACCCTTAGTCCATTTATACGATTATCATATAAATCTCGACTATAACAGTGTATTTATGGTTAACCATACACTTAAAATAGAAGTTTGTTAAAAGATTTTAAAAGATAAAACATATCAACATAACGTACATAAATTCGCCGTTTAAAAGTGGCGACAAAATGTAACGCGGAAGCTTGAATCTTGATCGTGTTCGGTTCTTTATCGAGCTTGATCGTCATCCGGCAACGTATAGTAAACTACATTTCATTAAAACATGAAATGAGTTAGTCATATGACGTTTAAAATGAGTTTAAACGAGTTCGCAATGCAAAACCATTCAATCAGCAACAATATGCACGGATTTGAGGTTGTCGCGTGCCGCGACACCATCACCAAAACCCGTCGCGTGCCGCGACAGTGTGTAGTCCCCTCCTTCGCGTGATGCGAGGGTGGCATTTCGACAAAAAGACTTGTTTTCAGACCTGCATTTTCTAGCCAAACCATCTTTTACGAAAACGGACATAACTCATTCGTTATTGATCCGATTTAGGTCACGTTTCTTCCTACGTGATCGTAAATATATCCTCCATCATATGGAGTTAAAATCGTCATTTGGATTAACAAAATTTAAAACTTTTAAGGCCTTGACTTAATATATAATTACTAAGTTTTGACCCGTTCATGTATTTATCAAACAAACATGCTTGTTTGATCCCAACTTCTCATGAACATTATATTTTCAATATTGTCTATCATATTAGGTTCAAATCACAGGTTTCTTAAGTATTTTAAACCCGTTTTCGCTCATATGCTTATTTTGACCCGTTAAGGGTAATTAAGCATATTTTTAAGCACGAATCGCTTCCATTCGCTCATAGCTTCATATTTCCACATTTCTTGTCCAATGATCTTCCACCACAATTATATTTGTGGTGGATTTAATGTGGTGATCTATACATTCCGATTTTTACCCCTCGAATCATTATTTTACGGCAAAGACTCTTATAGAGTCAATTGACTAAAGAATTACATCTTTCTCTTTTGATACTTATTCTAAGTATTTATTTAATCATAAAACTCGTTTCCAAACAACCTTTCAAGGTCTTTTGCTCATTTTAGCTCACAAGGGTATTTTGGTCCATTTTAGTCCTTCTTTTACGACGGAGGACTTTTAAATACTTGTTTGACCCAAAAATCCGACCTTTTAACTATTATCTTGTTTAGAAACCATTATGTTTCTAAAACACCATGATTATAACTTAAATTATTCGGTTTACCTAAAAGATAACCGAATATCCATTTTTGACCTTGTCTAACTCTTATAGAACCTCAAGTTCTAAAATGATGAGTTGAACCATTATACATACCTGACTCGGATCAATATATTGACCCTTTTTAATACCTTGCTTTAATAATCGCCACTTATTAGCGATGCAATTATCCTACCTCTATTCACTTCTGTGAACATAAGAATCGACAATATTCATTAGTCGATATTTTCAAATGGTGATATCTCCACCATTTGACCCGTTTGGTCTAAGTGACCGTTTATTTTTGCGAGATGAGATTTATTATCATCTAGTCTACATAACTCGCTCCGGTTTACACTGTACGCTTATTGTACTTATAAACTATTTCTTAATACTTTTGACCCATTATGGCTTACGTCATAAAGTGTCTTTCAAAAACTAACAGTTATTGTCAACATGTGACAAATTTACCGTTTTGCCCTTTTTATTTATATTGGTTTACCCCATAAGGTAACCATCCAAAACTCATTATCTATTAGTCATTTTATGACTAAATAATTGTAATGTCCTTTTTAACCTTTAAACATAGTTTATTAGCATTATCTTTGTTCCGAACCGCACATGTCGTGTCGGAACATCATAATTCAAACATGACTTTCTATCATTCCAAACCTATAAAACAAATAGGTATTAAATAAAAGGTGTAATCTTTACTTACCTAGCATCCAGATTATGCTTTTCCTTCATTCTTGATTCGTTTGACCCGCTTCCTTCCCAAGCTTTCACCTAGCTCGTCAAGCGTCAAACTATCATTGTAATTTGTAAGATGGTTAGACTAGTCATAATCATTCACGACTATTCTATCCTACGATCTTTATGTCGAAATTATCATTCGATCATATAATTGGTCATTTTTTAACACATGATGATATCAAACATCATTCTAACATTAATCTATCATCATTTTCTTTTTATCATACAAAAACCCGTTTCATAGTAAGTATGATCATAAACTCAAACACCCAATTTGTTCAAGTATTTCCTTATTTCTATCATATATGATGATTATAAACACAATTATATCATCAATTTCATCTTATGATTAATACCCACTTATCCTAGTGTGGTAATTCATCAAATCATTCAATTTATAGCATCTTATGTATAATTTTCACTTAGGGTATAGTTCCTAAGCAAGTATACATCACTAATTCAATCATAGCTTCAATAAATCATTCATAATTCGTGATTATGATGATTATTCAAATTTCACAACTTCATAAATCATCAAAATTTGACATACCTTATGATCCCCTAGCTTGGGTGATCATTAATTCACGTTCAATTGTGAATTTGAGCTTCAATTTAGCCTTCAATTTGATGATTTAGAGTGAACTAGGGTTTTGAACTCCTGGGGAGTTCTTCAGGTCGTACAGAACACTCTCAAAACACACTAAGTGTGTGTTTTTGTTAGACTTTTGTTTTTATAACATAACTTTCAAGTTTATCCACTTTGGCCCCTCTTGTTTGGTTAGTTTATTAAGTAGTCCACCACCCACTTAATTTCTAACAATTATTCCCACTTATTAACTAGGTTAAATATTCCAAGTTAAATTAGTGGGTTTGGGGGAATTCATGACTAAGTTTATTTTAAATCCCGTTAACTCGGGCTCTTATAAACTTTATTTCCTCAAAAGCTTTCGTTCAAGTTTTTAGTAGATATTCGGTTTAGTTATATAAATCCTAATATTTTTCGGGTTAATTTTACCACTAACGGTACTTTACCCGTTTTTTAAATATTAACGTGGTTTGATTACCAAATCCGTTTTCGGGGTGTTACAAGTCTATCCCCCTTAAAGAGGTTTCGTCCTCGAAACCTTTCTTACATAGTTCATTGAGTTTTAAACTCAATGCACTTGATCTCGATAATCAATTGAGCATTGCTCATATTTTAACCAATTGTTAGTATTACTAGAAAAGTATGGTAATATATATTTGGTTACACAGCATATACGTATCTCATTAGTTTAAGTATATTTTAAGCCCTTTTTACACTTTTTTAGGCAAGTTTTAAATTTATAAAACACGATATTTACTAACACTAAACACACATATGGGCAAGTGCACCCATCGTGAGCGTAGTATAGTGTTGGTAAGATACCAAGGTCGTCCAAGGACACAAGAGCTTTTAATACCGGTTTATCCTGAACGTCTAATCAAATCAAAAATTTAGAAAAAGGTTTTAAACTAGAAAAATAAAACTAACTAAAATGCTGAAAATAAAATAAAAACAGATAGACAAGATGAATCACTTGGCTCCGACTCGTGTATAGTGTAACCTTTGATTATTTCCGCACTTTTGCACTTTTTAAGAGATTATCTTAGTTATTGTAGTAGGCCCCTCTTTTGAAGTTGACGTTACCCTCAACCCAGTAGTTTGAGTCAGCAAGGATACAATCCTAAAGGGTCGGATTATTGAAAGATAATTAATTAAATTATTAATGCATATTATGGTTGGCCCCTCTTTTGAAGGTGACGTTACCCTCGGCTAAGTAGTCCGAGTCAGCAAGGATACAGTCCTAAGTAGCCGGGTTAAAGTATTAATAGTAGCTTACATATGAGGGGATCAAAGAGTTTGGACCCCCGCCATCCAATACCGTTAAGTATTGAAGGAGGTCCTACTAAATTTGACCCAGATCCTTGCAGGATCTATACACTGAACAAGGCAAGACTCTTACCAAACCGTTCCCTTAACCCTCGACCAGGTAGCCAACATAACTCCATATAGACCGTGGAGATATGAATGGTGAAAATCTTTTATTTTATATAGACAGTAAAATAATGCCAAGACACCACGGACAAACAATAAGGAAAAATCACCTTCAACATAAGAAACTAGTTATTAAAGTCATTAATACAAAACCAAGTAAAAAGTGCGAAAAGATTAAAAATAAAAAGTATTACACTAGACACTTTGTCTTCACCAAGTGATGTAAGAGACTTAGGCAAACATGGCCTTGATTGTCAAGAACTCTTACGATCAATCTTGGATCCCGAGACTACTCACACACTCTATTATGGACAATGGATGATGGTGGTGGATGATGGTGTTATGGTGGTGGTGGGTGGTGGGTGAAGTGTGAGAGAGGTGGTGTGCCAAGGGATGGTTTGAACTTGAGCCAAGCACTCCTATTTATAGGCTGAACAGAAGCTCGGGCACGGCACCGTCTCCATTGGGCACGGCCCCGTGTCCACATCCTTCTCTGTCTTCATTAATTTCACTTTGTCTGCATTAGTTGACCACTCCCCCGTGTCCGCTGGGCACGCCCCCGTGTGCAGAAGCATATTTGTACTATCAAGATTTGCCTGGATTCTGCGAATCTTATAGTTAACCACGGCCCCGTGTCCGCTGAGCACGGCCCCGTGGTGGGCGATAGAAGTTTCTACGGCTTTGTCTTTTTTGCTGGCACTTGGGCACGCCCCCGTGTTCACTAAGCACGGGGCGTGTTCAGCCTTCTGTTTTCTTGTTTTGCTTGGGAAGATGCTGTCGTGGGGTCGGGCATGTCACGTTTGATCCTTTTCTTGTATTTATGTTAGATTTAGCTGTCTTTTTGCTTCTTTTGTTAATTTGAGCTCATTTAATCCTGAAAATACAAAAGGAAGACAAAAGCACACTTTTTCCAATATTAATACTAAAAAAGGGTTAGTTTTATGCCACAATTGATGTAATTTATATGTTGCATTTTGCACACATCAAATACCCCCACACTTGAATCTTTGCTTGTCCTCAAGCAAAACTCTTTATAATGTGGCTTTACACTCCCAAATGGAATGGGTAGAAGAGAAGGTTTTTGGGCTTGTCATAGAGTGTCGGGATTTCCAAGATTCTTTATTAAGTTTTATTTTTATTTATTTACAATCCTATTCGTCATGATTTATTTAAAACTTTTCATAAGATAAATTACTTATTAGGGCATAACATGCCTCTTTAAAATTCCATTTATATACAAGTTCACATACCTCACGGGGGATCACTCAACACTCGGCCGAAGATGTATTTTAGTGAATCACTCGAGAGCGGCATGGAACTTACTCCTACCATAAGCTTGCCAAGCAATCAATCCTCATCCTTTTTAACTATACACCTTTGTAAATAACAAGAGGACTTTTGGGGTGAAGGGTTAGGCTTGGGTTAAAGGTAGGTGGTTAGGTTAGTGGTTAGTGAAAGGGCGAAAAGCGTAACAAGCGTCGGTTTTCGTAAGACTTTTGATTTTTGCAACTTTTACTATGATGAAGCTTTTATTCAAACAAAGCTATTTTTGATAAAATTGTTTGTTTATTTCTTTTTTGCTTCATCATCAACATTTTTTTTTTGAAAAGTCATACGAAATACCGAGCTTGTTACTAAAATAAAAGGTTAAAAATAAAAAGGGTTTTGGTGGGTGAAAGGGTGTTTGGTTTGGGTTATGAAATGAAAAGGTTTAGGCTCAAATGGGCTAACTAGGGGGATTGTGGGTAGGTTGTAAAAAAAAAAGAAAAATAATGGTGTAGAAATAAAAAGGGTTAGTCCTAATGCCTCCATCATTTACTTACTCGGGTTTAAGTTGGTAAGGACCGGGAATGTATCGTCGTGGCAAGTTCTAGAGTCGTAAGAATCAAGCGGCTATTCACACAAGAAACGAAATATGAGCATTTAGTTTAAAGATATATATTTATATGCTCAATAAAGGCTCAAAACTCACTTTTGTGGGAATGGGTTTTTATGTGATCATTTATATATAATCAAATTTTAATTAAGCTTGTCATGCTGTTTCATAATTTTCTTATGTTGGTTCTTTTTATCACGACGCTATCGGTTGTAAATTTATAAAAATATAACCTTTTTTTAAACTTGAAATTCCCAAGTTAAACCTAGACAAGTAAAAAAATGAAAATTTTTGAAAAAAATTTGGGGTGATTAGCGGATCCAATAGAGTTTTGTGTAAGGCTTGTAGTTAGGACTTGCAAGATTCAAGGTTTTAGCATCCCCCCCCCCCCCCCCACACACACTTAAATTACACATTGTCCTCAATGTGTCCCAAAAATAAGTTTTTAGGTTGATTGAATGTGTAAAAGGGTGTGAAAAAACAAAAATGTGTGTTACTGGGCATTTGGACACGGCCCCGTGTCGAATGGACACGTCCCCGTGTTCAGGTGCCAGTAACGAAAAACTGACAGACGGTAGACATGGGGGTGTGTTTACTGGGCACGACCCCGGGTCTGGCGAAATTCTGCAGATTAAGACAAACAGCAGGTCTGAGGTAGTGGGCACGGGGGAGTGTCGGCTGGACACGACCCCGTGTAGACAATCTGCAAGGTTGAAAACAGGTTTCTGGCTCTGGTTTTCCTGTCCCAGCTTTAGTAGCACTAAGGTTTAGTGCTCTAAGCCTCGTATGTACCTGTTTTAGCAATAAACACTACACCAAACCATAGCAAACATCCTAAATTACCAAGTTCAACATCCACATCACAAAGTTAAAAAGAAAAAAATTGCAGAAAGTAAAAAGAGTTAAAGGAAAGTAAATTTTTCAACACACGGCACGCAGGCCGGAAATTGTTCAAGATAAAAGGGTGGTTAACCTGTGTGATCACCAACCAACCGCTTCTACCTCCGCTCCTCCCGCCTAGTCCATGTCCTCATCCTCATCATCATCTCCTCCACCGTGCCCCGCAATGTACTCCCTGATATTTCCAATATCATCTTGGATATCGGATATGTTTCTCTCGATTGTTCCAACCCGGTTGTACGTGTTGCTCGCCATGTTATAGGTGTTCCTGGTGCACATGAGGTTTTCCTGCAATAAATCATGTAAACTTTGGAAGTTAGGAAAACCACCTCCTTGTGAGGAGGATTGGCCCGGATCACCATGGGGCTGGTACTGGTACTGATGATGTTGTGGAGCGTGAAGGACAAGTGCCTCTTGCGAGTTCCATGCATGCCCCTGCATCCTTTGGAAGCTAACTGTCCCGTCTTCAGCCTCATAAATCAAGCTCATGGAGCGGCAGATGTGTATGTCTACCCTTCCCGACCATGGACTCCTTTCAAAGGACCTAGGTAAGTTCACGAAGTGATTGAAGAGACGGTATATCCACCCCCTGAAGAAGATAGGGGTTGGTGAAGTAGCAAGCCGGTTCAGATGCATGTTTCGGAGCAGGAGGAACGGAACATCGAGGTGTCTGCGGTTATGGATGCAGTGGAGGACAACCAAATCTCTCAACCCAGCAACGCCACCGCTATCATGCCTTTGACTAAGAGTGTAGCCGAGGAGCCTATGGATGTATCGGTAGAGCGGGTCCCTCAACTTAGTGCTCTTAGTGCTACTCGGATTGTAGTGCCCTTCACCAATCTGAGCCCACGCGGCTTGGTGATCGTTCTCATCTATCTCTCGCATCCCTCCGGTATTCTCCTCGTTACCCGCATCTTCCTCCGCATACAGCCCGACTATCGACCCAAATTGTGCCATTGAAATTGAGTACCTAGTTCCACCACATCGGAATGCTACCCCATCATTGTTAAATGGGTCGCACCTTGAATTGAACGTGAATGTGCTATAGAATTCCATAGTGCACTCGTGGACGGAACGAAGTCGAGTGGTTAAGGCGACTCTTAGTGGGCCGGTAACGAGGTTGTTAAACCGGTCAAGTTGGTTCACCATGGCTAACAGATCCGTGCATACTTGTCTCGGGTATTCTTCCGGCCTTGTTTGAAGTACTTCATATCTTGCCCTAGTGATATGTGTAAAATGCAACATATAAATTACATCAAATGAGGCATAAAACTAACCCTTTTTTAGTACTAATATTGGAAAAAGAGTGTTTTTGTCTTCCTTTTGTATTTTCAGGATTAAATGAGCTCAAAAACGCAAAAGAAGCAAAAAGACAGCTAAATCCAACATAAATACAAGAAAAGGAACATTAGTGGACTGCCCGAACCCTCAACGGCACCTTCCAAAGCAAAATAGAGAAAACAGAAGGCTGAACACGCCCCGTGCTCAGCCAGCACGGGGCCGTGCCCAAGAAGCAGCAGAAAAGACAAACCTATAGAAGCTTCTATTGCCCACCACGGGGCCGTGCTCAGCGGACACGGGGGCGTGTCGAAAGTACAGCAGGCGCATTTATTGTAATTGCGAATTACAATTAATGAGGAGAGAGAGTGTCAGACGGACACGGGGCCGTGTCCAGCGGACACGGGGCCGTGTCCAGCTCTCTGTTCAGCCTATAAATAGGAGTGCTTGGATTCATTTCATCTCATCCCTTGGCACACCACCTCTCTCACACTTCATCCACCACCCACCACCATCACAACACCATCATCCACCACCATCATCCATTATCCATCGTAGAGTGTGTGAGTCGTCTCGGGATCCAAGATTGATCGTAAGAGTTCTTGACAATCAAGGCCATGTTTGCCTAAGTCTCTTACATCACTTGGTGAAGACAAAGTGTCTAGTATAATACTTTTTATTTCTAATCTTTTGCACTTTTTATTTGGTTTTGTATTAATGACTTTAATAACTAGTTACTTATGTTGAAGGTGATCTTTCCTTATCGTTTGTCCGTGGTGTCTTGGCATTATTTTACTGTTTATATAAAATAAAGGATTTTCACCATTCATATCTCCACGGTCTATATGGAGGTATGTTGGCTACCTGGTAGGGGGTTAAGGGAACGGTTTGGTAAAGGTCTTGCCATTGTTCAGCGTTTAGAGGTCCTGCAATGGACCTGGGTCAAATTTAGTAGGACCTCCTTCAATACTTCACGGTATTGGATGGCGGGGGTCCAAACTCTTTGATCCCCTCATAAGTTAATTACTATTAATACTATAACCCGGCTATTTAGGACTGTATCCCTGCTGACTCAGACTACTTAGCCGAGGGTAACGTCACCGCCAAAAGCGGGGCCTACCACAATACTGCATTAATAACTTAATTCATTATCTTCCAATAATCCACCCCTTTAGCATTGTATCCCTGCTGACTCAAACTACTGGGGTGAGGGTAACGTCACCTTCAAAAGAAGGGCCTACTACAATAACTAAGATAATCTCTTAATTATGTGCAAAAGTGCGGAAATAATCAAAGGTTATACTAGATACGAGTCGGAACCAAGTGATTCATCTTGTCTATCTGTTTTTTATTTTTATTTTATTTTCAGCATTTTAGTTAGTTTTATTTTTCTTAGTTTAAAACATTTTTCTAAACTTTTATTTTGGTTAGACGTTGAGGATAAACCGGTACTAAAAGCTCTTGTGTCCTTGGACGACCTCGGTATCTTACCAACGCTATACTACACTCAACGATGGGTGCACTTGCCCATATGTGTGTTTAGTGTTAGTGAAATATCGTGTTTTATAAATTTAAAACTTGGCAAAAATAAGTGTTAAAAAGGGCTTAAAATATACACCTAAAATATACGACACTTCACGCACATCAAGTTTTTGGCGCCGTTGCCGGGGACACAAGGATTTTAAGAAAGTTAGGAATCAACGGCCTAATCATCTTTTATTTTTCTTTTTATTTTTTTAGGATTTTCTTAGTTTTTCAGCTTCTGCAGAGCTCAGCACGGGCCGTGCCCGCTGAACACGCCCCCGTGCTCAATCATTGGAACTGGCAATCCTGTTTTACATCAGACAGTAAGCTGAACACGGGGCCGTGCCCACTCAACACGCCCCCGTGCCCAAGTTTCAGTTACTGAAAACAGAACCGTTAGATCCCGACGGTTGGTAATTTCTGACATAAACATGAGTGATAGTAATTATTTTTACTTTCGGCACTCTTATGGTAAGTGGTGTCAATTATGTGGTGGCGAACATGAAGAAGTAAAATGCTACTTCCTAAATTATAGGCCCCACTACATGGACCCACCATCTTCTCACAACCTTAAGAGGGGCGAAAGTAAAAATAAGCACTATTTCTCCCTCGAATGCGCCCAGCCTGATATTCTAGGGGAAATGCTCCTTAGCGAGTTATTTCAACTAGAAGAGCTCATTCTGAAATGGATAGAAGAGCTTGGGAAGGATTTTATTGATCCGCCCCAAGACGATACCCATGAAGAAATGTTGGAACCGCATTCCGACAACCTCGTTGCTCCCGAAAATGCCTCCGTACCTAGCAAAGACTTGGACGATAGTCGTCCCTGTGTCGATTGTGCCGTGAAGGACTCTCCATCGACTTCGTTCGGTGCATACATAGACCTGAGCGATTCGGCATATACCTTCTTTAACAAGAGCCCGGAAAAGGGTTGGACTTGTCCACCTAGAATGAAAATAGGAATTACCCTCACCGACAACCTCTTGCGTTCTCGCCTTAGTCTAGGACAATTAAGGTATATTAGGCACTTTGGGGTTGTTCCGACCAGTCAGGAGCCACCCGATACTAACAAGTTCCTTAAAAACTAGACAACTTCATAAAACAGTCCTTAGACACGGGGCCGTGCCCAGCCAACACGCCCCCGTGTCCATCGAAAGATTCCTTTCTGATCAGTACGTCAGAATACGGACAAACTGTGTCAGAACTCCACCTGAACACGGGGCCGTGTCCAATGAACACGGGGCCGTGTCCAGGTTGCTGTCATTTTCTATAAATGCAGCCAAGAATTCTGCACATTTGGACCAACTTGGGGCAGAGATTTGCAGGAATCTTCTCTCAAACTATCCTAGGTAAGTCTAAAAGAAGGTTCCAACAACCCATCTTGTCCCTTCCTCTTTTAGTAATTTCCTTCTTCTTCATCTTTCTCCAAGAACTACCATTCAAAGTTTGGAATTCATCCAACTCTATGGTAGGGATAAGTGAGTTTTGTTCAAAGAATCTTGGTAAAAACATGTTATGAAACATTGTTTTAAGTTATTAATAACCAAAAAGGCCCCACAACGTTCAGAAAATAACTTAAAACTCCAAGTTTCCTTGTTCCAAAACTCTGCAGAAAGACGAACACGGGGCCGTGCTCAGCGAGCACGGGGCCGTGTCCGGTCACTATTTCATTAAATAAACTATTTTTAGTTTATTTTTCGTAGGATGTCGAGTGAAAACAGCGATACATCTTCTGTGCATTCGTCAAACAGCCGAAGAGGAAGAAGACCCTCCATTGAAGCTACACTTGTGCACTATGTGATAGCATTAAGGGAGGCTCTCGACGAAATGACTTCAGTAGAGGAGGTCCTTATCGACCGTATTAACGATCTTACGATGGGACTTGAAAGCAGCTTCCAAGAAATTAACCTCTTGCACCAGAGGTTAAATATTCTTGTAGCACCTCCAATGGAACCAGTCCTTCCACAGCAGGATTGGAACCTAGCACTCGGAATCAACAACCCTACCGGGTGGGAAGACTTGCCAGCGGAACCTCCTGTGGAACACCTACAAGAGATCCCGGTGGGGGTTGAAACTCCTCAAACTAATGCCAATGAACCTTCCTTTCTCCTTCCAAGGGAGGTGGAAGAATGGCTCGCCGACATTTGAGGAGAACCGCACGCGGAAGATGGAGTTCAAAAAGGCCTTGGTTAAACCAAGATTTATTGCTTCTTGGAAATTTTGCTAACTAAAATAAAGTAAAGGCTAGGACTCCATGGTTTGATTTCTTTGTTTTATCTAGTTTAATTTAGGATTATGTAAGTTCTCTCTATGATGAAATGAAATGATGGTTTTAATGTTTGGATGGTTTGTAATGAATAAAACACACTCATGGTGGTAAAGGATGAAAAGGGGAACGAGAAAAATGATCCCATGCACAAGAACGAGGCAACCCGACAATTTTCTCCATTTCAGAAGGTTCAACACGGGCCGTGCCCAACCAACACGGCCCCGTGTCGAACCACCTGCAGAAAACGCCCAGTACAGGTAACTGGACACGGGCCGTGTTCACCCAACACGCCCCCGTGTCCAGACTTCTGTTTCTCTTATTTCAATTTTGTTACTGGCACTTGAACACGGGGCCGTGCCCGGATAACACGGGGCCGTGTTCAGTGCCCAGTAACACAAATTTTTGCTTTTTAAACACTATTTTACACATCTAATCAACCTAAAAATTTATTTTTGGGACACATTGAGGACAATGTGTAATTTAAGTGTGGGGGGATGCTAAAACCTTGAATTTTGCAAGTCCTAAATACAAGCCTTACACAAAACTCTATTGGAACCGCTAATCACCCCAAATTTTTTCAAAAATTTCATTTTTTTTTTACTTGTCTAGGTTTAACTCGGGAAATTCAAGTTCTCAAAAAGGTTATATTTTTACAAATTTTACAACCGATAGCGTAGTGATAAAAAGAACCAACATAAGAAAATTATGAAAAGGCATGACAAACTTATTTAAAATTTGATTATATATACTTGATCACATAAAAACCCATTCCCACAAAAGTGAGTTTTGAGCCTTTATTGAGCACACAATTACATATCATTTGACTAAATGCTCATTTTTCGTTTCTTGTGTGAATAGCCGCTTGGTTCTTACGACTCTAGAACTTGCCATGACAATACATTCCCGGTCCTTATCAACTTAAACCCGAGTAAGTAAATGATAGAGGCATTAGGACTAACCTTTTTCATTTCTACACCATTATTTTTCTTTTTATTTTACCACCTACCCAAAAAACCCCCCTAGTTAGCCCTTTTGAGCCTAAACCTTTTCATTTCATCACCCAAACAAAAACCCTTTCAACCACCAAAACCCCTTTTTCATTTTTAACCCTTTATTTTAGTAACAAGTTCGGTTCTTCGCGATAAAAAAAAAATAATAATAATTTTTTTTGTGATGATGATGAAGCAAAAAGAAAATAAACAAACAAAGTAATCAAAAATAACTTTGTTTGAATAAAAGCTTCATCAAAATAAAAAGTTGCAAAAATGCGAAAACCGACACTTGTTACGCTTTTAGCCCTTTTTTCTACTAACCACTAACCCAACCACCTACCTTTAACCCTAGCCAACCCTTAACCCACAAAGTCCTCTTGATATCTACAAAGGTATAAAAGTTAAAAAGGAGGAGAATTGATTTCTTGGCAAGCCTATGGTAGGAATAAGTTCCATGCCGCTCTCGAGTGATTCATTAAAAATACACCTTCGGCCGAGTGTGAGTGAATTCCCCGCGAGGTATGTGAACTTGTATATAAATAAAATTTTAAAAAGGCATGTTATGCCCAAATAAGTAATTTCTTTTATGAACAGTTCTAAATAAATCATTACGAATAGGAGTGTAAATAAATAAAAATAAAACCCAAAAAGATCTTGGAAATCCCGACACTCTACGACAAGCCCAAAACCTTCTCTTCTACCTATTCCATTTGGGAGTGTAAGCCACATATTAAAGAGTTTTGCTTGAGGACAAGCAAAAGTTCAAGTGTGGGGGTATTTGATATGTGTAAAATGCAACATATAAATTACATCAAATGAGGCATAAAACTAACCCTTTTTAGTACTAATATTGGAAAAAGAGTGTTTTTGTCTTCCTTTTGTATTTTCAGGATTAAATGAGCTCAAAAACGCAAAAGAAGCAAAAAGACAGCTAAATCCAACATAAATACAAGAAAAGGAACATTAGTGGACTGCCCGAACCCTCAACGGCACCTTCCAAAGCAAAATAGAGAAAACAGAAGGCTGAACACGCCCCGTGCTCAGCCAGCACGGGGCCGTGCCCAAGAAGCAGCAGAAAAGACAAACCTATAGAAGCTTCTATTGCCCACCACGGGGTCGTGCTCAGCAGACACGGGGGCGTGTCGAAAGTACAGCAGGCGCATTTATTGTAATTGCGAATTACAATTAATGAGGAGAGAGAGTGTCAGACGGACACGGGGCCGTGTCCAGCGGACACGGGGCCGTGTCCAGCTCTCTGTTCAGCCTATAAATAGGAGTGCTTGGATTCATTTCATCTCATCCCTTGGCACACCACCTCTCTCACACTTCATCCACCACCCACCACCATCACAACACCATCATCCACCACCATCATCCATTATCCATCGTAGAGTGTGTGAGTCGTCTCGGGATCCAAGATTGATCGTAAGAGTTCTTGACAATCAAGGCCATGTTTGTCTAAGTCTCTTACATCACTTGGTGAAGACAAAGTGTCTAGTATAATACTTTTTATTTCTAATCTTTTGCACTTTTTATTTGGTTTTGTATTAATGACTTTAATAACTAGTTACTTATGTTGAAGGTGATCTTTCCTTATCGTTTGTCCGTGGTGTCTTGGCATTATTTTACTGTCTATATAAAATAAAGGATTTTCACCATTCATATCTCCACGGTCTATATGGAGGTATGTTGGCTACCTGGTAGGGGGTTAAGGGAACGGTTTGGTAAAGGTCTTGCCATTGTTCAGCGTTTAGAGGTCCTGCAATGGACCTGGGTCAAATTTAGTAGGACCTCCTTCAATACTTCACGGTATTGGATGGCGGGGGTCCAAACTCTTTGATCCCCTCATAAGTTAACTACTATTAATACTATAACCCGGCTATTTAGGACTGTATCCCTGCTGACTCAGACTACTTAGCCGAGGGTAACGTCACCGCCAAAAGCGGGGCCTACCACAATACTGCATTAATAAATTAATTCATTATCTTCCAATAATCCACCCCTTTAGGATTGTATCCCTGCTGACTCAAACTACTGGGGTGAGGGTAACGTCACCTTCAAAAGAGGGGCCTACTACAATAACTAAGATAATCTCTTAATTATGTGCAAAAGTGCGGAAATAATCAAAGGTTATACTAGATACGAGTCGGAACCAAGTGATTCATCTTGTCTATCTGTTTTTTATTTTTATTTTATTTTCAGCATTTTAGTTAGTTTTATTTTTCTTAGTTTAAAACATTTTTCTAAACTTTTATTTTGGTTAGACGTTGAGGATAAACCGGTACTAAAAGCTCTTGTGTCCTTGGACGACCTCGGTATCTTACCAACGCTATACTACACTCAACGATGGGTGCACTTGCCCATATGTGTGTTTAGTGTTAGTGAAATATCGTGTTTTATAAATTTAAAACTTGGCAAAAATAAGTGTTAAAAAGGGCTTAAAATATACACCTAAAATATACGACACTTCACGCACATCACCTAGCATCGAGCTCATTTGCGTTAAACCTTGTGAATTTCCTCGACATCTGAAAGAATACACCAAAAGTTAGCATGAAACAGTGGAATTTTCGGACAAAACTGCAAACAGCGTGCTGGACACGACCCCGTGTTCAGCGGACACGGCCCCGTGTCCAGGTGTCTGTTACTCAAAAACATCATTTTTCGACCCGGTTTCGAAAACTTGAAAATTTTTGGTCCAATAGGTGCGATTTCCCCCGAAAATGAAACCCCAAGTGCTGTTTTTCCCAAAACAACCCGTTTACCCATTCAATTTTATCTTTTTCGGTTCAAAAACAAGGGTTTGGGGTTTCTGTGAGAAATCGGGCGAATCTTTGAACAATACAAGTAGATTTACTTCCTATAATACTTATCTAACTAAATGCTAACAGGTTTAAGCAAAAATTTGAGGTTCGATCCGGGTGTAGTTCAAGAACCCTAGATTTTTCCCCAAATTTTTGAAGTTTTAACTACATGCAAATGCTTAATCTAACTACTAATGGTGATAGAATCATAGCTTGATGTTGTTAAAATGATAGGAGACGTCGAAAATCTGCAGAAAATCACCTTGAACCAGAGCGTTTTTGGGGAAACGGGGCGTATGGAATGGTGTAACTGTTATGAAAAAGGGGATTTATCCTAACAGTTGCGTGGACACGGCCTTGTGCCGAGCAAAGTTTGAAATTTTTTTTAGTGCTCGTGTGAATGCCCTCGTTTTTCCCAAAACTTGGTTAGAAGACTTACCGATTTAGATGTCGTTCCAATTGTTCGTAACTTACCAGGTATGATGTTGATGCTTTCATTCTTCGACCGTTTGAAGCGAGATTTCTTCCTCTTCGTCCTCAATGAACCCTTGATAGAGTTTTGGCCATTGGCCATTGACTTTGAATGGAATTCCATTCCGAGATTTAATTTCTACTGCACCGTGTGGGAAAATATGGGTGATGGAAAAAGGTCCTGACCACCTAGACTTTAATTTACCAAGAAACAATCGAAGTCATGAATTAAACAAAAGAACTTGATCTCCTACTCGAAATTCATTAGGTTTAATATGTTTGTCATGCAAGTTTTTCATTCTTTCCTTATAAATTTCAGAGTTTGAGTATGCATAATTCCTGAGTTCGTCTAATTCATTTAATTGGCAAAATCGATTTTTACCAGCAAATTCTAAATCTAAGTTTACATTTTTAATTGCCCAGTAGGCTTTGTGTGCAAAATCTACTGGCAAGTGACAACTTTTTCCATAGACGAGCTTATATGGGGTTGTACCTATTGTTGTTTTATAAGCAGTTCGAAAAGCCCATAAAGCATCATCTAATTTATCGGCCCATTCCTTTTTATTTAACCCTACGGTTTTTTCAAGTATTCGTTTTAGACCTCTATTAGTCACTTCGGCTTGTCCGTTTGTTTGAGGGTGATATGCTGTTGAGACCCGGTGATAAACCCCATATCTTGTTAAAAAAATTTCAAGTTGATGGTTGCAAAAATGGGTACCTCTATCACTTATTAATGCTTTAGGTGTGCCAAAACGAGAGAATAATTTTTTCAGAAATCTTACCACGACTCTTCCATCGTTTGTTGGAAGTGCCTCGGCCTCGGCCCATTTAGACAAGTAATCTACTGCCAAAAGTATATATTTGTTTCCTTTTGACGGTGGGAAAGGTCCCATAAAGTCGAGTCCCCACACATCAAAAATTTCACAAACAAGAATGCCATTTTGGGGCATTTCGTTTTTTGAAGAAATATTACCTGTTCTTTGGCAAGCATCGCAAGTCTTGACAAGACTTTGGGCGTCTTTGTAAATGGTTGGCCAATAAAATCCTGAATCAAATACCTTTCGTGCGGTACTAGCGGCACCATGATGTCCTCCGTATGGACCTTCATGACAATGGCGGAGAATTCTTCGTGCTTCGCTACCATGTACGCATCGTCGGATGAGTTGGTCGGCACATATTTTGAAAAGATATGGATCTTCCCAAAAATAATGTTTCACATTAGCAAAGAATTTTTTTATTTGATGATGTGGCCAACCTTTTGCAACTATACCGCTAGCTAGGTAGTTAGCATAGTCGGCGTACCATGGCTCTTCTTTGTATTCCACCATTTCTAGGGATTCCGTTGGGAATTTTTCGTTGATTTGCTCGTCCCTAGTTGCCTCCAAAGCTGGGTCGTCTAAGCGTGAAAGATGATCTACCGCGGTATTTTCTGCTCCTCTTTTGTCTTTGATTTCAATATCAAATTCTTGGAGGAGTAGAATCCACCGAATCAAACGTGGTTTTGCGTCCTGCTTTTTGAAGAGATATCGAATGGCTGCATGATCTGTATAGACTATAGTTTTAGAATGAACAAGATAAGAACGAAATTTATCAAAAGCAAATACCACAGCTAGTAATTCTTTTTCAGTTGTTGTGTAATTTTCTTGTGCATCGTTAAGTGTTTTACTAGCATAATAAATTGGGTGAAAATGCTTTTCTTTTCTTTGTCCCAAGACAGCTCCAACTGCAAAGTTACTTGCATCACACATGATTTCGAAAGGAAATTTCCAATCAGGCGCTATCATGATAGGTGCATTGACTAACATTTCTTTTAGGGTTAGAAATGTTTGATTGCAATCCTTGTCAAAGACGAAAGGGGCATCTTTTTCAAGTAATTTTGTCAGAGGCCTTGAAATTTTAGAAAAGTCTTTGATAAACCGCCTATAAAATCCGGCATGCCCTAGGAAACTTCTGATAGCTCTAACGGAGGATGGGGGTGGTAGTCGAGAAATGGTGTCTATTTTGGCTCGATCTACCTCCATTCCTTCGCTTGAGATTTTGTGACCGAGTACTATTCCCTTCGTTACCATGAAATGACATTTTCCCCAGTTAAGGGCGAGGTTAGTTTCCTCACATCGGGATAGCATTCGTTCAAGGTTATCGAGGCATTGGTCGTATGAATCCCCAAAGATAGAAAAGTCGTCCATGAAGACTTCCATTGTCTTTTCTATCATGTCATGGAAGATGGCTACCATGCAACGTTGGAATGTTGCGGGGGCATTACATAGACCGAACGGCATGCGTCGATAAGCAAAAGTTCCATAGGGACATGTGAAGGTTGTCTTTTCTTGGTCTTCGGGTGCTATCGGGATTTGAAAGTAACCTTGTTGCTTCATTTAATCATCTATAATCTATACATACTCTCCATCCTGTGACGGTTCTCGTTGGTATTAATTCATTCTTTTCATTAGTTATTACCGTCATACCTCCTTTCTTTGGAACAACTTGGACGGGACTTACCCAAGGACTATCAGAGATAGGATAAATAAGTCCGGCGTCAAGTAATTTGATGACTTCATTTTTAACCACTTCTTGAACATTTGGATTTACTCGACGTTGTGGTTGTATTACCGATTTGTAGTCATCATTCATTAAAATTTTGTGCGTGCACATGGAAGGGCTTATTCCTTAATGTCTACAAGCTTCCAAGCGATCGTACATTTGTGTTTTTTCAAAAGACTAATTAATTTTTCTTTTTCTAAACTATCTAATTTAAACGAAATAATTACAGGTAATTTACCATCTTTGTCTAGAAAAGCATATTCCAAACCTTTTGGAAGTTCTTTGAGCTCAAGAGGTGGGTCTTTAGGAGACTCCTTATTTGGTTGCTCATTTTGATCAAGAACTTTAAAAGTTTGTTCTATGGCGACCTCTTCTTCAACAAAGTGGTCAAACTTTTCACTTGTATCGAGTGGTTCATCCTCATCTTCAATTAGGGGGTCATTATTGCCGAATGGATATTTCATTGACCGCTCAAGATCGACACTCTTTTTAAATGCCCCTAATTGAAGAGGTAGATTGTTGTACTTCCGGTTTTTCAAAGCTTCGTGAGTTTTTACAAATGGTCGTCCCAACACTAGAGGAGCGTCATCGAGGATGACAAAGTCGGTTGGGATTACCATTTGATTTGTTTGAACCAAGACATCCTCAACTACACCGATTGATTTTATTACCTTCTGATTGGATAGAAAAATGGGTATTTGAAGTGGAGAAAAATCACTAATACTTAATTTTTCGAAAATGTAGTTAGGCATTATGTTAACACAAAGATCTTTATCGATTGTGACATTACTAATAAACGAATTTTGAAAGAAACATGGAACCGGTGTAATGTTAATTTCAAATGGGTCTTCTTTTATTAGCGAGGTTTGATCATTAGTTAACTTAACACTTACCGTTTCGTCAATTTTAGTGTTAGTGTTTAACTCTTTTAAAAACTTAGCATGAGTTGGAACTAAACAATGATTTTCAAAAGAAGGTGACAAGAGATTAATTTCTTCAAAATTAGACTCTTCTGGAATTTTAACGTTGTCGGACTCAACTTTTTCGTTGTTTAACTCATGTGTCGGTTTTTCACTTATTTGTTCTTCCATTTTTACACTTTCAGTTATCTCTTCTTTATTTAATTCTTCTCTTGCGCGGGACTCCTCTTCCCTTGCACGAGATTCTTTTATATAGCGATCGATAACTCTAAGGTGTTCTAATATCCTATCGGTCACTTCGGTTATAGAAAAAGGATCGGGACTTTCAAAGCTTGAATCCGGTTGTTCGATCCTTTGTTCCTCATAATACTCATAGGAAGTAGATGGTTCACACCATTGTCCTTCATTGTAAGTATATGATGGATAAGGGTCGTAATTTTGTTCTTCATAGTACTCATATGAGGTGGGTTGTTCACGCCATGGTTCCTCATAATAAGCATATGAAGGTGGTGGCTCATATCTTGGTTCCTCAAAGTATGAGTAAGAAGGCTCATACCTTGGTTCATCAAAATATGAGTATGAGGGAGGAGGTTCATACCTTTGGTCTTCATAGGATGTGTATGAAGTTGATGGCTCGTACCTGGGTTCCTCATAGTAGGTGTATGAAGTGGACGGTTGATATAAGTTATAATATTGAACCGAGTGCGGGTCACCACAATTAGTGTAATAATTATTCCTCTAATCATCCTCCTCATAGGTGTAGTTATAACCTCCTGAGTATTGATCCATAAGAATCACTCAGCAGACCACAACCAAGTCTCGAGATCAGAAAACAAAAATAAAAATGGAAACAGAGGCTGGACACGGCCTCGTGTTCAGTGAGCACGGCCCCGTGTACAGAATCTGTATCTGGGCGTTTTAATTAAAGTTACTGATTTCGTTGAGCACGGGGGCGTGTTCAGTGAGCACGGCCCCGTGTTCAGCTTCTGTTACTGGGTGTTTTATGAAAAATATGCAGCACGGCCCCGTGTTCAGCGAGCACGGCCCGTGTTCAACCTACTGTAAATGCAAAACTAAACTAAAATGCAGAAAAATGTGCGCGCGTTTTAAAAAGGTTTTGAAAAACTGATTAGGCCGTCGATTTTAGGCTTTCTTAAAATCCTTGTGTCCCCGGTAACGGCGCCAAAAACTTGATGTGTGTGAAGTATGTATATAAGTTTAAGTATATTTTAAGCCCTTTTTACACTTTTTTTAGCCAAGTTTTAAATTTATAAAACCCGATATTTACTAACACTAAACATACATATGGGCAAGTGCACCCATCGTGAGCGTAGTATAGTGTTGGTAAGATACCGAGGTCGTCCAAGGACACAAGAGCTTTTAATACCGCTTTATCCTCAACGTCTAATCAAATCAAAAATTTAGAAAAATGTTTTAAACGAGAAAAATAAAACTAACTAAAATGCTGAAAATAAAATAAAAACAGATAGACAAGATGAATCACTTGGCTCCGACTCGTGTACAAAAGGAAGACAAAAACACACTTTTTCCAATATTAGTACTAAAAGGGTTAGTTTTATGCCACAATTGATGTAATTTATATGTTGCATTTTGCACACATCACTCATACGAAATAATGCGACTCAAAATAACGTAATCTCATTATTTCAACCAGTTTGGTTAACTTAGTGAAATTCGTCGCTTTTATACTATCGAATTCTTCGTGAATCCGTTACTTTGCCCCGTTTAGAGGTTTTTAGTGAAATCTTTCATTTTTAACAAATACTAACACATTTGTTTGTGAATTTATTCATTCGGTTCATTCATACGGAATCCATCGCTTAAGAACAAGCCGAATTTTCTTGATTTTTACCTTAATTACATAACACAATTTAATATGTAATATTAACAAAATTCTATAAAGCATGTAACCACATACCTTATAGCTTTATTCTTCAATCGTGCTTTTGCTTAATTTGACTTCCCGACACTTTACTTGTGTTGCCTTATGATCCCTCATATAGGTTACCAGTATTTTTCGTTAGTGAGGCCTCACGGCCGTCATCATATATGCATGCTTAATTTTCATACGCTATCACGCACACATCATCACTTGTAATGCTAAATATACCCTTGACCCATACACTACTAGTATAGACTATGGGGATCATGCAATGACCAGTATAATCACGGGTGCACACGGGATTATAATGGTAGGCGCATGAAAACCATAGTAGGTTCTACTGTGTGTCGTAACACAGAACGTAACATGACACTGAATAGCGAAACGGACATAACATGGTTAGAACATGGTGGATACGCCGGTGGTACTTCTGATATATAAGTGTTCCTATCATGTTAACAAACTTTCGTAAAACGTGCCATGTGAAATTCAGTGTTATTCAGACCTTAGTAAATACGATCATGTAATTACAAACTATGACGCCTCACAATCCTTCCCACCGTTGTACCCAAACTTGCTTTGAAACGCTTGATACTTGGTTGTCCATAACAAAATTTCATTCCTAGAATCGTTAGTTGTAACGGTTGCAACTATCACTAACATCCTACAACGCTTTACGTGCACATTTCATCCGATATATTTGCTATTTTAACCTCTCGTGTATAGGAATTAAATCGCTCATTCACTGCTATGCCAGAATCATCCCCAACTATTCACTCAACGTTCCGTCTAATCTTATCCGTAGTAATTCGGCATAAACACTCAAATCCTTTTTAGCGAGTATCCTCACAAACTCGATTCATCCAAAGATATTTTGGAAATTTTATTTCATTATTTATTACACTCGACCACCAACTAGTCGGCCCATTTACCACCAAAACCTTTAAAAAACCCATAAATGTTTACCATCCTATTTTCTCACCAATAAACATTTTTCCTGCGACACGTGATTTTACTAATATGCCTTAGAACCGATAAGACTTTTCTTACAAACTACGGTGCGGGCCGCCACATTACATCAAATTACATCTTGATTCAACCTAAAACTTTTTCACTCCTTAGGTTCCATTTCGAAAACACCCCTTTTACCGAGTTGACCAAATTCGGTCAGTTTCGCATCGCCTATATACACACATACGCATTCTAATTATTTTTTACATATACTTACGTTTGATGTCCTAATCCGCCTAGTCAAAACGAGTTGTTTTTACAAATCTATCCTTTGTCACTCAAAATTATCTACATACGCCCAATCAACCGTAAACTACCAATTTAACCAAAACTTCTGAACCATACATTTTTAACATGCTTATACACAAACTCTGCATAAACACTAGACTTCAAATTGCCTTCCTTTTAATAAAGTTTTGTGGTTAAAAAAACTATAAAGATGTTTATTTTAAGAAATTTTCCAAATCATATAATTGAAAATTTACAACTTTGAAGATGCAAACTATAACAACCCTCCAAAATATTTTTCGACACCCTAATATATATTAAAATATCCCAATATGTCTTAAAATACACCCCATACGCGAAAACGGACCCCGAATACCTTTATTTTCAATAAAATTAAATAAAAACAAGAAAATTTGGGCTCTGGAGGGCTGCGTAAGACCCACCATTGGTCTACGCGGGCCGCGACAACTCAAATCTCAGATGAACCCCCAGGCCACCACGTGTCCCAGTCGTGTCGTGCCTAGTGTTCGACTCTACAACCCTAGGGCCTACCCTAGGGAGCCTCGCGGGCCGCGTAAGCCCTGGAGGAATGCTACGCGGGGCGCGACGGAACCAAAGACCAGCCCTATAAATAGCAGGCATCGGCTGAACATTCGAATTCGCTCAAATCCTTTTCTCTCTCAAAATTTTCTTATAGTATAAGCTACTTCCGGGCATGATACCCCCTAAATAACGAAGTTCTGCCCCGTTGTAAGTATCATAACCCCGGTTACGTATTAGATACGTTGCCCGATTGATCCAGGGTTCTGTAACGGCTGTCGTGGTTCTGCCCGACGTAGTCGTTGGAATGCCATCTCGGGGAGGGTATTACTAATGTAAATATTGGGTTATCATACTAACGCGTGTGCATTTGTGTAAATTATAGATAATCACCAGTAGGGCTGTAAACGAACCGAACGAACACGAACAAGACCTTGTTCGTGTTCGTTTGTTAAGAAATATATGTGTTCGCGAACCGTTCACGAACACTTATCGAACGAGATTTTATGTTCGTGTTCGTTTGTTAAGGAAATAAACTTGTTCGTGTTCGTTTGTGTTTGTTTGTTAATTTTAGGCAACGAACGTTGAAGAACACAAATGAGCACAAACTAATGTTTATGAACACAAATGGAAACAAACGAACACAAACAATCGTTCATGAACAGAATTTATAATACACTGACACTTATTAGATATTTAATTTGTCAGAATTTTGAAGTATTTAAATAAATATAAAAACTAAAAACACTAATGAACTATCGAACACATACGAACATGTTACCGAACGTTCACGAACATAAACGAACGAACACGACCTATGTTCATGTTTGTTCATTTAACTAAACGAACGAAATTTCTTGTTCGTGTTCGTTTGTTTAATAAACGAACGAACACAAACGAACTTCCCGCCGAACGGTTCACGAACTGTTCGCCGAACGTTTGGTTCGTTTACAGCCCTAATCACCAGGAAACCCTTAAAGGAAGCCTAAGACAGCAATGTGAGTAATCTCCTTTTTGTGAATTGTTTTTACAAAACCTCAGTTAATTAATGATATATTAAACAGTGATTGAGTATTTGTATTCTACAATTATCGACGGTATGTTGGGGTTTTGTATACAAAATTTGTTACTACCTTGCGAGGAGTAACATGACCACAAGTCGGTTTGACAGTACCGTGGGTAGTAATTGAATAGATGGAAACAAATGTAAGTGGGCGACCGCCCTCAATACTGTACAATGGTCTTTATTAAACTTCATTAAACTGGGATTCACTCACCAGTATTTCCCACTGACAAAATGTTTTTAAACTCGTTTCAGGTAAAAAAAAATGTGAAAGCCAAATAGAAGCCAGCTGGACAGCACTGAAGGCTTGGAAAAGTGGCTATAAAGTTACCTAAAATAAAGATATGTTTTATTTAAATAAAATAGGGTTTATCCTAATGAAAATGTGTGTACTTAAAACTTGGGATTATTCCCACGTGTTTAATATTATGAAATTGTGGTATTTTACACTGATAAAATATTTTCTAACTACGATTCTGATGAAATTTCCGCTGCCAAAATGGATAAAATACAGATACCACCCAAACTGGCTGCGACTGCCCGTTCCCAGGTTTGTTAGGGGACGTGGGTTGCGACACAAACCACAAGTGTTGTAAGTTGTAACAAATGCATTATTATTATTATTATTATTATTATTATTATTATTATTATTATTATTATTATTATTATTATTATTATTATTATTATTATTATTATTATTATTCAATTATGAGGTTGGTGATAGTAACCACAATGACCTTCTTTATAAGGGTCCTTTGTTGAGATTCCAATAAACATCTCTCATGTTGCAACTTATTCATGTTCGACAAGAAAGTGAAAAGTACCCAAAAATTGATGTCTTGAAAAGTAACTTCTTTATAAAAAGGATAGGGGAAAGTAAACAGGAGTAGATTTGAAGAAGACCAAGAAAAAAAAAATACAAAGATGATGCCTTAACGCACTAAAAATCTTGATCATATCTTCAACAGGAGTCAACAAGGCAACAAAATTACAACAAACGAGGTATCCATCACAAATCCTTGAGTTCTAGCAAGAAACATTTTAAACTATCTGTGAAAACTAACTTACCGTCAATGAAAGTTAGTTTTTATTTTTTAAATATTCAAAAATAATAACCTTTCAGCTTTATTAGTTTTTTATTTTTACTTTTTAAATATATATGTATAAGCATACTATTCAAATATATATATATATATATTTTTTTTAATAGAAAAAAAAAACAGTTCCAAATGCCCAAACTGGCAAACCAAACAATTTTGGCATGTTTGAGCATCAACCAACCTGCATGTTCATATTATTGATTTTTTAGGTTTCGTCTAGAATTTTAATTTTAAAACCTACTAAATTGGACCATGAAACCCTATCTTGATTATGATGAACTCTTCTTGTTTTAATCCCATTATTATTGTTTGGCACCAATATCTCAAAAACAAAAACAAAAAATCACATCTATCGAAAACACAACATTCACTGATTGATTGGAAATGGGCACGATGATGGGATTCGATATCAACAAAGATCCACAAGTCGACCCACTTTGGATCTTTTGGTCCCAAAAATCTATATTATATAATTACATCTGGAAGATGTGGTTTCCAAGTGGATACTCTTCTCCAGAAGTTCCTTCCATGTTATGTTACAGGTGATTTATATATTTTGTTTGTGTGTCGTATTATTTACAATGTTTCCTTCCTTATATCAATGGTCAATAGGATCCATACAAATCTTTACCTTTATATATATTGAATAAATGTTAGATCTTTCAATCATTAAACACCTAATGAAAATCAAAAAGCTAAAGCTCATGTGGACATAAAATCTTAAATAATATATATATATCACTTACACACACATGTATATATTATTTCCTTTGAGAATCTTACTAGAAAACTCACAATACGTATTAATATCTTGCTAATCAATGAGATCAATTAAAACTCAATCAGAGGTTAAAAATAGAAAACAATAGAATTTGAATTCGATTGTGAGAAAAGGGATTCATACACGTTATATACATTAAAAGGTTTCATATTCTTGTATATATATATAGGCTAATTATAAGGAGAAAACTCACTCCAGTTGACTAAACCCTGAAAACCCATTAGATGGACACCAGTGTGCCACGTCTCAAGTATTGAAAAGAGTGTTGAGGGCATATATGTAATTTCCCTGGCTGACATACTTTTTGTTAGGAGAGAAGTGTGAAGTGTATTAGACAAGACATGGCAAACATCACTTTCAATTCACTTTCTCTTTCTTATTTTTGCGTTTGGAACCATTGGCTTACTGCAAAAGTCTCTTTTGCATCTATCCATATCCATTTAATGCATTTTGTCCTTATTTCTTTAAACATATGATGCAAGCTTTTATTTGAATATATTTCTTCTTCAATACACCATTCTTTCTTTCTCTATTAACCAGATCTCTCTTCTTCAACACACCTTCCACATTTTTTTTTAAAAACAATTTCTGCAACAAAGAATCTGAGTTGAAGATCCAGATCCACGATGTCTTTCTCTCTCTCTCTCTCTCTCTCTCTCTCTCTCTCTTCACAAGATCCAGATTCAGCAGCTTGAAGAAAATCGCACATGAATATGAATATGAATATGAAGATGATGATGATGAATAAGATACGAAGATGACGATGAATCAGATATGAATCTTGTTACTTTTTTTAAATTCTCTTTATGTTTTTTTATCTAAAATTACACATTTTTTTGTAAGTGTTTTTAGTTGAATCAGGCATTTAAGGTATGAAATGTGTAAAAATGTGTTATTTATGACTTTTCCCTCTCTCTCTCTCTCTCTTTATATCTTTATCTTCTAATTCATTTCCAGTTCTTAAAGATCTTCATCCAGATCTAAAAGTGATCTGAATCCAAAAGATGATCTAAGTCAAAAGATCATCATCAAGATGCTCCAACTTTTTTCTGGATATGTTTTTTTTTTGTTCAAGAAGATGAATGTTTTTAATTTCTTGATTTATCAATTTTTTGTGTAAAATTTGTTCAAGAAAAAATGCATGTTATATTTTTCCGTGTCACATAAATAATGTACGTTTACATAAAATAAAGTGAATTGTTACAATTTTTTAGATTAATGTAAAAATAAAGTGTGTTGTTACATGCAACTTTTTTCTGGGTATTTTGTTTTTTTTTTGTTCAAGAAGATGAATGTTTTTAATTTCTTGTTTTATCAATTTTTTGTGTTAAATTTGTTCAAGAAAAAATGCATGTTACATTTTTCGTGTCACATAAATAATGTACGTTTACATAAAATAACGTGCATTGTTACACTTTTTTAGATTATTGTAAAAATAAGTGTTGTTACATTTTTTTATGTTACAAAATGATAATCAGTTTCAGAGTTAACTAGGATCATACCAGGTCTTTTGAGGAACATCAACAACCTGCAAGTTGAACTGTTTACCCGTGAGCAAGAAATTCGGAAGAAGAAGAGGGTTATATGGTTACTGATATTAGCGTTAGTGATTGGCAGCTTACTTGTTAGCATTGTTTGTTGTGATTAAGAAATAGGTGGTACTTAGTTGGATTATCCTTGTTAGTATGTTAATGACATTTTCGGTAGTATGTACTTGTTGATGTTTGGTTGAATATGAGAATTTTCTATGTTATGGATTTTTTGGTTTTGTTTTTAACATGTTACATTTTTTTCCCTGAGATTTATGTAGACTTTTGATGTGTTGAATCTGAGAATTTTATATGTTATGGATTTTTTGGTTTTGTTTTTATCATGTTACATTTTATTTTTGCCTCAGATTTTTGTACATTTTTGCTGTATCCGTGTTACATTTTTTTTTTCACTGGGATTTTTGTACATTTTTGCTCTATGTGTGTTTGATCGTGTGCTTTTGTTGATGGTTGCTTGAATATCTTTTTTTTTTCATGACAACGTTGTATATTAATTAAGAAAATTAGTATATAAAAAAATAATTCACCATTTTGACGAGCATTTTCGGAAATTTTCTTTATACCAACAAAATAATAACAATAAATAACTGTTATTAAACCCAAAGCAAAGGCATCATTGTAAGTGAGAGATTCCAACGTTTCTTTTTAAATACCAATAACATACTTATCCCATACTCCATTAAAACAAGCTTATCTTATCCAAAACAACATGTATTGCAATTCCATACATCTATTTATACGTATGTATTTTGTATTTTGGCACATGTACGACAATAGTGTTGTGTGTTCTTTTTATTATGTGTTTTTTAGGCTAGCCATACTATGTTTTAATTATTTTGTTCTCTATGTTTAAGTGTTTTTTTATATTAAGTTAATATATCTAGCCATACTAATCTTTTTTGCACAGTTTTTTTTTTTTTTTGTTGAACATATAACATGCAACTTTTTTATTCTCTTAAAAATATGTAACATATAACAAACAACTATTTCATTTCATTCTAAAAAACGTGTAACATATAACATGCAACTCTTCTATTCTCTAAAAAATATGTAACATATAACATGCAACTATTTCATTCTAAAAATGTGTAACATATAACATGCATTAAATGGTAAAAAAACAAGCATGTTTTCTTGTATACTGGGTGTTTACATTTTTTGAAATTATACAAAAAATGTAACATTATTTTTTGTACTTTTTTTTGTAAAATGTTACATATAATGTAATACTTATTGCTCATTTTATAGAATGTAACCTTAATAAGATGATACATATAAAGTAACATTTTTCCTCATTGGTTACATTTTTTTTTTTTGTAAAATGTTACATATAATGTAATATTTATTGCTCATTTGTAGAATGTAACCTTAATAAGATGGTACATATAAAGTAACATATAATGTAACCTTATTCAACGTGTATATCCAGTTTTTCACCTAATGCTTTTACATTTATTTGTTATATACAACACCGGTGGCCCAAACACCGATAAATTAAAAAAAAGTATCGTAAAACAACTTTATGGATAAAATACTTAAGTTACAAAATTTTGCTCCCACAAATGTTAAGGTGCAACATTATTATATAACCTAACAACGCATACAACACACTTGTTCCCTAAAAAACAAAATACTTAAGTTACAAAAATATTTTTTTCTTTTCTTTCAAATCCTTTGCTGGTGTGTCTGATTCACTGCCTTCCAACACTGTTACAAAATAAATTGTCAAACATAAATGTAACAAACCATCTAACAATTTAATGTTACATACCAATTAGTTTCTTTTTTATTTTATTTTCTATTTTTTTAGAAACCCGCTTTTGTTTGTGAAAAAGGGGTTCTAACTTAATTGTCAACATAAATGTAATCTTTTCTTCCCAATAGAACAATTTTAAATTAATTGTCAACACAAATGTAATTTTTTCTTCCCAATAGAACAATTTTTGATCATGTATTCACCTAAAAAATTGTTGTATCCAAGTAATTAAGAAGTGAGATTATTCAAAAGAAAGTAAAGAGGAACAAAGAGGGTCAAAAGATTTCTTGTCATTGATATTGAATGCAAGAGAATCCGATACTGTTTCCAAGAACTTGTTCACATTATTCAAAACTAACTATTTTGAGATTATTCGAAAGAAAGTAAAAACCCTAACTTAACTGATTAAAGGAAAGAATTCCAATCAACTGAATAAAACCGTATAAAACCAATAGATCGAACAGCAATAATTAATACCCAAATCACCATCTATAATCATAATCGTAAAAAAAAAACTCAATTCACTTGAGCTTTTTTGTAACACTTAAAAAAAACATGTGTTGAACTTTAACAACAACCAAACAATCCATAGAAACCCCATTTTTAGTAGTATGATAAAATCCCCTTTTCAAATCATCAAAACGACCCTTTTGCACTTATAAGCTAGATTTGAAAACCCTTTTTTGATATTAATCCGTGTTATAACAAAACCCTCAATTAATGCTAAACAAAAGCCATAAAATTTTCACAAAAACACTTTTTTTTTCTACCCAAATCTAACATTTTTTTCATGGTTTTTAAAGAAACAAACACATAAAGAAACGCCACTACAGAAATCAAACTTTTTTTTCATGGGTTTTTAAGAAACAAACACTAACAGTGTAACAAGTACATGAGTATATTCGTAAATGGAAGAGACACTTACCTTTTAGTGTAACAAGCCGATTAAGTGGAAGAACTAGAAGCTTTTCTTCAGTTTATATATTTTATTACGGTAGATTTCCTCACCTGGTGTAACTTTTTGTTGTTCTTGGAGAGGATGTTAGAGATATGAGTCTTTTAATTTTTGAGAGAGAGAGAGAGGGTATGGTGTTTTTTAGAAGAGAGTAACAATATGATAATTTGGAAAAGAGTGAGAGTATGATCTCTGAGATCTTGTTGACTTTATTAGAGTATAGGGAACTGATAACAAGGATAGTCATCATTAATTACACTTTTTCAAAAGAATTAAATTTTGTCCTCATACCGAAAATACCCTTTTCTGTACTTATAGTTATTATTTTACTAAAAGTGTGATTACTTTTACTGCAAATGGATCACAGCCATTCATCTTCTTTAATCAATGGTTGTTATTGGGTTTTCAGGGTTTAGTCAACTGGAGTGGGTTTTCGATTTATCCTTGCCCTATATATATATATTTATATATATATAACACAAAAGTAATGTATTCACCATTTAAACTCAACTTTGAATTATTAAAACTAACCCATTTTTAACTATAATATTCTTATTTTCTCCGGTCTCATGGAAGTCTTATATTTACCATTCAATCATCACTTGCACAAATATCATATTCTTTTAATAATAAAAATATTTAAAATCAGAAGGAAACACAAAACAATTGACAAGTCACTGTCCCTTCTAGAAATCTTAAGGAGGTGAGTTGTCCGTATGTACTTGTTATATGAAATGAATATTCATAGTAAACAATATTTAAGATTAAATATATTATGTTTTAATATTTAATCTAGTAACTATTATAATCATTTACATTATATAGATCAAAATATATAATAACCTAATAAATAATTAGTTGGTAATTGTTGATGGACCATATTACCCTTATTAAATAATTAAGTTTCCTCTTGGATGCTTAGATAAGGAGAATTATGTAGAGGTTAAAATGTTACACACTTAGACATAACCGAATAAGCATAACATCAATATCGCCTCTCTCTCTCCATAGCTGATACCCTTTCGGTTTAATCATCACCATCATCAGTCAGCACCCTAAGGAGGAACCAGATCACCTTGACAAAGATGTCGAACTCCATGGCTTCTTCCATCACTGGATTCTCTACTGCACTGTCTGCGGTGACAGGTATGTTTTCATGTTTTCTATTATGTTTAGAACAGAACTGATCCAACATGTGGTATCAGAGCATATGTTGATTAGTCAGTTCTGTTTTCGTATCCATCAATTCTGGGATAGAAATCTGGAAAACGAAATTTTGATAACTTAATAAACCTAACAGTCGGTTTCGAGTCATAAAGGTCCACTCGAGATCACTGTTTTCGGAAAAAAAGATTAATTATATGTTCACTCGAAATCAACTGGGTTATGTTTATGACCGAAATCTGTTTAGAAACTATTAAAATTCAGGTTTCGGGTTCCAGAATTAAGTTTTATTTTTTTAGGGTTCATCATATGTTCTTAGGAAAATTCGAAAATACCTTATGTTTTGGAATATAATTTGAATTGTTGAATGTTTTTCCTAATTTTGATCTGTTTTGTCTAATGAGAATTTTCGAAATCTGTTAAAAGGATAAACAGATTATGATTTTCGAAAATATTCTGTTAAAATTAGATCAATGTTAAAACATGAAACTCTATCACAATTCCTAAGAATTCGAATTTTCAGTTATGTTTTCACATTAACAGCTGTTAACAGTGGACTCGAGACCATCATGTTTCGACTCGAGACCAAGATCCCGACTCGAGACCACAAGGTCTCGACTCGAAATCATAAGTGTTCCCAAATCCTTACAACTCGAGACAACGATTTCGACTCGAGACCATAACTTTTCGACTCGAGACCACTGAGGTTTCGACTAAGGGCTTCAATCATCACAACTCGAGACCATGGTTGCGACTCGAGACCTCATCAAGGAGTCGAGATCTCATAAAACACAGTAGTCGAGACCATGATTACGACTCGAGACACTGAGGTTGCGACTCGAGACTTTACTGAGTCGAGGCCTCATAATGTTACAAGATGAGTCGAGACTGGACTCGAGATCCTCACTCGAGACCTCATAACTGAGTCGAGATCTCACTTGAAACCTCATTATTTTAGGTTGTTTAATGTGAACTAAGTTCGATCTCACTCGAGACCTCATAACTGAGTTCGATCCGCGCTAACAGGTGGTTTGCTATTAAATAAATGGTTTTGTAAATACTTAGTTAATTAATCAGAATCAGATAATGTTTTACAAAAACCAAAATAGCTTAACTTGAATGAACTTCTGATGTATCATCTCTGGCCAAAGCTGATTTGATACATCTACTTATCATTCAAGTATTACGAAAGCTATGTTAAGTGTGCATCATAAACATGAATGTCTTAATATCTGGCAAAAGCTGATTTAATTCCTTCATAGATGGCATACTTAACGAGTGCATAACTAAAGTGATTGTTTCATTTCTGGCCAAAGCTGATTTGTCACAACCACTTTGCACACATGCTTAAATGATTACACTTCTGGCCAAAGCTGATTTGTTTTTGTTTAAGTAGAATTTTAACTAAGTCTATTATTTTGATGTTAGTAATAGACAATATCACAGCTTCATAATTAAAATGGTCATTATTTATGCATGCCTTAGTATAACGTGCCCTTAGATCACATTAGGACTTCTTCCCTAGTATCATAACTTGCTCATCTTATTTCCACTATCAGCGCCCAATTGCGGGATTCCACCTTTGACTAGTGATAACTTTGCTGCATGGAAGGATGCTCTCATGCTTACTCTTGGGCTGCTGGATTTCGATTATGCCTTAAGAGAGAATAAGCCAGCGGACCTTACTACTCAAAGTACTGCTGCTGAGCAGTTGACTCATGAAAAGTGGACTAGGTGTAACCGCATGTCTCTCATGTTTATGAAGCAGTCCATCAACAATGCAATCAGAGGAGCTATTCCTGATTCTGAAGATGCTAAAACCTACTTGGCTTCTGTGGAGGCGCAGTTCAAAGGGACGTTTAAAGCACACGCTAGTACCCTTATCCTCAAGCTGGTGACAACTAAGTATGATAGGAGGAGCGGCATTCGCGAGCACATCATGATGATGAATGACATGGCCAATAAGCTGAAGAGGCTGGAAATGGAAATCTGTGATGGTTTCCTTGTTCATTTAATCATTACTTCGCTTCCTTCGTCCTTTGAAACATTCAAGATCAATTACAACACTCAGAAGGACAAATGGACGATGAGTGAGCTGGTCGCTATGTGCGTACAGGAGGAAGAGCGTATGAGGATGGATCACACTACTGATGTTGCTAACTTCACTACCTCCAACTCTAAGAAAAGGAAGAACAATCATCAGAGGAAGGATGCTTCAAAAGTCCAAAGGCCAAATCCTAATACAAGTGCACCTTCCAGCTCTAAGAACTCCTTAGGCAGAATCCACTGCAAGTTCTGTAAAAAGGCAGGACATATGCAGAAGGAATGCCCTGATTTTAAGGAGTGGCTGGCTAAGAAAGGTAACGATTATTTTATGATACTTGAGTCCAATAATTTAAGTGTTCCTGCTAATTCTTGGTGGTTTGATTCTGGTTCTATGGTTCATGTTACCAATTCAACTCAGGGATTCCTTACAATCCGGAAGCTGGAAAGAAACCAAAGAACGCTTAAGGTTGGGGATGATCGAGAATTAGAAGTGAAGGCCATTGGAACATTACAATTATTTATGAAAACTGGTTTATGTATTAAAATTTATGATACCTTATATGTTCCTGAGATAACTTGGAACCTTGTATCAAGACCAAAGTTAGACATGGACGGTTTTATTGTTTCCCATGGTCATCGCAAACTTTCTATCCTCTATGATTCTGTTCTTTATGGTACTGGTATTCTGGATGGCGGTCTCTATAGATTAGAACTAGATGATAATTTTTCCAAATCTTTGTTGTCATATAACATTAATGAATCACTCACAAAGATGAAAGAGAAACGAGACTTAGAGACTTCGTCCATGTTGTGGCATCAGCGTTTAGGCCACATCTCAAAAGAACGATTAAATCGTCTTGTAAAGGATGAAGTCTTACCTCCTCTCGATTTCTCTGATTTTGGAACATGTATCAAATGTCTTAAAGGTAAAATGACATTAGCGAATAAGAAAGGTGCCACTAGGAGCTCTAATTTATTAGAACTCATTCATACTGACATTAGTGGTCCCTACCAAATCGCTGGCATAACAGGACATACTTTATTTATCACTTTTATTGATGATTATTCTCGTTACATGTACTTGTATCTAATTAAGGAAAAGTCTGAATCTCTTACAACCTTTAAAGATTATAAGGCTGAAGTTGAAAAGCAATTAGATCGTCAGATTAAAGTTGTGAGATCAGATAGAGGCGGTGAATATTATGGAAGACATACTGATGTGGGTCAAGATCCTGGTCCATTTTATGAGTTTTGTAAGGGCCAGGGGATTGTGAACCAATACACCATGCCTGGTACACCTCAGCAAAACGGTGTCGCTGAAAGAAGAAACCATACCCTTATGAACATGGTGCGCAGTATGTTAGCCAACACTAATTTACCATTATTCCTCTGGACTGAAGCGTTAAAAGCAGCTAGTCATATACTCAATAGAGTTCCTTCTAAGTCTGTCCCTAAAACTCCTTATGAACTTTGGACAGGAAGGAAACCGAGTCTTAAATATATGAAAGTATGGGGCTGCATTGCTGAAGCGAAACTTTACAATCCTTACCTAAGGAAACTTGACCCTAAAACAGTTACCTGTTTCTTTATCGGGTATCCCGATAACTCAAAGGGTTACCATTTCTGTTGTCCTTCTCATGCCACCTGTATTGTTGAAACCAAGCGTGTTGCGTTCCTGGAGGATTTCAAGGTCAGTGGGAGCAGTACCAACGCTTACGAAGAATTGCAATAAGTACAAGACGCGGGGGGGGGGGGGGACTCGTCGCTTACTATTACTCCGATTACTCCTCTTTTACCCAATGCAACTACTGTACCCGAAGCTACTGCACCAACTCCAAATTTACCTCTACAATCAGAACCCATTATACCTCATGACGAAGGCACATCAAACGCTCAAAACCAAGACAACGCTGAACCCGATAATCCACTCAGGATGTCATCTAGGCAAAGAAGGCCTACTAATTGGGATGATTATGTTACCTACCTGACTGAAATGGATCCCGGAAAGCTCAATGATCCTATCTCTTACAATGAAGCCATAAGCAGTGATCAGTCTTCTGAATGGAATAAAGCGATGATTGATGAGCTTGAATCCATGAAGAAAAATGACGTTTGGGATTTGGTAGAATTACCCAATGGTGTCAAACCCGTAGGATGTAAATGGGTGTTCAAAACAAAACTGGATCCGAATGGGAACGTTGAACGCTAAAAAGCGAGATTGGTTGCAAAGGGCTACACTCAGAAAGAGGGAATTGATTATCAAGAGACGTTTTCACCTATCTCTTGTAAAGATTCATTAAGGATCGTCATGGCCCTAGTAGCTCATTTCGATTTAGAGCTGCATCAAATGGACGTTAAAACCGCTTTCCTTAACGGAGACTTGGACGAAGATGTTTACATGAAACAACCTGAAGGATTTAAACCTGAAGGTCAGGAGCATCTCGTCTGTAAGTTGAAGAAATCCATTTACGGGCTAAAACAAGCATCACGTCAGTGGTACCTCAAGTTTGATGAAGTCATGAAGAAGCAAGGTTTTATGAAGAATCAAGTGGATCAATGCACCTACCTCAAGATGAGTGGGAGACACTTTACTATACTTGTCCTTTACGTAGATGATATTCTATTGGCAAGTAATAGTTTAGACATGTTGCATGAGTCGAAGTGGTTAATCTCGCATAACTTCGACATGAAGGATCTCGGAGATGCTTCTTACGTCATTGGCATCGAAATTCACCGAGATAGACACAAAAGGATCTTAGGATTGTCTCAAAAGGCTTACATAGATCATGTCCTTACACGTTACAACATGCAACAGTGCAAACCCTCCGTCGCTCCAGTAGTTAAGGGAGATGTTTTCGGTTCATTCCAGTGTCCGACAACAGAGGTTGAGAAGGAGAAAATGAGCCAGATACCTTATGCTTCAGTAGTCGGGAGCTTGATGTATGCTCAAGTTTGTACTCGCCCAGATATCGCTTATATTGCTGGAATGCTAGGCCGTTATCAGACTAATCCTGGCCTAGATGACTGGAAAGAAGCTAAGAAGGTACTTCGATATCTGCAAGGGACGAAAGACTATAAACTGACTTATAGAAGAAGTGATCATTTAGAAGTGGTGGGATATTCTGATTCTGACTTTGCCAAATGCAAAGATAACAAGAAATCCACTTCGGGCTATATCTTTATGTTAGCAGGCGGCCCTATCTCTTGGAAGAGTCATAAACAACAGTTGACCACAACTTCCACAATGATGGCAGAGTACATTGTTGTTTATAACGCAACCTGTCATGGAATGTTGCTTAGAAATTTGATCACTGGACTCAAAGTCGTTAATTCCATTTCTAGACCATTGAAGCCTTATTGTGATAATTCAGCTGCCGTTAGTTTCTCGAACAGTAACAGTTTGACTGGAGCTGGTTTATATCTCGATACAAAATATATGTTCGTACGTGAACGAGTTGAGGAAATTAATCTTTGTATCGAGTATATTAGTACTAAAGATATGCTTGCGGATCCGATGACTAAAGGTCTCCCTCCTAAGGTTTACGAAGAACATGTTCGGAATATGGGATTTAGTAAAGACCTTATTTAAGCATAATGTACTAGCATATGTTTTATGATTAATGAAATTTCCTCAGTTTGATTTTGTATGTCTCTTAGAATATGTTCAATCGGTATAATGGCATATAGACAAATAAAGTTACAAATCAAACAAAGGGCTTATGCGTATTTTGATCATGACGATTCGGTTTTAAATTAAGGCTATAGTATGACTAATGGGGGTCCTGAGTCGCATAATGATTCAACGGCTGTATTTCTCTACTATAGTACTTGTTTAAGGCTAAAATGAGTGTTAACTCCTGATCAGGCTTATCTAATACTCATGGTAAATGATTACTTGGCGAAGTGGGAGAATGTAAGATTAAATATATTATGTGTTTAATATTTAATCTAGTAGTCATTATAATCATTTACATTATATAGATCAAAATATATAATAACCTATTAAATAATTAGTTGGTAATTGTTGATGGACCATATTACCCTTATTAACTAATTAGGTTTCCTCTTGGATGCTTATATAAGGAGAATTATGTAGAGGTTAAAAGGTTACACACTTAGACATAACCTAATAAGCATAACATCAATATCGCCTCTCTCTCTCCATAGCCGATACCCTTTAGGTTTAATCATCACCATCATCAGTCAGCACCCTAAGGAGGAACCAAATCACCTTGACAAAGATGTCGAACTCCATGGCTTCTTCCATCACTGGATTCTCTACTTCACTGTCTGCGGTGACATGTATGTTTTCATGTATTCCATTATGTTTAGAACAGAACTGATCCAACAAATAATGATCATAGCATAACATATAAATACGTATTATATTCTTTTAAGTATAGAAAATGTATATAATTTATTTTGATGTTAAGTCGGTAAAATATGATATATATATATATATATATAGGGGTTAGTTAACATACAATTAGGGACGAATCTAGGTCACTTTTATGGGTTTCTAGAAACCCATTCAGTTTGAAAAAAATTAGTGAGAACCTTGTATAATTTAGAAAACATAGTGATAATTAGTGAGAATCTACCAAAAGGAACCCAGTGAAAAAAGTTCTTAGATCCGCCACTGCATACAATTTGCCATAACGTATGATGCGTACGAGATGGAGTTACAACATGCGGATTTTGGTTCATAACATGTGGATTGTTCATGCATCGTAGTTTACAAAACATGCGGATTTGTTTCTTTACAACATGCGGATCTTTTTTTACAACATGTGAGGTTTTGTTATGGGGTGTTATAGCGTGCAGAATTTACATCGCGTACGCTCATACATTAAGGTCAATTGTATGGTACACTTTCTCTCAATCTCCTTTTCTCCCCTCTCTCTCTCTCTCTCTCTATATATATATATATATATATAAACTAGTGTATTTGTGAACTGAGTGAATAAATCCTGACAATTGATTTATACTTGTGTATTGGTAATCAGGAGCTAGGATTAGTTCATTAGTGTTCACAATCAAGGGGGTTGTTCACAAATGAACATATCCCTATATATATAGGGTTATGATCATGTGAGAAGTAGTAGGCTAATTGAGAAACTTGAGAAGCATTCTGGACTATACATTTTTCGTAAGCAAAAATGAAAAAAAAAATGTAAAAAAAACGCAAAAAAATTGCTAATCTTTTAACTATACATACGTGCATATTGTCAATCTTTTAACTATACCTATATGTATATACATGTTTAAAAATTGAAAAATAAGTGTTGTAAATCTATAATTGAGGTGAATGATTTCGTCTTAGCTTCAGGGAATAGCATTAGTATGTAGGGTTTAGCATTAGGGGTTAGTTTTAGTGTTTAGTATTAGTATTTAGGGTTTAGTTTTAGTTTTAGTGTTTAGCATTAATATTTAGGGTTTAGCATTAGGGTTTAGTTTAAGGGTTTAGTTTTTATGTTTTAACATAGGGTTTAACTTTAGAGTTTATCTTTAGTGTGTGGGGTTTAGAGATTTTTGGTTATTGTTTAATAAGTCGGCCTCAATGCCGCTGGAATGAGCTCAATCAAAATTCGTTTGACCTGGTTCCTACACTTGTTAGGTTAAGGATATATATTTTTCATAATATACACATATGTATAGTTTAAAAATTACCTATATACATATGTGTATAATTCAAATATTACAATATACATATATGTATATATGCAAAAAAACCTTTTTTTGTCTTGGATAAATATCTGGTAAAGAATGCTTTTCAAGTTTTTCAAATAAGGTGCTCTTCTCTTAGGATCCCTATCATATATATATATAGTTAGTTAGTTAGTTTAGGAAACATATAACTTTATGTAGGGTAAAAATGATGATATAAAGCTCAAAAATTATACATCAAATTCATACCTACATAAACGTGAATGACAAGTTTTGTCATTTATCTTTATACCAAATTTCAGACAGTTTGTTTTATTTTTAAAATTTATGATTTTTGTATTTAATGTTTTGAAAGTTACACGCTTTACTCTTTGGCCCTAACCCAATTAATATTTTTTTTTGTTAAATTTAGTCATGTGCTTTGCACCTGAGGGCAATCTTATCACTTCACCTTTTTAGACTATATATATAACTCTTTCTCATTAACATCTATTTACCCCTATCCCTACCTATCTGGTGTCTATAGCCGCCACCAACCATTGCACCATTAACCATTGCTACCACCAACCACATCTACACCAACCACTACCGCCATTCTAGCCATCTCTGAAAACAACCGCCACCACTACCCCGAACCTGACCTAATGCCACCTCAAGCAATTTGAATAGTTTGAATCTAAAATCAAAAAGCAACATTGTAGAATCCGGTCAAATCTTGGACAAAACCTAGATCTTTGAAACCGCCTGACCATCAGCTATTAGTCGTAATTTTTCAAGCAATCAAAAAGCAAATTTTCAATTATGGTCGTAGAGGGATTTGGGGATTTTTGGTTGTTCAGATAATTTGGGGGATCTAGGGATTTTTTGTTGTTTAGTTGATTTGGGAATTTGGTTGTTGATTTGGAGATTATGGTGGTGGAAATAGCATGAGTGACGGGGTGGTTGGTGGTGGTGGAGAGAAGTAGAGGGATGGGTAGAGAGACAAAGATTTTATATACATAGATTTACACACACAATATACATATATATTATATTAATTTTTTAAATTTAATATTTTTAATATAATTTAAAATAAATAGGTAAAAAGACTAAATATCCTTGTGTTATATGATTTAACAAAAAAATTATCTAAGTTAGGGTCAAAACGTGTAGCATTTGGAAACATTAAGTACAAAACTCATCAATTTTAAAGACTATGGGCACTGCCTGAAATTTGATATAAAGATAAAGGTAGGGCTGCAAACGAACCGAACGAACACGAACACGGCCTTGTTCGTGTTCGTTTGTTAAGGATTTCATGTGTTCACGAACAGTTCATGAACACTTACCGAACGGGATTTTTTGTTCGTGTTCGTTTGTTAAGGAAATGAACTTGTTCGTGTTCGTTTGTGTTCGTTTGTTAATTTAGGTACCGAACACAAACGAACGTTCATGAACGCACATGGACGCAAACGAACACAAACAAACGTTAATGAACATAAACAAACACAAACGAACATATATTTACTTTCGAAGATGATCATAACAAAAAACACTAAGTAGATCCACCCAAAATATACCAAGCTAATTATCCAAACTTGAGTAGCTTAATGTGACAAAGAAGTTATTTCTATAAATGCATCAACTATTTAATCTATTTATATAACTTAACTTGAATGGAAATAATGTGACAAAGAACCTTACATGAGTGGGAACGGTGTTGAACGATGGTGTTTGACAGAGGAACGACGGAGGGAGCGGAGGAGAGAGCGGCGCTTGGTCGATGGCGGAGAAAATGGGATCCCGAATCTGGAACGGCGCTAATAATGCTTAGGGTTTTTGTACTTTCAAACTTTCAATTGTATATTCTGGTAGACCTTAGGTGATAATGAAATATCTAACAAATAACCAATAAAATATAAGTTGGGCCATACAATATAATATAAGTTGGGTAATAAAATATTATATATATATATATATATATATATATATATATATTCCTATACACAAACGAACACGAACATACAAACGAACACAAACGAACGTAAACGAACACGTTACCGAACGTTCACGAACACAAATGAACGAACACGGTCTTTGTTCATGTTCGTTCATTTAACTAAACGAACGAATTTTTTTGTTCGTGTTCGTTCATTTATTAAATGAACGAACACAAACGAACTTCCCGCCGAACGGTTCATGAACTGTTCGCTGAAAGTTCAGTTCGTTTGCAGCCCTAGATAAAGGATAAAACTTGCAATTCACTCTCCACAGAAAATAGGTAAATTGAGGAGTGAAGGGGAAACCCCACATATATGTTTTCATCAATATTCGGTCCGTTAATGAATGGAGAACCTAAGGTCCAGAGGACGAGAACACATGGTGTATGTGTGTTTCATATAAAAGGAAAACAATAAATTTAGTAAAACTAGTGGTAAAGTAAATGTCATGGGATACTAACATATAAGACCAACTGAAATAAGGACCAGCTGGAGGCACGTTTGACATTGTCATATCTGACGTTCATAGGTTGTGAGGTCGTCATATCCCACGTTACGACAAGTTGAGAAGGTAATATGACCATTTACGACTAAACAATCTAAGGGAGCGTACCATTTAACTACCTCTCCATCGTGGGAGTAAACACAATGTATAATGCATCAACTCCTTTAAGATTTACTACCCCCCCCCCTCTCCCCCATCATTCCTTTTCTCTCTCCCTCTCACTTTCTCTCTAAACACAATATTATTTCTCATGTCGGAACCTGGTCTTGAGGAGATTATTTCTCTTTCATGACAAGTCTAATAGTGCTTTCTTATGCACATAACAGAGGAAGATGACGTGGATTCGACAAACTCATCCTAAAGCAATGCTAATACAATCTTATACAAGCTAGTTAGATCTTTCTACATGGTAAAAATAAACTAAAATGTTAGAACAATGTAGTTCAATATGTTTTCATGTTGTGCAAGTGCCTCTCCCGGTTTTTATATTATTTGTAGAGTTCCGACTATGAATGTGCCGCCCCATTACAACAATGTGCTATAATGATGCGTCTAACTTAGGTATATTGGTCCCAAACACTTGCTTACTTAAATGGTCACAATTACGTTCGTCTTAAAGTCATGCACATACACACATCACGTCAATATTCTGTTATATTTTTTAAGAATAAATCATAGGGAAAATCCATGCGGCATGTCTATATTATGGTTTGGTTCCTAGGTCTAAGGATTTCCACCTTTGGTCCTTAGTGTTCACTAACGGGTAACACATGTGGTTCTTTTTAGTAACATGCATCAAAAAGTTTGTTTGATATACGTTAAATGATTATTGTACCCCGTTATTATTAAAACCTCAAAGTAAACAACCGTCCCCTATGTACCCTTTTGGTTTTATTAGTGAGGTGAAGTGGCCAACAATGCACCCTCCCAATCGTTGGCGCCGCTACCATCCCATCTTTCGCCTTGTAAAACTGAACATCATCACCAATCCTTCTTCCTTGTCTCCCCCTCTTCTTCGATCAAGAATTGTCGTATGCCATGAACAATCATCTTCTACTATTTTTCTTGAAAGGTGTGAATTATTCGAGAATGTCGGGAGGTCTAGCATACGTTGTCTTAACCGGGTTCGCGATAGAGAGGCCCTCGCAGAATAGATCCCCAATTTAAACCCCTCAATGAGAACCCCTATCACCCAGACTCGAACTTGAGACCTGGGGGGGGGGGGACTCACCCAGGCCCACCATAGGTGGAACTTAAATACTCGTGGCCACCACTAGAGCTCTAGTGATGGTTATCATCTTCTACTATTGATTTATGTTTCTTTAATCAAGCTAATCATAAAAATATTAACGAAGATACAAATGAAGCGACATAGTTGTGTTTTTCCTAATTTGAAGTGTTTCATTGGTCTTTGCCGACAATTTAGTCAAGCAAACTGTTTTTTTTAAGTAAACTTCATTAAAACAAACCTTCGACCCAAACGGGCAAAAGGTCAAACAAAACACATCCCCAACCCAAACGGGCAAAGAACAGACAATTACAACATATACAACGGTTATCTACACCAGTCCTCCCATCTAATATATTTACATGAAGAACTATTTTTAGCCATCCAAAACCCCTCGACTTTATCTCCCCTAAAATATCTCGCGGACCACGTTTAAGCTGATTGAAAATCATCTCGTTCCTTCCTTTCAATAGGCACTAGCATGATATAATCACCAGACCGTGAATGATCTTCTTCGCTACTCAACTGACAGAAAATGTGGATGTCCAAAACGTCTTTAAAATCGAATATGTAAATAGGAAGGATGTTGCACCAAGCACTAAACCCCGACCAAACCCAGTTAGCCACCTCGCACGCTGTGAAAAGATGATCCACCGTTTCCTCGTAATTATCGCAGAAAGGGCACATAACCGATGGGATATTAATGTTCCTTTTTCTTAAGTTAACTCTCGTAGCTAATCTGACTAGATTTCCTCTCAAAGCCATAATACTGAATTTAAGAGGCACCCATTTACACCAGACAAAATTCGGGAGATGGCTATCTCCTCTAGTCACAACCAACACCTTTTTAACTTCCTTCACTTTAAAACCGTTAGAATCGCCACCATCCCACTTCCAGGAGTCATTATCGTTGGAGAGCGTAACTAGATTTAGAACCTCTATGCACTCTTGCCACTCCCTGTGCTCAGTGACCGACTCAAGCTGTCTAGGCTAGTTCCAAGAAAACCGCCATTTACTTGATCCATAGTAAGTCTCTCCGCCACCCTGCACGTTATTTCAGTTAAGTAGTAACAAAAAAAGGAAATATGATAGTGTAGTTCTAGGTTATTAACTTACCGATGTTTTGAAACTTCAATTTGGGGAAATCTATGTCAGTCTTGGCAGTTCTACACCTTAGGCCGGAGGGCGTGGGGGCGCCACCCCCTCCAGCTAGGACGCTATAGCGCCCCGGGGCGCTATCCCACCACACCGCCGGCGCCATAGAGGAAGCGCCAAGATGGTAGCGAGCAAAAAGCGCAAGGACCGAGAAGCATTTAACTTTTTTGACCGTTTGAAACGGTCAGATTTAAAAAAAAATTAATTTCCTTTTTTTTATAAATTTACATTATAAATACCCACAATCCTTTCACTTTTTTATCTCATTCCTCTCACTTTCTCATCACTTTTTATAGAATTCCTTTCATTTTTTTAAAACATTCTCAACAATGTTTCCCAACAACCCATGGGACACGAGCAATCCGTTTTGGCAAAATATGCAAAACAACGAGCAAGAGGACCGCTATCGCCGGGACCTGTGTATGGGTGAGCTTGGATATTATCCAATGCCACCAACCACCCCTACTTCCCCTCATCCCACCTCTCAACCGATGCCCCCATTTTTCGGGTATTATTCTCAACCCCCATTTTTTCCCTCAAACATGCCCCAAAATATACCCGAAACCCAAAATACAACCCAAACCGAATTCGTTCCTGAAACCCAAGTCGAACCCTCTTCTAGAAAAAAAGAGAAGTCATAAAAAGAAGGATGATTCCGAAAAACTTACTACTAAAAAGGTCGAATATTGGTCGTCTAAGGAAGAGTTCGAGTTGGCAAAAGCATGGCTCGACGTATCGGAGGACGAGATTGTTGGTAAATTTTACATACTTTTATGAACATATAGTTTTGTAAATTTAATTTGCAATTCAAACTTATGCTTTTGTAAATAATATTTTTTATAGGAAACGACCAAGACATAAAGGTATTTTGGGGTCGTATACGTGAAAAGTTTTTTCCGCAATGGGTCGTGGCGACTATCGAACGGCCGATTCTTTTTTGGGAAAGTGGGGTGCTATGAGGACGAAGGTTAGCAATTCCAATAACATATATACTAATCTCGTCAACAGTAGTCGAAGAAAAAGTGGTGCCAGCGACGTCGATATCATGACACAAGCCCACAGTGATTATAGAATGTACCATGGGCATATGTTTACGTTGGTAACCACATGGGAGCTTCTTCGCAAATCTCCAAAGTGGCATCTTTTACCACCGTTCGACCCAACACGCCCTAGATCCAAACGGTCCAAATCGACATCCACCACCAACCATCTGGGTCCGATGCTCGTACAGCAATTAATCTAAACGACGATACTGATGAGTTTGAAGAATCAGAAGAGCCGCCTTGTCCAACTTGTAGGGATAAAAGTAAGGCCAAGGCACGTTGAAAGTCTACTACATCAGATGGCCCGTCAAAGATTAGCGAGTTCGAGGCAAGTCTCAACAAAATAATCTCCATTAGGGAAAAAGACCAATAAATGAGAATGGAGTAACAAATCCAAAAAGACATGAACTTTCTCGCAAAGGATGTGTCACATCTACCAGAGGAGGACCGAGTCATTTTAGAGGCTCGTAAGGCACAAATTCGGGCCAAATATGTGTAGTTTTTTTTTCTAGTATGTTGTGTTTTTTTTAGTATGTTGTCTTTTTTTTTTCTAGTACCTTATGTTTTTTTAATGACTTTGTAGTGTTTTTATTTTTTTAATGAAATTATGTTTTTTTTTTAATTTTCAAGTTATTAAAATTGTCATTTAATTTAAAAAAAATAAATATATTTAAATAAATAAATAATTAGGTAATCATGACGGGGACTCCATCCACACCTTGCAAATTAAAGGGGTGCATGATAAAGCCCCCATGCTGACATGACGCTGACGTGGATCCTAGTTGGCCTAATAAAGACCCAAGGGGGCTCCAACCACACCCTCTAGCCGACATGGCGGACCACGTTTAAACTGATTGAAAATCATCTCATTCCTTCCTTTCCATAGGCACTAGCATGATATAATCACCAGACCGTGAATGATCTTCTTCGCTACTCAACTGAGAGAAAGTGTGGATGTCCAAAACGTCTTTAAATCGAATATGTAAAATAGGAGGGATGTTGCACCAAGCACTGAACCCCGATCAAACCCAGTTAGCCACCTCGCACGCTATGAAAAGATAATCCACTGTTTCCTCGTAATTATCGCAGAAAGGGCACATAACCGATGGGATATTAATGTTCCTTTTTCTTAAGTTAACTCCCGTAGCTAATCTGTCTAGATTTCCTCTCCAAGCCATAATATTGAATTTAAGAGACACCCATTTACACCAGACAAAATTCGGGAGATGGCTATCTCCTCTATTCACAACCAACGCCTTTTTAACTTCCTTCACTGTAAAACCGTCAGAATCGCCACCATCCCACTTCCAGGAGTCATTATCATTGGAGAGCGTAACCAGATTTAGAACTTCTATGCACTCTTGCCACTCCCTGTGCTCAGTGACCGACTCAAGCTGTCTAGACTAGTTCCAAGAAAAACCACCATTTACTTGATCCATAGTAAGTCTCTCCGCCACCCCGCACGTTATTTCAGTTAAGTAGTAACAAAAAAAAAAAATATGATAGTGTAGTTCTAGGTGATTAACTTACTGATGTTTTGAAACTTCAATTTGGGGAACAGTCTTGGCAGTTCTACACCTTATATGTTTTTATGGAGTCCAAACTAAAACATTTGAGTTTTAATTTAGTGAGTTTCCGCCACCATCACCACAAACTACCACATTACTGTTCACGGGTATGAAGTAAAGGTGGGGTGTGTGTGTGGGGGGTGGGGGGGGGGGGGGGGGGGGGGGGGGGTTAGAACATTTACAATGGCTTCTCTATTTATATTCATATAATTTAGCTAAAAAGATCTTGATGTCTTAATTCTGTTTATCTTTTATAAATATTCTCATTCTTCACATCTATCTATATTTTTTTTAACGACAAATTTGAATAACTGATGGACCATTGGAGTATCATCGTGCCACCAGCGGAACCACCCGATCATATCCATCTCCATTAGACATAATACCTATACATCAATTCAGGAGGAAAACCAATAAATATGGGAAAACCCCCCTTGTGAGAATCGACCCAAGGCCTATTGGTCCTAATGTCTTATCCCACCCAAAGATGCAACTAGTCTGTAAATGGGGGGGGGGGGGGGGGGGGGGGGTTAGAACATTTACAATGGCTTCTCTATTTATATTCATATAATTTAGCTAAAAAGATCTTGATGTCTTAATTCTGTTTATCTTTTATAAATATTCTCATTCTTCACATCTATCTATATTTTTTTTAACGACAAATTTGAATAACTGATGGACCATTGGAGTATCATCGTGCCACCAGCGGAACCACCCGATCATATCCATCTCCATTAGACATAATACCTATACATCAATTTAGGAGGCAAACCAATAAATATGAGAAAACCCCCCTTGTGAGAATCGACCCAAGGCCTATTGGTCCTAATGTCTTATCCCACCCGAAGATGCAACTAGTCTGTAAAGCTATGGACACATCTATCTATATCTATCTATATGTAATTAAATAAAATTTTATTTATTATTTTAGTGTTTTCTTTTCTCTTTCTTTCATCTAGAGATGCATTTATAAAACATTAAAACATGGTCGTTCTAGGATTGATGCTACACACTAATTTATATTAAGGACTACATACTTTATATTCTCGTGTCACATGGAGTGGTCGACCAAGAGACTATGAATATTTTAGTGCTCGTTTATCATGTATCTTCTACTAAATGATTTTTTAAAGCATGATATCGATTTTGAAGGATGAAATCAATTGTGTGTCGCGAGGGAGTTCTAACCCACTCTTTTATATATATTTTACATATAAAATAATGTGAAAAGATATCCAACCTATCAAATTGACAAATTCTATATCTTTCTGTTAACGTCATAAACTACAAGCTCTTTTTTCCCCTTTTTTTCATACACACAAGAAAAAGCCAAAAATAAAACAAGTATTTCATTAACCAATTTACAAGAGCAACTGCGGCAAACATAGATTTACAGATTCAAAAAAAAAAAAAAAAAAACCTCTCCATTTTTATATTTTAAAAAGCACTTTGTTTTAAAGTTTTTGGTCTGCAGCACAGAAAATCTTAATCCGATGAATCGGAGCTGGATGCAACGTTGTTGCCGGATCTCGGTCGCCGGAGAAGTTCAATCAGTTGCTCCGCCTGTCCATCAGTCAAATAATTCAACATTAGACCCACAACGTAACAAATAACTATCATTTCAGTTCCAATATTTTTTCTATAAAATAATACATTAACTATCATTTCAGTTCCAATATTTTTTCTATAAAATAATACATAAAATACCAATAATTTTTAATTATTTCCTTCAATAGAAACATTCCAAGATTCTAATTTAAGTTTCGTATGTCACAAAAGATGATAATATAAAAAGGTAAACCACCATATACTCAAATAAATGCAACCTTGTCGTCACCATGTTAGGTTTTACTTTTTCAACTCTAAAATAATTGGTCCATTACTCTTTAAGTCATTTTAATTTAATTTAATTTAATTCAATAACTCTTTTAATAAATCCCAAAACTGCACAAAGAGGGGTGTCCGAAGTTCTAATGACTATCATACCGGCCAATATTTATATTATTAAGGGGCTGTTTGTTTACCTCTTGAGGCTCTTAATGGTTCAGACATTTTACTGGTTCAACACTTAATGGTTCAGACTGTTTGTTTCACGAGCAGATGTCTGAATGGTTCAAATATTTGTCTATGAATGATTAAGCATTATACAGAGTCTGAATGGTTAAGACCTCTAATCTGAATTGGTCAGACAATTGCCTCTGAACGATTAAACATTATACAGTATTTTAATGGTTCAGAAATCTTACTGGTTCAGCACATAATAGTTCAGATCTCTTACTAGTTCAACACTTAACCATTCAGATGTTGCCAAACAGCCCATAAAGGTATTAAAATGGTCAAAATTACTATAACTTGAGCTCGAAATTTTATTTGTAGTTGAAGTAAATGATATTTTAATTATGACATTAAGTTGAAAAGATCCACAACATAGTCTCATACATCATTATTTTGAAATGTTCAATACACATGACACGTCTAGAATTGGTCTTAGGCAAGTCTTTTGACTGTGATGGCTGGTTAGTAAAAGTGGAGGTCAATATAAGTGTATTGGAACCCTATCATTTTCAGAAGTGACACAACAACAAATCTAGTAAAAATATTAAATATCTAAAAATTTTCTTTAATAATATCAATTAAATATCAATGTTCTCTGTATATCATCTCACTTTTTAAATACTAATTAATTAATATCTATTGTTGTCCGTGGCTACATCCACGGTCATCCGCAACGATACAACATTTAGCGTGCAAAATATACGAACTAAAGATAATGTGTGAAGCGTTAGAACTAAAAATAAAAAGGACCCATTGATATTTTCGTAACCATGATAATCAAACAATTCAGTAAATAATTACTCTACAACAAAATAAGCTAAAGTAATAACAGTTACACTACTTGTAAACTGTAGCCTAGTTCTAGCACAATTTTATTATAGTGTAATTACGAAATTACGCACGTTCTAAAACTAATTTATTTGTATTTGATCCTAACACGTACGGAATAACGCTTACCTTTTGTTTAGCACGCTTCGTCCCGGCCTGCGACAGCGCAACAAGCGGCGGAATAGCGCCTTCGCGCGCGACCATATTCCGGTACACCACACTACCATCACACAACTGCAACAAAATAACCACCGCAATCTCCTTCTGCCGCTGAGACCCAACCTCCACAATCTCCACCAGCACCGGCACACCTCCCTCCTCTACCAACGCCGCCCTAGCCTCCGGCAACGACACCAAAACACTCACCACAAATGCTGATTTATCCACCATATTCGACTCGAAATCCGCCATCAATTCTACCAACGGCTTCATTATCCCAGCCTCAACCGCTCGAATTTTATTTTCCTTCAATGAACACAACGAATACAACGCCGTTGACGCATCTTTCTTGCCGCGAAAGTTACCGGTTTCGAGTAAATCAACTAGCAACGGAATCGCTCCGGACCGTCCGATCACAGATTTGTTTTCTTCTAGTTGCGATAACCGGAGTAACGCACACGCAGCGTTCTCCTTTCCAGTCGGTGTTCCGGTTTTCAAAGCCCTAACTAACGGCCGGATTGCACCGGAAGAAGCTAACAGCTCTTTATTCTCATCACACAACGATAAATTCAATATCGCCGTTACACCGTGCTCTTGTAATTCAGGATCCGAACACGAAATCAGCGAAATCAACGGTTTAATCGCTCCTGATTTCGCGATTTTAACTCGATTCTCCGGTTTGTTCTTCGCGAGCAATCGTAACTCCATCGCCGCTTGTTTTCGATCTTCGATCGAATCGGATTCCAGATCGGACACCAGCTGTTGAATCAGATCGTCGGATTTTTCAGTCGCGCACGCGAGAATCAACCGCTTGCTCTGCAGCGACGTCGTCGGGAACTCGCCGGAGCGGTCGCTGTTGCATTCGCTGAAGGCAGTGGAATCTTCGTTTAAACTGATGTTGCTGAAGTTGCGGTTCATGTATGTGTAATTGGAGTGAATTTCAGCCTCCATGACGATGGTGATGATCGGAAGGGTTTGAAATGGAATATTCCGGTGAGGGGATGGAGTGGGGGGTGGGGGTGTGGGTGTTGATATAGAAAAGGAAAGAGGGGGGACACGTGGAGGACCGTATCGGATTGATGGTCAGAGAGCACGTGGGAAAGGGGGTGGCGTGCGAAGAAGGTCCGTTTTTCCTACTATAACTGCCGTGGTGACCTTTTTCTTTTTATTTGATGCATAGTTAGTTGGTAAAGTTGTTTTGGTGTAGGAACCCAACGCTTGCTACTTTTTTTCTTGTTTGTTTCCTAATTGTTTTTTTTATAACCTAATTTGTTGCATTTTGAGTGGTTTGACTAGTGTTGTTTAACTGCACGAATTGGTGATATGATATAAATTCTAACACAAGTGTACTTCAAATGACTTGAATACAACCTTTATTTAAATGAGTTAAATAGATTGACAAGTTATAAATTAGATGTAATTTAGTTATAGATGTGATGAAACACAGGTTAACACTAGGGTTAATCTGTGGGGTTATTCCTTCCGTGGGTTCAATCTCTTTTCCTACTCGTGAAATGGACTGGATCCTGCAAAACAACAACACCGTTAGTCTCGTTAAGAGGGGAATATGGGGGTTTCCCTCTTAACCAGGCTCCGGCGTGAGAATAAGTACTGTTCCGATGGAGAATAAACAGTGTGTGTTAAGCGTGAGAGTATGGAGAGCAAGATGATTCCACCTGAATGATGAAAAGTCCTATTTATAGCCGGAGAGTGAGAGAGGGAGGAGCAGCGGTGCCAGCTGTAGACGCGCGCCAGCTGTCCGACCAAGGGGAATATCCTCTTGGTCTCCTCTGCTATGGTCAGTGTAGTGGTACACGTGGCGCGTCTGCATTTGCCTATTTTGGAGACGTCGTACTGGTGTTGCGGACTGCTCCTTGATTCGTCACAGGCCTACCTGGCGCTTGATGGCTGGTGACACGTGTTGTCATTTATGTCGGATGGAGAATCTTTGGTGCCACCTCGATATTTTCCAGAAGCTTCTAGAAGCTTCTAGATGACCTCGTTGATGTCAGCGCCACATAGGATGGAAAAGTGGTGTGGTCCTTGCCATGTGGGCAAGGAATTGGGACCATACCTCTTCAAGTCCCCCCAGTCCAGTGTGCCTTCTAGTTGAGTTGATCGCCTAGGAGGGATTCTGGACTTATGAATGTAGTGCTTGTGAGGTTTTTATGGGATCTCTAGGGAATTTGCACCTGATGGGCGCGTGGCGCATGGTGTTTGGCAACTTGTATAGTTGAGCCGAATGGACGCATGACGTACCGCGCATGGGTTGGCACTTTAAAAAGGTTGAGCCAAATGGACGCATGGCGTATGACGCATGGTGTTTGGCAACTTGTATAGTTGAGCCAAATGGACGCATGGCGTATGGCGCATGGGTTTGGCACTTTATTAAAGTTGAGCCAAAAGGACGCATGGTGTTTGGCAACTTGTATAGTTGAGCCAAATGGACGCATGGCATATGGCGCATCGGTTTGGCACTTTATTAAAGTTGAGCCAAATGGACGCATGGCGTATGGCGCATGGGTTTTAGCACTTATAAGGTTGAGCCAAATGGACGCATGGCGTGTGGCGCATGGGTTTTGGCACTTATAAAGTTTGAGCCAAATGGACGCATGGCGTATGGCACATGGGTTTTGGCACTTTATTAAAGTTGTCTTCAAGGGGAAGCTTTGTTGTCTTGGGATGGAGCGACTGATGTGACTGTCTGGTGTCAGGTGAACAGGTGCCTTTTCAGTCAAGTCAGTTACTTTATGTCATGATGGCAGGCGTCTGTTGCACACGTTTCCGAAAAAAGAGATGGCGTCTTCTCTATCCTCTGACGTGTTTCTTCCCCATTGGTTGTCTTTTTGTATTCTGACGGCCCACTACCCATCGCATTAAATGCGATGGGTATAAGTATCCGGTGGTCTCCTCTTTCTTCACCACTTTTCAAAATTTGAATTTTTGTTTTCTCTCTCATTTCTTCTTCTTCTGTCATCTATCTTCAAGAGTTCACTCTTATTATTTTCGATCATGTCTGGAGCAAATCCTTCTTCGAGGAAGAAGAGAAACAAGGGTAAGACTCCACCAGGCCCGGATCAGGCGGTGATAGGGTGGAGAGAGGAGGAATTTCAAAACTTGGTGAGAGAGATGGGTTTCCTTCCCGAGTGGGGTGCTCAGTTTCCTATCGCCGGTTCTACCGCCATGGACGCTCCTCCCGGCTACATTACATTGTATGCTGCTTTCTTCCGGGAAGGCAACTTCAGGCTCCCCATGACTAGGTTTACCGCTGATGTGCTGAGGGGTTATGGTCTTCACATTTCTCAGATCAATGCCATCGGGCTCCCTCGTATTACTCACTTTGAGTTCGTCTGTATGGCTAACCGTTTGGATCCGACGTTTGAGATGTTCAACGTCTTCTATTCCGTTTCATATACAAGTGGTTTTTACTCCTTTAGTGCTCGCACCGGTGTTTCTCCAGTTTGCTCTGTGCCGTTGAAGAGTCTCCACGACTGGAAACAAAAGTTTTTTTATATTCGTCGGGGTGTTGTTCCTGTTGACATGCGTTACCGGTCGGTGGGTGAGGGTATCCCCAAGATTGATGTGGTTGGGAATTTTGCTGACCAAGACTGGTATAAGAAGTTGACTCGTAAAGCCACTCCGATTATTCAACTTGAGGAGATGGCGTTGGTGGGTGCTGGCATGAGTATGAAGTGGATCCCTAAACATCCGTTGAGGGTCCCAGTTTATGGTTATGATGGCAAGCGTACGTGTTGCTCCGTACCCTTTTGCCTTTCTTTTGTATGTGTTCGTTGTATTATTATTGCATTGTTCTTTATCTTCGCGTTTTTTGCAGTGGGTTTTACTTTGTTGAATGTTCTGGACACGAAAGCCGGTGGTGCTATGGTTGAAGCAATTCAAAAGCCTGAGAAACGGCCCTGGTTGGATCAGATTCGTGGTCGTTTCTTGCATCCGACCAATGAGAGTTTTGCAGCTTATGCTAATACTATCTTAGGTGAAGATCGTGAGGACGATGATGATTCTTTTGGTTCTGTTCGAGAGGAAGTTATTGTTCTCTCGAGTGATGGTTCCGGAAGATCTTTGGAAGGCCTAACTTCTCGTTCCCCGCGTGCAGGTCCGGCGCAGGGGGTGGTACATGAGCCGGTGAACGAGCCTGTTGATCATGATGTGGAGATTCCAGTCGAAGCTACCGTGCAATTGGAGACGAGGAGAAAAACAAAGGCTGACAAGCCTGACGGGAAGTGGAAAAAAGCTGAGGAAACTGCCACTGAGACTCCTCGTAAGCGACCTCATACTCTTCGTGTCCTTGATTACGTTGTCGTTTCTGATACGTTGCCCGGTTTAGGAGTTGGAGAGAAACGTCCTGAGTCGGACCCTGAAGACCGCGCGACTCTAACGGAGATTATGCAGAAAAGGGCTTTCGAGGATAAAAAACGAAAGCTTGACGAGCAGGCTGCTGCTATGCTTGCTTCGAAGAAGATTAAACTTCAAAAAGAGGATCCCCCCCGCCCCTTCTGAGTCGGAGGTTGATATGGGAATTTTTACCGAAAAAGCTGGTGATTTGTTGGAGAAGATTTTTGAAGCTTCTGGTATTCGTTTTATTTGCTTCTATTTTTTTTTCTTATCCCTTACGTTCTCTTCCTTTCTTTAAATGTGTTGCTCGTTTTGGGGCAGGTGTCAAACCAGCCAAGGCTTCACACAAGATTGACATTTCGAAAATTACTCCTCCAGAGTCTCCGCCATCGAGGACATTTGGGTTGTCTCCTCCTCATGATACTCGTGGTGAGAAGAAGAAAGGAGATGTGAATGTTGAGCAAGTTGGGGAAGGTGGTGGTAATACAGGTGGTGACGCTGCGGGTGGTGCTGGTGGTGTTGATGCGAGTGGTGCTGGTGGTGTTGATCGTGGTAAGAATATTGAAGTCGAGATGCAGACCAGTGAGACCACTCCGCGTCATACGATATATACCAAACGCCCGCCGGGTGATGGTGGTGGTGCGACTTCCGGGGTAGTCCGGAGTCCTGATGCTTAGTATGCTCGGGGTGGTTCTTGGGACACCCATAATCCAACTTGCGATGATCTGCCCCACGCGCCTCGCTGGCACTTAACACAGGGCTCCCGGATGAACGATCTTGGAAATTGTCATGAGTTTTTCTCTCTGTCTCTCCCCCCGGCTGAAAGGGTGTTCCAGAAGAGGCGCCGCCGGTTAGAACTTTTGGATGAGCATGTTCAAGCCGGGGTTACCTTCTGGTCCACTTCACAAGAGATTGTCCGTGAGTGGAAACTGATGGGGGAAGACACTCTTGAGTTTGAAAATGAGAAGAAACTATTTGCGGAAGAGAAAGAAAAATTCAACGCTGAGAAGAAAGGGTTGGTATGGAGGTTAGCTGATGCAGAGGAGAAGCTCGCCCAAGAGAAACAAATCAATGCTGATAAGCAGAAAAATTGGGAAGCTGTGTGCGAGCGTACTAATGTGGAGCTTAAAACTCAACGTGACGCCATTGTACGTTTGTCTGGTGAGAAGGCGGATCTTGCTGAGGAGGCTCATCAAGCGCGTGTCGCGTTTGAGAAAAAGGAGAAAGAATACATTGATCGTATCGCTAAGCTGGAGGATCTTGCGAGGCAGTATGAGACTGCTGATCGTCTCCTTCAAGAGAAAACTGTTGAGTGCAGAGCCTCTGAAGTCCTTGCCGAGGAAGCGTCAGCTGATTGCAAGTGGTTGCTTTCGCGCGCGGTGCCTCTTGTAACTTCCTTTACTTTATTTTATGATTTTCATGAACTGTTTCTCTTACTTGTGTTTTCCCGTAGATTGCTGATCGCATAGTGAACTCCCACGAGCTTGCCAATTATATGTTTGAGTTGGGACAAGCTGGTTACAACAGCGGGCACAAGGATGGGTATAACGAGGGTAGGGCTGCGACCCTTAATAAGGAGAAGGAGCACCACTTTGAGTTGTGGAAGGAGGATTGTGGTGTAGCCTATGCTGAAAAAAGGCGAGAGTTCGCGTCTTTGGATTTTGCTGTTGTGAAGGCAGCTCGAAAGTTAGCGCGAAAACCTGATGGAGTTGCTTTGCTCAAAAAGGCTCTTGGCGACGGAGGTGGTGCGGCTGGAGGTGCTGGGACCAGTCATCCCGAATGAGGGGCTCCGGCCTGCGCGCCGCGTATGACCTTGGTTGGTCCTGTATTTGACAATTTCATGAACAATTTTAATTTCCTCTTGTTATGCCTGTGGATACTTGGTTATGCTTTGACATTTGTTATGCTAATAGTTGTTTGTTTTTATGCGAATTTTGTTATCGTCATAATATGTGCATGTATAATTACTTTGATTTAGGTATCACGAATGAATGGTGGCGCTGACAGGTTGTGTTGTGTTTATTACAACGTTTTATGCTGTCGTTTACGTGCGCAGGTTGTTTTGTGAATACAAAGTGATCGAATTACATGTTATTGTGTGGACCCAGCTGTGCTCAGCCTTAGGGGTTCTTACAATGTTTGTTTGTCCTGTGTCCGATGCTTTCGTGTTTATGTGGGCACGAAGTATTTGTTTGGCGTTTGTTAGGCTTTAGTTGTGTTTCTGACCCGGCTGTGCACTTGTTTGTGACAGGCCTTGGAGGTCTACAACGTTTCCTAATGGTCGAGCCATTTATGTTTTCGTGTATGCCCAAAGTAATATATGCAGTTGTGACAAGAAATTTGCATGACATAGAGATAACCAAACACTTCTTGTATTAATATAAATGTGTTGGCGATTCGCCCGTTGCGATTACATAATGTTTTTACAGGTAACACTTCCTCAGCTGTTGAGCGTTCCAAGTTCGAGGAACCTCTTTGTTGTCGATGGTTCATAGCTTGTAGGCTCCCTTTCCGAGTACTGTGTCGATAACATACGGACCTTCCCACTTGGGAGCCAACTTTCCGGGTTTTTCAGCATTTGAAGCCTCGTTGTCTCTGAGGACGTATTCTCCCGGATTGAAGGTGCAGACTCGGACTCTAGAGTTGTAATATTTTTCCAGCTTCGTTTTGTATTTTGCTTCATTGATTGCCGCCATTTCTCTCCTTTCTTCTAGGAGGTCAAGGTCGATCCTCCTCTCTTCGTCGTTGTTGATCAGGTTCATTGAGAGCATTCATGGTGACGACAATCCTATCTCCGCTGGTATTACTGCCTCGGATCCGTAGACTAAGCTAAACGGTGTTTCTCCGTTGCTTGTCTTGGGCATCGTCCTGTGAGCCCACAAGATGCTGGGCAGTTCGTCCACCCAACCTCTTCTTTTTTCTCCCAACCTTGCCTTGATTCCGTCAACAATACTCTTGTTGACGGCTTCAACTTGACCATTCCCCTGTGGGTGCGCGACCGAGGAGAAGGTGTGCTCAATGTGTAATTCTTTAAACCACTGTTGAAAATTGTCTCCGGCAAAGTTGGTTCCGTTGTCTGTGATGATCTTGAGTGGTAATCCAAAACGGCATATGATTTGTTCCCAGATGAATTTTTTGACAACGGTGGCTGTGGTCGATGCGAGAGCCTTTGCCTCTACCCATTTGGTGAAATAGTCGACTGCGACTATTATGAATTTGACAGCTCCTGGGGCTTCGGGGAAAGGTCCGACCATATCTATTCCCCACTGTTGAAAAGGCCACGCCGTTGTAACTGGAACCAATTCGTTCTTGGGACGCATCGTTTTGGGGGCATGCCTTTGGCACCCACTGCATTTTCTTAATTCTTTTACCGCATCCAAGTGCATTCCGGGCCAGTAGTACCCGGCGTTCATTACCTTTGCCACCACCATTCTTGGTCCGGCATGTATTCCACAAATTCCTTCATGCACTTCTCTGATCAGATAACTTGCGTCTTCAGGATCAACGCATCTTAGTAGTGGCCCAAGGTATGCCTTTCGATATAAAATTCCGTCAACCATCTGATAGTGCTCCGCTTTGTACTGTATTTTTCTCGCTTCAGCTTTGTTTTCTGGAAGTATTCCAGATTGAAGGTATGCTATTATCGGAGTCATCCATGACGTTGTTCCCACTTGGATAACGCTTAGTTCTCGCAGCGGTACTGACGGGTTGCTCAAGACTTCTATGCGCACATCCTTCGCTAGGTGCTGAAAACTTGTAGATGCGAGTTTACTCAGCGCGTCTGCTGGTTTATTCTCGCTCCTGTTAATGTGGTGCACCTTGTAGGAATAGAAGGTTTGTAGCAACGTCTTTGCTTGGCTCAGGTAGAGCGCCATTGTATCTCCCTTGGCTTCATATTGCCCATTGATTTGTCCGGCCCCTGACATGGAGTCCACATGCGCTTCAATGTGTCTAACTCCCATTTTGATCGCTAATCTTAGACCAGCAAGAAAAGCTTCGTATTCAGCTTCATTGTTTGTGCTTTTAAAATCCAGGCGTATGGCGTAGGTGAACTCATGTTTGTCAGGGTTCACAAGCCGGAGCCCAGCACCTGTGCCGTCTTCGTTAGACGCGCCGTCTGTGTATAACAACCATGGTTCTTCTACTTGCTGTTTCTCGGCTTTTTCCATCGCCTTACATTCTCGATCCTTGTCATCCGGTACCTCTGTCATGAAGTCTGCGAGGACTTGGCCCTTAATCGCCGGTCTTGGTCTGAAAACCACATTATGACCCCCGAGCTCTATTGCCCACTTTGCTAGTCTCCCTGAAATCTTTGGCCTTGCGAGAATGTTGCCAATATTGTAGTTTGTTAGCACGTGAATGACGTGGTTGGCAAAGTACCTGCGCAGCCGTCTCGATGCATGGATCAGTGCGAGCACTAGTTTCTCCATGATTGCATACCGGGTTTCTGGGTCGGTCAGGGTTCGTGACACATAGTAGACTGGTGTTTGGATACCTTGTCGATCAACGAGTAACACTGCTCCCACTGCTCTGTCGGAGGCTGATAAGTATAGCACCAAAGGTTCTCCCTTGACTGGTGCAGTTAATGTTGGCAACTTGATAAGGCAATCTTTCATCTCGCGGAATGCACTCTCGGCTTCCGGAGTCCATTGAAATTGGCTTTTCTTCATGCAATTTCGGAGAGTTTTGATAAACGGGAAAGATTTGGCCGCATGATTGGCCAGGAAACGGTTAGGTGCTGCCAACCGCCCTGCCAATTTTTGCATTTCCTTGATCGTCGAAGGTGAAGGCATGCGTTCGATTGCTTGTATTTTATCAGGATTCACCTTGAAGCCATCTTTCGTGACGATGAAACCCAGGAATTTCCCCTCCTCCATGCCGAAAGAGCATTTCGCTGGGTTCAGCTTGATACTTACTCCGTGCAAGGTGTCAAACGTTTTTTGGATGTTCACCAGCATTGTATTCTCTTCTTTGCTCATAATGACTAGATCGTCCATATACACTTCGATGTACTTGCCGATAGCGTCGTGAAAAGTTTCATTCATGAGCCTCTGATAAGTCGCGCCTGCATTCTTTGAACCGAAAGGCATTTTGGTGTAGCAGTATAGCCGTGTCGGTGTGCGGAACGCAGTTTTGTCTTCTTCTTGCACGACCATCTGTACCTGGTGGTACCCTTTGTAGCAATCAAGGAAACATTTCCATCGGAATGTTGCTAGTGAATCGATCTTTTCGTCAATGTCTGGTAAGGCGTAACAGTCGTGTGGACATGCCTTGTTCAGATCCATGTAATCTACGCACATTCTCCAACTACCGTTGTTCTTTGGACCATCACTGGTCTTGCTACCCATGTTTGATATCTGACCTCTCTAATGATTCCCGCATTTAATAGCTCTATCACCTACTCTTTCATGGCGTCATGTTTTATGTCTCCCAAGTGGCTTTTGGCATGTACCATCGGCTTTGCGTCTTCTGAGACGTTTAATCGATGTTCAGCTATGTGCCGTGGAACACCCACCATGTCTGCTGGTGTCCAGGCAAACACATCCATGTTTTGGAACAACAGTTTCTTTAGCGCCGCGCGCGTTAGGTCGGACATTGCAGGTCCTAAGGTAACTGTTTGTTCTGGATATGCGCTGTTCAATACCCATTTTTCTGCTTCCGCGCGTGGCGCTGGTTTACTCGCTTTTGCAGGTCTGAGCTCATCTGTTGCCAATACTTCTTTGCTTGCATATATGATGGCTACTCCCGTTTCTGTTGGGAATCCCACAGCTGAGTGTGGGTCGGAGCAGATCATGCTGAAGTCACATTGGGATTCTCTTCCCAGCAGAATATCGTGCCTTGAATGGGCTGGCAACACCATGAATGTGACCTCTTATGTTCTTGAGTTTCTTCCATCTGAGAGCAACACTGGGAATGATATCTGTCCTAGGGGAAAAACGGCTTCATTGCAGAAACCAGTGAGTGGGTAATCAACTGGTTCTAAGCGCGCTTTATCCTCCTGATCGAATTGGTTAAAACATTGTTCATATATGATGTCCGCAGTGCTCCCTGGATCGATGAAAATGTAATCGGTTTGGTAATGTCCGATCACACCCGAGATGACTATGGGCCGCCTTTCTCTTGGGCCTCCTCTTACAACCGGAAAAACAACCTGCCTCTCGCGTCATGAATCGTCCTGTGTGCGCTTGTTGTAGTTTTTCTTTGGTCTTCGCTGGTCCTTCTTCTCTTCTTTGTATCTGGCGGTAGTCGCGCTTTCCGCCTTTTACTAGATGAGTGAGTTTTCCATCCCTCAGGGACCTTTCTATTTCTTGCTTTAAACTGAAACAGTTGTCGGTTAGGTGCCCCGTGTCTTTGTGGAACTCGCAGAAGAGATTGGGATCTTGACCCCTCTTGTTCCGCATTTGTAGGGGTGGTTTGAACTGGTGATTTTCAGTGGCCAAGACCTCGGAAGGGGTCTTTGTTAGTGGTGTCCACTGTTTCTCCCTGTTTTCTCTTTTCACTTCTTTCCGGTGGGCAATCTGATTGATCGTGTGGCGCGCATCCTCTCTTACTAGGCTTCTTTCTCTGTGCCCGGATGATTTCCATGGTTGGCTTCTGCCTTTCTTGCTATGCCGGTCGGTATGATTGTATCCGCGCTGACGGTGGTCGTCACCGGTCAACTGTCTGTCGGACTGGGCGATAGTTTTGGCTGCCTCAATGAGGGTTTCCCAATCTTTGGGTCCTCCGTCTCTTCCTTTTACACGCTTGATTAAATCATCGCACTTGACTGCCCGCATGAAGTGTGCGCGCATCATCTTCTCGCCCACATCACCAATCTCTAAACATTCTTTGTTATATCTCGTAATGAAATCTTCCACGCTCTCGTGGTCTCTGCGCCATATGTTTAAACAATCGGCTGGGTCTCTGGTGTGTCTTCGTTGCTGAGAGAAGTGTGCAAGGAACTTCTCTCGAAAATCGACCCATGACTTGATTTTTCCTGCTGGCAAACTGTCAAACCAAACGCGCGCTGCGCCGACGAAGGTTTGAGCGAAGAGATGGCACCAAGTCGGTAAGTTCCATCCACCTGTTGCCCCAGCACCATTAAAAACTTGAAGGTGATTGTCTGGGTCTGTCAACCCGTTGTATTTGCCCACGTTGTGTGGCAATTTCGTTTTGTCGATGGCAGCCGTGGCGATCTCTCTAATGAATTTTGAATTCTCAACCATGTCGTCTGGACGATAGCTCAACGTGTAATCATGTTCTGCTTTTGGGTCATACCCCGCGCGCTTGCGAGGCTTGTACGCTTCGTGCTCTGGTGGCAACCTGCTAAACACTGTACTTTCCTTGTATGTCTCGTCGTCATCTTCAAATTCATCGTTTATGTTGCGCAGACCTAAACGACTTTGTATTGGCTTCTTTGGTTGGTGAGAATACTGCACATAATTACTTTCTGTTTCACCGTACGTATCGCGCGTGTCATGCGCGCTTGGCCTTCTAATATGTGGTGGAGGTACTGATTCAGGGCGTAAATTGAATGCATTGGTCTGTTGAGGCATGGGAGCGCTCAAAGGCCTTTGCAGTGGAGTGACAAATGCGGACTGGTTGGCTTGTGCCTGAAGCAGGGCTTGCTACGCACTGAGTTGTGTGTAAACAAGGTTTATAGACGCCACTTGTTCGGCATACCAGGAAGCCAGAGTTTTTCCTTCGGGTAGTCCTAGTAGTGCGGAGAAGTTCAGTTGTGCTTGGTCCGATGGAGCTGAGGGACCAGCTCCATGGCTCTGTGTTTGCACTGGTGGAGGTGTTTTTTGGACTACCTCTGACGGAGGCTGGAAAGTAGCTCCGTTTGTGGTCTGAGTGATAATCCTAGGTAGAGTTTGGAAAGTAGCACCAGTTGTGTTTTGAGTGACAACCCTGGATGCACTCCCGAAGATGCTAGGAAACTCGTTGTTCATCAGCCCTTCTTGGATAATTTCGTTCCTTGGACCCCTTTGGACGTGTACGTTGTCCGAAACTGTCACACCCCGATTTCCACGTGTCACCGGTGGGCCCGGTAGGGGAGTATCGTGACGTGGTTGGCAACGTAATAGTCAAACAACACAATATAATAATGCACAGCGGAAGCAATTTAAAAATAAGATACAACCGAATTTATTTATTGTAATCAAAGTCACAATATCCGGTGTTTATCCACAGAACGGATCGAAACAAAATAACATTTATGGTTCAACAGACTTCTGGCATCCTAAGCTTGCGAGACTTTTATTGATGCTTAGGAGACAATCCAGCCAAATTTCGTTTAGTACCTGCATTCAGTCTTTTTGGGAAAATACGTCAGTTTACACTGGTAAATACATTCAACTGACTCGTTTTGGAAAATGATTTAAAATTGGTTTGGATGCACATGGCATAAACATTTTTTTTTATTTAACTTGGGAGAATTATTTAATATTATAATCTTGTGAACGAATTACATGTTACTTATGCGTTCAGTAGCCCGAATCAAATCCGGGTTAAAGATCAATAGACACACCACTTTAAGTGAGTTATACACGGGAGTACGCCTACACCCCGTGCTCAGGTCGTGGCCATCTCGTAAGATGATGCAAGGGATATCCGGGACATGGTCATTAACCCCCCAAAGGCTGTAAAGTAAACAAAACTGTTTAAACGAGCCGATCAAATTATTCAACTACCCACTAAGCGTGGAGATTTGATGCCCGATCAAGCGGTACGCTATGTACCGTAACCCAAGCCCGTATAGGGAAAATAAGTTAACAGTATTTACCTGATGCAAGTATAAATCACAATAAGCAGAATGCACGTAGCTTTTACTGTTTCTCCTAATCTGGAACGAAGGTTTAATATAACCTATTAGAATTCTAACGGGTCTTTTATTAAGCTTAAGCTTAGACCGGCTAGTTTCAAGATACGGTTCGTACGCACGATTAAGCGAAGACCGGGTAGAATGTGATTCAGACCCGACAAGTTTGAAGACTTGTTTAATATGGGTTTATCATTCACATTCTGGATTTTGAGATAAAACTGTTAAGGTTTGACCCGTTTCGGCTAGTTTATGTAAACTTGTTACATAAACCGAACCGGACACGTAATAAGCGTGACGGGTAGTCATGAGAGCTATATACAGGTTTCCTAAGTTAATTATGTCTCAAATATGTTGTGACATCAGTAAGGTGTCTTTTGTTATGCCCGTAATGTGTTTAAACACAAAGTAGGCCCCGTAGGGGTAGTTTGGTCATTTAAAAGTTTATAAAAGAGTTTAAGTGACAACTTGAGTTACAGGTCTGATGTAATCAGCAAATATACTCAATTTGCTAAGTTACATCAGTAGGTTAAAGCATGTATGTGAAACTTATCATTTTTAACCAAACTAGGCCCCGTAGGGGTATTTTGGTAATTTCACACAAGCCAAAAAGCTCAAAACTGAAGTCTGAGTTTATCAACCTTTGCTTACTATTAAAATATTATAATTTGCCTCTTATATCAGTAGGTATCAACCCGGGTATGTCCAATATGATTTTAAAACGTACTATGCGTTAAAAACGCTAATTTAGGCGATTAAAGGCCATTACCGGGTTCGATACTTAAATCTGATATTTTTATATTTCCAGAAGGCTTAAAATAATTTATTTATCATAACTAATCAGTGGCAAAAGGTTTGGGGTCATTTAGATATGTAAAACTCATTTTATGGCCCGTAAGGGCAAAACCGACAATTACCGAATTAAGCCTACGACTATGAGTTATGCTCAACCTAAAATTAATTAAAAATCTTTAAAAATCCCAAAATAATATATTACATCAGTGGGTAAAAGATTTGATATCAAAAAGTATGTTTAACTAGGCTATACGCTAATTACGCCATTTTATTAACATAAAGCATTAGTTTTGCGATAATGAGCATAACTCTTAGTCTACAAGTCAAACTGATGTCAAACTTTGCATACAAGTCTATATATCAGTAACTAAGGTTTCTACACTTTTACATTTTCATAATTCACGTTTTAAGGTAATAAGGGCATAATGGTCAACATATGAGCAATTAACGGAAACATGCATATTAATTGGACAACTAATGAACTGAGGTGTATAATCACAGAGGGTTGTTCTAACATGTAACCTAGTCCAATTAAAGCTCTGAGGCATTTCTAAAATATGCCTAAACGGGTCAGAACTGAAAGTTAAAGTGAAAGTCAAACTATGCGACTTTCGGTTCCGAACCGGGTCTAAACAGGAAATAGTCGGGTTGAACATGTTTGGACATGTTCTTACACTTATTACTAAGTTATAACAATGATCAAACAGGTTATATATGTTCTAGATAGCTAATTATGCATAAATGACATTTTAAGCATTATGTTGACTTTTTAATTAATCGTTTGACCCGACATTTGACCTGGTTAGGATGGTGATCAGGGGAAACCCTTTTGGGGTTTTATTACCCACATAAATACCAACCTATAACTACTTTTAATTCGAGATATGATTGAGCCATTATTGACTAATCTCGAAGTCAAACCGTAATTACGACGGTTTGACTTTTAGCTAATTAACCTAGCTAAACTCAATTAGAGAAGAAGAAGAATACTTACTGAAGTCCTATGCACGAGATATGATCACTAGGAAGCAAGCTTGAGCTCCAGAATCAATCCAATAATGCAGAGAAGGTGTGTGAAAGAAAGTTGCACTTGAAGGGCCTTATATAGTTGGATCACTCACCATAAGAGCTTGACAAACAAGTCTACAAGCTCCCACAGTCGATCAACAGGCGTCCTAGGGGCTTACGGGATGTTTTAGGGGCTAGGAGAAGTGGAAAAACGGGTAAAGGTCGCGCACATACGCAATGGCAGACAACAGCAATGTTTTACGGATCTGGGCATCCCTCGCGTGGCGCGAGGGACCCCTCGCGTGGCGCGACGGCTCCCTCGCGTGGCGCGACGGCTGGCAACATCAGCTTATTGATTTTCTTTGCAATTCAGTCCTTGACCCTTCAAACTCCGATTAGGCACTTGTTTTATGCATGGTAAACTCTTATAACTGATCTAGTAAGGCCTTAAAACATATACCCACTTTGCCAAGTCCCCGGGTAACTTTATTTTCACCCGAAAAGTCCTAACTTTCGACGTTTACGCTTTAACACTTCGCACACGAATTTGATCATAACTTTCGACGTTTACGCTTTAACACTTCGCACACGAATTTGATCATAACTTTCTCATACGTTAACGAAACTTTATGAAATTTTTATGGTGCATTCTCATGAGCATAATTGATATTTACAAAGCTTCGGGTTTGTCAAAAGGTCACTCAGAGGTATAATTTGAACATGTTGACACTTTTGGTCCCTGTAGTTTGAAATCACTCACTTTTAGCTTCGTATGATCCATGATTTATTCGATTGAAGGTATGAGCATCGTGTATGGTTAATGTATATTATATTTATTCACAGTTGACACTTAGAATACGTATATTCACATACTTTCCATGTTTGTCAACTTTAGTCCTTCCATAATACTTCTTTCACACGTTTAAACTTTTTGACACGTGTCAACATATTATAGGACGTGAATTTCTGAGGTGTTACATCCTCACCCCTTTAAAATAAATCTCGACCCGAGATTTACTGAAATAAGTAAAGGTACTTTTCTTTCATCGTGGATTCAACCTCCCACGTGTATTCGGGACCTCTACGGGCATCCCATTTGACCTTTACAAAAGGTATATGCTTCCTTCGAAGCTTCCTTACCTGTCGATCTTCAATCGACAAAGGTTTTTCAACAAATTTTAAGCTCGCGTCTATATGCACATCTGTATGTGGTATGACCAGTGATTCGTCAGCGAAACACTTCTTCAGATTGCAGATGTGGAACACATTGTGAATTCCACTGAGCTCTTCCGGTAAGTTCAACTTATAGGCAACCGACCCGACACGTTCGATAACCTCGAAAGGTCCTATGTATCTCGGGCTTAGCTTGCCTTTCTTGCCAAATCGCATTACCCCTTTCCAGGGTGACACTTTAAGTAGGACTTTTTCACCCACTTCGAAATGAAAATCCTTACGATTTGGATCAGCGTAACTCTTCTGCCTATTCCGGGCAGCTTGGAGATTGTTACGGATCTGGACAATCTTGTCCGTTGTTTCGAACACGATCTCTGGTCCTGATAACTGGACTTCTCCAACTTCCGCCCAACAAACTGGCGATCTACACTTTCTACCGTATAATGCCTCAAAAGGTGCAGCCTTGATGCTGGTATGGTAGCTATTGTTGTAGGAGAATTCGATCAATGGTAGGTTCTTATCCCAGCTTCCTCCCAAATCGATCGCACATGCGCGTAGCATGTCTTCCAACGTTTGAATAGTACGCTCACTCTGACCGTCAGTCTGAGGATGATAAGCCGTACTAAAATTCAAACGTGTGCCCAAAGATTGTTGGAAACTCTTCCAAAAATGTGACGTGTACCTAGTATCCCGGTCAGAGATAATAGCTACAGGTATGCCATGTAAGGCTACAATCTTATCAACGTATAACTGGGCTAACATGTCGGAGCTATAAGTCTCCTTGATGGGTAAGAAATGAGCTGACTTAGTCAGTCTGTCAACTATAACCCATATTGTATCATTGCCTTTCCTCGTCTTGGGTAACTTGGTAATAAAATCCATAGTTACCATTTCCCACTTCCACGTAGGAAGTTCAGGCTGTTGTAGCAAACCTGACGGTTTCTGATGCTCGGCTTTGACTTGCGCACATGTTAAGCATTTTGATACATGGGCGGCTACAGACTTTTTCAAGCCTATCCACCAATAATTTGCCTTTAGATCCTGGTACATCTTATCAACTCCAGGATGAACGGAGTATTTGGAACTATGGGCTTCCTGGAGGATGACATCACGAAGTCCTCCAAAAATTGGAACCCATATTCGTCCATTTAATCGCAGAATTCCGTCTTTGCTAAGAGTTAACTGCTCCTCAGTTACTCCTAACTTTTCATTTGGATAGTTAGCTTCCAACACAGCATCCTTCTGTGCAGCTAACACCCTTTCTATCAAACTGTTCTTTATTTCCATACGCTTGGCGTTAATTCGGATGGGTTTAACCCTTTCCTTTCTGCTCAAGGCGTCAGCGACTACATTCGCTTTGCCGGGATGATACTTGATTTCACAATCATAGTCATTCAAGGTTTCCATCCAACGGCGTTGCCTCATGTTCAATTCCTTCTGATTAAACAGATGTTGGAGGCTCTTGTGATCAGAATAAATCACACATTTGATACCATAAAGATAGTGCCTCCAAAGCTTTAGTGCGAATACAACGGCACCCAACTCCAAGTCATGGGTGGTGTAATTCTTTTCATGCACTTTCAGTTGTCTTGATGCGTAGGCAATCACCTTGCCTTTCTGCATAAGCACACACCCCATGCTAGTGTGCGAAGCATCACAATATACTACAAATTCTTCTATTCCATCTGGCAATGTCAGTACTGGGGCGTTGCTCAACTTTTGCTTCAGAATATCAAAGGATTCTTGCTGCTTAGGGCCCCAAACAAACTTAACCTTCTTCTTAGTTAAGGAGGTTAGGGGTGCAGCAATCCTTGAAAAATTTTCAATGAAACGTCTGTAATATCCTGCCAATCCCAGGAAACTACGTATCTCCGTAGGCGTCTTTGGCTCTTGCCAATTCATAACAGCTTCAACTTTAGCGGGATCCACCTGGATTCCACGCTCACTAACCACGTGTCCAAGAAATTGGACTTCTCGTAGCCAAAATTCACACTTAGAGAATTTGGCGTAGAGCTTCTCCTGACGTAGAAGTTTGAGAATACAACGAAGGTGTTTCTCGTGGTCAGCTTGATTCTTAGAATAAATAAGGATGTCATCGATGAAGACGATAACAAATTTATCTAAGTAAGGCTTGCAGACGCGATTCATGAGATCCATGAACGCGGCTGGTGCATTAGTGAGCCCAAAAGGCATCACTAGGAACTCGTAGTGACCATAACGAGTCCTAAATGCAGTCTTGTGAACGTCTTCATCCTTAACCTTCAACTGATGGTAGCCTGACCTCAGATCAATCTTTGAGAAGTAACTTGCCCCTTGAAGCTGATCGAACAAATTGTCGATCCTGGGCAATGGATATCTATTCTTGATCGTGACTTTATTAAGCTCGCGATAGTCGATGCACAGACGCATCGTCCCATCCTTCTTTTTGACAAACAGGATTGGCGCTCCCCAAGGAGATGAACTAGGTCGAATGAAACCCTTAGCCAGCAATTCATCTAGCTGCGTTCGCAACTCCTTCATTTCTGTGGGTGCCAATCTGTATGGTGCCCTTGCAACTGGTGCCGCTCCGGGGATGATATCTATCATGAATTCAACTTGTCTATCTGGTGGTAAACCAGGTAGATCTTCAGGAAACACTTCTGGGTATTCAGAAATGACAGGGATGTCTTCTAACTTCGGTTTGGGCTCATCAATAATCACCTGTGCCATGTAGATGACACACCCCTTCTTCAAACACTTGGAAGCCTTGAGCATACTCACGTGCTCAGGTAGTCCATACTGGGTATCTCCCCGAATGGTAAGTGACTCACCAGACGGAGTCTTTATCACTACTTGCTTCATGTTACAGACGATTTGGGCCTGGTTATGAGATAACCAGTCCATACCCAGAACTATGTCAAAACCGGCTAACTTAAACGGAAGTAGAGACAGAGGAAAAGAATGGTTCTTAATGGATATAACACATCCATCTAACACAGTAGAGACGGTTTCTATGGTACCATCTGCTAACTCTACCTCATAGTTTGCGTTTAAGGTTTTGACAGGTAAATTCAACAGTTTACAAAACTTATGATCTACGAAAGACTTATCTGCGCCTGAATCAAAAAGTACTCTTGCAAAGACATCATTTACAAGGAAAGTACCTGTTATGACATTATCGTCCTGCACAGCTTCTTTCGCGTCCATTCTGAAGACTCTGGCATTAGTCTTCTTAGCCTCCTCAGGCTTCTTGTTGTATTTTGGGCAGTTGGTCTTGATGTGCCCCTTCTCATTGCAACGGTAGCACGTTGCGTCTTTTATCTTTTTGCAATCCAGGGTTTTATGGTCCGTGGACTTGCAAATTCCACAAGCAAATGATTTTGACTGAGTCTGAGAGCTTGACTCCAGTCTGCACTTTCCATAGTGCTGTTTCTTGCAAATTTTACACCTGGGCTTCTCATCAGACTTATGCCCATCCTTCCTCGACTCAGATCCCTTTTTGTTATCACCGTTCCCTCGGTGTTTCTTATTCGTCCTTCGCGAACCATCATCTTCACGCTTCCTCTTCTCGGCCGCCTTATTCCTCAGCGATCTCTGCCAGACCGCATCCAGAGTGAGGGATAAGGAAAGGTCAGTTACAGACCTGAAGGTAACTGGCCGAGAAGCTTTTACACTGGACTTGATCTCGGGTTCTAAACCACCAATAAAGCGAGCGATTCTTTTTGGCTCCGGGTTACCAGGTAGGGAACCAACCGGGACAGCGTATTGAAGCTTGTCAGATAAGCTTGACAGTCGAGGTTCTTCATCACCAATGATAGAAAGTCAGATTCTATCTTCTCCACCTCATGTTGAGGGCAGAAGTTTTCCTTGATCAGGGCAATGAATTGATCCCACGACATGCTATACAACGGGATCTTTCCGGAGGCCTCCATCAGAGATCTCCACCATGCCAATGCTTCACCCTTGAAGGACTGTGACACAAACTTAACTATATCCCTTTCAGCGCACCCGCTGATATCCACCACCGTGTCCATTTCGTCCAGCCAAGTCATACAGTCGACGGCCCCTTTTTCCCCAGTAAAATCCCTGGGTTTACAAGACACGAAGTACTTATAAGTGCAACCCTTGTTACGGGGTCCTTGATGCAGTACTATGTGCTGAGATGGGACACTTTGATTGTTGGTGGACTGACGGTCATCACCGTCTTTCTTGGGTCCATTCTTTTTGGGAGGAGGCTTGTTATGAGCCTCAGAATGTGTCCTGGGCTTTGAATGTGATGCAGAGTGGGTCCTACTTCGAGTACCACTGTATTCCTCATACTGCCTATCCAAAGCCTGCGTAATAGCGCCGTCTATGATTGCTTTTAGTTCAGCGCCCGTTAACGTAATCTGGGCGTTCTCATTCGGCTCCACAGGATGGCTATTTATCTCATTTGAGTCAGCCATTTGAATTGAACTGTTGCAGAAAACAAGGACAATATTTTATTTGGGAGTTGTTTATGGAATTACCCCTTAGGGTAATTCGTTAACCATGGTAAACAGAGACCATATTTGGTTAACTTATTAATCGCGTTAATTTAGGATTTTAATTTAAAATTTATCCTAAACACAAACAATAACAATATATATTAGCACATAAAGCTTGGTCACATGGACAATTTAAATTATAAACTATGATTTCAGAGAATCAAGACTTTTAAGGTTTGAACCTAGTTCATTACCCTTATCAGACAGGGGGTCATAGCTACCTCTGTCTTTTGGCTCATATAAAAGTGAGCGGGGCCCGTAGGCATCATATTACCACGTATGGTAAAAATATGATTATCTTAATTGATGATCTTAACCCATGATTCAGGGATCACATAATTGGGTTTGGAATCTTCTAAAGAATCCTTATTCATATAAAATGACATGTGATTGTAACGAATCACTTCTGCCAGGAGTGTTAACATGTTTTAAGATGTTAACATGGATTTGAATCTTTTTAAACAGGTCTTACCATTTTGGCCCGGTCTTATAATTGACACGAAGCTAGGTTTCACACTTTAAGATCCTTAATTAAATAATTACATAGGCAGATTAATTTAAAAAAGGAATGATTTTAATTTATTTATTTCATTTGTAATTATTTATGCACAAAAAGGCAATCATGAAATTCATAGAAATAACATTCCATTAATTTATTCAAAGCATTACACACTTGCCCTAAACGGGTCTTTCAAATTACCAACTTACCCACGTAGGGGTTAAATAACACACATGCCCACGCAGGGGCTAAATATCATACATGTCCACGTAGGGACTCACACTAACAATACACCCACGTAGGGGTTCAAACAATAAGCATGCCCACGCAGGGGCTCAAAGCAACATACCAAATACACCCACGAAGGGGCCCACCATTAAATACAGGAGAAAATAACTGTGGAAGGATTCAACGATCCATCTTGTTCTTTCCCTTGATCAAACTAACCAACCCTTGGAAGAACGTCTGTCTTTCCCTACGATCCTCGTGAGCTTCCCGTTCAACTTGCTGCAACCTATGAAGAATTTCCTCCCTTTCTGGGGGAGAAAACCGTGGTGGCTGCGATTGAGCCCGGATGATGGGTCTAGGAGGTATCGAGTATCCCTGAGTCGGGTAACTCACCCCCCATGGATCCCCATAGGGTCCTTGGGTGTTGTAGTTCGCTGCTACCATGTATGGATCAGCCTCCGCGTACCCATAGTCTTGATGCGTTGGGGGTTCAAACGGGTTGTAAGCCATGCCACTCGCGTATGCCGGGATTGGGTTATCGAATCCCATCGGCGGTGGTTGTAGTACAGCAGGGTTGGAGGGTCCACCCATTTGTGGGTCCTCCTGGTATGGCGGGTAGTGACTAGCACTTGACTGTTGTGGTGAACTGAAATTGAAGCCCCCCGGTCGTACCGACATGCGGGCACTGGTTCTCCTACGCCTTGGCGGTTGAGGAGGTGCCGGTTGAACTGGTGGCGGTGGAGGTGGTGGCGTAACTGCCACAAACCGGTGATCCTCGGATGAATCTTGATGATGCGGCTGTGGCTGTGGCTCCTACTGCTGCTGAGACTGCTGCTGCTGATGCTGCCCATGAGACGATGAGTGGTGCGATGGTGTATAATACCACTGGTGTTGATCGAACAGGGCTTGGAAACTGTCTGGACCACCATAGGGTGATCCGTGAAAAGACGATCCGTCGGAGATTTCGATCGGATGGTTTGGAGTACCACTTGCCGGCATGACGGGGTCCGTATCCTCGTCCATATCATCAGCGTGGTCACCTGAAAAGTGGTCCTCTGGACCCAGTGGGTTAAAACCCACGGGCTCTGGTATGAACCCAACCGGGTTGAACTGTCCCCGAAAAGCAGGTGTAGGGTCTCCATATGAATGATGAGATAGGGATCTCTGAAGTGGTATGTAGGACGGTTGAGGGTTATTGGGTTCATAAGGATTTAGAGCAGGAGGTGTGGAAGTATGTGAAACCGACCTTCTGGCCGGCTCGAACTGGTTTCTTCGGTTTTCCCGGGGGTCGTCACTCTCGGTGTTGGATGGAGCTCGCCTTCGTGAAGGTCCAGCTTCATGATCGTTGGGGGCGGTGACTGGCCCCTTTCCACGTCCGCGTGTTCGGAAGAATCTAGGAGGCATCCTCGTTATTCCTGTCAATATAGCATGAGATAACAATAACAAAAATATAAAATTTAAAGGACAAAACAAAACCCGAATAAGGTGGAATTTGTCCTAGATTATAAGTCTAGACTCGAAGGTTTAGATATGTGCAATTGTGTAACTGAGATTAAACACAAAAGGCTAGTGTTTAATTCACTCAGTGTTGGCTCTGATACCAACCTGTCACACCCCGATTTCCACGTGTCACCGGTGGGCCCGGTAGGGGAGTATCGTGACGTGGTTGGCAACGTAATAGTCAAACAACACAATATAATAATGCACAGCGGAAGCAATTTAAAAATAAGATACAACCGAATTTATTTATTGTAATCAAAGTCACAATATCCGGTGTTTATCCACAGAACGGATCGAAACAAAATAACATTTATGGTTCAACAGACTTCTGGCATCCTAAGCTTGCGAGACTTTTATTGATGCTTAGGAGATAATCCAGCCAAATTTCGTTTAGTACCTGCATTCAGTCTTTTTGGGAAAATACGTCAGTTTACACTGGTAAATACATTGAACTGACTCGTTTTGGAAAATGATTTAAAATTGGTTTGGATGCACATGGCATAAACATTTTTTATTTATTTAACTTGGGAGAATTATTTAATATTATAATCTTGTGAACGAATTACATGTTACTTATGCGTTCAGTAGCCCGAATCAAATCCGGGTTAAAGATCAATAGACACACCACTTTAAGTGAGTTATACACGGGAGTACGCCTACACCCCGTGCTCAGGTCGTGGCCATCTCGTAAGATGATGCCAGGGATATCCGGGACATGGTCATTAACCCCCCAAAGGCTGTAAAGTAAACAAAACTGTTTAAACGAGCCGATCAAATTATTCAACTACCCACTAAGCGTGGAGATTTGATGCCCGATCAAGCGGTACGCTATGTACCGTAACCCAAGCCCGTATAGGGAAAATAAGTTAAAAGTATTTACCTGATGCAAGTATAAATCACAATAAGCAGAATGCACGTAGCTTTTACTGTTTCTCCTAATCTGGAACGAAGGTTTAATATAACCTATTAGAATTCTAACGGGTCTTTTATTAAGCTTAAGCTTAGACCGGCTAGTTTCAAGATACGGTTCGTACGCACGATTAAGCGAAGACCGGGTAGAATGTGATTCAGACCCGACAAGTTTGAAGACTTGTTTAATATGGGTTTATCATTCACATTCTGGATTTTGAGATAAAACTGTTAAGGTTTGACCCGTTTCGGCTAGTTTATGTAAACTTGTTACATAAACCGAACCGGACACGTAATAAGCGTGACGGGTAGTCATGAGAGCTATATACAGGTTTCCTAAGTTAATTATGTCTCAAATATGTTGTGACATCAGTAAGGTGTCTTTCGTTATGCCCGTAATGTGTTTAAACACAAACTAGGCCCCGTAGGGGTAGTTTGGTCATTTAAAAGTTTATAAAAGAGTTTAAGTGACAACTGAGTTACAGGTATGATGTAATCAGCAAATATACTCAATTTGCTAAGCTACATCAGTTGGTTAAAGCATGTATGTGAAACTTATCATTTTTAACCAAACTAGGCCCCGTAGGGGTATTTTAGTAATTTCACACAAGCCGAAAAGCTCAAAACTGAAGTCTGAGTTTATCAACCTTTGCTTACTGTTAAAATATTATAATTTTCCTCTTATATCAGTAGGTATCAACCCGGGTATGTCCAATATGATTTTAAAACGTACTATGCGTTAAAAACGCTAATTTAGGCGATTAAAGGCCATTACCGGGTTCGATATTTAAATCTGATATTTTTATATTTCCAGAAGGCTTAAAATAATTTATTTATCATAACTAATCAGTGGCAAAAGGTTTGGGGTCATTTAGATATGTAAAACTCATTTTATGGCCCGTAAGGGCAAAACCGACAATTACCGAATTAAGCCTACGACTATGAGTTATGCTCAGCCTAAAATTAATTAAAAATCTTTAAAAATCCCAAAATAATATATTACATCAGTGGGTAAAAGATTTGATATCAAAAAGTATGTTTAACTAGGCTATACGCTAATTACGCCATTTTATTAACATAAAGCATTAGTTTTGCGATAATGAGCATAACTCTTAATCTACAAGTCAAACTGATGTCAAACTTTGCATACAAGTCTATATATCAGTAACTAAGGTTTCTACACTTTTACATTTTCATAATTCACGTTTTAAGGTAATAAGGGCATAATGGTCAACATATGAGCAATTAACGGAAACATGCATATTAATTGGATAAGTAATGAACTGAGGTGTATAATCACAGAGGGTTGTTCTAACATGTAACCTAGTCCAATTAAAGCTCTGAGGCATTTCTAAAATATGCCTAAACGGGTCAGAACTGAAAGTCAAAGTGAAAGTCAAACTATGCGACTTTCGGTTCCGAACCGGGTCTAAACAGGAAATAGTCGGGTTGAACATGTTTGGACATGTTCTTACACTTATTACTAAGTTATAACAATGATCAAACAGGTTATATATGTTCTAGATAGCTAATTATGCATAAATGACATTTTAAGCATTATGTTGACTTTTTAATTAATCGTTTGACCCGACATTTGACCTGGTTAGGATGGTGATCAGGGGAAACCCTTTTGGGGTTTTATTACCCACATAAATACCAACCTATAAATACTTTTAATTCGAGATATGACTGAGCCATTATTGACTAATCTCGAAGTCAAACCGTAATTACGACGGTTTGACTTTTAGCTAATTAACCTAGCTAAACTCAATTAGAGAAGAAGAAGAATACTTACTGAAGTCCTATGCACGAGATATGATCACTAGGAAGCAAGCTTGAGCTCCAGAATCAATCCAATAATGCAGAGAAGGTGTGTGAAAGAAAGTTGCACTTGAAGGGCCTTATATAGTTGGATCACTCACCATAAGAGCTTGACAAACAAGTCTACAAGCTCCCACAATCGATCAACAGGTGTCCTAGGGGCTTACGGGATGTTTTAGGGGCTAGGAGAAGTGGAAAAACGGGTAAAGGTCACGCACATACGCAATGGCAGACAACAGCAATGTTTTACGGATCTGGGCATCCCTCGCGTGGCGCGAGGGACCCCTCGCGTGGCGCGACGGCTGGCAACATCAGCTTATTGATTTTCTTTGCAATTCAGTCCTTGACCCTTCAAACTCCGATTAGGCACTTGTTTTATGCATGGTAAACTCTTATAACTGATCTAGTAAGGCCTTAAAACATATACCCACTTTGCCAAGTCCCCGGGTAACTTTATTTTCACCCGAAAAGTCCTAACTTTCGACGTTTACGCTTTAACACTTCGCACACGAATTTGATCATAACTTTCTCATACGTTAACAAAACTTTATGAAATTTTTATGGTGCATTCTCATGAGCATAATTGATATTTACAAAGCTTCGGGTTTGTCAAAAGGTCACTCAGAGGTATAATTTGAACATGTTGACACTTTTGGTCCCTGTAGTTTGAAATCACTCACTTTTAGCTTCGTATGATCCATGATTTATTCGATTGAAGGTATGAGCATCGTGTATGGTTAATGTATATTATATTTATTCACAGTTGACACTTAGAATACGTATATTCACATACTTTCCATGTTTGTCAACTTTAGTCCTTCCATAATACTTCTTTCACACGTTTAAACTTTATGACACGTGTCAACATATTATAGGACGTGAATTTCCGAGGTGTTACAGAAACGAGTTCAAAAGACGAAACGTCTCCATCTACTGGGTGAGAAGGGTTTTGTTCAGCCATTTTGACGAGTGTTTTTCGAAAAGAAAAAGAGATGAGAGTGGTTTTTGCTAAAAGCGGATGGCGCCAATGATGAAACACAGGTTAACACTAGGGTTAATCTGTGGGGTTATTCCTTCCGTGGGTTCAATCTCTTTTCCTACTCGTGAAATGGACTGGATCCTGCAAAACAGCAACACCGTTAGTCTCGTTAAGAGGGGAATATGGGGGTTTCCCTCTTAACCAGGCTCCGGCGTGAGAATAAGTACTGTTCCGAGGGAGAATAAACAGTGTGTGTTAAGTGTGAGAGTATGGAGAGCAAGATGATTCCACCTGAATGATGAAGAGTCCTATTTATAGCCGGAGAGTGAGAGAGGGAGGAGCAGCGGTGCCAGCTGTAGACGCGCGCCAGCTGTTCGACCAAGGGGAATATCCTCTTGGTCTCCTCTGCTATGGTCAGTGAAGTGGTACACGTGACGCGTCTGCATTTGCCTATTTTGGAGACGTCGTACTAGTGTTGTCGGACTGCTCCTTGATTCGTCGCAGGCCTACCTGGCGCTTGATGGCTGGTGACACGTGTTGTCCTTTATGTCGGATGGAGCATCTTTGGTGCCACCTCGATATTTTCCAGAAGCTTCTAGAAGCTTCTGGATGACCTCGTTGATGTCAGCACCACATAGGATGGAAAAGTGGTGTGGTCCTTGCCATGTGGGCAAGGAATTGGGACCATACCTCTTCAAGATGAGTTACATGGGTTGAAAGATTGTGATAAGTAACTCAAATGGAATAGCGGTTTAGACTTTATGAAATGCGTATCTACATTGTTTAAATTTGAATGAGTCACAACAAGGGTGAAAGATAGGGCTGGCATATCGTGTATACCCGTACACGATAAGACACGACACGATAAGACACGATAAGACAAGATACACGAAATCCCATACACGAACACGACACGATAACTTATCGTGTCTTTTTTTTCAAACACGAACACGACACGATATACACGAAAATTACCTGTTAATACCTGTTAACATGACTGTTCGACTATTATACACGAAAATTACCTGTTAACACGAACACGACATGCTATCTGAGAGTTACAGAGGGAGTTTAGGGGTTTTATTTTTTTTTAATTAAATGAGGAATGAAAATATAAAGAAATTAAGGAAACCAAACGCACATGGCTGATGAGTTTTATTTAATTTAATTTCTTATCGTGTACTAACGGGTATTAACAAGTAAACATGTATTTAACCTGTTTATACACGAAATTAACAGGTAATCTCGTGTCGACCTGTTAGGTACACGATACCTGTTAAGGCCATATACGATACCTGTTAACTTCGTGTAGGTTCGTGTCGTGTATTCGTGTAAAATTGCCAGCCCTAGTGAAAGATTTCTCATTTGACCACTCTAGTGAGTAGATGTGAGCAAAAGGAAAAACCCAACCCTACCCGACCATTTCCAGACCTGACCCGAGAACCGGTCAAATACAGAATACAGAACCGATTCACTACCCTAAATATAGGGTCGGTTCTGGTCCATAGGTCCAAGTCGGGTTTTACCATGAAAAGAACCGAGAACCGACCCGACCCAACCCTATTTTATATGAAAAATTGTAACCGATCTAAATACCTAGGTACTTCGGTTCGGGTCAGGTTGGGTATATTTTCGGTTCAGTTCTCGATTATTTTCGGTCCGGACCTAAACTTGCTCACCCTAAGTTAGTAGTGACCCGTCTCTTACCCATTGTTAGGATTCTTACATCGACTTTGCATTATATTATGTTTTTCATTTTTCGTGTCTAGTATATTTATATATGACATTGGGAGGATAAATTGTCTACTATTCCCAAAACCTGCCAACAACCAACATATTTCGTGAATTCAAGGAAAGAAGAAGCTAGGAGTGCGATATTTCTCTCAATTCTTAATCAAATCAGGTAATTCCAAAGCCAAATCTCATTTATTTTTCATGCTCTATAAAAGCCATTTATCCATTTTTTTGTGATAGAGGGCATAAAAATTCAGATTTGCTTCCATGCTAGATTAGAGTTTTTAAACTTTTTAATTTGAGAATTTTGACCTTAGAAACTTGTTATAATGCAATTGAAAGTATGTTATTGCTTATGATTATGTTAGATTAGATTGTAGAAATTTTGGTGTTTATTGGACTTCATATGGATTTTTCATTGATTAATCATGTTTATATATATTAGGAAAATCATGTTAAAATACCAATTTAACAAGGTATTATATAACAAATATTAAATCTGTTTTTTTATAAAATAAAGAGATTATAAATTTTCATAACTATCTAATTATTGCTAAATTATCAATAAATGGATTTATTAGATTATAAACCCCAATTTAATCTTTTTACGAATTTAACTATTTTACACATAATTGCAAGATACTTAAAATTGTCTAGTTTATAAACCCAATACATGAACTATCTATAATTTGTTTAACACTAGTTTTTCCCCGCCCGCGTTGCGGGGCAATAAGCCGAATGTTTCTCTCTCATAACATGTATGTCTGTATTTAGGTTACTTGTACATACTACTTATAACACGATCTCAAAAAAAATTACATCGAGTCAACCAATTAAAACAAAAACATTACCATACTTTTACTAAAAAAAAACTAAAACAATGGAAAGACTATAATTTTAAACTGAGAGCAAAATTGTAATTTTTCAGGACAAATAAGCATGTACCAGGCATGCCTGGACGAATAAAAATTACACCTATGCCCGCCCGCGTTGCAGGGCGTTAAATCAAATATTCCTTAGTTTCATAACATGTATGCATGTATTTAGGTTACTTGTGCATACTACTTAAAACACGATCTAAAAAATACATCGACACAACCAATTAAACAAAAACACTACCATAGTTTTGCTAAAAAAATTAAAACAATAACAGGTTTGCAATTTTGAGCTAGGGGTAAAATACTAATTTGTCAGGACCAATGAGCGAGTGTTAGACAACTGCTTGACACAATAAAAGTTACATTGAATCAACCAAGCAAAATAAAACAGTACTATAGTTTTCAAAAAAAAAAAAGGTTAAATGATGGCAAGATCATAATTTTTAACTGGGAGAGAAATCGTAATTTTTGAAATGAGAGCAAAATCATAATTTTGAACAGAGGGCAAAATCGTAAAAATATGTTGAATTGGGGGCGAAATCATAATTTTAAACTGAGGGCAAAATCATAATTTTGAGCTATGGGGGAAAACATAATTTTATTTTGAATTGTGGGCAAAACGTAATTTTGAGCTAGGGGCAAAATCATAATTTTGAGCTAGGGGCAAAAACATATTTTTATTTTGAAGGGGGCAGCAAAAGCGTAATTTTAGACGGAGGGTGAAACCGTAAATTTAAACTGGGAGTAGAATTAGAAATGGGTTTTTGAAATGAGTGCAAAAGCGTAAATTTTGAGCCAGGGCAAAAAGATAATTTTATGTTGAATTAGGGGCAAAAACGTAATCTTAAACAAAGGACGAAATCGTAATTTTAAGCTGGGAATAAAATTAAATTAAAAATGGGTTGGTCCAATAGTGAAGTGCCAGGCCAGTTGCCTGGCACTATTCCCCTAACTTAGAAATGTATATGTAGTAATTTTACAATATATATATATATATACACACATAGAGAGAGAGAAACGAGATCAGGATAAAACGCCCAAAAGTGTGAGAACGGTGAGAACGCATTCTGGCCCAACACGTGGCGCGCGATATAATTAGGGCGTATGGGCTTTTTTTGTCATTTTATCTTCTGCTTTTCCAGTTCCGCTTTTCACAATATTGTTTTATTTTTTGGGGTTTAAGATTTTTGGCGTTAACCAAATTCAATAATTAATGGCGTTTAATGATTTCATTGTATTAACATTGTGGCGTTTATGGCATTTTTCAAATCGTATGCCATCGGAACCCAGGGGTCAGGAAATCTATCTGAATGGCCTTTTTCAAGGCGTTTTAAATAAGATAGCCCATTGTTCTATTGTTTTTTATATACATTTTGGCGTTTGTGGTATCTTAGCGTTTTTACAATTGTAAAATTATATTACAACCACAGGGAAAAAAAATAGAAGCGAAGAAAATAAATTAAAAATCATAATCGGATCTCTCTTCGCAATCTTCACTGTCATCAGTCTCTCCCTTCTTTAATAGTACAATAACTGTCACCAAATATATGGCGTCTTATGTAAAACTTAACAAACCCATCGGTTTGATTATTTTGCCTGCTCGTCTGTTGAAGTGGCTTTTTGTGGATGTTTGAGGACATAGATCTATGACGTATGGGTGAGTTTTTCGCTTTTTCTTCATCTTGATCATCATCTTTATAGTCATCTCACTCTTCAGTGTCATTGATCTCTTCTCCTCATCCAAGCCTTATTCAAGAACAAAGAACACAAAATGACATTCGATTGTCATCAGTATCTTTTTCTTAAAGATTTGTCCATCTCATGCAGCAAAATCTTACTGAGTTACTCCCCTCACCTAACAATCTATCCAGTGAAACTTCACGAAGAACAATACTGAATATCCAAGAAAGCATATTAGTTATCTTTGATTTTTTAATTTTTTGGCATTTTACAGTGAGTGATATTTAGTAGTATTTGCGTTTGTTTTTTGGGTTTAATAAATGGAAGTTGCTGAGAGGTATTATTTTATAGGATTTCTTTTGGCGGCGTAGGTTAGGCGGTGCATTATTATAATAATCTATTCGTCGTTTCAGTTACTGTTTGTAATAATTGTTTTTGATAAGTTTTTATCTCTGAAGTCTGTAACACGTCCCGTCTTTCAAGTTTGGCGTTTTAGATTCTAATATAATAAATTTTCCGTCTCTTCATTTTTACTGTTTTGTAGTTACTTTTTCTAGTTACATTTTCAAGTTTGGTTTTATTTTTTTATTTTTTGGGTTTTTTATAATACTTTTCCAAAGTAATTTTATTATAGTTAGGGAGTTTTTGGGGCGTTTTACGGCATGATAGCGTTTTAACAAGCATTTGGATGTCTGGCGTTTTTATTATATATGGCGTTTTTATTATATAACAATCAACTGAAAAAGAAAATTAAAAAAAAAAGAATATATAAACAATTGATCTTCCAAATCTTCACTATCACCAGTCTCTTTCTTCTTTTTTGAATCATCTTAACTGGCTGTTTCGACTTTCGTATGATTCATTTTGTTTTTCAAGTAGTTTTTTTGTCGCCGTTTGGAAGCACAAAGTCTGACATCAGCATCTTTTTCTTGAAGATTTGTCCATCTCAAGCAGTAAAATGTTATTGAGTTTACACCCTCAGCCAACAATCTTGAATTTTTTAATGAACGATGTTTGATTTTTTAATTTTGGCGTTTTACCGATAAAAAGAACGCCACTAAATAAAAGCACCTTAAACCTCAAAATTTGATCATGCTAAAATCAATAATGTTTGCTGTCTGAGATGGACAACATTGTTAATCCTCGGTTAAGAAAGATATCTGACAATGTTGTCCACCCCATACAGCTAAACTTTATTGACAACAAACCTCAATATGTTATGAATGCATCATTTATAAGGTGACTTTCCACATACACAACTCCTATAACTCCCATCTCTTTAAGTTCTTTTGTATTAATGTATATGCCTATATATAGTGGCATTTGTATATGGTGTATAAATCTCAATGATTAACAATTCTCCATTCTATCTTTCTCTCTATGTTCCTTTGATATTTGCGCTTTAGTTCATATACCAGTCGCTAGTAGGTCGTTGTTTTACAACACGTTATCAGCACGAATTGCTTTTGAAGTTGGACGCCATATCGTATCAACATTGGCGAAAGAGATTTTTGCTTCATCGAGTGAGTCCTTGTTTTCTTGTCCATCAAAACCTCAGGATTAACTTTTGTAGGAGGTGGCTCATGCTTATTAGTCAGGTAAATTTCATTTTGAATATGAACTTAGCCAGCAAGTAATAGTGACTGGTTTTATTACTTCACTACACAAGCTCTGTGTTCATACGTGACTACTACATGATTTTAGTATGTTATATTTTATTTTCTTTCTACTTGTCTGGTGGTATGCTTAAATCTCAATCCAACCAGTTAATTTTTGTTTTAGTCCATTCAAATGCTTTTATTAAATTTAAATCTAATTTAAACAGATAATAGGGACCAGTTAGCTGGTCAGCCTGGGTTCTAGTTAAGCTTCTGCCAAGAACACAAGTAGTTTTAAATTATAATATTAATAAATTATGTAGGAACTAACTTAGTAACTTATGTATTGCTTTTTCTTATAATAATTGTAGTTGTAATTATTTTTAGGGGACCAGATCGTGATGAGGTAACTTTGTAATTATTAAACTAAAATGTTCAAATTGTAATTATTTTTAGGGGACCAGATTGTAATTGTATAATACATTATCATAAAGATACTAACTAGTTAACGCACTTAACGTATCTTGTATATAATTGTAGTTTATACATTATATATGATTCTATTAATTTATTAGTTTTAGTGTCATCTTAGTATGGTATGAATGGATGAAGTCTACTTTGATTATTATATTAATATACTTTGAATTATTATTTTTTATTTATTTGACTATTCGACTGATTGCACAAATTTGGTACAAATTGGATTGGGTATTTAGGTTAAAACATAAACTATACATATTTGCATATGTTATTATTTCATAAAGTTTTCGTATAACTTGTTTTATATGATGATATGTTATAACACCACACATACTATGTAATTTGACATTATATTCTACATACTATTATTTATTTGTTGGGATAATATTTCAAAGTTGTTTAATAAGCATGGTTAAATTCATGCTTACTTATTTAAAACATTTTGAGGTAAAGACATGACACCCGAAGTGTTAACCATTATAAATATATGGAAGCTTGTAAGATTTTACATTGATAAATCGTAATAACTCAGTCATGTAATTACTTCTCGATATATATCATATGATGAGAAGATTATTTATAAGAATACGTTGAATAAAACAATTTCCATATATATATATATATATATATATATATATCATATGCTCATAAGGTAGCAATATTACTAAATAATATATATGGTTTGAAATAACCAGAATAAAGGTTGTGTGGTTCTAATCCATTCCTTCAAATGAATGTGATTATATAATGATCAGGGTCGTGATCATGGTTATAACAATGGCAATGGCAATTGTAATAGTGCTACCATGAAAATTGTGTAATTATAATACATTCCCTAAGGTGAATGTGATGATATAATGATCAATCAAAGGTTATGATCATATACATAACTAAGAAAATTGTAATGTTGTCACCATGAATGTTGTATGGGTATAATCTATTCCTTGAATAGAATGTGATGATATAATAATTGGTGTAAAGTTCATAATCATGGTAATTGAGGAAATTGTTATGATGCTCATGTAATGAGATCAACCATGTTAATAATGTGCTGACTATACAATGATCGTTATAAAGGTCGTAAAATATAAGATTGATAAATCTTATACGACTCAACTACTTCTCAGTTTATGGTAAGCAAAGAGAACATTATTTACAAGGAAAAAATCGATTAAATTCTTTTCATTTGCCACACTTGAGTATATGCTCCTAAAGTAGCAATATCGTTATAAGAGTTATGAAAAAATGAAATGATTTTATACTCTTGTGACCAAGTAAAAAATGAAAAGCTATGAAGCTGGTGCTGGTTATTCCATTTACTGAAGTGAACGTGATTATATAACGGTTATTAAATGTCATTATCATGAAATAATTGAGAATTTTGTAATGATGGTCATGTTAATATTGAGATCAATCATCAGTAGTAAGGTTATGATAGCCAAATTGATAATGATATTGACCATCAGAATGTTATGATAGCCATGTTCAGAATTGTAATAATGGTTATAATGAGATTGACCACTATAAGTGGCAAATTATGGTAATGATTATACAAGAACAAAATGTGAAAAAGGATAAAAGTTATATAACATAATAGTTTGCAATGATAAGGCGTTGTTCTCTCGCATTATGCAACTACTACGCATACGATCGTAAACTAGATGTTTATAGATCATGATATTTGATTGGCATGACCGGTTAGACCACACCGAGTCAATGATGATGTGAAACATAATGAAGAACTAGAAGATTCTTCAAGATAATAATTAGCATGTAATGTTTGCTCTCAAGGGAAATTATATATTTGCAAAATAAACGAGGGTGTATATACCTAAATATTCTGGAAACGATTAAAGGATATGCATATCCCAGCATGTTACCATTTAGTTTTTTTTAAATCGATGCATCGTCTAAATGGTTATCAAATCCACAACCTGAAGCTTGTGTGATTGTGGCTTAGCTAATGTGATAACAAGCATATTAATCCAGATTAGTATATTTATTTGATAATAGTGAATTTGATTCCCAAGTTATTAGCGATAATCGGAATAAGTGTTATTGTGATCACTAAACGTCTACTGTTGGTTACAAAGCAAATAATCATGAGAGAAGCAAATGTTCATTTAGGTACATGTAATTTTATATATAGTACCATCAATTCACATCAAGCCAATAAGTTATATTTCTCCCCATACAATTGGTTTTTGGTCAGGAACCAAAGATGACTCATCAAAGATTTTGGTTGTGCGACATATATTGAAACTCATCCACCACACCGCACAAAGATGGGACTTCTAAAAAGTTTGAGAATATGTTGGGTATAAATAATCGTCTATGATTAAATACTTAAAGCCATTAGTGAGAAATTCGGTTATGGCTCATTGGTTTTCACTTTAGTGAATGAATGTTCCCAACATTAGGGGGAGATAACAAGCAGTTGGAAAGTGAAAAGTGAAATGAATTATCATGTCATCTTGATCCTCAGACTATAAACTATGAACTAGAAGTTTAAAGTATAATTCATTTACCAATATTAAAGAACAAATTACCAGACAAGTTCACTGACCTAAATAGAGTGACTAAGTAAGTCACATAATCAACTGCTTATGCTCCAGTTATATTTGTGTCCCAAGAGGACAACCACATATTTTTGTAACGAGTCTATTGCACGCCTATAGCGTGGTAGACTAGTTGATTCCAACAATAAAATTCCTCGAAAATTGGAGCAAGTAATTAAGATGGTCAAGTCGAGGTTATAGTAATAAGATCCCCTGAAGGGACAATAGACATGATGGTTCAAGAAGAACCTCAGGTACCTGAAAAATAAGGAGATCTCGATAAGTTGTATCATGTCTAAGATATGTATGGAATCTAAATAAAAATCGACGTCGTTATACTTTTGTATATAATGTAGCGCTTAAAATGATTAAATGATGAGGATCAAGATTTAAGATCTGCCTGTGAATGAATATTAAGAAATGATTGGCCAAAATAGAAAGACGCAAATAAGGCAGAATTTAGTTCTCTAACGAAATGGAAAGTTTCTGGACCAATAGGGATGGCAATGGGTCGGGTTTGGGACGGGTTTAGGTAATCCCAAACCCGATTAGATAAGCTTGTCCCAAACCCGTCCCAAAACCCGTCGGGTTTCTAGCGGGTAAATACCCATCGGGTATCGGGTATACCCGCGGGTTTCGGGTAAACCCATTAATTTAAAAAGATTACTCGTTGGGTATACTCATCTCAAAACCCATTGGGTATCTATGGATAACTATTAACCGCTTACATTTTGTATTGTTATTATAAAAATATATATCAAATAACTACAATGTATACGGAATAGAATACCTATATGTGTAAAAAATGGATGTATCATATATATATACATATTAATAATATAAAAGAAATTATATCGGGTATACAATCGGGTAAACGGGTACACTTTATCGGGTAATTGGGTCGGGTAAACGGGTATATCACTAAATCCCAAACCCGTCCCAAACCCGCGAAAAAAATAAAAACTATTCCCAAACCCGATTAACCGACCCCAAACCCATCCCAAATGTGTCGGGTTTCGGGTTTACCCATCGGGTTCGGGTTTGATTGCCATCCCAACAGTCTATACAACTGAAGTTGTAAAATATGTTGGATACAAATGTATCTTTTACGCAAATCATGTGAAAATCAAATTAAGTGATAAAGTCAAAATTGGTGGCACAAGAATTTTCACAAAGACCTATGATTGATTATGAGAAAACGTATTCTCCAGTGGTGGATGCATTGACTTTCCAATATTTTATTAGTTTGGTAATATAGAGAGAGAATTGATGTGCGTCTATGAATGTTATGTATCACTTGATACTAAAAGTGTTCATGAAGGTCCCTAAAGGATTTGAATAATCAAAATCATGTAAGTTAAGTTCTCGAGAACAATATGCTCGTTGTATATAGATTCAATTTTGTTTACGATTGAACTCCTGATGAGTTTTCTAAAGCAATTGAATTCTCTAAAAGTAAATCAAAACATCTTAATGATGTAATTCTTGTGCACCAATAAACATACCTAGAAACTTGTACCCAGTGATTGTGATATCTCAATAAATAGTGTACACACATGGTATAATATGGATTTTGAAGATAAAAGCAAGTGTTCATGACATTTTTGCATATTATATAGATATCTATGTGTTATATGGGTAAGTTTATTTAGCAAAACTCATGAAGAGTGAATGCACATGTATATTTGGATAAGATGGGTAGAATTACCTCATGAATTGATAATGTTAGAAGCATTGATATAGAAACCTCAAGAACGTACTATATGAAGTTGACAAAATACGTATGGGCTAAAATAGTTAGATCGAGTGTTATACAACTCGAGATATTCACATAAAGAGGGATATAAGTTTGATTAAATTAGCTATGTTCTATGAACATTATACTTTTAAAAGTTCATTATAATCGCAATTTACAGTAATGATGTCTAGGCATCATTGAGAGAAATTGTCGAGCTTTTAGAGGGATAATTTTTGAATGACCTTGGCACGGTCTAATTATTACTCGAACTGTAGTTCGCGTATATATGTAGTTATATTTTACCAATCCCCCAAGTACATCTAGAAGATGGTGTTTGGATATTTAGTATAGACATAGTTGAACCTTAAAGTATGTTAAAGGTTGTTAAGTCATTTATTATAAGAAATGCCTATTATCATCTTCTATCAAAGTAGAGATTCTTATTCTAGAAGTACCATCGTTAAATGCATAAGTGCATTAATATGTTTTGCTAGCTATGTATGGTTATAATATCTTTTACTTGAGATTATTGTCATGATATAACCTTTGTCAAGCGAAGAGACATTGGAATGAGTTCAAAGAAACATTTTAGGTATAAACAATATTTGATTATATTTTACTAACCCATCAAAACAAGTTTGGTTAGTCTTGTAGATGCATGAATGTAACGAAACACAGTTGTGGACGTATGATAATTTTTGGAAAGAGGCACCTAAAGTCTCGTTAGAAGATTATACAACATTGCTCAACATAAAGGATTACACATTAAGGGACCAAGCAACAAATCATTCGCTACAAAGACTTTATTCGACTTTCAAGGAAGATGGACATACATCACTTAAAGGACACATGTTAAAATGAGGGGGAGACTCATTCAAGTTGCACTCTTTTTCCCTTAACTAAGTTTTGTCCCATTGGGTTTTCTTATTAAGGTTTTTAATGAGGCAACATACCTGATCCAAAAGTATCAGGAGGAGAAAATACGCGCTGCACTCTTTTTCCCTTAGCTGAGGTTTTGTCCCACTGGGTTTTCCTAGCAAGGTTTTTAACGAGGCAGCATCACCAAGCGTATTAAAGGTATGTGGATAGTCAAGGGGGAGTGTTATGAATGCATCATTTATAAGGTGACTTTCCACATACACAACTCCTATAACTCCCATCTCTTTAAGTTCTTTTGTATTAATGTATATGCCTATATATAGTGGCATTTGTATATGGTGTATAAATCTCAATGAATAACAATTCTCCATTCTATCTTTCTCTCTATGTTCCTTTGATATTTGCGCTTTAGTTCATATACTAGTCGCTAGTAGGTCGTTGTTTTACAACACAATAATGTTTTTGTATGTTTTGGCGTTATAAATTGGATGGAAGTTGAGTATAAAGTCAATAAGATATTACTTAATGAAATGGACAATATCCCCACTTAAGGATTTTTGTCCATTACATTGAGTGAAACCTTACAGACAACCAAACTGGATTTCAAATAATCGTTTTGGTTTAGAAGATATTTGATGTTTGAGTTTTTTGGCGTTTCTAAGACGAATGGTATATATTAAATATGGCGTTTGGGGTTTTGTGTGTTTTTTTAATTGAAGGTCTGAGATGTTGTATATATAGGATTTTTTGGCCTTTTTTTAGGCGGGATTTTATTATAATTAAGTTTGACGTTTTATATCTAATGGCGTTTTTAGTTAGAATGGTGTGGCTATTTGTTTGGCGTTTTATTTAATGAGATGGTGTTTTGTGTGGAGAAGTCAAAAGACTTTTTTACCCTTAATGAAGCACGTCCACGTAATAAAATTGATGTTATTTATGAAAGCGCCACTGCGCCAATCTAGTCCATAGATTGTTTTGATCAGACGATTCATAAGCGTTCTCACCGTTCTCACACTTTCCACCATTTTCTCTAAATTCTGACCCTATATATATATATATATATATATATATGTGTGTGTGTGTGTGTAATTTTAGATTACTATTTTCATTACCATTACGTACATTTAGAAATTTATATGATCATTTTGTGAACATATAAAATATGCTTCATGTAGAATGGTTAAAATCATCTAGTTAGTAAAATGAAGTGGATTGGCTAAATTTTATTATGTAGATTGAACGTTCACAAAAGGGACATAGAACTTATGTTTACTGATATTATTTCCTAGACAAAGTCTATCAAATGTATATTATTTCCCTTTATTTTGACATGTTATGGAGTTATGAAACTAGTAATTTGGACATGTATAATTGGTTAGTAATATTGTTGGATATCCATCATTATTTGTAGGTCCCTAAAGGAGATCTAAAGAACCTTTTCCTTGTTGTTTAACACATAACCAAGTGCAGAATCCTCGTTTATGTGCAAATCTAAGCAAAGAACACAACAAAACACAAGCTAGATATAACTGTTAAAGTTCAAAAAAGTTCAAAGGTTTGGTTTCAGCAGAGTAACATTACAAATGTTCACAACCTCTCTGAAAGTGCTCTCTCTTGTCTGAAACAGAGTGTGTCTGCTGCTATTTATACCACAAAGCATCAGACTTACAATGAAATACAAGTTCACATCGAAATATAAACGAAACAGATGAATGGACATCGAAATAGACATGAGCACATCGAAATACATGTTATTAAAAGGTGTTCCTATTTCGAAATGCCTTGTAAGAACGAAATAGACACTCTCTATTTCGATATTCATCTTCAATAACATACTAAAGCCTATTTTGATGACAATGTTTAAGCTCTATATCGACGAGAACTAATTACTTCTATTTTGATTGCTTTGTTGTTTCAGTATATTATCTTCACTCACATATTTAACAGGAGGATTGTTGGGGAATTGGTGTGGAGGTCCGATAAAGGGAGGGCGGCCGACCCTAGCTTTGAATCGGCCCACACGTCTTTATTTGGCTACTAAATTAGGGTTTTAATTTATCCTTCTTCTCATAAGACCATGGGTAATGGTTAATGTCCCTTAAGGGGCATTTTTTGCCACATCACTATCATAATGTTTCATGTAATGGTTAAGACTTCATAATGCCCTTTCATTTATTAGTTTCCTTGTTTTTCCTCCTTATTGGGCATTATTCTATAAAATGCCCCTCCCTCTTCATGCCCCTATAATGCCCATGAGTAATGGTGTAAGGGCATTATCAAAATCTTTCACGCCCTTATAAAGCCCCATTACATATGGCCTAAGGGTCTAGCTTCCTGGTTCTGGGTATTTCTCTCTCTATTCGCTATCCTTTATTGTTGGAGTTTTCTCATTCTTTTCCTCCTTTCATAAGTTGCCCTACTAAACCAACCTCTCTTTTTATGTAACAACCCGCTTTTTGGGAAGTCAAACTACAAGTCAAAGTCAAAGGAAAAAAAGATTGCTAATTGCGATTTGTCACTCCTTGCTTAACCATCAAACCGTACTTTTGACTTGTAATCGAATTATATTATTTGTTTGTTTTAGTTTTATTATGTGGAGTATCTATTAATAATCGAGGTTTAATAGCATGTTTATCGCTAATCGCATCGCTATCGCATCACAACTTGAATTATGCGTTTTAGATATTGTTTTACGTATGTGTGCTATTATGTGTTACTTGTGCATGTTATGTTTATTTTGGGGTGTTTAATCGCAATCACAATCTAATCGCAAACGCTAAACGCAGGTTATTTATAGTGATTGTATGTTAGATATAGTGGTTAGGATAATTGTGTAACTAATGGGTAATTCTATCGCATCGCTCGCTCGAAACACATCGCAACGCTCAACACGCGAAACGAAACGACAAAACCCAACACGCCGGACACTTGGATCGAGTAGCCATCCGAACGGATTGCCATCCGATCGAGGCGCCATCCGATCGGTGACCAATCCGACCCTTGGGCACTTACTTTCCTCTTTTGGAAACCCTATAAATACCCTCCTGTCACATCATTTGTGATGTGACAACTCTCTCATTCGACCAGCCGCACTCAAGCCTTCTTTCTCTCAATTTCTCGCGATTCTTGTAAGTTTTCAACCAAAATCTTGTACTTCTATGATCTACACACACTTCTTCATCATTTTCACCTATGAATCTTAACTTTTAACCGTGAAATCAGTGGATTTGAGGTGTTCTAGAGTGATGTCATCATGGAGTTCTTATGAACTTCAAGTTTTTGCCTCATTCCACCAAGAACAACTCAGATCTGAAGGATTTCCACAAGATTAAACAATGTTTTCGTATAGATCTACACATATTCATTGGTAAAAGGATTGAAAGATGGTTTTCTAACTTTCTTTCAACTCTTTTACACTTAATGCACTCAAAACCGATAGAATCGTAGCTCGTTCCGACCTTCTACTCTTTCTTAGTGATATGTTGGTCCAAGATCTGAATTCTATCCAAGGGACAATGATGCGTGTGAAGTGTGTATATAAGTTTAAGTATATTTTAAGCCCTTTTACACTTTTTTAGCCAAGTTTTAAATTTATAAAACACGATATTTACTAACACTAAACACACATATGGGCAAATGCACCCATCGTGAGCGTAGTATAGTGTTGGTAAGATACCGATGTCGTCCAAGGACACAAGAGCTTTTAGTACCGGTTTATCCTCAACGTCTAATCAAATCAAAAGTTTAGAAAAAAAAGTTTTAAACTAAAAAAATAAAAACTAACTAAAATGCTGAAAATAAAATAAAATAAAAACAGATAGACAAGATGAATCACTTGGCTCCGACTCGTGTATAGTGTAACCTTTGATTATTTCCGCACTTTTGCACTTTTTAAGAGATTATCTTAGTTATTGTAGTAGGCCCCTCTTTTGAAGGTGACGTTACCCTCAACCCAGTAGTTTGAGTCAGCAAGGATACAATCCTAAAGGGTGGGATTATTGAAAGATAATTAATTAAGTTATTAATGCATATTATGGTAGGCCCCTCTTTTGAAGGTGACGTTACCCTCGGCTAAGTAGTCTGAGTCAGCAAGGATACAGTCCTAAGTAGCCGGGTTAAAGTATTAATAGTAGCTTACATATGAGGGGATCAAAGAGTTTGGACCCCTGCCATCCAATACCGTTAAGTATTGAAGGAGGTCCTACTAAATTTGACCCAGGTCCTTGCAGGATCTATACACTGAACAAGGCAAGACTCTTACCAAACCGTTCCCTTAACCCCCGACCAGGTAGCCAACATACCTCCATATAGACCGTGGAGATATGAATGGTGAAAATCTTTTATTTTATATAGACAGTAAAATAATGCCAAGACACCACGGACAAACGATAAGGAAAAATCACCTTCAACATAAGAAACTAGTTATTAAAGTCATTAATACATAACCAAGTAAAAAAGTGCGAAAAGATTAAAAATAAAAAGTGTTACACTAGACACTTTGTCTTCAGCAAGTGATGTAAGAGACTTAGGCAAACATGGCCTTGATTGTCAAGAACTCTTACGATCAATCTTGGATCCCAAGATGACTCACACACTCTATGATGGATAATGGATGGTGGTGGTGGATGATGGTGTTATGGTGGTGGTGGGTGGTGGGTGAAGTGTGAGAGAGGTGGTGTGCCAAGGGATGGTTTGAACTTGAGCCAAGCACTCCTATTTATAGGCTGAACAGAAGCTCGGGCACGGCCCCGTGTCCATCCTCTTCTCTGTCTTCATTAATTGCAGTTTGTCTGCATTAGTTGACCACGCCCCCGTGTCCGCTGGGCACGCCCCCGTGTGCAGAAGCATATCTGTACTATCAAGATTTGCCTGGATTATGCGAATCTTATAGTTGACCATGGCCCCGTGTCCGCTGAGCACGGCCCCGTGGTGGGCGATAGAAGCTTCTATAGCTTTGTATTTTCTGCTGGCACTTGGGCAGGCCCCCGTGTTCACTGAGCACGGGGCGTGTTCAGCCTTCTGTTCTCTTGTTTTGCTTGGGAAGATGCTGTCGTGGGGTCGGGCATGTCTCTTTTGTTCCTTTTCTTGTATTTATGTTAGATTTAGCTGTCTTTTTGCTTCTTTTGTTAATTTTAGCTCATTTAATCCTGAAAATACAAAAGGAAGACAAAAGCACACTTTTTCCAACATTAGTACTAAAAAAGGGTTAGTTTTATGCCACAATTGATGTAACTTATATGTTGCATTTTGCACACATCAGACAACTGATTTCGAGTTAAACATGAACAACGGTCTCGAACAGTTAACTGATCGGACTAGGGTGATTCCTGTTTGATCGGATCACATGGGTCAAGATGGGGTTTCTGTTGTTTAGCACGTGGTCATACCGTCTTGATCAAACAGCCAAAAAACTCTTCAAAATAATCAAGTAACAAGAGGATCAGGTCGTTGGGATGGATTGCCGTCCGATCGGATCGCCATCCGATTGGATTGCCATCCGATCGAACATCCACCCGATCATGATGTACTTAAGGTTCAACACTTAAACTTTTCTCAAACTTTTAAGGATCTGAACGTCAAACGGATTACCGTCCGATCGGATAGCCATCCTATCGAACGACCATCCGACCATGTGATATTTGGAACTTCGGTACTTAATCATTTTCAACATTCAAAAAGCATCAGTAACTGACGGATTGCCATCCGATCAGATTGTTATCCGATCGAGAGATAATCCTGCTGTGAACTTGTTCTCACTAAGTGTCCTGCCAATTGGATCGCTATCCGATCGAATGACCGTTCAATCGATCGACCTGAAGGGTAGAGATACTTCTCTGTTTTCAAAATGCTACAACAAAAACTTCAAAGCCATCATACACAAACACATCCTTACCAAACGAATGTCAATCCGACCGAATGGCCATCCGATCAGATTACCATTCGACACTTGGTCACTTTTCACCGTTTTATGCACCGCTCTTCGCTTATGCTATCGTTAACTGTTCAGGCTAATCACACTAGCGCTCCCTTCAATCCATTTCCATCGCTGTGAGTATACTCGATCCATTTTTGCATTATGCACTTTTTGTTGTTATATACGTTACTTATTCTAAATCACATTAATCACACAACGCAAACATTACTTATACGCTGACCGTTACTGCATGATACATGTTACTCGATGAATGCTTGTATGTTATATTAACACAGTGATTGTTCCCTAACGCCTTAGCAACGATAGTACTATTTGTTTGGACTCAACACCTGTCATGGATGGGGGTTGTTAAGGTTACCTCTCACATGTCACGGTGGTGATATGTGTTGCGCATTCTACAACTCGTAGTCTAGTCTGTGCATATTTCATTGTCGATAATCTACTAGCTTCGCATTATACATGTTACATGCTGGTTATGCGTAAACGATTTCGAACTCTACTATTACTATTAAACTTGTATGCTCACCTTCACACTATGTGTATTGACCTCTATTTTAACGTATGTGACAAGTGTTTAGGATGCTTTGCTTGTTACTTGCCGGAATCGAGCTAGGATGGAGTCTAGAAACAAACCTAATAAAAATCTGAGTTGTCAGAACAGTTTGTTTGTTTTTGAGACAATTATCTGTAATAACTATTGTTACTTTATCTGTTAGTAGTATGAGATATTAACATTAAAGATTTGGTAATTTGATAGTTGTTGTGGATTCTCTTGAACAATCTGGTTCGTTCAGTGTCGCGCCCCGATGATTCCGCCATCGGTTGGGGTGTGACAGATTGGTATCAGAGCCATAACTATAGGGAATTAGGTAAGACTCAACCTAGTCCGGGTTGATGTCTTAGAAACGACCTAGTCTATATTCTAAGTACCAACAGACCGACTTGTGCATACCCTTTAGGGTTTTGTACGAGCTTACTTGCTATTCTTGCTCGCATTCATGCAATACTACCACAACTGCCTTTCCTAAGGCAGTCACACTGCACTATTTTCCAAAAATGAACGAGTGATTAGATCGAGATTAGGTGTGAAAACCGCAAACTCTCAATTAAATTGCTTGTTCGACCCGCATTTTTACTATAAACACGAGAAGTTGCGCTGAATCAGGAATGAAATCTGTACTTCGACGCAGATTCTTCTCTCACTCTCGGGATTTCATCACACAAACATGAATGTAGTCGCTAAGTTAGGGGTGAAACCCGAATCTTGATGACTCGTTCTGCTTCTTATTTTGGTTTTACAAAGCTCTCACCAAAGTCTCGACGGACTCCAACGACTTGAAGTCACACTGTAACTTGAAGGATGCGTGCCGATCGTCCGAATCAAGGCGAGAGTACAGTCCCGAAAGCCAAAAGTGTGTACCAAAAGTCCTTGTGAATAGTCGAATCGCTTTGGGTAGTCGACGTCTATCAAGCCTTAGACAATCTATACTCGATTTCAATCTCACAATCGCTGATTTTATGTGTTTCGATTCTGAGCCCGCAACTGCTGACTCTGATATTTTCCGTTTTATGTGAACTTTATGTGATTTTATTTGTTTATATGATCAAGTTTTGGTGATTCATTCGCTTTTCACTCCTCGCTTTAATCGACACACACAACTCGCACTGCACATCTATCTCAATACGCTAACAAATCGCTGCTATTTGTGGATAATCGCACGCAATGTGACTTGTTTATACTATACTATATGCCATGATACTCGATGTTTACTCGCTAATCGCTATCGCTATTCTCGAACGCGTGAACCTTGAACTATAGTGAAATACGTGCAGATATAATATGGTTTCTGTGTTCTGACTGCTTACGTGTTTCTGTGCCTTACGTGCTTCTGTGCTCTATGTGCTTATGTGATTATGTGATTACGTGCCTATGTATTTATTCGTGTTCCTGTGCTTTATATGACGTAGTTAGAGCAGTGTGAGAGTCTATACTAGGATTAATCGAAATTTGTGTCTGGGTCCTGTGGCGATGTCTGTTGCAGACAATGTCGTCATTTGGATCGTTTCACTCGCGAACTACTCATCGTAATCATGTGGATAAGCGTATCGCTTCTTTGGTCGCTAAGCAAATTGCAAAAGTCATTCCTCAAATCGTTAGTGAGCTGAATGAAAACAGCAGCAAGTCATCTGAAGAGTCAAGGATAGATTCACCTAAGTCTACTTTTAGCTTCAAGCAGTTCAAAGCTTGCGGTCCGAAAGAATTTAACGGAGAAGATGGTCCTACGGCCATGTTTCAATGGTTTGATTCTATTGAAGTCACCTTGCGCCAGAGCGGCTGTCCGGAAAACTTTCGCACTGTTAACGCCACCGGCGTCTTCCAATCCCGCGCTCTAGATTGGTGGACGGCCGAGAGAAACAAGAGAGGGAATGACGCAGCTTACGGGCTGACGTGGGACGAGTTGAAGGAATTGATGATGAAAGAGTTCTACCCTCCCCACGAGCTCCAAAATTGGAGGACGAGTTCTGGCATATCAAGCAGAAGGATGGCGACAACGCTGGTTTGACTGCTCGCTTCAAGCAGCTAAGCATAATCTATCCAGGCCAAGTCTCTATGCCCGAAATGTTAGTGCAGTATGTCTATCGCCTCCGTCATCTCAAGTCCGTAGCAGAATTAATTTAAGTTTAGCTTTATATTGTAATATCTAGTTTAGAAAAAGGCAAGGTGGCATTTAAGTAAATAAGGGAAACCCTCCTTATGCCTTGGCCTATAAATAGGAGCCTAAGGGCTTACTTTTGTGACTTTTGGAGATCTTTCCTCATTTGGAGCTTTAGAGAAGATAGAGGCTAGAGAGAGAAAGTAGAGAGAGAAAGAGCTTCAAGTGATTCAAGGTTGTAACGATTTCAGATCTTTGAATAGAATCACGGTTAAAATTACTGTTCGTGTGTTCGGTCACGATCGTTGAAGGATTCCGCACTTCGAACGGTTGATTCACAATCGAAACGGAGACGATTCCGGACCTAACAAGTGGTATCAGAGCAGGTTATCGGTTGCGAGGAACAAACGCACGATTTCGTTCAAGATCTGATCAAATTCAGAGCCTAAATCATTCAGATTTGTCAAAATTCTCATATTTTTCTTGTTCTTCACGTTTTTATCTGATTTTTGTCGATTTGAACAGGTTTTTACGGTCGAAAATTGCTGAATTTTGGATATGTTGAGCGAAAGTTCCTGATCTACAAGCATACAAATTTTCATATCGAAATTCGAAGCCGTTTGGAAGAAATTTGAAGTTTTGTGGTGCGAAAAAGGTGTGAAAAATGTGGAATTTTGCTGCTGATGTTCTCCACGCGGATGGCAATCCGTGCGGATGACCATCCGGATTGACTTTGTTGACTGGTGATTCTCGGTGATTGAAGATATACAAAGTATTGAAGATGTCGAGCAGCGGTGAAGAATTTTACAACATGTTCTACAATGCTTTTACCTCAGAATCATCCGACAGAAGATCCGAAATAAGAGAGTATTCGAGAGAGATTTCAGAAAATTTGAAATATGACAATATGTATGGAAGCCAACAGAAACCACCGAAGCTAATGAAGATTGAAGATTATAACTGGTGGAAAAATCGGTTTGAGGGTTGGGTAAAAGCTTTCGCTCCTGAAAGCTGGTTAAAATTGAAAAATGGATACACTGAACCAGTAAAAGAGGGAGGAGAGTTAATAGAATCAAAAGATTTCTCAGACATAGATATAAAAAATGTTGTGGCTGAATCTAGAATGATCACATTAATCAAACAATCAGTGAGAGAGGATATTATTTCGTTACTTGAACAAGAGAAAACTTCAAAGAGCTTGTGGGAAGCGTTAGAGAAGAAGTGTGTAGGAAGTAATGAAATTGTCAAAAACAAAAAGAAATTGTTACGCAAAGAGTTTGATTTATTCAGTTGTATGAACAATGAATCGGTTTGTAAATTGATTGAGAGATTTGGACATCTGAAAATGGAGCTGGCCAGACATGAAATCACATATTCTGAAGAGGAGCTGGTGGATAAATTGTTTGATTCATTGCCAAATGATCAAGAGTGGCAATACTTTGCTTTAATGTTGAAAAATACAATCAAGTCTGAAGAATTAACAGTGGATTTGCTGATTGAAAGACTTGAAAGCCATGAGTTGGAGATAAAGAGATCTAAAGTCAACAATCCAGTTTATCAGCAGAATGTGGAGATGTACTACCGAGGAAATCTACCACAAGCTGGGTCTCCAAGAACAGCGTTTTCTGCAGAAAGCTCAAGATCAGTGAACAATGAAAGTTCTCACAGTGGTTTTCACAGTGGATCTTCTTCAACAACTTCTGATCAATCTGCTTCCAAGAATTTGTTTCAGTGTAATATCGCAGTGGATTTGAAGAATGGGCAGAATTTCAGTGAAGAATCGGCGAAACAACAGATGGTTTTCTTGGCATCTGTACTTGAATCGTATGAAAGCCTCGTTGCAGGGAAGATTGGCAACACCAACTTGACAAAAGAAGATTACGATCAAATCGACCCCGAGGAGATGGAACTAATGGATATAAGATGGTGCATGGCCAGTGCGGTTCGTCGAGCACAGAGGTTCATGGAGATCACGGGGAGGAAGTCAATTGGTGGACCATCTACCAAACTTGTATTTGATAAATCTAAGGTGACATGCTTCAAATGCAAACAAAGAGGTCACTTTAAGCGCGAGTGCAGAAATGCGTATGCTAATGATGATTCTGCAAACCCGTTCAACGAAGATTATTACAAGAAAGCGATTTACCATCAGAACAAGTCTGAGCCACCAAGATTGAAACAGCCTGAAGAAAAATCAAGGGCTCTTGCAGTTATTCATGACGATGAAGGTTACGACTGGAGTCAAGTTTGCCCTGAAGAAGATGTTGTTGGGTATGCATTTGTGGCTGATGCTGATTCTGATAGATGGTGGAAAGCAGACTATGCAAGATGAGAAATTGGAAAATTAAAGGAACCATTCAAAGAAGCTCAGAAAGCCAAACGATGGAATGATGAGTTGGAATGTTACATGGATCCACGGGGTAATCCAGTTGCTGACCCATCAAAAGTGGATTTCAAAGCGTTAACAAGTTTGCTTCCAAGACAGGCTACTTTCAATACACGAAGATTATCTGATAAAGCATATCTGCCTGATTTGGAGAAAAAGATAAGAGAGGTTTGTGAAGCAAGTCTACCGAAGGTGGTAGAGATGAAAAAGAGAAAAGAAGAAGAATTGAAGAAGATGATTGAAGAAGTGAAAACTGTTGCGAAGACTGCTGCTGAAGAGGAACAGAAAGCTGAAGAGGAAAAGAAAGAGGAAGTTCAGAAAGCTGATACAGAAGAAACGGTACTGAAAGAGACTGGGGTAAGAAAATATTCTGACTTATCGAATGTTGAAAGTGTTGATAAAAATGAGAACAAATGCAGGAATTGCATAGAAATGTGCAAAGCCTGTACAGAAAAAGATGAAATAATAAAAGCAAAAGAAATTGAAGCAACCAAACTTGAAAATGGTTTCAAAATAAAATGTAAAGATATGATTGATAAAGAAGAAATTTTGAAACTAAAAGTTGAAAATTTGACACAGAAATGTCAAGGTCTTGAAAAGGATAATGATGTTTATAGACAACTGTGTTCTACAAAATGTGTCGATTGTGTTGAAAAAGAATCTAAACTTCAAGATTTACAAAAACAGTATGATTCTTTAAAGTGGTCAAGTCAGAGAGTACAAGAAGCGTATGATACTTTGAAGAGCCAAGTCAAAAGTTTTGATCAAAGATTGTTAGAAACTTTAGTCACTAAAGAAATGTATGAAAGGAAGTTTAAAGAAAAGCAAATTGAATTAAACAAATGTGTTGATGAAATTGCTAATCTTAAACAAGTCGTGGCTGAAAAAGAAAAGGTTGTTACAAAACTTCAAAGTTATCATAACTCTTCGTACATTCTCGAACGCATTTTCAACATCACACCAGATGACAAAGATACTGACAACTGCAAAAAGGGTATTGGTTCAGAGTTTCATCAGGTACCACCACCATTGAGAAACAATTATACTTTTTATGATGAAGAAAAGGTGGCAAAGGGTTTGAACATAGCTGACCAGTTACCTGAAAGTATCGATGTGACTTACTCCAAATCTGATGATGCTAATGATTCAGAGGTGGTAAGTAAGGTAGTTGAAAGCGTTTTGAAAGATGAGTCTACAAAAGGTAAGTCTGAATCACAGGATGAAGATGAAGGAAATTTTCATGATGGTTATCTGAAAAACACAAAATCCGAGAAAAATTTGGATGACGATTCAAAGGGATTGGTCTATACCATGATTGGATAGGACAAACTATTCTTAGATGTTGTATTCCCGATTCAGAATGTGATTTCAAAGAAGGTCGATAAAGTGTTCAAAATGGTTGAGATTGAGAAGTCGGAAATTTCAAAGTTTGCTGGTAAAGGTCATAAATCTTTTTATAACAAACCTGGTTTTAAGAAGAAAAACATGAAGGCTGGTTTGGGTTATAAAAAGAAACAAAATTGGAAGAAAAATGTTCAGGTTAAAACAAGTTTTGTTCAAGGAAAAAGTTTAGCAGGGGAAGAAAAACTCAAAATTGGACAACAGTCTAATGCTGAGTTTGATGCTATGAAAAAGAAACAACAACAGGCCAAGGATGTTTCAAAGAAAGTGTGTTTTAAATGTGATCAAATTGGACATGTTGCTCGAAAGTGTCCAAATCCAAAGCCTGTTGATGTTGAAAAACAGAAATCTGAGGATGTGAAACCAAGGTCAACCAGATTTGATTCAAAACAAACTTGGAGGTACAACACAAACAAGTTTGCTTCGAATCAAACTTGGAAACCAAAACTGACTACGTCTGATACAAAACAAACACCGAATTCTTACACACCCAAAGTCAGAACAACTCAAAGTTGGAAAAAAACTGTTGATATGACAAAACCACAAGAGTTTTGGAAACCAAAAGTTGTTCAAAGTCAAAATGTTCAAAAGGAGTCACATTTTTACAAAAGTGGTACTCCGAAAGGTCAAACATGGAGTGTTAAGAAACAAGTGACTTTGATAAAAGATGAAAAGGTCGAAGTCAAAGATGAAAATGTTTTTGTGAATAATGACAAAGAATTTCCAAAGTTGAATGAAGTTTATTGTGTTGAAATGCCTAAGGTCCAACAGACATGGGCTAAATTGTTCAAGTAATTGAGTTTTTGTGATTGTGCAGGTGCTCATGAAGTTTGATTGTCAAGAAAGAGAATTGATGAGCAGCCTGGCACAGGAAGAGGCTGCTGAACCCTGGTTTGGTTGAACAGGGAGTTTAACATTTTCTGTACATAAATAAACAATATTTCAAAAACCCTAAAAATCAAAAATTTTGAAAAACCAAAAATATGTTTTGTTTTTGTCAAAAATATTCAAAAATTCAAAAATGTTGATTGAATATGCCGAAACCCTCACGGCTGAACAAACATGATTACTTTCACAAGATTGAAAAACGGTTTTCAAACTGTCGAAAATCAATGGGTTGTAAATCATGGGGGTACGTTATATTTTCTGCAAATCAGAGCGCTTTAAGCAGAAAATAGATGGCGAGACAAAGCTATCAGTATTGGTTGTCAAATTTCTTTATATGATTTTGAATTTTAGGGGGAGTAATATTGTCAGAAAAATCCAAAAACATTAGAAAATTTGAAAAAGCCAAAAACATGATAAAATTCAAAAAAATTGAGTTTTTGTGTAAAAAGAGGAAATGATAGTACATCAGTAGACAGTTACAGTATGCTAAAGAAATGTAATGTTTAAATAGCGTTAAACAGTCTCACTGATGATATGCCGATAGGTTTTTATACATTTAGTAAACTTTTTCGGGATATAAACCTAAATTCAAACTTGCTTATTTCGTGGGGAACACTACTTGGATATATAGGTAACCCCTGAAATCTCGTTTGAAAGGTCCCTCTTTCTGAGATACTAGGTCTTTATGCTTAGTGATATCTGGGGTATTATCCAGGGACTTCTGATTTTGCGGAAGCAATGGCCTAGTCCCCGGAGAATACTTTCCGCATTGCTTGAAACATAGCACAACCCTCAGCTAAAAAATGATGAAACATTGAAAAATGCTATTCATGGCTGTTGTAACAAAAAGATCCTCTAAAGGGGACACACCAAAAGTCGAGCCGTCATCTCTCTGCTGAACGGAAGTTCTGACCTGAGCTCTCACGGTTTCGTACTATAATTTATTCCCCTTACAGATATCATCTAGGTATACTCACCTATAAGACTGAATATTGGGATCTGGATACGGGAGTATATTCAAGAGGTGGGACACATGAATGAGTTTAAGTTCTTAATTCACCTAATTAGTATCCTGAATCAGTTGAAATTTGTATGAAAATTTAAGTGGATCAGTATATCGACAATCTAAGTGAATTGTTTAATTCTTAATGTGTAACTAAGCTCAACGGTACTTGTGACTTGTCAAAAACTGATATGATCCTCTGACGCAAACTCAAACAAAATTATTGTCTGTAAATATGTTTGTACATATTTCTTTACTGCTTTATATTTTCAGAAAAATACAAAAAGATTTTGATTTCTGCTTTATTTTCGACAACCGATGTCTGAGAACTGAGTGTCAAAATCTAAGTATGCTGATTGTGTTTCTGAAAATAAAACAAGTTCATTAATTTGAAACTTGAAATTTTTAAAATCAAAAATCAAAAACAGTTTGTGAAATCTCCAAGGTCATTAGTTTGGACTTGGATGATTAACTGTGAGGGATTTGGATGCTTAGATTGTTAAAATTTGTAAAAGAGCAAGTTTCCGATCCGGTTCGTTGAAACTGCCAAATCCTTAAAGATTGTTGATAGGGGAGAGTATCAAGTATTCCTGGATATATTCATATTATTATATCTTAGTCCCAGGATCTTGATTTAGAAAGTTTGATGGAGCCAGGTTACGATACCTGGATAACCAGAAAATGCTTTCATTGTAAAATATTTTAGCAAAAGTTGAAGAGAGCCAAGTTTTCAATCCTGGAAGTTCAAAACGTTGTTACTTATAAACGTTTGAAAATTGCAGATGTTGTACCAGACTACGATCCCGACAGCCGAGTCTAAGGGGGAGTCTGAAGACGAGCTCAACGTAACGGGAAGCGTGCATTCATAGGAGCCAGGATAATTTTCAAGAAGAGCTTGTATACGAAAAGCCAGGGGTCGATCCCAAAGCACGGAAGCTTAACGAAAGGGGGAGCCTGAAGAGTTTACCGAAAGGAAGGAGCTGGAGATGAAAACAGATCCACCGGGATTCTGTTTGAGCAAGAGGGAGTCTTCGTTGATGAAAACGTGTTAAAGCTTCAAGAAGACTTAGAGAGAGAGAAAGAAAGAAAAGACGCTACGAGTCTGACTAAATGTTTGAGATTGACTGCGGCAATATCCAAGGGGGAGTCTGTTAGTGCAGTATGTCTATCGCCTCCGTCATCTCAAGTCCGTAGCAGAATTAGTTTAAGTTTAGCTTTATATTGTAATATCTAGTTTAGAAAAAGGCAAGGTGGCATTTAAGTAAATAAGGGAAACCCTCCTTATGCCTTGGCCTATAAATAGGAGCCTAAGGGCTTACTTTTGTGACTTTTGGAGATCTTTCCTCATTTGGAGCTTTAGAGAAGATAGAGGCTAGAGAGAGAAAGTAGAGAGAGAAAGAGCTTCAAGTGATTCAAGGTTGTAACGATTTCAGATCTTTGAATAGAATCACGGTTAAAATTACTGTTCGTGTGTTCGGTCACGATCCTTGAAGGATTCCGCACTTCGAACGGTCGATTCACAATCGAAACGGAGACGATTCCGGACCTAACACGAAATGACCATCAAAAAGTATATCCGTGCTCTTCCAGATTGCGTGGCTGATTTCGTTCAAGCTGCGAAGACGTCAACCATTGAGGAAACTTTCTTACTCGCTGCTGAGATCAACGACAAGCGAGTCAAGGCTGGTTATTCGGACAAAGCCTCCAAGAATCTTCATCAAGTCACCGCTGCTTCAACCGCTGAAACCACCGCCACCGCACCGCAGTCATCAAAGTACTCTCGTAGCAAGAGGAAGAACAACAACAACAGTAGCAAAAATTGGGCTGTCAACGCTGCCGCTCCACTTCAAGCTGTTCCAGCTCAACCGCAGCCTCAACACCGCCAAGCCGCGGCGCCAGTAACCTACGCACCACCGGCCAAGCGTGCATACACTGGTCATCACCCGGTTTGCCCCACCTGCACTTATCATCATCCAGTAGGAATTGCTTGCAGATACTGTGTGCACTGCAACATGTACAACCATTTCACCGCCAACTGCCGTACAGGTCCACGTCAAGGTCCAGCTCCTGCTCATCAAGCTCTACTTCCTGCTCCTCAAGGCCAACAAGCAGCTCCTGCGCCCGCGATCCATGCTAGAGCTTGCTTTGCGTGTGGTGATCCCAACCATTTCGCAAACATGTGCCCGAATCGAGTGGTGAAGCAAGAGCCACAGCAGCAGCAGCCCCAGCAACAACAGCCAACAGCCCACGGACGTACTTTCAACATCAACGTTTGTCAAGCTCAAGCCGACAACAACGTGGTTAATGGTACGTTCCTTGTGAATGGTATATATGCTTCATGTTTGTTTGATACTGGAGCAGATAACTGTTTTGTATCGTTTGAATTCGAAAAGCTCCTTAATCATAAGCGCGCCCATCTCCCCTCGATGTTCGATGTTGAAGTTGCCACTAGAAGAACCGTCGCTGTCAATTCTGTCCTACGTGATTGTACGCTCGAACTCAACAATCACGTCTTCCCTATCGACCTTATTCCGATGCATCTCAGTAGTTTTGACATCATAGTAGGCATGGATTTTCTTCGCGAAAATCGTGCTGAAGTTGTTTGCTTCGAAAAGAAGATTCGTTTCTCGCTCGTTAATGGTGATCAACTTTGTGTGTATGGCGAAACTCCTTCAAAAGGTCTTAAACTCATGTCATGTGTCCAAGCTAGCAAGTATCTCCGCAAGGAATATAGAGCTTTCTTGGCTAACATTGTAGTAGCAGAGAAGGAAAAGAAAGGAAATATAGGAGTGAAAGATGTTCCCGTTGTTTGTAAATTCCCCAACGTTTTCCCCGATGATTTACCCGAATTACCTCCCGCTCGTGATGTCGATTTCCGAATCGACCTCATTCCTGGAGCAAATCCTGTTGCTAAAGCGCCTTATCGTCTCGCTCCTTCTGAAATGCGCGAACTCTGAGTCAGCTCCAGGAACTACTTGATAAAGGCTTTATTTGCCCTAGCACCTCTCCTTGGGGCGCGCCTGTCCTTTTCATCAAAAAGAAGGATGGATCGTTCCGGATGTGCATCGACTATAGGGAGTTGAATAAGCTGATAATCAAGAATCGCTATCCCTTGCCTCGAATCGATGATTTGTTTGATCAGTTACAAGGCGCTACGTGTTTCTCGAAGTTCGATCTATGCTCAGGCTATCACCAATTACGCATTCAAGAGGAAAATATACCCAAAACCGCATTTTAAACCCGATATGGTCATTATGAGTTTGTTGTCATGCCTTTTGGTTTGACTAAGGCCCCCGCAGTTTTCATGGATCTAATGAATCTAGTGTGCAAACCCTTTCTTGACCACTTCGTCATCGTGTTCATCGATGATATCCTGATCTATTCCAAGTCAAAAACCGAACACTCGTAGCATCTATGTTTGGTTCTTGAGTTACTCCAGGGAAACCGTCTCTATGCCAAATTCTCCAAGTGTGAATTTTGGCTGGAGGAGGTCCAATTCCAGGGTCACATTGTCAATAGTCGATGAATTCATGTCGATCCCATGAAGATCGAGGCTGTTAAGAGTTGTGTTACACCCAAGAACCCGTCTGAAGTCCGTTCTTTTCTCAGACTAGCGGACTATTACCGTCGATTTATCGAAGGTTTCTCAAAGATTGTTGTGCCGCTTACCTCTCTTACACATAAGGATAAACCTTTTGTTCGGGGAACTAAACAGGAGGAAGCCTTTTAAACTCTCAAAGCTATGCTTTGCAATGCTCCTGTGCTCTCACTGCCCGACGGAAACGATGATTTCGTAGTCTACTACGATGCCTCGAACCTTGGTCTTGGTTGTGTTCTCATACAACGAGAAAAGGTTATCGCGTACGCTTCTCGACAGCTCAAGATCCACGAGAAGAACTACACCACACACGACCTCGAGCTTGGTGCAGTTGTCTTTGCGTTAAAGATTTGGCGACACTACCTTTATGGTACCAAGTGTACGATCTTCACCGATCATAGGAGCCTACAACATATCTTTGACCAGAAGGAACTGAATATGCGTCAACGCTGGTGGGTAGAACTACTCAATGATTACGACTGTGAGATTTGTTACCATCCAGGCAAAGCAAACGTCGTTGCCAATGCTCTCAGTCGACGAAGCTATTTGCATAGAGTTCGTAATTCCCAAACCCAGTTTAATCTCGAAGCTGTTATCCGTGATGGCCAGCATGCTTGTTTTACCGAACGAACTTTGAAGAAGGAAAAGGATCCTAAACGATGGTGCCTAACTCGAGAATAAATCGAATGGTATCTTTCATTATTTGGACCGAATTTGGATTCCCAAGCGTACGAATTTGCGACAACTTCTGATGGATGAAGCCCACAAATCTCGGTATTCTATTCATCGAGGTGCTGACAAGATGTATTAGGACATGCGCTACAAGTACTGGTGGCCGGGCATGAAGAAGGATATCGCTATCTATGTTTCGAAATGCCTGACTTGTTCCAAAGTCAAGGCTGAGCAGCAAAGACCCTCTGAGATTATTTGTCGACACGGGATGCCTCATGACATTATTTGTCGACACGGGACGCCTCATGACATCATCTCTGACCACGATGGTCGGTTTACCTCGTGTCTTTGGGAAACGTTTCAATCTGCTCTCGGTACTACTCTTAATCTAAGTACCGTTTTCCATCCCCAAACCGACGGTTAGACTGAAATGACGATTCGCACCCTTGAAGACATGCTCCGGTCGTGTGTCATAGATTTCAGTGGTAATTGGGACGCGCACTTACCTTTGGTCGAATTCTCGTACAATAACAGTTATTATTCTAGCATACAAATGGCACCATTTGAGGCTTTATACGGAAGAAAATGTCGATCGCCGATTGTGTGGCATGAGATCGGGGATGTGCAACTCACCGGTCCTGAGCTACTACAAGAAACGACTCACAAAATCCTCCAAATTTAAGACAATCTGCTGAAAGCTTGGAGTCGTCAGAAAAGTTACGCTGATAGACGTCGCAAGCCCCTTGAATTTGACGTTGGCGATCACGTACTCCTAATGGTTGCACCTTGGAAGGGAGTGATCAGATTCGACAAGAAAGGAAAGCTTGCGCCTCGATATGTTGGACCCTTTAAAATTCTGGAAAGGATTGGAAAAGTGGCCTACAGACTCGAACTACCGGAGGAACTTAGTAATGTCCACCCGACTTTCCACGTTTCGAACCTCAGAAAGTGCTTAGCCGACCAGGAATTACATGTCCCTCTCGAAGATTTACAAGTGGACGAAACATTACACTTCATGGAAAAGCCTATCGAGATCATGGGGCGAGAAACCAAGGTGCTCAGACACTCACACATTCCCATTGTGAAGGTTCGCTAGGAAGGCAAACGCGGTGCCGAGTTTACCTGGGAACTCGAAAGTGACATGAAGGAGAAGTACCCGCAACTGTTTGTTACGCCTACTTCTTAAAATTTGGGACGAAATTTCCTAAAGTTGGGGAGGCGGTAACAACCCGCTTTTTGGGAAGTCAAAGACAAAGTCAAAGGAAGAAAAGATTGCTAATTGCGATCTGTCACTCCTTGCTTGACCATCAAACCGTACTTTTGACTTGTAATTGAACTATTTTATTTGTTTGTTTTAGTTTTATTATGTGGAGTATCTATTAATAATCGAGGTTTAATCGCATGTTTATCGCTAATCGCATCGCTATCGCATCGCAACTCGAATTATGTGTTTTGGATTAATGTTTTACGTGTGTGTGCTATTATGTGTTACTTGTGCATGTTATGTTTATGTTGAGGTGTTTAATCGCAATCGCAATTCTATCGCAATCGCAATCTAATCGCAAACGCTAAACGCAGGTTATTTATAGTGATTGTATGTTAGATATAGTGGTTAGGATAATTGTGTAACTAATGGGTAATTCTATCGCATCGCTCGCTCTAAACGCATCGCAACGCTCAACACGCGAAACGAAACGAAACGACAAAACCCAACACGCCAGACACTTGGATCGAGTGGCCAACCGATCGAGTAGCCATCCGATCGATGACCAATCCGACCCTTGGGCACTTTCCTCTTTTGGAAACCCTATAAATACCCTCCTGTCACATCATTTGTGATTAGGGATGGCAATCAAACCCGAACCCGCTGGGTAAACCCAAAACCCGCTGGGTAAACCCAAAACCCGACACATTTGGGACGGGTTTGGTGTCGGTTAATCGGGTTTGGGACGGGTTTGGGAATAGTTTTTATTTTTTTCGCGGGTTTGGGACGGGTTTGGGATTTAGTGATATACCCGTTTACCCGACCCAATTAACCGATAAAGTGTACCCGTTTACCCGATTGCATACCCGATATAATTTTTTGTATATTATTAAATATGTATATATATGGTGCATCCATTTTTTTACACATATAGGTATTCTATTCCGCATACATTGTAGTTATTTGATATATATTTTTATATTGATAATACAAAATGTAACCGGTTAGTAGTTACCCGATAAATACCCAATGGGTTTTGAGATGAGTATACTCAACGAGTAATCTTTTTAAATTAACAGGTTTACCCGAAACTCGCGGGTATACCCGATACCCGATGGGTATTTACCCGCTAGAAACCCGACGGGTTTTGGGACGGGTTTGGGACATGCTTATCTAACCGGGTTTGGGTTTGGGATTACCTAAACCCGTCCCAAACCCGACCCATTGCCATCCAATTGTGATGTGACAGCTCTCTCATTCGACCAGCCGCACTCAAGCCTTCTGTCTCTCGATTTCTCGCGATTCTTGTAAGCTTTCAACCAAAATCTTGTACTTCTATGATCTACACACACTTCTTCATCATTTTCACATTTGAATCTTAACTTTTAACCATGAAATCAATGGATTTGAGGTGTTCTAGAGTGATGTCATCATGGAGTTCTTATGAACTTCAAGTTTTGGCCTCATTCCACCAAGAACAACTCAGATCTGAAGGATTTCCACAAGATTAAACAATGTTTTCGCATAGATCTACACATATTCATGGTTAAAAGTATTGAAAGATGGTTTTATAACTTTGAAGAAACACTGGATAAATGACCAGAATTAAATTATCCAGGGGGTTAGGTTCTACATAAAAAGGGTTGGTTCTCTCTTGTTCGGTTCAAAGGGATGAATTTCTTCTTCTTCTTGATAGCTGCAAAACAAAACACTGTCAGGCTCGTCACGGGGAGAATGGGGGTTCTCTCCGTGACCACCCTTCGGCGTGAGAATAAGTATCGGTATTTGAAGAAGAAGTATAAGTGAAGTGAATGTAACTTGAAGTTTGTACCTGAATTACTCTTCTATTTATAGCCGAGAGTTTGGGTGGGAAAACCTGTTATTGAAATGTTGACGGAAGATGCTAGCTCCGTAATCGGTTATTTCTTCCTCCGTTAATCCTCTTGATCTGGCGTGAGAGCACACGGATCGCTATTTAGATCAACGACTGGGGTATTGCCACGTGGAAAGTGGGCAAGTGGAGATTTCTCCCTAATTCCATACCATCACCGTGTCTTTAAGAGAGCTTGGGATGATGACACGTGGCCAGGCGGTTATAACCACCTGGTGGTGCACGATTGAGCCTTCTTGAAGATTACTGCCATAATCCAGTGTGACTCCTTATTGTGTGGTATCAATTGAAGTAAATAATATCCAAGCCTGGATATTATTTAAGCGGGAGTGTTTGCTGGGATTTTTATCCCTTGTTTGTTATGGAGACAAGCGCAAGGATTTATTAATTTCCTTTCGGCGCGCAGGTGTTGTCTGATGCCTTTCTTCTAAGTTCCCTTTGAACCGGTGCGCGGCCGCCCAAGGTCTAAAGAGGGTTAAAAGGTGAGGTGGTGGTATGGTCCCATGCGCTTAACACGAGGTTTTTGGGACCTTACCCCTTCAAGTCCCCCCAGTCTAGTGTTGCTCTTATGCAAATAAGTGGAGCACTGGACTATGAGAGAGAGATGCTTTTTGCTGTAGAATTTTTTGGCTCGAAAGTGGAGAATCTTTTATGAGAAGATACACTTTGCCCATTATTTTATGTTTTTCTGAGAAATTTTGACCTTGGGTCTGTGAAAAAGTGCAGTAATGACTGTTGACATGTGATAGCTATCGATGTCAGCCTGTACATTACTGTCCGTGTTTCGCACACACGCGTGAATTCGTGTTTGTGCTCTTTCCCACTCGCCTCTGACGCTTGGATAACTGTGCCATTTCGAAAAAGGTGTTGTTGCAGTTACCTAGGCTATTTATGGCGGTGAGTATATAAGTGTTTTGAGTTTCTTATTTCCAGTAATCATTACTTCGTTGAAACCCTTTCCTCTTCGTCTTCTTTATCCGTTCCTAGAAAGAATTTTGCAATTTTTTTTCTTATGTCAACCGGAGATCATTGCGAAGACTCTACTGAAGAAATGTCTGCCGAACTTCCACCATTAAAGTGGTCTAGGGCAACCTTTGATGGTTTGATTCGGAATCTCAGGTTCCCAGAAAACTGGGGTGCCCGTTACCCTGAAGAGGGTCAGACGGCGGCGGATGCTCCGGCCGGGTATGTGACCTGGTTTTGGGATTTCTTTTGTGCAGGCAACTTTCGTTTGCCTGTAACGAAATTTTTTCTTGAAATTCTTGAGTATTACAAGTTCCATATCTCCCAGATGCACCCAATTGGTATGGTTAGGGTTCGGCATTTTGAATTTGTGTGTCGTACGATGCATATTGAACCGACGGTTCCTCGATTTTGAGTTTTTCATCAAATGCATTGTTCTCAAGGGTTCTATTCTTTTGTAGAAAGATCGGCGGCGAAGAAGATTCTGCTTCATCCCCCAAAATCTTTCCATGACTGGAAGCAAAAATTCTTTTTTATTAAGGCAGGGGTTGTTCCGATGAAGATGAATTTTAGGGGAAAGGAGGATGTCCCCACTGAAACCATTCAAACTCCTGTTGATGAAAATTAGTACCAGGATCTGAAAGACGTTCCGTCTATTGCTTTACCGGAGAAAGCCCTTGTTGCTGCCAGCATAAGTCTGAATTGGAGGATGAATCGTGAAGACAAGCCGGTGTATATGGAAGGTGGTAAAGGTAAGATTTTGGGGCTTACCCTATTTTTCATTTTCTTCATTTCCTTCTCTTTTTTTTTTGAAGTTTATCTTCACTTCTCTTTCTTTGCAGTTGTCTCGCTATACGTTGTTGCGTTTGAGAGAGAAGGTGGAAAGATGTCTACTATTGCTAAAAAGCCAGATTAGGAGCTGTGGTACCACCATATTGTGAAGAATTTCGTTCTTCCACAGGATGCTGATTTGGTTGCGCAACCTGCTACTGGCGCGTGTAAGCTTGTATCATAATGTTGTTTGCTTGTTGCTTCTGGTTTGCTTTGAATTAAGTTGCCTTTGCTCTCTGTAGCAGGTGATCTGTCTAATTTGGGCATAGGCCCTGAGAAGAAAAGGCGCGCCCCAACCGCTACAGCTGCGCCAAAGAAGAATGATGCTGAGAAAGCTCAATCTTCTAAGGGTAAGAATGTTGGGGGGAGAAGAAAGGTATGCGCCATTCCTCTTACTCCTGGTGTGATTATGTGGTGGTTTCTGATTTATTGGAGGGTCTTGCGCCTACAGTTATAAGAAGACCAAAGCCGGAACCAAAGGATACTGCTGATATCCCTCCATCCAACCCTGATGATCCCATCGATTTGGAATCAAGTCCTGAGCGCTTAGTGAGGAAGAAAACAGAGAAAAGGAAACAACCTGATGTTGAAGCTGGGGGTCAGCCTGCGAAAAAGGTTCAGTGAAAGAAAATTACTAGGAGTGGCAACCTAGATGCCTTTATTTCGGAATCTGTTCCTCGTAAGTTTTATCTTTTGCTCTCTTCCTTTTACTTCTTTAAATAAGCGGGATTCATATACTTGTTTTTACAGAAAAACCGAATTCTCATGTTCCCACAGAAGCAGTATTTGTGGTTAATGAAGATCTTCCTCCCTCTCCCTCTCGTGCCTCTGTTGCTGAGCAGTTAAAGAATACTGAGATTCCTGAGCGCGAGGCGGGGGGTACTGCTGGGGCTGAGAATCTTGAGGCTGACAAGCCTGTTGATGTTGCTGTGGATGCGGAGAAGGTTACTAGCCCAGAGATTGTGGATGGTGCTGGTAACCTAGAAACTCCTGATCTTGCAGCTCGTGATTTGGAGAAGGGGAAGGCTGTTGAAGAAATTCCTGTTACAACTTCTCCTTCTAAAGCTTCTGGTTCTATGCCTGAGAACATCGAGAAGGTTACTGTTGAAGACCAAGGCTCGTTCTCTGACACTGGCAAGGATTCTCCAATCCGCCCAGATGAAACTCTGGGGAATTATTATTATAGAACTTATTTGGAAAAGGATGCTTCCGAAATTCATGTCCCTGTCTGGAATCTGAAGAAGGGTGACACCTTTTCAGATTGGCGCGTGTGCCGGGACTGGCTACAGGGGATCTTTCCGCCTGGAGAAATTAAGTTTCAAGAGGGGCGTCTTCACGATCAAACTTATCATGCTTACCTTGAGGAGGTTGCTTCTTGTACATCCACTACATATCGCATAGTGCGTGAGTGGCATAGTATGCATAAGGAGTGGTCTGCCTTTAAGGTATCCAAGAAGAAAGTTGCCGACGATGAGAGCCGTGTTGCCCAGTTAAGGACTAAACTAGAATTTGATCAAGCCAAGTTTGAGGCTGATCGAAAAACTGAAGAGTGGTCCGTTGCGGGCTGGAAGAGAAAGGCGGAAGCCGAAGCTGCCCTTCTTTCCGAGGAGCGCAAGAACTGGAAGAAGATTTGTGAAAAGGATAATGCTGAGAAAATGAACCTCCGCAATGTTATTAACAATATCAAGGCTGATATTGAGAAGTTGAGAAAACAAGATGCGGAGATTGAAAAATTGAAACAGGAAAAAGCAGATGCTGAAGCTGCGTGAGATGAAGCGCGGTCTCATAAGGAAAGAAGTGAGCAACGAGAGGTACATACTTGCGCTACCCTTGCCCTTAGAGATAAAGAGATAGAAGAACTTATTGCTTTGCTATCTGACCAGGAACAACTTAAGAAGGATCTGGAGCTTGCGCGTACTAAGAAAGCTGAAACCTCTCGCCGCTTGGCTGAAACTGAGGAAAAACTAGAAAATTCCTAAACGGCGCGGGCAACGGCGGAGAGCGAGCTTGAACCGTTGAAAGGCAACATGCTATGGTTGAAGGAGCGTGGAATTTAATGCGTAAGTTTCATTTTTTTGTAATTCTTACGAAGATGTTTTGCGCTTTTTTCCATATGTCCCTGATTTTATAGGTTGCTGAGTCGGTGTTGAATTTTGTAGAGCTAGATAAAATAGTTGCGCGTTTAGTGGTTGTCACGCGAAATGACGGGTATGCTCAGGGATATGCGGAAGGCTCGCATCATGTGAATAATGCTTTGAAGGTTGATTGGGATACCAGTAGGTCCGCTACTTATGGCGTTAATACTGGCGTTGCCCTTGTAGCTATGAAAACAGAATTCAACAACTTGCAGCTTCTGGTCATGGATCTTATAAATGTTGCATTGCAGTCCGAAGACCACGTGGTGCAACTGAAGGAAATCTTCCCAGATGAAGATAACGAGGACGAAGATTTAGCGTAGGTTTCCTCTTATAATTGTATGAACAATTATTTTGTAGCTTTCTTGGGATGTGTATCCCTTTTTGTTAATACGCTGCCGCACAAGTAACCTATTAATAATACACTGCCGTGTAATTTGATAATTTTGAAGGCGTGTTGGTGCGCCAAGAATAGTATGATGTGTTTTTCAGTTTACAATATTTTGCATGGGTACAATTACTTTGATTAGGTAGGGCGAATGAAGCTGGTATAAAGCTCATGTGTGAACGTATGGTCTCGTGTGATGTAATCACTGACCGTTCATGAGACTTGTATTATATTTACCATAATGTTTTTGCGCTTACCAAAAGAAATTACATGCACTTTGTAAGAAAAAACACAAGAATAATGGAAACTTTGTTGTTTATTCACGGATAAGGCGCAGAGGCCGTTACAAAGTCTATTAAAATAATTACACGGGACTTAACTTACACTCTATTTCCTGCTTAGACTTGATAAACTGTAGAGTTTGTTCTGTTCTGCAAGGAGATCATAGAGTTGCTGCTTAATTTTTCGCTTTTTTACTCGGGCCTTCTTCGCCTCGAGTGATTTGTTTTATGTCCTTGCGCACGTTCTGTAATAGGTGAGTGAGCTCACCACTTTTAAGCGCCTTTTCTATCTCAGTGAGCAAGGAGATGCAGTTATTGGTGGTATGACCATTGTCCTTGTGATAATCACAATACTGACTCGGGTCCTGTCCGCGTTTGTTCTTCATGGGTGGTGGAGGTATAAACTGGTAATCCTCCGTACTTAGAACTTCCGTGGGAGTTTTGGTTAAGGGAGTCCATTGTCTCTCCCTGTTTTCTTGTTTAGCTTCTCTCTGTGCAGCGAGCTTGTTGATTATAGCGTGTGCATCCTCTGATGAATAGTTCCCTGAGCTTGAATCGCGCCAGCCTTTCTTAAATTTATTCCCGCTACTTGGGCCTAAATCTGAGTGACGGCTGTGCGGTGGTGGCGGCCTGTTGGTACTGAGATTCTTCTATGTCTGGGCATAGACCTTAGCTGCCACCATTAATTTTTCCCAGCTTTTCGGGAGTCCTTCCATTCCAGACAGGACTTTTATCATGTCGTCGCACCTGACTGCATATTTAAATTGGGCGCGGATCAGGTGCTCGTGAACGTCCCCGATTTCGAGTACTTCCTTGTTATAACGAGTAATGAAGTCTTCTAAACTTTCATCATCGTGGCGCCAGATATTCATTACGTCCGCCGTGTCGCGGACGGATCGCCTTTGCTGGCTGAAGTGTACCAGAAACTTCTCGCGCAAGTCTACCCATGACGTGATTTTTCCCACAGGCAGGTTGTCAAACCAGAGCCTTGCGGCGCCTATAAGGGTTTGAACAAAGAGGTGGCACCACATCGGTAGAGTCCAACCTCCCACCAATCCTGTGCTCGTGAAGACTCGCAGATGATCATCTGGGTCCGTCATACCGTTGAACTTGCATATGTTGGACGGGAGCTTTGCTTTCTCTAGCGGAGCCAGAGCAATTTCGCTAATAAATTTTGAATTCTCCGCCGCTTCTGCAGGGCGATAGATCAGATCATAATTGTGCTCAGCCTCGGGATTGTAAACCGCGCGGGGTCTACACTTGTTGTAGTTCGGTTGTAACCGACTAAACACACAGGCATTTTCTCCTTCACGGTAAGTCCTATCATATTCCCTGGTATGGTGTCCTGTGACGGACCCAACCTGGTGTGAACTGACTGACGGTGATGAGAATGAGACTCATCCCGGTATTCTCTTCGGCGATTTTCTGACTGGGTATACTCGTATCTCGATGGAGATCTAGAGTAAACCTATGTGTCTTCGATATAGACCCGTGATGGTCCATCATGCTGAGAAACGTGTGGGACTGATGGTGCTCGGTTTCGGGACACATGCCTTCGTGATTGAGTTTGGGGAGCAGTTTGTGCACAAAGTTGTGTGTACACAGCATTCAATGCCCCCTGAGATCTGACATACCAGGAGATTGGGGTCTCTCCTGGGGGTAGAATTGAGCTTACAGGGATCTCCGGCTGTACCCCTGGGGTGACAGGCTCGTTTGGATGATTGTTAGTGAACTGCACTTCATTGTCATCCGGGGCTTCTTCTACAATACCCTCAACCTGGGTATTGTTAACGAAATTTGGCCGAGGGCCATTTTGACGATGAGCTTAAGTTTCTTCCATTTACGAATGGAAACAACAAAGTGAATTGAAAATGAGAAAAAACAGATGAAACAAAGAAATCGGTGGGCGCCAATGAAGATACACTGGATAAATGACCGGAATCAAATTATCCAGGGGGTTAGGCTCTACATAAAAAGGTGTTGGATCAATCCGTGACCCTAAAAAGTCAAGTTGAGTAGTTCATCATCATTTACAAAGGCGGAATCAATGCAAACAATGTCAAACAACTTGTTTCCTTTCAATTCTTTTCTATTATTGATTTTCTGAGCCTTTACAAAGATTTCTGAAAAAAATCCAGCAGCACCTCGACTCAATACACAAGACCAGGTTCGCTTGAAATGACACAGCACAACCCTATTTATAGACTTGGAGATTTCGCTTGAAGATGTCACAGCCTTGTTCAAGCGAAATCACATGTGTTGATTTCGCTTGAACATGTCTATGTCACTCTCAAGCGAAATTACCTAGCTACACATGTACAAACCCTAATTTCTATCCTATTGTGCACTCGTTTATCCTATCTAGACATAAGACTCGATTAAGACGAAGTTAATAGACACTAGGTGTACCAACAGACTCCCCCTTGGATGTTGACGAAGTCTTTGGCGTCGAGTCTTTAGTCTTTGTCTCTTTCCAAATTGTCTTGACATTGTAAAAGCTCTCTCCAATATTTATCTTCCAACTTTAATCTTCAATCTCCCCTTTGAGCGTTGATCCAGAATTCTGACTCCCCCTTTCGCAGACTCCCCCTCTCGATAAGCTAGGGCTTTAAATTCTGGTTCAAACTTTGACATTTTGTTTGCCATGGGGAATTTGATTCCTGTACAATCTCTACCCAAATATAAGATATATGACAATAATATTTCAATCCAAAATTTACCATTCAACTTCCAGTGTTAAGAAATCCACTTAAGTATTCAGGTCCAAGTTAATGACCCTGATTACTCAATTTATCTACCAAGTCCAACTTAAAGACCTTGGTTGATCTGAGACAATTCACACTGACATTTTGATCAAACATTTTTTGAAAATTTACAAGTTTCAAATTAATGAACTTGCTTTTACATTTCAACTTTCATAAACTTATCATGTTAAGCTCACAACTCATCATCCAGCCCAGAAACTTCCTGCATCTGCTTCAATTCGAATCTGAAGATCAACTCTCCACTTTGGTTTGTCAAAAATAAAACAGAAATGACAAATCTTTTTAGATTTTTAATAAAGTTTCTAAACTAGAAATGAATTACAAAAATAAAATGCAGTGAATGTAAACTATTTACAAACATATTTTTGGTGAGCGTGTTAGGGAATCATATCAGCTATTCGACAAGTCACAAGTACCGTTAAGCTTTAATTTCATACTCAGAATTAAACAATTCGCTTAGATTGTCGATATACTGATCCACTTAAATTTTCACACACATTTCAATCTGTCCAGGATACGGATTAGATGTTTTAGAGACTTAAACTTATACGTGTGTCCCACCTCTTGAATATACTCCCGTTATCCAAATCCCAATATTCAGTCTTACAGGTGAGTATACCACAGATGATATCTGTAAGGGGTTAAATTGCGAAGAACCATGAGAGCTCAGGTCAGAACTTCCGTTCAGCAGAGAGATGACGGCTTCGACTTTGGTGTGTCCCCTTTAGAGGATCTTTTTACAACAGCAATGATTATCAATTTTATTGTTTCATCATTTTTGCTGAGGGCAGCGCTATATTTCAAGCATGCAGAAAGTATTATTCGGGGACTAGGCCATTGCTTCCGCATTATCAGAAGTCCCGGAATAATACCCCAGATATCACTGAGTATAAAGACCTAGTATCTCAGAAAAAGGGATCCTTCAACCAAGATTTCAGGGGTTACCTATATATCCTAGTAGTGTTCCCCACGAAATAAGCAAGTAAGGAATTTAGGTTTATATCCCGAACAAACCTACTAATGTGCAAAAACCTATCGGCATATCATCAGCGAGACTATTTAATGCATTTAAACTTTACAAATCTTTAGCATACCGTAACTGTCAAGCCAATGTACTATCATTTTCCCTTTTTACACAGGCTCTTTTTCATTTTCTATTGTTTTTGAATTTTGAAAATATCTCACGTTTTTTGATTTTTGAAATTTTTTAATGTTTTTGTATTTTCTGAAAATATTACCCTATACTCTCACCCTAAATACCAAAACAAGTAAAAAATCGACAAACCATTGCAGATTGCTTCTCAACATCATCATCTACAGTGGTACCTTCATCAACGCCAAGTATCTCTTCCAACACCGATAAAAACTTCATACCATTCAATTTTAGCAAATATTGAAAACGAGTTTTGTCAAATGCTTTGGTATGTAAATCAGCTTTTTGTTCATCAGTGTGGATTTTCTCTATTCGTATCAACTTCTTCTCGAAACAATCTCGGATGAAGTGATGACGAATTTCAATGTGTTTGGTTTTAGCGTGATGAACAGGATTTTTAGAAATGTTAATCGCTGCCTCATTATCAACAAAGATAGGGGTGTTTAGAAATTGCAAACCGTAGTCGCACATCTGTTGCTAGATCCACAAGATCTGTGAGCAGCAACTGCTTGCAGATACATACTCCGCTTCACATGTGGATAGAGCCACAGAGGTCTGATTTTTGCATTGCCAAGTAACCAATCGTGATCCAAAGAACTGGCACCCCGCTGTTGTTGATTTAGCGTTAACTTTGCAGCTTCCGAAATCCGAATCGGAATAACCTTCGAGCATAAATTCGCCATCTTTTGGATACCACAACCCCAATGATGGAGTTCCTTTAAGGTAGCGTAATATCCATTTGACAATAACCATGTGCGATGCTCTCGGATTAGATTGAAATCTTGCTGCGAGGCAAGTTGGATACATAATATCGGGTCTTGAAGCTGTCAAATACATCAGCAATCCAATCATGGAACGATACATCGTTTCATCTACCTTCTCTCCAGTGAGATCAGGGTTTATCCCATGGTTCGTCGCTAATGGGGTGGAGGCTGGAGTAGAACCTGACATCCCGAATTTCTCCAAGATATCATGAACGTACTTCGTTTGATGTATGAAAATTCCCTTAGGTAGTTGATCAACCTGAAGTCCCAAGAAGAATTTCATCTCACCCATCGATGACATTTCAAATTTTTTCTTCATAACTTGTTCAAAATCTTTGCACAAATTTTCATTTGTTGACTCAAATATGATATCGTCCACATATATCTGAACAATCAGAAGATGTCCGGCGACCTCTTTGGTGAAGAGAGTGGCATCCACTTTTCCTCGAATGAAGCTGTTGGCTAGAAGGTGTTGAGACAATGTCTCATACCAAGCTCTCGGGGCCTGGTGTAAACCATACAGCGCTTTGTCTAGCAAATACACCTTGTCTTTGTGGATTGGATCGGTGAAGCCCGGTGGCTGTCCGACATATACCTCCTCTTTTACCTTCCCATAGAGAAACATCGATTTAACATCTAACTGATATACTTTGAAATTTTTCCAAGATGCAAATGCCAGGAAGATTCTGATTGCTTCTAGTCGAGCCACTGGAGCATACACTTCGGTAAAATCTATACCCTCCTGCTGACTGAAACCCAGGACAACGAGTCGGGCTTTGTTACGAATAATAACCCCTCTATCGTCTCTCTTACACTTGAACACCCACTTGGTGTTTATCTTCCTCTAACCATCAGGCAAGTCTACTAACTTCCACACTCCCAACTTCTCAAACTGACTCAACTCTTCTTGCATAGCATTAACCCAAGAATCTTCAGTTAGCGCCTCTTTGTATGTTCGCGGTTCGAACTGCGAAATAAAACAACTTAGTGAAAACTTAGTTTGTAAAGGTGCTACTGTAGAATAAAAACAAGTAAGGCCTTAGTCAATTTGATGTCTAGTGCGAACGCCTGATTGCAATTCTCCAATGATCAGCTCCTCTGGATGGTATGAAAGAGTTCTTGGCATCACCTCGCCTGAAACATCTACCTCGCCTTCCAGATTAGTAACATTCTGATTTGTACCTTGTTCATTGACTGGGTTTGTTTGACTTGAAAACTGAATTTGCTCCCCCTCAGAATCTGAATCACCACGATCAAATACTGGCATGTTCTCAGATTCTTGATTATCATTCTGTACCGTCTGATTATCATGAGCAACTTCATTTTGTTGAATATCATCATGTTCTCCAGCATTGCTTGGACCTGCTTCATCGTCATTTGAAATTTGTCACAGTCTTATTGAATACTCAGCTGGGAACCTTTCATGCGATTCTTCATACTCTCTCAGAATATCCAACTTGTTAAAGAAGTCTTCTTCTTCTTCCTTTTCATCTTCCATGTCAAATGAATCCCATAAAGTGTCATAATGAAAACGCCGTGAATCGCCTGGATTCTGCGGTGGCATATTGTAACCTTGACACTCAACATTGTGTGCTTCAATAATCCGCTTCAAGCTTGGAACAAAGACTCTTTTCAATGGACTTTGATAACCCATAAAAATTCCTTTTATGCTCTTTGGACCAAATTTACCAAAAGGCTCTAGAACTGTGCAGGGAGACCTAAACAGTTCTAAATACTTCAGGTTCGGCTTGCGGTTATTGATCAGCTCGAAACACGTCTTATTGAATTTCTTTACAGTGAGAACCCGATTGAGTGTATAGCATGCGGCGGATACTGCTTTTGCCCAAAAGTTTACTGGTAGCTTTGAATCAGCAAGCATCGTCCTAGCCGTTTCGATTAGCGTCCTGTTCTTTCTTTCAGCTACTCCATTCTGTTGCGGAGTGTAAGGAGCACTAAATTCATGCAATATACCTCTTTCATCACAATATTCTTCCATCTTGTTGTTCTTGAACTCAGTACCATTATCACTTCTGATTCTTTTGATACGCCTTTGGTACAAATTTTCAATTTTCCTGAACAACGCCATTAAACTTTCAAACGTCTCATCTTTTGTCTTCAGAAATGAAACCCATGAAAACCTTGAAAAATCATCCGTTACCACTAGACAGTAGAAATCCCCTGTAATACTTTTGACATTTACTGGACCAAACAAATCCATATGGAGTCTTTCTAACGGTCTTGAGACTGAGTTGACTTTCTTTTTTGGATGTGATTTCTTTTTCTGCTTGCCTTTGATGCAGCTAATGCATTCTCCTTCAAGATGAAAACCTTTGATATGAACACCAATAACTAAATCGTTGTGCACCAAATAATTCATTTTTCTAAGATGTATATGACCCATCTTCCGGTGCCACAATTGCGATTCTTTCTCAGTTGCTCTGGACACAAAACAGTGAGCCTGACCCGTTGTTGTAGTTGCTACACTCATGTCCAATACATACAAATCATTCACTCTAGGTGCCCTCATAATAATCCATTCTTCAGGGATAACAAATCTTGGTTTCAAGATCAAACATTCTTTGTCTGTAAAGTGCGTGGTATACATCCTATCACAGATCTGAGATATGCTTAGAAGATTGTAGGTCCCTCGGAGGTTGAGGTTTAACCTATTCCTTGTTATGTCTAACACACTAGCAAGTGCGGAATCCAAGCTAGCATGCAAACCGAGATAGAACAAGCACAATGATAAACACACAAGACTCAACGATTAACACCTCTTGTATTAATACGTATGAAAGGTTCGGTTACAAGCACAATGTTTACAGATGTATTCTATAAACTCTCTCTAAGTGTGTGTGTGTTTTCTGCTCTCTAATGAAGTGTCTTTTTTTGAAGTGAACACAACACACGGGTATATATACCCGACACAGCTTATCTGATCGAAGGATCAGACAGAATGACCGAAAGATCATCTGTCGACCAAGAACCCATCGAAGGATCACATATCCCACGAAGGATGATATCCTTCGTGGTCTATCCTTCGAAGGTTATCTTTCGAGCTCATCGAAGGATTTAAACAATCCTTCGATGACACATCCTCCGACACAGCCATATTACAACCATTGTCTAACTGTTAGTCCAAGTCAAACCGGAGGATGGTTGACTTGGTCAAACTTACATCAATCTTACATCAAAGACATCGTTTTGTATCAAGACTAAATACAGACAAAGTACAGACACAAGTGCACCAACAAACTCCCCCTTGGCTGTAGCTTTGTCTGGCTGTAGCTTTGTCTCGATCTTTGTGACTTCAATTCTTTGACGTCTTTTCAAGTCTTCAATGTCGGAGGATCTTTAAAGTCTTCACGTCTTGAAAGCAGAAAGTGTATCAACAAACTCCCCGTTTCATGTAGGAAGTGTGTTGACAAACTCCCCCTTAACATAAGCTCCCCCTTGAGTTATGCTCGTGAAATACTCGTTCTTTATGAATTGAGATCCTTGTGGTGTTGATGATGGTCAGCGGCAACTCGATCATCTTCATCATTTGAGTTCCTTCACGTCGTGTCTTCATTCCAAAGCTTGTCATCGACCATGTTCTCCTTGCCTTTAGAATCTGCACATGCAAGAAATCTAAACGCGTAATGAGAACAACTGCTAGGAATATCATAAGTAATCGACACACCTGTGACCATTTGTTCAAACAAACACCGTCCGACAGTTTGAAAGTTTAAAATACTTCATCCATTTCAAATTTTAACTTTCAACACTTTGCAAATTTCGACCGTTTATGAAGATTTAGTCGTTTCGGTTTTCAATCAGGTTTCAGGTAACGAAGACTCGAGATCCAACATCGTACGATCGAAAATAAGATAGAAATAAAATCTTTTTGGCTTTTATAAAGTTTATATTAAAACACACTTAAAATCTTTTTGGTATTTTTTTTTTTTTGAATATTTCAAATGTAAAGACTGAAAGCAGTAAATAAATATATACTAAGATGCAGAAACTGAAAGCATTAAATAAATATTTACAGACATTCTTTTTGCGAGTTTCGAGGGTAAGAGAATCATATCAGTGTACGGTCATGTCAAAACACTCTCTTTGTTCAATTAGTTAACATTAAGATAAGCATCCTATAACAATTATCGGTATTGTTGTCCACATAAGCTCAACTTATCAGATGTAATCATGGCGAGGGGATACGTTAAGGTATGATTTATACTTACCGACCGGTGTTCATCCACATCACGACACATTCCCGTATCAAGGTATGCACGAGGGTTCATCTTACCGGTGAGTATACCGATTATCATCTGTTTGACCGTATATGATGTGAGATTCTCACTTATTTTGATTTGAAAACAAGCCCTATGTGATAGAATCACTTATTGATGAGGAACTTGGTTTTCATATGCATGAGGGCACAGGAGCAAGTCCGTGAACAGGTCAGTACTTTCGTACAGCAGAGAGACGAACTTGACACCCGGAAAGAATTTGTGATATTTTATCACTTATTTGTTTGGACATGTGATTGTTGATCACTTATTGAGGTCGTATGCAGTATGTACACGTATGTATGGTATCATGGAAGATCTAGACTTGCGTCCCCGTTATTTTTCGGTAAAAGATACAACCATGATACCCAGATGATAAGCAGCATAAAGACCGAATATCTCAGAACCTCGGCAATCTCTCAAACGAAATTTCGGTACTAAGACCATATGCCAAAGAATGGTTCCCACCTGGTCTTCAGTCGATTTAAGTTTATATCACCCTGCACACTTTAAAATGATTGTGAGCCTACCGATACATCTTATATAGAGCTGCTTATCGTTTTTCAGTTTAGGTTTAAAGAGGTTTAGACAGACCACCGATGTACTATCATTTTCTCTTTTGCTCGCCAGGAAACTCATTTTTGTTTTTCTATTGTTTTTGTGTTTTTGAAATTTTTCGATGTTTTTGGATTTTCAAATTTGGATTTACTCCCCCTAAAATCAATAAACTAAGACAAATTTAAAACACAAAGGTATTTACAAAAATGATTTTCCGATGTTGGTTTTACTCTTGCTTGACCTTAATGCCGTTTACCAATAATAAATAGTCAAATCTTGATTTGTCAAATGCTTTGGTAAAAAGGTCGGCACGTTGGTCATCGGTGTGGACGTAAGCAACATCGATTAGCCTTTTCTCAAAGCAATCACGTATGAAGTGATACTTAATTTCGATGTGCTTAGTCTTTGAGTGCTGCACAGGATTTTTAGTGATCTGTAATGCAGCAGAATTATCAACGTAAATAGGAGTAGTTAGGAATTCAAAACCGTAGTCTCGCATTTGTTGTTGGATCCATAGGACTTGGGAGCAACAACTTGAGGCAGCAATGTATTCAGCTTCGCATGTTGATGTAGCGACGCACGTCTGCTTCTTGCACTGCCATGTGACTAGGCGATTTCCTAAAAACTGACATCCAGCCGTTGTGGATTTGCCGTCGATTTTGCATCCGCCAAAATCAGAATCACTGAATGCGATCAAGTCAAAGTTATTATCCCTAGGGTACCACAGACCGGTGTCAGGGTAACCCTTCAAATAACGAAAAATCCTTTTTACAGCTGCAAGATGTGAGGCCTTCGGGTTGACTTGATATCTGGCTAGCAGGCACGTTGGGTACATTATATCTGGTCTTGATGTTGTGAGGTACATAAGGGATCCGATCATCGCGCGGTAGTATGAGGGGCTAGTAGCTTCACCCTTCAAGTCTGGAGTAATTCCGTGATTTTGTGGCAATGGGGTACCGATGGGCGTTGCATCAGACATCTGGAACCGGCTCAAGATGTCACCAACATATTTAGTCTGATGAATGAATATCCCAGACTCAGTTTGTTGTACTTGTAGGCCCAAAAAGAAAGTCATTTCCCCCATAGCACTCATCTCGAATTTATCCTGCATTACACGCTCGAAATCCCTACACAAAACATCATTAGTAGAACCAAAAATAATATCATCAACGTATACCTGTACCAGTAGAAGATCTACATCTTGTTCTTTGATGAAAAGAGTACAATCGATAAGACCTCTGCGAAATCCATTTTCCAGCAAATAATTGGATAAGGTTGCGTACCAAGCTCGCGGTGCTTGATGTAGACCATAGAGAGCTTTGTTGAGCAACCAAACCCGATCGGGATGGATAGGATCTTCAAAACCTGGAGGCTGTTCGACGTACACCTTTTCTTCCACCACACCATGTAAGAATGCACTTTTCACGTCCATCTGGTATACCTTGAAACCTTTGAATGAGGCATAAGCCAGAAAAATCCGAATTGCTTCTAGACGTGCAACAGGTGCATACACTTCGTTGTAGTCGATCCCTTCAATCTGACGAAAACCTTGAACGACTAGCCTTGCTTTGTTTCGAATAACGACTCCACGGTCATCCCTTTTGCATTTAAACACCCAACGGGTACCAATCTTCTTGTAACCAGCAGGTTTCTCTACGAGTTTCCAGACACCTAGCTTCTGGAATTGTTGCATTTCTTCCTGCATCGCTTCAACCCAAGAGTTATCTTTCAAAGCATCTTTCCAAGTTCTTGGCTCTTCCTGTGAGACATAACACGCGAAAGACCAATCATTTTGTTGACCAGATTCTCGGATAGTTGCATACAAGCCTGCATTGTTGTTATTTCGCAACATGTTTCTTGTTTGAACGCCACTCTGTACATTTCCAATGATGTTTTGTTGAGGATGGGTATTGTGAATCCTTGTTTCTGGATTATCTTGAACTGGAATATTTGTACCCAAATTGTTGAGATTGAGATCAACAATCAATTCAAGGCCCGGAATTGACGAAGAGGAAGATGCAGTAGCTTCAGCTGTTCTAGGGACATCCACTGGAGGTGTACCCTCTGAAGTACCATGTACTGCTGTCGTTGGAGCTTCTTGATCTGCATCTAGAAATTCATCATCCTCTGAAGATTCGTTCAATTCGGTAGCATCATGAAAATCCTCATTGTCGAGAGCATTATTGTTCACCGAAGATGGTTCTTGATTGACAATAATTGGACGAACCAGCGGTGAATCTGTTGCATTGTCACTCTCGAAAAACATCCTTGCCGCAGCATTTTCTTCAACTGCTTCTACATTGATCGAATTGAAAAAGTCATCGTATTCAAACATCCAAGGCTGGCCAGGACATTTGACTGGTAAAGTGTGCCTTTGTACTCTGACTTCAGACCATTCCTCGACCCTTTTAGTCTCTAGATTCCAGACTCTTAAGTTCGGGGTGGAATACCCAAGAAAGTATCCATCAATTGCTCTTGCCCCAAACTTTCCATTAGGATCGATTATTGTGCACGGAGCTCCAAACGGTTCAAGATATGACAAATCTGGTTTCCGTTTGTTAATAAGCTTAAAGCAGGTCTTGTTGTGCCTTTTGACTGTAAGGACTCGGTTCAACGTATAACATGCAGAGGACACAGCTTCAGTCCAGAATGGAATGGGCAACTGCGATTCTACCAACATTGTCCTAGCAGTCTCGATCAATGTGCGGTTTTTACGTTCAGCGACGCCATTTTGTTGAGGAGTATAAGCTGCACTAAATTCGTGAAGAATACCTTTTGAAGTGCAAAACTCCGCCATGGCATGATTTTTAAATTCAGTACCATTGTCGCTACGTATCCGCCTAACCTTCAAATTATAGAGATTCTCAATCTGAATGATCAAGTTTTTGATAATACCGAAGGTTTCACTCTTATGTGCCATGAACGCCACCCAAGAAAATCTTGAATAATCATCAGTTATCACGAGGCAATATTGATCATTCCTAATGCTTTTGTGCTTGACAGGACCGAACAAATCCATGTGCAAACGTTCAAGAGGAACACCCACCGTGTTGACTTTCTTTGTAGGGTGTCGCTTCTTCGTTTGTTTTCCTTTCTGGAACGAGACACAGACGTCTTGAAGATGGAAGTTTTTAAGAGGAACACCATTCACCAATTCATTTGACACCAAATGATTCATTTTGCGTAAGTGAATGTGACCCATTCGTCTGTGCCAAGAGATTGTGTCTTTTTCTGTGGCTTTGGAAACGAAACAAGTTGCTTGTGCAGACGTTGTGATAGCTTGGCTCATATCAAGGACATACAAATCATTTATCCTTGGAGCCGACAAGAGAATCCATTCTTTTGGAATTTTGAATCCGGGTTTCAGCACATAACATCCATTTGCATCAAAGTGTACTGAGAACTGCTTATCACAAATTTGAGAAACACTAAGAAGATTGTGATCAAGTTGTTGTACGAAGTTAATCTTATCAAAACTAACAACCCCGTTGGAAATCATTCCTTCACCCGTAATATATCCGCCTTTATCTCCAGCAAAAGCAACATAACCTCCTCTAATAGATTTGACGTCGTAGAGAAGCTTCATGTCGCCTGTCATGTGCCTGGATGCCCCACTATCAACAATCCAATGACTACTGACAGTTCCTCCTGGAACACCCTGCACATGAACTCACATAATTAGTTGGAGATGGGGACCCAAGCCATTGTGGTCTTGGGTCTTCCATTTTCATCAACAACAATAACTTCTATTCTTTGATGATTCGAAAATTGTGATGGTCCCCCTGAATTTGTGGTTATTTTAGGTTTCCACGTCTGTTGAAATTTACCAGTTTGATTGTTTGAAAGTTTAACTTCGTGATTGTTTGAAGTTTTTGAAAATTTTGAACTTTCTGGTTTAACTGGAACCGATTGTTTTTGAACCACTTCATTTTTAAGTGCTTTTTCAACCACCTTGACTTGTTGGCGTTTCTGTTTCTTTTCCCTTTCTCTTACAAGTCGGGGATCTTGTTTTACAGACACAGATCGCTTTTGGTGATTGCGTTCACGGGGATCATCTTCTTTGGCTTTTAATTTATGAAGATACGGGCAATTTCTGACAATGTGCCCAATTGTGCCACATTCAAAACATGATCTTCGTTCAACAAACCCCGAAGAATCATGTGATCGTCTTACCGATGATGAACTTTGTGATCCCGAGGTACTAGGTTTTGAACTACTTGGTTCATTCCTTTTCATCACAGTTGCTTTCTTGACAAAATCTAAGTTAGATTGATTTTCAAATTTTGCAATTTTGTCCGTTCCCTTGGATTTCACAAAGTTCACATTCTTTTTCTTCTTCTGATTCGGCTTCCTTTGACCTTGAGTCGGTGTCTTACCTGTTGGTTTGGAATGATTTTGCTGTTTTTGCATTGTTGGTAATTTCTGATTGCCAAATTGTTTTCTAACTTCAGCCTTTGGGATAGGAGGGCACTGTGTTACTGTAACACGTGATCCTGTCTTTCCCAAAAACTTACTTGTTGAATTTTCAAAGACTTTACTGATTAATGATTGATTAACATTCTTAATAGGAAAATCTTTATCAGAATAAATTTTATCATCACCAACAAGAGTGTACAGCAAATCCACACTCTCCGACTCTTTTTCAGACAAGGACTCGATTGCAACAGTCTTAGCGGGTTTTGCAGGAGGATCACACAGAATATGATTCTCAAGAGGTATGTCCTCTTCTTTTATCTCCGCATCAGACTTTGCTGAATCAGTATCATCAGATTCATCATCAGAAGAATCAGCATCCTCAATCACAACTGGAGGATCCTGATTCTGTTCAGCAGTTACAAATGTATCCGCTGACACATCTGAATCGGATGATACTTCTTTCTTGTATCCGAGCCCTGTTGCAAATTCCTCAACGTCCAAAGGAACAGATGGTTCAAAATGAGTTCTATACTCCTCATCTGGCAGTGCATCAAAGTTGTTTCTCACGGGTGGTGGACATTTCTTATAACCTATGCATGTGACATCCTTTTTCTCTTTCTGTACATCAATGATGTGATCCAACACATAGCTAGAACTCAAATAACTGTCTAACTTGAGTCGGATCGCCTCACTTTCTGTTTTAACACACGCCATTTCCTTTTGCATTACCTCAAGACGAGTTATATAAAGGTTAATGTCAGTTTGTTTTCTGGAAACCATTTTTGTCAACTCTGTTTTATCTTTCTTTAACGTTTCAATCATTGACTTAAATTCCTTTTCATGGTTTTCATAAAACATGTTGGCTTCTGTGCATTTGGAAAGATCAACGGTCAACTTTTGATTGTGGATGAATGTCACATTATATTTCTCTTGCAAAGCCTCGTGTTTGCTTTGCAATTCACACCACTTATCATTCAACGAAACATGTTTGTCTTGCAAGTCAAACAAACTAGCCTGTAAAGCATCATGTTTGCCTTGCAACTCAGACATGTTTGCATCCAAATCAGCACATTTAACATGCAATCTATCACAATTATCACAGATATCAGCAGTGGGTTCATCGACACATACCTGACTTGATGAACTGTCGACATTAGCCATAAAGGCTGAATGGAGAGAAGACGAAGAATAAGCAGCTTGATCCACCAAGATAGATCTTCTTTGAATTCCTGCTGTAGCTTCTTCCAATAGTTCATCAATATCTGCATTAACTGACGCAGTCGATGTCTCATCCACCTGATCATTGCCTGAAGTGGAGGATTCTTCATCTGAACTTCCACTGTAACCGGAGCTGTCTTCATCTTCAGTAGATTCACTACCATTGGTGGAAGATTCTCCACCACTGGCGTGTTTAAGATCCTTGACAACTTCAGCAAAACAAGCTGTTCCATCTGGAGCATCATTTCCCAACTGGATTGACCAATCACAGCCTTCATCTACTTGAACCACAAGTGCCTGGTTGGCATTTGATGGTCCTGCTTGGCTTTGGTTGTTGACAGGTACCAACGTACGAACATTGTTCCTGTTCTGGTTCTGCTGGTTGCCTTGATTTCTGAAGGGATTCTGGTTTCCATGCTGAGATGGCCTTGTACATTCCCTTTTAAAATGACCACGTTCACCACAATTGAAACACTTCACAGCCTGCTTATCAAACCCATACTTGGTGTCTTTCTTGCTCTCCAAGCTGGTTCTGCCAGTTCTCTCCATGAAATCCTTTGCTCGCCTAACAGCACTGGCAAAGGCCCACTTGATGTCCATCATCTCCATCTCCTCTTTATCAATCTGCTGATAGTCTTCTTGTGTCAGATTAATATTACCAATCTGACCTTCCACTAATCCACAGTATGCGCTCACCAAAGTGTTTAGCAGCTCCATGTGTTCCTTTGCTACTTCCACACTGACTTTAGAAAAGCTTGAGGTGTCGAGCCGTACTGTATTTGGCTTTGATTGTTGACCAGCAGATGATGTGCTTCCATAACAAGCTTGCTGTTGAGGAGGAAGTGGATTCCCATACATGTCTGTTGGTACGGTAGATAGAGGAGGAAGAGGATTCCCATACATGTCTGTTGTTCCGGGAGATCGAACAGGTAATGGATTTCCGAACATATCAGTTGGTCTGAGAGGTCGTTGGCTTTGCTGTTGCTGTTGAGGAACTGGTTCCAGCAGATTTCCATACATGTCTGTCTTTGGAGGGACCGGAACTTGGATAGCATTGCCATACATGTCAGTGCTAGTCACAAATGCTGTTTGAATTGGAGCATGCGAAGAAGGTTTTGTAGAAGTGCTAGAAGTTCCGTAATACATTTCAGGATTTTGTGGCACTGGAACTCTTTTTGCCTTGAGAGTTTCTTCCTGATTCTTGTTTTCCAGGATTTGAACAAAGTCGTTGAAGCTTGTTGTAGCTAAAGTACCATTGTACTTCATGATTTCCAAGAAAGTATTCCATTGAGGTGGCAACGCATCTGCAAACCTTTTTACAATCTCTGCAGAAGTTGTAACAACCCCAAAATTTGCTAATTCAGTCAGCAAATGATTAAATCGACTTATCAAATCACCCAACGACTCATTCTCCATACAAGTAAAACTATCAAACTCTTTCTTCAGCAATTCTTTTCTCAATTGATGTGTCGCTTCATTTCCTACGCCCCTTGTCTTCAAAGCATCCCACAACCTTTTCGTTGTCTTGTAACTGACAAATTGATGATAAATGTCTTTACTTAACGCCTGAGTAAGGATGGCATATGCTTTCTTTTCCAAATCGTAGACCTTCTTCTGATCTTCCGTTAGATCTGCAAATGTAGCAGCAGATGATGCGGCAACCTCTATTGTTTGATCGAAATCTGTGATGAACCGCAACCATAATTCTGTATTTTGACCAAGAACGTATGTATGAAATCTATCAATCCATCCTGGATATTCGTATAAGTGCATCAACTTTGGAGGCCGATTCAAACTTCCAGTTTCGCTCTCGCTTAAGAGAATGCTTTGAACACTTGGAATTTGATTTGATACAAATGCCCATTGACCGGTAGAAATTGCATTAGCTTGAGAAGATACCGGTGCGGAAGATGACGGAGTACCAAAATACATATCTATATTTACCAGAGTATTCCACCTTGGATTCATTTTTGATCAAGAAAAATAAGAACCTGAAAATCACAAACTTGTTAAGCATAAACAGACTAAGGATCGAAAGATCAAAGCTTGTTCGAAGGATCAACAGTGTTCGAAAGATCACTGTTGAGTTTCGAACAAAGGTTTTCGAAAGACTCCCCTATCGAAGGATCCTGGTCTTTCGAAAAAGAACTGTGGATCGAAAGATGTATGCTTCGAAATGATTCCTTGGTTCGAAGGATGATGATCTATCGAACCTCCACTAATCGAAAGATGGACTTTCGACTTCGAAGGATATCCTTCGATCGGTTCTGACACAGTTGACAAAGGATGACAGGTTGGTGAAAAAGTTGATGGGTTGGTGAAATCTTTCGGCAGAGGTATGGTCAGACCATGATTTTCTGCCAAAATCAGATTTGAAACATAAAATATAATAAACTTATCCAGAAAACCGTCACATGAGAAGCCGGAATTTTGGCCGGAAATTACCAAACACCTCAAAAACAAGTTTTCAAGTTACCCAACCCGTCTTTTAGCACACCCGGTAAGTTTAGAACCGTTTTAACGTCAAGAAAAGCGAGAAAATCAGTAAACACGGCTGCTAAAACAGTGAGTTTTATCCAAACACTCCAAAGTCTTGTAAAAACCCGGTTTTTAACAAGGAAAAGAGCCACGGCTCTGATACAACTTGTAGGTCCCTCGGAGGTTGAGGTTTAACCTATTCCTTGTTATGTCTAACGCACTAGCAAGTGCGGAATCCAAGCTAGCATGCAAACCGAGATAGAACAAGCACAATGATAAACACACAAGACTCAACGATTAACACCTCTTGTATTAATACGTATGAAAGGTTCGGTTACAAGCACATTGTTTACAGATGTATTCTATAAACTCTCTCTAAGTGTGTGTGTGTTTTCTGCTCTCTAATGAAGTGTCTTTTTTTGAAGTGAACACAACACATGGGTATATATACCCGACACAGCTTATCTGATCGAAGGATCAGACAGAATGACCGAAAGATCATCTGTCGACCAAGAACCCATCGAAGGATCACATATCCCACGAAGGATGATATCCTTCGTGGTCTATCCTTCGAAGGTTATCTTTCGAGCTCATCGAAGGATCTAAACAATCCTTCGATGACACATCCTTCGACACAGCCATATTACAACCATTGTCTAACTGTTAGTCCAAGTCAAACCGGAGGATGGTTGACTTGGTCAAACTTACATCAATCTTACATCAAAGACATCGTTTTGTATCAAGACTAAATACAGACAAAGTACAGACACAAGTGCACCAACAAAGATTATTCTCAAGTCGGCAATGTAGTTAACTCTTTCAAACGTTACAATCCCATTAGATAACGTTCCTTCACCAACTATTCTACCACCTTGATTTCCTACGAATCCCACGTAACCTCCATTAAAATTTCTAACATCTGTCTTCCCCGTCATGTGCCGAGAAGCTCCACTATCCATAATCCATCATGAAACGGATCTTGGAAGCTCCTGCACATATCACAAACACTTAATGAGATTTTGATGCTACCCAAGCCTCTTTCGACTCGGGTAACTGGACTTTGAGGTGAGATTTAATTGTGTAAAGTGGCGGAAAATTTTATCATTCATCTTTAAGCTCTCAGCAGACCCAATCTCAACCTCTTTATATAAGAAAAATTCGTCTTTTTGAGATTGACCAGATGGTTGGTCCTTTTTCGAAACAATCTTTTTCTCAGAAGTAACAGACTCCTGTTTGTCAAGCTTCTCACGGTAATCCACAGGTACATAAATCTTCTCAGTTAAAGATGATGTTTTTGTAGTCTCAGTAACTTTTGGTTTTGGAGAACTTGAATTCTTTTCAACCACTTTTGGCTTCCATGTTTGTTGAGACGATGCAACCCGTTTGTAAAACTTGTCATTTTTAGTTACCAAATTCTTAACATATTCAGTTTTGATCTTGGTGTAGTCATTTTTCAAAACCTTTTTCTCAACAACCAATGGAGCTTTTCCTTTCACATCAACTTTCTTTCTTGAGTTCATCACAACTTCAGTCTTAGGCTTCAAGTTGGTACACTTTCATGCAATATGTCCAACTTGATTACATTTGAAGCATGTTCGGGTGTCAACTACCCGACTTGTGCCTTCAGACTGAGACTGAGATGCTTTCTTCTCAAAGAACTCTTTGTTTGATTTCGAAAAAATTTCAGATTCTTCATCAAAAAGTGAACTTGAACCGTTCATAAACACCTTTTTCTCAGCAAACTTCTTGTTTTGAACATTTCTTCTTTGATAGTTCTTACCACCCTGATATCCACCCGACCATCTGTTTCTATTGTTGTTATAAAAACGTGGTGGAACAACAGGCTTCTTGTAGTAAGCTTTATCTTTTTCAAAATTCATTTGCCTTTTTGTCTGATTTAAACTGTTTACTTCAGACAGATCAATTTCAATCAATTTGAAAACATTTTTCAACTTGTTCACATTAACATTCTCCAGTGGAAACTCAGAATCCGAATACAACTTATCAGATCCAGCCATCTTGTACATCACAAGACCCGGTTCATCACCTAAGTTGTTATTGGATTTTGGTTTCGGAATGTAATTATCCAGAAAACACTCTTCATCCTCAGCTGAATCACTATCCAAAACACTTTCAACCATGCCTTTAACAATATCAGTTTGCACTTTATCATCAGATGATGATGAAGAAAATGTCACATCAATTGACTCTGGAAGTTTTATCTCATTTGTTTCATCTTCATCAATAACCAACCCTGATTGTTTCTTTGAATAATTGTTTAGAACTGGGGGTGGAACCTAATGAAACCCCACCCCAGTTCCATTAGCATACACATCTTCGCCTACTTTGTTCTTCCCAATGGGTTTGGGAACAATGTGTTGTAAAACAAAGCTTGCGGAGCTGTAACTGTTCAGCTTCAACTGGATGCGTTCATTTTCAATTTTAACTTCTTGAAATTGAAGCTTCAACTTAGCAATCTCATCCAGTTGTTGGTTGATTAATACTTCTTTAACCCTCAAAACACCTTGCAATTGACAATTTTCTTTGTATGTTTTACCATTTCTATCATCAGAATCTTTCACCGTGCATTTTAGCTTCTCAAAACTTTCAGAAATTTGACGATTTTCAAGAATTAGTTTTTCATTTTCTTTCCTAACTCTTTCTACGTCAATTTTATCAATTTCAATTTTCTCATTCAGTTCTTTTATTCTATCAGTTGAAGCTTTCAGCATTTTGTCACGGTTCAAGATCTGATCCTCAACATCTCTAACTCTTTTTGTCAGGTCCTCAACAGTTTTGTCTTTATGACAAGCAATTGTCCTACAAACCTTGCAGTCTTTCATGCAATTTTTGCATTCGCTTTCAGATTTATCATTCTTACCTGACACACTGTTAACATCATTCTGACTGACCTTGTTTTTCGACTCAGTGCCAGAACCAGAAACTACCTCTAGTTCCTTTGCAGCAAGCACCTTGTCAGCCATTTTCTTCAGATTTTCTGCAGTAAGCTCTTGTGAATATCAATAATTCCATCATCAACCTTCTTTGACTGCTGCTCTTTCACCTTTTCTTTGTCCTTTTCTTCATCTTCTCCTCCTCCCCACCATCTTATCTGTTGAGCTTCTTCTTCTTTAGCAATTTGTTGAGTGAGAACTTTAACATCAATCGTTTTTGAATCAATCGCTATGTTACCATCAAGGTCTAGGTAACACTCTCTATCTGCATCCCATCTTTTTGCTTTCTTTGCTTCGTTGTAGATCTTTGACATTCTAACCAATCTGTCTACGGCTATCATCTTTCTGTTGATATATTTATCTTTTTCATTCCTGTTGTCTTTGAAACGAATTTCTTTTGCTACAAATGCATAGCCCACTGCATCTTCCTCTGGTAACACATCACTCCAATCGTATCCCCCGTCATCATGAATCACAGTAAGAGCTCTAGATTTTTCTTTGGGATTATCTTCAAGCTGCTTCATTCTGGGGGATTCGTATTTGTTTTGATGGTAGATTGCTTTCTTGTAGTAATCCTCACGGAAAGGATTTGCAGTATCATCAGTGTAAGCATTTCTGCACTCACGTTTAAAATGACTTTTCTGTTTACATTTGAAGCATGTCACCTTTGACTTGTTAAAGCCCAGTTTAGTGGAAGGTCCGCCAATTGAATGTCTTCCTGTGATCTCCATGAATCTTTGAGCACGTCTCACAGCACTAGCCATACACCACCTTATGTCGATCAGTTCCATCTCTTCCGGGTCGATCTGATCGTAATTTTCTTTTGTGAGGTTGGTGTTTCCAATCTTTCCCGCAACCAGACTCTCGTACGATTCAAGCACAGAAGCTAAGAACACCATTTGTTGTTTAGCTGATTCTTCACTAAAATTCTGTGTATTCTTCAGATCCACGGCAGTGTTGCACTGGAACACATTTTTTGAAGCTGAATTGCTTGGACTTGTTGATGAAGAACCACTGTGAAAACCACTACTTGAGCTTTCTTGCTTTGACATATTTGATCCTTCAGCTGAGAATGTTGTTTTAGGTGACACATTCTTCGGTATCCCATCTCCACGGTAATACAACCCAACGTTTCGTTGATATGTGGAATGATTGACTTTGAAAGATTTCTTGATCTCCAGCTCATGACTTTCCAATCTCTCAATCAACAGATCAACTGTCAACTTATCTGACTTAATTGTATTCTTCAACATTAATGCAAAGTACTGCCAGTCATTATCATCCGGTAACGAGTCAAACAGCTTATCAACTAGTTCTTCACGAGAATAGATGATTCCATGTCTTTCCAGCCCCATCTTCAGAAGTCCAAATCTTTCAATCATTTTAGACACAGACTCATTTTTCAAACAGCCAAATAGATCAAACTCTTTTCTTAACAATTTCTTTTTGTTTTTTACTATTTCTACACTACCCTCACATTTTATTTTCAATTTTGCCCATAGATCTTTTGAATTTGTGTACTCGATTAAAGCTATGATGTCGTCTCTCACAGACTGATGAATTAGTGCAATGCACTTTTGTTCAGCAACATATCTGTCAATCTCTTCATTCTCTGTCAAATTTTCAAAATCATTTCAGAGAAATCGGTGGGCGCCAATGAAGAAACACTGGATAAATGACCGGAATCAAATTATCCAGGGGGTTAGGCTCTACATAAAAAGGTGTTGGATCAATCCGTGACCCTAAAAAGTCAAGTTGAGTAGTTCATCATCATTTACAAAGGCGGAATCAATGCAAACAATGTCAAACAGCTTGTTTCCTTTCAATTCTTTTCTATTACTGATTTTCTGAGCCTTTACAAAGATTTCTGACAAAAATCCAGCAGCACCTCGACTCAATACACAAGACCAGGTTCGCTTGAAATGACACAGCATAACCCTATTTATAGACTTGGAGATTTCGCTTGAAGATGTCACAGCCTTGTTCAAGCGAAATCACATGTGTTGATTTCGCTTGAACATATCTATGTCACTCTCAAGCGAAATTACCTAGCTACACATGTACAAACCCTAATTTCTATCATATTGTGCACTCGTTATCCTATCTAGACATAAGACTCGATTAAGACGAAGTTAACAGACACTAGGTGTACCAACAAAAGGGTTGGTTCACTCTCGTTCGGTTCAAAGGGATGAATTTCTTCTTCTTCTCGATAGCTGCAAAACAAAACAAAACACCGTCAGCCTCGTCACAGGGAGAATGGGGGTTCTCTCCGTGACCACCCTTTCGGCGTGAGAATAAGTATCGATATTTGAAGAAGAAGTATAAGTGAAGTGAATGTAACTTGAAGTTTGTACCTGAATTACTCTTCTATTTATAGCCGGGAGTTTGGGCGAGAAAACCTATTATTGAAATGTTGACGGAAGATGCTAGCTCCGTAAGCGGTTATTTTCTTCCTTCGTTAATCCTCTTGATCTGACGTGAGAGCACATGGATCGCTATTTAGATCAACGGCTGGGGTATTGCCACGTGGAAAGTGGGCAAGTGGAGATTTCTCCCTAATTCCATGCCATCACCGTGTCTTTAAGAGAGCCTGGGATGATGACACGTGGCCAGACGGTTATAACCGCCTGGTGGTGCACGATTGAGCCTTCTAGAAGATTACTGTCATAATCCAGTGTGACTCCTTATCGTGTGGTATCAATTTAAGTAAATAATATCCAAGCCTGGATATTATTTAAGCGGGAGTATTTGCTGGGATTTTTATCCCTTGTTTGTTATGGAGACAAGCGCAAGAATTTATTAATTTCCTTTCGGCGCGCAGGTGTTGTCTGATGCCTTTCTTCTAAGTTCCCTTTGAACCGGTGCGCGGCCGCGCAAGGTCTAAAGAGGGTTAAAAGGTGAGGTGTTGGTATGGTCCTAGGTGCTTAACACGAGGTTTTTGGGACCTTACCCCTTCAAACTTTCTTTCAACTCTTTTACACTCAATGCACTCAAAACCGATAGAATCGGAGCTCGTTCCGACCTTCTACTCTTTCTTAGTGATATGTTGGTCCAAGATCTGAATTCTATCCAAGGGACAACTGATTTCAGGTTAAACATGAACAACCATCTCGAACAGTTAACTGATCGGACTACGGTGAATCCTGTTCGATCGGATCACTTGGGTCAAGATGGGGTTTCTGTTGTTTAGCACGTGGTCATACCGTCTCGATTAAACAGCCAAAAACTCTTCAAAATAATCAAGTAACAAGATGATCAGGTCGTTGGAACGGATTGTCGTCCGATCGGATCGCCATCCGATCGGATTGCCATCCGATCGAACAGCCACCTGATCAGGATATACTTGAGGTTCAACACTTAAACTTTTCTCAAACTTTTAAGGCTCTGAACATCGAACGGATTACCGTCCGATCGGAAAGCCATCCGATCATCCGACCATGTGACATTTGGAACTTCGGTACTTACTCATTTTCAACATTCAAAAAGCATCAGTAACTGACGGATTGCCATCCGATCAGATTGCTATTCGATCGAGTGACAATCCTGCTGTTAAGTTGTACTTACTAAGTGTCCTGCCAATCGGATCGCTATCCGATCGAACGACCGTTCGATCGATCGACTTGAAGGGTAGAGATACTTCTTTATTTTCAAAATGCTACAACGAAAACTTCAAAGCCATCATACACAAATACATCCTTACCAAACGAATGTCAATCCGACCGAATGGCCATCCGATCGGACGACCATCTGAATGGATTGACATCCGATCGAGTGACCATCCGATCGGATTGCCATCCGATCGGATTACCATTCGACACTTGGTCACTTTTCACCGTTTTACGCACCGCTCTTCGCTTATGCTATCGTTAACTGTTCAGGCTAATCACTCTAGCGCTCCCTTCAATCCATTTCCATCGCTGTGAGTATACTCGATCCCTTTTTGCATTATGCACTTTTGGGTGTTATATACGTTACTTATTCTAAATCACATCAATCACACAATGCAAAGATTACTTATACGTTGACCGTTACTACATGATACATGTTACTCAATGAATGCTTGTATGTTATGTTATCACAGTGATTGTTGCCTGACGCCTTAGCAACGATAGTATTATTTGTTTGGACTCAGCACCTGTCATGGACGGGGGTTGTTAAGGTTACCTCTCATATGTCACGGTGGTGATATTTGTTGCGCATTCTACAACTCGCAGTCTAGTCTGTGCATATTTCATTTTCGATAACCTACTAGCTTCGCATTATACATGTTACATGCTGGTTAGGCGTAAACGATTTCGAACTCTACTATTACTATTAAACTTGTATGCTCACCTTTACACTATGTGTATTGACCTCCATTTTAACGTATGTGACAGGTGTTTAGGATGCTTTGCTTGTTACTTGCCGGAATCGAGCTAGGGTGGAGTCTAGAAACAAACCTAATAAAAATCTGAGTTGTCGGAACAGTTTGCTTGTTTTTTAGACAATTAACTGTAATAACTATTGTTACTTTATCTGTTAGTAGTATGGGATATTAACATTAAAGATTTGGTAATTTGATAGTTGTTGTGGATTCTCTTGAACAATCTGTTTCGCTCAGTGCCGTGCCTCGATGATTCCGCCATCGGTTGGGGTGTGACATTTTAGGGGGAAATGGTTCTTCGGATTTGGCTTTGAAAACAAAGACATCCTCAGAATTAGCGGTGTATCCTGGGGTTGACTGGGAAGTTCCTTTTCTTTGGAGAATGAGGTAATTGATGGTAGGCGTCAGAGTTACCTTGCTCACTCATACTGTAACTAGAAAATTATCAAAATAACAATAAAACAAATAATATGTATATTTACACAGAATAATACATAAGTTATTTCCTAACACAATTGGTTAAAATTTAGGTATTAAGAGAACGCCTAAATGTCTTAAACCAGTGGCTCTGATACCACCTTCTGTCGCAACCCCTACCCCTACCCAGGGAGCGGGAGCCGCGAGACAGCAGCTGGTGGTATCGGTGTTTATTAATTTGGCAGCGGAAATGAGGCATCAGGATCGTAGTTAGGAAATAAATTTCAGAGTTTTAAAACACCAAACTTTTAAAATAAACAAATGGGATAAAACCCATGTTTCATTCACAATACATTTATAGGGATAAACCTTAATTATTGAAAACATAATCTTCTTTTTATTTTGGTAACTTTTATAGCCACTTTCTTTAAGCCTTCAATGCTCCATAGTTGGCTTCTTATAGCTTTACATTAAGTTACCTGAAACGCGTTTTAAAAAGATTTTTATTAGCAAGAAATACTGGCGGGTGCATCCCAGTTTAATCAAAATAAGCTTTTATAACTTTATAGTATTGAGAGCGATTACAATGTTTATATCTACCCAATTACTCATTCAGTATTTATCATGTTGGTTGTTCCATGACTGTGGTCATATTACTATTGGCTAACCCGTTGTCCAATAGTAACGCTTGACTAGTAGTGTATACAAAACCCCACATACCGACAGCAATTGTAGAATACAAAGACTCAATCACTGTAAGTATACTTGAAAATATTTGAGATTTTTAAAACAGTTTGGTAGAAAAAGAGAACGACTCACATTGTAGACTTAGGTATTTCTATGGCTTCCTGTTGATTTTTCTTGATTATTTTCTATTAAAAGCATACAATGCACACGTGTTAGTAAGATAACCCAAATCACATTAGCCATACAACACAAGATAGAACCCCAACGAACTTAGTCAGGCAGAGCCTCGACATGCGTTACGGGGCCCTAGATTAATCGGGTAGGGTAACGAATTAGTGATCGGGGTTAAAATACTTATAACGAGGCAGAGCTTCGTGTTTTAGAGGTATAATACCGAGCTATTATACTTGCACTATAGGGACAAATAGAAAGAAATTTTGAACGAATTTGAAATGTTGCATCTCTGCTCCTTTTATATTCTTGGCGCGCCCCGCGAGAGAACCCTAGCTACGGCTAGGGTTGTCTGCTCACAACCTAGACTTACCACGTTACGGGACACGTGGCATCACAGGTGATCGGCAAGCTACGACCTGTCGCGCCCCGCGACACGCACAACCAAGCTTGGTCGCGGCCCGCGAGCACCTTAAAAACATTATTTTATTTGATTTTTATTAAAATTAGGGTTACACGGGTCCGGTTTCTCGTATACTGAGTGGTATAGGGTGTTTTCGAGGGTTGTTATACATTTGTACTTTGTAATAATTATTTTTAACTCCAAGACTTCCGTTGTGCTAAATGTGAATATTTATATCAATCGTCACCAATAAACCCAAGTCCGAGACCACCGGGAAATCAGGGTGTTGCAATAATAATAGCAATAACAACAAAGATGTCAATCTAAATATAAGGGTATACGGAGTGGGTGCGGTTTCATGCGGTAAACTTAGTTTACCAATTGGGAACACCACCGCCAACATAAGTTTACCACTCAAAGGTAAAGGATTTCGGTGATGGGTTGCCGAAGCGGTGAAGGGAGGGAAGGAGAGATGGGGTGCGTGTGGTGGGGTCCATGCCATATCAACCAATCACACTTTTTTTAAATAGTTTACCAATTATTGAAGTGTCTAACCATTGCCAATACTTTTGAGCATAGTTTAAACATTTTTCATTGAATGATATAGCACACTCTCATTGGTTGATTTTGAAATTTACCACTTTCAAGTGTCTAACCAATTCCCTAATGTTATTGAACTAAAGTCTAAAGACATACTATAATTGAAAAGAAAACGAGAGGAAACGAAAAGAATCTAAGAAAAGATTGGCGCTTCCAACTTTAAAGATGGAAAAAGAAATTGGCATCAAAGAGAAATTTTGCCTAACTTTCACCCCAAAAATTGGACACGAAAATAAATAACGTAACTTACACAATGGATTTAACACAAACCGAAAAACAATCATTTGTTCTCTTCATTATCTTATTTTCTTATCTTAACCAAACTCAAGGAGCGGCGTAAAGCGATACATAAAATATTCATCCACTTTAGTTTAGTGATACAATATTTCTTATGGTTATGCATTTCTTTTATTTCCTTTGTTTTGAAGGCTATTTATGCCATATGTATCATTCGTTTTTTTGAGTTTTTTGGTATGAATGAAAAATTAGAGATTATCTTAAATTCCGCATCTTGCTATTTTCTTTTGAGTTTGATCCACTTAACAGATTATCTATCAATCGATTGGTACATATCATCGTACTTTCTAATTTTGTTATTAGGCTATGGGGTGTGGATGGAGCCCCATGGGGCTTTATAGGTGCCACATAGGATCCACGTGTGCCATGGAGCCCCCCTTTAATTTGGAGGATGTGGATGGAGCCCCTATTAAACAAAATTAAAAAAAAACATTTGATTGGTTAAAAAACTAGTGGACCCCACCTGAATGGCGTTTCAGCTCGTTACCACCATGGCGGGCCTTCAATGGCGCCCCGCCCATGGCGCCGGAGGTGTGGTCAAATTTGGAGGGGGCGCTATGGTGGTCTAGGTGGCGGAAGGGTGGCGCCCCACACCCTCCAGCCTTATGAACCCACACATGCCTTGTTGTGAATTATTCCTTTTTCTAGATGACATATTGACATTCATGTGGTTGTTTAGTGTATGTAGCATATATGTTATTGATGTGTCAATAAAAAAACAAAAGTTTTAGAGTAAATTGCGCCGATGACATTTGGTAAAGTCAAAATTTTTATTTATTTTAAATTAAACATTCGATTTCTTTCAAGTGTTTACTCTTGATTTTGTTTCCTTTCACTATGTGACGTTAAAATAATTGCTAAGTGGTTGTTTGTCTAGCTCTTAATAAGACTTTTAATGTTTCAGACCTCTTACTGGTTCAGCACTTAATGGTTCAGATTGTTTTTTTTTTTTTTTTTTTTTTTTTTTTTTGCGAGCAGATGTCTGAATGATTCAGACATTTGGCTCTGAATGGTTAAGCATTATACTGAATCTGAATGGTTAATAACTTAATATCTCTTATCTGAATTGTTCAGACATTTGTCTCTAAATGGTTAAACATTAGACATTTGCCTCTAAATGGTTAAACATTATACTGGCTCTTAATGGTTTAGACATTTTACTGGTTTAGCACTTAATGATTCAGACATCTTACTGGTTCAACACTTACCATTCAGAAGTTACCAAACAGCTTCTTACTTGTAATTGTTTGAATTAATTACATTATTAGTACCTGTGGTTACCTATTTTGTCATTTCTCATACCTATTTTCTTTTTGAAAATCATACAATTGGTACCAATTTTTACAATTTTTTTATATTTAATAAAACGACTATTATACCTTTACTATTTTTTTTGAACGGTGAGAATTTTTAACTTGTAGTGGGAGAGATCTCACACACTCCTAAACAGAGGGCTCTAACCCTACTTTGGTCAGACTATGTTGTCTTAACCAGTTCCATGCTGGCATCAGAGTTTGGCTAACGGTGTTTCTTGGGAAACCATATCACCCACTGCAAGTGGCAGGGGCTTGCGCCGTCACAAGAGAGAATCTCTTTGATGTAACGCACGATCGACTAAAACCCGGGGTGGCTCGGGCTCGAACTCTTGACCAAAGGTTTGGGTGAACTAGCCTTCATTGCCTTTATCCATCAAATATGGCAATAGTGGGGATTGAACTTGGATCTCCAAGGAGAACTCAAGTCTTTCCAACCACTAGACTCCAAGCACCATTCCCCGTTCCCTTTCTTCACGTCACAATCGCTTCCCCTCCGCGATATCTACCGTGAATTCTCTAGTTTCCCTCTTTGTGGCTATATTGGCAACCGATTCGCTGAGTCTTTCTCTTCTCAACGACCTTCAATGATCCAACCACCATTATTGCCCTACTTGTTTTCTTTTTGTTCGTTGATGTTGTTTCTCGTACCTTCACTTCCAACGAATAATGTGCTCGGTCTAAGGGTGTACGAGTGGAAGCGACAAACGGTGCGACAAGCCCCTTTGCCACTCGGGGAACACCGCCGCCACCTAATTATGTCGCGCGGGGAGGAGTTGGATCGGGGAAAGGTTGCCACATGCGGGGAGAAGGTTGGTGGGCTTGATTTGACCGTTGGAGCTTGATTTGAAACGGCTATATAGTCGTAACAATTAAAAAAAGGTTTTTTTATATAATTAAACTATATAAACCTGTACCCATTCTAAACAAATTCACACCAACCCACTTCCTCATTTCTCTAAAACTATAACCCCTATTTTATTATAAATTGTGGAAGAAATACCAATATTTTTCCCACCCGATAACAGTGATTCATCCGATAATAGCATAAGTTTTTTTTTCCAAAAACTCATCGACGAAGCCGAACTACAAGACACGGGCACATCTAGTAAGAAACGTTATTTTCGTCGTCGTCATGAGAGTGCCCACGAAATCCTTATGGTGGATTATTTTGTCGAGGAACCGAAATATAACGAAGAAATTTTTCGTCACCAGTTCCGTATGTCAAAAAGTTTGTTTCTAAAAATTGTGACCGACGTGGAAGCAAATAACCTGTGGTTTGAAGAGGGTATAGATACGAGAATAAAGAAGTGTTTTACACCTTTGCAAAAAGTTACATCGGCTATTAAACACTTGCAACCGGTAACACTCCAGTCGAGAACGACGAGTATTTACATATGGCCGAAAGGACTTCCCGCGAGTGTCTATAATATTTTTGCGAAACGGTATGTAAAATATACGCTCCTGAATTCTCACTTAGGCCAACAAGCCACGACATGACGCTTTTGTACCAAGCTCATGAGGATAAACATCACCTTCCTAGTATGGTGTGTAGCCTTGATTGCACCCATTTCGTATGGTGAATGCGTCCTACAGAGTTTCAGGGCCAATATATGAGAGGAGATCACTGCTGCCCTATGGTTATGCTCGAAGCGGTGGTCTCTCAAGATTTGTGAGTCTGGCATGCTTTTTGCGGTCCACCAGGTGCACAAACAACATCAATGTGCTTCAGCAATCTCCATTATTTCAAACTGAACGAAATGGAACGGCCCCAAAATGTCCATTTTACGTTAACAACCACTTATACAAACGTGGTTACTATCTCGTGGATGGAATCTACCATACATGGTCCATGTTTGTCAAATCATTTCCATATCCTCACCAACTTGACGAAAAAAAGTTCAAGAAGCAACACGAGGCGGCAAGAAAAGACGTGGAACGAGCTTTTTGTGTTTTGAAGTCAAAGTGGGGTATAATGAATCGGCCAATGCGTGCTAAGAGTGTGAATAAATTAGGTACGTGGTGTTTACGTGTATTATTTACATAGCATGATTTTAAAAGACGTCGGAAACGCAATAACATCGGTACACATTCGGGATCCTACAGTCGAGTCCACGCTCGATGACAGTGTGTTAAACGAGCTTTTGGATGAAGATACGCATTGGAGACTAAAACATGATATCGTTGAGCATCTCGGAAGAATGGATTTACCCCACCTATTGGTGGAATCCGACGAAGAGTAATAAATTTAGTTAGTTTAATCTAGTTTATTTTAAGTATTTTTAATTAATGTAATTTTTTATTTTATTTTATTTTTAATTTAATGTAATGTTTTTATTTTTATTTTTATTTTTATTTTTATTTTTATTTTTAATGTAATGGTTTTATTTAATTTATTGTACTTTATTAATTAAGTATTTAAAAAAAAAATATTTACCTCCATGGTATGAGGGGAAACCACCCCTTGTGTTTTTTTGGACAAGAGGGGAGAATAAGAGAGGAAATGATATGGCACAATATGATTGGGTAAGTAGAAACTTTGCCACATCTCTCACGAGGGGTGCACCTCTTACATCCTAAGAAATCCATCTGCCTGTTATTTTCATGACTCATGTATCTTCAGGGGCGCAGCTTAAGTAGGGCGGGAGGGGACGGCCGACCCGCCGAACATTTCGCTTAGTAGTGAAGAGTATGTAGTTTTCGTATAGAAATTTTTGGGTATATACGTTTTCGACCCCCGGTTCTATAGATTTTTTTGTGTATATACGTTTTCGGCCCACTGTCGGAAATCTCAAGCTTCGCCACTGTTTATGTTTTAATATTCTTTCTTGCTTTAATGGCTTATGTAGCTTCAATTACTCTAAGTTTTCCAAAAAAAAAAAAAAATCCATGATATAATATATCAGGCAATGGAGCTTTTATCTCCGGTGATGATGGAATCTTGGTGACCCAGGCCGTTATCGTCTTGATTCGAACAGGTTAACAGGTTGAGCAACCTACATCGGACTGCTTTATGCCTTTATTTGTTAAGTCTAAAAATGGTTTAGCGTTTTAACATACGAGAAAGAGTTACAACTTTGATTAATTATTAACCTAACACGCACAGTCGCGGACTAGAAATGTTTTCCATGGGTGTCAGAAATTTTCAGTGATCGGATATCTATCACTCGATTTCAGATTTTTTTGGTCAGGTCAGGTTAGGTCACATAATAAAATAATGCGTGAATTGTCATATGAAAATATATTTTCAGTGAAATTATATTTATATTTCTTTTGTAAACATTATACTATATTGATATGTTTGTTATTTTCTAACATTTGTTTATTATTTATTATTCCATTACTTGGTTTATTCGATAATTGCTGAAGTCATTTATTCTAACACCTTTAGTTACAATATGAAATTATACTACGTTTCTTATTGAAATAGAAATTAACGCATTTCTTAGACCATTAGTTACAATTTATACTTCCCTTCAAAGTAGTTTAGTTACAGAGTTGAGTTATTGGATTTTAATAATAGAAAATTTGACTAATTTGATGACAAGAATCTCAAGTTAAAAAACTAGTTTAATACCCGTCAGATGGACGGGTATATTAATGGTATAATGACAAAAAAAATTATTCTTTGTATTCTAAACAAAAGACTATTTGTTTAAAAACTCCTACGGCAAAGGTGAGTAATTTGTATAATATCCTCTCTCACTGTCATCCCTTACAACATACTTTACTTATACCATTGGTTCCAATATTTTACTACAACCAAACAAAAAATACAGTCATCTTTGAGAGCTTACATGAAAATAGTAAGAAAGCAAAAACACAAACCTCATGTGTGTACGCTCCAGAGCTTTTATGGCTTCCTCTGGTGTTTCAAACTAAACAAACGCAAAGTTGCGCCTGATGCGAACGTGGAGAACATTTCCATAAGGCTCAAAGTGCTTCTTAATAGCGCAGACCCTTGTGTGAATGGGGTCAAAGTTTATTATGAACAATGCTTTAGTTGGTCTCTGGGTCACCACTGACTTTGTTCATCACGGCGTCGACATGCTCACCTTACAACATGTCATTTTCAGATCAAAGTTCTTTATGTTATAGTAATCCTAGAAGTCAACAGTAAGTGGTATTTTATATTTTGCAAGTTATACTCGATCCCATTTCACAGACAGCTTGCACATACCATATCCAAATGAGGAGTTATCAAGAGCAGGAATTGCATCTTCAGCATCACGTTCATCTTCAAAGTAAACAAATGCATATCCTGCAAGAAGAAAATAATAAGGCGTTGAAATGAAATATGAAATAAGTTCATTTATAAGATTGCAGAAGTGACATGCATCTAAACAACATTTCTCTTCCATCACTAAATAAAGTTACAAAACTTGCAAATATGTAGAGTGGCCTTGCAAGATCAAGTAAATCATGATGGAACTATATAACATTAAACCCATTTCTCAAGTGATAAGTATACCTCACCATTAAGACAACATGTATTCAGAAATAGAAGGTATGGCAAGATAGAACATGAGCCCTTTAGTTAAGTGATGGAAGACTTGACATGATACAGATCCCACCATGAAAGTCCTTCATGAAAATTAGGGAGGGGCAAATGGTACCGGGTACCGGTACCGAATTTACCGAACCAAGTACATTTTCGGTACCAATTCGGTACAAACTTTTGATGTTTTCGGTACCGGTATTTAGCGGTTTTTACCCTCAAATACCGTACCTGTACTGAACCGTACCGTATCGGGTGTGTTACCCATTTTTGGGGATTTTCGGTACCGGTACCGGTTAGTACCAAGCTCATCCCTAATAAAAACGGCATGTAATGATGTGAGTGAATGTGGATGAGTGAATGATAGGTAGAAGGATGCCATTTGTGAGTAGATGGTAGCATTCCATTTGAATATTATGCATAGAATTCGAAGAGCCAAGATACAAGCTCTTTTTCCTCTAGTTGATCGTTCATGCTTCAAAACAAACACCTATCCAGGAATCCTTGCCAAATCCCCATTATAGTCCCCAAAGGGTCACACTCGAATATACAGACTACAAATGTAGATGCACACGATGAATCAGTGTTTTACAATCAATTATATGCTAATCCTCAATTGTAACTGGACCATTAAAAACATGATATATATACCAATTCAAACAAAGAAAGATTGGATAACAATGTGGTGGCTTTTGAAATCTGAACAAACATGATGGTGTGTAGATGGTCTTTTTTCTAACATCTAGTTGTAGACCACAAAATTATCATGTAGACCAACATAAAAGTGGGTTTGAATTCAAACAATAAAATAAATTAGATTAAACAGTTATCACAAATTAGTTTTAACCTTGTGTACAGTATCCCACGTGTTTGGATCAAAACAAACATAAGATCCTCTACCGGTTGTAGAACCACCCTCTGTTATACCTGAAACAAATCAAACGGGTCAAACGAATAAAACAAAAATAAGATAAAATTGGTCAATGGGTCAAAACTCGCTCAACAAAAAAAGGTTTGGTGATCATCTACTCACTAAAAGTTTTTGAATAGTGGACACTTGTTCAGATCAACCCAAACCAGAACGTTTAAAAAATGATCCATTATACTTACAGTCTCATAAAATATAAAGTTCTAATAAAGTGAACATATTGACAAGATAACTTACCGCTCATTTGCATCATACAATTGGGCTTCATATTTTGGCATGTTGTATTACTTAAAAACAATGCATTTTAAGTCGCTAATAAAGTAAAATCACCAAAGAAAATATTAGAGAAATTCAGATTGCTTGTAAAACAGACAGAATAAAGTATTCGACTGAAACTTTAATAAAGAGCCTTGCTGCAAATATACCTGGAATTATCCATGGAACGATTAGCAATGACTAAACACTTGCGGTAGGGAGTCTCGTATTAACAATGACTATCCTCGTTTTGTGCGCCTTCCAACTTGAAGCGCCAACTTGGTATCAATTTTCAGGGATATGTCAAGTGCTTTCACCAAGTGTGACAGTGCCTCGCTGCATACAACAAATCGCACACTATAAATCAGAATGCCTTTTTATAGTCACATAATTTTGTTTATGATAATTAATCTGGTACTTGGTATATAAAGTGTACAACATATATTTTTTTAATTCTTAAACCCATTATTACCTGGATATGTATGTCACTTTAGTTTGCACAATCTTGTGTACAGTTTGTTTCAAGGGTAACTCCTGACGCCTCTGATACTTTGATTTGGTTTTAGGCTTTTACCCGAGTCTCAAACTTTTGGAAAATTGACAAAATGTGGTTAGGATGGTCACCATATGAATCCGAACCCAACAACCTAAATTCTGGAAAATTGACAAAATAATATTAAAAAAATCAAACCTTATCTCCAGTATCTTCAGATTTAGAAAATTTGACAAAAAAATATTGAAAAAAAAATAAAATAAAAATCAAAACTGTCTCCAGTATCTTCATAAATGGATGAATGAAAACCTTTAATTCTTCAAATCATTAGTTGGGTGAACAGGAGGCTTTACAGCAACTAAACTAAATTAATTTTACATGCTTCACATTCGTAGTGCTGTCATTTTAACAACAATTCTGTTTCTAGAGCACACCTATATCACCAAAACAAAAACCCTTCCGTTAATCGAAGCCCTAACTTTGAGATGAACGAAACGAAAAAACCAACATGACTAAGATGATCGTACCTGATGAAGACGAAATCAATAAAGCAAGATCATGTATTGGAAGGGTCGTGACAGAGCTTGATTTGTGATTGTATCAATTATCAACACGCAATAGGAATCAAAAATGATTTTAGAGAGAGAACGAAGAGGGTTGGCTTCGTAGAGAGAGAAACACATTTGTTTGTTTGGGGGAAGAATAAAGGTCTGTGGCCCCAAAACGCTTGAAACAACCTATAATTCACCAAACTGAACTGAACGTGGGAGGAAAGTGGCAGTGTTCGGGTGAGAGCACTACCCAGGTTTGTAGGAGGATCGAGGATGTGAAAATCATGGGCAAAATAATGAGGAGCAAAACCACCTGTAGAGAAACTGCTCTAACTGCTATGACAGCAGTTATTGTGGCGAGTTCAAGTGGCTGAGATCAAATCCAATGGTAAGGTTGATTTTAAAGTTGGTTACACTTGGGAACCATATATATATATATATATATATATATAGGATATGGATATATAGAAAACCCTATCTATATAAAAAACCCTAGAAAACCCAACCTTCCGACATTTTTTTTTTGAAAAAATTAACACATGTAATATACATGTTTTTAAGAGTTTTGGGCCAAAAAAATCAAAAAAGCGCCGAAGGGATGTTTTAAAAAAAATTCAGCATTTTCTGTCTTTTGTGCCTAACACATGTTAGGTACTGAAATTTGTTTATTTTTTAAAAAAAATCCCTTCGGCGCTTTTTTGTTTTTTATTTTTTTGGCCCAAAACACTTTAAAACATGTATATTACATGTGTTATTTTTTTCAAAAAAAAATGTCGGGAGGTTGGGTAAAAATGGGTGGAGATTTGAGTTTCCAGAGTTTTCTATGTAAATAGGGTTTTCTGTCTAGCATATAGGATAAGGCTAGGTAGAAAACCCTCCTTAGGTAGAAAACCCGGGAAACTCAAAGCTCCCGACATTTTTTTTTTTTTAAATAACACATGTAATATACATGTTTTTAAGAGTTTTGGGCCAAAAAAAATCAAAAAAGCGCCGAAGGTTTTTTTTTTTTAAAAAAAAACAACTTTCAGCATTTTTTGTCTAACACATGTTAGTCAACGAAGTTTTTGGAACTTGTTTATTTTTTTTTTAAAAAGTACTCGGCGCTTTTTTGATTTTTTTGGCCCAAAACTCTTAAAAACATGTATATTACATGTGTTATTTTTTTCAAAAAAAAAATGTCGGGAGCTTTGAGTTTCCAGAGTTTTCTAAGAAAGATAGGGTTTTTTGTCTAGCCCAACCCTATATATATATAATTTCCCTTGTAGTCCTAACTTGCAAACTATTTTCCTCCACCGATCCTTTTCTAATTGGGTTTCCATATAGTTTATGTTGATGTGGATGACGTTCACGACTGGTATGTAGGATAGGGTTCAGACCTGAAACGGTGAACAGAGATGTGGGATTTTGAGTCAAGGGGTGGCTAGGGTTCCGTCTGAACTATAAACACCAATTCAACACACCAATAACAGCTCCCGTGATGACGGTGAGTAATCAGACCGCAAATCAGGTGTTACATGCTCTGGTGATTATTGTGGGGCCGTCCCCAGCGAAGGTGATGCAATGGTGGTTTGATAATCATGCAGGTGCTCATGATGGTTTAGGAATTGTAGTGGTGGCGTTATGGTTCTTGGGTGGTTGTGATGGTGATGAGTTTTGATAAGGGAATCATGAAGGTGGTGGTCGGTGGAGGTGATGGATGGTGGTTGGAGGTGGTTGGTGGTGGTGGTGGAGGTAGAGGGAGAAAGGGGAGAGAAAGATATCCACATCATTATCCACGCCATCGCATATCCACATCATCGTCATCGGTAGAGGAAAACAGTTTGCAATTTGGGACTGGTTTGGGAAATCTTTTAAGTTGGGATTATTGCCGGCCAATTGGTCAAAGTTTGGATTATTAAAATCCAATAACGCTTAGTTATTATATGATATTTTACTTTGTTGGACCCGTATATTGTAGTAGAACTTGTTAAACAATTTTTCTTTAATTTATTTCTTAAAAATGAATTGAATATTAGGGTGGGGTTCGGTTACAAAGTCCAAATTTCTTAAAAAGTGTAAAAAATTATAAAACACTATAGTTTCAGCCATAAAACACACCTAAAACCCACAAATAATAGTGTGAAAATTACTGTGTTGTTTGTTTTTGCAGACAAAAACTGTCTGCAAGCTGATTTCATCTGTTTTCATGTCTGCAACTGAAGATGTGGTCTGAAGCTCTTCAAGCTGAAAATATAAGACTGTTTGTTTTTATAAATTGATACTGTCTGTACAAACTACATGAACTTTGTTTTATTTCTCAAATCAAAACATCGTAAACCAATTACCTCAACTACACATTCCAATCGATAAAAAAAAGTGAAATACAATTCTAAGATCCCACAAAATCGATAATAAAAAGTGAAATAAAATCCAAGATCATAAAAAGTGAAATAAAATCCAAGATCATACCGGAACAAAATGGAAAAAGATGAACCTGTGTAATTCGTATAATCCAAAAAAAATGAAAGTGTAGTTCATGGACAGAACCCAAAGAAGCAAAGTGGGGTCACTTGTTATCCATCTTCCCTTCAACAGACTCACAATCAAGATATGGTTTTCACACCATCATTAAACATACCCTTCATTCATCCTCATCTTCATCTTCAATGGCAGACGGTGGTGGTGGTGGTCGGCCGGTACACCAGACGGTTCCTTTCTTCTTCTCCGACTCTCTCTCTTCTTTCTCCCTCTCTCTGTTTCTTCGTCGCGCCACCACCAGACGGTGGTGGTGGTGGTCGGCTCCTTTCTTCTTCTCCGACTCTCTCTCTCTCTTCTTTCTCTCTCTCTCTGTTTCTTCGTCGCGCCACCACCAGACGGTGGTGGTGGTGGTCGGCCGGTACACAGATCGAATGGGGGGTGGTTTAGAGGGTGTGGATGTGTGGTGATCGGAGTTGGCTGGTACCGTCGCCGGAGTCCGGCGACTCGATCTGAGGGAGAAGAGGGGAATCGAGAGGTAGATGAGGTCTGTGTATAAGGTCTGGTCTTCATTTGTGATAGGGTTTTTGTTTTGGTTCTTTGTGAAGATGATTTAAGCAAGGAATCATAGCTTATTTTTTAAGATGAAAACAGGTGATTTCAGATCTGTTTAAAGAAAAAAAACAAACAATCTTCAAGACCTTATGTCTGCCCGCCTGCAGACATAGGCTCTTTGCAGACGTTTTAAGCAAAAACAAACAGCACCTAAAACAACATATTTAAACCCTAATAGTCCATAAAAACTTCAAACACACCATGGTAGAACTATGATTATATAACACAACATGCTAATCAACATAAAAACAGTAATGTTTGTCATTCCGTAATCAGAGCCTTATTATCTAAAACACAACACAAAACCTACATATATAATGTTTTAGCAATCTTCATTATGTTATTTTTGGGTTTTTTGTGTGTTTTATGGTTGACATTATGGTGTTTCATGACTTTTTATACTTTTTAGGAAATTTAGACTTTGTAGCCAACTCCTAGCCATGAATATTATCCTTTTATTTTTTACTTGAGTAACTATACAATTAGATATACTATTCGGTTTGATTCAGTTAAGAATAGAAATTAGTGCTTTTCTAAGATCATTCAATAGGGTTGTGCAATAACCGAACCGTTAACCAAAACCGGACCGAAAACCGACAAAACCGAACTGAAATTAACCGAAACCGAATTAACCGAAAGTCGGTTAACGTATATTTTTTTACCATCGGTTAACCGAAATTAACTGAACTGAACCGAACCGAATCATTTATTTTTGAATATATTTCTAGCTTTTATACCTTTATTTCATGTATTTCATGTTTTATACTTTCATTTCATGTAATAATACCTCTATTTCATTTATTTATGTCTTCATTTCATTTATTTATATTTTTATTTAATTTATTTATACCTCTATTTTATTTGTTTAAACATCTAATCATGCATTTATACCTCCATTTCATTTATTTATATATCCATTTCATGTATTTATACATCTATTTTAAGTATTTATACCTCCATTACATGTATTTCTAAGAAAAAAAATTAGGCCTTGTTTGAATTGGTTATTAACCGAAAATTAACCGAACCGAAAACCGAAAAATTAACCGAATTAACCGAACCGATTAACCGATGACTTCGGTTACGGTTACGGATAATGCTAATAACCGAACCGAACCGTGCACACCCCTATCATTCATTACAATTTTTACCTCGTTTGTAGTTATAACATGAAATTCTACTTTAAAGCTGAATTGGTTAAATAACTTCACGCATTATTAGTTACAATTTATACCTAGTTTGTAAGTCATTTAGTTATAACTAGGTTATAACCCCGTGTATTACACGGGTTGAATAAATAAATTTTATATACTAAATAATAAATCACTATATCTTTAAAAACCTCATTTATTGCACTGGTTGAATAAATATAATTTTATTTATTAAATAATAAAAAGTTATATCTATAAGAACAATATTGTACGGGTTGAATAAATGTAATTTTATATACCAAATAAAAAAGTAATATCTTTAAAACCACGTGTATTACACGGGTTGAATAAATAAATTTTATATACTAAATAATAAAACAATATATCTTTAAAAACCTCATTTATTGCACGGGTTGAATAAATGTAATTTTATATACCAAATAATAAAAAAATTACATCTTAAAAAATATGTGTATTACACAGTTTAAATAAATGTAATTTTCTGTACTAAATAGTAAATATATATATATATATATCCTTAAAAACCCCGTGTATTGTACGAATTGAATAAATATAATTTTATACATCAAATAATAAAAAAGTTATATCTTAAAAAATCTCATGTATTACATAGGTCGAGTAAATGTAATTTTGTATAGTGAAAATAAAAATATTTCATATATTAACACAATGTTTGGTTTTCGTGATAAAAATAGATTATTCTGTTGTTGCAAAATTTATTAACGAAGTCTCAACAAATTTAACTCTTTATTTAAAACTCCGTAAATGTATAAATGATAAATAATATTAGTTAATTTTATTTTAAGTTTCGTAAAATCTATTTGATACCAAACTAAACAAAATGTTCAAATATATAGTTAAGATCAAATTAGATAATTAAGTTTGAATTTAAAGTAAATAAATAAATATAAAAGTAATAATTAATTCGAATAAATAATATTATAAATGAGTACAAGATTAAACTAAATAATAATTATTCATAAGATATTAAACTAAATAATATTTAGTAGGAGGGTTATTTATAATTAATTAGAAAAGATTAAACTAAATTTATAATTATCTATAAGAGATGCCCTTATATGATGACAAGTGTTCCCAAAGTGGTTAAAGATACGAAATTCTACTTTGTTGGAACCATATATTATGGTTGTATTGGTTAATAAACTTTTCCCTACTTGAGTAAATGTACTATTCGATTTGATTTAGTAAAGACTAGTTTTTTACCCGTGCGATGCGGCGGGAAACATATCACTTAGGTTAGTGAGTTTAGGGCTATCTTAGGGCAGTTCGGTTTTGAGCCATAACCAAAACCAAATTCGTGATGATTCAGGCATAAATTTAAATGCATATACATGGTACTATGAATTATGAATACACATACTAACACACATGCATCATGACTCAACTTTATTAATTTTATGTGTTAGAAAAGGTAACGCATGTTAGTTGAATTGGTTGAATTCGGATTAAAATTGGTATGCTACGGTTTTGTTTTGTGCAAACAGGTCCCAGTGTGGCGACAATTTACACTTAATAGCCGACCTCCAGTTTCATTATCATCATCAACAACTCTCCCAACTCCCAATATCTCTCCCAACTCCCAAGATCATCATCATCATCTTCATCGAACAGATCAACAGATCATCTTCATCATCTTCATCAAACATCTTCATCATCGAACATCTTCATCATCGAACAGACCAGGTTCATCTTCATCCTCATATTGATTTTTGATTTGATTCGATGATTTGAATGTGTTTATATTGTGAAAAAACAGATTGTTGATTCTGGGTTTGATTTTGGGTTCCATTTGATGATTTTGGGTTCCATTCGATGATTTTGGGTTCCATTAGATGATTTTGGGTTCCATTCGATGATTTTGGGTTCCATTCGATGATTTTTGGTTTGATTTTGGGTTCCATTCGATTATTTTGGGTTGATTTTGAAAAAAACAGAGGGTTGATTTTGGTATCCATTCGATGATTTTGGGTTGATTTTGAAAAAACAGAGGGTTGATTTTGAAAAAAACAGAGGGTTGATGTATCAACTGAGTATATTGTTCAAAATGCATCAAAACAGAGGTTTTCAATGTGTTTTGGTTTTGATTCTTGTGTGTTCATCATATTGATTTTTGGTTTGATTCCATGATTTGGGTTCCTCATATTAAGAACTGATCGGATAAGTGGTTTTCAATGTGTTTTGGTTTTGATTCTTGTGTGTTCATCATATTGATTTTTGGTTTGATTCCATGGTTTGGGTTCCTCATATAAAGAACTGATCGGATCAGTGGTTTTCAATGTGTTTTGGTTTTGATTCTTGTGTGTTCATCATATTGATTTTTGGTTTGATTGCATGATTTGGGTTCCTCATATTAAGAACTAATCGGATCAGTGGTTTTCAATGTGTTTTGGTTTTGATTCTTGTGTGTTCATCATATTGATTTTTGGTTTGATTGCATGATTTGGGTTCCTCATATTAAGAACTAATCGGATCAGTTTTGGATTGATGTGTTCCTCATATTGATTTTTGGTTTGATTCGAATGTGTTCCTCATTTGAATGTGTTTTGTTGTACAAAATGGCTGCGGATGTAAAGATACGCAAAACACCAACTACGAAGGCGAGAACACTTGACAACCTCCTAGAAGATGGCGCGGTGCACATAAGGAAGTGATTAATATGAATGAATATAACCCCAGTGTAGCTCTTCGATTTTCCTTGAAATTCCAGAGCTCGCTAATTACATATCTACCACTGGGGTTATATTTATTCATATGAATGAATATAACCCCAGTGGTAGATATGTAATTACCTACACTGAGGTTATATTCATTCATATCTGCGTCATTCCGAAGTGCATCCGTCAGTAAAGATCCACAATTGCTTGTGGATCTTTGACGTTTTGTCTCTGTATTGTATGTTACGGTCTTTTGTTATCGAGTCTGTAAGTTCCGTCAAGTCTACGAAGTTGGTATGACGTTTTGTCTCTGTATTGTATGTATTAAAAGTTTACATTTAATATACAGTTTAGGCTTTAATAATTTGTTATACATTTAAAAATAAAAGAGTTAATTTGAATTATTAGATTTCATAAGAAAAAAGATGGTTTGGATGTGTTCCTCATTTTGATTTAGATTTCATAAGAAAAAAGCAAAAAATGAATTTAGGGGCTCAGGTTGATATTTCACTCATGCCAAAAGATGGTCTTAACCCTGGTTGTTTGAGAACTGTTTAAAAAGAACTGATCGGATCAGTTTCGGATTGATGTGTTCCTCATTGATTTTTGGTTTGATTCGATGAAAAAATAGATGGTTTGGATGTGTTCCTCATTTTGATTTATGGTTTGATTCGATGAAAAAACAGAGGGTTTCATCATGTTATTTGGGTATTTGGGTATTTTGGGTTCTTAATGTTTGTTTTGCTTGTGAAAAAACAGAGGGTTCTTCATGTTTGTTTTGCTTTGAAAATATACATTTTGTCTAAAGGCGACACCTGTCAGTTTTCAGTTTTCGTGTATGAATGCTACAAGTATAAGTGAAAGTAAGATTCTTTCCATTGCGCATCAAAGAATGAAATCAAACCACGCCAAAACTCTAAGAAGATGATGATTACACAATACAAAAATAACTTTCTTTTTTTCTTAATATAATTTGTGTTCATAAATACAACAAATTGAAATACACATATCAACATGGTCAAAGCTTCTGAAATCATACATAATGACTATCAAAACAAAACTGGTACACTTTAGCGATCAGAATGTTGTTGCCATTAAATTCGTTCTCGTTTCTACTCGTCCAAAGTCTCCATATTGTAGCGAAAGCCACAACTCCCACCTTCTTCCAAGCCTTGGACCCAACTTGACTTCCAAGCCACAACTCCCACCTTCTTCCAAGCCATGGCTGCAAACACACGGTTGCAGAGTGAGATCTATGCAACCTTGATATTACCCCGCCAGGCTCAGCTTATGCATCATAACCCCACAGACTCAGGTTATGCATCATAGCCTCAACACTTTCAGTTCAAACATATTATGCATCATAACCTCACAGGCTCAGCTTATGCATCATAGCCTGAACATCATAGCCTCAAAACTTTCAGCTCAGCTTATGAATTTAGGGTTTAGATTGAGTGAAAGAAAGTTTATATTGGATCCATTTGAGTAAAACGGGTCAAAGAGATCCGGTTAGGATCCATGAGCTGCTCCGCGTGTTGAAGAAAGTTTCAACACATTCATGCTTAAATGCTTGTACAATGGGATTCAAATCAGTAACATAAGCATGAAAATCAGCTACAAACATACCAGTGTTTTAAGCACAAGAAACACATATGTAACCTCACAGGCTCAGCTTATGCATCATAGCCTCAACACTTTCAGTTCAGACATATTATGCATCATAACCTCACAGGCTCAGCTTATGCATCATAGCCTCAACACTTTCAGTTCAGACATATTATGCATCATAACCTGCTCATTTGCTTATCAAAACATCTGGAAGACTCAGACATGTAATTGAGAGATGAACACAACTACGGTTAAAGCCATGGCTGCAACACACGGTTGCAGAGTGAGAACTATGCAACCTGGATATTGCCCCGCCAAGATGCTACTCGGATCTTCTATGTACCCTCAAAATACAATCATCATCACAGTCTATTGTGTTATGTAACCTCGCTTTAAAGCATGATGTACATGAGTAATTTGCCACTAAACTTAAACAACCTTTAAAGCATGATGTACAAGTGTTTTAAACACATATGTAACCTCACAGGCTCAGCTTATGCATCATAGCCTCAACACGTTCAGTTCAGACAGATTAAGAACACAAGCTCAGCTTTTGCATCATAGTACATCATGCTTTCAGTTCAGACATATTAAGAACACAAGCTCAGCTTTTGCAATTTAAAGTAACAATTGATTTAAAGTAATGAATCAGGTTAAAACTCTAAACAGCTTTGCACTTGAATCAATTTATAACTCTTTTTAATAAACTTTTTGAATTTAAAGTAAAAATTGATTTAGTAATTTTTTATGACCAAAAAATTGAACAGTAACCTGTCAGAAAGACTTTCGAAACCTTTTTCAGAAACCTAACTCCTGATTTTACAGTTGAACAGTTTAACAGTTGACAACCTATCAAAGATTTTTCACAAAAAGTCTTCAAACAGTTGACAACCTTTCAGAATCCAAAATATTTTACTGCCATCCTTTTTTAATTCTTTTACTGACGATGACTGTTCAAATACAGCTGTAAAAGCAAACACTGTTCGGATTTGTCAGAAAGGAAGCATGCTTGGAAGTCTATAAATTCAACTACATTCATCACAACTCTACAAGCACTCAACTTAGATACTAAAACCTTCAGTAACATAAGCATGTAAATCAGCTACAAACATACCAGATCTGTAACAAACATAAAGGCTAAAATCATTTTAAGCACATTATCTATCTATCTATCTATCTATCTATATCTATATCTATACTCTATATCTATACTTCTATCTATATCTATACTTCTATCTCTATACTACTTTAATAAGCATACTATACTACTTCAATAAGCATATAGCAAGGACAGAAATGGTCATTTGCCACTTTACAACCATTTGAAGCCCATTGTACAACCTTTTAAGCACAAAGGTGTTGAAAAATCCTTCAACACACGCGGACCAGCTCATACAAACTAACCGGATGCATTTGACCCGTTTTACCCAAATGGATCCAATATATACTTTCTTTCAAAACATCTGGAAGACTCAGACATGTAATTGAGAGATGAACACAACTACGGTTAAAGCCATGGCTGCAACACACGGTTGTAGAGTGAGAACTATGCAACCTGGATATTGCCCCGCCAAGATGCTACTCGGATCTTCTATGTACCCTCAAAATACAATCATCATCACAGTCTATTGTGTTATGTAACCTCGCTTTAAAGCATGATGTACAAGAGTAATTTGCCACTAAACTTAAACAACCTTTAAAGCATGATGTACAAGTGTTTTAAACACATATGTAACCTCACAGGCTCAGCTTATGCATCATAGCCTCAACACTTTCAGTTCAGACAGATTAAGAACACAAGCTCAGCTTTTGCATCACAGCCTCAAACACTTTCAGTTCAGACAGATTAAGAACACAAGCTCAGCTTTTGCAATTTAAAGTAACAATTGATTTAAAGTAATGAATCAGGTTAAAACTCTAAACAGCTTTGCACTTGAATCAATTTATAACTCTTTTTAATAAACTTTTTGAATTTAAAGTAAAAATTGATTTAGTAATTTTTATGACCAAAAAATTGAACAGTAACCTGTCAGAAAGACTTTCGAAACCTTTTTCAGAAACCTAACTCCTGATTTTACAGTTGAACAGTTTAACAGTTGACAACCTATCAAAGATTTTTCACAAAAAGTCTTCAAACAGTTGACAACCTTTCAGAATCCAAAATATTTTACTGCCATCCTTTTTTAATTCTTTTACTGACGATGACTGTTCAAATACAGCTGTAAAAGCAAACACTGTTCGGATTTGTCAGAAAGGAAGCATGCTTGGAAGTCTATAAATTCAACTACATTCATCACAACTCTACAAGCACTCAACTTAGATACTAAAACCTTCAGTAACATAAGCATGTAAATCAGCTACAAACATACCAGATCTGTAACAAACATAAAGGCTAAAATCATTTTAAGCACATTATCTATCTATCTATCTATATCTATATCTATACTCTATATCTATACTTCTATCTATATCTATACTTCTATCTCTATACTACTTTAATAAGCATACTATACTACTTCAATAAGCATATAGCAAGGACATAAATGGTCATTTGCCACTTTACAACCATTTGAAGCCCATTGTACAACCTTTTAAGCACAAAGGTGTTGAAAAATCCTTCAACACACGCGGACCAGCTCATACAAACTAACCGGATGCATTTGACCCGTTTTACCCAAATGGATCCAATATATACTTTCTTTCAAAACATCTGGAAGACTCAGACATGTAATTGAGAGATGAACACAACTACGGTTAAAGCCATGGCTGCAACACACGGTTGTAGAGTGAGAACTATGCAACCTGGATATTGCCCCGCCAAGATGCTACTCGGATCTTCTATGTACCCTCAAAATACAATCATCATCACAGTCTATTGTGTTATGTAACCTCGCTTTAAAGCATGATGTACAAGAGTAATTTGCCACTAAACTTAAACAACCTTTAAAGCATGATGTACAAGTGTTTTAAACACATATGTAACCTCACAGGCTCAGCTTATGCATCATAGCCTCAACACTTTCAGTTCAGACAGATTAAGAACACAAGCTCAGCTTTTGCATCACAGCCTCAAACACTTTCAGTTCAGACAGATTAAGAACACAAGCTCAACTTTTGCATCACAGCCCCGAACACTTTCAGTTCAGACAGATTAAGAACACAAGCTAGCTTATGCATCATAGACTCAACACTTTCAGTTCAGACAGATTAAGAACACAAGCTCAGCTTTTGCATCACAGCCTCAAACACTTTCAGTTCAGACAGATTAAGAATACAAGCTCAGCTTTTGCATCACAGCCTCAAACACTTTAAATTCAAAAAGTTTACTAAAAAGAGTTATAATTTGATGCAAGTGCAAAGATGTTTAAAGTTTTAACCTGATTCATTACTTTAAAACAATTGTTACTTTCAGTTCACACAGATTAAGAACACAAGCTCAGCTTTTGCATCACAGCGTCAAACACTTTCAGTTCAGACAGATTAAGAACACAAGCTCAGCTTTTGCATCACAGCCTCAAACACTTTCAGTTCAGACAGATTAAGAACACAAGCTCAGCTTGTGCATCACAGCCTCAAACACTTTCAGTTCAGACAGATTAAGAACACAAAATCCGGAGTACACAACTCCTTTACCACCCTCCGGCCACTGTAAAAGCAAAACTGAATCTTATCAGTAACATTAGATCTATAACAAACATAATCAGCTACAAACATAATCAGCTACAAACATACCAGATCTGTAACAAACATAATCAGTAACATAAGCATGTAAATCAGCTACAAATATACCAGATTTGTAACAAACATAATCAGCTACAAACATACCAGTTAGTTTATATGAGCATGGGGGCGGATGTGAATGAAATGAAATTAGGGTTTAGATTTAGTGAAAGAAAGTATATATTGCATCCATTTGATTAAAACGGGTCAAATGCATCTGGTTAGTTTATATGAGCTGGTCCGCGTGTTGTTGAAGGATTTTTCAACACCTTTGTGCTTTAAAGGTTGTACAATGGGCTTCAAAAAAACCTAAAGTAAAGAACACATACCACATCTGGTTATCCAGTAGTTAACAAACAAACATTTCGCAGAATAAAAAAGCTACGGCTCAAACAATACCTTGCAAGATAAACACAATAATCAATAATCAACTTCAAATTAAAAATACAAACTTTTTTAAAGAAAAAAAAAAACTAAACTACAGAACACATACCACATCTGGTTATTCCGGTGCACCCTAACACGAACAACTCAACGGCATCTCTAAAATGTTACACATATCCGATTCAAATAACCAAAAAAAAAGATACTGTAAAAAGAAAGATACCGAGCGGTCAAACCAGTCGATCTGGTGTTGGATCTAGAGAGATTCATCGCTGAGGAAGCGTATATCTTGAAGCGACTGGTAAAGAAACCCTAGAAATGGTGGCATCTCTGAAATGTTACACATATTTCATTCAAATAACCAAAAAAAAGATACTGTAAAAAGAAAGATACCGAGCGGTCAAACCAGTCGATCTGGTGTTGGATCTAGAGAGATTCATCGCTGAGGAAGCGTATATCTTGAAGCGACTGGTAAAGAAACCCTAGAAATGGTGGTGATGATAATGAGGAAGTCGATCTGGTGTCGGATGTAAAGAGATTCATCACAGAGAAACCCTAGATCTTGATCTTGGAGCGTCTGGTTTTGAAACCCTAGAACCGCGTCTGGTGAGAGAGAGAGAGAAGAAGAAGGATGGGGGCGGATGTGAATGAAATGAATTAGGGTTTAGATTTAGTGAAAGAAGGTATATATTGGATCCATTTGGGTAAAACGGGTCAAAGAGATCCGGTTAGTTTGTATGAGCTGCTCCGCGTGTGTTGAAGGTTTTTTCAACACCTTTGTGCTTAAAAGGTTGTACAATGGGCTTCAAATGGTTGTAAAGTGGCAAATGACCATTTCTGTCCTTGCTATATGCTTATTAAAGTAGTATAGATAACTAGTAATAGTTTAAACCATAGGAGCTAGCCCATTAATTTAGATATGTCTCTAAAAAAAAAAAATTGCCACCCATAATGAAAAAAAAATTATGTTCGATAGTTCAGGTTCCACGTTTTGTTTCCAGTTTCCGATTGTCACCCATAATAAAAAAATCTTTATTTTAATGTTTTGGGTCTTGGGCTAACCTTTGGCATTTACTAATTGGGCTCCTTTCAGTTATATTATTGTTAATTTGGACTTACTTTATAATTTGGGCTTAATTTATTCTACAACTTTTGGGTCGTAAATGGTTCGGGCTTATAAAAAATTGGGATTTTAATAACATCAAATGCAAAGATTTTTTCCAATGGGAACGGCAACGAGGACGAAATTTTTGGGGAGGTTAAGTCTCTTAGTTTCTTATGGTTAAAGAGTAGGTCCAATTATTGTAACTTGATTTGGAGTGAGTGGTATAAGTTCCCTCTGTATATGTTGTAATTGGGTTGAGGTGTGGTCCTGCGTTTTTGGTCAGGCCGGCCGTTTCTTAATAAAGTTTACCTTTCAAAAAAAAAAAAAAATCAACTATCCTATTTTTTGTGAGGGGCATCTTCGTATTTATTTAGTGGTATCCCTTATATAAAACTGAAAAAAAAAATATACACTACAAATACAAGGTTGAGCCGTAGCTCGTGTTAACCCTGGTACTGCATTGGCTCCGCCCCTGTAAAACAAGATGCCTAAAATCAGGGCTTTTTCAGGACTGGCCGGGACTTCAGAGAAACTGTTCGAGAGCAGCAGACGTCGGCCAGAAGGTGGGAAGTGAGTGACTATTGGGGTTTAAATTGATGGCTAGATGGTAGTGATTAGTGAATGGGGATTGTTTTTGAGAATGACCGATGATTTGGAATGGGTGGTGGGCTAGTAGGGTTATTTGGTTTTGGTAATGGGCTTAAGATGAGTAGGCTTGATTCTTAAAGGATGGTTATTTATGGTGGGTAATGGTCGAATGGGCTAATGATTTTATAATGGGTTGATAATTGTTTACTCAATGCTTTATTTTTGTTAATATTTTTTGTTTTTCAATACGTAAAAGTTTTTATACTTAAAATGTTTTCCTTTTTCGTCAAAAAATAATCTTATGGGAGTCGTTAACAAAATACAGGCTTGGAATAAATTATTATACACAAAAAAAAAGACACTTATACACCCTTCTCTAAGCCGGTTAGCGATATTCTAACCATGCGCCGTTAAAAAAAAAATAAGAACAATCTTAGTGTTTCCTTCTAGAATTTTAAAGATAATTTACCTTTATTGACAACTGGACTTGATTACACCATTGGTATAACGGGTGTGTTGGACTCTTGAGTTATTTTGGATTATTAGCTAAAACTGGAAAACTGGTTTTAAGAAAAGACAATGTAAGTTCTTGCTACAGTCCTCATGAAGAAAGGGGTGGGGCGATGAAGAAATGAGGAAGCTAGGCATGTAACGGAAAACGAACATTCCATTCATGTTCGTTTTTTAACTTTAACCAAACAAACGAACAAACATGCACATTCTTGTTCATATTCGTTTCGTTAAGAGGCTGAACGTGTCCATTCCGTCCATTAATACTTCACAAATGAACGACTATAAATTAACGTAAATGAACGAACACAAACAAATGTAAGTGAATCAATGTCAACAAAGAAAACGAATGTGTTCTTGTTTGTACCTAAAACGTGGTTCAAACATTTGATTGGCCAAATGGGTTAATGAGTAATGGACCAATTAATTATAATATTAATATTAATAATAACTAATAAACAAATTTAAATGGATATGTAAACGAGCATAAATGAACAAAACTAAAGGAATAAATGGATATGTAAACGAGCATAAATGAACAAAACTAAAGGAATGTTTACACATGTAAACGAGCGAAGAAAACATATGTTCATGTTTGGTCATTCAACTGACTAAATGAACAAAATTTGTTTTTGTTGTATGTATATTTATTAAATAAACGAATTTTTCCCAAATGGAACGATTGATGAAGAGTTTACTGAACGCCTGTTTGTTTACATGCCATTAACAAAAGTGGAATTAGATGCTACTATAGAAATCATCCAGATAATTTACTGAAAAAGTTGTAAACAATATGCAATTTTTTTCTATTATAAACCCTTATATGATACATAACGTTATTTTATAAAAAATCTTTACAGTTTATAAGCAGAGGGGGGGGGGGGGGGGGGGGGGGAAGGGAATTGAATACCATTCAGTTTAAAGTTTGTATGATTTTTAAAACTTTTTTAGTTATTATCGGGTTTATATAAAAACACAAATTTTATAACACTGAACTTTTATAAAACACAAATTTGTTAATTAGTTTTTATTCGGGTAGTTCTTTCTTTTGTCTTTCTTGTGTTCTTAATGCTTTTGAGTTATTCATATGTCCTTATGAATGCCATGCACACTATCTTCCACCACCTAGTGGCTAGTATAACTAGTAGTTTCCCATTCGCAGGGCGGTACCTTTGATTAACACTATCGAAGCTCACCGTATATTTTAATATCACGATAACTTCTTATCCAACTGTGATTAGTAAGTACAACATTTCTTGAATTGTCATACATATTAACTTAAATTCTCATATTTAATTCGCACAATTTAATATTTGAGTTAAATGTCTGGTTGGTCCATGTGGTTTGCAAATATTGCAGACTCGGCCCTAGTGGTTCAATAATTACAGAGTTAGTCCAGATATTTGTAATTTTTGCACTCGGGTGGTCGTTATCACTAATCTAAGTTAGATTTTTTAGTTAAGTGTATGTGAATTGACATATTTACACCTTAACAATTAAAAAAAATATAAAGATAGGGCCTACCCTTCATCTTCTTCTTTACCTCTCTCTTAAACACCCTACCACCAAATCTTATCCATTCTCATCCCTTTCTCTCTCATCTCCCTATCTATAATAACCGTCGGCCACCGCCATGGGCGGCAGAGCCACGGTGGTGGTCATTTGGGGTGGTGGTGGTCATAAGTTGATGGTGTTCTATGGTGGCGGCGATGATGGTAAGTTGACAGTAGTGGAGGTGGTTGTGGTGGGTTGACGACGGTTGTAACGCTTCGCTTTTTCGAAACTTTCCTAATTTAGTAAACGTGTCATGCAAATCTTTAGTTATGATTTTTAAAACTTTTTTAGTTATTATCGGGTTTATATAAAAACACAAATTTTATAACACTGAACTTTTATAAAACACAAATTTGTTAATTAGTTTTTATTCGGGTAGTTCTTTCTTTTGTCTTTCTTGTGTTCTTAATGCTTTTGAGTTATTCATATGTCCTTATGAATGCCATGCACACTATCTTCCACCACCTAGTGGCTAGTATAACTAGTAGTTTCCCATTCGCAGGCTGGTACCTATGATTAACACTATCGAAACTCACCGTATATTTTAATATCACGATGACTTCTTATCCAACTGTGATTAGTAAGTACAACAGTTCTTGAATTGTCATACATATTAACTTAAATTCTCATATTTAATTCGCACAATTTAATATTTGAGTTAAATGTCTGGTTGGTCCATGTGGTTTGCAAATATTGCAGACTCGGCCCTAGTGATTCAATAATTACAGAGTTAGTCCCGATATTTGTAATTTTTGCACTTGGGTGGTCTTTATCACTAATCTAAGTTAGATTTTTTAGTTAAGTGTATGTGAAATGACATATTTACACCTTAACAATTAAAAAAAATATAAAGATGGGGCCTACCCTTCATCTTCTTCTTCACCTCTCTCTTAAACACCCTACCACCAAATCTTATCCATTCTCATCCCTTTCTCTCTCATCTCCCTATCTATAATAACCGTCGGCCACCGCCATGGGCGGCAGAGCCACGGTGGTGGTCATTTGGGGTGGTGGTGGTCATAAGTTGATGGTGTTCTATGGTGGCGGCGATGATGGTAAGTTGACAGTAGTGGAGGTGGTTGTGGTGGGTTGACGACGGTTGTAACGCTTCGCTTTTTCGAAACTTTCCTAATTTAGTAAACGTGTCATGCAAATCTTTAGTTATGATTTTTAAAACTTTTTTAGTTATTATCGGGTTTCTATAAAAACACAAATTTTATAACACTGAACTTTTATAAAACACAAATTTGTTAATTAGTTTTTATTCAGGTAGTTCTTTCTTTTTTCTTTCTTGTGTTCTTAATGCTTTTGAGTTATTCATATGTTCTTATGAATGCCATGCACACTATCTTCCACCACCTAGTGGCTAGTATAACTAGTAGTTTCCCATTCGCAGGCTGGTACCTATGATTAACACTATCGAAACTCACCGTATATTTTAATATCACGATGACTTCTTATCCAACTGTGATTAGTAAGTACAACAGTTCTTGAATTGTCATACATATTAACTTAAATTCTCATATTTAATTCGCACAATTTAATATTTGAGTTAAATGTCTGGTTGGTCCATGTGGTTTGCAAATATTGCAGACTCGGCCCTAGTGATTCAATAATTACAGAGTTAGTCCCGATATTTGTAATTTTTGCACTTGGGTGGTCTTTATCACTAATCTAAGTTAGATTTTTTAGTTAAGTGTATGTGAAATGACATATTTACACCTTAACAATTAAAAAATATATAAAGATGGGGCCTACCCTTCATCTTCTTCTTCTTCTTCTTCTTCCCCTCTCTCTTAAACATCCTACCACCAAATCTTATCCATTCTCATCAATTTCTCTCTCATCTCCCTATCTAGGGCTGTAAACGAACCGAACGTTCAGCGAACAGTTCGTGAACCGTTCGGCGGGAAGTTTGTTTATGTTCGTTTGTTTAGTAAATGAACGAACACGAACAAGAAATTCCGTTCGTTAAGTTAAACGAACGAACATGAACAGAGGTTTCGTTCGTTCGTTTATGTTCGTGAACGTTCGGTAATGTCTTCGTTTATGTTCGTGAGCGTTCGGTAATGAGTTCATTTATGTTTGCTTGTTAATATTTATTTGTGTTAGTTCGTTAAAGGTTTTTATATGTTGTATTTTGTTTTATTATTTCTAGTTTTTAAAATTTTGAAACCCTAGTTATCTTATATGCCTCTCACAACATCCCTCATTTCACTATTTCAATTTTAGTTTGTGTTAAGGCTTAAGAAACTCTTAATTTTGTGTTTATCATGTTGTTGATAATCACGCCAACTCTGTTCAGATAATTATGTTAAGTGTTTTTTTTTTGTAGATTCTTCGTAATGTTTGTGATGAAAATGTAGATTTTATTCTAAAATGAATATTGTGTTTATAAACGTCGTTTGTGTTCATCTATGTTCATGAACATTTGTTAGAGTTCATTAGCATATGGTAAGTGTTCGTGAACAGTTCACGAACATGTTCGTTTCCTTAATGAACGAACACGAACAAGAAATCTCGTTCGGTAAGCGTTCTTGAAAAATTCATGAACAAGCTTGTTCCTTAACGAACGAACACGAACATGGCATTGTTCGTGTTCGTTCGGTTCGTTTACAGCCCTATCCCTATCTATAATAACCGTCGGCCACCGCCATGGGCGGCAGAGCCACGATGGTGGTCATTTGGGGTGGTGGTGGTCATAAGTTGATGGTGTTCTATGGTGGTGGCGGTGATGGTAAGTTGACAGTAGTGGAGGTGGTTGTGGTGGGTTGACGACGGTTGTAACGCTTCGCTTTTTCGAAACTTTCCTAATTTAGTAAACGTGTCTTGCAAATCTTTAGTTATGATTTTTAAAACTTTTTTAGTTATTATCGGGTTTCTATAAAAACACAAATTTTATAACACTGAACTTTTATAAAACACAAATTTGTTAATTAGTTTTTATTCAGGTAGTTCTTTCTTTTGTCTTTCTTGTGTTCTTAATGCTTTTGAGTTATTCATATGTTCTTATGAATGCCATGCACACTATCTTCCACCACCTAGTGGCTAGTATAACTAGTAGTTTCCCATTCGCAGGCCGGGTACCTATGATTAACACTATCGAAACTCACAGTATATTTTAATATCACGATGACTTCTTATCCAACTGTGATTAGTAAGTACAACAGTTCTTGAATTGTCATACATATTAACTTAAATTCTCATATTTAATTCGCACAATTTAATATTTGAGTTAAATGTCTGGTTGGTCCATGTGGTTTGCAAATATTGCAGACTCGGCCCTAGTGGTTCAATAATTACAGAGTTAGTCCCGATATTTGTAATTTTTGCACTCTGGTGGTCGTTATCACTAATCTAAGTTAGATTTTTTAGTTAAGTGTATGTGAAATGACATATTTACACCTTAACAATTAAAAAAAATATAAAGATGGGGCCTACCCTTCATCTTCTTCTTCCCCTCTCTCTTAAACACCCTACCACCAAATCTTATCCATTCTCATCCCTTTCTCTCTCGTCTACCTATCTATAATAACCGTTGACCTCCGCCATGGGCGGCAGAGCCACGGTGGTGGTCATTTGGGGTGGTGGTGGTCGTAAGTTGATGGTGTTCTATGGTGGTGTCGATGATGGTAAGTTGACAGTAGTGGAGGTGGTTGTGGTGGGTTGACGACGGTTGTAACGCTTCGCTTTTTCGAAACTTTCCTAATTTAGTAAACGTGTCTTGCAAATCTATTTTTGGAAGCTTGATTCTTTCATAATCGTATTTCACTTCATCATCGTAAAAACCAAGACTTTAATCGTTGTAAAATCTGAAATTTGAATCATTTGTATTCCTTTACAATCATGTTATAAACCTTCTATACAAGTTCATACGTTCGAATTTATTTAACAATGATATTTTATTCACAATTTGTGCTAAACACGGTAATCATGCAAACACGCGACTCATATGCTCAATTTATGCAAACACGATACCTATTCACGACTTATATGCTTAGTTATATTTGTTTGTATTTATTTTTATGTTACAATCTCATTTCATACCCTAAAATATGGCTCCTTATCCTTAAGAACACCATAATGTAGCCTAAAAACATCAAATATAAGAGTACAAGGGCCAAACTTGTCAAATAATCAAGAAATTTCGCTGCCAAACTACCTCACCAGCCGCGACCCTGTCTCAGAAATACCTTGCGGGCCGCGAGTGAGGAGGATCCGCAACTCACTTGATCAACCTTGCTGATTTGGCAATTTTATGTGTTTTCTTGGGTTTACAAGTGTGTTTCTTGTCTTAAATGTTCACCAAACCCTACACTAACACTTCCCTATAAAACCCAAGTGTCTTCCACACATTTTTCACTTTAGAACTCAATCAAAACACTCTCAAACCACTCACAAACGTGCTGGAAATCAAGAACAAGATCAGAATCACTCCAAGTTACAAAAACAAGAATAACTTCTTCAATTCTTAGTCTTTTTCTTTGATTCTTTTTGCAAATCACTTGGAACAACATTAGGAATGATTCCACAGGTTTTCCATTGAAACCCAAGGTCTGGAACATCACCAAAAAGGCTCCAAAGTGGACTGAAACTTTCTGTTTTGATTCAAACTTTGTTAAACTTTCTTGAACTTGAGTTATCTGATACACATTCCTATGTCCTTATACTCATAATCAATTGAACGGTTAGTTAGGCTTAAAAACAAGGCCGTGACACTTAAAATTAGAGGTTAAAACCTCATAAACTTTCTGTTTTATTTGGGGTTTAACCCACAAGTAATGAACAAGCTTAATGCTTGATGCTTGTGTGATTATAGGACTAGCTTGGGCTATCCTACTTGAAAATCCACACATTACTTGATCATTTCCTTAGATTAGATATAGTTTACTTATTCTTTATTGTATGTTCATGACCCTCCTTGATTGTTTATAACAACAAATGTAGTGATGAACACTAAGAGGTACCTAAGTGGAAGACTTGATCTTCCTACCTCATGCATGACTTGTATGAATTACACAAGAGGTTCCTAAATGAAGGATTCATCCTTCTACCTTATGCTTGACCTATATGACATTATAATATCTATATGTAACTTATGTACTATTCAAATAACCAAACTCTTGATGATGAACTAGTGGTCATTTGTCAAGATAGTAGGTTACATCACCTAAAGACCATAATACTTGTTACGATTCTAACGGACATTTTGATCCATGAAAACATTCAAACTCTTTGAGTTTCATAGTGTCAAGGACAAGTATTATGTGTGTTAGATGATTACTTTCTCATATGTTTATTTTCATGTCCTTAAGCTCCAAATCCTTAAACCATATGTAAACACCTCTTAAACTCCAAATCGAACACATTCAACTTCCTAGTTTCAACAACTTCGTCACATTGGATAATCGGAAAGCATATGCAATTTTGTAAGTATACTCGAACCCATTTTTACTTTTAAACACTTTTGGGTGCAACATGTATTCTATATAAAAACACGAAACACTTGAAACTATTTGAATCACTCTCTATCCATGTTTGAACATGAAACTATATGATGCTTTTAATCTCGTATATTATGTAAACTTTCCGTGTCTATATGCTCATTAACTTCGTATAAGCCTACCTTAACAATTATAGCGTTATAGGAGTAGTGGCCCATGAGTCTTGGGGTATTGTTAAGTTAAACATGTTAACCTCCCGTTATTCTTTGGGATAGGCTATTTTAACGCATTGGATTCTTGGGTTTGAACATATAGTTTACACCGTTTAAACATACTAGTAACTTGCATATTGTTAATCATGTTGGATATGAGCCGTTAAACTATTTTAATCTATTTTATGCTATGTGTCAACTTGTATACTCGCCAACTTTTTGTTGATCGTATTTTAATACATGTTGCAGGTTGATAGTCAAGATTATGCTAAGTGAAGAAACAAGATTTAGGTGGACTTTGAAACACACTTAGATTAACCTATTTTGTAATGTGTGTTTGAAACAATGTTGTTCATATTTGATTATTGTATGACATTTTTAGCAATTTATGAAATTTGAATTCAAATTATATTGTCACATAGTGTTATGAAGTTTTGAGCAATTTGTTCTTCTCATCCTGATGTTTCCGCCATCGGTTGGGGTGTGACAAATTGGTATCAGAGCCATAACTATAGGGAATTAGGAAAAGTAGGAATACTTTTACCTAGTCTATAGTTTTAGAGCTTCATTCTTATGTTTTGCTTGAAACTACTTGCATGCAACTTTATTTGCTTCTTATTTATTCTCTTTTGATCTGTTAAACATATATGTCACTTATGTGTTAACACTTGACATGCTATTCTTATGTGTTAATACTTGTTTTATTATGTCGATACTTGTTTTATTGTTCTAATCTTTATGTGTTATTCTCGACATGCCTTCTTATGTGCTTATATTTGTTCGTTTATTTCCTTAACATGCGCTTTTTCGAAGGCTTTTGGTTGATTATTCTAAATCCGACAACACTCATATTATACAAACAAGACGAGTTTACCAAAATGGGGATGAGACCCACAATTTGGTAAACGACTCTCATTCCACTTAATTCTATTTTGCACGAAATTACGCCATTAAGTTAGGGGTGAAACCCACATCTTGATGGAAATTTCAAATTTCAGTTTCAAATTCTAGTGGACCCTCATCAACGAGTCGAAATTTAATTTTGACCCGACGAGTACCAACCACACTTAGGGTACAAAGTCGTCAAGTTAGGGGTGAAACCTGCATCTCGTCGACTAGTCCCACTCTTTGATTTTATAAATCATGCCAAGTCTCAAATTTTCAATTGAATTGAGACATGTACTAACAGGAAGGGTAAATACCGTTAACCGACATGTCGGCGAGAGTATTTCACCTATTAGGCCAAAGCATGCTTCTCAAATTCAAAAGAACTTTTCGACCACTTTGGTTAGTAAACGTTCCATTTTGGAACCATCCAAGTTTTAATCGAATTACGTTTTACTGTTATCAACTTTATTTGATACAATCCTCTCTTTTCACATTCAAATTATCCTTGAGATTTTCTTTTTACACACTCATTATACTAAAACCTTTCATACACATATATATTATCTCACATGCATAATTTCACATAATTTTATTTACACTCCTAGTAACAACAAGTGGAGACGTATCATCAAGATAGGATTGATTTCCTTACCTTAACGATTGACTCCGCTTCTTTTTCTCATCTTACAACGACCTCGCCAACAGGTTAGGGGTGATTCCCTTATCTAGGTGATCGTTATCAATACTTTCTTTTAATAGACTATATTATGTAAACACGATCATGTTTATATCTAAATCGTCTATCATTTGTCAAAATCCCCATTTATTTCAAAATTCATTGTTTATTCAAAAGTATTTCTTATACTACTGATGCGGTCTAAATTATACAAATTTTTATATAAATACTCCTTCACTTTTGAGTAGTTTTAAAGTTGATTTATATTAAATTCTACTCGTTTCTACTTCATTTAAAAAGTTTAAATGTTTTGAGAGATTTTTTTTTAAAGTTAACTATTATTCACAAGGGCACACCCTCAAAAAACAAGGGCAGCCACCAACACAACAAAACCGGAAATCCAATCTTCCCAAGTTGCGTCTCTATCTTTTGATCTATTTCTATACCACAAAAAGCCTAACGATTTGATGTCTTGCACAATACTAGCGGCCGAACACAGCTTATTAGAGAATCTTCTATTGTTTCTAGCTAACCATATGCACCACCATCTAACCATGATGATACCTTTAAGGATGATCTTAGCTTTGGCACCCAAATCAACGAATTCATGGACTTCCAGTAAATCATTAAGCGAGAAAGCGAAGATAGGACTGATTTTACACCATTTACTTATAAGATACCAAACCTCCGAGGCCACTGAGCACGTACGAAAAAGGTGATCTGCAGATTCAAGCCCGTCGTTACACAAAACACATCTTTCGTCCCCATTGAAACAATTTCGCTTGGAAAGAGTAACCAACGCATCGATCCTTCCCATTTGAGAACGCCAAACCAGAATGTTCACCTTCTTCGGAACCCATTTCGACCATTTTATCACAAAATTGTTACTGTAATCTGTATCGCTCTTGAGGAAACATTTAACCGCACTCACCGAGAAAACTTTATCCACACCACCGATCCACTCCCACCTATCATCGATCCCCGGAAGGTTAACCGAGTCCAGGAGCTCAATAAAGGCATTCCATTCTTTAATTTCGTCCGCCGATACCAGATCACGGGACCACCCCCACCTCCCAGAAAAAGCCGGCAATGAACCATCAAAACGAGAGGCCACAAGACAGCGTTTGTCCGATTCCATCCCGAATAAAGCTGGGAACCGGACCTTCAACGGCTCATTACAGGCCCACGAATCAAGACAAAATCTAATCGATTCGCCGTTACCAACCACACCTTTGAAATTATGTAATAACTCGATACCTCCCACTTTTGTTTTTGAAATAACGCAAATAATACCCTTCCACACACCTCCGATGCTTTTGTTCAACGGAACCGAGGACCAACTTCTTTTGGAGCAGTGAATGGAATCGACCACCTTTTTCCACAACGAGTTTCTTTCAGTACGGTATCTCCACACGCACTTACATAACAAAGCAATATTAATATCTTTAAGATCAGCAAGCCAAATACCTCCCCTATCAATCAGAGCCGAAGCTCTGTTCCACGCAACCCAGTGAAGCTTCCTATCCGAACTACCACCTCCCCATAGAAATCTCCTTATAATAGATTGTAATTTGTTAATAACAGAGATCAGAGCTTTAAATAAAGAAAAATAATAGTTTGGCAAATTCTCGAGGACCGATTTAATGAGTGTTACACGACCACCAATAGACAATAAGGAGGCCTTCCACACCGCCAAGCGTGATTCAAAAATGTCAAAGATAAAATTCCAATTTGCGACTTTACTCATTTTAGCAACCACCATGTCACACCCCGACTTTCCACGTGTCACCGGTGGGCCCGGTGGGGAGTATCGTGACGTGGTTGGCAACATAATAGTCAAACAACTCAATTATATAAATGCACAGCGGAAGCAAAAGATAAATATATATTACAATCCGAATATAAGTAATATCCAGTATTACAACGGAAAGTAAAAGATCCACAGGCGGATCAAATAAAAAGAAATTATTGTTCAACAGACTTTGACATCTAGAGCTTGCGAGACTTGAGTAATGATGCCTGGAGTAGCCAGCCTATTTCGTCTAGCACCTGCACTTAGCCTTTTTGGAAAATACGTCAGTTTACACTGGTAAATACAACTCAACTGACTCATTTTGAAAAGAGTTTGTAAATTGGTTTGAATGCACTTCGACACAAATATCTTTTATAACTTGGGACAATTATTGAAATAATCATGTATACAGTTTTACTTATTTGTCGTCCATCAGGACAGATTAAGTGACACGCCACATGTATAATGCCCACAGGCTATCATCCTTTAAGTGGATTACCGGCTTCGGTATAATGCCCACAAGGATGATACCTCAGAGTGGATTACCAGTTTTTACATAATGCAACTGTTAGGTGTACGCCTACACCCCGTGCTTAGGTCGTGGCCATTTCTTCGAATGATGCCAAGGATATCCGGGACATGGTCATTTAACCCCCAAAGGCCATACACCAAATAATACATATTAAACAGGTTATGTAAATACATCAATCACAATCCGATTTAAATGACTACATACACCCGACCAAGCGATACTTTTATAGTACCGTATCCCAAGCCCGTATAGGGAAATAAGTTAAGAGTATTTACCTAAGCAAAGTATCAATCAAATACAGCAAATGCAATTACTTTTACTGGGCTCCTAATCTGGAACGAAGGTTTATAATAACCTATTAGATTTCTAACGGGTCCTTAATTAAGCTTAGACTTAGACCGGTTAGTTTCCAAAAGGTAGACACGGTTCAAACGCATGATAACGCGAAGACCGGTTTAGAATGTGGTTTTGACCCGACAAGCTTGTATGCTTGTTTAATATGGGTAACTTACACACATTCTGGGTTTTGAGATAAAACCGATAAGGTTTGACCCGTTTCGGCTAGTTTCAGTAAACTTGTTACATAAACCGAACCGTACGCGTAATAAGCGTGACGGGTATTCATATGAGCCATTTACAGGTTTTCTAAGTTAATATGCTCCAAATAGGTTGTGACATCAGTAAGATATCATTCATTATGCCCGAAACGAATTTAAACACAAACTATGCCCCGTAGGGGTAGTTTAGTAATTTCACATAAGCCGAAAAGCTCAAAACTGAAGTCTAAGTTAAACAACCTTTTCTTACTGTTAAAATATTATAATTTGCCTCAAATATCAGTAGGTATCAACCCTTGTATGTTTAAAATAGTTTTAGTACATACTATGCGTTAAAAACGCTTAAAAAGCGATTAGAGGCCATTTCTGGGTTTGATACATAAATCTGATATTTTTATATTTCCAGATGGATTAAAATAATTTATTTATCATATTTGATCAGTAGCAAAAGGTTTGGAGTCGTTTAGTTATGTAAAACTCATTTTATGGCCCGTATGGGCAAAACCGACAATTATCGGATTAAGCCTACGACTATAAGTTATGCTCAGCCTAAAATTTATTAAAAATCTTTAAAAATCCCAAAATAATATATTACATCAGTGGGTAAAAGATTTGATATCAAAAAGTAGGCTTAACTAGGCTATACGCTAATTACGCCGTTTTATTAACATAAGGTTTAATTTTACGCTAACGAGCATAACTCTTATTCTACACCTCAAACTGATGTCAAACTTTTCATACAAGTCTATATATCAGTAATTAAGGTTTCTACTCTTTTACATTTTCCAAAATCACGTTTTAAGGTGAAAAGGGCATAATGGTCAACATATGAGCAATTAACGGAATCATGCGTATTAATCGGTTAACTAATGAACCATAGTGTATAATCACAGAGGGTTATACTAGCATGTAACCTGGTCCAAATAAAGCTCTTAGGTATTTCTAAATCATACCAAAACGGGTCAGAACTGAAAGTCAAAGTATAAGTCAAATTATGCGACTTTCGGTTCCGAACCGGGTCTAAACAGGAAATTGTCGGGTTGAACATGTTTGGACATGTTCTTACACTTATTACCAAGTTATAACAATGATCAAACAGGTTGTATATGTTCTACATTGTTAATTATCCATAAATTAGAATTTACACATTCTGTTGACTTTTTAAATACAAGTTTGACCCGACATTTGACCTAGTTAGAGTGGGAATCAAAGGGAACCCTTTTGAGGGTTTATTACCACATAATTACCAACTTATAACTACTTTTAATTCGAGATATGACTGAGCCATTATTGACTAATCTCGAAGTCAAACCGTAATTACGACGGTTTGACTTTTAGCTAAATAACTAAGCTAAACTTAATCGAGGAAGGTCAAGGTTACTTACAAGGTCCTATGCATGAGTAGGGATGTCTTGGATCTGCTCCTAAGCTCCAGAAATGCTCCACAATTGCAGATGAAGATGTGAAGAACAATGGTTGCAACCTTGGTCCTTTTATAGTGAATTTCCCACCACAAATTGTTGACACATGGTTCTACTAGTGACCACAACTGATCAACAAATGTCCCTAGTGTTCTAGGAGGCACTTAGGGGTCGCACATGAAGTGAAACATCCGTTTTGGGTCGAGTTTTTGCGTAAACAGGCTGCTGGTCGAAGTTTCTGCATCTGACGTCCTGACGCGGCCCGCGTAAAGGTTAAGCATCCTTTACGCGGCCCGCATGAGCCTTAAAATCAGAATTTCCATTTTCTTGTTTTTGCAACTTGTCCCTTGGCTTCACGAAAGGTCAACTAAACTTATATATTGCAATTTGACCCCTTAGTATTTACCTACAAGGGCTTTAAGACTTGTACCCACTTTGCCAAGTCCCTGGACACTTCCGGTTAACCCGAAAAGTCATAACTTTCAATGTTAACGCTTTAACCCCTCGCACACGAATTTGATCATAACTTTCTCATACGATATCGAAACTTTATGAAATTTATATCGCGCATTCTAGTGAGCATAATTATCAGTTACAAAGCTTCGGGCTTGTCAAAAGGTCACTCAGAGGTATAACTTAAACATGTTGACACATTTAACCCCTGTAGTTTGTAATCTCTCACTTTTTGCTTCGTATGTTCCATGATTTATTCGTTTGATGATATGAACATCATATAGGGTTATTATGAAGCATGTTTATTCACTGTTGACATTTAGAACCCGTATAATCACATACTTTCCATGTTTGTCAACTTTAGTCCTTTTATAACATTCTTTCACACGTTCAAACTTTTTGACACGTGTCAACACATTATAGGACTTGAATTTTCGAGGTGTTACATCCTCACCCCCTTAAAATAAATCTCGACCCGAGATTTACTGAAATAAATAAGGGTATTTTTCTTTCATCGTGGATTCAACCTCCCACGTGAATTCGGGACCTCTACGGGCATCCCATTTGACCTTCACAATAGGCACATGCTTCCTTCGAAGCTTCTTTACCTGTCGATCTTCAATCGACAAAGGTTTTTCCACAAATTTTAAGCTCTCATCTATATGCACATCTGTATGTGGTATAACCAGTGATTCGTCAGCGAAGCACTTCTTCAGATTGTAGATGTGGAATACATTATGTATACTACTAAGCTCTTCAGGTAAGTTCAACTTATAGGTAACTGACCCGACACGTTCGATAACCTCGAAGGGTCCTATGTATCGCGGGCTTAGCTTGCCTTTCTTACCAAATCGCATCACCCCCTTCCAGGGTGATACTTTAAGCAACACTTTATCACCTACTTCGAAGTGAAAAGCTTTACGCTTTGGATCTGCGTAACTCTTCTGCCTATCACGGGCAGCTTTGAGACGGTCACGAATCTGGACAATCTTGTCCGTCGTTTCAAAGACTATCTCTGGTCCTGATAATTGGACATCCCCAACTTCCGCCCAACAAATAGGCGATCTACACTTTCTACCGTATAATGCCTCAAAAGGCGCAACCTTAATGCTGGTATGGTAGCTATTGTTGTAGGAGAATTCGACTAATGGTAGATGCTTATCCCAACTACCACCCAAATCGATCGCACATGCACGTAGCATGTCTTCCAACGTTTGAATAGTACGCTCACTCTGACCGTCAGTCTGAGGATGGTAAGCCGTACTAAAATTCAAACGTGTGCCCAAATATTGTTGGAAACTTTTCCAAAAATGTGACGTGTATCTAGTATCTCGGTCAGAGATAATAGACACAGGTATTCCATGTAAGGCTACAATCTTATCAACGTATAACTGGGCTAACATGTCGGAGCTATAAGTCTCCTTGATGGGTAAGAAATGTGCTGACTTAGCCAGTCTATCAACTATAACCCATATTGTATCATTTCCTTTCCTGGTCTTAGGTAACTTGGTAATAAAATCCATAGTTACCATTTCCCACTTCCACGTAGGAAGTTCAGGCTGTTGTAGCAAGCCTGACGGCTTTTGATGCTCGGCTTTGACTTGCGCACATGTCAAGCATTTAGCTACATGGGTGGCTACAGACTTTTTCAAGCCTATCCACCAATAATTTGCCTTTATATCCTGGTACATCTTATCAGCTCCAGGATAAACGGAGTATTTGGAACTATGGGCTTCCTGGAGGATGACATCTCGAAGTCCTCCATAAATTGGAACCCATATTCGTCCATTTAATCGTAAAATTCCGTCCTTGCTAAGAGTTAACTGCTCCTCAGTTACTCCTAACTTTTCATTAGGATAGTTAGCTTCCAACACAGCTTCCTTTTGTGCAGCTAACAACCTTTCAATCAAATTATTCTTTATCTCCATGCGCTTGGCATTGATTCGGATGGGTTTGACCCTCTCCTTGCGACTCAAGGCATCGGCGACTACATTCGCCTTGCCGGGATGGTACTTGATTTCACAATCATAATCATTCAAAGTCTCCATCCAACGACGTTGTCTCATGTTTAACTCTTTCTGATTAAACAGGTGCTGGAGGCTCTTGTGATCAGAATAGATCACACACTTGATTCCATATAGATAATGCCTCCATAGTTTTAGCGCGAATACAACGGCACCCAACTCCAAGTCGTGGGTGGTGTAATTCTTTTCATGCACCTTTAACTGTCTTGAAGCATAGGCAATAACTTTTCCTTTCTGCATAAGCACACATCCCATGCCGGTGTGTGATGCATCGCAGTAAACTACGAATTCTTCGATCCCATCAGGCAATGTCAACACAGGAGCATTGCTCAACTTCTGCTTCAGAATATCAAAAGCTTCTTGCTGCTTAGGCCCCCAGTAAAACTTAATCTTCTTCTTAGTTAGAGAAGTTAGGGGCGCAGCAATCCTTGAAAAATTTTCAATGAAACGCCTGTAATATCCTGCCAATCCCAGGAAGCTACGAATTTCTGTAGGCATCTTTGGCTCTTGCCAGTCCATAACTGCTTCAACCTTAGCGGGATCCACTTGGATTCCACGCTCACTAACCACATGTCCAAGGAATTGGACTTCTCGAAGCCAGAATTCACACTTAGAGAATTTGGCATAGAGCTTCTCTTGGTGAAGTAGCTTCAGAATGCAACGGAGATGCTTCTCGTGATCAGCTTGGCTCTTCGAGTAAATGAGGATGTCGTCAATGAAGACGATGACGAATTTATCTAAGTACGGCTTGCAAATGCGATTCATGAGATCCATGAACGCGGCCGGTGCATTAGTGAGCCCAAAAGGCATCACTAGGAACTCGTAATGACCATAACGAGTCCTAAATGCAGTTTTGTGTACGTCTTCATCTCTAACCTTCAGTTGATGGTAGCCTGACCTCAAATCAATCTTCGAGAAGTAACTTGCCCCTTGTAATTGATCAAACAAATCGTCGATTCTGGGCAAAGGATACCTATTCTTTATCGTGACCTTGTTAAGCTCACGATAGTCGATGCACAGACGCATCGATCCATCCTTCTTCTTGACAAACAGGACTGGTGCTCCCCAAGGAGACGAACTAGGTTTAATGAAACCTTTAGCTAGCAGTTCATCTAGCTGTGTCCTCAATTCTTTCATCTCCGTTGGAGCCAACCTATAGGGTGCTCTGGCAACTGGTGCTGCTCCGGGGATGATGTCAATTCTGAACTCCACTTATCTATCTGGTGGCAAACCAGGTAGTTCTTCTGGAAAAACTTCTGGGTATTCAGAGATGACAGGGATATCTTCTATCTTCGGTTTCGGTTCATCAATAGTCACCTGTTCCATGTAAATGACACAACCCTTCTTCAAGTACTTGGAAGCCTTGAGCATGGTCACTTGCTCAGGCAATCCATACCGTGTATCTCCCTGAACGGTAAGTGATTCACCAGACGGAGTCTTTATCACTACTTGCTTTCTATTGCAGACAATTTGGGCCTGGTTATGAGATTACCAGTCCATACCCAAAACTATGTCAAAACCCGCTAACTTAAAAGGAAGTAGGGAGAGAGGAAAAGAGTGGTTCTTAATGGATATAACACATCCATCTAACACAGTTGAGACGGTTTCTATGGTGCCATCTGCTAACTCCACCTCATAATCCACACTTAAGGTTTTGACAGGTAAATTCAGCAATTCACAAAACTTATTATCTACGAACGACTTATCAGCGCCCGAATCAAAAGTACTCTTGCAAAGACATCGTTTACAAGGAAAGTACCTGTAATAACGTTGTCGTCTAGGACCGCTTCTTTGGCATCCAATCGAAAGACTCTAGCATTAGTCTTCTTGGCCTCTTCAGGCTTCTTGGCGTACTTAGGGCAGTTGGTCTTTATGTGCCCCTTCTCATTGCAATTGTAGCATGTGGCATCTTTAATCTTCCTGCAATCAACAGTCTTGTGCTCCTTAGACTTGCATAACCCACATGCAGGTGATTCAGACTTAGAATTGGACTCAAGTCTGCACTTTCCAAAGTGGCGTCTTTGACAAGTCGTGCACTTTGGCTTTTCCTCTGTTCGCTGACTGTTCCTTCCAGACCCAGACTTCTTAGAATCAGTGTTTCCCTTGTGCTTCTTCTCTGACCCTCGTGAGTTATCATCCTCACGCTTCCTCTTACTTTCTTCATATTTCTTTAGCGATCTCAACCTGACCGCATCTAAAGTAAGGGACAAAGAGAAATCAGCTGCTGCCCTAAATGTAGCAGGTCTTGAAGCCTTAACACTAGCTTTGATTTCTGGGGCTAAACCTCCAATGAAGCGAGCAATTCGCTTGGGCTCTGGTGTTACAAGGTAAGGAACCAGTCTGGACAGGGTATTGAAACTGGTGAGGTAAGCTTGACAATCTAAGTTTGTCATCACCAATGATAAGAAATCAGATTCAATTCTTTCGACCTCATGTTGAGGGCAGTAGTTCTCCATAATGAGAGCCACAAACTGCTCCCATGACATGTTGTAGAGCGGGATCTTCCCAGCAGCTTGAATGAGAGACTTCCACCATGCTAGTGCCTCTCCTTTGAACGATTGGGATACATACTTTACTACATCCCTTTCAGCACAACCGCTGATGTCCACCACCGTGTCCATTTCATCCAACCAGGTCATACAATCTACCGCTCCTTTCTCCCCATTGAAATCTCGGGGTTTACAGGAAACGAAGTACTTATAGGTACAAGACTTGGTACGTGGTTCATTATCGAACGCTATCTTTTTGGATGGAACACTGTGTTCATTTGATGAATGACGATCGTCATCCTTCTTTGGCTCCTCTTTCTTAGAGGGCGGCTTGTAAAGAGGCTCTGAATGAGTTTTAGGGACATATTTAGAATGGGGTACAGATGAGGCTTTACTATTAGTTCCACTGTACTCCCTGAATTGCTCCTTTACAGCTTTAGATACAGCTGAATCAATCAATGTATGAAGCTCTCCTCTGGTTATATTAATCCTATCATCATCGCGGTTTTCTAGAGGGTGACTGTTCAATTCTTCCGACCTAGCCATGTAGTTTTAATTGCTACACAAGAAAATAAGGCAAGGTTTATACGGAAGCTTATACAGTTTTATCGTTTTAAACGATTTATTAACCATGTTTACAATACACATTTTAGTTAATTTTGTTAAATATATAATTGTTTTGGTCAAAAATTACCTAAGCAATTAAGTGATCAAATTAGTTCTGTGAGGTAGTGTGCTAGTAATACTTTGTAAAAAATATGTTGGTTTGTTAGTTTGCGAAAACAGTTTCAAGATACGGCTCAGGATATCGAGCTGTATCTATAATCAAACAATAAGCAAAAATGTAAAGGTTGACACGTGATGTACGAGGAAAGCCCTTGATCAATCTAGATCTCCGGCATAAAACCTCGGGAGTTGACAATCGTCGGCTGCCTTGTTCTTCTTATTGCTTGAATAACAGGATACAGTGCAGGATATGGCTCAGATCGATGCTAAGTGAAACAACGATTACAAGTGTGAGTGTTTGTGCATAATAGAAAGAAAAAAGAAGTGTGAGTTCGAGAGCAGAGAGTGAAGTGTGTTTTCCTATCGATCTGGCCTTCTATTTATAGTTACAAATAATAAACTAACTCTCCTATTATTCCGTGATGCTGGGAATATTCCATTCTGAACGTTGGGGGACTCTTTTAACTTGTTTTCCACGTGCAAATTAACTATAAAACCGGGTCTTCAGCTCATATAACCGTTACAAAGTCAATAGCATTGACCAGCATCCGATATTCTTGCGGAATATGCCTTTCTTCTATTCTGACCGTTACAAGACCCATTCTTCCACCATCAACGTCCATTATTCAACCACCTTGAGCGAATCTTCAGGTAGATCAAGTCCTTTAACGTTGGTACCTTGCAACCAAAGAAAATCGTTAGTAGCAAGCAGGATACCCCCAGAGGATGGTACCAATATCCTGGTTCAGTATCCTGGCCGCAGCATCAAGCATATAATATCAGGATATGCTTCAGGATATAAGCTCGAAATTTCACCCATAACAATTGTCCCCAAAAATATATCTGTTAGGATTCTGAAATCCAAACGGGTATATTTTTCGATGCGTTGTTCGATACACTTAATGGGATGTAGATGTTGATGTGACTTCGTGCAACTTTCAAGGCTAGTATTTCTCATAGTTAGCTATCTTCGCCCTATATCTTCTACTTTCTTCTTGTTAATTATCACATTGTACCGGACCATTTAGGTATTCCCTCTTTCTCTATTCTTTCTTTGTGCATCTTTTCCGTCGTCTCCGATCTCATGGCAAAATGCACTCGTTCATGCCCCGGGGACTCCAAGCCAACCTTCATGGCACACAAGCTGCTTGGTAAGCCCGAGAAAGAGGTTTGCAATTTTCATAATGCCGACATGGCCGCTCTACGTGCCTCTGGAGCCTTCCCTGATGGTACGTCATCCGGCCATTTGATTGGAACATCCGGTCAGATTTTTCTTCAGCTGAGTGGGTTTGTTTTTTGGCTTAGTCACTCAAGTTCAAGTTAGCATTCATCCTCCAATACGTCGGGTAAGGATGTATGTTCTAAATTCATTTCTGCACATGTTTGGTTAGTTGATGTATTAATATATAAAAATTGAAATCACTTCCCTTTTATGTAGATTCCAGCAATCTTGTTTCAATTTTTATCTGGAAGAGCTTGACAATTTCCCGGCAACCGTTCCAGTAAAGAAAGAGCCTAGCTCCAAGCCTTCCATAACATCCAAGCCTTCAACTAGTTCTGAACCTGCAGTCATGCCCAAGCCTTCCTCAACAGCGAAGCTCCGTACTTCTAGTTCCCGTAAGAGGAAAGAATCCGATCCTCTCGTCATCGCTGAAGTCTTTTCCTATGAGAACCTTGGTTTCATGGAATCTAGCCATTTCATGACTTCTTTCCTTAACCAGGTAAATATCCTTATCCTATATCCTGCACATATATGTTGAATCGATACCCCTGTTAGATTATATTAACAATACCTGAGTTCTGTTTTGTAGGGTCTTGAGCGTCTGACGCATCTCTACACCGAAGCTTGTGAAACAGTGAAGATCTCAGAGGCCAAGTTGAAGAAAGCTAAGATCACTATCGTGGATAAGGGGAATATCGTTGCAGTCAGGTCACAACATTATGAAGATAAGTTAAAAAAGGTGACTCTGGATGCCGAAGCTGCAGTGAAGAAGGCCACTGAGATCGAGCTGGTTGTCGCCGAGGTCCAACATAATCAAGATATGGCTTCATTCAGGGATGGCCTCAAGGCTTCCGTCGTAGTTTCCCTCCTTCAGGCCAGGCTTAAGATGGCTTATGAAGCCATGATAGCGGGCTTTAAATGCCCAACCTGGACCGTTGATGTATGGGAGAAGAAACTGAAGGATCTTGGTTGCAGTCCTGTGACGTATCCTGCCAAGCCTGAGATTGGCGAATCTTCCAAGGCGGGTGAGACGACGGAAGAAACTGGTGATGGTGGATCTGGTGCTACCCCGTGAGCGGGTGGCAAAGTGAGCGATGATGGATATTTATGCCTACGCCGGAGCCCGCTTTTTTAAGTTCAATGGTTGTTGGTTGTTGAACACTTTTTTTTTTGCATGTTGAACGATTTACTTTCCTGCACTTTAGACATTAGTACAATATGATGACCAAGGGTGGAGGGATCCTGAGTTTCAGGATGAAGCCCTTGATCATCAATTAGTATGCTTAATTTTGAACATTCTAACAATTGAAGGGGGAGGTATCTTGGGTTCCAAGACGAAGCCTTCAATTGTTAAGTAAGTATGGCAAAAAACGAATTTGTGCTTTTGGCGGATGGGTCTCGGTTTGAGATGAAACCAAAAGCACAAACTTTTGCTATGTTAACAATATAACCTTTTTATGACCTTATCTATCATTGTCCTTTTTCTATTCTTGTTATGCATTGCTTAGTTTGAATATGATTTTAATGTTCCAAACTTAGTGTAATATTTCAAATGTCCTGACCAAATGTCCTGAAAATATCTTGATCAGGTTACCCGCAGATATCCTGCCAAGTTTTTTGCCAAATAGTATTCTTACAACTCAAACAATTTCGATAAAGTTTTCAAAGAAAAAGGATGGTTCATTTTTATTTTGCAAAGCTTGTTTTGATAACAGTAGTTTGATTTGAACATAGTTTCAATTTTCAATCCAAGTATCCTGAAGTATATCCTGAGAATACATCTTGAGAATATATCCTGAGAACATATCCCGATCAGGATACTCATAAGTGTTATAATATAGTTTCAGAAATTTACACAATCTAGATAAGGTTTTTTAAAGAACAAAAATAGGAAAGATCATACCGAAACAGAAGATATCTCAATCCTTTCATTCCAGTCATTTCGCAACCATTCCACCGAATGTGTCCCCAGTCCAGGATACTTGGCGAATTATGCCCAAACTTGATCCTTTGAGTTCCTCACAATACCTTAGTGGGATATAGTGTTGGCATAGGTTTCCTTCTTACTCCAGCATAAATGTCCCAAGTAGGATATAGTATCAGCATACGTCATGTTCTATCACGGATGTCCCCTGTCTGTGCAGGACCAGTATGTTGTACCAGGATATGATCCTTTAGGAATTCTTCAACCAGTTGTTTAAACTTAGCAATCTTTTTTCAAAAATTTATGTAGACTTGTAAATGATTATGTTTTTTGAAAATATACTTTGGGATTATCCAAAAACTTTGTATTTTATTGGGACTAAACCCATTTTCCAGGCATTTAAGCCGGAGTATAAGAACCTCAAGACTTGAAAAGGTGAAAACCTTTAAGTCTTTGAGTTTTACTGGGGATTTTACCCACATTTCGTGCGCTACAGGCGAGGGTGTGGAAACCCCAAAACTTAGAAAGGTGAAAACCTTTAATCCTGGGGAAAATCTCAAATTTTCACGCGCTACAGGCGGGAGTGTATAAACTCCAAGACTTAGAAAGGTGATAACCTTTAAACCTTAGAGAGTATGAAAATACCCTTTCGTGAGAGAGGGTGATCAATCCTCATATACCTTAAGGATCCAGGGTATAGCCAATAGTAACGAAATTGTCAGCCACTTTTACATGAACTGGTCCCGCCACCTTGAACTATCCCTGGATAACTTGTGCTCCAGGCGGGGTGTTTAAACCCAATTCGTGAGAAAGGTGAATACCTTTAAACCTGTGAAGGGATCAGGATCCCTTAAACGTGAGAGAGGGGGCCAATCCTCTAATCTTTCGAAGTATCCCGAGTGTGTATCCTGGAGCTATATCCCAAAGCATATTCTGCAAAACACCTTTAAACTAAGGTGGGTGTTAGCTTGGCTAACACCCCTCCGATGCTTAAGTCAGTATTGGGTATCAAAATAAAAGATAATATCAAAAATATAAATGAGTTATAGAGTTCGTACCATTATGAGTTAGAAATTAAATTCTAAACTCATTTGTATAGCATTCCAGGATCTTGGTAGCATATCCCCCTCCATATTCTTGAGTCGGTATGCTCCTTTCCCAGATTCTGACTCAATTTTATAGGGTCCTTCCCATTTTGGAGCCAACTTTCCATCGGCAGGATTAGTAGTATTCTGGAAAGCCTTTCTCAATACCCAATCTCCGACCTGGAACCTTCTAGTCCTTATATTCTTGTTATATGCTTTAGATATCCTCTGTTGGTATGCTGCCATCCTTAGCCTTGCTGCGTCTCTTGTTTCATCAACAGTATCCAATTCCTCGCATAGGACTTCAGGATTCTGCTCAGGATCCCGGAGGTTGGATCTTGCTGTGGGTATTACCATTTCTGTCGGGATCACCGCTTCTTCTCCAAATACCCAGGAAAACGGGGTTTGGCCAGTTGCATTTTTCACCGTCGCCTTATCAGGCCATAAAACAAAGGGTAGTTCTTCTGCCCATCTTCCTTTTTTAGCTCCTAGTCTCTTTTTCAAGTTGTTGACAATTATCTTGTTTGAGGATTCTGCTTGTCCATTTGCTTGAGGATGTACCGGTGTAGATGTAATCATCTTGATTCCCCAACTCTTACAAAAGTTAGTAGTCCTCTTACTTATAAACTGAGATCCATTGTCACAAATTATCTCAGCTGGTACTCCGAACCTAGTCAGGATATTCCTTTTTATAAAGGATACCACTTCTTGATCTCTAACTTGAACGAATGCTTTAGCTTCGACCCACTTATAGAAATAATCGGTCATTGCCAGCATGAAGACCTTTCCTCCTGGAGCCTTTGGAAGCTTTCCCACCATATCCATACCCCATTTTATAAACGGCCATGGGGAAACAATAGGATACAATGGTTCAGCAGGCTGATGTAATATATTACTATGTCTTTGACATGCGTCACACCTTCGAGCATATTCTGCAGCATCTTTCCTCATGTTTGGCCAATAATATCCTGTTCTTAATACTTTCGAGAATAGAGATCTGCCCGCAGTATGGTTGCCACAGTCTCCTTCGTGTATTTCCTGAAGTACCTCCTTGGTTTCAGGATCTTCCAAGCACCTTAGGTACGGACCTGCAAGGGATTTCTTATACAAAATATTATTTATAATAGTAAAACGAGATACCTTCATCCTAAAAGCCTTAGGATTTTCATCCTTTGGGATATCTCCTTCTGGAAGATACTTCATAATTGGAGTCATCCAGGATTCAGGATCCTTCTCAGGATATCCATCACCAGGATACTGGATACATGCTACTTCTTTATCCTGAGATTTGAAATGTTCCATTGCAGGATACAAGATGTGTACTATTGGTATCTGAGTTCCCTCCGGTATCCTAACAGTAGATCCTAGGTTTGCTAGAGCGTCAGCTTCAGCATACTTTTCTCTTGGTACCTGTTCAAGTGTAAAAATTTCGAAATATCCTGCTAATTTTTTTTAACAATTTCAAGATATTCAGCTAACTTTTCTTCTTTTACTGCATAAGATCCATTGAAATGGTTAGTAATCAACAAAGAATCAACATATACTTGCAAACTTTTGATATTCATACTTTTAGCCAATTCTAATCCTGCAATTAAAGCTTCATATTCTGCCTCATTATTAGTGGCAGGAAAATCACATCTAATAGCCTGGGGTAATATGTCCCCCTGTGGTGATTTTAGTAGTATACCCAAACCTACACCTCTTACATTAGATACACCATCAGTATATAACGCCCAGGATTCTATGTTTTCTCCTAGCTGTTGTACTTCTAGGTCTACTTCATTTTGAATATCACTACTGAAATCAGGCACAAGTCAGCTAAAGCCTGAGACTTTATGGCGTTCATATACTAGATCAAAGGCACTTAATTTCACTAACCCTTTAGCCATCCTACCTGACATCTCGGGTTTCCTAAGCACAATTTTAACAGGATAGTTGGTTTAATAGGAATTCTATGTGTTTCAAAGTAATGTCTAAGTTTAGTCGATGCCATAACTAAAGCTAATATTAATTTTTCTAAGTGTGAATATCTAGTCTCAGCATCTAGTAAACTTTTACTAACATAATAGACAGGATACTGCTGACCTTCATGACCCTTTACCAAGTAATGACTTTATCATCCGTAAGCATGGTCATCCTTGTGGGCTTATCTCCTATTTTCCTCCTTAGCCTTCCTGGCATGCCTCTTAGCTGTAGAGTAAGAAGTTCCACATATGTCAGATCCCCCGGAGATAAAGTTAATTATCTTGGCATCTGGTGGTGGAGATGCAACTCTCTCAGGATCCTGGTCAGTATCCTGAGCTTTCTTCTTTCAAGTATCCTTTGCTCAGCAAGTAGCTCTTCATCGTCCTCATGCTCAACAACATTCACTCTCTTATTATCATTCTTAGCATATGGCTTTGAACGATACTGTTTGTAGGAAGATTCTGACTTCCTATTTGTCCATTCATATGTTGAAGACGTGTTCATCCTCTCATGCATTTTCTTGTCATCTTCAAGCCTTATGTATCTCAAAGCCCTATTCCGAGCTTCATCTAAATTCCTGCAAGGATTCATTACAAGATCCTGATAAAATTGACAATCCTTCCGTAACCCCATTTTGAACGCTTGTACTGCCGTAGCAACATCAAGATTCAAGATATCCAGGGATTCTCTACTAAATTTGTTAACATAATCCCTTAGGGATTCTTGTGATCCTCGTGTTATCCTGTAAAGATCACTTGTTAGTTTCTCAAAGCTCCTGCTACAAGAAAATTAACTGATAAACAAATTAACTAAATGAGAAAATTATGTAATAGAATAAGGTGGAACATTTAAAAGCTATTTTAAGGCCGATCCTGTTAAAGTTGAACCGAAGCCTTTTCATAAGCATGCTTCCTTAAGTTCTGGTGAGATTGGATTTATTTCCATCCTTTCCCTATACTGGGCAATATGCTCCTCAGGATCTGTCGTCCCATCGTACAACTTCATGCTGGGAGTCTGGAATCTTTTTGGAATTTCAGCCTCACAAATTGGATGAGCAAATCGGGATATCCTGTGACTATCCTGGGATACTTCCGGTATAGGCTGCACTACTCCATGAACACTTGATATCATATCCTTCAATATTTGAAGTTCCCTAGTCAATGCTGGTGTTACACCTATATCCTGCAAAGAATCAGAATTATTAGTAGCAGGGATACTGATATTGACAAACATGTTACCAGCCTGTTGACTTTTGCCATATCCTGGACCATATCCAGGGCCATATCCTGGATTCCTCATGATCGATATCCTGGCGGTTGATGGTATGTCCAGCATATTGCTCCGGGACTGACTCGGTATCATGTTGCCTTGATTATCCTCGGTAAACGCCGCTGAACTAAAGTTCAGCATCCTGGGCTGTAGAAGAGTAGTTGTATCCTCCACAGGTTTCCTGGAGTTTGACTTCAAGAGTTGTATATTCTTCATGATCGTCTAGTTAGTTTCTTGCTGCCTCTTCATTTGTTCCTGTATACTACCAAACAAAGACATAATTTCGTCATTAGAAGCAAGGATATGGATTCTCCCTGAATTTCCGGATCTAGAAACATTCTGAGCAGCTGGAATTTCTCTCGGTGTGTTGCTTTCATTTCTCCTCTGAAAAGTTTGAACTCGTGAAGGTGGAGGAGGTAATGAACCAGCAGCAGCAGAGGTTGAGACAGACATGGAAGAAGAGTTCAAATTCGATTGAGAAGCCATTAGAAATAGTTTTGAAAAGAATTTCGAAAACAGAAAACCGAGTAATGATTTTAACAAAGTATTGATTAAAAATAGCACCACTTGCCCCACGGTGGGCGCCAAATTGTTTTGGTCAAAAATTACCTAAGCAATTAAGTGATCAAATTAGTTCTGTGAGGTAGTGTGCTAGTAATACTTTGTAAAAAATATGTTGGTTTGTTAGTTTGCGAAAACAGTTTCAAGATACGGCTCAGGATATCGAGCTGTATCTATAATCAAACAATAAGCAAAAATGTAAAGGTTGACACGTGATGTACGAGGAAAGCCCTTGATCAATCTAGATCTCCGGCATAAAACCTCGGGAGCTGACAATCGTCGGCTGCCTTGTTCTTCTTATTGCTTGAATAACAGGATACAGTGCAGGATATGGCTCAGATCGATGCTAAGTGATACAACGATTACAAGTGTTGAGTGTTTGTGCGTAATAGAAAGAAAAAAGAAGTGTGAGTTCGAGAGCAGAGAGTGAAGTGTGTTTTCCTATCGATCTGACCTTCTATTTATAGTTACAAATAACAAACTAACTCTCCTATTATTCCGTGATGCTGGGAATATTCCATTCTGAACGTTGGGGGACTCTTTTAACTTGTTTTCCACGTGCAAATTAACTATAAAACCGGGTCTTCAGCTCATATAACCGTTACAAAGTCAATAGCATTGACCAGCATCCGATATTCTTGCGGAATATGCCTTTCTTCTATTCTGACCGTTACAGGACCCATTCTTCCACCATCAACGTCCATTATTCAACCACCTTGAGCGAATCTTCAGGTAGATCAAGTCCTTTAACGTTGGTACCTTGCAACCAAAGAAAATCGTTAGTAGCAAGCAGGATACCCCCAGAGGATGGTACCAATATCCTGGTTCAGTATCCTGGCCGCAGCATCAAGCATATAATATCAGGATATGCTTCAGGATATAAGCTCGAAATTTCACCCATAACAATAATTGTTCAGGATCTTTATCATAATCCTAAATTATAAGTTAATGATAGCACAAAAGGCCTAGTCACGTAGACAAGTTTAATTTATAAGCCATGATTTCAGAGAATCGAGGCATTAAGGTTTGAATCAAAGTTCATTACCTTTCCTTGACAGGGAGTTGTAGGCTACCACTATCTTTAGTCCCAGAGGACGTTAATTATAGCCCGTGGGCACTTCATCCATAAGGGATGATTATATAAATAAGGGAATTTAGAATAACCCATTTAAAAATGACCTATGTGATTTTATTGTATCACACTTTGTCAAGCATGTTAATATGCTTTCAGATGTTTAATAAGGATTTGAATCTCTTGAATAGGTTCTACCATCTTGGCTTGTCTGCAGTAACACTTAAGCTAGGTTTTACCCTTTAGATTCTTTTTAATAATTAACGCAGAACAATGTCACACCCCTATTTTCCACGTGTCACCGATGGGCCCGGTGGGGAGTATCGTGACGTCGTTGGTATCATCATAGACAAACAACACAATATAATAATGCACAGCGGAAGCAAAGATAGATTCATTTCAACTTTTAAATGAAATGTAATAATAAATATCACGAGTAGTTGAAACGGATCCACAGGCGGATCGAAATAAAAGAGGATAATTGTTCAACAGTTTATTTGTCGTCCAAGCTGCGAGACCTATTGTGGACGCTCTAGAAGCCTGCCAGCCTATTACGTGTAGTACCTGCACTTAATCTTTTTGGAAAAAATACGTCAGTTTACACTGGTAAATACAATTCGACTGACTCATTTTGAAAAGGTTGAAAATTGATTTAAATGCACAAGGCACAAAACATTTTTATTAACTTGGGTCAATTATTTAATATAATAATCATGTGAACGAATTACATGTTACTTGCGTTCAGTGGCCCGGATCTAGTCCGGGCTAAAGATCAATGGACCCACCACAATAAAGAGTTATATACTGACAGGTGTATGCCTACACCCCGTACTCAGGTCGTGGCCATCTCGTAAGATGATGCCAAGGATATCCGGGACATGGTCAATTAACCCCCAAAGGCCTTAAGTGAACAAGACTGTTTAAACGAGCCGATTAAATTATTCCAACTACCCACGCAACGGTGGAGGATTTAATGCCCGATCAAGCGGTATTCTATATACCGTAACCCAAGCCCGTATAGGGAAAATAAGCCAAAGAGTATTTACCTGAATAAGTATCAATCACAATCAAGAAAAATGCAAGTATCTTTTACTGGTGCTCCTAATCTGGAACAAAGGTTTATAATAACCTATTAGATTTCTAACGGGTCTTTATTTAAGCCTAAGCCTAGACCGGTTAGTATTAAAGATGACACGGTTTACGCACGATTAAGCGAAGACCGGATGGAATGTGAATTTGACCCGACAAGTTTGAAGACTTGTATAATATGGGTTTACTAAACACATTCTGGATTTTGAGACGAAAATGATAATGTTTGACCCGTTTCGGTCAATTTATGTAAACTAGTTACATAAACCGAACCGAACACGAAAAGTGCGTTACGGGCGACCATGAGAGTCATATGCAAGTTCCCTGAGATAATATGCTCAAAATATGTTATAATATCAGCAAGTTATTTTCTATTTTGCCCGGAACGGATTTAAAATCAATTTATGCCTCATAGGGGCATTTTGGTCATTTAAAAGATTATAAAAGAGTTTATTTGTAAATCTGAGTTATGGGTCTGATTTATACAAAAATATACTTAACTTATCATGTTATAACAGTACGATATGACCCGTATGTAAAACTTATCATTTAAAATCAAACTATGCACCCTAGGGGTATTTTGGTAATTTCACAAGGGCTAAAAATGCCAAAACTGGAAATCTGAGTTTATAACATTGTACTTACTGTTTTTATATGAAAATATGCTAATTACATCAGTAGGTATAAGTCTTATATGCTTGACATGGTTATAGTATATACTATGCGTTAAAAATGCCTAAAAAGGTGAATTAGAGCCGTTTCCGGGTTTGTAAAAGAAAGCTGAGATTTTTATACTTCCAGAAGGTTCAACATACTTTATTTAATAAATAAAATCAGTAGGAAGTGGTTTGGGGTCAATCGGATTTATAAAACTCGTTTTATGACCAAAAAGGGCAATTTCGGTATTTACCGAAGTTAACTTAAAGACCTATGTTATGTTCTTCCGAAAATTAAATAAAAATCTCTGAAAATCTCAAAATATTATATAACATCAGTGTATAAAAAGTTTGATACCAAAAAGTGGGTTAAAATAGGCTTTGCGCTAAATGCGCTATTTACTTAACATAAAGCTTGTGATTTACGATATTGAGCATATCTCTTAAACTAGGCCACAAACTGATATGAAATTTTCGGTGCATGTTTATAAATCAGTAACAAATGATTTTACTCTTTCACTTTTTCAAAAATCGCGTTTTATATTAAAAAGGGCAAAATAGTCAACTTTAAGCATAAACCGGTAACATGCATATGAATCGGTTAACCATGGAACCAAGATGTAAAATTCCAGAGTGTTAAACATATATGAAAGTTGGTCAAAAATATGCTCTAATGCAGATCTTAACATGCATGTACGAATCAGAACCGATAGTCAAAGAAAAAGTCCATTTATGAGACTTTCGGTTCCGATTCGGGTGTAACACAGAAAATTGTCGAGTTGATCAAGTTGAAACATGTTCTTACATTATTTATAAAGTTATTTTGATGATCAAACAGGTTGCATGTACCCTACGTTGTTAATCAAGCTTAAATTTGCAAAAACATATTCTGTTGACTTTTTATGAAGAACTTTGACTCGACAATTAGCATGCTTAGAGTGTGAATCTGAACATACCCTTTTAGGGGTTTGTTATACTCACAAATACCAACTTGTTGGTACTTTTGATTCGAGATATGACTGAGCACATTTCGTTTAATTGCAAAGTCAAACTATATTTACGATATGTTTGACTTTTAGTAAGAACACTAAGCTAGAATGGATTTGAGGATGATATAAACACTTACAAAGGTCCTAACAAGCTTAGTGATCACTTATGAGGCTGCCTTATCGATCAGAATTGCTCCAGGAGAAGTCTCGTGAATTTTGAAGTTTCAAGTGTGCTTGAATGTTGCAACTATGGTGAACTTTTAAAGGAGTTTGATCTGATTAAGGCTGTTTCAGATGTTTTATGCTGTTGTAGGAAGTGTCCAGAGGTCTCAGATTGCATGAAAGTTGATTGGTCAGTTCTATAATCTATCACAGCTGTAACCAACTCGCAAAACAGACTGACTGACAGCTGGTCGCGACTTTTGTCGCTGGGCAGTTGCTCGCGTAGCGCGAGGACACCGTCGCGCAGCGCGAGGGTGTGGGGCGACCAGCATTCCAAGTTTCAAACATTTTACATATTAGTCCCTGATCTTTGAAGCGATGATTTGTTCGTTTATTTGGCACTCTAGACCCTCAAATCTGGTTTTTTAGGAACCTTGGGGCTTTTATAAACTTGACAAAGTCCCCGGTTCACTTTGCGCTTACCCGAAAAGTCACGAAATTCACGATATCGTATTTAACCTTTCATGTACGGTTTTAATCATAACTTTCTCATACGTTCACGAAACTTCATGAAATTTTTATCACATGCTCTTGTGAGTATATTTTATTATTACAAAGCTTCGGGTATGCCAAAAGATCACTCAGAGGTATAAATTCAACATGTTGACGCTTTTAGCCCCTGTAGTTTGTAATTCCTCACTTTCTTTCATTTTCCGCTTCGTATGATCCATGATTTATCCGTTTAAGATTATAAACACCATGTAGGGTTATTGTAGGACTTATTTATCCATTGTTGACGCTTTGGACCCTTGAATTTACATAGTTTCACCGTTTGTCAACTTTAGTCCCTCTAAAGTATGTTTTCACACATTCAAGGTCCGTGACACGTGTCAATACATTATTCGACGTAAATTTTCGAGGTGTTACATCCTCACCCCCTTAAAAGAAATCTCGACCTCGAGATTTGATAAAATGCGGAAAGTACTTTTTGTCGCATAATGGACTTAACCTTAATAGCATATCTGGAGCTTTTCCAAGCTCTCAAGTTGACCTTTATAATGGGTACATTTATCCTTTTGGGGCTTCTTCACCTATCGATCCTCAATCGATATAGGTTGATTATTATATCATAAATCTGCATATCATTATGTGAATATGCTTCTCGACTTATTGATGAAACATATCCTTAATTCATTAGTGTGAAATATATTGCGAGCTCCATCCATCTCCTTAAAAGGTTTTAGCTTTAAGCTATCTGATCTTGATACATTCGATTCCTTCGAATGATTTTATATATTCAGAGCTTAACGAGTCTGATAATTAACAAATTGGTACACCCTTCCAGGGTGATATCTTTGTTGAACCTTATTCCTTCATAAGAACTCAGGAGGGTCGCTACTTTCATAAATCCTTGACTTTCTGCCAAATACTGGCAACTTACGGATGATCATGAATTTATTATTCGTTGTTCCCAATGCAACTTTCAGATCCTGAAAATTGGACTTACCAATCTTTTGTCTTAATAGATGTTTAACATTCCATCTATACAAGGTCTCCAGAGGAGCAGCCTTGATGCTTATATGACAATTATTATAGAAAAGCTTAATTTTAAGGTGAGATGGTTATTCCAACCATTGCTTAAAGCTAATCTTAAGGAATAGCTAATCCTTTCCGTTAGTCGAACAAATCGACGATCCTGGGCAGCTGATGGAAATTCTTAATTGTTGCCTAATTAGGGTTGCGGTAATCAACGCATAAGCAAAAATGAACCGTCTTTCTTAATTAACAATACCGAATCCTTAGAACATTGAGTTAGGCTATACGAACCCTTTATTTAAAACTTACCTAATCAGGGTTTCGATTCTTCCAATGATGGTACTAGCCGTCTTGGAGATTTCACAATATTACAACCCTAAATGGGATATACTTCTTGACTCTACTTTCCTCACAGGAGGTAGACAGGGTAATCTTAGGAGAAGATAATCAAAATGCAAGGAGGTTGCAGAGATTTTTCCAAGTCTTTGACTCCAATTTATCCATCATTGCTCGTGTCAAATAAGTGACACATTTATGTTATAAGTCCACGAATTCCCTGATCGGGAACATTTACTTAGAAACTTCCATTCTGGATACCTTCTTCGAATACCATTAGCTGACTTTAGTATCATATGACCATCGTAATATCTTTGTGGTCCCATGCATTAAACCTCCATACTGATCAGGCATGGAAGCAATCTATGGAACTTATTAAGATACACCAATCCTCATATGGCGCTTTTATCATACTGTCTGGTTTCCGCAATAGATAGAGATTGAAGAGATATCAACTATATATATATATGCTGACGCACTTCTTCTAGAGAGAAGATACATCTAGAACTCCATGATTTAGAGATTTCTAACAGGAACAGAAAATTGTTCTTATGACTTCGCCGGTAAGTTTTACCTTACACTTAATATCTGGGGTTCTTATGGAAAGATTTCTAACAGTTTGCTAAGCTTATGGTCGTATGAGAGACTTAGCGGTATCTGAACCCAAACATGACTCTTAGCAATAAAATCACAATAAAGGATTTATCTAGTGTTATTATTAATGTGAACTGCCTCTAGTCATTCATCAGGAGGGCTAACGCCTCCATTCTTAAACCTTTTAAACTTAGCTACAAAATCTTTGACAAACTTTTAGGGCAGTCTCAAGTTTGACTGGTTATTTCTTAACCTATATAACATGAGTATCTGAGTTAGGTCCATAATTAATTTATAATAAGCAGGTTTTGAAACCCTAAAGTTCCCTTCCATAGCCGATGCTAAATCATCGATATATATATAGAGCATTACGCTTAAGTTCTAGGTTAACCGAATAAGAGCACTATTTCAACCAATGAAACAAGTTTTGCAACCTACTGCCGATAGTTTATAGCTCTTATGGGGGAGTCGAAGAAAAATTTCTTATTCCATCCTTTCCCTTTCGCAAGACGGATACCAGGTTTTTCTAATAAGGTCCTTAAAATTTGGACCATCCCATACTGTATAAAGGGATCTTTCTTGTGGACTCCATTAGTGTCCTTATTAATCAAGGGTATTGCCACCGCATGATTGTGATGCACACCTTACCATGTGCTTTCCAGCATAACCACTGATATACCGAATGGTTTCTACTTCTCTCAACAATTCCTTGCAATCAATGGCCCCTTTTTAACTATCGATGTTTCTTGACTTCCAAGAGACGAAGTACTTTTTAAGTACATCCTAAACAGAATGGGCTCCTCGCCACATATGATTTTATTTGGGTTATTCTTCGCATATGGAATATGAATAAAGCCCTTCTCATGAGCAGTGTCATGTGTTGTAGAGCGAGCAACGTTTGGTTCTTCATGGCTTTTCTCACAGCCCTTCTCAGCCGTGATAATTATAGTCTTGGAGATTAATTCTGTTAACATTGAGGTCCACACTTGATGCACTATTAACATTTGTCGCATCTCTTAGTATCGCGACTTTTGTCTGTCTCTTCTGAGTTTTCCATACTCAAATCTTTTGGTATTAAATATCAATTTAACAATTAGTTGTGTGCTTTTCCCAGCTAGTCATCATCCTGTCGACTTATCATACATCGATCCTGGTGTTATTAAACCATATGAACATTCCTAAGGAGTGTTATTTGATCGTACAAGTGCTTATATTTAATCAAAATGGAGATTTCACAAACTAGGCACCTAGCTCGGTTGGCTAGGCGCGCGAAAGGGTGCGGCCTAGACCCAGGTTCGATTCCGGGGACGGCCAATTCCACCATTTTTTTTTATGTTTAATATTTATTAATCGCACGTATACGTGTAGTTATGAGGGTTGTCTCGTAAGGAGTCTTGATAATTAATTGCTTCTTATTACCCACAATATGGGCTTGATTTTTCAAGACAACCAATCGGTTTTTAACGCCATATTGAGTCCTTATATTTTAACTGAACTAGGACATCGGAAAAATTTCCTAATGGATATAAAACATCCATCTAATATTGCTGAAATAGTCTCTGAGGTACTATCGACCAATTTTTTCTTTATACTTAACGCTTAGAGTTTTTAACAGGCAGATTTAATGATTTACAAAATCTGTTGTCTTATGAAAGACTTATCTGAACCTGAATAAAATAATACTCAAGCATGAGCGTTATTGATAAAGAAGTACCTGTTGTGACATTGTCGTTCAGAATAGCCTCTTGAGCATCCATTTGAGAGCTCCCAGCTTTTGTCTCCTTAGCCTCCCCAGGCTTCTTGGTTTTATTTGGGCAATTTGTCTTGATGTGCCCTATTTCATTGCAACCATAGCAGGTTGCGTCCTTTATGCCTTGGCACTCCAAGGTCTTGTGCCCTTTCTTGTTACAAATCCCACAAGGTCTCGAGTGAGCCTGGGATTTCGACTCTTCCCAAAATGGTTCTTCTTACAAGTTTTACATTTGGGTTTTGCCTCCTTTGGTTTGGACTGGTTATAGTTCGAACCGGTCTTACCCTTTTTACAACCTTGAATTGGGGTATTATTGCACTTTCGCTTATGATCCTTCAACACACGGTCCACTGCGTTGTTTACGGCTGTATCTATCATAGCCTGTAACTCGGTGCTTGTTAAGTTCAGTCTTGCATCATCATTCTGATCAACTAGACAATTGTAAGCTTCAGATGAGTCAGCCATGGTGAATCTTTGAAGGCTACAAACCAAGTAATAACAAATTGGTTTAATTATATAGCGAATTGTCGAACTTGATAATTAAGTAGCCATGGTGCGAATGAACCATATGGGCCAGTAGATAGTATTTAATTTATTTGATTATGTTTTGCCTAAGTTTTTTTTTATAAACCATCTTTGGCGTTTAATCGGAATATAATCCTTCATATTTACTAGACAGGGGACATAAGTCACGACTGTCCATGTCATACTGACATCTTATATAGCCCAATGGCTTGTTCCAAAGGACTTTTCGATGGCACAGATGCCTTGTCACTAGGGAAATTTTAAAACATAATTAATGATTCCTTTGGATCGGAAAATTTCATAATTCATTGTATTGACAAGAAGTTATGAAATAAAACTATCTTTTTCATGTATGCATCTTTGCCCGTAGGTATACATCCCAAGTGGAAGTTTAGATGTGTACATCATGTTCGACGTTTATTAGCCTTGATCCCTATTGATCATTTAGGCTAAATAAGGGGTTTGGAAAATCTCCCTAATATAAAGATGACAAGCGTGATTTTATCGCATCACTGTTGTCGGGAGTGTTAACATATTTACAATGTCACAAGGATTTGAATCCTTTGAATAGGTCCTACCATCTTGGCCTCGTCTGGAATGACATATAGGCTAGGTTGTACCTTTAATACTGGTAGGAAAGAATGATACTTATTTATTTTCAGGGTTTTATCATAAATCCAAATTTACAATTTAATAATAGCACGAATGGCCTAGTTGCGTAGAAAAGTTTATAAGCCATGATTTCAGAGAATCGAGGCATTTAGGGTTGAATCAAAGTTCATTACCCTTTTTCGGACAGGGAGTCATTGCTACCACTGTCGTTGTTATAATTTGACGATACAATATGGCCCGTAGGCAAATCGATTACAAAACGATGTTTTTAAGAAAATAATAATCATTACACTGATGATAGTAGTCATGATAGTATTCATCATATTGACTATGAGGCTTGGGCATAGCCCACCACCTTAGGCAGGAACCATAATGGTTACAACTGTCACTGTCGTATTGACAACATTATAAAGTATAGCCTGTAGGCAAAACATCACTAGGATGTTATATTATATTAGTCATGATCGCATTGATCATATAGACTATTAGGCTTAAGCATAGCTCACCACCTTAGACAAGAAATCATAAAGATTACAATGTCAGCGTCTGTTGGCTTATGCCGAAATGAGCAAGGCCCGTAGGCATTATATTACCAACGTATGGTCAAAATATGAACATCTTAATTGATGATCTAAACCCATGATTCAGAGATCATTAAGTTGGGTTAGGGATCTTTTAAGGAATCCATATATAAGAATGACGTGTGTGATTTTTAATGGATCACGTCTGCCATGAATGTTAACATGTTCTCATATGTTAACAGAGATTTGAATCTTTTAAACAGGTCTTACCATCATGGCCCGGCCTTATGATGACCCGAAGGCTAGGTTTCACTCTTAAGATTCTTATTTAACAATTAACGCAGAACAAATTTTAAAACCGAGATGTTAATAAGGATCTGAATCTAAATTGAGGAACTGCCATCTTGGCCGGTCTTAATAATGACACTTGGCTAGGTCTTGTCCTTTTTAGATTTTGCCATTTTATTAATATGGTAGATCTTATAAAAGGAATGTTATTTTAATTTATTTCATATATTATATTCATATATATTGAATAATTGAAATTTTGATAAAGCATTCCAATGGTATATAAAAAAAACAGAATTGCCCTAAAAGGGACTTAAAAGAAATAATGTTGTCCATGAAGGGACTGAAAGATAAGTATGCCCTTATAAGGACTTACTAAGGAAACGAACTTCAGTAAAAGGAGTTTCTTCTTCATTGTACTTCTGAATGTCTTCTCCTTGGTTGTACGTTATCCTAGTCGCAACACGAAGCTCGGCCTTTCCTAGGCTTCAATGGGGAGAATTTCCACTACGGCTTCTTTGCTGGGCGACATATTAAATTATATAATCGAAAGTAAAAATCCTCCGAAGAGACGAGAGTATTCCTATGTTAAGTCTAGACTCAGAAGGTCAAAGAATGTGCTACTGTGTCATTGAGATTAAACACAGAAGATTAGTGTTTAATTCACTCAATTTTGGCTCTGATACCAACCTGTCACACCCCTATTTTCCACGTGTCACCGGTGGGCCCGGTGGGGAGTATCGTGACGTCGTTGGTATCATCATAGACAAACAACACAATATAATAATGCACAGCGGAAGCAAAGATAGATTCATTTCAACTTTTAAATGAAATGTAATAATAAATATCACGAGTAGTTGAAACGGATCCACAGGCGGATCGAAATAAAATAGGATAATTGTTCAACAGTTTATTTGTCGTCCAAGCTGCGAGACCTATTGTGGACGCTCTAGAAGCCTGCCAGCCTATTACGTGTAGTACCTGCACTTAATCTTTTTGGGAAAAATACGTCAGTTTACACTGGTAAATACAATTCGACTGACTCATTTTGAAAAGGTTGAAAATTTATTTAAATGCACAAGGCACAAAACATTTTTATTAACTTGGGTCAATTATTTAATATAATAATCATGTGAACGAATTACATGTTACTTGCGTTCAGTGGCCCGGATCTAGTCCGGGCTAAAGATCAATGGACCCACCACAATAAAGAGTTATATGCTGACAGGTGTATGCCTACACCCCGTACTCAGGTCGTGGCCATCTCGTAAGATGATGCCAAGGATATCCGGGACATGGTCAATTAACCCCCCAAAGGCCTTAAGTGAACAAGACTGTTTAAAGGAGCCGATTAAATTATTCCAACTACCCACGCAACGGTGGAGGATTTAATGCCCGATCAAGCGGTATTTTATATACCGTAACCCAATCCCGTATAGGGAAAATAAGCCAAAGAGTATTTACCTGAATAAGTATCAATCACAATCAAGAAAAATGCAAGTATCTTTTACTGGTGCTCCTAATCTGGAACAAAGGTTTATAATAACCTATTAGATTTCTAACGGGTCTTTATTTAAGCCTAAGCCTAGACCGGTTAGTTTTAAGGATGACACGGTTTACGCACGATTAAGCGAAGACCGGATGGAATGTGAATTTGACCCGACAAGTTTGAAGACTTGTATAATATGGGTTTACTAAACACATTCTGGATTTTGAGACGAAAATGATAATGTTTGACCCGTTTCGGTCAATTTATGTAAACTAGTTACATAAACCGAACCGAACGCGAAAAGTGCGTTACGGGCGACCATGAGAGTCATATGCAAGTTCCCTGAGATAATATGCTCAAAATATGTTATAATATCAGCAAGTTATTTTCTATTTTGCCCGGAACGGATTTAAAATCAATTTATGCCTCATAGGGGCATTTTGGTCATTTAAAAGATTATAAAAGAGTTTATTTGTAAATCTGAGTTATGAGTCTGATTCATACAAAAATATACTTAACTTATCATGTTATAACAGTACGATATGACCCGTATGTAAAACTTATCATTTAAAATCAAACTATGCACCCTAGGGGTATTTTGGTAATTTCACAAGGGCTAAAAATGCCAAAACTGGAAATCTGAGTTTATAACATTGTACTTATTGTTTTTATATGAAAATATGCTAATTACATCAGTAGGTATAAGTCTTATATGCTTGACATGGTTATAGTATATACTATGCGTTAAAAATGCCTAAAAAGGTGAATTAGAGCCGTTTCCGGGTTTGTAAAAGAAAGCTGAGATTTTTATACTTCCAGAAGGTTCAACATACTTTATTTAATAAATAAAATCAGTAGGAAGTGGTTTGGGGTCAATCGGATTTATAAAACTCGTTTTATGACCAAAAAGGGCAATTTCGGTATTTACCGAAGTTAACTTAAAGACCTATGTTATGTTCTTCCGAAAATTAAATAAAAATCTCTGAAAATCTCAAAATATTATATAACATCAGTGTATAAAAAGTTTGATACCAAAAAGTGGGTTAAAATAGGCTTTGCGCTAAATGCGCTATTTACTTAACATAAAGCTTGTGATTTACGATATTGAGCATATCTCTTAAACTAGGCCACAAACTGATATGAAATTTTCGGTGCATGTTTATAAATCAGTAACAAATGATTTTACTCTTTCACTTTTTCAAAAATCGCGTTTTATATTAAAAAGGGCAAAATAGTCAACTTTAAGCATAAACCGGTAACATGCATATGAATCGGTTAACCATGGAACCAAGATGTAAAATTCCAGAGTGTTAAACATATATGAAAGTTGGTCAAAAATATGCTCTAATGCAGATCTTAACATGCATGTACGAATCAGAACCGATAGTCAAAGAAAAAGTCCATTTATGAGACTTTCGGTTCCGATTCGGGTGTAACACAGAAAATTGTCGAGTTGATCAAGTTGAAACATGTTCTTACATTATTTATAAAGTTATTTTGATGATCAAACAGGTTGCATGTACCCTACGTTGTTAATCAAGCTTAAATTTGCAAAAAACATATTCTGTTGACTTTTTATGAAGAACTTTGACTCGACAATTAGCATGCTTAGAGTGTGAATCTGAACATACCCTTTTAGGGGTTTGTTATACTCACAAATACCAACTTGTTGGTACTTTTGATTCGAGATATGACTGAGCACATTTCGTTTAATTGCAAAGTCAAACTATATTTACGATATGTTTGACTTTTAGTAAGAACACTAAGCTAGAATGGATTTGAGGATGATATAAACACTTACAAAGGTCCTAACAAGCTTAGTGATCACTTATGAGGCTGCCTTATCGATCAGAATTGCTCCAGGAGAAGTCTCGTGAATTTTGAAGTTTCAAGTGTGCTTGAATGTTGCAACTATGGTGAACTTTTAAAGGAGTTTGATCTGATTAAGGTTGTTTCAGATGTTTTATGCTGTTGTGGGAAGTGTCCAGAGGTCTCAGATTGCATGAAAGTTGATTGGTCAGTTCTATAATCGATCACAGCTGTAACCAACTCGCAAAACAGACTGACTGACAGCTGGTCACGACTTTTATCGCTGGGCAGTTGCTCGCGTAGCGCGAGGACACCGTCGCGCAGCGCGAGGGTGTGGGGCGACCAGCATTCCAAGTTTCAAACATTTTACATATTAGTCCCTGATCTTTGAAGCGATGATTTGTTTGTTTATTTGGCACTCTAGACCCTCAAATCTGGTTTTTTAGGAACCTTGGGGCTTTTATAAACTTGACAAAGTCCCCGGTTCACTTTGCGCTTACCCGAAAAGTCACGAAATTCACGATATCGTATTTAACCTTTCATATACGGTTTTAATCATAACTTTCTCATACGTTCACGAAACTTCATGAAATTTTTATCACATGCTCTTGTGAGTATATTTTATTATTACAAAGCTTCGGGTATGCCAAAAGATCACTCAGAGGTATAAATTCAACATGTTGACGCTTTTAGCCCCTGTAGTTTGTAATTCCTCACTTTCTTTCATTTTCCGCTTCGTATGATCCATGATTTATCCGTTTAAGATTATAAACACCATGTAGGGTTATTGTAGGACTTATTTATCCATTGTTGACACTTTGGACCCTTGAATTTACATAGTTTCACCGTTTGTCAACTTTAGTCCCTCTAAAGTATGTTTTCACACATTCAAGGTCCGTGACACGTGTCAATACATTATTGGACGTAAATTTTCGAGGTGTTACAAACAATTTCTAAATTGAACAGTTAACAAGGATCTGAATCTAATTGTGGAACTACCATCTTGGCCCTGTCTTAATGTGACGTATGGCTAGGTCTCGTCCTTTTTAGATTTTGCCATTTTATTATAATGGTAGATCTTATAATATAGGAATGATATTTTTAAACATAATCATTCCTTTAAAATTTAAACAAGTATATGGTTGCCCGAAACGGGACTTCTGATAAAATGACTTGCCCATGCAAAGGCTAATCAGAAAAATAACAAAGACGTAATTAAAAGACAATGAAACGAATTGGAATTTGTCCTATGTTCTTGTCTAGACTCAAGAATGCTCATCTGTGTAACTGAGATTAAACACCAAAGGCTAGTGTTTAATTCACTCAGTGTTGGCTCTGATACCAACCTGTCACACCCCGACTTTCCACGTGTCACCGGTGGGCCCGGTGGGGAGTATCGTGACGTGGTTGGCAAGATAATAGTCAAACAACACAATTATATAAATGCACAGCAGAAGCAAAAGATAAATATATATTACAATCCGAATATAAGTAATATCCAGTATTACAACGGAAAGTAAAAGATCCACAGGCGGATCAAATAGAAAGAAATTATTGTTCAACAGACTTTGACATCTAGAGCTTGCGAGACTTGAGTAATGATGCCTGGAGTAGCCAGCCTATTTCGTCTAGCACCTGCACTTAGCCTTTTTAGAAAATACGTCAGTTTACACTGGTAAATACAACTCAACTGACTCATTTTGAAAAGAGTTTGTAAATTGGTTTGAATGCACTTCGGCACAAATATCTTTTATAACTTGGGACAATTATTGAAATAATCATGTATACAGTTTTACTTATTTGTCGTCCATCAGGACAGATTAAGTGACACGCCACAGGTATAATGCCCACAGGCTATCATCCTTTAAGTGGATTACCGGCTTCGGTATAATGCCCACAAGGATGATACCTCTGAGTGGATTACCAATTTTTACATAATGCAACTGTCAGGTGTACGCCTACACCCCGTGCTTAGGTCGTGGCCATTTCTTCGAATGATGCCAAGGATATCCGGGACATGGTCATTTAACCCCCAAAGGACATACACCAAATAATACATATTAAACAGGTTATGTAAATACAACAATCACAATCCGATTTCAATGACTACATACACCCGACCAAGCGATACTTTTATAGTACCGTATCCCAAGCCCGTATAGGGAAATAAGTTAAGAGTATTTACCTAAGCAAAGTATCAATCAAATACAGCAAATGCAAGTACTTTTACTGGGCTCCTAATCTGGAATGAAGGTTTATAATAACCTATTAGATTTCTAACGGGTCCTTAATTAAGCTTAGACTTAGACCGGTTAGTTTCCAAAAGGTAGACACGGTTCAAACGCATGATAACGCGAAGACCGGTTTAGAATGTGGTTTTGACCCGACAAGCTTGTATGCTTGTTTAATATGGGTAACTTACACACATTCTGGGTTTTGAGATAAAACCGATAAGGTTTGACCCGTTTCGGCTAGTTTAAGTAAACTTGTTACATAAACCGAATCGTACGCGTATTAAGCGTGACGGGTATTCATATGAGACATTTACAGGTTTCCTAAGTTAATATGCTCCAAATAGGTTGTGACATCAGTAAGATATCATTCATTATGCCCGAAACGAATTTAAACACAAACTATGCCCCGTAGGGGTAGTTTAGTAATTTCACATAAGCCGAAAAACTCAAAACTGAAGTCTGAGTTAAAAAACCTTTGCTTACTGTTAAAATATTATAATTTGCCTCAAATATCAGTAGGTATCAACCCATGTATGTTTAAAATAGTTTTAGTACATACTATGCGTTAAAAACGCTTAAAAAGGCGATTAGAGGTCATTTCTGGGTTTGATACATAAATCTGATATTTTTATATTTCCAGAAGGCTTAAAATAATTTATTTATCATATGTGATCAGTAGCAAAAGGTTTGGAGTCGTTTAGTTATGTAAAACTCATTTTATGGCCCGTAAGGGCAAAACCGACAATTATCGGATTAAGCCTACGACTATAAGTTATGCTCAGCCTAAAATTTATTAAAAATCTTTAAAAATCCCAAAATAATATATTACATCAGTGGGTAAAAGATTTAATATCAAAAAGTAGGCTTAACTAGGCTATACACTAATTACGCCGTTTTATTAACATAAGGCTTTAATTTTACGCTAACGAGCATAACTCTTATTCTACACCTCAAACTGATGTCAAACTTTGCATACAAGTCTATATATCAGTAATTAAGGTTTCTACTCTTTTACATTTTCAAAAATCACGTTTTAAGGTGAAAAGGGCATAATGGTCAACATATGAGCAATTTTCGGAATCATGCGTATTAATCGGTTAACTAATGAACCATAGTGTATAATCACAGAGGGTTATACTAGCATGTAACCTGGTCCAAATAAAGCTCTTAGGTATTTCTAAATCATACCAAAACAGGTCAGAACTGAAAGTCAAAGTATAAGTCAAATTATGCGACTTTCGGTTCCGAACCGGGTCTAAACAGGAAATTGTCGGGTTGAACATGTTTGGACATGTTCTTAAACTTATTACCAAGTTATAACAATGATCAAACAGGTTGTATATGTTCTACATTGTTAATTATGCATAAATTAGAATTTACACATTCTGTTGACTTTTTAAATACAAGTTTGACCCGACATTTGACCTAGTTAGAGTGGGAATCAGGGGGAACCCTTTTGAGGGTTTATTACCACATAATTACCAACTTATAACTACTTTTAATTCGAGATATGACTGAGCCATTATTGACTAATCTCGAAGTCAAACCGTAATTACGACGATTTGACTTTTAGCTAAATAACTAAGCTAAACTTAATCGAGGAAGGTCAAGGTTACTTACAAGGGTCCTATGCACGAGTAGGGATGTCTTGGATCTGCTCCTAAGCTCCAGAAATGCTCCACAATTGCGGATGAAGATGTGAAGAACAATGGTTGCAACCTTGGTCCTTTTATAGTGAATTTCCCACCACAAATTGTTGACACATCGTTCTACTAGTGACCACAACTGATCAACACATGTCCCTAGTGTTCTAGGAGGCACTTAGGGGTCGCACATGAAGTGAAACATCCGTTTTGGGTCGAGTTTTCGCGTAAACAGGCTGCTGGTCGAAGTTTCTGCATCTGACGTCCTGACGCGGCCCGCGTAAAGGTTAAGCATCCTTTACGCGGCCCGCATGAGCCTTAAAATCAGAATTTCCATTTTCTTGTTTTTGCAACTTGTCCCTTGGCTTCACGAAAGGTCAACTAAACTTATATATTGCAATTTGACCCCTTAGTATTTACTTACAAGGGCTTTAAGACTTGTACCCACTTTGCCAAGTCCCTGGACACTTCCGGTTAACCCGAAAAGTCATAACTTTCAATGTTAACGCTTTAACCCCTCGCACACGAATTTGATCATAACTTTCTCATACGATATCGAAACTTTATGAAATTTATATCGCGCGTTCTAGTGAGCATAATTATCAGTTACAAAGCTTCGGGCTTGTCAAAAGGTCACTCAGAGGTATAGCTTAAACATGTTGACACATTTAACCCCTGTAGTTTGTAATCTCTCACTTTTTGCTTCGTATGATCCATGATTTATTCGTTTGATGATATGAACATCATGTAGGGTTATTATGAAGTATGTTTATTCACTGTTGACATTTAGAACCCGTATAATCACATACTTTCCATGTTTGTCAACTTTAGTCCTTTTATAACATTCTTTCACACGTTCAAACTTTATGACACGTGTCAACACATTATAGGACTTGAATTTTCGAGGTGTTACACACCATAATACCAAGGTGAAAAAAATGAATTTTACCCACAGAGCATTTCAAAACCGAAGCCATATCCTCAATATCCGAAACACCCACACCCACTCCAAAGAGACTCGATTTATTCATATTGATTTTTAATCCGGAACAAATATAAAAGCACCTTAAAAGCAACGCTACCTTTTTAATATTATTTCTGGCCCATTCACCGACAAGCACACAATCATCCGCATACATGAGGTGAGATATCACCGGCCCCCCATTAGGCAAACGAATACCTCGAAACGCCCCAACCTCGCACGCTTTCCTGATCATACTAGAAAAAGCCTCCATAACTAATAAAAATAGAAAAGGCGAAATCGGGTCACCCTGACGCATACCTTTATGACACTGGAACTCGAAAGTTGGCGAACCAATAACAAGGACCGAGGAGCGAGCCGACGAGAGGATGCCGTGAATCCAAAGACACCATCTCGGTGGGAAACCAAGCTGAAACATAATAGACGTGAGGAAGTTCCAGTTCACATTGTCGTAGGCTTTAGCAAAATCAATTTTAAACATAAACACCTCGGTACCCGTCTTCCTAGCCCAAGCCAGAACTTCGTTGAGGATAAGAGGGCCGTCCAAAATGAGCCTATCTTTTAGAAAAAGCAGATTGATTTTCAGAAATAACCGAGCCTATGACCACTTTGAGTCTATTAGCTAACACTTTGGAGACCACTTTGTTGATAATACCCACAAGGGTTATCGGACGATAATCGCCTAAGTCACCAGGGTCTTTGACCTTAGGAATTAGCGTAATGAAAGAGGAAGAGCAGCCCCTTGAGAAAGAACCCGAATAAAAAAAATGCTTTAGAATGTTCCCGAAATCTTCTTCGAACAAATCCCATAACCTTTTAAAGAACTTCATGTTGAAGCCATCCGGACCCGGAGCTTGTTCGCTACCATAATAAAAAACGGCCTGTTTAATTTCTTCTTTCGTGAACTCCTTTGTGAGAAAAGAAGCATCCTCCTCGGACAAACGCTTAACAAAGGAACAATCTAAGTCGGGTCTAAAAAGGAGATCCTCCTTAAATTTAAGACGGAAAAAATTATACACAAAATTCTTCACCAATTTTGGCTTAGAGATCCACTCACCGTTGACCAATAAACCCGGGATGGCGTTAGAAGCTTTCCTTTTATTAATGAAACCATGAAAAAATTTGGTATTATCATCTCCATCCGAGGCCCACCTAACTCTAGATCTCTGCCGCAAATCTTTCGCCTTGAAGCTCTCCGCCTCTAATAAGTTTTTCTTACATTCTAAACGAACCCATTCTTCCTCCTCCGTGAGCTCCCTGTCTTCCATAATCTCTTCCATTTTTCTAACTCAGATTTAGCGATTTCCTCCTCTACGACTTCCTTACTACGAATACCATCCCTCCAATCTTTAATTCTGTTTCGAAGGTGCCTTAACTTAAGGGTAAAACAAAGATCAGGAGCTCCCTCGGCACTAAAATTCAACAGAGCCGTATGGACCACATTAGCCAAATCTGGCCTATCTAGCCAGGAGCTGAAGAAACGAAAGGGCTTAGCCCTAAAATTTAAGTCCTTGACCACCAAGAGAAGGGGGCTATGATCAGAATGAAGCCTAGGCAAAGCCCTAACAAACGCTTCCGGTCACAGGTTTTGAAACTCTTTGCACACCAACACCCTATCAATTTTACTGAACTTCTTGCCATTAACTCCATCCATCATAAAAGTGAACTTACTGCCTTTTAAATCGAAATCACACATATCAGCTTCATGAATAAAAAAATTAAAATCCCTCGCACATCTGGCTTTGAAACAAGAATTTTTGCGTTCCTCAGCATTACGAACAACATTGAAATCCCCTACCATGATATACAACCCCTCCCTACCCGATTTCTCAACCAGAATGCGACTCCATAACGCTCTTTTTTCAGCCGAATTTTGGGGAGCATACACAGTCAAAATGTTCACCTCCTCCACACACCCTTTCACCCTCCCAGAAAGCAAAAGAAAATTAGGATCCTTAGACACATAATTGAGACAAAACATACCTGGGTCCCAGACGCAGAGGATCCCCCAAAACCTACCCACCGAATTAACAGCCTCTCTGGCCCAAACCGAATTGCCCCAGAATCGTTCAACATTAGCGTTAGGGATATCTGAACAATTAGTTTCTTGAAAAGCCAAGAACGACACTTTTTCTCTAATTTTTAACTCCTTGATCCAGCTAGCTTTCTTCTCCACCCTGAAACCCCTGATATTGATAGAGAGCAAATTCATTGATGTACCACATTAATACCTTCTTCATCCCTGATAATTTTCTCCAACTTGTCCTCGAACCCATCCAATTTGGCACCCACTAATTTACCGAATTCGATGGTATCGCTGACCTCCTGGCCTTTCTAAATAGCCTGAGAATCGTCCACTAGGCAAGTGTCTTCCGCGGACACCCCATCCTTATTAGCGTCCCTCGCCGGATCTTGGAAACTCGAAGACCCTTCTGGAACGGCGTTTAGATTAAGACCCCCTTCAATGTGAGAAGGATTCATGCCAATTAACTCAGGAGATACAATATTCACATCCTGCTGACCCAACACCACGCTGGGTCCAACATAGCAACCCAACTCAAAAGAATTAGAATCACCAAACTTAGATCTTTTTCTGGGCCTACCAGAAATCTGGCCCACATTATTAGCCCAACATTCATTAAAAGATTCCTTGGAAAATGAAAGGGGGAAGAATTATTACCCCGGGTCTCGAACACAGTATCCAAAGGGGGAGAAATATTAGTGTTCTTATCCCCATGCAAGGGGCCCTCCCCCTCCACACCATGCGCCGCATAATTCGAATCCCCAGGAGGATCCATCGATTGGACATTAGCCCCAAGTGACTCACCACCTACCTCGTCCACAGGGCCGCCATCCACCGGCGACAAAGGAGGCCGAACACGGAGCGAAAATTCCGATGACTTATCTTCCAACTGATTAATATTACCGGTACAATCTGGCACCCAAGCACTAGGTTCTTCATTCACCCAAACCCGATACGTCTTATCCTGCCACTTCTGCTTGAGAAAACCCTAGATCAAGTTGCCACTATCTGTTAAAACTCCAATGCAATCAAAGGTAAGATCACCGTCGTCTTCTTTAACCTGCGATTCTTGAACCACCCTTCCGAACCTACCACCAATTAAGTTAAAGACCTTCGGAGAGAAAATATGAGGGGGCACCCCGAAGATATTGATCCAAGCTAGACGTTCAAACGGTAAAGCTTGACCAACCCATGGATCAATAGATACGAACCACCGAGACCAAACTTCACCAACCTCTGCGAAATTTTTTACTTCCATCTCCCCAACAAAAGAAAGTAACACCGTCAAGCCGCCAAGATATTGAATCACAATATCCCGGAACCCCGCTTCCTTCAAAGAAACATTAATATTTCTGAGAACGGAAAAGTTGCGAGTTCTCCCAACCAAAGCTTTTCCGAATTTCTCAGAGAGAGCAGAAAATGAGGGGTCCACCTCCACTACATCTTCCTCTTGAGCCGGGCTGGATTTGTTAAGTAGGATATCCACAAAAGATCTTCCAATAACAACATCCTTGAACTTCTTCTCCGGCTGTCTTGGTTTACCCTAAACATTCAGATTATTAAAAAAAACCCCGATCTTTAGCTCCCCTGTTGGAACCACCACGAACCTGGTGGCTAGAGTCATTTTCCTTGGCAAACCGAGCAATGTTGACAAGAAGTTTATTGCTTCCTAACTTCAGGTTCACCAACCTAGCTTCCAGCTCCTCAATGTTCTGCACACCCTTGAAGCTAACAAAACCGAAAGTCCTCCCTTCTTTATCCTTTTTTTTAGCAATAAAGGCCCCATAATATCTCCAAAAACCCTAAAAGCATTAGCCAAATCCCATGGCCTACATCCCTTGGGAATGTTGGAGACAAAAAAACTTGCAAATCTTCTGGTTAGAACCATACCCCGAACCAGTCCATTTGACTTTAGGACTAGCCCACGGTCCTCCATCTTCCTCACCTTCCATGCAGACGGAAGAAAAAACAAAAAACAGACACCCACAACCCTGGTAGGCGAATGGAAGAAGTATCAGACAAAATAGGAAGAAGGGTAGCCTCAAAACAACCCCAACAAATAGGAGAGGAACCGAGGACACCCAACCGACTATTCCGAGCAGATACTCAATGTCGAGCCCACCAACGGCACAAACCAGAAGACTAAAAGGCAGAAGAAAACGAGCAGGAACCCCACTTCCCCGGCATGCGAATGGAAGAAGCACCAAACGGGATAGGGAGAAAGGTAACCTCAGGTAGCCTACACACGAGACAACCGAGAAAACCCTGCCCACTATTCCGAGTTGATACCCGACGTCGAGCCCAACCGGCGGTATTGGGAAACCGGCGACCTTTGGATTACCTCGACTAAATTGAAGTGTTTTGATTAAGTGAGTGAAAGATGAAGTATTGAAAATACATTAAATTGAAAAGATTAATTATGAGCCAATTAATAACACTTTAAATGAAGTACATCACCTAAATCAATTGAAATTGTGTTTACGTGAGTTTCTAACCACAAAAAGAAATCAAATGCATTCTAATTAATGATTTTAATAGGTCAAAAATGCAGGTGTTGTAATGAATGGAATCTTTGAGAATTGGTGGGTGCTCCATTCAATTCAAGAAAAAATAATAAAGGAAATACCAATGTTTTGAAAACCGGACCGGGCCGGCCGGTCGGACCGGTCCGGCCGGGAACCGGGGCTTCATCCGGGCCGGTTCAGGCCATCAAACCGTTCCAACATCAGGCCGGAGGTCGGGCCGGCGGGCTGTCGGGCCGGCGGGTCGCGTAGGATTGGGCCGGCGGTTCACAGCGAGTGGTTCACACAAAGAAAGCTTCAGCGAATTCCGGCAGTCAAAGGCGCGCTCCGACCACTCTCTGGTTGGATTCCGACAAGCTTCAGCAAATTCCGGTCACATTTCGGTTTGAACAAGTCTGGTTCACACAAATAAAGCTTTTGCTTTTTTGAAACCATGGACATGTTTTTCTTATTTCATGGAGTTTTTTGAGTTACAGGAGGAAAAATGAAAAAAAAGAGGGTATAGTAGTGAAGAAGATGGAATAGAAAGATGAGTGTTGAAGCATTAAAGAGTGTTGCAGTCTTTTAAGTAGGAGTGGGTGAGGAGAGTAGGTTGTAAAAGCTTTTTTTCTGACTTTTCCTCTTTTTTACGTCTCATCCTTTTTTTCTTTTTTCTGATTTTTTGTTTTTTCTTTGTCTGAGTGGTTTTATTATTCTTTGTTTTGGCTGTTTTTAAATGTTAGGTTTAATTGTTTGTGGGACTACCCTTTGGTTATACAGGGTCTAATGAGATCAGAAGCAAAGGAAAAATTAGTCTATAATCCGGTTCTTAAATCCGGTCGAACCGGTCGGACCGGCCCGACCTTTGACCCCATAAGGCGACCAGGTCGACCTCCGGTCCGGTTCTGAAAACATTGAAAGGAACTGAAAGAATATATATTTGAAAAGAGGCATAACCCAAAGAGAAAAAAAGGAAGACGGCTGATTTGATTTGAGTGGAGCACATGACCCAGCCCAACTTGGTGTTCTTGTGATGCATCGACCAGGCCCACACACAAATAACTTTAGTAATTTAGCAACTCGCCTGGGCCTAGAAAGAGGGGTTTGTTGCTTTTATTTTTCGAATACATCAATTGGGTGCAGTGGCGGATCCAAAAATATTTTTCACTGGGTTCACTTTTTTAGATACTCCAATTTCATGTGACTGAACATAAAGAATTTCGGGTCGGTTCGATAGTTCGGATCGGGTAAGGTTCAACTCAAAAACCCAATTTCAGCAGCAATATTAACTTAAATAAAACAAACAGATGTATAAGTGTATAACAAACTGACAAATTCAGGTTTAAAAACCCCAATTCAAGTTTAAAAACCCCAATTCAAGTTTAACTACCAAATTGACAAATTCAGATGTATAACAAACTGAAACTTTCAGCACCAATATTAACTTAAAACAAACAGATGTATAAGTCTATAACAAACTGTAATCATAAATCACTGATGTAATCAAAATTCTAACCTTAATCGCTGATTCGTATAAGAAAAAAAAAGTGTCGGAAGCAATCGGCGGAGGCAGAGCAGCCGAGCAGTGGAGAGGAAGGACGTCGGCCGTCGCGGCGGCAGACGGCAGCAATCGGCGGAGAGGTGGAGCTGCTGATGTTGTCGACTTGTTTCACTCTGTTCGACTGTTCATTACTTGTTCTGTGGCTTGTGCGGCGTATGTTTTGAGATATAACCCTAAATGGGTCATTAAAGAAAAAAAAATTAAAAGAGAAATAAAAAAAAGGAACAAAAACGAGTTGATAAGGGATTCGAACTCGGGTGAGTTAGGAAGAAAAGCGCGGACATAACCAGTGGAACAAAGGCTTTTTTTGTTTATGGGTTCCCTTTATAATTTACTTATGGGTTCCTTTTCAGTTTCTTATATATATTTACATTAAAAATTAAAAACCGACTGGGTTCCCGGGAACCCGTACTTTCTACATAAGTCCGCCCCTGATTGGGTGGACGGCAATTATAAAGCGCAAGAGGCATAAGGCCGTGAAAAGGAGAAGAAAGGAGGCAGCAAACATTGAGAACGAGCACAAGACATTCGACGGCAGCAAGAAAAAAAAGGGAGAGAGGTGCGATCAATAAAAAAGAGAAAAAGGATTGGTTCGAGAGTTCAAGCCGCAATCCAAGATTCGGTTTGGTATGCAATTTATTAGTATTAAATTTTTTTAAGACTTTGTGTTTTCAGATTTGATACTATGTTTTGTTTATCGTTTGAGACTCGTTTCTTTTTAGTGGTTATGTTTCTTGGCTAAACTTTTCATGCTAACTAGGTCTAGATGAACTATGACTTAATGTTTTGATTATTTGGTTTTGACTAATGATTAAATTGAGATGATTTACGTATTCCTGTTTTGTGAATGTTTATGAATTTGTGTGCTTGTCTTGGTTGTGATTGGTTGTTTGGTTAGGTGATCTTGTTAGTCTGGTCTGGAACTATTTAGGTCATTCTAGGTTCGTTAATCTATTAGGTTTTCGGTCTAGAGCGTGAGATTAGAGATAATTCAAGTTTTATTAAATTAATTAAAATCAACTAAGTATAGTGTGCATCCTTTTCTGGCAACTATAGGGACGAGTCAGGATTGCTAGGTTATTAGCTAGGCGTTGTTTGGTAGTTTGGGTGACCGATAGCTCGGATCCGACTACTTATTCGGGTTTTGGGTTTCCTAGGTTTTCAATTATTTAACAGGTTTAGCTTCATGACCGGAGGATTTTAGCACCATAGTTGTTTTTAATCTGACAGTCGTGGGATTCGGTATCGATAGCTCGAGTCGTTTCCAATTTAGCACTCCATCACTTTGTTCCATCTTCTATTTTGGTTGATCATCCTTAGCGGGAGGTTTTCTGGGTAGATTCGGAGCTTTAGCCATTGGTCAGGACTAGAGGTCATAGGTTGGTCATAGGGATTCGAAGCCTGGGTAGTTTTTTCTCATCATTGTCTGCTTCCCGTCACTTTACCATCTTGTTTGCTTGCCCTGTTATCTTGTTTACTCGCTTTAGTTTAATTAGTTAAAACCTCAAATCCAAAACAATTAAAACCAATTAAGTATTAGTTGAGTCAGAGTCTAGTTTAGCGTCGATAGTGTCTCGTGGGTTCGATACTCGGACTTCATTAGGCTTTACTACGTATGATAGGTACACTTGCCTGTCAGTGGTCTAGCATTAGAGAGTCTTAGTTTATAAATTTAAAACTAGGGTGTCTAGATTAGGTTAGTTTTTTATAGACCATAATTTGCACATCAACTACAATCTATTCCACATAACCCTCATGCACAAAATTTTTAATTATACCATAAACACTAGTTTCTTGATTTTCAAAATTTTATGAAATGCTACTCATCAACTTAGTCGGTCTAATAAAATCCATTACCCACCAAAATTTCGTATTCAATGTAATTACTAAAACACGCCCATCTCGTATCATTATACAAAAGATTTTTATTTTCAATAGGGAATCAAACCAACTTCTCGTACACACCTACAAGTATCACAAATAATGTTCGATCGTTCACTAAAACTCTTTACAAATCCAATAAAATATTTTATTAAGAACACTTTCCAATAATCACTAAGTTCTTATACTGCATTTCTTTTATAAGGATCAACAACTTTTACAAGAACCTCTAAACTTCGAATTTCTTCTTTAATACTAGATTATTTAAAACAATACAACCTTAATAACTCCTAGAACCTCTTCAAACGTTACTCAATATATCAATTGAATTTAAAACAGGTGGGCGAGGAAACTTCATAAGGACCGACAATTTTCAACTATGTAAATTCTTTTTAAAACAAGAGTAGCATTTCCATTCTTTTACAAAGTACCCTTTCGCGTAACCAATAGATGTTTTATACTCCCTTTGCATTCACAAACTAGGTTCTACATTTCATATCGACTCGATCTATGTTGATTTAACTAACATTTTACGTTTATACTGATACTCACAATTACACATTTACGAGATATTTATATTCATTCATCCACGTTTTTATTTACACTCATATTCATATTCATCCTCATACATTTTAATCATACTAATACAATTATGTTTACACTTATATTCATATTCGTACTCATCACGATACATTTTATACTCATATTGGTACTCATAATTATACTCACATTCATGTAATTTATGTTATACTCATACTCATGTTCATACTCACATTTATACGATCTATGTTATACTCGTACTCATATATATACTCTCATTTATACGATTTATGTTTATACTCGCGTTCATTCATTAATGCTCAAATTTGTACTCACATTTATACTCATTTTTCATACACGTTATGCTTATACTTGTACTCATACTCTTAATTATGCGTTTTGTGTTTATGCTCACATGCACATTCATATTTAAACTTATATTATGCTCATGCTTTCATTCATACTCAAAATTTATACATCCGCACCTGTACACGAGCGAAACCCGAGGGATTCGCTTACGTTGTTCTTATACTATTTGGAACACAAACATGCTTATATGCTACACTTCTATACACACGCAATCTTATTTTTTAAAACTAATGTACACCTTAACTCATGCGCAACTAGTACACGCTATGCGAATTGTGCAACAATCAATATAATTGCGGGTGCACACGAGATTATAGTGATAGGCGTATGAGAACTATAGAGTGTACTACTGTGTATAGTAAGACGCGGGATGTAACATTGCACCGAATACGAAACGAATGTAACATGGTCAAACATGGTGGATACGCTGCTGGTACTTCCTATATATAAGTGCTTTCACCATGTTACCAAACTTTCGTAAAACGTGCCATGAGAAATTCAGTGTTTTGCAGACCTTTGGACCAAATACAAACTTTAACAACTCACACACACATTATATCCGATTATCCTCGATGAGACTTCATCTTTAACACATCACTTCCGTTCGTTTAATGCACAATCATCCTTTTTACTCCCATTCATTGTTAGATCAATCAATCACTCTTGTACCTCCATCATTCTTCCATCTTGTCTATTATACAAACCTCGTTTACAATCAATCGGTTTAAACATTTGAATCCTAACCTAGCTACTTACTTTTAAATCTACCTTTCTATTATTTATTCTAGTACAAACATACTTAGTAGACCATTATCGTTTTAATTAAGTACCAAACCTTATTGTTCCTCTCAATAAACAATTCTCTAAAAATGTGTGATTTTATACTATCCTCAAACTTTTCATGAAACTACCACACTTTTCATCAAATATAAACCGTTTTATACAAAATCTTCCTTCTTAAATACAATACAATTCTAACACATCTCCAATTTGAGTTATTCAAAACTGTATAAGCACACTTTGCCTATACACACATGTACTCATTTTTACTTATGTCTAAAATCTCAATGCATTTTCAGTCAAACAAACTCTTTTACAAACCTATCTTTCGTTCTCAAAATTTCATGCTTTTCAAAACGTCGCAAACTTCTAAGTCTCAATTTTAAATAATCACCTTTTGCCAAAATCCTTTCAAGTCTTCCTCTCGAATAAATTTCGGGACGAAATTTCCAAAAGGAGGGGAGACTGTAACGCTTTGTTTTTTCAAAACTTTCCTAATTTAGTAAACGTGTCTTGCAAATCTAGTTTTGGAAGCTTGATTCTTTCATAATCGTATTTCACTCCATCATCGTAAAAACCAAGACTTTAATCGTTGTAAAATCTGAGATTTGGATCATTCGTATTCCTTTACAATCACGTTATACACCTTCTATACAAGTTCATACATTCGAATTTATTTAACAATGATATTATATTCACAATTTGTGCTAAACACGGTAATCATGCAAACACGCGACTCATATGCTCAACTTATGCAAACACGATACCTATTCACGACTTATATGATTAGTTATACTTGTTTGTATTAATTTTTATGTTACAATCTCATTTCATACCCTAAAATATGGCTCCTTATCCTTAAAAACACCCTAATGTAGCCTAAAAACATCAGATATAAGAGTACAAGGGCCAAACTTGTCAAACAATCAAGAAATTTCGCAGCCAAACTACCTCACCGGCCGCGACCCGGTCTCAGAAATACCTCACAGGCCGCGAGTGAGGAGGATCCGAAGCTCACTTGATCAACCTTGCTGATTGTGCGATTTTATGTGTTTTCTTGGGTTTTCAAGTGTGTTTCTTGTCTTAAATGTTCATCAAACCCTACTGATGTGTGTCGGTGTGTATATATTTTTAAGTATAGTTTAAGCCCTTTTTAACACTTTAGTCAAGTTTTAAATTTATAAAACATGATATTTTACTAACACTAAACACACATATGGGCAAGTGCACCCATCGTGAGCGTAGTGTAGCGTTGGTAAGATACCGAGGTCGTCCAAGCACACAAGAGCTTTTAGTACTGGTTTATCCTCAACGTCTAATCAAATCAAAAATTTAGAAAAAGGTTTTAAACATGAAAATAAAAACTAAAAATGCTGAAAATAAAAATAAATAAAAACAGATAGACAAGATGAATCACTTGGATCCGACTCGCCTTTAGTGTAACCTTTGATGTTTTCCGCACTTTTGCACCTTTTAAGTGATTATCTTAGTTATAGTAGTAGGCCCCTCTTTTGATGGAGACGTTACCCTCAACCCAGTAGTTTGAGTCAGCAAGGATACAATCCTAAAGGGTTGGATTATTGAAAGATAATTAATTAAGTTATTAATGCGTAATGTGGTAGGCCCCTCTTTTGAAGGTGACGTTACCCTCGGCTAAGTGGTTTGAGTAACAGGGATACAATCCCAAGTATTTTACATATGAGGGGATCAAGCCATTCGCACCCCCGCCATCCAATACCAGTGGGTATTGAAGGAGGTCCTAGTAAGCTTGACCCAGGTCCTTGCAGGATCTATACACTGAACAAGGTAAGAACCTTACCAAACCATTCCCTTAACCCCCGACCAAGTAGCCAACATATCTCTAAATAGACCTTAGAGATATGAATGGTGTAAATCTTTTATTTTATATAGACAGTAAAATAACGCCAAAACACCACGGATAAATGATAAGGATGTTTCACCTTCAATATAAGAAACTAGTTATTAAAGTCATTAATACAAAACCAAATAAAAAGTGCGAAAAGATTAAAAAACAAAAGTATTACACTAAATGCTTGTCTTCACCAAGTGATGTAAGAGACTTAGACAAACATGGCCTTTGATTGTCAAGAACTCTTACTATCAATCTTGGATCCCGAGACTACTACACACTCTCTATGATGGATGATGGATGATGGTGGTGGATGTGGGTGTTGTGATGGTGGTGGAGTGTGGTTGAAGTGGGAGAGAGGTGGTTTGTCAAGGGATGCCTTTGAAGTGAACCAAGCACCTCTATTTATAGCCTGCACAGAAGCTCGGACATGGCCCCGTGTCCACTGGGCACGACCCTGTGTCCATCCACTTTCTCTTTCTTCATTAATTGCAGTTTGTCCGCTGGGCACGGCCCCATGTGCAGAAGCGTATATGTACTATCAAGATTTGCTTGGATTCTGCGAATCTTAGCGTTGACCACGGCCGTGTGGAGCTGTGCACGCCCCCGTGTTGGGGAATAGAAGCTTCTACGCTTTTGTCTTTTCTGCAGACACTTGGGCACACCCTCGTGTCCGCTGGGCACGGGGCGTGTTCAGCCTTCTGATATCTTGTTTTTGCTTGGGAAGATGCTGTCGAGGGGTCGGGCATGCCACGTTTGTTCCTTTTCTTGTATTTATGTTAGATTTAGCTGTATTTTTGCTTCTTTTGTTCATTTGCGCTTATTTAATCCTGAAAATACAAAAGGAAGACAAAAGCATACTTTTTTCAACATTAGTACTAAAAAAGGGTTAGTTTTATGCCTCATTTGATGTAATTTATATGTTGCATTTTACACACATCACTACACTAACACTTCCCTATAAAACCCAAGTGTCTTCCACACATTTTTCACTTTAGAACTCAATCAAAACACTCTTAAACCACTCACAAACCTGCTAGAAATCAAGAACAAGATCAGAATCACTCCAAGTTACAAAAACAAGCATAACTTCTTCAATTCTTAGTCTTTTTCTTTGATTCTTTTTGCAAATCACTTGGAACAACCTTAGGGATGATTCCGCAGGTTTTCCATGGAAAACCAAGGTATGATTCCTTGGTTTTCCATGGAAAACCAAGGTCTGTAACAACACCAAAAAGGCTCCAAAGTGGACTGAAAATTTCTGTTTTGATTCAAATTTTGTTAAACTTGCTTGAACTTGAGTTATCTCATACATATTCTTATGTCCTTATGCTCATAATCAATTGAATGGTTAGTTGGGATTAAAAACAAGGTTGTGACACTTAAAATCAGAGGTTAAAACCTCATAAACTTTTTGTTTTGTTCGGGGTTTAACCCACAAGTAATGAACAAGCTTAATGCTTGATGTTTGTGTGATTATAGGACTAGCTTAGGCTATCCAGCTTGAAAATCCACACATTACTTGATGATTTCCTTAGATTAGATATAGTTTACTTATTCTTTATTGTATGTTCATGACCCTCCCTGATTGTTTATAACAACAAGTATAGTGGTGAACACTAAGAGGTACCTAAGTGGAAGACTTGATCTTCCTACCTCATGCATGACTTGTATGAATTACACAAGAGGTCCCTAAATGAAGGATTCATCCTTCTACCTCATGCTTGACCTATATGACATTATAATATCTATATGTAACTTATGTACTATTCAAATAACCAAACTCTTGATGATGAACTAGTGGTCATTTGTCAAGATAGTAGGTTACATCACCTAAAGACCATAATACTTGTTACGATTCTAATGGACATTTTGATCCATGAAAACATTCAAACTCTTTGAGTTTCATAGTATCAAGGACAAGTATTATGTTTGCTAGATTATTACTTTCTCATATGTTTATTTTCATGTCCTTAAGCTCCAAATCCTTAAACCATATGTAAACACCTCTTAAACTCCAAATCGAACACATTCAACTTCCTAGTTTCAACAACTTCGTTACATTGGATAATAGGAAAGCATATACAATTTTGTAAGTATACTGGAACCCATTTTTACTTTTAAACACTTTTGGGTGCAACATGTATTCTATATAAAAACACGAAACACTTGAAACTATTTGAATCACTCTCTATCCATGTTTGAACATGAAACTATTTGATGCTTGTTAATCTCGTATGTTATGTAAACTTTTCATGTCTATATGCTCATTAACTTCGTACAAGCCTACCTTAACAATTATAGCGCTATAGGAGTAGTGCACCGCCCACGAGTCTTGGGGTATTGTTAAGTTAAACATGTTAACCTCCCATTATTCTTTGGGATATGCTATTTTAACGCATTGGATTCTTGGGTTTAAACATATAGTTTACACCGTTTCAATATACTAGTAACTTGCATATTGTTAATCATGTTGGATATGAGCCGTTAAACTATTTTAATCTATTTTATGCTATGTATCAAACTTGTATACTCGCCAACTTTTTGTTGATCGTATTTTAATACATGTTGCAGGTTGATAGTCAAGATGATTGACGGGTAGTCCGTAGGACAACCCTTAATGGTTATAAAGTATAATTTAATCCCGCATTTATCCATGTATTTATCTTGAATTAGATAACTACGGTTGCTTGTGTTTCAGGTACATTTGTGGCTTAAAAGTGTGGAAATAAAGCTTCGAATAGACGCGACTGGATTGGAGATTGAAAGACGGAGACTAAATGAAAAAAAATAAAAATTTGGAATTGAAGAATTAAGAAGATAACATGATAGAGGACGAAATTACGAGAACCTAGGCGAAAACAGCGAAGAAAACAGAGTTGAAATGAGAAAGTTATGAAGAAAACAAGAAAACAAAACTTGGCGCCGCCGTAGCCTACGGCTCTGGCCGTAGGTTACGGCACTTACTGTGTTTTCTGGTCTGCCGTAGCCCAGTTTAAGGGTGTCGTAGTGTTTTGATTGCCACCGTAGCCTACGGCGAGTGCCGTAGGTTACGGCGCCGTGCTGCGTGAAACTTGTAACTGCCCATTTTAATGACTTTTTATGATGTCTCTTAAAATCCAATCATTCCCATTCGGTTACCAGTAGTCTAGAGGCGAATTTTTGGTGTTCTTGAGAGTTTGAAACAATTTCTAAACATCTTTTTTTAGTGTTTTTAATTCTTATGAACATTGATATGTATGTGATGATGATTCTCCAAGTCATGAGTGGCTAAACTCTTTATGATCATCCTGGATTGAAGGTTTGCTTGAGACATTTCATGTTTTAATCTTTATTTCTAGAGTAATAGACTTGCATCTTTGTTTGTTTATTATGATGTGTTGATACTTGTTCGTAAATAGTTAATTGATGCTTTGATCATAACTTAAACCATACGTTCTTGGTGCTGTTGGCAATCGAGATATCATGGGAGGGATTAGGATTGGATATTGATTGATTGGTCATCGGGTAACAACCTCGCATTCTAGGAATCCGAGTTCTTAGTTCCCTTTCATCACGAACACGTAACTACACATGAACCACGAACACGTAAAACATGAATGTCAATTGAAACCGGAAGTCTAGAATGGTCATTTGTCTCTAAATTGTTTACAAAACCAATTTCCAGTTTTGCAATTACATTAGTAATCTTAGTTTTGAAATCAAACAATCCAACTCTTGAGTTTACTTTTATTGCAATTAGTCTAATTTAGTTCACTTAGTTACACTTTCAAATAACACATTTTCCACAAACCCCCTGTGTACGATACCCACTTTCCGCTAGCTAATTAGTAGTATTTGGATTAAATTTGATTGTGACCACGACATCACGTCAAATTTTGGCACCGTTGCCGGGGAGTAGTGCGCAACATGTGTTACTTTTGATCTTTTTAAGTTTGTTATTTTTCTTATTTACGCTGGGTGTGTTAGTGTGCAGATATTTACAGGTGCATGCGTACTAGGAGCTCTCACAAGCTATCACCATTGGCATTTGATCTAGAAATTGAACGGACTTTGAGAAGAAACAGAATTTTGCTACGAGAAAACAAAATCAACGGTTCACTAACAACACCTACTACACCAGTTACACCAATCAGATACATGGATCCACCACCACCACCCACTACGGGTCAACCTACACCATCTTCAACACAACCTTCACCATATACTACCATTCCTATAACCACACAAGAAATCAAACCAACCAATACTACATTACCAGAGAACACTCAACCTGAATATTCTTTTAGCTATCAAGCTACATCATCCGCCGTTCCTGGTTATTCAACATTTTTTCCAACATCCAGTCATCCTTCATCATCACAACAAATACCACCACCTAACTTATACCAAACAGGTCCATCTATTATCCATTCTACTCCATTTCAACCGGGAGTGCAATTTCAACATACTTCGGGAGTAAGACAAGATGGGTTCGATGATGGGTATGATGATGACTTTGGGGGATATGATGAAGAAGGATACATGTATGGAGGTGATGGAGATCAAGGGGAGTATACTTACGTTCAAGGTCAAAATCAAAGAATGCCAAGTGTTGGTAGGATTCCTCAACAACAAATCATACCTCAACAATTACCACCACAAGGTCCACCGGTGCAAAGACAAGTTCAACAACCTCATGTGGGGCCGAGATTTCAACCATCTTTACAACAATTTGGGCCCCCACGAATGCAAGTTCAAAGACCAATGGGTCCTGTACGTCCAAGAGTTCGGTTGGGTGTACCAAGAAGACTTTTTCGAGAACCCGCGAGAGGCATAGAAGCACATTTTAGACCGGTGATCACTCATAATCCATCACCAATAGTTATCCCTCAAAATGATCAAGGGAGGACGTTTGAAGTTCGAACGAATTCGTTACAAAGTTTGCCAAAGTATAAGGGTCTAGCAACGGAGGAGCCTTATTTTCATTTGGAGGCTTATGATTCGATTTGTAACACTAGTGGGGGTCAAGGGTTCTTAGCCGATGATGTTAAATTGGTGCTATTCCAATTTTCCTTAGAAGACAAGGCGAAAAAGTGGTTTTATACCTTACCTTCGGCATCTATCTATACATGGGCAGAAATGCAATAAATCTTCTTGGACGAATTCTTTACCGCCCAAAAGACAAATGATGCTAGAAGGAGTTTGAGAAGTTTTCAACAACAATCGGGTGAAATGTTTCATGAAGCATTCAAGAGGTTTAATATGATGATAAAGAATAGCCCTCATCATGGGATAGAGCTATGTGAGTTGATGAATGCATTTCATGAGGGGTTATGTTCCGAGGATGCTCGTGATTTGATGTCTATCACGAATGGTACATTTGGTACTAATTATGAACAAGATGATTGGCAATTCTTGGAACAAATGGCGGTCACATCGAAAAGAAGGCTCAATCATCAAGGAGAGCACGACCAACCATTACCCGAACTCAAGTGCATGCGGTAGATGATGGTAATATTCAAACTTCGAATCAAATTTATGATGTTTGTGCGCTTTGTAATGAGTTGGGGCATGCAGCCGAAAATTGCCAAGGAGGTGGAGGGCAATATGAAGAAGTGAATGTTATTGAAGGTCAAGGTGGGGGTGGTAGAAATTACAACATGAATTCAAATACATACCACACCGGGTTACGAAACCACCCGAATTTTAGATATGGGAACCCGTCAAATTAACTTAACCCGAACTTTCAAGGAAACCAAGGAAATTATATTCCTCGCCAACAATTTAATAATCAAGGTTTTCAAAGGCAATTCCAACAACCGGGTAATGAACAAAGTGGGTTTTCGGGTCAAGGTTCCTCTGGTGGAAATGAGGTCATGGAGATGTTGAAAGCGATGCAAATGAAGATGCAACGAAGAAATCAGCTTGATGAGGTTCGTATGCAAAAAAGATGAAATCCGTGACAAAGCTATTCAATCGTTGACCACTCAAATGGGTCAACTTGCGAGTGAAGTGGCAATATTGAAGAAAGCAAAAGGCCAACTACCGAGTGACACGGTGACAAATCCCAAGAATATAAAAACCGTTAATATCAATGTGGTAAGCACCGTTTCTAGTACCAAATTTAATGAAAAAATTCTAACCTCTTCGTGTCAAATAAATACAGGTATAGGGAAGGACGCCGATGGTGAGAATGATAAAGAACATGGAGCACCAATCGTGCCTATCCGTGTGGGAAAATTAAAAATCCCTCACGCATTGTTGGACTACGGGGCGAGCATGAGTCTGCTACCAGGTGATCTAAATGACATGTATGATTTTGGTCCGCTTGAAGATATAGACACCATGGTGAGCTTGGCGGATGAGAGTTGGAGGCGTCCGCGAGGAGTGGTTAGGAATGTCATATTCGGTTGGGAGAATTCGACTATCCGGTGGATTTTCTGGTCTTAGATTATGTTTCTACCGAATTGGCATCACAACAAAGGGTAATTTTAGGTCGACCGTTTCTTTATACAGCAAGTGCTCAAATCAACTGTAGAGACGGGGTTATTACGATGACCGAAAAGAACCGTAAGTTGTACTTCGATGTTCATACTAGGGAGATTAGTTATGAATCTATTGAAGAGAAGGGTAGAGAGCCTAGTGACCATATGAGAAGCGTGCATCAAAGAATAAAAACAAACAAACCATCGGGGTGTGAAAAGAAGTATGAGGGTTTGAGCAGGTATGCAGTTGACTATTCACCGAATGGACATTTGATGGATGCATTTCAACCAATGACAAGCTACAGTGAGGGAGGTGATAGAAACCGATTCTTTGAGCCACCATAAATGGGGATGGCACGGTCTCGCTGAAGACTCGAAACTTAGTGCTGCTCGGGAGGCAACCCGGGGTTTTATATTGATCTTGCTATTTTTTTTATCTTTCTATGTTTCAGGGCCATGGCGACATTCAAGTGTGGGAAAGATGTGCGGATATTTGTGTGAAGGTGGTGATAGGAAGTCAGATTATCTACAACATCTGTTGTGTCAAACTTCACCAGGTCAATGTACTCTTTCCTTAGTCTTGTTATGTTCTTTAGCTTTAAAATATTGGTAATTAGTTTGTTTGCTTTTGTTTAAAAAAAATAAAAAAAAGTTTGGTGTGTTTGGAGCGATCTTTCCCTTCAAACCATACATTGGGGACAATGTATCCCAAGTGTGGGGATGAGGGGAAATTTAAAAAAAATGTGAATCTTTTAAGAATCAAGCGAAAAATGGTCCAAATGTGAGTATTAAATTGCATGACACACCGGCAACCCATATCCCCTTGTTCTTTCTAGGTGAGAGTTGAGCCACTACTTGAATTTATTAGAATACATTTTTTCTTGATGAGAGTGGAAATGGGTGGTGGTGCATTAGAACTTGTGCTTGAATGCGGTTTGAGGCCTTAGCTTGATATGCATGTGAAAAGGATTAGGGCAATTAGGTAGCCTCGTCTTGGTGAGTGCGAGTGTGGGATTTAGGGGGTTGGACCTCATAAATTATATACATGAGCATGGTAGCGAGAGGGGCGGGGGTTTGGACTTTAGTAGCCCATTTGAGCTTTGAGCCGATCTTTTGTTAACCCGTGCCTACTTTCTCTTAAAAAATTAACCCGTATTTGACCCGGTCTATTAGTATAATCATCTTGTCTAGTATGCTTGTTTGTTATGTTTGTTAAATCGAAAGAAAAAAAAAGAAAAAAAAGATATGAAAAAAAAGAAAAAAGAAGAGAAAAAGCAATGAAAAATGAAAAAAAAAAATGAATGAGATAGTTTGTATATAGTTGTTTATGTTGTGTTTTAGTTAGAAATAAAAGATCGGGTTGAATCGTTAGCTACTTCGCATATGTATTTCCATTTCCTACCCATTTGCCTTGCCGTGTTACAACCTTTAAGTCCCTTTGATTCGCATGCATGTTTAGCAAATTCTTTAGGCGAAGGACTGTAGGTCCCGTAATCCCGTCTGGATCGTAACAAGACTGTTAATCTATCAAGGGTGCGGAATCCCCTTGATAAACCTTCGAACCAGAAACAAGAATATAAGACGAAGAACACGAACACAATTCAATCAATCTGGTCTTCTATTGATTATCCAAAATAAACGTTTACAATCAATTCAAGACCACTTAAAATCTCCTAGCCACTCTCTATAGATTTCGAACTCCTCTCTCTTTTCTCTAACTGGCTACTCAGTGTCTAACCTAAACCCTAATGCATAATGTTGTTTATATACTACAACCATGTTTGTATACTGGGCTTTGGTCTGGGCTTGGCCATTCTCCAAGCCCATTACAATAATTAAATCCCTAACCAATATGCTAAGCCCATTACAAAATATCCAAAGACTAATTAATCAAACTATTAAGCTGTTGTCACAGAACATGCACTAACAAACTCCCCCTTGACAAAAGCTTCAAAGTGTAACTTTATCTTCAAACATCTTGCAGTCTTTTGGTCTTTGGATGGCGTCAGCTGTAACGACTCTCATCAAAAGTCATAATTATTAAATTAATTTGACCAATAGGAAACCCTAATTGAGACACCCAAGTAATTCTGTGCAAACCCTAGAATTTTCATAATTTTCAGAATCAGGATTAGGGCCCCTAAAACTCAGGGGGGCATTCCCTAGTTGATGATTATCTAATTTTGCGTGTTCAGAAAGTTGAAATTTATGAAATCGTCGACTCAGCAGGCCTACTCCCACGCGTGACTACCCTATAGTGATTTGCTGTCTCATACGGACCGTAACATTGATAACCTTACAGACCGTAAGCTATCATACGGACCGTAACATTGGCAGCCTTACGGTCCGTAAGCTTGTCCAATTTCGTGTATAAATAGCAGGCCTTGGCACTTGCTTTCTGGTGTTCAAACGACGAAAGAATTCCTCAAATTCTTCGTGATATTGTCTGTTTACTTCAATTAACACACACGAATCTTCAATTAAGTATAGCGGGGTGCTGCAGAACAGGGTATTAACTTAATCGCTATTACGATTCATTGTCCGATCGATCCATATATCCAATGGATGTTTAAGTGCCGCCCACATTAGGGTTATACTTTATCGTTCGTCATTAATTTGACGGATTGTCGTTAATTCGATAGGTAAAGTATTATACTTTGTCGTTCGTTGTTAATTCAACGGATCATCGTTAATTCGATGGATGAAGTATTGCACTTTGTCATTTGTTGTGAGAATATGATCTCGTGAGTTATCGTAAAATGCTATATTAAGTTACTTACCTAGTTCGTGTGCATTAGGTTAAAAGGGTTAATCAATAGGCTAAGCTCTGCTCAAATTAAATCTGCAATATATCAAGGATTATCTGTAGACTAAGCTTTGCCCGTATAAATCTGCAATGTGAGTTCATTTCTCTTTTCTCACAGTTTGTGAGTCCATTATATTTTCTCACAGTTTTATCACATTTTGTGAAACAATTATATTTATAAAGATTTTACAGAATCTTAAATAAGTACCAGTTATACTTACAGTAAATTAAGTTTTTATATTAACTGCTGGTATGAAAGATTTTATATATTAGTTGATTCTTATTATTATTTGCCAGAAAGTTAGTTAATATTATCATGATTACAATAACATTGGAAATTATGTATTTTACTAAGATTATATTTTAGTCTTAGTCACGTTAAAATATTAAATAATGATATTACAATTATTTAATTAACATATTTGATAAGTATAGTAATTTGACATAAATTGAGATATGTCATTTTCTGGATTAAATGGTTTTATGCCAAAAGTAATATATTTGATAAAGAAATGTCACGGGACATCATTATGTCTGAAGACACGGGTTGAGAGAATGATCAACAGTGTTATGAATAGAAATTACTAGTTAAAAGAATGATCAACAGTAATATAATCTGAGTTACTAGTTGAAAGAATGATCAACAGTGACATGACCAAAAGCACTAGTTGAAAGAATGATCAACAGTGTTATAGAATCACTAGTTGAAAGAATGATCAACAGTGATATGACCAGAATCATTAATTGAAAGAATAATCAATATTGATATGATTATAGTCACAGGAATCGCCTAGTGACAGATAAATTGAATAATAGTCAAATACATTTATTTGATGAATTCACTATCGGACTAAAGTGAAGTCAATAATTGATATGATTACTATCACATTGGAACTGTCATTATTTGACAAATACTGAGTGAATTGGGTAAATATAAAAACCTTAATACTGTAAGGTATGACAATATGTTTATAAGAATGGAATGAATTCACTCAGTGTTATCGCTGACAAAACCTTTTTAAAACATTTTTCAGGTAAGTGGAATAAGAGCTGGATACGACACTGAAAGGCTTCAAGAAGTGGCTTATTTTATTTAAATCAAATTAAGAAATATTGTAAACAAAATTCACATTATAAAACATGGGTTTATCCCATCTCTTTCAATAAAATCCGGTGTTTTCTAAACTCTGATATTTTTCCTAACTCACGGTCCTGATGAAATTTCCGCTGCAATGTTTTTAAAATAATCACCGGTACCGCTGGACTGTTCACGGCACCCGATTCCGTCCAGGGTGGGTCGGGGGTCGTGACAGAAGGTGGTATCAGAGCCAAACTCAAAGAGCCACTTGTTTAAGCTGATTAGGTGTTCTTTTTAATACCTAAACTTAAACAATAAAGTTAGGAAACTGATACAAATTAACATATGTGTTCTATATGAATATATATATATATGTTAATATGAACAGATAATATCCTGGAAGTATTGTTTGTTTTCTGTGATGTTAATATGTGAAAATGTTTACAATTCAGATGTCGAATGAAGTACCACAAAATCCAGAAGTTCATGTTAATAATGAAAATCCTTTGGATAAAAATGCTATAGAAAATCTAATAGCCCAAGGAATAGCTAATGCTTTACCTTCAATAATTAAAGCTGTTAAAAATACCGTAGAACCTACCAAAGTTGTGAGTAGCAAGCATACTCGTGACGATGGTTTTAGCCATAGTGTCGATGGAGGTAATGATGATATTATCAAAACCCCATTTCCCAAGAAAAAGAAGGCGATGACTCTAGGATGTACCTACAAAGAATTTTTAGCCTGTAAACCAACTGAGTTCGCCGGCAGTGAAGGAGCTACAGCTGCTCTGCGATGGTTGGAAAAGACGGAAGCTGTTCTTACAATCAGCAAATGTGCCGAAGAAGATAAGGTGATGTATGCATCTAATCTCTTCAAGGAAGAAGCCTTAGAATGGTGGAATACAACTCTTCAGGCAAAAGGAAGTGGCATGGCTTATGCCATGAACTGGGAAAAATTCAAGGAAATGACAGAAAGGAAATTCTGTCCTCCTTATGAAAAGGAACGAATAGCTAACAAGTTCCTAAATCATAAAATGATAGATGTGAATTGTCGTGAATATACGACAACGTTCTTCGAATATGCAAGAATGGTACCAACTCTGGCTTCGCCAGAACCTGTACTAATTTCTCGTTATATTTGGGGATTAGTTAGTGAAATTCGAGACATAGTCAAGGCCAATAGACCACAGACTATTGAAGAAGCAGTTGAACTAGCTAACATGCTGACAGATGGACTAATCCGCACAAGAGAAGAAAATAAGAAGAAAGAGTTAGCCCAGAAAATTTCCCAAGAATTCTACAAGAAGACAGGAACAGAACAGTCATTGGAGCAACCTATCTGCAGAAGCTGTAACAAAAAGCACTCAGGAAAATGCCGTTTTAGGAGAACATCCTACTGTGACTTCTGCAAGATGACCGGACATACAGAGGAAGAGTGTAGAAGGAAAACTACTGTTTGTTTCAATTGCGGGGAAACAGGACACATCAAACCATATTGCCCTAAACTAACCAAAGCACCTGACAACAAGGCCAGAACAACAGACGGAGCTAAGAAGAACGAGCGAGCATTCGTACTTACTACGCAAGAAGCAGAAATGATTCCAGACGTAGTCACTGATATGTAGTATCTAAGTTAAGTTATTATTTGACCTTAGTACAAGTAAAAGTTTATAAATAAATATATTATGTCAAGAATTTCATCTATTCAAAACCATAACAGAATTGTTTGGTCTTCACTTTCACTAAATCATTTATTTGGTCACGATCACCTTGTGGTGACGTTTTCACAAAATTTGAAGCTTGTGCTAATCTCGTTGCATACAGGTTTAGTTATTCATTTCTATTGAATCCGTTTTGTTGGTTTATTCTATAAAATCAATCTTAACACAATCATGTGCTAAGATAATGATACACAATTTCATTTCATATTTCAGTGTATCTCTTAAAGATTTTTATATCAGCAAACGAGCGTTTCGTAATCCTTATTGTTTTATCATCTTTGATCGAAAAACATTATTCAAGTATTTCGATTTCAATCTTACTCGATTTATTCGAAACATTCGGATTTACTTCATTTGATTTTAAGCATGGTGAAATTCGTTTCATTCACCACTACTATTTTCAATTCCTATGACACCTTGTGGTGGCATTTTCTTTAATTTGAATCTTGAGATATTCTCATTTTCACTCCTAATGAACGAATTTTAATTTCTGTTGGTTCATCATCTTAAATAGTCTTAATACAATTATGTGTTAAGATAAGTGTACACAAATTCATATCATATTCCGGTGTACCTCTTAACGTTTCTTTCATCCTTTATCGAAAATTCTAAAAAATTTCATTTGGTCTTATCATTTGAAAATCCTATTCGAACTGAATATCCAAAATTACTTCATTAGAGCTTTCAGTTGATTACACGGTGAAATTGTTCAGTCACCGTAATTATTGAATTATTTCAATCCTTACGACACCTTGCGGCGTCGTTATAAACTTGTAGCTTGAGCTAATCATAAGCATACGAATCTTTCAAAATCACGTATGTATTTCGTTTGACTCATCATTGAAAAATAGTCTTGATGCAATTATGTATTAAGACAATGATACACTAAACTCTATTATATTTCGGTGTATCCTTGCAATTTAACAGTGATTTTCTCTTGTTATGATTCGATAGTTGACAAAATATTTTCGTGCTTCTATTTCATTTTAAACTTGTTGATTCTGAGTCTTCTTCAGTTGCCAATCAAAGTAAGCTTTCTTTTGACAAAAGAATTCTTATTTGATTCTAAAAATTCTTTACATCTATTTGATCATATATCTTTTGGCTTGAAAATAGTCACATTGGAAATTATATCATTTCATCTCTTTCATTTGACATTGATTTCTTGAACGAATTCAGTTGACCCTTTGAAAATCCTACCTATTGTACAAAATTCGATTCTGTGTCATCTACCTTAATATTGTTTTTATTAATTAGAATATGACATAAGTCCAAAAGAAATATCATAACCCAAATACACTTGGAAGCTGGAACCTGAGATGAAGAAAAAGTATTCCTACTTATTCAGTAAATCTCGAGGACGAGATTTTTATTAAGGTGGGGAGAATGTAACGACTCTCATCAAAAGTCATAATTATTAAATTAATTTGACCAATAGGAAACCCTAATTGAGACACCCAAGTAATTCTGTGCAAACCCTAGAATTTTCATAATTTTCAGAATCAGGATTAGGGCCCCTAAAACTCAGGGGGGCATTCCCTAGTTGATGATTATCTAATTTTGCGTGTTCAGAAAGTTGAAATTTATGAAATCGTCGACTCAGCAGGCCTACTCCCACGCGTGACTACCCTATAGTGATTTGCTGTCTCATACGGACCGTAACATTGATAACCTTACGGACCGTAAGCTATCATACGGACCGTAACATTGGCAGCCTTACGGTCCGTAAGCTTGTCCAATTTCGTGTATAAATAGCAGGCCTTGGCACTTGCTTTCTGGTGTTCAAACGACGAAAGAATTCCTCAAATTCTTCGTGATATTGTCTGTTTACTTCAATTAACACACACGAATCTTCAATTAAGTATAGCGGGGTGCTGCAGAACAGGGTATTAACTTAATCGCTATTACGATTCATTGTCCGATCGATCCATATATCCAATGGATGTTTAAGTGCCGCCCACATTAGGGTTATACTTTATCGTTCGTCATTAATTTGACGGATTGTCGTTAATTCGATAGGTAAAGTATTATACTTTGTCGTTCATTGTTAATTCAACGGATCATCGTTAATTCGATGGATGAAGTATTGCACTTTGTCATTTGTTGTGAGAATATGATCTCGTGAGTTATCGTAAAATGCTATATTAAGTTACTTACCTAGTTCGTGTGCATTAGGTTAAAAGGGTTAATCAATAGGCTAAGCTCTGCTCAAATTAAATCTGCAATATATCAAGGATTATCTGTAGACTAAGCTTTGCCCGTATAAATCTGCAATGTGAGTTCATTTCTCTTTTCTCACAGTTTGTGAGTCCATTATATTTTCTCACAGTTTTATCACATTTTGTGAAACAATTATATTTATAAAGATTTTACAGAATCTTAAATAAGTACCAGTTATACTTACAGTAAATTAAGTTTTTATATTAACTGCTGGTATGAAAGATTTTATATATTAGTTGATTCTTATTATTATTTGCCAGAAAGTTAGTTAATATTATCATGATTACAATAACATTGGAAATTATGTATTTTACTAAGATTATATTTTAGTCTTAGTCACGTTAAAATATTAAATAATGATATTACAATTATTTAATTAACATATTTGATAAGTATAGTAATTTGACATAAATTGAGATATGTCATTTTCTGGATTAAATGGTTTTATGCCAAAAGTAATATATTTGATAAAGAAATGTCACGGGACATCATTATGTCTGAAGACACGGGTTGAGAGAATGATCAACAGTGTTATGAATAGAAATTACTAGTTGAAAGAATGATCAACAGTAATATAATCTGAGTTACTAGTTGAAAGAATGATCAACAGTGACATGACCAAAAGCACTAGTTGAAAGAATGATCAACAGTGTTATAGAATCACTAGTTGAAAGAATGATCAACAGTGATATGACCAGAATCATTAATTGAAAGAATACTCAATATTGATATGATTATAGTCACAGGAATCGCCTAGTGACAGATAAATTGAATAATAGTCAAATACATTTATTTGATGAATTCACTATCGGACTAAAGTGAAGTCAATAATTGATATGATTACTATCACATTGGAACTGTCATTATTTGACAAATACTGAGTGAATTGGGTAAATATAAAAACCTTAATACTGTAAGGTATGACAATATGTTTATAAGAATGGAATGAATTCACTCAGTGTTATCGCTGACAAAACCTTTTTAAAACATTTTTCAGGTAAGTGGAATAAGAGCTGGATACGACACTGAAAGGCTTCAAGAAGTGGCTTATTTTATTTAAATCAAATTAAGAAATATTGTAAACAAAATTCACATTATAAAACATGGGTTTATCCCATCTCTTTCAATAAAATCCGGTGTTTTCTAAACTCTGATATTTTTCCTAACTCACGGTCCTGATGAAATTTCCGCTGCAATGTTTTTAAAATAATCACCGGTACCGCTGGACTGTTCACGGCACCCGATTCCGTCCAGGGTGGGTCGGGGGTCGTGACATCAGCTACATAGTTTCTGACTTAGCTGATGCTTCCAATCTCCAAAACTTTCATTCATTGTAGATCAGTGAACTAGCAATCTTTGGTTAAGCAAGTAAACTTCAACTCTTTCATAACTCTTTCCTTCTGCAATGTAGTAGAAGGATCCTACCATGCATCTTCACACATTCTTTACTTCACTCTCAATCTGCACTTTACTTGTATTCTGCACTTCATTTTGATAACTTCATCAATCTGTTTAGCAACAAAAGCAAGTATCTCGAAAAACCATTAGTCTTTTTCACATTTAAAGATAAACCAATATTTTATCTTAGTTTGCAAAAACAACTACCTGTTAGTTCAAAATAGGAGATCTTTTAAAAGGAAATTTTTTTTGTATTTTTGATTTTTAAGAAAGCAGATAAATACGAAAAGCAATAAAGACTCTATTTTTGTGAGAATCACCGGTAAGAAGATCATATCAGCACAATCAAACTGTTTCACACCATTAGATAATTCTTTTATGTAATTTACGTGAAAAGCAGTCCAAGACGATTACCAGTATGTTCGTCCACCTAAACAAAATGCATGAACATTTCAAGTACCATTACCATATGATACGTTAAGGTAATATTATTTCTGATATACTAGTGTGTCCCACTTCAGGATATACCCCCACGATCAAGGTATGCACAAAGATTCATCGTAGTAGGTGATTATACTGAATTCATCCGTTTTGTATTTCAATGTTAAGATAATTGGTGATCAGGTCAGTACTTCCGTACAGCAAAGAGACCAAAATATCTAACGAGGGCTAAGACAAATACCATTTTTGGTACGATTTATGCATTTTGCACATTTGAATGACTCTCTATGAGAGCTTCTTCATTTTCAGGGTTTTGGCATTTTTAGCTCTTTTAAGATATCCTGGTTGTGCCTAGGTCAGCATGTATCTGGATGCAGCAGAAGGACAACCCTGATATCCCCAGATGAAATAACAATATAAAGACCCAAAACCTCAGATTTTGGCAATCTATCAACGCAAGATTTAAGGTCATTAAACCATACACCACTGATATGTTACCCACTCATACACAGTTCATTTAGGTTTATATCACATTGGTAAGTTGATTATTTCATGCTTTTTGCCTACTGGTACATCATATGATGAAGCTGCTATCACACTTAAGCAATTTTAATTTAGTTTGAGTGTGACAGTCTAACTTGCTAATGTACTACCATTTCTTCTTTTTCACACAGTGATAACTCATTTTTGATTTTCTAATTTTTTATGTTTATGATTTTTCAATGTTTTTGGATTTTTGAAATTTTATAACTTACTCCCCCTAAACTCATGCACTAACTAAACTCTTTTTGGCTTAGAGGAATTTCTCCCCCTAAATTTTTGTTTTCATGGAGTAAGTTTCAAAAACACAAATTTAAACACAAACAGACTCCCACTTTAAATCTGACAAAAGTTTTTCACGTTTAAAGTATAGAATAATCAAAACAATCACAAAAGTAAATAGTTCGTTACCCATGTTAACCTACTATTCACCTCAGATGCTTTACAGGAATAACCACTATTGAACACATCAACAGTCCTTCTTGGTCATCCTGCATTCACTTAACAACTCAGTTAGTCTTTAGAACCCAAGCCCTAACAGTCTTGGGTTTTCCAGATTCATCCATTACAGGAACATCCATCTAATATCCATCACTCCTAACTGGAGTCTTGGATTGCTTACCCGTTGTTGAACAAGATTGATAATTTCCACTAGGTCTTTGATTGCGAGAGTTCCAATAAACTCTCGGGTTTTCTAACCTTTGAAAATTATTATCTTGATACCTTCTTCTCCCATTCTCATACCATGAATTTTTAAAAAATTTTGGATGTTGTTGAACATTTGAGTTACTAAAACCCCTATGTCCATTTCTTTGTTGAAAATTTTGATTACCAGAAGTCTGATATCGATATCCAAAATTTCTGCTTTGAGACTGGTTTGATTGACCATTAAAATGACTAAATTGTGGAGAAAAACTTCTTGGTCTATCAAATCTTCTCGAAGTTGAAGGTTTAGATTGAAATTCAGGTTTATTTACACTATTGTTTGACCCAACCTGATTCTCGTCTTTAACCTCATCAACTTTTTGTTTACATTTCTTTAAAGGACAACAACTCGACATATGTCCTTTGTTGTGACATCTAAAACAGGATCTTTTCTTATAAGTTTTCTTTTTATTTGATCCTTTTTTAAATGTTTTGGACTTGTTGTCTTCAGTATCCTCATCCACTTTATGAGGCGTACTGTTAAACCCTACAGATTCTTTTAAAGAAACTGGACTATTTGGCAAGTCCACAGCTATCGGATCCACTACATGTGCAGTGGTTACAAAATCAGTTAACTCATCCTCAGTTGGTAAAAATGAGTAATCTTGACTTTTAGAAGATGAAGCTTTACTAAACCCCAACCCTGTTTTTTCATTACTCTTTTTCAAACTTTTTTGAATATGAGTCCTAACTAATGAAGAATTTCCAAATTTGTCTAATTTTCCTTTTAGTTCAACAATTTGGTCTTGTGCAATGGCCAATTCCTTGCACTTTTCAGAAAAATCATTAGTCTTATCCTTCACAGTTTCACGAGCCAAATCAATGATCTGTAACAGTTCATTGACTTTGCTTGTTAAACTGCTGATTTCCTGTTCATTTGATTTGAGTTTATTTAAAAAATTTGACTCTCGTTTAATCAAAAGAACATTGGACTCTTTCAACTTTTCTAACTCAGCTAACTGAATTTTGTTTTGCTCCAATAGTCTGTTAACTTTACCCTATAGTTCAGTGCAATTATGACATGTATGACTTACAGATTCTGAAGATGCCTTCACCTCTGCTGTAAGTCCATTCATATCATTCAAGCCCTTTGAAACTTTTGTCTCCTTCTTCTCTTCTTTCACAACTTCTCCTTCTTCATCTAAAGCATGACCTCCTACACTCTGTCTTAATGAACTCTGATAACGTTTTCCTAAAGCTTCCCACAGATCTCTAGAATTCCCATATTTTATGAAGATATATTTAATGCCCTCAGGCAGGGATATCTTTATCACTGCTAAAGCTTTCTTCTCAGCATCAACCATAAGTTTCTCAGAATCATCCTTCTTGTCATAAGAAATAACTTTAACCCTTCCTTCAACACGACGCGTAGGAGCAACATATCCATATATCATACAACACCACATTCTGGTATCCTCACTTTTCACAAACAACTCAAACTTCTCTTTCCAGTCAGCATATTCTTTGACGTTTTTAAGCTTTGGCCAATTCTTAACAGTCTCACTGACCTTATCCATTTTAGTCATCACGCAATGTAAAAGTTTAAATGGATTTTGGTAACATGTGTCAAAATCCAAATTTAACTCCACTACTTGTCCTTGTCGAGCTTTTACCGTAACAGTGCTGATAAAACTGTACACAAAAAATTTCCCCTGACTCAATCCCTTTGCAACACACACGAACCAGCTTCCGAATCACACCTCAAAACCTGTCAAACTATTTCAACAAACCAAACACACCCTTTTTTTAATTTAAATAAAACTTATTATTATTATTATTATTATTATTATAAAAACCTAATGATTGATTAATTATTAAATAATTATTACACTTTTAATATTAATAAAATCCTAAACGTCAACTTCAAATTAACGTAAGTCTTGTCGTCTTCTTCGATCAACAACCTCCACCAAACCCTATTTTAAAAATAAAAAGCCGCCAATGACCTTCAATCTGGTCGCTGCTATTATGAAGATGACGTAGGTGATGGACGAAGACGGAGGAGGTGATGATGAATGGCGGTAGTGATCGGAAAACTAGAACCAGTAAGTTGCAGGTTGAACGGTGGTGGTCGCCGGAAGTGATAAATGATGATGATGAAGATCGCTGCTGTTATGAAGTCGAAGATGAAAGTAACGGTGATTGGAGCGTGACGATGACCAGCTGATGATGAATGACGATGAAGACTCGAAACAGTCAATGAAGATGTTGATCGGGAAACAAGCAACTCGAAACCGTTATGAAGTGATTTGAACTCAGACTCGGAACCAAGATGAAATCGGAATATGAAAACACTTGGACTCGAAACCTCTGTCGAAATTAAGATGTAACTCGCAACCGGAACTCGAAAACTTCAACTCGAAACCTCTTGTGATGTTGATGACTCGAGACCTCAGAGAAGATGATGCGACTCGGAACCGTGATGAAGTTGATGAATCCTGGTCGCACAAGATCACCTCGATCGCACAAGATCTATCTTGATTGCACAAGATTTACCCCTAGTCGCACAAGTTCTATCTTGATCGCACAAGATTACCTTCTGGTCGCACAAGATCACCTGATCGCACAAGATTACTTCTTGGTTGCACAAGGATAACTTGCTCCTTTTTCTTTTGAGTCCAGCTGTCCACAATCCACAGATCCCGAAAAATCAGCTATTTTAAAACAATAATCTTCCCAAAAATCAATATATTTAAAACTTTCCAACAATATATTCTTAACTTTCGAAAACAGTCAACCACAACCACCAAATCAGATTAAAGCACAGAATTTTGAACTGTTCTTTCTTGTTCTTGCTGTTCTTCACGAAAAATATAAATGAGACACCAAAAATTCTTCAACAAAAAAAACTTGAATCCTGTCGATCAGTCTTGAACCATGCATAAGAGCAAAAGCTCTGATACCAATTGTAGGTCTCGTAATCCCGTATGGATCGTAACAAGACTGTTAATCTATCAAGGGTGCGGAATCCCCTTGATAAACCTTCAAACCAGAAACAAGAATATAAGACGAAGAACACGAACACAATTCAATCAATCTGGTCTTCTATTGATTATCCAACATAAACGTTTACAATCAATTCAAGACCACTCGAAATCTCCTAGCCATTCTCTATAGATTTCGAACTCCTCTCTCTTTTCTCTAACTGGCTACTCAGTGTCTAACCTAAACCCTAATGCATAATGTTGTTTATATACTACAACCATGTTTGCATACTGGGCTTTGGTCTGGGCTTGGCCATTCTCCAAGCCCATTACAATAATTAAATCCCTAACCAATATGCTAAGCCCATTACAAAATATCTAAAGACTAATTAATCAAACTATTAAGCTGTTGTCACATAACATGCACTAACAAGGACCAATTTGAGTACAAGCATATTATTGTTCAACTACCCATTTTCCTTAAGTGTGTTCTAGCTCATCTTTGCTAGTATTATTTGTCACCGAGAGTAGAGTCATTGTGAGGGGTGTGTAATGCGGGGTTTAAGAAAAGTTGGTAAAATGAGGACATTTGTTTTCTTGATTCATGTTGATCGCTTGAGGAGTTATTAGTAGTTTTGGACGATTTGCTTGGGGGCAAGCAACGGTTAAGTGTGGGGATGTGACGGGTAGTCCGTAGGACAACCCTTAATGGTTATAAAGTATAATTTAATCCCGTATTTATCCATGTATTTATCTTGAATTAGATAACTACGGTTGCTTGTATTCCAGGTACATTTGGGGCTTAAAAGTGTGGAAATAAAGCTTCGAATAGACGCGACTGGATTGGAGATTGAAAGACGGAGAATAAATGAAAAAAATAAAATTTTGGAATTGAAGAATTAAGAAGATAACATGATAGAGGATGAAATTACGAGAACGTAGGCGAAAACGGCGAAGAAAACGGAGTTGAAATGAGAAAGTTATGAAGAAAACAAGAAAACAAAACCTGGCGCCGCCGTAGTCTACGGATCTGGCTGTAGGTTACGGCACTCACTGTGTTTTCCGGTCTGCCGTAGCCCAGTTTAAGGGTGCCGTAGTGTTTTTATTGCCACCGTAGCCTACGGCGGGTGGCGTAGGTTACAGCGCCGTGCTGCGTGAAACTTGTAACTGCCCATTTTAATGACTTTTTATGATGTCTCTTCAAATCCAATCATTCCCATTCGGTTATCAGCAGTCTAGAGGCAAATTTTTGGTGTTCTTAAGAGCTTGAAACAATTTTTAAACATCTTTTTTTTAGTTTTTTTAATTCTTATAAACATTGATATGTATGTGATGATGATTGTCCAAGTCATGAGTGGCTAAACTCTTTATGATCATCCTGGATTGAAGGTTTGCTTGAGACATTTCATGTTTTGATCTTTATTTCTAGAGTAATAGACTTGCATCTTTGTTTGTTTATTATGATGTGTTGATACTTGTTCGTAAATAGTTAATTGATGCTTTGATCATAACTTAAACCATACGTTCTTGGTGCCGTTGGCAATCGAGATATCATGGGAGGGATTAGGATTGGGTATTGATTGATTGGTCATCGGGTAACAACCTCGCATTCTAGGAATCCGAGTACTTAGTTCCCTTTCATCACGAACACATAACTACACATGAACCATGTCTATGTGGTTCTTTCTAGTTGGGTTAAAACATGAATATCAATTGAAACCGGAAGTCTAGGATGGTCATTTGTCTCTAAATTGTTTACAAAACCAATTTCCATTTTTGCAATTACATTAGTAATCTTAGTTTTGAAATCAAACAATCCAACTCTTGAGTTTACTTTTATTGCAATTAGTCTAATTTAGTTCACTTAGTTACACTTTCAAATAACACATTTTCCACAAACTCCCTGTGTTCGATACCCATGTACCGCTAGCTAATTAGTAGTATTTGGATTAAATTTGATTGTGACCACGACATCACGTCAATGATGCTAAGTGAAGAAATAAGATTTAGGTGGACTTAGAAACACACTTAGATTAACCTATTTTGTAATGTGTGTTTGAAACAATGTTGTTCATATTTGATTCTTGTATGACATTTTTAGCAATTTATGAAATTTGAATTCAAATTATATTGTCACATAGTGTTATGAAGTTTTGAGCAATTTGTTCGTCTCATCCCGATGTTTCGGCCATCTGTTAGGGTGTGACAACGGTGGTGGTGGGTGTACGGTGGTGGTAAGTCGATGGTGGAGGTGGTTGTGGTGGGTTGACGACGGTGGATATGGTTGTGGTGGGTTGACAACGATGGTGGTGGTGGGTGTTCGGTGCTGGAGGGGAGACAGTGGTCGAGGTGGGTTGGCGGCGGTTGTGGTGGGTTGACAGTGGTGGAGGTGAGACGGTGGTGGTGGAGGTTGAACGGATACTGTTTTTCTGACGATGGGGAGCGCCAGAAATTGAGGTTGAACGGATATTGTGTTTGTTAGGGGGGGGGGGGTAGGGGGTCATCACTCACTCACAACTTCCAATCAAATTCCGCCATGTCATCAAGCATTATTCCATCACCAGTGATGGATTTTAATGGAAATGGCCATCACTTGTGATGAAATTCCATCACTCACAACTTTTTTTTTGTTTTTAAATTAAACTAACAATAAAATCACTTAAATTATAAATTTCATTTAAAAACAACATCACTAGTTTGCTTTGAATTATGTGTTTTTATTTTTATTTGATGAAGTTTATTTTTTTATTAGCCCATCCCACCTCAACCAACCCATTAATATTTGTTAGGGTTCCATTCTTGTTTCTTTCTCCCAAGCACTTCCATCTCCCAGCAACTGCAACCAGCCGCTCACCTCCATCTCCCAATCGCGTCCTCCATCTCACTGGTAACAAGCACAACTAGCGGTCAACAAGAACTTGTTCCATTCACAACCAAACAAATAAAACAACCACCTACCATACTTCACGCGTTATCAAATTGACGCGTTGTGGAAACCACCGACAGTGGTGTATCACGCGGTAAAACGCGTTGTGGGTGGTTCACCACGGACCGCCCGTCCCCCCTTATCGTACTTTTAATTAAATTGGAGGTCTTAACTGTGCATTTATGTTTGCATCTAAATCATTGTTCTTGATTATAACGTTTAATGTCTGACCTGCATGTGTCTTTTTTAGAGTGTGTGATCTAGAAGGGTGTTTATAGTTGGTTAAGACTTAATATTTTGTGTTATGTAATATGCATGCTTGGTGTTTAATGTATTGCCTTACAGAGATAAGATTTATATAGTGTCTAAAACTTGTTAATTGAAAAAATGTAACTTCTGTTAGGTGGTGTTGTGGTGGTTGGGTGGTAGTGGTGGGTTGACGGTGGAGGAGGTGGTGGTTTGATTGTGGAGGTGGTGGTGGGTTAGAGAGAGGAGGAAGTTGAGAGGTGGGCTCATCTTTTTTTTATTTTTTTCATTGTTCAGTGGCAATTTAGTCATTTCACAAAGACTTAACTTGAAAATTTAACAGAGGTTAGTGATAAGGACTACTCGAGTTTAAAAAGTACAACCACTAGGACCAACTCTGTAATTAGTGAACCCTTAGGACCAAGTCTGTAATTTTCACAAACCACAGGGACCAACCAGGAATTTAACTCTTAATATTTTAGTTAACTATTTGTAAGGTGATTAATATAGGTGTTTCTAACACCATAAAATTAAGATAAAAGATATCTATCCATACATGACCATGAAATTAGTAAAAATAATAAAAACTATCAATGATAATCAAACATATAATATATTTAATGGTACAACAAATTGTTTTCTATACTTTACTCACTTAATACAATCCATATTAACAAATGTATTCTAAATAAAGTAGACCCGATTGAAGTACCACATTAATTACTAAGGGTTGAATATCCATATAACAAAATACACCAAACATTTAAAAACAACCATAAACATAAAAAGTAAGTACCCTAACAAAATGAAAACAATAAAACAACTAACTAAATATCATAACTAAACATGTGCTGAAACTGTAGTTTCAGTATAGATTGCACCATTGATGGTTTGCGTAAAGATGATAGAGAAAAAACATGCATCTTCTTTGTCCTTATGTTTATCTTAGCAACTTCACCCCACTATTGTACTATAATTAACTTACTATTTCCATCAATATAGTGCACATATGACCCAATCATCAATGGCATGCACACACCGGGTATAAAAGAAAACACTTTCGACCAAGTTTCATTTTGCAATCTCCACAATTGAACATCTACGCTAAACATTCCACTACTAACCAATATATGAAGTTCATCTCGTATACTAACCAACTGACCAATAGCTTCCACACTAATTGTATTTGGGAATCCTAGTAGTTTACCCGCCTGCTGGGCTGGATAATTAAGATTAACACCATCCAAACTCACTGTACATTTAATATCACGATGCCTTCTTATGCAAACTGTGATTAATAAGTATAACACTTCCTAAATTGTCAAACATACAAACTTAAATTCTCATATTTAATTCGCACAATTTAATATGTTTAATTAAATATTTGTAAGTTGATTAATAGGAGTTGCTAACACCATAAAATTAATATAAAGGAGATCTATCCATATTACATGTCTATGAAATTAGTAAAAAAAAAACTATTAGTGACAATCAAACTATGTGTATATTTAAGATCATAATTATTTCATATACAACTTGGATTAGTAGGTGTAGTAGTATAACTCATGAAAATACATTTCATATACAATCAAATATATAATATGTTTAATGGCGCACTAAATTTTACAATTTCATTTCATAAGTTGTATAACTCATGAAAATACTTTTGTTTACTACATTGTTTTCGAAATGAAAAAAATTATGAATGAAACATACATTCTAAAGAAAACTAAAGTTAGGGGGGGGGGGGGTGGAACAACTTCTAATTGATCGTGAAATAAGAGTTTTAGTTATTAGTTTGTAGGATAACATTATCGACAACTACAAAATACAGTTTAATCTGAATAATAAACTGTTAATACATTGTATGTTGTAAACAAAAACAAATAAAAAATATTTCATGTCATACGATAACACAATGTCTCTTAAAAAATACAATGTTTGTACAAAACATAATGCAATGGTAGAGCACAATGTTATATAAAAAATACAAACAACTATAAAAACAGTCTCATATAAAAACACAATGACAATAACACAATGTTACACAAAAAACATAATATTATTAAATAACACACTGTTATACAAAAACAAAAAAAAAACCTTTGTAAAAACACAATTCATGGTAAAAAAAAAACACAATATCGTGTAGTTAGTGTATATATTAACATAAATACCCCATGTAAATAATAATCGCTCAAGTTAACTACCTTCTGAAAAAATGGGGATTAGTGGGGGTTGAGACTACTAATTAATTTATCACGAAAGATAAGTTTTATTAACCATTAATCACAACAGTTTGATGTTATCAATTTTGTAGGATAACATGGTCGACAACTACAAAAATGCTTTAAACTAAATAATAAACCGCTAATATGTTAGTGCATATTCTGTGTGTCCGACACTGTGCGAATAGGCTAGATAGAGCGTGTGTTGAATATTGTATAGATGAGAGTTAGAAAATATGGTTTTGTATTGTAAAGTTCCCTTCGCACGAATGGAATAGATCCATTCGTCCAAAGCCTCACTCGCACGGGTTAGTCTTCCTATAAATAGTTGAGTGGGTGAGAGCTTAGGTGAAGTTTTGGAGTTCCCAGAGGGAAAATGCTGAGCTTGTAAAGATGTATACTCTTTCGGTATGAATACAATCCTTCTGCTTCTACTCCATTCTTAATAATATTCTACCGAATTATTTCTTTTCTACCCAAACTTCCATCTAAACCAGTCGGATCCTGAACTCTCAAATGGTATCAGAGCTACGGTACCGATTCAATCGATCTAACCGTTGATTGAATCACCTACGCTCATGAATTATGGGTTTTTTATGGGTTTTAGACGTAAAACATCAAATAAATGGATAATTCACGGACAAAAAGTAAAATTGAGACCATATGATTGTTTAGAAATGAATTACGAACATATCCGTGCAAGAATCATCATGAAATTCACAGAAATAAAGATTTGGGATTGAAAAAATGTGATCAGCAGCGTTCGAACGGACGAAACCTCGTTCGCATGAAGGGATCACGTTCAGTCACATAAAGACACCTTACTCGTTCTAAAATCATCTCATTCGCACAAGTGGACCTACTTCATTCGCACGAATGAGTCAAATGCTCAAAAAGGCATGGATTACCCTTTTCATTTTTTATTAATATAATGTAATGTTTTATAAAATTTTGAATGTATCGTCGTAATGTTCTTATAATTATTTATGATTCGATAAAAGTTTTCTTACAGTGGATTTGTTTTATCGTCACAAACCGAACAGATACCAACCAAACAACCTTGGTACCGGCATCGTATTGTTTTTTTCTAGTTTTATACACGTTCACTGGCCGAGAGGCTGGTTGTAGCGAGAAACATATGGAAGCTGAAACGCCGGAGTTCGATTGCATCAGAAAGAATCTGAAAACATAATTGAATTGAGATGTTTCATCTTATATAAGAAGAGAAGACGCTCCTCAGCATTAATCCTGTGACAACTGGCACCAAACCGGTAATTTCCATACAATTTAATTATTATTTAATATCTGCAATTATGTGCTTAAATGTCAACATTGTCTGATTTCATACTATACATGTGAATTCATGCACGTTTTATGTAACACCCCAAAACCCGAATGTTTATATTCGTTAAATGTTATGATATGGTACCTCAAGAAATAAATGACTAGGCTATTTAACCTAATAAAGTGTATGATAAAAACTATTTAAAAGATGAAAGTTGTGCCAATCATGTTTTAGTGGCAAACATGGAGGGGTTAAATGGAATAAAATGAAAGTTGGGTTATCAAATAACAAAACACACACACAAACACACATAGTGTGTTCGTGAAAGAGCAGGAGGCTCCCAAGGAGCCAAGAACCCTAACTTTCATCTACTTCCTCAAATTGGAAGGCTAAACGAAGCTCAAATTCATAACCAAACACGGATTAATGATCACCTTCACAAGGGGATCGTAAGGTATGTCTTAAAAGTTAGTTTGGTGTTTATGCATGAAGCGGGTTATGATGTAAATCACGAATTTGTATGAAATTGAGTATGAATATGTGTTAGAATCATCATCTAGAACATGGCTTATGCATGATTTAGGTTAATTTGATGTTTGAGGGTGAAACCCGTTTGTTATGGTGAAGATGATGACATGGGTAAATCATCTATGTCTAAATTCTTGCTTAAAATTGATGTATTTTGATTTGTATGGTGGATTCTTATGAGAGGAATTGAAAGAAATGTGATACTAGTATGTTTGATGTTTATGCATGTATGATTCATGTTGATTAGAAGGAATAAATTGATGAATTATGTATGAGATTAGAAGGATATGCATGAACTAGTTGTACACTATGCTTACAAGGTAGTACACATATCAAAAGTATGATGAAATTATGAAGAACTTAAGATTAGATCACTTGTAAGTGATTAACAAGTAGTTATGAAGTGGGTTTTAGATGATGTAATGAAAATTGATGATTTAATTATGTTAACAATGTTTGGAATCATACATGTGTGTGAGTGTTTAAAGAAATTGGATAAGAAATGATGAATTGTTGTTAGATGAAGTGAACAAAATGTGATGATAATATGTATGATGTTTAATTTTAAATACCACATGTTGATTAGTAGAAGGATTTGATGAACTATGTATGAATTTAGAAGATTGTGCATGAATTAGTTGTACGTTATGCTTAAAAGGTGGTACGCACCCCAATCGTATGATAAAATGTATGAATTGTCGTCCGTATAGTCGATTATGATGTTACGGGTATATAATGATAAGTCGAAAGTTAAGGTAATTGGACCGTTGACTTCTAACAAGTCAACTGTGTATAAGAAGAATGGTTAGACATGTTGTCATAATTGTAAGATTAAAGTAAGTTATACGGTGCGTGTTAGACGTATGTGTGTTTAATGTGATGACATGACGGATTTCACGAGTTGGAAATGGTATGAATTTGGTTATATGTATTATGCTTGTTAGAAGTGACCATAACGTCAAATGTGAATTATGCGATCGATATGATCGTTAACGTGTACAACTGTGTATGCTAATGAGAATGTGATTCCGATGACATGGAAGTATAGGAATCATGTCGAGACGGAATCAAGCACGGAAGGCTAACGGATCAAGAAGTGGCGAGGAACGAATGTGAAAACGGATGCATGAGGTAAGTGATTTTCGTAATCACTTCTTAGTTGTTTATGTAAAGTTATATGCAATTTAATTAAGTATGATAATCGAGGTCAATTAGGAAAGAATTGTATGATACCGATGAAGTAGTAAACGGATCTGAGCTTTGATCCGAGTAAGGTATGTGTGATTAAGAACGGTAGCTAAGTAGTAGGATTGGTTACTTATGCAATGAAGCCCTTAGTTGTGAAGGATGGAGCAATGTTGACAAAAATGCCCTTGACAGGTACATCGGGCAGACGACCTTAAATGCCTATGGGAAACAAGCTAATAGTTTAAGAGTAATGTTTTGGTCATGTGTGATAGCGAAGAGTATGGTTTGGATGTCATAGACCATTTAATGCGCAAATACCCATAACGGGTCAAAATAAGCTTTTGAGCGAAAATGGGTTAAGAAGATGCAAAGTATCCGAGAATTTAGTCTCTTATGATAGTCGTCAATGAAATTATTAATTTCATATGAAATTGGGGTCAAATAAACAGATTATGTTGATAAATGCACGAACGGGTCAAATAATTAGAAAATGATAATAAGCCGAAAGCGCGTAAGATAGGAATTTCCTTAAATCGGATATGGGATTCCAAGTCCATATGATAGAATGTGAATTTACATGCATGTAGGAAGAAACAGGAGGTTAAACGGATAAACGGTTTAAAAGTTACGCGCGTTTTAGTGCGTACGAACGACGAAACGGAACTGCAGAAAACTGCAAAATGGGCTAGGCGTCGACGACGCGGAAGGTGGCGTCGCCGACGCCGCTTGGAAAACTCGTTTTTCTGTTGACGCCAGATTCCCCTGGTTGACGCGGTCCCGACGCCCCCTAACTCGGAAAAATGTTATTTTTGTCATTTTTAACCCTTGTACTTGTTTGAACTTCATATTTGACGGGTTACATACCTGTCTACGGGGTTTTAGGCTACGGGAAGAACCACGGGCCGTCGCCGACGGGCCCTAGGGCCGTCGTCGACGCCCTCCCCAAGTCCAAGAACATGAAATTTGTTATTTAAGTTGATTTATGTATCGTAGGCTTCGGTTTGTTATCCGTGGACTACGGCGGCCTTCCTAAACATGCTTTTGATCGATCCTTAGATGTTTATGGGCTATAAATCAAAGTCTAAGTCCCATGTAATCAACGCATGATTATGTAAGAAGTATGCAAGATCTTATACGCGTATGTAGATGTGTATGTATGTATGTGTAAAGATATGTATGAGTGTATGCACGTATGTAAAGTTGTAGAAAAGGTATGTACGTATGTAGATGTGTATGTATGTATGTATGTGTAAAGATATGTATGAGTATATGCACGTATGTAAAGTTGTAGGAAAGGTATGTACGTATGTAGATGTGTATGTATGTATGTATGTATGTATGTATGTATGTATGTATGTATGTATGTGTAAAGATATGTATGAGTGTATGCACGTATGTAAAGTTGTAGGAAAGGTATGTACGTATGTAGATGTGTAAGTATGCATGTATGTATGTATGAATGTATGTATGTATGTATGTATGTATGTATGTATGTATGTATGTATGTATGTATGTATGTATGTATGTATGTATGTATGTATGTATGTATGTATGTATGTATGTATGTATGTATGTAAGTACGTATGTATGCATGATTTAGGCACGTTGAGTGTTAACGTTATTAATGGTGTGCCTTGAGAATGAAAAGTAATGCAGGTACGTTATTGAAGCCTCACCAGGAAATGGATAAGCAGATGAAATGCTTAAAGTTTTAAAAGGACGAAATGTGAAGTGTACGTGAAAGAATCTTGTTTATATAATGTGTACTAATGTTAGGAATGTATGTGGTGAGTGTAGGTTGTACGGATCACGGGCGATTGTCACAAGGAATAGAGATCGAAGACCGAGTCACAAGATAGATTGTACGGGAATGATTGAGTATGTACTTTGGTAAACGGGAGTTATGCTTTTGTTTTGTAAAAGAGATATTTTTAAAATAAACCCTCAAGTAAGTCAAGACGTTTGTAATGAAAGAAATTTTATGGCACGAATTTCCGCTGCGACTTTTGTCAATTACGTGTTAGGGTCTTACATTTTATACTTCAAATGTGGCTTAATGCATTAATGATTAGCGTTGCGTCAGAAATACTAGTAAACTCACCGGTAAGACACAGTGTGTCAGCAACTCTGCAGAAAGCAGTCAGACAGTAGAATTGGGGCCTAGGAGTAGGTCCAACGTCTAAAATATATTAAAACCCAAGAATATATACAAGGGTTAACATGTAGACTTTCCGGAAGCTAAAATACGCACTGAAAAGCACCCGAGATACACTTAAAGTGCTGAATTCAGCACATTTTAGCACAATTCAGCATTGTAACAAGTTAGTGACATGTAAAAATATGACTAAATGGTCCTGAATGCTTTCCTAAGTGTCGGGAATTAAAAGTGTCACAAAAAGGTACATAAAGGACACTAAATGGTGCAATTTAGCACTTTAACGAACCGGTACCTAACCGAACAACCGGACACTACCCGAAACATCAAAATTATACTAGAAGCATTGTTTTAATGTTTCTGAGCTAGTTATGATCCTCGAACACCATAACACCTCTTATAACATATTAACACATTAAAACCCTAATCAAGACACTTGAAACCTAACTTGATTATCTAATTAGTGATTAAAACTTACACTTTACCCCCCTCATATTTATGGTCACAATGGGTGACCCCACCAACAAAATCCGACTTGATCTTCCATAGATTTCTTTTGATTCACTTGATCTTCCTTGGATTCATTAAGACATGATGAAGATCTTGCATGTACTATTAGGAACATATAACACATTAGGTATTACACAAACTTGGTTATAAGTAACATAAAGATCAAGACCCTCATTCATCACTTCACACCACTTACCTCTCCTCCCTCTTCTCTCGGCCGAAACCCACCCAAACACCACCATCATTCTCATCCATTGTTCACCCATTCCAAGACCATCCTAAGGTTTAAGAAGGTGATTAAGGAAGTTGGAAGCTTGTGGATATTGAAGGACCTCCTCCATTTGCTATTAACCTCCACATTTGTCATCTTAAACCTCTTGTGTTCTTCCCTAGCCTTATGCTAGTGGTGAGAGCCTCATAACCCTTTGTTACTTCATATTTTGATGAATATTGTTAATCTTGAAGAACACTAAAGAAGATGATCATGATACTTTAACATAAGCTTAATAACATAAGAATACATGTTGATAGTGTTTATTTGCTTCTTGATGATTGATGATTTGTGTTAGTGATGTAAGACATCATAAGAAACTTACTAGATTGTGATTAAACACATGATCTAGTAAGTTAAGGTGGTGATCTTGTGAAAGACCAAAATCATCATACTTTATGTCTTCACGAACTTGAATGATGAAGTTGATTTTCATATGCAAAGATGATTTAAACAAAATACAAATCTTGTACATAGATGATTACAAAAATAATTTTCTCAAGAAACCAAGTTTATTTATGAAATTTACAAAGTCATGGTTTCTAAGCAAACTAATCCTATTTTTAGTGTTTAAACAAGACTAGAAACATGTTTGTAACAAGAAAAATACAAGAGAAATATTTTTAGAAAAATCATCTTACAAGTTGTAAATGACCAAATCTTTTAATAATGTGATTTATAAACAAATAAATATGTTTTAAAGGGTAACAAAACCTACTAAATAACATGGTAAGTTACTACAAGTTTTTACAAAAACTTCAAGTTCATGATGTAGTGTAAATTACATGATCTTGGCTTATGGTAAGTCTTGATTGTGTTGTTGATGTTTGATGATGATTTAAAAGAAAATAAACACATGTTTTGAAAACATGGGAAACCTCCATTTTTAGGGGGAACCATGTCAAAATTTGTAGGATCGTTTTGTGACCAAACGAGTCGTTCAGAAGAGATTTTATCAGTTTCAGATGCGGAAAATAAGAAACCGACTTCAAAACAGATTGTTTATAACTTTAAACATCTTGTGTATTGATTTAACACTGATTACATGCAGAAAATATACCGGCAGCACTTCGGTATCGATTACAAGACTTTCTTCCTTGGTAGCTTCAAATGACAACACATGACCTATATATACTACATGCTTGTTAGCTTAAAATGACACACACATGTTCAAGCTACCAGACACGTTGAAGCTATCAGACATGTTGAAGCTATCAGACACGTTGAAGCTATCAGACATGTTGAAGCTATCAGACACGTTGAAGCTATCAGAGACACGATAAAAGACGAAGTCGACAGATGAATGCACCAACAGACTCCCCCTCAGATGTTGACGAGTCTTAAGTGTCGAGTCTTCAACGTCTTCAGTCTTTATCAGTCTGAACGCTCTCTGAAATATCTCACAGTGTAAGCATCCTCAAACTCTATCTCCTTCTCCTTTTCAGCATCAACAAACTCTTCACGAACAATCTTTACTCAGATGTCTTCAGACTCCTCCTTTTGATATGCTGGGATCGCAGTCTGGCATGTTGAAATCACACATTCCTCAGGTATCGAAACCTGATTCTCTATCATTCAAAAAAACCTGCACATTCTCTACCCAAAAATAAATTTTCTGATAACCAATTGTAGAGAAATTTTTTTTAAAATGATTCAACATTTATAGTCTCTGATGAACCATTTGCAGGAATATCATTTTTCATTTTCAAAACAACATACTCTCCCAAACCATCTGTTCATCATGTCTAGCACTCGGAATTTTGAAAATTAGCTCTCCAATACCAGTTGTCGAAAATCTTTTTGTATTTTTCAAAATTTATGCTAAAACACACCGAAAATCTTTTTGGAATTTTTTAATATGAAGAAATATAAAGAAGAAATATTTACAAACAATATTTTTGTGAGTTCGTGAAAGAGGATCATATCAGTTTTTGAAACAAATCACCAACACCGTTAAGCTTCGTTTCATTTTAAGTTCTAAACGATTCACCTAGATTGTCAGTATATTGATCCACTTAAATTTTTACACAAAGTTCAACTGATCCGAGATACGAGATTAATGTTTTAAGCACTTAAACTCAATCGCGTGTCCCACCTCAGAATATACTCCCGTATCTAGATCCCAATATTCAGTCTTACAGGTAATTATGACACAAATGATATCTGTAGGGGTTAATAAATTATGAAGAATCATGAGAGCTCAGGTCAGAACTACCGTTCAGCAGAGAGATCATGACACCTCTTATAACATATTAACACATTAAAACCCTAATCAAGACACTTGAAACCTAACTTGATTATCTAATTAGTGATTAAAACTTACACTTTACCCCCCTCATATTTATGGTCACAATGGGTGACCCCACCAACAAAATCCTACTTGATCTTCCCTAGATTTCTTTTGATTCACTTGATCTTCCTTGGATTCATTAAGACATGATGAAGATCTTGCATGTACTATTAGGAACATATAACACATTAGGTATTACACAAACTTGGTTATAAGTAACATAAAGATCAAGACCCTCATTCATCACTTCACACCACTCACCTCTCCTCCCTCTTCTCTCGGCCGAAACCCACCCAAACACCACCATCATTCTCATCCATTGTTCACCCATTCCAAGACCATCCTAAGGTTTAAGAAGGTGATTAAGGAAGTTGGAAGCTTGTGGATATTGAAGGACCTCCTCCATTTGCTATTAACCTCCACATTTGTCATCTTAAACCTCTTGTGTTCTTCCCTAGCCTTATGCTAGTGGTGAGAGCCTCATAACCCTTTGTTACTTCATATTTTGATGAATATTGTTAATCTTGAAGAACACTAAAGAAGATGATCATGATACTTTAACATAAGCTTAATAACATAAGAATACATGTTGATAGTGTTTATTTGCTTCTTGATGATTGATGATTTGTGTTAGTGATGTAAGACATCATAAGAAACTTACTAGATTGTGATTAAACACATGATCTAGTAAGTTAAGGTGGTGATCTTGTGAAAGACCAAAATCATCATACTTTATGTCTTCACGAACTTGAATGATGAAGTTGATTTTCATATGCAAAGATGATTTAAACAAAATACAAATCTTGTACATAGATGATTACAAAAATAATTTTCTCAAGAAACCAAGTTTATTTATGAAATTTACAAAGTCATGGTTTCTAAGCAAACTAATCCTATTTTTAGTGTTTAAACAAGACTAGAAACATGTTTGTAACAAGAAAAATACAAGAGAAATATTTTTAGAAAAATCATCTTACAAGTTGTAAATGACCAAATCTTTTAATAATGTGATTTATAAACAAATAAATATGTTTTAAAGGGTAACAAAACCTACTAAATAACATGGTAAGTTACTACAAGTTTTTACAAAAACTTCAAGTTCATGATGTAGTGTAAATTACATGATCTTGGCTTATGGTAAGTCTTGATTGTGTTGTTGATGTTTGATGATGATTTAAAAGAAAATAAACACATGTTTTGAAAACATGGGAAACCTCCATTTTTAGGGGGAACCATGTCAAAATTTGTAGGATCGTTTTGTGACCAAACGAGTCGTTCAGAAGAGATTTTATCAGTTTCAGATGCGGAAAATAAGAAACCGACTTCAAAACAGATTGTTTATAACTTTAAACATCTTGTGTATTGATTTAACACTGATTACATGCAGAAAATATACCGGCAGCACTTCGGTATCGATTACAAGACTTTCTTCCTTGGTAGCTTCAAATGACAACACATGACCTATATATACTACATGCTTGTTAGCTTAAAATGACACACACATGTTCAAGCTACCAGACACGTTGAAGCTATCAGACATGTTGAAGCTATCAGACACGTTGAAGCTATCAGACATGTTGAAGCTATCAGACACGTTGAAGCTATCAGAGACACGATAAAAGACGAAGTCGACAGATGAATGCACCAACAGACTCCCCCTCAGATGTTGACGAGTCTTAAGTGTCGAGTCTTCAACGTCTTCAGTCTTTATCAGTCTGAACGCTCTCTGAAATATCTCACAGTGTAAGCATCCTCAAACTCTATCTCCTTCTCCTTTTCAGCATCAACAAACTCTTCACGAACAATCTTTACTCAGATGTCTTCAGACTCCTCCTTTTGATATGCTGGGATCGCAGTCTGGCATGTTGAAATCACACATTCCTCAGGTATCGAAACCTGATTCTCTATCATTCAAAAAAACCTGCACATTCTCTACCCAAAAATAAATTTTCTGATAACCAATTGTAGAGAAATTTTTTTTAAAATGATTCAACATTTATAGTCTCTGATGAACCATTTGCAGGAATATCATTTTTCATTTTCAAAACAACATACTCTCCCAAACCATCTGTTCATCATGTCTAGCACTCGGAATTTTGAAAATTAGCTCTCCAATACCAGTTGTCGAAAATCTTTTTGTATTTTTCAAAATTTATGCTAAAACACACCGAAAATCTTTTTGGAATTTTTTAATATGAAGAAATATAAAGAAGAAATATTTACAAACAATATTTTTGTGAGTTCGTGAAAGAGGATCATATCAGTTTTTGAAACAAATCACCAACACCGTTAAGCTTCGTTTCATTTTAAGTTCTAAACGATTCACCTAGATTGTCAGTATATTGATCCACTTAAATTTTTACACAAAGTTCAACTGATCCGAGATACGAGATTAATGTTTTAAGCACTTAAACTCAATCGCGTGTCCCACCTCAGAATATACTCCCGTATCTAGATCCCAATATTCAGTCTTACAGGTAATTATGACACAAATGATATCTGTAGGGGTTAATAAATTATGAAGAATCATGAGAGCTCAGGTCAGAACTACCGTTCAGCAGAGAGATCATGACACCTCTTATAACATATTAACACATTAAAACCCTAATCAAGACACTTGAAACCTAACTTGATTATCTAATTAGTGATTAAAACTTACACTTTACCCCCCTCATATTTATGGTCACAATGGGTGACCCCACCAACAAAATCCTACTTGATCTTCCCTAGATTTCTTTTGATTCACTTGATCTTCCTTGGATTCATTAAGACATGATGAAGATCTTGCATGTACTATTAGGAACATATAACACATTAGGTATTACACAAACTTGGTTATAAGTAACATAAAGATCAAGACCCTCATTCATCACTTCACACCACTCACCTCTCCTCCCTCTTCTCTCGGCCGAAACCCACCCAAACACCACCATCATTCTCATCCATTGTTCACCCATTCCAAGACCATCCTAAGGTTTAAGAAGGTGATTAAGGAAGTTGGAAGCTTGTGGATATTGAAGGACCTCCTCCATTTGCTATTAACCTCCACATTTGTCATCTTAAACCTCTTGTGTTCTTCCCTAGCCTTATGCTAGTGGTGAGAGCCTCATAACCCTTTGTTACTTCATATTTTGATGAATATTGTTAATCTTGAAGAACACTAAAGAAGATGATCATGATACTTTAACATAAGCTTAATAACATAAGAATACATGTTGATAGTGTTTATTTGCTTCTTGATGATTGATGATTTGTGTTAGTGATGTAAGACATCATAAGAAACTTACTAGATTGTGATTAAACACATGATCTAGTAAGTTAAGGTGGTGATCTTGTGAAAGACCAAAATCATCATACTTTATGTCTTCACGAACTTGAATGATGAAGTTGATTTTCATATGCAAAGATGATTTAAACAAAATACAAATCTTGTACATAGATGATTACAAAAATAATTTTCTCAAGAAACCAAGTTTATTTATGAAATTTACAAAGTCATGGTTTCTAAGCAAACTAATCCTATTTTTAGTGTTTAAACAAGACTAGAAACATGTTTGTAACAAGAAAAATACAAGAGAAATATTTTTAGAAAAATCATCTTACAAGTTGTAAATGACCAAATCTTTTAATAATGTGATTTATAAACAAATAAATATGTTTTAAAGGGTAACAAAACCTACTAAATAACATGGTAAGTTACTACAAGTTTTTACAAAAACTTCAAGTTCATGATGTAGTGTAAATTACATGATCTTGGCTTATGGTAAGTCTTGATTGTGTTGTTGATGTTTGATGATGATTTAAAAGAAAATAAACACATGTTTTGAAAACATGGGAAACCTCCATTTTTAGGGGGAACCATGTCAAAATTTGTAGGATCGTTTTGTGACCAAACGAGTCGTTCAGAAGAGATTTTATCAGTTTCAGATGCGGAAAATAAGAAACCGACTTCAAAACAGATTGTTTATAACTTTAAACATCTTGTGTATTGATTTAACACTGATTACATGCAGAAAATATACCGGCAGCACTTCGGTATCGATTACAAGACTTTCTTCCTTGGTAGCTTCAAATGACAACACATGACCTATATATACTACATGCTTGTTAGCTTAAAATGACACACACATGTTCAAGCTACCAGACACGTTGAAGCTATCAGACATGTTGAAGCTATCAGACACGTTGAAGCTATCAGACATGTTGAAGCTATCAGACACGTTGAAGCTATCAGAGACACGATAAAAGACGAAGTCGACAGATGAATGCACCAACAGACTCCCCCTCAGATGTTGACGAGTCTTAAGTGTCGAGTCTTCAACGTCTTCAGTCTTTATCAGTCTGAACGCTCTCTGAAATATCTCACAGTGTAAGCATCCTCAAACTCTATCTCCTTCTCCTTTTCAGCATCAACAAACTCTTCACGAACAATCTTTACTCAGATGTCTTCAGACTCCTCCTTTCGATATGCTGGGATCGCAGTCTGGCATGTTGAAATCACACATTCCTCAGGTATCGAAACCTGATTCTCTATCATTCAAAAAAACCTGCACATTCTCTACCCAAAAATAAATTTTCTGATAACCAATTGTAGAGAAATTTTTTTTAAAATGATTCAACATTTATAGTCTCTGATGAACCATTTGCAGGAATATCATTTTTCATTTTCAAAACAACATACTCTCCCAAACCATCTGTTCATCATGTCTAGCACTCGGAATTTTGAAAATTAGCTCTCCAATACCAGTTGTCGAAAATCTTTTTGTATTTTTCAAAATTTATGCTAAAACACACCGAAAATCTTTTTGGAATTTTTTAATATGAAGAAATATAAAGAAGAAATATTTACAAACAATATTTTTGTGAGTTCGTGAAAGAGGATCATATCAGTTTTTGAAACAAATCACCAACACCGTTAAGCTTCGTTTCATTTTAAGTTCTAAACGATTCACCTAGATTGTCAGTATATTGATCCACTTAAATTTTTACACAAAGTTCAACTGATCCGAGATACGAGATTAATGTTTTAAGCACTTAAACTCAATCGCGTGTCCCACCTCAGAATATACTCCCGTATCTAGATCCCAATATTCAGTCTTACAGGTAATTATGACACAAATGATATCTGTAGGGGTTAATAAATTATGAAGAATCATGAGAGCTCAGGTCAGAACTACCGTTCAGCAGAGAGATCATGACACCTCTTATAACATATTAACACATTAAAACCCTAATCAAGACACTTGAAACCTAACTTGATTATCTAATTAGTGATTAAAACTTACACTTTACCCCCCTCATATTTATGGTCACAATGGGTGACCCCACCAACAAAATCCTACTTGATCTTCCCTAGATTTCTTTTGATTCACTTGATCTTCCTTGGATTCATTAAGACATGATGAAGATCTTGCATGTACTATTAGGAACATATAACACATTAGGTATTACACAAACTTGGTTATAAGTAACATAAAGATCAAGACCCTCATTCATCACTTCACACCACTCACCTCTCCTCCCTCTTCTCTCGGCCGAAACCCACCCAAACACCACCATCATTCTCATCCATTGTTCACCCATTCCAAGACCATCCTAAGGTTTAAGAAGGTGATTAAGGAAGTTGGAAGCTTGTGGATATTGAAGGACCTCCTCCATTTGCTATTAACCTCCACATTTGTCATCTTAAACCTCTTGTGTTCTTCCCTAGCCTTATGCTAGTGGTGAGAGCCTCATAACCCTTTGTTACTTCATATTTTGATGAATATTGTTAATCTTGAAGAACACTAAAGAAGATGATCATGATACTTTAACATAAGCTTAATAACATAAGAATACATGTTGATAGTGTTTATTTGCTTCTTGATGATTGATGATTTGTGTTAGTGATGTAAGACATCATAAGAAACTTACTAGATTGTGATTAAACACATGATCTAGTAAGTTAAGGTGGTGATCTTGTGAAAGACCAAAATCATCATACTTTATGTCTTCACGAACTTGAATGATGAAGTTGATTTTCATATGCAAAGATGATTTAAACAAAATACAAATCTTGTACATAGATGATTACAAAAATAATTTTCTCAAGAAACCAAGTTTATTTATGAAATTTACAAAGTCATGGTTTCTAAGCAAACTAATCCTATTTTTAGTGTTTAAACAAGACTAGAAACATGTTTGTAACAAGAAAAATACAAGAGAAATATTTTTAGAAAAATCATCTTACAAGTTGTAAATGACCAAATCTTTTAATAATGTGATTTATAAACAAATAAATATGTTTTAAAGGGTAACAAAACCTACTAAATAACATGGTAAGTTACTACAAGTTTTTACAAAAACTTCAAGTTCATGATGTAGTGTAAATTACATGATCTTGGCTTATGGTAAGTCTTGATTGTGTTGTTGATGTTTGATGATGATTTAAAAGAAAATAAACACATGTTTTGAAAACATGGGAAACCTCCATTTTTAGGGGGAACCATGTCAAAATTTGTAGGATCGTTTTGTGACCAAACGAGTCGTTCAGAAGAGATTTTATCAGTTTCAGATGCGGAAAATAAGAAACCGACTTCAAAACAGATTGTTTATAACTTTAAACATCTTGTGTATTGATTTAACACTGATTACATGCAGAAAATATACCGGCAGCACTTCGGTATCGATTACAAGACTTTCTTCCTTGGTAGCTTCAAATGACAACACATGACCTATATATACTACATGCTTGTTAGCTTAAAATGACACACACATGTTCAAGCTACCAGACACGTTGAAGCTATCAGACATGTTGAAGCTATCAGACACGTTGAAGCTATCAGACATGTTGAAGCTATCAGACACGTTGAAGCTATCAGAGACACGATAAAAGACGAAGTCGACAGATGAATGCACCAACAGACTCCCCCTCAGATGTTGACGAGTCTTAAGTGTCGAGTCTTCAACGTCTTCAGTCTTTATCAGTCTGAACGCTCTCTGAAATATCTCACAGTGTAAGCATCCTCAAACTCTATCTCCTTCTCCTTTTCAGCATCAACAAACTCTTCACGAACAATCTTTACTCAGATGTCTTCAGACTCCTCCTTTCGATATGCTGGGATCGCAGTCTGGCATGTTGAAATCACACATTCCTCAGGTATCGAAACCTGATTCTCTATCATTCAAAAAAACCTGCACATTCTCTACCCAAAAATAAATTTTCTGATAACCAATTGTAGAGAAATTTTTTTTAAAATGATTCAACATTTATAGTCTCTGATGAACCATTTGCAGGAATATCATTTTTCATTTTCAAAACAACATACTCTCCCAAACCATCTGTTCATCATGTCTAGCACTCGGAATTTTGAAAATTAGCTCTCCAATACCAGTTGTCGAAAATCTTTTTGTATTTTTCAAAATTTATGCTAAAACACACCGAAAATCTTTTTGGAATTTTTTAATATGAAGAAATATAAAGAAGAAATATTTACAAACAATATTTTTGTGAGTTCGTGAAAGAGGATCATATCAGTTTTTGAAACAAATCACCAACACCGTTAAGCTTCGTTTCATTTTAAGTTCTAAACGATTCACCTAGATTGTCAGTATATTGATCCACTTAAATTTTTACACAAAGTTCAACTGATCCGAGATACGAGATTAATGTTTTAAGCACTTAAACTCAATCGCGTGTCCCACCTCAGAATATACTCCCGTATCTAGATCCCAATATTCAGTCTTACAGGTAATTATGACACAAATGATATCTGTAGGGGTTAATAAATTATGAAGAATCATGAGAGCTCAGGTCAGAACTACCGTTCAGCAGAGAGATCATGACACCTCTTATAACATATTAACACATTAAAACCCTAATCAAGACACTTGAAACCTAACTTGATTATCTAATTAGTGATTAAAACTTACACTTTACCCCCCTCATATTTATGGTCACAATGGGTGACCCCACCAACAAAATCCTACTTGATCTTCCCTAGATTTCTTTTGATTCACTTGATCTTCCTTGGATTCATTAAGACATGATGAAGATCTTGCATGTACTATTAGGAACATATAACACATTAGGTATTACACAAACTTGGTTATAAGTAACATAAAGATCAAGACCCTCATTCATCACTTCACACCACTCACCTCTCCTCCCTCTTCTCTCGGCCGAAACCCACCCAAACACCACCATCATTCTCATCCATTGTTCACCCATTCCAAGACCATCCTAAGGTTTAAGAAGGTGATTAAGGAAGTTGGAAGCTTGTGGATATTGAAGGACCTCCTCCATTTGCTATTAACCTCCACATTTGTCATCTTAAACCTCTTGTGTTCTTCCCTAGCCTTATGCTAGTGGTGAGAGCCTCATAACCCTTTGTTACTTCATATTTTGATGAATATTGTTAATCTTGAAGAACACTAAAGAAGATGATCATGATACTTTAACATAAGCTTAATAACATAAGAATACATGTTGATAGTGTTTATTTGCTTCTTGATGATTGATGATTTGTGTTAGTGATGTAAGACATCATAAGAAACTTACTAGATTGTGATTAAACACATGATCTAGTAAGTTAAGGTGGTGATCTTGTGAAAGACCAAAATCATCATACTTTATGTCTTCACGAACTTGAATGATGAAGTTGATTTTCATATGCAAAGATGATTTAAACAAAATACAAATCTTGTACATAGATGATTACAAAAATAATTTTCTCAAGAAACCAAGTTTATTTATGAAATTTACAAAGTCATGGTTTCTAAGCAAACTAATCCTATTTTTAGTGTTTAAACAAGACTAGAAACATGTTTGTAACAAGAAAAATACAAGAGAAATATTTTTAGAAAAATCATCTTACAAGTTGTAAATGACCAAATCTTTTAATAATGTGATTTATAAACAAATAAATATGTTTTAAAGGGTAACAAAACCTACTAAATAACATGGTAAGTTACTACAAGTTTTTACAAAAACTTCAAGTTCATGATGTAGTGTAAATTACATGATCTTGGCTTATGGTAAGTCTTGATTGTGTTGTTGATGTTTGATGATGATTTAAAAGAAAATAAACACATGTTTTGAAAACATGGGAAACCTCCATTTTTAGGGGGAACCATGTCAAAATTTGTAGGATCGTTTTGTGACCCAAACGAGTCGTTCAGAAGAGATTTTATCAGTTTCAGATGCGGAAAATAAGAAACCGACTTCAAAACAGATTGTTTATAACTTTAAACATCTTGTGTATTGATTTAACACTGATTACATGCAGAAAATATACCGGCAGCACTTCGGTATCGATTACAAGACTTTCTTCCTTGGTAGCTTCAAATGACAACACATGACCTATATATACTACATGCTTGTTAGCTTAAAATGACACACACATGTTCAAGCTACCAGACACGTTGAAGCTATCAGACATGTTGAAGCTATCAGACACGTTGAAGCTATCAGACATGTTGAAGCTATCAGACACGTTGAAGCTATCAGAGACACGATAAAAGATGAAGTCGACCGATGAATGCACCAACAGACTCCCCCTCAGATGTTGACGAGTCTTAAGTGTCGAGTCTTCAACGTCTTCAGTCTTTATCAGTCTGAACGCTCTCTGAAATATCTCACAGTATAAGCATCCTCAAACTCTATCTCCTTCTCCTTTTCAGCATCAACAAACTCTTCACGAACAATCTTTACTCAGATGTCTTCAGACTCCTCCTTTTGATATGCTGGGATCGCAGTCTGGCATGTTGAAATCACACATTCCTCAGGTATCGAAACCTGATTCTCTATCATTCAAAAAAACCTGCACATTCTCTACCCAAAAATAAATTTTCCGATAACCAATTGTAGAGCAAATTTTTTTAAAATGATTCAACATTTATAGTCTCTGATGAACCATTTGCCGGAATATCATTTTTCATTTTCAAAACAACATACTCTCCCAAACCATCTGTTCATCATGTCTAGCACTCGGAATTTTGAAAATTAGCTCTCCAATACCAGTTGTCGAAAATCTTTTTGTATTTTTCAAAATTTATGCTAAAACACACCGAAAATCTTTTTGGAATTTTTTAATATGAAGAAATATAAAGAAGAAATATTTACAAACAATATTTTTGTGAGTTCGTGCAAGAGGATCATATCAGTTTTTGAAAAAAATCACCAACACCGTTAAGCTTCGTTTCATTTTAAGTTCTAAACGATTCACCTAGATTGTCAGTATATTGATCCACTTAAATTTTTACACAAAGTTCAACTAATCCGAGATACGAGATTAATGTTTTAAGCACTTAAACTCAATCGCGTGTCCCACCTCAGAATATACTCCCGTATCCAGATCCCAATATTCAGTCTTACATGTAATTATGACACAAATGATATCTGTAGGGGTTAATAAATTATGAAGAATCATGAGAGCTCAGGTCAGAACTACCGTTCAGCAGAGAGATCATGACTCAACTTTTGGGTGTGTCCCCTTTAGAGGATCTTTTTTACAACAGCATTGCTAAGCAATTTTATTGTCTTATCATTTATGCTGAGGGTGATGCTATGTTTCAAGCATTTGCAGAAAGTATTATTCGAGGACTAGGTCAGAACTATCGTTCAGCAGAAGTCCCGGAATAATACCCCAGATATCACTGAGTATAAAGACCTAGTATATCAGAATACGAGACCTTTCAAACGAAATTTCGGGGGTTACCCATATATCCTAGAGATGTTTCCCCACGATATAAGTAAGTTTGAAATTTAGGTTTATATCTCGTCACAATCTACTAAACGTGCAAAAATCTACTGGCACATCATCAGTGAGACCGTTTATCACTTTTAACTTTCCAAATCTTTAGCATGTTGTGAGCGTCCACTGATGTACTATCATTTCCTCTTTTATACAACAAAACTCATTTTTGATTTATCATGTTTTTGTCCATTTCAAATTTTCAAATGTTTTTGGATTTTCTTGAAATTTTACTCCCCCCAAAATGCAAACACATTTTAGGAAATTTGAACATAAACTATACAATAAAGTGACAACTGATATCAAATTGCTTCAATTCGCCATCCACTTGGCATAAACAATCAGAACTCCCCCTCACAACAAACTATTTTCCCATTGATTTCAAAACACTTAAGTTTGTTTTAATCAAATGGTTTTTCCGGAAAATAAGTTTTGTTGATTGATTTTACCACTTGTAAAGTTAGGGTTTTGGTTCATCACATTGTCTACCAACCACTTGTAGAAAATCAAGTACAAATTAATGTCCTTGATTTACCACTTGTACTAAAAACACAATCAAATACACAGAATGATGTCGATTCCTGTTCCACACTTACCAACCTGGGAACTCCGGCAAGTCCACAGACTTACTGTTCATAGTATGAGCCATCCCAGTCACAAACCAGGGATGGTTCAACTTTATCTTTCTTCATCTTCTTCTCATAGAACTCTTTAACCCCTTTGACTTTTTTATCAATCATTTTACCAAAAATATGTTTCACAGTGGGGTTAAAGGCCTTTTCAGCATCGAAAACCTTCTTGTCATCATAAAATTGGTTTGAAATCTCAACTTTACCAATTTTCTTTTTATAATTTTCAGTCCGAAGTGATGGAAAATTTTCATCATCCACAGTCAGAACTGATTTTTCTCCTTTTACCTCAACATGTGGCTCATCTGATTTTGTGGAATCAGATTCATCGCCAGAAGATAGCTCCTCTGATTTCAATATATCAGAATCATCGCTAGAAATACCACCAGACCTTTTAACAACCCATTTCTGGTTGTCAGATTGAGCTTTTTTCTTGTAAAACTTGTTTGAACATTCACCAATTTCAAATGTAGAATTTTTGAAAAGTTTGGTTCTGTCAATTAGTGGTTCAAACACAATTTCCTTGTCTTTCGGGTTACGAGAAACTCCCTGTTTTGACTGTATTGCCTTTGAACAATCTTTGGCAATATGTCCAACATTGTTGCATTTGAAACAGGTTCTCGTTTCTTTCATCTCTTCTTGCTTCTTTGCAAGGAATTCTTTGTTCGATTGTCTCCAGAATTCTTTCTTTTCTTCCTCTTCTGAGCTAGTTCCTGAAACAAATGTCATCTTTGCTTTAAAATCACGAACATATTTTTCATTTTTCTGTTTTTCTGTTGGAGTAAAACCAAGACCTTTCTTTTTGAAATTACAGTTAGGGTTTGGTTTCTTGTGAAAACCAGAAGCAGAACTGTAACCTTTTTTCTTGTTTAATCTTTGTTGTACTCTTGACGTGTAAATTTTAGGTTTACCATTAAGATTTAAATCTTTTATTTCAGAAATATTAATTTCTGTAAGTTTGAAAATCTTTTTGATCAATTCAGTTTTGACACCTCTTATTGGAAATTCCTCATCAGAATATAATTTGTCAGAATCATTCAATGTATATGCAACTTTGAATGGTTCGTCACTCAAATTAGATTTTGATAACAGGAATTCTTTATTATAAACCCTTTTAATCGAAGAATTTTGACTGTTGACTGTCGAACTCGAACTTTCAGAACCAGACTTTGACTCTGACTTTGACTCTGAGTTTGACTCCAACTTTGACTCCTCAGTTTCATCTTTATCCAACACCTGATCGACGACTTTCTTTATTAACTCGGACTCATGATCAGTGTCAGGTGATGTAAACACAACATCAATATTTTCTGGCAAATTGACTGACGACTCCGACTCCCACTGTAAATTTGTTGCTTTTTCGACTCTTTCCTGATTTGGATTTCTGGGCAAATATCCATTTTCTAACGGGGGTGGACACTTGTTGTAACCGACATCTTGTTTCTTACCAGAATCCTTTTTATCAGTCTTTTTCTTTGAGTCACTCTTCTTCTTGATCTTCTTTTCAAGAGTCTTTTCTTCAGCCACTTTTCCATCATCATTCTTTTCTTCAGTTACTTCATCCTCTTCAAATGCCTTCATGCCTTCAACAGTTGGATAAATCCTGTCAATTACATAAGAAGTACATGAGTAACTTTTTAACAAACGGTTTACTCTTTCAGTCTCAATTCTTTGCAACTCCAACTTTTGTTCTAGCACAACACACTTCTCAATGTAGTTGTTCACCACTTTTTGCTTCGTCATAAAAGCACCCTGAAGTGTCTTCATTGCAGTTGCTTGTTCTTCACTTGTTTGGTTGTACTGGTTCATTGCTTTGTTCAACACATCATAAGATTCCTTCAAACTGTTCAAGTTATAGATCAATGTACTATTCTGCCTTTTTATGGTTTCACAGTTATCACATTTCACCGGAATCTTTTTAGCATCGACTTCTTCATCAACTTTGAATTTTTGAACTTCAATCTTTACTTTCCTTTTGATCACTGGAACAGTCTCATCATCACTGCTCACTGGTGTCTTTACCTCTTTCTTTTTCTTCTTTGCTTTCTCATCTTCACTATCACTTTCAGCAATCAGTTTCATATCAGCATCAAATTTTCTCGCCCAATACTCACGATCATCATCACTATCTTCTTCAACTCGTGCTACAAAAGCTTTGTGAGCTGTATCTTGATCAGGAACATAATCATCCCATGTGAAATTTGCCCAACTAAATCCTTCAGGTAACTTTTCGTCATCTTGATCTATTATCAAAGCACTACCATTAACTCTCTTTAAAGAATCTTGATTCACCGCACACGCTCTCTTTCCAGAATCTTCAATCACATCCCTTCCATGTGCATTTTGTGCTTGATGTTGACGTTGTTGAGATGGTTGCTGAGCAACTTGATGGTAGATGGTTTTTCGGTAATAATCATTGTTGTTGTTGAATGGATTTTGAGCTCCACTTGCTTCGCGGTTTTTGCACTCCCTCTTGAAGTGTCCTTTTTCCCTGCAACGAAAACAAGTGACTTTAGATTTGTCAAAACCTAAAGTAGAAGTACCAGCTTCACGAAGATCATCTCTTCCAGTGATTTGCTTGAATTTCTCAGCTCTCCTCAACACGCTGGCCAAGCACCATTTTATGTCCATCAGTTCCATCTCTTCAGCATCTATCTGGTCATAATCTTCCTTTGTCAGCATTGGATTCCCGATTCGACCTGCAACAAAACTACCATAAGATTCAAGAACAGTTCCCAATAAAGACATGTGACTCTTAGCAATTTCTGCTGAATAATCTTCATCATTTTCCAAATTCAGTACAATGTTGCACTGAAGTTTCTTGCCATTCTTTGTTGTTGAAATGTTCGGATCAAAAGACGGAAATGATGTAAAACTTGTTTTGCTGTTTGATCCTGATGATGAACTTCCAGAAACATTCTTGGTATTGTAAGCAGTTTCTATTTTTGGAGATAGATTTGAAGACTTCTCATTCACCCCTGCTTTGTAATACAACCCAATATCCTGTTCACCATCGAAATTTTTCATCCGAATAACCTTTCTCTGCTCCATCTCCTGAGCTTCAATCTTTTCGATAAACTTGCTCAGTGTCAAATCTTTAAAACCTTTCTTGTTTCTGAGCATCATAAGATAAGTACCCCACGTTTCATACGGTAACGCATCTGATAATTTTTCAATTAATTCCTCATTGTCTTTATTGATCTTCAATCGTTTCATGTTCGCCAACAGATTGCAGTATCTCTCAATGATTTGCTTAGTGTCCTCATTTTTCAATCTTCGGAACAAATCAAACTCTTTTTTCAGTAAAGACTTCTTGTTCTTGACCATTTCCTCACTGCCTTGAAACTTTGACTTTAACGCTTTCTAGATTGAATAAGATGTTCCATTATGTTGTAATAGAACCAGGATGTCTTCTTTAACTGCTTGTTGAATCAGACTTAACATCATCTTCTCATCTTTGTATTTCTTCCGGTTTTCAGCACTAAGATCTTTAATCGGAATTTTCTCTTCATCGTCATTCATTGGTCTAACGTATTTTGTTTCGACATTCTCCCATGCATCTAGATAATTTGCTTGTACCCAATTTTCAAACTTTTCTTCCCAACTCTTGTACTCCTCGATGTTCATGAGTTTCGGAGGTTTTTGCATCGTTCCTGTTTCGTTCTCCATCATCGTGTTCTGTGCAATACTCATCGAGATAACCGGTGTAGCGAATGCATTGTAAACATCTTCATCCATGTTTCAAATTTTCAAATGAATTGTATCACCTTTTTTTTTTAAAATACCTGTCGATACACAAACAAAACACAATTAGTTCAAACACTTATCAATTAATTGAAGAAGACTGGTACCCAAACTGGTGATTATTCTGTGTGACTAAAGGTTGACGAACTATGCGGACAGTTATAACCCGAATCGAATTCAAAATGAGTTGACCCTTTGAAACCTTTGAACTCCAAACCGTACAAATTGGAACTGACCACGCTAAACGACTTGATTGTTCAAATAAACTGATCAATCCGTACTGATTTTCTTTTGTGAGAACTGACCGGAACCAAAACTTGAATCATGCAACCTGAACCTTTTGATGCGAATTGACTGATTTTTATACGACTTTTAGATTCAACTCAAACACTATGAAGTATAATTTCACATGACCCGATCAACTAGCACATGTAAACTAATATATCACAAACAATTCCAAATCACACTACACTAATATCTAGACATAAGCCGATGATGATCACATGTGATTGCAAATTTCAATCTCACTTTGCCGACCACTTTTAATAGTTACTAAAATCTGATAGGGCCGTAACTTTTATTGGGTCAACAAACACATGCAACTAAATGGTGTCCAACAATTGTTTAATGATGATCACATGTATTGGTAAAAACAATTGAACCGTTCAATGATATTTGCAAAGATTTATCGTCTCAATAAATTGTATACTGAGCCAAAAACAAACGACATAAGCCTGACATAAAACCACTTATCCGACAACCTGTGCAAACTGACGTAAAACACACAACTAAATGAAGTTCACGTGATGATGTTTGACCACCAAAACAATATCACATGCAAGACTCAAATGAATCCAAACTGACACACTGCAAACCGACAATTTCTTTTTAAAATTCACACAAACCAATGTAATTTTCAAGCGAGCAAAGAATGTATTTTCAAGCGACCAGACAAATTTCAAGACGGTTTCAAGCTGTCAAAGTTTTCAAGCTGTCAGACGATGTTATGTTCAAGCGACCAGCCAATTTTAAGCTAACACGGTGTATTTTCAAGCGACCAAGTCAATTTCAACCTAACAAGGTTGATGTTTTCAAGCGAGCAGCAGTTTCAAGCTAACACACAATGTTATGTTCGCTTGAAATGTTGATGATGTCAGCAATTTCGAACCAATTTCAAGCGAGCAAACCAATTTGAACCAGATTTAAGTCGATTTTAAAGCTGAAACTATCCAGGATTGATTAATACAAGATTACGCACAATATGTGTGAATTTGAGCCATTTTTAACCGTAAAAATTTTTAATTTTGAAAAAGAATGATGTAGAAATTAGAAAAAGTGATGAACACGAGCTGTTTTGACAAGTTCTCTTCCTCCTGAGCTCTGATACCACTTGTAGGATCGTTTTGTGACCCAAACGAGTCGTTCAGAAGAGATTTTATCAGTTTCAGATGCGGAAAATAAGAAACCGACTTCAAAACAGATTGTTTATCACTTTAAACATCTTGTGTATTGATTTAACACTGATTACATGCAGAAAATATACCGGCAGCACTTCGGTATCGATTACAAGACTTTCTTCCTTGGTAGCTTCAAATGACAACACATGACCTATATATACTACATGCTTGTTAGCTTGAAATGACACACACATGTTCAAGCTACCAGACATGTTGAAGCTATCAGACACGTTGAAGCTATCAGACACGTTGAAGCTATCAGAGACACGATAAAAGACGAAGTCGACAGATGAATGCACCAACAAAATTTCTATAAAATTTTGACACTTAAAAAAATATAAGTTTTGGTGAAACTTATTCCCTAAAAATTCACCTAAAAATATTTACCAAGGTTTCCCTAATTTTTGTGTAAATTTCAAGTTAAGAAATGATGATTTCTTCAAGATAAAAATTGATATTAAGTATGTATATTTTTGAGGAAAATATATATATTTATTGACCACCAAATTTTGTGCTAAGTGTATGCAGTATGTATTATATGTAATAGTGTATTAGGACTTGAAAATACACAAATACTCATAAGGAGTAAAAATACAAAAATACACATACAACATGCTTAGACAAATACAAGAAAATATATTTATGATAATATATTTCTTAATAGATTATGTAACTCGGACAAGTTACGAACTTAAAATGTCTTCTTGGACAAAAATACATAACTCGGGTGAAAAATACAAGATACTTATATTTATTTTTGAGAAAATAATATAAGTAAGATACATAGTTAAAAATATAAATTATTTTTAACAACAAAGAGCACATACATAAAAGATGGTGACTTGTACTTATGCGATACAAGTCTAGTGACTAACGTTAATAAAACACGTATAGGTCACGACGCTATATAAGCAAACCCGGTGAAGTTTACGGCGTAGGAAACGCAAAGTTGTGAGTTCATCTCCCCACTTTTAAACTTTTACTTGTTTTCTAAACTTGGGGAAAATACATGTACAATGGTATGTAGCACACAAAACTAAGGAATGATACTTTAGATCGTGTCACGAATAGGGTACCAGAAGCACCATTAATCGTGTACATACTAAGACCGCGGAACAAAAGGTTAGATCTAATGGGGTTTCAGGAAGCCACACTCTTGGTGATAACTAGTACCAAGCAGTGCTTTTGTGTCCCAGTCGTGAATCGACTACTAAAAATGCCTATGGTTTGGATGCTTCCTATGTCGTGTCACATGTTAATGGCCTTGCAAACCATTAGCGATCTCGATTTCCTTATACTTACAGAAATACTTGATTTATACAAATTACATACCATGTTTTCATACAAAGTATACAAACGTTCAATACAAAAACTGCATGAATTCACACTAACATTATGTTGACGATTTTCCAAAAACTCACATGTATTTCAGGTAACTAAAGTGGATGTGCGCACGGTCTTACTCTTGCTCTTGGATGTTGTTTATGTTTATCTTTGAATAATGTTGTAAACTTTTCAGACAACGTTTTATGCTGTGATGTAAACTCCAAACTTAACCTATGTTTTCAGTTACGTAATGTTATTGGCATTTGAAGTTATTTTTATGAGCATGTAGTATGTTTACCATTCGTATGCAATGAGAACCTTTCATGTTCACAACTCGTGCTTCCGCCTTAGAAAGGGGTGTGACAAATCCAGGGGACGTGGGTGGGTAAGACACTCCTTCGAAAACTGCTCCACTAATCTTGGAACTACGATAGGAAAAAAACTTTCAAATTTTGGCCATAACCACCAGGTTATTATGGCCATGATTTATCCTCACAAAATAACTGCCAATAATATCAGTCTGTTTGGACGGGTTCCTGAAATTTACAAAATTCAAACAACGTTTAATCCAACTAGGATTACTAGGCACAAAAGTTGGCTAATTCTCATACATGTTGACTCAAATTGTTATTTAGTAGGCGCAAAATAACATCTTTGCTTCGTTATGTACAACCCGGAATTTTTTAAGGAAAAAACAAACAATAACAAAATAGCTTCAAATATATAATGGACATATTTCAATTATACATACATACATACATACATACATACATACATACATACAAAAAGACAATAGAAATGTGTAAAACAAATGCAAGGTACAAAGCATAGCAACAAAGTTAAACGTTGACATCAAAGAAAGTCATTTCTTGCACACACAATGTTCCACAAAAACAGAATGTATCTTCAAAAACACAATGTTATACAAAACACAATGCTATAGTAGAGCACAACGTTATATATAAAACACAAAAAAACTACAAAAAAGTGTCATATAAAAACACAATGGCAATAACACAATGTTATATAAAAAAACAAATGTCTTTGTTAAAACACAATTCCTTCTAAAAAACACAATACCGTGTAATTAGTATATATACTTACCTAAATAGCCCATGTACTTAATAACCACTCGAACTACCTTTTGAAGAAAACTGGAGTTAGTAGGGGTGGGGGGTTATTAACTTATCATGAGAGAAGTTGAAGAAAATTAGAATTAGTAGGGGTAGAGGAGGTTATTTATTTATCATAGGAGAAGACTTATATTTACCATTAACACAACAATTGACTTTATCAGTTTTAGTTTTGTTGGAGCACATGGTCGAAAGCTACAAAAAACAGTTTAACCCGAATAATAAATCGCTAATACGTTGTATGCTACAAAATAAAATTCCTGGGATAACCACCAAAATTGACATATTTCAATTTTGGCCAGGATTTATCCTCACAAATAATAGCCAAAATTGACGGGCAAGATCAATATTCAAACTATGTCTACATTAAAGATCCTCGTAACATCTAATCCAATTGGGATTAGTAGGCACGGAAGTTGGTTAATTCTCGTACATGTTAACTCAAATTTTGTTATTTAGTAGGCGCAAGATAAAATCTTTGCTTCGTTATGTACAACTCGAAAATTTTTAAGGAAAAAACAAACAATAACGAAATAGCTTCAAACATATAATGAACATATTTCAATTACAAATGCATTCAAAAAGACAATAGAAATGTGTAAAACAAATGCAAGGTACAAAGCATAGCTACAAAATTAAGCGTTGACATCAATGAAAGTCATTCCTTGCACACACAATATTCCACAAAAACAGAATGTCTCTTCAAAACACGAGTATACAAAAACACAATGCTATAGTAGAGCACAATGTTATATATAAAATACAACAAAAATACAAAAAAAAAATTCATATAAAAACACAATGGCAATAACGCAATTTTATACAAAAAAACACCATGTTATTAAAAAACACAGTGACAATAACACAATGTTATACAAAAAACAAATGTTTTTGTAAAAACATAGTTCCTTGTAAAAAAGCATAACACCGTGTAGTTAGTGTATATATTTACCTAAATATCCCATGTACTTTTGTAAAAACATAGTTCCTTGTAAAAAAGCATAACATCGTGTAGTTAGTGTATATATTTACCTAAATATCCCATATACTTAATAACCACTCGAACTACCTTTTGAAGAAAATTGTAGTTAGTGGAGGTGGGGCCTGTGAGAGGTTATTTATTATCATGAGAGAAGTTGTAGAAACTTGGAGTTGGAGAGGGTAGGAGAGGTTATATATTTATCGAGAGAGAAGTTAAAGAAAATTGGAGTTAGTGGGGTGGGGGAGGTTAAATATTTATTAAGAGAGAAGTTAAAGAAAATTAGAGTTAGTGGGGGTGGGGGGGGGGGGGGTTATTTATTTATCATGAGATAAGAGTTATATTTACCATTAATACAACACTTGACTTTATCAGTTTTGTTTTGTTGGAGAACATGGTCGAAGGCTACAAAAAACAATTTACCCTGAATTATAAACCGCTAATACATTGTATGTTATAAAAATACAAATAAAAATGTATTTTCCCATATAATAATACAATATTCTAAAAGAACATAATGTTTTAAAAATACAATGTTTAGACAAAATCAAGCATGCTCAATATCAGCCCTACTACTAATGCTACTGAAAATGATATATTATTTTTTTATTTATTTACAAAAATAAATCTTAATAAAAATATAGTTTTAACCATTTGTTCAAGCGATAAAATTATATATTAATAGAAAGTCATCACGAACAGTGATATAGGTTTTTTTTAACTATTTGTTTATTTTTATTCTAAATTTTGAGCATATATTTATTTTCTATATTTTATCTTTTGACCTTTTATGTTTTTAATTATTCGTTTTAATGTATTTTTATTCATTATTTAATTTGATTTTTTAATAAGTTATGTTCGTTAATTTATTTTAAGAATTTAACTCCATGACTACGCTTATTTGATATAATTTTATTAAGTATTTGTTTATTTGTTTATTATAATTTTAGACATATTTTGTTTTTCTTTTAATGTTTTATAAATTAATGTCGTGTAACTTCTTTCGTTATTCTAATAATATAGTATATGCTATATAATTCGTTAAATACACCGTTGCGACATGCTTATTTTATTTGCGTTTTGATAAAAGCTTTGTTCAAAATTGATCGAGTCAATTATAATTTTTTTTTTTTTGTTGATCACTGTGACAAACCAAATTGAAACTATCTCAACACCTTTGGTGACAGTATAGAGTATCTTTTATATCATAAGCTATAGCGAGTGTCGGTGACGAACTAAAATGATACCGTCCAAACAACATTGGTACCACGTCAATTTTAAATGAATATCATTACCAATACTTATACTTTTGAAACCTTTATCGATATTTATTTTTATATTTTTTGATCGGTGTAAAACATGTGTCGATATGTTTTTGGGCATATCATAACTTTATTTGTTTGGGGTTTATCTTTCGGTAGCTATACAAAGTGTCGATAATATAAGCTTTTAATCTTTTTTTAGTTTATTATATATTTTTTGTTTTTAAATTTTAAGTTTCACGCTAATATATTAAACAATATAAGCTTTTAATTCATTTAGTTTTTATTTAATTTGATTTATCTTCGATAACAAGCATTCATTATCTTTTTTTAAACTAAATGCGTGATTGTGTTTTTTCTCTCAACGTTCCTGTTTAAAATTTGTAGGAAAAAAAGTTTATTCAGAATACTACTATGACGAATCGAACCGATACCGACATCGATACAAGTCTTGTTATTATTGCAATTGACACCGTTCTTCATCTTTATAGTGTTTTTATCGACATCGCTACCAGCATTATCGGAACTGGTATCGACATTCGCTTATATGGTTTTTACAACGTAAAAGGCATTTTTTGTGGATATCATAACTTCAAACCGAGTGACGCTACCTGTCACACCCCGATTCCCGGTGGGCCTGGATGGGTCGTGACGATTGGATAGCAGTGTCACAATTTAATATTAATGCAGCGAAAGTATTAAGAGTAAAAGTATTCATAACATTAAAGTGTTCGAATATACAAAATACAAAGAAGTTCAAGTGTTCAAGTTTAAGCCCACAGGCGGGATTGAGATAAAAAGAAGCTTAGACATCATAGGCCTTAATCTAGGAGTTGAAAATTCCAAAGCTTTTAACATACCCGACCCGGATTCCCAGCCTGATATCAAGGTTCGGTACCTGCAGTTCAATCTTTTGAAAATACGCCAGCTTTCGCTGGTAAATACAATTAACTGACTCATTTTGAAAATAGTTTTAAAAAAAAATGATTTTATACATAGAGAAAACACGTAGGTAATGATTTAATATTTCTTGGGATTTTATCTTGTCACCAGATTTACATATTTGTCATACAATGGGAACCAAATATCAAAGCCGGTCATTTTCAGCGCTATAACGATTAAGGTACACGCCAAAGTTGAATAACATGTCTTATAGTCAGTATGCCTACCCCGGAACGTTATTCAGCATAGCCATAATAGTTCATGAGTCGGGACGCCCAGACACGGTACCAATAACCCCAATTGTTTCAGTTATCAAATATAACGGATTAAACCGAGATCTTACATTTATGAGCAATCATAGGCGCCTAATTTATGTAATACCCGCTCCAAGTGGTGTATTCGCCATACCCCAAGTTTCAAAAGAAAATAAGTTAAGAGTATTTACCTTTTTGCTAGCCTCCAACTGATAACGGTTTTCAATAAAGTAAAGCCGTAAAGAAAAATAATTAAACTCAAGTCCGAATATCTGGGGGGTTCTATAGTCCGGAGTGAACAGATTCAGTTATCTGTTAGAATGTATACGGGTCATAGGTTAGTTCCTTAGACACGATCCGTTACGTAAGAATAAGACTAATTCGCTAGATTAAGTGTAGATTGATTAGAATGTGGTTTATACCTATTCGAGTGTAAGGACTCATTGGATAAAGTTTAAGTAAACCAACATTCTGATTTGGAAAGATTTTAAAAGGTTTTGACCCGTTACGCCTAGTTTATCCGAACTAAGTTCGCATAACTAGTTATGCGCATAAAAACGGGCTCGGAAGGTCGGCATATGACAAGTCTAAGTAGTAGAAATATATTTTTAGTTGAAGTACATACTGATCTAAAGTCTAATTATAGTTCAGTTTAGTTTAAAACCATTTATTTAGCCACTTTGACCCTATAGGGTATTGTGGTCATTTTCGAATAATAATTTCAAGACTTGTCTTTCAACCCATCAAACAGATTAACCATGTGGTATAACTTCAGGGAGTTATACTGTTACACCCTTTATTTCCCGGTGGGCCCGGACTTGGGGTACGTGACGAGATTGATATCAAGATACACAAATAGCACAGCGGAAGTCTTGGGATTTAAAATACTATTACAAATTACAATGTCCAAATGTTCAAAAATAATTATATAGACGGAAGTATTAAAAAGATACACACGCGGATCAAAATAACAAAAATGATTAAATATGCAGACTACTAGGCTTCAAATGTAAGGAGTTGCAAATTCCTCTTAAGCATTTACCGGGCACTTCCAGCCTATTTCGTAACCTTGCAAACTGCGCTTAGTCTTTTGAAGATACGCCAATTTACACTGGTAAATACAAATAACTGACACATTTTGAAAATATTTTAAAATTGTTTGAAGTGCACTAGGCACATGTATTTTCATAAATAACTTGGGAAAATACATATAATATCTTGTATACAGATTTACATGCTTGTCAATACATATAAGGCCCGGTACAAAACACCGATAACATGATAAACTGACACGCCACTTTAACCCATAAAGGGTATCCCCAATATAGGTAAAAATATTTTATAATAGCATTAGCATCTGTCGGGTGTATGCCTACACCCCGTGCTTAAGTCATGGCCATTTGCAATTAAATGAGCCGAGGATATCCAGGACACGGTCAACCCCAATGTTTAAGTTCTCAAGCAAAACACATTAAAACGGGTTATGCGGGTTTTCTAGTCACAATCCGACATATGATCCCATACCCAACCAAGCGGTAACAATTTACCGTATCTTAATCCCGTATAGGAAAAATAGGTTAAGAGTATTTATCTAGCTTAATAATCTTACAATGCAAGATATATTAATAATCACAGCCGATATATCAATAAACTTTGCACGGTGCAATCTACTGGACGCCCTAGTCTGGAATGAATGGTATAATAACCAATTAGAATGTTAACGAGTCCTTGGACCGGTTAACTTATAAATAATGAAAACGGTACGATACGCTAGATTAAGCGATGACCAGATATAATGTAGTTTAAACCCTCACAAGTATTAAAACTTGTATAATATGGGTAAACAATACACATTCTGGAATTTTAAAGAAATTTGAAAAGAATTGACCCGATTCGGTTAACTTACGTAAACTAGTTACATAAGCTAACCGTACGCGCATAAGCGGTATTGGGTGATCGGATGTGTTGGAACCTGAAGGTTTATTCATGTAGGTTAGCTTAGTTTGAGGGTTGATTATGTTTATGTTTAGTTTACATGTTTGGGTCGGTTTTGTTAGTATTTGGGTTAGTAGACTTGTGTCGCAATGGGCCTAGGGGATAGCCTAGTTGTTTTGTATTTAAGCAAACCTCAATCGATTTGTAGAGGTTGTTGATCAGTTGTTTAGTTGCGACACAAGGGACACAAGGAACCGGTTGTGATTGAAGTCTTGTATCAGTCTTTGCTTGTTCATTGAATGCAAGATTTCGGTTTGTGTTTTATTAGTTATTCTTGTGTTATTTAATTCTTAGTTCTTGAATCAACTTATGATTGTTTTCCGCACCTTCATAAGTCGAACTTTGATATCACTGAAAGATCCGAACGGGTTTTACAATTGGTATCAGAGCCATTGAAGTCTTTCAAGGCTCGGTTTGATATCATTCAGATTCAAGAACTGGTTTTTGCTACTGATCCAGTTTTGTTGCTTGTTTTGCAGTGAAAATTATTGAAATATACAATCTGTTCTTGATTGAATCATTAAAAAAATTGCTGATTTTGGTTTGTTGATTTCAGAAAAGGTGTTTGCTGATTTTACGGATAGTTGGTGTTCAACAAATTCAAAGATTACAATATCTTTGAATTTTTTGGAAGTGCTGAAAAATAGGGATTGCGAGTCAACAGATCTTATCTCTTATCTTTTTTGCAGGTTTCGACTCGCAACCATCATAGTTTCGGCTCATCCTGTTTCGGTTTCGACTCGCAACCATCATAGTTTCGGCTCATCCTGTTTTGGTTTCGACTCGCAACCTTGGTTTCGGCTCATCCTGTTTTGGTTTCGACTCGCAACCATAGTTTCGGCTCGTCCTGTTTTGGTTTCGACTCGCAACCATAGTTTCGGCTCATCCTGTTTTGGTTTCGACTCGCAACCTTGGTTTCGGCTCATCCTGTTTTAGTTACGACTCGCAATCATCATTCAGTCTCCACTCGCAATCACAGTCATTTCGACTCGCAACGACACTGATCACGGACCTTTGAACTGTTGACTATTTGGACTTAAAATTTAATTAATTAATTAACTGATTAATTAAATATGTCGACAAATAACACTGACCTGGCTGCTCTTAACAAACAACAAGAACTGGACTCAAAGGTTGGAACTACTACACGCATTCCTAGGTTAACCGATGCAAATGACTTTCCAGAATGGAAATGGCGTTTTGAACAGCATGTGAAAGTCAAGGACTCAAAGATATGGAGAAGCATCTTAAGAGGTCCAAGGGAGATTATGACTGACAGTCCTACCGAACCTGGTCTAAAAGTGAAGAAAGCAAAGAGTGAGTATACTGAAGAAGATTTCAGTATAATTGAGGAAGATGATAGAGCACTGTCCTATTTAACCATGGGATTGGGTCCTGATATCGCTATTGGCTTTCGTACTTGCAAATCTGCTAAGGAACTTTGGGAATCGTTGATTGACGTTTACGAAGGGAATGAAGACATGAAGGAAAGTCGAAGGAACTTGCTCAGACAGAACTTCAATAACTTCAATCACATCTATGGGGAGACTGTAGACAATCAGATTCAGAGGTTCGTCAAGTTGGTCACACAAATGCAGATGGAAGAGATTCCTACTTCAAATGCATCAACAAATAGGCAACTTTTAAATGCATTACCTAAAAGCTGGGATCATCATGTGGCTATGATTAAGAAAACAAAAGATCTTGCTAGATGCAGTTTATCTGAAATGATTTCTCATATCAAAGGATGTGAATTGGATGATAAGCAAAGAGAGACCAATCATAAAAACAGTTTGTTAGCTGCAGGATTCACTATTGCACCATCTTCATCAAACAACAATGCAGCCCTTTTGTCTCAAGGAGGTTTTCAGATGTTTAGCAATGCTGCATCTGTTAAAGCCGCTCCTAGTCCAGCAAACATCTACTACTCTGGGTCTTCTGCTCAAGTTGCTCAAGCTGCTCCTAATGCTGCTCCCGCTTCTGCTGTGAATACTTCTTCCATAGCTTCCGCTTCCACTGCGAACAATGAAATGATAGCTTTCTTTACTAAACAGTCAAAGGAGAGTTTGGATATCGCAGCTTCTGTTATAAACTGCTTAAATGCTTTCGTTGCAGGAAAAATTGATCCTCCAAAATGGTGTAGCGAAGACCTATATCAGATTCATCCTGATGATGTTGAAGAAATGGACATCACTTGGCAGATGGCAATGGCTGCTTTTAGGGCACAAAAGTTTATTAAAAGAACAGGTAAAAATCGATGGGGAACTGCTTGGAATGGTGCTGCCAAAGTGCCTTTTAACTTGCGTTGTTATAACTGTCATGAGGAAGGACACTATGCTCGAAATTGCCCAAAACCACCGATGAATAGAGAACAAACTCCCACACAGCCCGTGACACCTAATAGAGAAAGAGCTCTTGTTACCACTGCTAGTATATCAGATGCTGCTGCTGCTGGAAGCCCTCAACCGCAAGGATTAGCTCAAGCCCTGGTGGTTCAGCCCAACATCAACTTTGATTGGAATTCAGAGATTGAGCGTCTGAACATTTCTGCTCCAGAAAATCAAGCTGCTTCAAATAACAATATTGCTTTTATGACCTCAAATGATCAAGTATCTACACAAGAGAAGGAGACTGCAGCTGAGAACTTTGCTTTCATGACTCAGATTCTCTCAGCTCCTGTTAAAGGTCTAACTAAAGAAGAGGTACTTTCTACTTTCTGTACTCCTGAATGTAGAGAAAGAGTTGAAGTTTATAGAATGCACAATGCTGAGCTAATTCAAGATTATCAAGATATAAAAAATAAAAACTTTACTTTATCGAAAAACGAAAAACTTTTCAAAGAAAAGATCGAAGCTCAGCGAAAAGACATCATCAAACTCAAGGATGATGTAAGTGTTAAATCATCTCAACTCTTATACGTTCAGGAAAAACTGTGCATAGTAACTAAGGAGCTGGAAGATATTAGAGACAAATATCAAATTAATGAGCTTAACATCAAAAAATTTGATTCTTCCAGCAAACTAGTTAAAAACCTGTGCGATCAACAGCTTGCTTACAAAGAGAAGAAAGGGCAAGGTTTGGGTTATAATCAGACTCCTCCTCCATATAATAACAATTACACTTATCTGCCAATGACTGAGGAGGAGATGATGAATGAGAGTAGCATGACTTTTGGTTCTAAAACCAACAAGTCGTCTTCAAATGACAGACAAGTTGAGAAACAGAAGTCTACTTCATTAAATTTTATTTCAAAAGGCTCGATTGATCCTAACTTTTCATCTTCATGTGCAGATGATATTTCTGAAGTAAAGTGTGGAGATGTTCATGGGAGTGAACCAGTCATTGTTTCAAATTTTTCTGAACCTTATTTTGAACCTTATTCTGAACCAACTGAATCTGACATGGCTTTTAGTCGTTCTTTGTTTGCGTCGTTTTCTGCTTATGTTTCGTCTTGTGAGCCTGTTGTTTTGGGCAAAACTGATGATGTTTGTGTTGATGATTTGAACAATAAGTGTGGTGATGATTGTTTTTCAGTTAATGTGTGTGATTCTAATGCTTCTAACGTCTCAGTTAATGAAAATGTTACAGGTGAGGTCCCTCAGGATGCATTCAGTGAAACCACTGAAACGACTTCTCAAGAAAATCAAGAATATCCTGATTCTTCTTCTGAACCTGTCTCAGTGGGTGTCCCTAATGTTGAATCTAATGGGACCCCATTGGAAAATGTAGTAGAAATTAAACCTGAATCGTCTTCACATGATAAATGCGTTGAGGAAATGCATATTGATGAGACTTCTACTAGTTCAAAAAATGAACCTGAATTAGTTTCACATGACAAATGCATTGATAAAACGCATATTGATGAAACTTCTCCTTGTTCAAATATTGAATCAAAATTAAGTAACAAAGAAAAGGATGTTGATATAAGTGAGAAGTCATTAGAAGAAAAATCTTCAAAATGCTCAGAACAACCACAAGCACAACATGTTCAGAAAAACAAGACGTTAAATCATTCAAAGTCAAGCAAATCGTGCAAAAGCTTTCAAAATACACACAAATTTAAGCGACAAACATGTTTTAACTGTGGCATTGCTGGTCACATTGCCAGAAATTGTGGTCAACTCCCAAGGACATCGTACAAGAAAAGGTCTGTGCAAGATCAGAAGGTCATGTTTAACCGATATCGTTGTTCAGAGTCGATGACGACTGAAAAGACAAAGACAATGAAGAACAACTATCGCAAGACTAAACCTTCTGATCAGGATTGGAATGCAGCCAAACGCAAAAATCAAAAACCACAAAATGATTTTCGAAATTCTCATCATAATGCTTTTGGTAATTACAATTCTAACTGGTCAAATAAGCATTGGAAACCTAAAGCTAAGGCCAAGCAAACCAATCCATCTTATACATGTCATCGAAACTCTGTCTTTCAAAATACTTCAAAGTTTTTAAATAAAGAAAACCTAGTGTGGCAGAGAGTGACTTATATTGATGCACAAGGAAAACCCAGATCCACTATGGGCTGGGTTCCTAAATCTAACTAATCCCGCTAATCGTGCAGGAACAGCTGTGGAGGACTACCGTGCGCCTCTGGTACATGGATAGTGGCTGTTCCAGGCACATGACAGGAGACTTATCCCAACTGGAAAATGTCAAAGAATTTAATGGTGGATATGTCTCATTTGCGGGAGGAGATTCAGGCAGAATCACGTTGAAAGGAACTGTACGAAATGGCGTGTTAAGCTTCGAAAATGTTAACTATGTTCCAGAACTGAAACACAATCTGTTAAGTATTTCTCAGATTTGTGATCGAGGGAATTCAGTTCACTTTACAAAGAAAGGATGTCATGTTCTTAAACCTGGAATTGTCATTCCAGAAGACTGGTTCTTAATGTCAGCAGAAAGACGAGGAAACGCTTATGTGATTGATATGAACAAGAAACCGTGTGAAGAAATTACTTGTCTATTTTCAAAGATTTCAGAACATGATGGTCTACTGTGGCATCGTCGCCTTGGGCATGTGAACATGAAGAATTTAAATCAACTGGCAAAAGGTCAATTAGTACGTGATCTTCCGATAAAAGATTTCATGTTGGTTGAAAGATGTGTTGCTTGTGCAAAAGGAAAAGCTCATCGAAAACCTCATAAGACTAAACCAGCACCCTCGACGAAGGTCGTGCTTGAACTACTTCACATGGATCTTTTTGGTCCAGTGAATGTGTTGAGTATTGGCAAGAAAGCTTATTGTCTTGTAATTGTCGATGATTATTCTCGCTACACCTGGGTATATTTTCTCAGTCACAAGAATGAAACTGCAGTCTTGGTGAAACAATTTATCACTCTGGCTGAAAATCAAGCGAGTGCTAAGGTGAAGGTTATTCGATCTGATAATGGGACAGAATTCAAAAACGCTACTTTGGACACATTCTGCGCTGATAAGGGAATTGATCGTCAGTATAGTGCACCACGAACTCCTCAACAGAATGGAGTAGCTGAAAGAAGAAATCGTACTCTTATCGAGGCTGCACGAACTATGCTGGCTGACTCGAAGCTTCCTAGTTTCTTTTGGGCCGAAGCTGTTAGCACGGCTTGTTATGTCCAGAATCATGCTTTAGTAAACAAACGACATATGAAAACTCCATATGAGATTCTGGAAGGACATAAACCTTCGGTTTCACACTTTCGCATCTTTGGTTGTCCATATGTATTACTACTTATGGACTCTAATGGAAAGTTTGAGGTCAAAGGGGACGAATGTTATTTTGTTGGATATGCTAAAGGATCAGCCTATAGAGTATACAACAAGGTAACTAAAAAGGTCGTCGAGTCGTGCAACATTGAATGGCTTGAGGAAAATGCTACGGACGCTAGAGTTGGACCAGATTGGTTATATGATTATGCTGAATTGTTTAAGTCATTTAACATTTTGTCAAGTGATTTTTCAGATGCAGGTGTGTCTATTCCAAAGCAACCGCTGTCTTTTGAGGATACTGAAGATGAAGAACAGACAGAAGGAAGTGTCAGATATCATACCATTGATCCGCTAGGAATGGTGTTTACGCAGCATACTACGTGTCCTCAATCATCCCATCAATCCCCTGAAGGTGCTTCAAATAGTGGTTCTGCATCTAATGGTTCTGGATCTGCACTATTTCCTGAACCAATTCCTGAAGATTGCATTATTACCACACCATTCGTTCATAATACTACAGCATCTAATGTGGGGGAGCCTAGCAACACTACCACTGAAGATGAGACTGTACCTGAATTGGAAATACCAACAAGTGTTCAATGGAATCATCCTATAGAGAATGTGATTGGTCCTGTAAATGCAGGAGTTTTAACCAGGAGCCAATCAGGAATCATCAATACTTGCTTATATTCTTGCTATATTTCTCAAATCGAACCTAAAACTGTTGATATAGCTTTGCAGGAACCAGGCTGGGTAGATGCTATGCATGAAGAGCTGAACCAGTTTGAGAAGCTTGGAGTATGGAAACTTGTCAAGTTGCCTCAAGGAAAGCGTAAACTTGGAACTCGATGGGTTTTTCGAAACAAGCAAGATTCCGCAGGGGTTATTGTTCGAAATAAAGCAAGGTTGGTGGTTCAGGGATTTCGACAAATAGAAGGTCTGGATTATGATGAAGTATATGCTCCGGTTGCTCGACTTGAGGCCATTCGGATTTTCTTAGCTTACGCGTCATATATGGGGTTCACTGTATATCAGATGGATGTCAAGACAGCGTTTTTATATGGAAAGGTGAAGGAAGAAATCTTTGTTGAGCAGCCACCAGGGTTCGTACATCCAGATCATCCAGAATATGCCTATAAGCTAGACAAGGCATTGTATGGATTGCACCAAGCACCAAGAGCTTGGTATGCTACATTAACTGAACATTTACTGGCTCATGGGTACACACGTGGCACAATAGACCAGACTCTGTTTATCAAGAAAGTGGGCAAGGATCAGATATTAGTTCAAATTTATGTCGATGACATCATTTTCGGATCTACAAGTGAGGAACTTTGCAAGGAGTTCGAGGGAGTTATGAAAAAGAAATTTGAAATGAGTGCTCTTGGAGAAATGACACTGTTTTTGGGTTTACAAGTCAAGCAGAATTCTCAAGGGATTCTTATTCATCAAGGGAAGTATGTGGATGATGTGCTAGCAAAGTTTAAGTTTTCGGACGCAAAGCCTGCTGAAACACCAATGGCAGAGAGACCGCTATTGACTGAAGATGAAGAGGGAACTTCTGTGGATCAACGTCAATATAGATCTATGATCGGTTCGTTGATGTATCTGACAGCTAGTCGTCCGGATATTATGTTTGCTGTCTGCAACTGTGCAAGATATCAGGCTAATCCTAAAACTTCTCATCTTACTGCTGTTAAACGAATCTTTCGGTACCTTAAAGGCCGACCTAGGTTTGGTCTGTGGTATCCGAGGGATTCAAATTTTGACTTGTTTGCTTTTTCTGATAGCAATTTTGGAGGTACTGATAGTGACAGGAAATCTACATCAGCTGGATGCCAATTTCTGGGTGACAGGCTCATTTCTTGGCAATGCAAGAAACAACAAACGGTGGCGATTTCTACAGCTGAAGCTGAGTATGTTGCTGCTTCTGCATCTTGCTCTCAAGTGGTGTGGATGCAACATCAATTGCAGGACTACGGTTTGACTTATCTCAACACTACTATTTACTGTGATAATGATGCTGCAATACAAATTGTTAGAAATCCTGTTTTTCACTCCAAAACCAAGCACATAGACATAAAAGTTCATTTTATACGAGATTGCTTCGACAGAGGTCTTATCACACTTGAACAAATCGACACAGATGCAAATGCTGCCGATTTGTTCACCAAACCTGTCAGCAGCTCAAAATTCAAAGTGCTTGTGGATTTTCTGAAAATGATCCGCTTTACTGACTGAGCATGTTTTTGTTTTTCGTAGGTAAATTTGTTCATAAAGTTTTCTATTCTTAGGTAGTTTTTATTTATGCTCAAATTTAGGGGGAGAAATTTTGAAAAATACAAAAACATTAAAAAAAATAGAAAAATACAAAAACATTAAAAAATTGAAAAATACAAAAAGAGGTGTGGCAGGACTGGGAAATGAAATGAATTTTCACATTATGGTCGAGGGCTGACTCATGTAAGACCAGTATCGAAATAGTTTGACTCTAGTATGATGTGTTGGTAGGCTCTATCCTTAAGACTGGAAACATTGGCTGTTTCTGTTCAGAACTAAAAAGAGTACATGACCTCAGAAAAGAAAATCACTTGGAATTAGCTCATTTCTATTTGAATGTCCGTATGTTGTCCCGATACACACAATTTTGGTCTGACTCTGAAATCTTCTCTGAAAAAGTCGTGTACCTCCTCTGCTGCATCCAGATATATGCTGACCTGGAGGTGCTAGGCAACGTCAGCTTCTGCTGCATCCAGATACATGCTGACCTAGCTGTACGTTGTCGATATGTAGATCAATTAACACCCGAAAGAGGCCCTCAAGTGCCCAAAAGAAACCCATGAAACCTATATCAAATTGAGAAAACTCATTTGATTTGTATATTACACCATCTCTGCTCAAGATCTATTCTGTTCTCTTCTCAATCTATTCCCAGTTAAGATTTCAGAGATTTGGATTGGACTTGTGAAATATGTGGTAGGGAAACTACTTGCATGATAGAGTGTGCTTTGTATAGTTCCGAGATTTGATCAGTATTTGTTTGAGTGTTCATTGTTAAGATATCAAAACATGATAAATTGAGTTACAGGCAGTTATATGGAAAAGGTCTAGGGAGACGAGTTTAAGGGGACAAATATACTGGCAATTGTCTAGATCATCCAGTAGTAGATCAGTGTTGATAAGTGAAGTCAAGCCCAAAACCTTGTGATTTGATCCCTGAGTATCTATGCAAATTTCCTAATTTATTTTTGTAAATAATATTTTATTATTTATTTTTTTGTTTTTAGGTTTTTGTTTTGTAAACATTGCTCAAAAGGTTTAGCGGATAATTTTAAAAAAAATTAAATCTGAAATTAAAATTCAGATTAATGGGTTTATGTTGAAGTAAAATTGATAAATATGTTAAGCCCAACTGTTAAGTCTCAAGCCCAATCGGTCAAGGGCCCATGATCAAAATGGAGGTATAAATGGTCTGTTGCGAGTCGAGACCTAATTTATCACTCGCAACCAAGTCTCATTCTCTCTCAAATACTCCGGCGATCTTTGAAGATTCCGATTCATCTCCGGTTACGACTCGCAATCTCCGGTTACGACTCATTGAAAAAAAAACAAGGTATGATGATGTCATAATTCAAGTTTTGCAGGAAATTATGAATGTTTGAAGAAACTCCGATGAAGATTTGAAGATTCCGTCTTGCAATCAAGTTTTCTCCGATGAAGATTTGAAGATTCCGATGAAGTTCATATGAATGTGTGGTTGCGACTCAAACAACACAAGGACTCGAGACCAGTGGTTGCGAGTCGCAACATCGAGATTGCGACTCATGGTTGCGACTCAAAATCTATTGGTTGCGACTCATGATTGCGACTTGAAGTCTATTGATTGCGACTCATGGTTGCGACTCAATGACAAGTGGTTGCGACTCATGGTCTCGAGTGAACAGTAACAGTGTTTTTTTTATTGTTTTATCACTGTTATGACCAAGATTGGAAACTTAATTGATTTGTGTTGTGTGTAGAAAATGGATTTAAAGTTTATATCTTCTCACAATCAAGTAGGATACTTAGCACCTCCACCAGAGAAACACAAGCAGCTGTATACATCACTGATGAAAGGTCTAAATAAATGCCGGATTGTTCATGCTCTTCGTGAGAATCCGGTTGTTTATGAAGATCTTATCCGAGATTTTTGGAAGAGTGCTAAAGTTGAAGTCGTTGAAGGAAAGGGAGCTATAGTTGCTGAGATTCAAGAGATGAAAGTTATAGTGACTGAGCAGATGATTAGAGAAGCGTTAAAATTTAATGATCAGGAAACAGATCCTATAGAACTCCCAGCTGGAACAGTAGAAGCAATTCTACCTCGTTTAAGCTATGAAGGAAAGTTTCCACCCCTGACAAAGAAGTTTGTGCATCCTTACTGGCGTTTATTACTTCATATGTTCCTTGTGTGCATGACAGAAAATAGAGGGGGAATTGATCAGTTGAATACCACTCAGTCTGCTGCTTTGATATGTGTGATAACAAATGAGCCGTTCAATTATTCAAGATATATCTTGGAAGCAATGAAGAGAAATGCAATTGGACTTCGAAAGGATAAGTTTCTTATGTATCCAAGGTTCGTGCAGATGATTTTAAATGAGTGTTATCCAGGATTGAAGAGATCTGGTAATACGTTGGAATTAAAGCCTATGGGTCCATCATGTTTTGGTGCTCTTACTACAAAGAAGGGTACTGAGAAGAAGTTTGAAGGTTTGATTAAATTGGAGAAGTTTGGTCAGTTTGCAGAGACGGAAGATGTTAGTGAAAATCCGGAAATAGCACAATCTGTTTCAGTGCATAGTGTACCTGCAAGTGCTATTGTTGCTGAAGAACATGATATTCATATGGATGCTGAAGATCAGCCTGAGACAGAGATTTTAACAATTGACTCTGACGATGAAGGCGTTGAGATTATGTGTGATTCTGGTGAAGATGAAGAGCTTCCTCCTGAAGCTGAAGTTGATACTGCCGTTTCTGCTGTTCCACCCGTGATTACTGCTGAAAGTTTGGCTTTGTTATTAAAATCTGTAACTGATAAGATGGGAAATCCTCCTTCTGATCTTTCAGTGTCAAGTGAAAAGCCTAGTGAAGACCCAAAGGATTCTGATTCCATGCCATTGAAACGGAAAAGGAGGGATCCTCGGCTCGGAATGTATGTTGAGCATAGCAAAGATCAACCCGTAATTACTGATGAAGATGATGAAGGTCTTTATGACTTTGATTTTGAGACGAATGTCACCGATACCACCACCGCTACTGCAGACATTTTTGATTTTGATGCTGATATTGAAAGAACTGATATGGATTTCACTACTGATGATGTTCAGGTTACTAGTATTGATGTTGATACCACTGTTGAGACAACGTTGCCTAGTGCTACTGAAGCTGCAGGTTCTTCTAGAGTTGATCTTGATATGCCTAGCAGTTCAAGTGGTAAAAGACCTGAAGAGCCATTTAGAATGCCGTTTGATGATGATTCGAGTGATGAAGATGAGTTTATCAGCATGAGAGATATGAAGAAAAGAATGGTTGTCCTTGAGCAAGATTCAATTCATAAAGATTCGAAGATTATTCAACTTGAAGATATGGTTGTGAAGAAAGATCAACAGATTGAGCAGCTTCAAGGAGATGTTAGTTTGTTGTTTAACATGGTGTATGACTTACGTGGAAAGTTGGAGAAGAAATTTGGACAGGAGTTCTCAGATCCAACCGATGTTGAAAACAGAAAAAGGGCTTTTGAAAAGGATGATGCTGAAAGAGGTGCTGCTATGGAACAATACTTTAAAAGAGTTATTGATCCTGTTGCAGACAAAGAAAAGGCTGAAAGAATCAAGAAGAAAAGAGAGTTTGTAGTTATGAAGAATCGGAATCTAAATCCAGACGATGATGATGCTCATGCAACTCATCATTTAATGGATGTTGGTGAAACTCTCTATGATAAGGTTGGAAATCGTTCTGGTGTAGTTAGCTGGGGTTATGATCATGATCGCAAAAGATGGTGGATAAAAAGGAGAATTGGACCCGTTGAGTGGTACAAACATCCAGGCCAGTTTCAGTCATTTACTAAAGTGGACATGACGAACTTGTCTAACGCACCTTATGTAGATGATAAGCCTGGAGGAGTTGGATATTTGTTTTTCGAAAGGTTGAAGAGGGAGGTTCTTAAGGGCTTTCCTTCAATGCGTACTGCAGAATCCATCGATAAACCAGCTAAAGGCATTAGAGATCCATATACGAACAAGCGAATGAAGATTGTGCATTGGCCTGTAACTGACAAAGAGAAGGTGATTCCATTGGTGAAAAAGATACCAAAGGGTGCTCTGAAGTCCTTACATTTTTGGTCTTATGATGAGCGCTTAGGGCAGGCAGTGATTGTTTGTGATGATGATGTGAGTTTTCACTTGGTGGATCAGATTGATTTACTGAATGTTGCTCATGAAGATTTGGAAGTGTTGGCTCGTCATCAAATTAGAGCTACTGAAAAATATGAAGAAATTGCAAAAGCTTGGACTAGAGCTGTTACATCATCTATTCATATCCGTACAAAGGGTTTCGGTGGTCTTAAGGATCGTTTGCAAGATGATCGTGAAAGTTAAAGTGTCAAGAACCTGCATGCATAAACCTAGGGGGGGATTGTTGGAACCTGAAGGTTTATTCATGTAGGTTAGCTTAGTTTGAGGGTTGATTATGTTTATGTTTAGTTTACATGTTTGGGTCGGTTTTGTTAGTATTTGGGTTAGTAGACTTGTGTCGCAATGGGCCTAGGGGATAGCCTAGTTGTTTTGTATTTAAGCAAACCTCAATCGATTTGTAGAGGTTGTTGATCAGTTGTTTAGTTGCGACACAAGGGACACAAGGAACCGGTTGTGATTGAAGTCTTGTATCAGTCTTTGCTTGTTCATTGAATGCAAGATTTCGGTTTGTGTTTTATTAGTTATTCTTGTGTTATTTAATTCTTAGTTCTTGAATCAACTTATGATTGTTTTCCGCACCTTCATAAGTCGAAGTTTGATATCACTGAAAGATCCGAACGGGTTTTACAGGATGAGCTATGAACAAGTTCATTATGCTAAAATATGTTAATTATATTACCACATCAGTAGGTTATACATTTTGTATGCACATTATATTTTAAAACCCATTTATGCACAAAAGGGCATAATTAGTATTTTTATGGCATATTTTTAAAGAACTTGCATAAAAACTCAAGAACCGGTCATGACCAAGTAGTATAACCACATAGGGTTATCCTACATATAATTATGGTCATAATGCAACTTAGAATCAATAGCTAAAGTTGCTAATTCAGGTCAGAATCGAAATTCAAAGTAGAAGTCAAACTGCTTGACTTTCGGTTGTGAACCGACATATAAACTGGAAATGACGGGCTGAACATGCTTAGACATGTTCTAATATTAGTTACCAACTGATTTAGTATAAAAAAGATGTGTTAAGACGTTTACAAGATCATTTTATAAGTTTTCCGAAAATAGCCTTTTGACTTTTTATTAAACATAACTTTGACCCGTCATTTGACCAACTTAACGTGATTTCCAGGAGGTGCCCTTTTAAGGGGTTAACACCTACCTTATTATGATCACATAGCCATGTTCGATTCGAACAATGGCTGCACCATAATGGTCTAAACCGAAAGTCAAAGCAAAAGTCAATTTGCTTGACTTTTGGCTAAATTCTAGCCTATAAAACGAAATGAGCAGAGTAGGAACACTTACTTGCGATCCTAGAGAATGTTTAGAACTCAGAGGAAGCTCCCTTTATGATCAGGAACCTACAATTTCGCAGATAGAAGAGAAGAAGTGGAATGAGGAAATGAAAAATTCAACTAAGGGTCCTATTTATACTTAGAGATGGGTTACAAGATTGATTAGGGATGGCAATGGGTCTGTTCGGGTCGGGTATTGGTAATCCCATACCCATACCCGCTTGTAAAATTGTGTCTCATACCCGACCCAATACCCGTCGGGTATTTGTCGGGTAATTACCCGTCGGATATCGGGTATACCCATTAATTTGTTAAAATATTTACGTTGGGGTTTCCAAATACAATTTTTTACAATTATAATTATTATATAATTAATTTATACAACTACTACTACAAATTAAAATTGTACATTACAAATATAAGTTTTATCATAAATTAATAATAACTTTATAATACTTATACAGTTATATGTATATACTTCACAATATACAAAATATAAATACTATTATCAAATACATATACTAAAAGAAAATTTATTTTTTCACATTATGAACATAATAAAATAAATCACTAATAGACAAGGGTTAATGGAAAATAAAAAATATAAATTAAAAAATCCGGGTATAAGATCGGGTGTATAGTTCGGGTAAACGGGTATGTGGTTTCGGGTAATCAGGTCGGGTATCACCTAATCCCATACCAGACCCATACCCGTGAAAATTTTTAAAACTAATCCCATACCCGGCCCATTACCCGTTGGGTATCGGGTTTACCCGTCCCATTTGTGTCGGGTTTCGGGTATACCCGTCGGGCTCGGGTATTTTTGCCATCCCTAAGATTGATCTAGGTGTTTAGAACTGATCTAGGATCATTCCAGGTGCCCTTGACGTGTTAAGAGCTGAAGATAGGTGGCACAATGCGAGAAATGTGGCAGGAGAACAGGCTGCCTTGGCCAGCACATAATTATGACATCTGCAAGTCCCATATGGACCATAAGGGATTAAGTCTTACGGTCCGTAAGGACCTTTGGCGCACACAGTTTTGAATTTGGTTGCGGACCATAAGTACATAAGCCATATGGTCCGTAATTGACTGCCAGTGACAAATCAATTTATATGCTTACGATCCATAAGGTTTGAAACCCATACGGTCTGTAAGCGGTCACTTAGTGGCCAAAAATGGCATGTTGACACATATGGTCCCTCCACAACATTCTTCCGTATATCCTTTGGTTGATTTTTGTCTGCCAATTTAACAAAGGTTGAGAATGGGGAGTTGTTGATACATATGGTCCCTCCACAACGTTCTTCCATATATTCATCCGATTATCCGCGAATTGACAAGTTGTTGAGAATGGGGAAATGAAGGTGTATGGTCATTGGGAGTTTAATGAAGGATTCAGATTGGAATTTAAGTTACAAAAAGTATGTATTCATAAATATATCTTGTCTAAGTACTTGTTTTGACACTAAGTTTGTATGTGATTTCATGGGTCCTAGTTTGCCCATTAGAATCGAAAATGAGAAACTTAGGACAATAGATAAAGTAACCTAAGTTCATGACACATAATCATAAACCGATTAGTATCATGTATTCGGCTATATGTGTGTATATATATATATATTTGTATATTTTATATAGTTGTTGATGCGTGTCGTGTGTTATAAGTATTTAAGTATATTTTAAGCCTTTTTCAACACTTTAGTCAAGTTTTAAATTTATAAAACATGATATTTACTAACACTAAACACACATATGGGCAAGTGCACCTATCGCGAGCGTAGTATAGTGTTGGTAAGATACCGAGGTCGTCCAAGGACACAAGAGCTTTTAGTACCGGTTTATCCTCAACGTCTAATCAAATCAAAATTTAGAAAAAGGGTTTAAACAAGAAAATAAAACTAATTAAAAATGCTAAAAAATAAAAATAAAAACAGATAGACAAGATGAATCACTTGGATCCGACTCGCCTTTAGTGTAACCTTTGATTATTTCCGCACTTTTGCACTTTTTAAGAGATTATCTTAGTTATAGTAGTAGGCCCCTCTTTTGAAGGTGACGTTACCCTCAACCCAGTAGTTTGAGTCAGATATGAATGGTGTAAATCTTTTATTTTATATAGACAGTAAAATAACGCCAAGACACCACGGACAAATGACAAGGAAGTTTCACCTTCAACATAAGAAACTAGTTATTAAAGTCATTAATACATAACCAAATAAAAAGTACGAAAAGATTAAAAGTAAAAAGTATTACACTAAATGCTTGTCTTCACCAAGTGATGTAAGAGACTTAGGTAAACATGGCCTTTGATTGTCAAGAACTCTTACGATCAATCTTGGATCTCGAGACTACTACACACACTCTATGATGGATGATGGATGATGGTGGTGGATGTGGGTTGTGATGGTGGTGGTGGGTGGGTGAAGTGTGAGAGAGGTGGTTTGCCAATGGATGATTTGCAAGTGAGCCAAGCACCCCTATTTATAGCCTGCACAGAAGCCCGGACACGGCCCCGTGTCCACCCATCTTCTCTTTCTTCATTAATTGCAGTTTGTCTACATTAGTTGACCACGCCCCCGTGTCCGCTGGGCACGGCCCCGTGTGCAGAAGCGTATCTGTACTATCAAGATTTGCCTAGATTCTGCGAATCTTAGCACCACGGCCCCGTGTCCGCTGGCCACGCCCCCGTGTTGGGAAATAGAAGTTTCTACAGCTTTGTCTTTTCTGCAGACAATTGGGCACGCCCCGTGTTCAATGAGCACGGGGCGTGTTCAGCCTTCTGATGTCTTGTTTTTGCTTGGGAAGATGCTGTCGAGGGGTCGGGCATGCCACGTTTATTTCTTTTCTTGTATTATTGTTAGAATTGGCTGCATTTTTGCTTCTTTTGTTCATTTAAGCTCATTTAACCCTGAAAATACAAAAGGAGGACAAAAGCACACTTTTTCCAACATTAGTATTAAAAAGGGTTAGTTTTATGCCTCATTTGATGTAATTTATATGTTGCATGTTACACACATCAGTAGTCCTAAAACTAAGTCCATCATGATTGTCATGGATGTCATATAAGTCAAGCACTCAAGTATGAATTCACCAATGCACAAATCATCACAAGGATGATTCGGATGGTCATGAATGAAAAAGGAAATATACAACTATTTAAGAAGTTCATCAAGTACTCAAGTAAGATCAACCCGGGTGTGCCGTCTCAACATGGAAGGAATGAACCAAGTGTTGGAGGCTGGACGTGGTTGTGTTACTTTACGACTAGTAAGCTACTTAGAATAGCAAGATAAAACATCAAGTGAGGTGTGGAACAAGTTAGGATAGCCATGGCCTCCAAGGTTCACACTTTCATCAAACACAAGTCTTGCCGTATGATATATGGTAGACTTGGATGATTTCAACACTTGTGGGTTGTCTTAAACCCTATCAAAACAGAAAGTTTAGAGGGTGTTTGCACCTCTCATAAGAATAAACCATACACAAGCTCACTAGCCATAGACTTGATTAGAAGCAAGTTAGGTATAAGATTGCATAAGAAATCATAAGTTTTATAAAAGTTAACAAGATAATCTTCCAAAATAGAAAGTTTGGACCTTAAAATGGTGATGATCCACATTAGTTTACCATGGTAAACTTGTGGATACACTCCTAGAGGTGTTCCAATCCTTCAAATGAAGAAAAGATGAAGAAAATGCTTACTTTTGCACTTAGAATAATATGCCTTTTTCTGATGTTTTCAACTGATTTGTATCAGGTTTCTTGTGTTGTGAGTATAGGCGAGGGTGGTAAGATTCTTGTGCTAAGGTATCGATGGATTTTCCGGTAGGAGAGCTAGTACTAATTAGGATGTGTTGTTGAAAATCGAAGTCTCGAGGGTGTATGGTTGGTCATTTGCATTTGTCAGCTAGGTTGTCTATGGATCGGTTATGTTTACCAACTTAGTGAGGTTATCGAAGCGACATCTATAAGATTTGTACGTATGTGAGTGAAAGTTTCATTGGTTCCCTGTTGGGAATAATGTGTTTTTAGGATAATAGTATAATGTGAGTATGTTTTAGTGTTTGGTTCAAATAAAAATTGTGTAGGCAAGAAATCCATTAAACCGACTAGGTTGATAGGTAACATTTTGTAAAACTTAGAAAGTTAGGTAAGAAAATGTTTAAAGCATGACTAAGAATTTTGCGTATGTGATTTACGTAAATAGATTGTAGGGTAAGTAACACGTTTAGATAAATCAATAGGATTTGAGATTCATGCATAAGTGGGAAAAATTGAAATAATGATAAAAGGTTTAAGTATAAGTTTCAAATCGGGTGGTTGTTGTGAAAGTGGTCGAGTTGTGATTTAAAATTTTCCATTGAGATGTGGACATCACTCCCAACTCAAGGATAAAGTTTATTCGAGAAAGGAGAATTGGTAACGATCACCGCGGTAAAGAAATCACCCCTAACTCGTTGGTGAAGTCGTTGTAATGAGGAGAGGAGCGGAGCTAATCGTCAAGGTACGGTAATCACTCCTATCTTGATGATAATGCTTCCATTATTTTCTAGGAATATGAGTAGTGTCCATCTTCCAGTGTCGTTTTGAAATCGTATATATAAACTTGCAAGATATATGAAAAGGATAAGTATGATATGTATGTATAATCTTTGTGAAATAAATTTTGAATTTTGAAAAGGAGAAGATTGAATCGTGTTATGCATAAAATCGATTCTAGTATAACGTTGGTTTGACTAAAACTTGGATTGTTCTGAAACGGAACTTTGACTAAACCAAAGTGGCCGAAAGTTCTTTTGAGTTTGGGAAGCATGCTTTGTCCTAATAGGTAGAATACTCTCGCTGACATTTCGGTTAACTATATTCACCCTTCCGGTTACTACATGTCCTTAGTCAATCGAACGTTCGAGACTTTGGCGGGATTGAAAATCGAGGAGTGGGACTAGTTATCAAGATGCGGGTTTCACCCCTAACTTGATAACATCGTTCCCTAAGTGTGGTTGGTACTTACCAAACGAGATAAGGAACCAAATCCGACTCGTTGGTAAGGGTCCACTAGAACGAGTATAGTGAAATTTCCATCAAGATAAGGATGTCACTCCTAGCTTGATATATAATTTCATGAAAATCGAGAGTAAGGATTGAGAGTCTTTCACAAAAGTGTCGGTTTCACTCCTATTTTGGTGTAGTCGTCTCGTTTGTATAATACGAGTGTTTTTGTGTTTTCACATGGTCGTGTAAAATTTCCTTAGGGAAGGCATATGTTTTTGAAATAAGAAGGTAAATACGAGCACATAAAAGACTTTTTAAGAATTTAGCATATAAATCAAGAATGGTCGAGTAAGGTGCTTAACTCTAGACTAGGTCAAAAGCATGACAATTTTCCTAATTCCCTATAGTTATGGCTCGGATACCAATCTGTCACACCCCAACCGATGGCGGAAACATCGGGGTGAGATGAAAACGAGATTGCAAGAGACTTCATAACGCTAAATGTGACAAGTATTTAATAAACAAATTTCATTTCGTTGCTAACATCAAGTACATTGTTTGAAGTAGAATTACAACAAGTTTGAAACAAAATAAAACACAACAAGTATTAAAGTTTAAGGTGCGTTTCTATGCATCCTACTAGATTCCGTGCATCATCATCATCATCATCAAAATCCTACAACACGTATTAAAGTATAGTTCAATACAAAAAGTATTGGCTATCATACAAGTTTGAATACTAGCATATGTATAAAGGTTTGAACAAATCCACATGACAAAATTGTTATCAAGAATTAACGTATAGCTGGCATGCAACTATAAATGTCAACCCAAAGGTTACTGCTAGCGTAATCTTATTGTAGCAACGATAAGACCGTTCTGTGTTTAACTTAACATGACCTCAAGAATACGGGTGGTGCGTTACTCCTATAGTGCTATACATGTTAAGGGAGGCTTGATCAAAGTTAATGATAAGTATAAAGCATAAGAATGTTACAATGTATACGAACTCAAGCATAACGTATTAAGCATGTATGCTGGATTGTTTGTTTATTATTTAAGCATAAAGTATGTGGTTGCGTGTGTTTAATAGTAATAAACGTATTGCACCCAAAAGTGTAAAAGTAAAAAGGGTCATGTATACTCACGGTTTTGCATAGCTTTCCAATTATCCGCGAATTGACGAGTTGTTGAGAATGGGGAAACAAAGGTGTATGGTCATTCGGAGTTTAACGAAGGATTCAGATTGGAATTTAAGTTACAAAAAGTATGTATTCATAAAATATATCTTTTCTAAGTACTCGTTTTGACACTAAGTTTGTATGTGATTTCATGGGTCCTAGTTTGCCCATTAAAATCGAAAACGAGAAACTTAGGACACTAGATAAAGTAACCTAAGTTTATGATACATAATCATAAACCGATTAGTATCATGAGTTCGGCTATGTATATATATATATATATATATTTATATAGTAGTCCTAAAACTAAGTCCATCATGATTGTCATGGATGTCATATAAGTCAAGCATGGAGGTAAATTTAACCTCACTGTATGAATTCACCAATGCACAAATCATCACAAGGATGATTCGGATGGTTATGAATGAAAAAGGAAATATACAAATATCTAACAAGTTCATCAAGTAGTCAAGTAAGATCAACCCGGTGTGCCGTCTCAACATGGAAGGAGTGAACCAAGTGTTGGAAGCTGGACGGGGTTGTGTTACTTTACGACTAGTAAGCTACTTGGAATAGCAAGATAAAACATCAAGTGAGGTGTGGAACAAGTTAGGATAGCCATGGCTTCCAAGGTTCACACTTTCATCAAATACAAGTCTTGCCATATGAACTATGGTAGACTTGGACGGTTTCAACACTTGTGGGTTGTCTTAAACCCTATCAAAACAGAAAGTTTAGAGGGTGTTTGCACCTCCCACAAGCTCACTAGCCATAGACTTGATTAAAAGCAAGTAGGTATAAGATTGCATAAGAAATCTTAAGTTTTATAAAAGTTAACAAGATAATCTTCCAAAACAGAAAGTTTAGACCTGAAAATGGTGATGTTCCACCTTAGTTTACCATAGTAAACTTGTGGATACACTCCTAGAGGTGTTCCAAGCCTTGAAATGGAAGAAAAGATGAAGAAAAGTGAAGAAAGTGCTTACTTTTGCACTTAGAATAATCTGCCTTTTTCTGATGTTTGCAACTGATTTGAGAGAAATTTAAGAGTGTAGATGAGTTGGGAAAGTGAAAATTAGTGATAAAGGGCTTGCTTATATAGTGGTTAATTAGGGTTTAGTGTTTAATGAAGATTAAAGATGATTGGGGAGTAAAAAGGTGGCCAATCCATGACCAAGAAACAATAATTTGCGGATCAAGGGGTTTAATGGGCCGCCCCAAGTTTGATTTATTGCATTTTGGCCCCCGAACTTTGATTCCTTCATTATTTTATGCAATAACTTTGTGTTTTGGCATGTTTTTAAGCACGGAACACATATGTAAGTATAAATTAAGTGTCGAGAATGTATGTGTGAATAATTGTACGCATAATAAGTGTTTGTTTGCGGATAAACACGTATTTAAATGGTCGAATGTCTGAATAACAAGTATGTATAAAATATAAGTTTCATTATGATTAAAGTCTCGAATTATGTAACTGGCAATGGAATACAAACATGATACGAATACAAGTTTCTATAGATAGAAATAGATTAAACTTTTTAAATAAGGCAAGTACAAAATGTGAAACGTTACGTTGCTTCTAGGCAGAAGACTTTGGAGTAAATTACCCATAGGCTCAATAGTAACCCTTGATAAACATAAACATAAACACCATCACCGTAAGTATCATCTCTATACCCACTGGTTTATTCAAACCTAGATATCCCCAAATCTAGTTACTTCCCGTAAATTATCGTCACCCATGTTCCCCCAAATCTAATATACCCTGAACAAAGTTGCCACTATAGTTAGTCTCGTAAGGATTCTCATCTCATATACAGGACCATTAACCTGATTAAAACCTGAATCAAAACATAACATTGACTTTTGGATAAAGATAACGTGTACTAGAAGCTTGATGTGTGATTTGTGGTGATAGTGGTGAAGGGTGGTGTGATCCGTGTGAAGGTGTAATTTAACTATTAGATAAAGATTGATGGCGTGGAATCAACTTTAAGGTTTTGAGGGCGACCGTAACAAATGAGAGGGAGCGAGTGATTTTATTTATATTATATTGTTTAGCTGTTTGCGTGAGACCATTAAACACCATAAATTATTCGTCATTAAGCCAAAGGATCGTTCAGGAAAACAAAAATGGACTGAATCCATGAAAATTGTGACCCGAGAAACTAGATCTGTAATTTGACTCGAACAAAATGTAACGAAAACTATAAATTATTTTTTGTTTTATTATAGAATGAAATAGAATTGAATTGAATTGAATTGTTTATTAAAAAGTTGATCTTTTTGGATAAAGGAAGTTTGTTTTTCCACATGGATGACGAATAATGGTCCAACAAACTGACAAAGAGGATGGATGCTTCCATATACAAAGTCAAAATATAGCAACTCATTCCCGTCAATTATTATTGTTTGTAAGTTTTTTTTTTCATTATCAGTTGTACATTGAGCTTTGGGAGTTTTTAACTTGTTTTTTTACTTTTAACCTTAAGGTTTTACCTTTTTCAATTTTAACTTCGCAACTTTTGTCAATTATTATTTCATAATTTGTTTTTTAACTCTAACCTAAAATTTTTCATTATTTGCAATTTAACTTCGCAACTTTTGTCACTTATACTTTTCATCTTTCGCAAATTTTCGTTTTACGTATAGTCCTAAATTTTTTCGAGTTAATACGACGCAACGTGGATGTGTGGTTCAACGTTTTTACCTCTATTTTCCCATGGTTGACAGGTTCGTCACAACACGCATACCTTAGGTCGAGTCAGTGTTGGTGGTCGATAACGGTTGTGTGACATTAGTACTATTTGACATCGTTTTACGCCCCGCCGCAACGCGGGGTGTGCTTTGGGGTTTTCAAAGAAAAAATAGTTATGCATATGGTTGTCGTAACGTTGGCTTTGGGGGTTTTCCAAAAAAAAATGTTTTTTTTTTTACTTTTCACCCAAAAGTATTTCATAAATTACTTTTAACCCAAAACTATTTGTTTTATTAGTTCTAACCCAAAACTTTTTATCTTTTGCAATCTATTCTCATAACTTTTTTTACTTTCAACTTGGTCCTTTATAGTTTTTATTTTCCACAAATTTTTCGCTTTATGCTTGGTTCAAAATTTTGTGACTTAACACATCGCAACGTGCGTCTTTGGTTTAACGTTTTTACGTTTCGTTCTAATTTTGCGAGTTAACACGACGCAACGTGCGTGTGTGGGTGAACGTTTTTACATCGTCTATTTTTTCCCCGTTTGACAAGTTTAACATAACGTGCGGGTCCTAGATCGACTTAGTTATAACTAAAGATTCCCCGCCGCATTGCGGCGGGTCGCAATCCTAGTTTTTTTAAACTTCCAAAGTCATTGAATCCCCATCAAACTATTTAAAACCCGCAGCATTCACATTCCTTTCCCCACTATTACGTGAGTTTTGTATGTTATGAAAAGTGGTTATTAGGTGTTTTGAGTAGAGCAGAAAGAAAATATTACTATTTATATATAAATTTGAGGGATAATGTTAACTCCTATAAATATTTTAATATTTATTTAAAAATAGTTGTGTGTGAAGGAGAGATAAAATACAATAATTAAGGTAGAAAAAGTATTATTTAATTGAAAGGAGAGAGAAAATGTATTAGTTTTTGTGTAATTATAGGTATAAAGATAGGGAAATGGATGTGAATGCTCTAATCTTTTTAATTTTTAAAAATATATAACTATGTACATAACTTCTATCATCAAAACATCTTTATAATTCAATTTAAATATGTTACTAAAAAAAACATAAAAACAAAACTCTTAACCCTTAGAGCTCTACATCGGTGGTTTGAGCACGCCGTCCGTCGCTGAGGTGGAGGGAGCGGACAAGAAGTCGGCGGTCTAGATTGATGTGGGGTAGGTCCGCATACCCGGAAAAGGTGAATGTTTGCGAAAATTTATTGAGTTAACCGATTCCAACCAACTCCGCTGGTTTAATGTACAATTATACAAAATCGTAGTTAATCGTTCAACCAACTCCGCTGGTTTAGTATACAGTTATCCAAAATCGTAGTTAGTCGTTCAACCTAAATTTCTCGTTAACAAAACCCCACAACATCTATATCCCATTCTAGCCTCAAATCAAACTCATTCATCAAAAATATAGAAAAACCGGTTCTACCTCAACAAAAATACAACAAACAAACCACAAATTACAAACCAAAACCCCTAAACCAAACCATACAGCTGAGGAACAAAGGAAAACCACTTGAACCCACAACTCCACTTATTCGGAAGAGAAGGACACTGTGGCAACCAATGCCAAGTCCTTCTGGACACCCTATAGTACAAAACCTCAGGCCATGTGTAACAACACACACATATCATACCTTCATGCCAAAAACAATAAATATGCTCATAATTATGGTAACAAACCGATCCAAATTTCCTGCACATCATCTCCGGCACACTCTCAATCTCACTCCATCTCCGCTCATCTTCATCCAGCTGCCATATCTTCATCGATTTCGATATTCCGTTTCTTCCAGTTCCACCAAACATGTACAATCTCTTACCATTTCCACCGCTGTTAGCACCGTTTCCGGCTGTATCCGCGGTTAACCGGACGAAAGTGAGCTCTTCTGGTAGATCTATATCCAAAATTTTCCAATTTCCTGTAACGAGGTCAAAATTAACAACTTGAAACGGCTCGCGGGTGGCGAAAAACAACGATCCGTTGAAAAACACGCCTTGTTGATGACAACTATCACCTAACGTCCGGTGAATCCCGTTAAATCTGGTCCAGTTACGAGATCTGGAATCGTAGACGTAGGCGTAACTGTTCAAACTCGATCCAGACGATACACAGAACAGTTTATAACCGTTTTCGTTAGTAATAATCGTCAAGAGCTCAAACGCGAACGGAAATTCAGGAAACCTAACGGTTCTGGAACATCTAGAGAGAATATTGTGAACAAGAAACGATGAGTTTGAAGAATCCGGTACGGCGGAGAAGCAGAGGAGGCAGGTGGCGGTGGCGAGGAGCGGGGTGAAGGAGAGGGATCGGGATAAAGGAAGGCCGTATGTTTTCCACGTGTTGAAAACGGTGTCGTATAGGAGGTAGGTTGGGGATTGAGGATGAGAGAGTAAGAGAAAAGAGGATATGGAGGAGGATGGGGAAGAAGGGGAATTGGTGTGTTTGGAGATGAAGAGGGGAGAGAAGATTAAGGAGCGGAAGTATTTGCAGGTGGATCGGAGAGATAAGAAGGTTTTGAGAGGGAGTAAGGAGAGGATGCGTTCCAGGAGTTCGATGGGGAGTTTGGACCAGATTTTCCGGTCCATTGGTAGTGGTGGTTGTTGACGGTGGTGGTGGTGGTGGTTGTTGACGGTGGTGGTGAAGTCCATTGGGTGAAGTAGGAAGAGAAGGGAAGGCACGGGTTTTAAATTTTAATCGTTGCAACTAACATGTTGTTTGTTTTGATGTGTGAAGGTGGGGAAAAGTATGCATATTTTGTTTGATTGGGGTGGTTTTAGGGGTGAGCATGGTGCGGTTTGGTGCGGTTTTAGCATAAAACCGCAACTCATACCGCGAGGTGCGGTTTTTATTTTTTTAAAACCACATGTTGCGGTTTTTTTGCGGTACGGTTTTTGCGGTTTATTTGCGGTTGCGGTTCGGTTTCGGTGCGGTTTCGGTTTTAATAGTTGAATACATCTAAAAAAAAACTCTCAGCAATACTTGAATACATCTAAAAAAAACTCTCGGTTTTAATACTGGAATACATCTAATACTTGATGGTAATTAGAATATAATTTTTGCAAGAGCAATGTGAAGAGCATATGTATGGGCTAGAGGACATCAATCAAAACAAGAGTTTGTACTAGAAACATGTCTAGAATAATAGTTGCTATGTGAAACGGTGAAAGCTTAATCACATAGTCGTATCCAAATAAAAACGTAATATTGTTTCCAACTCATTCTTGTTTCCAACTTTCAATCTTTCCAACTTTCAATGTTTCCAACTATCATTTGCCATTAGTGTTTCCTAGATAGAAAAAAAAAATATATATATATATGTTAGTAGGTATTTGAAATATAAACTCACACATGTAAAGAAAACCTTAACAAAGTCAAGTCTGTACTTTTTTTTTTAACAAACACAGATTATATAATATATAGGGAATTTTATATTTAAATCTTTAAGTATATTATATAATATATATATATATATAATAATAATTTTGCGGTGCGGTTTCGGTTTTTTGGTGCGGTTTTTAAAGCTAAAACCGAACCGCACCATACCTTTGCGGTTTCGGTTTTTGCGGTTTCGGTTTTTGCGGTTTTTGTGTCGGTTGCGGTTTTGCGGTTTCGGTTTTTACGGTTTTTGGTGCGGTTTCGGTTTTCGGTTCGGTTTTTGCTCACCCCTAGGTGGTTTAGTGAAAAAAAAAAAAAATAGATACCGGAATCGGATTAACGTGTCATTCAGACCATACGGTGTGAAAGGGTTTGAAAACAGGAGATTATGTGATACGTGGATCAAACCCTGTAATATGGTGTGCTGTTTAAACTGATGATGTGGCACACGACGTTGATGTTTGACGTTTTCCGACATCTGACACAACCTTTGTGCTTATTATACAACTCAAATTATATAAAATCTATTAAAATTTTATACAAACATTACTAGAAATAAAATATATAAACATTGCATAACATTTCCATTCTATAAATTTTCAACAATTGTATACATAGAGTGGGTGTATTCAATGCTTAGGGGAATTAAAAAAAAAATTGATTTTTCACTTTTAACCCGAACCTATTTGATCTTTTTACTTTTAACCCAAAATTTTCGTTTTTCGCAATTTAACCTCACAATTTTTTTACTTTCAACTTTGGTCCCTTATATTTTCCATCTTACACAAATTTATCGTTTTACGTTCCGTTTTAAATTATGCGAGTTAACACGACGAAAAGTGTGTGCGGTTCAACATTTTTACGTTGTCTATTTTTTCCAGTTTGATAGGTTCGTTGCAACGCACGAATCCTAGGTCAACTTAGTTATTCTTTTCTATGTTTTACGTTTTGGTCGAAGTTATTCACATTAACACGCCGCAAGTTCAGTGTTGATGGCCCCGCCGCAACGCGGAGGTGCTTAATACTAGTTAAACTTAAAAAACATTACATAAAATTAAAACTAAGAAACACACAAAATAAAATTACATAATATAAAAATTAAAAAGAACACGTAATTTATATAAAAAACTGAATGATGTTCACACCGAAACGTGTTTGAATTCACGTCTAACCTCATGCCAATAGTTGATGAGAGTGATTTGTGTGGTGTCGTCCTCCCCGAGGTCACCCCCTTGGTGCTCTATCGCGGTATGGAGTTGCTCGAATCTTTCACAATCCATTCGGATTGTCCTAAACGAGAAGATAGGGCGTCGGCGGTTTGTGTGTGATCACCCCTATGGATCGAGAAGTGTTGTAAAATTCTCCCTTGAAACGTGCCGCTTGACCGGCTGCATGACGTGTAGTGGTTTAAAGTTTCGACCTACGACTCTCAAAATCTTGATTACTCCCTGATTGGTTAAAATAGTTTGGTGGATGATGATTAGTGTAATTATGTATTTGATCAATTGTTGTTTCACAGCTATACAGAGAAGTGTTGTTGAATCTTATGAGTTTGGTTGTAATGTATTAGACCACCCGTAGTGGGGCGGTATTTTTGAAAAAAATTGAAAAAAAACGCCCCACACCATTACACTAGGCGTTTTGGGGCGGTATTTTTGAAAAACTACTGGTTTGGCGTTTTTAAAAACACGCCTAAAGGTGATTAATTTGTGTGGTTCAGTTTAGGACTTGGCCAATGAGAAAATAGTTAGCTTTTTTAAAAAAAAAACGCCTAAAAGGGATTATTGGGCATTATTCCCACTACGCCACTTTTGCAATAACGCCCCATGCTGACTGGACTGTCACGTGTCGAATAATGCCCCATGGTGGGGGCATTATTTTGTTTAACCACTACACATGGTCTTAGAGCTATTGAATTGTGTTGTTAGTGAATCTAATATAGTAAATTCTTTTTGTTTGTTTATAATAGGTGCCTTGTGAAGGCGAGGGGAAGAGAAGATTTTGAGCGAACCACCAACAATTCAAGATTTTGAGCGAATCGGAGGTGGTGTTTTCTGACAGAGAGAAGAGAGAGAGAATTTAGTGAGAGAAAGGTTTGAGAGAGAGAGAGAGTTTAGGGTTTATATTATCTACACAATTAGTCTCTGCAAAACACATGATCAAATTTAACAGAAAAAACTAACTGAGTTAGGCCTAAAGGATAAAACGTGTATAATTTGAAAACATGAAGTACGAAACTCGTCAATTTTAAACATAAAGGACAACGCCTGAAAATGGGTATAGACATAAAGGACAATCCTTGAAATTCACTCTAAAAACAATAATGAATCACGTAAAAGAGTTAAATGCCATTTTATTCCCTGTGGTTTGGGTCATTTTACTAGTTTAGTCCAAATGTTTCATTTTTCGTCTGTGGGTCCAAAAAGGTTTCATCGTTGCCATTTTAGTCGACTGAGTTAATTCATCCATTTTTTTTCTGTTAATGAGAAGGGCAATTTGGTCATTTTATATGTAATTCTGTTAACTAGAAAGGCAAATTGGCCATATAAAATGACTGAATTGCCCTTTTCGTTAACAGAAATAATGGATGAAGTTAACCCAGTGGACTGAAATGACAACGGTGAAACCTTTTTAGATCGACAAGCGAAAAATAAAACATTTAGACTAAATTGATAAAATAACCCAAATCATAGGAACTAAAATGACATTTAACTGCATGTAAAAAGATTCAAGGTTTACAAATAATATACATCTTTATCTATCTAGAGGTGATCTTTATCTATCTAGAGGCGATCTGAATCTAAAAGTGCATAACAACAAAGCATCTACACAACTTTGTGTTCGTATCGGTTTTTTTTTAATCTTTGCTTATTTTAATATTTGACACCTACATGTACACGCATAGGTTACATACAGTAGTAGTAGGTGGCGGATCTATTAAGGGCATAGGGGATATCAACTTTATTGGCTGTAACACCTCGTAATTTCATGTCCAATAATGTATTGACACGTGTCGTAAGCTTTGAACGTGTGAAAGAATACTCTAGAGGGACTAAAGTTGACAAACAAGGAAAGTATGTGAATATAAGGGTTCAAAATGTCAACAATGGATAAATATACTTTACAATAACCCTACATAATGTTTATACCCTTAAATGAATGAATCATGGATCATACGAAGCTAATTGTGAAAGAAAGTGAGAGATTACAAACTACAGGGGTTAAATGTGTCAACATATTTAAAGTATACCTCTGAGTGACCTTTTGGCAAACTCGAAGACTTGTAACGATTAATTATGCTCACTAGAATGCATGATAAAATTTTCACCAAGTTTCGTTATCATATGAGAAAGTTATGGTAAAATTCGTATGCGAGGGGTTAAAAGCGTCAACGTTGAAATTTAAGGATTTACGGGTGATCACAAAGTAACCAAGGACTTAACAATGTTGGTATAAGTCTTGAAACCCTTAGAAATCAATTTAGAGGGCTTATAATGCAAGAAATAAAGGTAAAACAACTTTTAGGAGGACAGGGGACCAAAACTGCAAATAATGAAAACTTGTTAACCTGAAGCCAGGCCTCAGGCGGGGCGCGTAAGACTTGCCCAAGGTCTTACGCGGGGCGCCTCAGCCTCCCAGATGCAGAAACTTTGGACAGGTGTCTGTCCAGCCCTTGTAACCGACTTTAAACACTTGTTTGCAATACCATGAGCTGCACAAAAGTGTTTTTAGGCTTTAGGGACACTTGGGATGCATCAATGATCACTTATAGCATTGCTTGGCATGATCTAGTGAGATCAAACTCACTATATAAAGGTCCACATTATTGAAATTTTGATCATTCATTCCAAACACAACTTTTGAAGACTCCTGGAGCACAAGTGCAGTCCCTAAGCATTTCTTGTCGTAATTAGGACCTTGGTAAGCTTCCTTAACCTTCCTTAATCGTGTTTTACTTAGTTATTAGCTTAAAAGTCAAACCGTCGTAATTAAGGTTTGACTTATCGATTAATCACTAATGGTCCAGTGATTAGTCAAACTTAAGGTAGTTATAAGTTGGAAATTATGTGGGCATTACACCCTTAAAAGGGCACCCTCTGATTCCCGCTCTAACTAGATCATTTGTTGGGTCAAAGTTTGTTATAAAAAGTCACAAGAAACTTAATTTTTGAATTAACACATAATTAGCAATGTAGAAGACGTGTAACCTATTTTATCACTCATATAACTTGGTAATTAGTATAAGAACTGGTCTAAGCTTATTCGATCCTACAATTTTCTGTTTTGGCTCGGTTCGGAACCGAAAGTCGCAAAACTTTAACTTTTGCTTTGACTTCAGTTCTGACCCGATTTAGATGGGTTTAGAAATGCCTTAGAGCTTCCTTAGGACCAGGTTACATGATGGTATAACCCTCTGTGATTGGTTCGTTGATTTTCTGACTCGTTTACACGTTTCCGTTAATTGCTTAATGTTGACCATAATGCCCAGTTGACCTTAAAATGAGAATTTTGGAAATGTGAGAGGACAATAATCTTTGTTACTGATTTATAAACATGTCCCTAAAATTTCACATCAGTTGGAGGTCTAGATTAGGAGTTATGCTCAATAGCGTAATTAGAAAGCTTTTTATTAATTAAACAACATAATAAGCGTAAAGCCTATCTAAACCCAATTTTTGACACCAAACCTTTTACCCACTGATGCAATATAATATTTTGGGATTTTTGAATATTTTTAATTATTTTAAACTGATCATAACCTAAGGTTATTGCCTCGATTCGGTAAATACCGATTATACCATTTTTGCTTATAAAATGAGTTTTACATAACATTTAGAAACCAAAACTTTGGCTACTGATTTTATATGATAAATGAAGTATGTTGAATTTTATAAACTGATCAGAAAACCAGATTTCCAGTTATAACCCGGAAATCACTTTAAACGACTTTTTACGCGTATTAAACACATAATATGGGTTTCAAACCATTTTGTCATATAAGACTTATCACAAACTGATATAACCTATTAAATTAAGTTGTTTTACTGATTATTTCAGACCGAAATCTCATAATTATAATTAATTGCTTTTATAATCTTTTAAATGACCAAAATACCCCTACGGGACTTAATTTGAGATTAAACTCGTTTTGGGCATAATGGAAGATATCCTACTGATATCACAACATATTTAAAGCATATTAACTTAGGAAACCTGTTCGTGACTCTTTCGGTTACCCGTTATGCGTTATTCGCATTCGGATCGGTTTATGTAACTAGTTTGCATAAATTAGCCGAAACGGGTCGAACCTTATCTTTTTTTTCTCAAAATCCAGAATGTGTTTAGTTTACCCATATTATACAGGTCTTCAAACTTGTCGGGTCTAAATCACATTCTATTCCGGTCTTCGCTTAATCATGCGTTCGAACAGTATCTTCCTTTAAAACTAACCGGTCTAAGTTTAGGCTTAATTAAAGACCCGTTAGGATTCTAATATGTTATTATAAACCTTCGTTCCAGAATAGGAGACCCAGTAAAAGCTACGTGCACTTGCTTGTTGTGATTATTACTTGAAAAGGTAAATACTTTTAACTTATTTTCCCTTATACGGGCTTGGGGTACGGTATATAAAATACCGCTTGGTCGGGCATTGAATCTTTAATCGTATGATGGTTAATTCATTGAAATGACCCGTTTAAATTGTTTTGTTTGCTTAAAGCCTTTGGGGGGTTAATGACCATGTCCCGGATATCCATGGCATCATTTTACGAAATGGCCACGACCTTAGCACGCGCGTGTAGGCGTACACCCGCTAGTGCATATATAAATAATGAGGTATAACCGCCGGTTACGGGAATAACCCGCCGCGGGACTATACCATGTGGTGTGTCTATTAATCTTTAACCCGGCTTCAAACCGGGCTACTGAACGTATAACGAACATGTAATTCTTTTACAAGTTTATATATAAATAATTATCCCAAGTTATAAAAATGTTTGTGCCATGTGCATTCAAATCAAATTTTAAACCTTTTTAAAATGAGTCAGTTAATTGTATTTACCAGTGTAAATTGACGTATTTTCCCAAAAAGATTAAGTGCAGATACTACTTGAAATAGGCTGGCTCTCTCCTTAGCATCAATAAGAGTCTCGCAAGCTTGGATGCATTTCAGTCTGTTGAATAATGTTTCTTTTTATTTGATCCACTTGTGGATTATTTTCAACTATTTTGTGATACTTAATATTACAATTTTATTCGGTTGAAATGAATCTATCTTTTACTTCCGCTGTGCATTTAAATATTGTGTTGTTTGACTATAATGATATCAACTACGTCACGATACCCCCCCACCGGGCCCACCGGTAATACGTGGAAATATCGAGGTGTGATAGGTTGGTATCAGAGCCAACACTGAGTGAATTAAACACTAGCCTTTTGTGTTTAATCTCAGTTACACGATTGCACATTCCTAAATTTTCGAGTCTAGACAAAGAACTTTGGACTACCAAATTGTTTTTAATTCTAATTTTGTCCTTTATATTTCTTTGTTGTATCTTTCAATTGTTTTGACAGGAAATATGCCACCGAGGTTCCGAAGAGGAGGACGAGGTAAGGGGCCAATCAACGCCCCCAACGATCACGAAGCCGGGCCTTCACACCGGCGAACTCCTTCTGCTACCATGAGTGCCGATCCTCAAGGAAACCGGAGGACCTATTTGGAGCCCACTAGGCGATCTGCCTCGATTAGCTCAACGCCTCCTTATCGTCACTCCTTTGGGCCACAATCAGAGAACGAGCCCGATGACTCACGCCACTTCTTCTTGCCATTGCAACGATCCCTTTTGCACCATTCTTTTGGCGACCCCACTCCTGTCTTTCAGGGCCGGTTTAACCCGGCAAACTATATTCAAGAACCAGTGGGTTTTAACCCATTGGGACCAGAGGATCATTTTTTCGGCGATCACACCATGGATATGGATGAGGACACCGATCCTGTGGAACCACCGACTGGAACCCCCACGCACCCTATTGAAGTCTCTGATGGATCATCGTTCCATGGATCACCTTACCGTAGTCCAGACAGTTACCACGCAAGGTTCAACCAGTATGAATGGTATTTTACACCCTCTCACCATTCATCGCCTTACCAGCAGCAGCAGGATCCCTCCGAGGATTCGCGTTTCGTGGCAGTCATGCTACCGCCACCACCGCCGCCAGTTCATGAAGCACCTCCAGAACCACCAAGGCGTAGAAGGACAGGCGCACGAATATCCTTGCGAGAAGCGGGTTTTCACTTTACCACCCCCCATCACTCAAGTGGCAGTCACTATCCGCCACTGCATGAAGACCCACAAATGGGTGGGCCCTCAAACCCAGTTTCAGAGGTGAATTCTGCACCAGTTGCACCACCACCACCATTGGGATTTGGTAATCCAATACCTACATATGCCAGTTCCACGACGTATAATCCATTTGAGTAGCCGGCTCACACTAACTATAACTATGTTGAAGCCGACCCATATCTTGTAGCAGCAAATTACAACGCCCTTCATCCTGAAGGACCATATGGAACTCCCTATGGAGTGGGATACCCAACTCATGGGTATCAAATACCTGCGCGACCTCCGATTCAGCACCAGTCGCAGCCACCACGGTTTTCCCCACCGGAACAGGAAGAAATCCTCCACAGGCTAAACAGGGTGGAGCGAGAATTTCAAGAAGAACGTAGGAACAACCGGGGATTCCTCAAGGGCCTAGCAAGCTTGTTAAAAGGAAAGAAGAAGAGGGATCATTGAATCCCTATATGTATTGTTGTATTTCCTTATTTCAATCAAGTCCCTGCGTGGACATTTATATATGTACTTAGTCCCTGCATGGACTTGTATTTCTTTAGTCCCTGCGTGGACTTGTCTTTTTAGTCCCTGCGTGGACACCTATCTTAGTAATCAGTCCCTGCGAGGACTTGTGTTATCAGTTTAGCCCCTGCGTGGGCAAGTTATTTCTGTTAAAAGTCCCGTTTAGGGCAATATGTACTCCTTTTAATGTTTAATGGAATGTTAAATTTAAAAATTTCATTTTTATCACTATATGCATAATATATTATACATGAAATAAATAAATAAAAAAAATCATTCCTCTTAAAACAATCTGCCTATTAAATATTAAATAAGAATCTTAAAGGTATAACCTAGCCTGCATGTCATTATAAGACTTGGCCAAGATGGTAAGACCTGTTTAAAAAGATTCAAATCCCTGTTAACATCTGCAAACATGTTAACGCTCCTGGCAGACGTGATTCGTTAAAATCACGCACGTCATTCTTATATTGGGATTCTTCAAAAGATTCCTATCCTAACCTGATGATCTATAAATCATGGGTTTAAATCATCAATTTAGATGATCACGTATTAAACATCCACAGGTAATGTAGTGCCTACGGGCCATACTCATTGTCATATAGGACAAAAGACAGTAGTAGTCTACGACTCCCTGTCAGAAAAAGGTAAAGAACTATGTTCAAACCTTAATGCCTTGATTCTCTGAAATCATGGCTTATGATTTAAAAATGTCCATGTGACTAGGCCTTTTGTGCCACTAATAATACTGTTATTGTTTTATAATTAGGATACATTATAATAAGAATCCTAAATAAATATGATTAACAAATTAACCAAATATGGCCTATGTTTCCCATGGTTAATGAACTGCCGTAAAAGACAATTCCATAATAAACTCCCAAATAAATTATTATCAATATATTATGTAACAGTTCAAACTACATGGCTGATTCAGATGAGATCAACAGTCACCCAAGGGAGAATCATGATAATACCCGAATTAACGTAGCGGGTGCAGAACTGCAAGCAATGACAGACAATGCCATTACTCGAGCTTTGGATAGACAGTTCCATGAATCTAGTGGTACCCATGAAAGGACCCAATCTGTACCACACTCTAAACCACCCTCTAAAACTCACACTGCTCACAACAGTAATTCCCATCACTTATCAAACCAAAGGAGTGTCCCATCTCAATGGACCGTTCTGAACCAAGGACCCCGTGATAAGGGTTGCTCCTATAAGTATTTTGTTTCATGCAAACCCAGGGATTTCACTGGGGAAAAAGGAGCTATAGACTGCATGACATGGTTGGATGAAATGGACACTGTGGTAGATATCAGTGGTTGCGCTAATAAGGATGTGGTGAAATTCGTGTCTCAGTCATTCAAGGGTGAGGCATTAGCTTGGTGGAGGTCTTTGATCCAAGCTACAGGGAAAATCCCATTGTACAATATGAATTGGGAACAGTTTGTGTCATTGATCAAGGAGAACTACTGCCCTCAGCATGAGGTTGAAAAGATTGAAGCTGATTTCTTGTCACTGGTTATGAAAAACCTGGATTGTCAAGCCTACCTTACAAGCTTCAACACCATGTCAAGGTTGGTTCCTTATCTTGTGACACCGGAACCCAAGAGGATAGCTCGATTCATCGGGGGTTTAGCCCCAAAAGTTAAGGCCAGTGTGAAAGCCTCTAGACCAGCTACCTTCCGGTCTGCAGCTGGCCAGCTGATATAGCATTATCTCTTACTCTGGACGGGGTTAGGCAGATATCGCTGAGAAACACTGATGCTGAGTAAAGGAAGCGTGAGGATGATAGCTCACGACGATCGGATAAGAGACATAAGGGAAACAATAACCACAAAAAAGGTTATGGATCTAAGAAAGATGGTCATCAGTCGAGTGATAAGCCCAATTGTAAGATCTGCAAGAAACAACACTTCGGGAAGTGCAGATATGAGTCGAAATCCCAGTCGCAGCCAAGGGCATGTGGGATTTGCAAGTCTTCTGAGCACAAGACCCTAGACTATAAGAAAATCAAGGATGCTACGTGCTACAGCTGCAATGAAAAAGGGCATATCAAGTCCAACTGCCCAAAACTTGCAAAGAAGACTGAGGATGGGAAAAAGACCAATGCAAGGGTCTTCCGGATGGATGCAAAGGAAGCTATTCAGGACGACAATGTGATCACAGGTACCTTCCTCATAAATGATGTTTATGCAAGAGTGCTATTCCATTCAGGAGCTGATAAATCATTTGTAGATAATAAGTTTTGTAAGTTGCTGAATTTACCTGTTAAAACCCTAAGTGTGAAATATGTGGTGGAATTAGCTGATGGTACCTTAGAAACCGCCTCAACCGTGTTAGATGGATGTTTCATATCCATTAGGAACCATTCTTTTCCATTGTCTTTACTTCCCTTGAAATTAGCCGATTTCGATATAGTAATAGGCATGGATTGGTTGTCTCGCAACCAAGCCCAGATCGTTTGTGCTAAGAAGCAAGTAGTTATCAGAACTCCTCATGGCGAGCCTCTGACAATTCAAGGAGATACTAAGTACGGAATGCCTGAGCAAGTGTCCATGCTCAAGGCATCAAGGTGTTTGACGAAGGGTTGTGTTATCTACATGGCACAAGTAACCCTTGATGAACCAAAGCCTAAGATCGAAGACATACCTATTATCTCTGAATATCCAGAGGTATTCCCTGAAGAACTACCTGGTTTACCCCCAGATAGGCAAGTGGAGTTCAGGATTGACATTATTCCTGGAGCAGCACCTGTTGCAAGAGCGCCTTACAGATTGGCACCAACGAAAATGAAAGAGTTGAGGACTCAACTGGATGATTTGTTAAGCAAAGGATTTATTAGACCTAGCTCATCTCCTTGGGGAGCACCAATCCTGTTTGTGAAGAAAAAGGATGGGTTGATGCGTCTGTGCATCGATTATCGAGAACTTAACAAAGTTACTATTAAGAATCGGTATCCATTACCCAGGATCGACGACTTGTTCAATCAGCTTCAAGGAGCAAGTTACTTTTCCAAGATCGACTTAAGGTCAGGATATCATCAACTGAAAGTCAAGGATGAAGATGTACATAAGACTGCATTTAGGACTCGTTATGGTCATTACGAGTTCTTAGTGATGCCTTTTAGACTCACTAATGCACCAGCCGCATTCATGGACCTCATGAACCGCGTCTGCAAGCCCTACATGGATAAATTTTTCATCGTCTTCATCGATGATATTCTTATTTACTCGAAGAGTCAAGCGGACCATGAGAAGCACCTCCATTGCATTCTGAAGCTGCTTTATCGAGAAAAGCTCTACGCCAAATTCTCTAAGTGTGAATTTTGGCTTCGTGAAGTCCAATTTCTTGGACATGTGGTTAGTGAACGCGGAATCCAGGTAGATCCCGCTAAGGTTGAAGCTGTCATGAATTGGCAAGAGCCGAAGACGCCCACAGAGATTCGCAGTTTCTTGGGATTGGCAGGATATTACAGGCGTTTCATTGAAAATTTTTCAAGGATTGCTGCACCCCTAACTTCTTTGACTAGGAAGAATATTAAGTTCGACTGGGGACCGAAGCAACAAGAATCCTTTGATATCCTTAAACAGAAGCTAAGCAATGCACCTGTGTTGACATTGCCTGATGGAATAGAAGAGTTTGTGGTATATTGTGATGCATCACACACCGGGATGGGATGTGTGCTTATGCAGAAAGGCAAAGTTATTGCCTATGCTTTACGTCAGTTAAAGGTGCATGAAAAGAATTACACCACCCATGACTTGGAGTTGGGTGCCGTTGTATTTGCACTGAATCTATGGAGGCACTATTTATGTGGTATCAAGTGTGTGATCTATTCTGATCACAAGAGCCTCCAACACCTGTTTAACCAAAAGGACTTTAACATGAGGCAACGACGTTGGATGGAAACTTTGAATGATTATGACTGTGAGATAAGATACCATCCCGGCAAGGCGAATGTAGTCGCCGATTCCTAGAGTAGAAAGGAAAGAGTAAAGCCTATAAGAATCAATGCCAAGAGCATTCAGATAAAGAATAGTTTGAATAAAAGGTTGTTAGCTGCGCAGAAGGAAGCTGTATTGGAAGCTAACTATCCTGATGAAAAGCTAGGAGTAACTGAAGAACAGTTATCCTATAGCAAGGACAGAATCCTGAGATTAAATGGACGAATATGGGTTCCTGTTTATGGAGGACTTCGGGATGTTATCCTCCAGGAAGCCCACAGTTCCAAATATTTCGTTCATCCTGGGGCTGACAAGATGTACCAGGATCTGAAAGCAAATTTTTGGTGGATAGGCTTGAAGAAGTCTATAGCTGCCTATGTAGCTAAATGTTTGACGTGCGCACAAGTCAAAGCTGAACACCAGAAGCCGTCAGGTTTGCTACAACAGCCTGAACTTCCCACATGGAAGTGGGAGATGGTGACAATGGATTTCATCACCAAGTTACCAAAGACAAAGAAAGGAAATGATACTATATGGGTGATAGTAGATAGACTGACTAAGTCAGCACATTTCCTACCCATTAAGGAGACCTATAGCTCCGACATGTTAGCCCAATTGTACGTAGATAAGATTGTATCTCTGCATGACGTACCTGTGTCTATTATCTCTGACAGAGATACTAGATACACGTTACATTTTTGGAAAAGTTTCCAACAATCTTTGGGCACGCGCTTAAATTTTAGTACGGCTAACCATCCTCAGACGGACGGGCAGAGTGAGCGTACAATCCAAACTTTGGAAGACATGCTTCGTGCATGTGTGATTGACTTTGGTGGTAGTTGGGATAACCACCTGCCATTAATCGAATTCTCCTATAACAATAGCTACCATACTAGCATTAAGGATGCGCCTTTCGAGGCCTTGTACGGTAGAAAGTGCAGAACGCCCGTTTGTTGGGCGGAAGTTGGAGATGTCCAACTGACAGGACCTAAAATAGTCCTTGAGACGACAGATAAGATTGTGCAAATACGCGATAGTCTCAAAGCTGCCAGGGATAGGCAGAAAAGCTACGCGGACTTAAGGCGTAAACCTCTAAAGTTTGAGGTTGGTGATAAAGTTCTACTTAAGGTATCACCCTAGAAAGGGGTAATGCGTTTTGGCAAAAAGGGCAAGTTAAGCCCCAGATACATAGGACCATTCGAGATCATCGAATGTGTCGGATCAGTGGCGTATAAGCTAAATTTGCCTGAAGAGCTCAGTGGTATTCATAACGTATTCCACATCTGCAATCTGAAGAAATGTCTAGCTGACGAATCACTAGTCATACCACATACAGATGTGCACATCGATGAGAGCTTGAAGTTTGTTGAAAAGTCTGTGTCGATCGAGGATCGACGGGTTAAGAAGCTTCGAAGGAAGCATGTACCGATTGTAAAAGTTAAATGGGATGCCCGTAGAGGTCCCGAGTACACGTGGGAGGTAGAGTCCACAATGAAAGAAAAATACCCTCATTTATTTTAGTAAATCTCGAGGTCGAGATTTCTTTTAAGGGGGTGAGGATGTAACACCTCGTAATTTCATGTCCAATAATGTATTGACACGTGTCGTAAGCTTTGAACATGTGAAAGAATACTCTAGAGGGACTAAAGTTGACAAACAAGGAAAGTATGTGAATATAAGGGTTCAAAATGTCAACAATGGATAAATATACTTTACAATAACCCTACATAATGTTTATACCCTTAAACGAATGAATCATGGATCATACGAAGCTAATTGTGAAAGAAAGTGAGAGATTACAAACTACAGGGGTTAAATGTGTCAACATGTTTAAAGTATACATCTGAGTGACCTTTTGGCAAACCCAAAGCCTTGTAACGATTAATTATGCTCACTAGAATGCATGATAAAAATTTCACCAAGTTTCGTTATCATATGAGAAAGTTATGGTAAAATTCGTATGCGAGGGGTTAAAAGCGTCAACGTTGAAATTTAAGGATTTACGGGTGATCACAAAGTAACCAAGGACTTAACAATGTTGGTATAAGTCTTGAAGCCCTTAGAAATCAATTAGAGGGCTTATAATGCAAGAAATAAAGGTAAAACAACTTTTAGGAGGACCGGGGACCAAAACTGCAAATAATGAAAACTTGTTAACCTGAAGCCAGGCCTCAGGCGGGGCGCGTAAGACTAGCCCAAGGTCTTATGCGGGGCGCCTCAGCCTCCCAGATGCAGAAACTTTGGACATGTGTCTGTCCAGCCCTTGTAACCGACTTTAAACACTTGTTTGCAATACCATGTGTTGCACAAAAGGGTTTTTAGGCTTTAGGGACACTTGGGATGCATCAATGATCACTTATAGCATTGCTTGGCATGATCTAGTGAGATCAAACTCACTATATAAAGGTCCACATTATTGAAATTTTGATCATTCATTCCAAACACAACTTTTGAAGACTCCTGGAGCACAAGTGCAGTCCCTAAGCATCTCTTGTCGTAATTAGGACCTTGGTAAGTTTCCTTAACCTTCCTTAATCGTGTTTTACTTAGTTATTAGCTTAAAAGTCAAACCGTCGTAATTAAGGTTAGACTTATCGATTAATCACTAATGGTCCAGTGATTAGTCAAACTTAAGGTAGTTATAAGTTGGAAATTATGTGGGCATTACACCCTTAAAAGGGCACCCTCTGATTCCCGCTCTAACTAGATCATTTGTCGGGTCAAAGTTTGTTATAAAAAGTCAACATAAACTTAATTTTCGAATTAACACATAATTAGCAATGTAGAAGACGTGTAACCTATTTTATCACTCATATAACTTGGTAATTAGTATAAGAACTGGTCTAAGCTTGTTCGATCCGACAATTTTCTGTTTAGGCTCGGTTCGGAACCGAAAGTCGTAAAACTTTGACTTTTGCTTTGACTTCAGTTCTGACCCAATTTAGATGGGTTTAGAAATGCCTTAGAGCTTCCTTAGGACCAGGTTATATGATGGTATAACCCTCTGTGATTGGTTCGTTGATTGTCCGACTCGTTTACACGTTTCCGTTAATTGCTTAATGTTGACCACAATGCCCATTTGACCTTAAAACGAGACTTTTGGAAATGTGAGAGGACAATAATCTTTGTTACTAATTTATAAACATGTCCCTAAAATTTCACATCAGTTAGAGGTCTAGATTAGGAGTTATGCTCAATAGCGTAATTAGAAAGCTTTTTATTAATTAAATGACATAATTAGCGTAAAGCCTATCTAAACCCAATTTTTGACACCAGACCTTTTACCCACTGATGCAATATAATATTTTGGGATTTTTGATATTTTTAATTATTTTTAAACTGATCATAACCTAAGGTTATTGCCTCGATTCGGTAAATACCGATTATACCATTTTTGCTTATAAAATGAGTTTTACATAACATTTAGACACCAAACCTTTGGCTACTGATTTTATATGATAAATGAAGTATGTTGAACTTTGTAAACTGATCAGAAAACCAGATTTCCAGTTATAACCCGGAAATCACTTTAAACGACTCTTTACGCGTATTAAACACATAATATGGGTTTAAAACCATTTTGTCATATAATACTTATCACCAACTGATATAACCTATTAAATTAAGTTGTTTTACTGATTATTTCAGACCCAAATCTCCGAATTATAATTAATCGCTTTTATAATCTTTTAAATGACCAAAATACCCCTACGGGGCTTAATTTGAGATTAAACTCGTTTTGGGCAGAATGGAAGATATCCTACTGATATCACAACATATTTAAAGCATATTAACTTAGGAAACCTGTTCGTGACTCTTTCGGTTACCCGTTATGCGTTATTCGCGTTCGGTTCGGTTTATGTAACTAGTTTGCATAAATTAGCCGAAACGGGTCGAACCTTATCATTTGTATCTCAAAATCCAGAATGTGTTTAGTTTACCCATATTATACAAGTCTTCAAACTTATCGGGTCTAAATCACATTCTATTCCGGTCTTCGCTTAATCATGCGTTCGAACCGTATCTTCCTTTAAAACTAACCGGTCTAAGTTTAGGCTTAATTAAAGACCCGTTAGGATTCTAATAGGTTATTATAAACCTTCGTTCCAGAATAGGAGACCCGGTAAAAGCTACGTGCACTTGCTTGTTGTGATTATTACTGGAAAAGGTAAATACTTTTAACTTATTTTCCCTTATACGGGCTTGGGGTACGGTATATAAAATACCGCTTGGTTGGGCATTGAATCTTTAATTGTATGATGGTTAATTCATTGAAATGACCCGTTTAAATTGTTTTGTTTGCTTAAAGCCTTTGGGGGGTTAATGACCATGTCCCGGATATCCTTGGCATCATTTTACGACATGGCCACGACCTTAGCACGCGCGTGTAGGCATACACCCGCTAGTGCATATATAAATAATGAGGTATAACCGCCGGTTACGGGAATAATCCGCCGTGAGACTATACCATGTGGTGTGTCTATTAATCTTTAACACGGTGTCAATCCGGGCTACTGAACGTATAACGAACATGTAATTCTTTTACAAGTTTATATATAAATAATTATCCCAAGTTATAAAAATGTTTGTGCCACGTGCATTCAAATCAATTTTTAAACCTTTTTAAAATGAGTCAGTTTATTGTATTTACCAGTGTAAACTGACGTATTTTCCCAAAAAGATTAAGTGCAGGTACTACTCGAAATAGGTTGGCTCTCTCCTTAGCATCAATAAGAGTCTCGCAAGCTTAGATGCATTTCAGTCTGTTGAACAATGTTTCGTTTTATTTGATCCACCTGTGGATTATTTTCAACTATTTTGTGATATTTAATATTACAATTTTATTCGGTTGAAATGAATCTATCTTTTGCTTCCACTGTGCATTTAAATATTGTGTTGTTTGACTATAATGATATCAACTAAGTCACGATACTCCCCCACCGGGCCCACCGGTAATACGTGGAAATATCGGGGTGTGACATTGGCGAAGTGCAGAATACCTTTGAATTTACGGTAAAATAAATTCTTCGTTTTATGAACGTAGGGTAAACATTTTAGACGTTCTGCTTGCGGTATGCGCATATAATGTATATATACGGTAATCGGGGGGCAAAAGTGAAAGCCACTAATTTTAACGTTATTTTACTAATTTCGTGAAAATAACGTTAAAAGCTAAGGACGGTTAATCATGCGTCATGTGGTGGCGTTGATAGCTGAAAGACAAAAGGGTACATGCACTAATTGGTCTTTGTCCCGATTGCTGAGTGCTATGTGCCTTATGTCCAATGCTTGATGCAAAACTACTATCGAGCTGGGGGTCTCACTAGAAGCAGCCTCTCTATTTCTACGAAGTAGAGGTAAGGTTGTCTATATCTTATACTTCTTAGACCATACATTTATTTTGCTATTGGTGAGATTTAGTGAATATGATGATAATGAAGAGGGTAAAACATTTTAGATTTGAATACCTCTTCTAGATCCGCCAGTTACATATAATATGGTTTATCAAAAGAAACACGCAAGGCTTAAATTCCTATCACCAATAATTAATGTGTATTGAATAAGTCATTTTCTTGTTTGTCTTGTATTGAATAATGAATATGATTAGGTGGCACTTGTATACCACAAGTAGTTATTTGTGTGCCAAGAACGAGCCCACAATTTTTAAATAAACATAACACTTTTTAGTTTTGACAATGAACTAACAAGACATTTGTATTTTTTGAGGGTCAAACATCTCAATCAGGAATGGCGGAAGTCAAACACTTCAAGTTTATTGTGATTAATTTAGTTTTGAATGTTTTATTTTCAATAACAAAGCTTACTCCGACACTACATGTAAATGAACAAACTCCGTCATTGCCAAAATTCTAAATTATTCGAAATTTTGGATGAAGATAATTCACTATACATTCATCTATCTGCGTGGATCGCATGTGAACAAATTTCTTCATTGCCAAAACTCTAAACTCTAAAACACTTCAAATTTTGTTGATTCTTTTATATTCGGAAATCTGTGTGTGATGCTTTACTACTTTTGTAACCAAATAAGTTTTTTTTTTTTTTTTTTCTTTCTGGAAGTTGACTTTCTATATACTGACCATAGGTCACCGAGAGCTTGTCAAAGACAATCTCCCGTCAGCCCCGCCCCTGGGAACGCGATGTTCGATCGGGCACCGGCCCCCGCGCAAGCTGACCTCCGCCCGGAAACCATACTGCCCCCACACGAGAGACTCGCTGGGGTAACAGCTGGGTAAAACCGGGTTGACCTCCAGCCCGAACCATGCCTCGGTAGGAAACGAGCCATCATTGAGACGTCCCCCTCTAATGCCACAGGTGGGAGTCGAACCGGTGACCTCCAAGGATATCAGAATTTTTAAATAAACATATTAGAAAATCTTGTAACGAAATAACTGATATCAGAATATTGCCTTAGTAACCAAACAAGTAACATTATATATTAGAAAATCTTGTGAAGATTAGAACAAATGCTTACTAAAAGGAGATACCGGATAAAAATATAAAAGAATAAATTAAAGGTTGTTAAATATAGGAATTATGTGACCCTTTTTTATTATATTGTTTGTTTGTATTTCTTTTATATTCTGTTACTTGGTTAGAATCCCGTGTATTACACAAGATGAATAAATGTAATTTTATATAGGGTAAATTATAGTTTTCCTCCTTTATATTTGTATCGAATTGCAGTGGATAACCTTTAACTTCAATAATTACAGTTACAATCCTTTATTTGGAAAACTCATTACACACTAGGTCCTTTAGCACTAACAAGGTTACTTTTTATTGTTAAATCTAGTCATGTGCGATGCACATGAGGATATAATTATCCTTTTTATCCATTTATTAAAAAAAATAAAAATACTTAATCCATTTATAAAGTGAGGGAGAAAGAGATAAACCGTAATTCATCTCTCACAATCTACCTGCCATCACCACCAGGCACCACCACCATCCTAATCTAGCCAACCACCATCTCTCTCATCGTTCCAACTTTGTAAAAAGAAACCCATTTAATGTAACCCGCTAATGACAAAACCCTCGGATTCGATGACAAAACCCTTGAATCAGAGATGGATCTCAACAGAGGTTCGCAATTGTGGCCAGATCTTGGAGTCGTATCGACGAATCTCGACGGAGGTTTGCAATTGTGGCCGGATCTTGGAGTCGTATCGACGGATCTCAACAATTATTATTGTGGTGTCTTCGGTGGAGAACGAGCGGCGATGGTGGAAGGAGGCGGAGCTCCGGTGAATTAGAGCCCTGAAGAGGGTGGTTTTTGGCCGGAATAGGCTAAGCTTGATTGGTTTGTGATGAAACAATGGTTAACCGGGTGGGGTTAACTCACTGGTCTCGTCAAGTAGGGTTAATCCCTTCTTTCCGAGGATCGTTGGCTGGATCGTCCGCCGGTTGGTTTCCTACACAAGGAAACAAGCCGTGACTCGTAACAAGGAGGATGGGGTGGGGGGTGCTCCTTGTTACCACTCTCCGGCGTGAGAATCAGTAATTTGCTTGGGAAGCAAAGTATGATAGTAGTAGTGAGAGAGTTGAGAAGAGATACCTCAAACCTGGTTTGGGATGGGTATTTATAGCCGAGGAGTGGAGGAGGGTAGTTGAGTGGGTAGTCTGACATCGCACAGTCTCCTGTAGGTGTGTCAGGCCTGTCGGTTACGGTGGTGATGTCACGTCCTGCTGTGGTGTCAGACTGTTGCACACATGTGGGCTGATAGATGACTGTTCATAGTGCCACTTGCACTGTGGTGTCAGACCCACTTGCCTTGTAGGCAGGATGCGGTGCCAGGCCGCATCGCTGCTTGCGGTAAATGATGTTGTTCCCGCGTTCTTTGTTCTAGCCAAGATGCTTGCGGGATGCGGTGCCATGCCGCATCTCCGCTTGGTGACTGTTACTGTTGTCCAGATCCCTTGTCGTGACGAAAATGTTTATAGGATGCGGTGCCAGGCCGCATCGCTATGCGTAACATCCGTTTTCGTACTTAAGGTAAGTATTCTCATCAATGGACAGATTGGTTTCAACCGTTGTGTTCGCGCGTGTCCGTGCGGACACAGATAAATTCTTACTGGTGGGGTTTTTTGATAAGGGTAATGGTCACTCGCGGTTGTGCTGACGCGAGATCTGGGACCATACCCCTTCAAGTCCCCCCAGTCTAGTGTTCCTTCCTTATGCAAGTAGCATGTGGGAGGGATACTGGACTATGGTGTCTAGAAGGTAGAATATGGGCCATGCAGATGGCTCCTACTTTCAGTAAATCCAGTTGCGGTTCCGGTGACGACTCCTCCATACCGGTGAGCAAGTTCCGTCTGATGCAGAATTCTCAGCCAAGGATTTGAACCGGTGATTGGTCTACCCTTTTCTGATGTCATCAGCCACCTGCTGGTGTTTCGAACCAACCTTTGAGACGGTGACTGAAGATGTTAGCAGGGTTCGAACCAACTTTTGAGATGGTGACGGAAGATGTCTGTCTCCGCCACTCTAGGTGTAACCTCTGCGTCAGCTGATGCAATGTTGTAAATACTTTGCTCAAGCTCTATGTTCAGCAAATGGACATTCAATGATGATCCCTGTTTTGTGGGGTGTTCGTGTTCTCCAGTTTAGCTCTCAAGTAACCGCACGTCCTCTGCGGTTTAGCTCTCTAGTAACCGCACGTCCTCTGCGGTTACCTCGTTGCTACACATTGTTGGCCATGTGTAGTCGAGCTTCGTGAGGTATTTGCGTCATTGTTGACCGTGTTTGGTCGAACAATGTGAATCTGGACTATGGGCAAATAAACATGGTTATAGGCATGGTAGTGCCCACCATTGTTTATTCTATGCGGTCCATAGGTTGGCAAACAGTCATAAGTAGACTTGTTACCGCTGTTCCTTAGCTAATTTCCTTCACGCTTTGGTGGAAAGTAGTTTTTTTTAAAGTAGTGTTGCCGAAGGAGGTCACCGTAGATACTTGGGAATCTGGGTGAAACTCGTCCGCATTCATTCTGTAACCACTTTCCTTCACGCTTAGTTGGAAAGCAGTTTTCCTGGAAGTAGCTTTGATCACCCGCGTGGTAGTTTAGTCGTGGCTCTTCCGTAGCTACCGTTTGCGTATTTGGTAGTTTGCCGCAGCTACTCATGAGTGCCTGCGGTTTGCAGCAAAGAACTCGCTTCTAGAAAATTTGAAACCTGGATGTGGCTCTTGAAGGATCAGGAGTCAGGGTTGCTGATGTGCGGTTGCTCAGCGTACCTGTCCTTTATCCTAAGGAAAAGCTGTTTGCGTTCCCTCTGTGGTTGTGAACCGGACACGAGGGATTTGAACCTTGAAGAAGGTTGTATGGAATGCCGTTTGCCGTATTCTGAGAAGCGGTTTTCGCAGTCCAAAGAACAACGCTGGTTCTGAGTATCTGACACACCTGTGCGGGTTTGTGTGTGTCATCTCCGCATATTCCGCGTGTGCTCGTGGGTATGTGCGGTTATTTGTTATACCCCTTTACATAATGTAGAGATATATATTTTTGCCTTTTTTGAGGGGTATGTAAAAAACGACATGCGGTATGGGTTATGGTGCGGTAAACCAGAGAAACCGCATGCCGCTTATGTTTGGATAATGTTGTCGCTTTCTGCTGCATAGGTCACGATCGCACGTGTGGGTTGGTGCAAGTTGGTAGGATTCTGTCATGTGCTGAAATGAAAGGACGTTTGCACTGCCCGAGGTCATAAATGCACTGTAGCAAGGAGTGTAAAAAGTCTCTTTTGTCAGGCGCGTGGACGGCCACGCGCCCGTGGTAACTGTCCGCGGAACCGTCGCTGAACACGTGGCGACACGTAATTGGCCCACTTTGAACGTGATGAGTCGGTTTACTGTATCGCATTAATTGCGATGAGTATATAAGGAGAAACCGTTTGTGTTTTCCTCACTTGTTCAAAATTTTTGAAATTTTTCCGGTGAAAGAGGGTGCTTCCTTTGTCTTCTCCGGCAAACTTGTCTGAAAATCTTGCGAGGTTTGTGAGTTTTCTTTGTAAACTCCTTCTGCCATATTCTGTATTCCCTGATGGCTGAACCATCCAATCCACACCATGCTGAGGGTGAAAACCCTGATCCCTCTTCGCCGGTGGTGGCGGAAGAGGAAGAAGACGGTGGTAGTGCCCCCGACGGGGCCTACCGGTGCTGAAGTGGTCAAAGAGTCAGTTTAAAAACTTGATGACCAGCATTCAAATACCCCAGGAGTTTGGGGCTGTTTATCCCTAGGAGGGTGACACCGGTGCCGCTGCTCCGGCCGGTTATGTCACCATGTTGGCTGATTCCTTTATTGATGGTAACCTTCGTTTACCATTAACTGTTTTTGTTGCTGAGGTTTTGGAGTATTAAAAGCTCCATATCTCCCAAATGAGTCCGTTTGGGATGATTCGGATTAGAAATTTCGAGTATACTTTCCGTGTTCTTGGTCTGGAAATTTCTGTTGAGAACTTCCGGCGGTTTTACCAGTTAATTGTAAATACTGGGTTTTTCTCTTTTAGTCAATGGTATGGGAGCCCCAAGATGATGACCCCTCCGAAGGGTATTTCAAAGTGGAAGACAAAGTTCTTCTACATTAATGCAGCCGCGGTCGTTGCCAGGATGACCTTCCGCAATGTGAACGAGGTGATCCCTGCGGAGGATATTGATCTTCCTAGTGCGGATACGGTGGAGTGGTTTCCACGGTTGAAAACCGTTGAGCATAAGAAGCTGGACAAATCGCAGCTGTGGGTGCTGCGGATGATGTTGACCAGGCCCGATAGGAAGTCAAGGCCCGTTTTGCGGGAAAAGAGTGGTGGTAAGTATTCTTACTCTTGGGCGGTTTCCTTGTTTCCTTATTTATTACTGATTTGCAATTGTACTATCAGCGGATGCTGCTTTGTGGAGGATGTTTGATACGACCTTCACGGGCAAGGTTGAGTTACTTCCGCTTGCGGAAGGTGAAAAAGGTTTTAATTTGATTATTGTCAACAACTTTCGCGTTCCTGATCGCGAGGGGTTGAACGCACCCCTGCCACAAGGCCAAGGTATATTCTATAACCTTCTTTGTAAAGAAGTTCACCTTTCTTACTTGCTTGTTTGATGATGTAAACGCATGTACTCTTAGGGTCCTGGGTACATTTGAGGTGAAGGGTGCCCCCAAATAACATGCGGAGAAAGCTGCACGGGGTCGTGGCAAGAAAAAGCCTGAGGCTGGTGTTGTTCCTCCTTTGGTGCCACAGGCGGAAGGTATCTCTCATTCTCGTTTCCGCAGATATACCGATTACGTGGTAGTGTCTGACACCCTTGAGGGTTTGGGTGTTCCAGGTGGTGGTGCGGCTGCAGGTGGGACTTCTGCGGGTTCCACGCCTGCTGATGAGAAGAGGAAGAGAAAGCCGGAGAAGGCTGTGGATGCCGGTGAGAAGAAGCATCCGAAGATACAGACCAAACGGACAGCTGTTGTGAAACCTGTGGTTGCTTCTGGTAAGTGATTCATAACTTTTACAAGTATTTTGTCTTTGTACTTGTAGTTGTTAAAGTGTTGTTGCTTTGTTCACAGAACCGCAAGATGAAGGGTTCTCTTTGTTTGATGCTCCTCATTCTCCCCCGCATGACACAGCTGCGGATGCGGGGGTTAATAAAGAATTTACCAGAAGCCCTTCGATTAAAGTGGTTCCTGATCCATTTGTGCGGGCGGAGGATATTGGGAAGGGGCATGCGGCTCAGATCTATGACACAGTGGACTCCCATGATAATCTGATATCCCCGCAGGACACTGATGATCTGAACCTGAAGTTTTCTGATGCTAAACATAAAAAATCTCCTGCTGCCAAGAAAGCTTCTGGTTCCGGTTCTGGGTGTGCGGGTTTTAAAGGGCCTCCTATTCATCCTGAAGAGTCTGAATTAGAGTTCTATTACCGCAGCTATACAGAAGACCGGGCTGTGAACTATCACCGACCCCCTTGGAATGTTATGCAAGGGGATGATATTTCTGCTGATCCCTCCGCGTGTAAGGAAATTTTGGGGGGCTTGGGCACCCCGTTTGAAGTTAACCGGGCCCGGGCGTTGCCATGTGAGCTCCGGATTAATCAACTCTCCTCCATGCTCGTGGGTAGTTCCATAATGGCGAATGCCATTATGGAAGACTACAAGGTACTGGGGCCCAAGGTGGAGGAAACTGCTCGCTTGCGAGCTGAGGCTGAAGAGTTGATTAAGGCTGCTCGTGAGGGTGCGGAGCAACTTAAGAGGGAAAAGGCAGCTTTTGAGAAGCATAAACAGACTGAGGAGTGGGCCGTAACTGCTGAGCTTAAACAGGTTCGTACCCTTGCCAAACTGCTTTCTAATGAGCGCAGGAGTTGGAAAGAATCTCTTTCTAATGAGCGCAAGACACTTTCTGATGAGCGCAAGACTTGGAAAGAATCTTGGGCCAAACAGAATGAAACTCTCTTTTGTGTTCGTCAGGAGCTTACTAACGTCAAGGCAGCGAATGCTGCTTTGGTTAAGGAGAAAGCCGTAGCTGATGCGGTTGCCAAAGAGGCCAAGGAGGCAGAAGCTCGCGTTGTCAAGGCTCTTGAAGCGGCCAAGGAGGCGGAGGCCCGTACTGCCAAGGCTCTTGAAAGGGCAAATGCTGACCGCACCAACTTAAACAAAACTGTTCAGGGCCTCCAGGTATGAATTTCTTTTGCTCTTGAATTTGTATATATATCTCACAAGTATGTTGATTATCTTTGTGTATTTGTGTTCTCCTTGTTAAAAGGCTGAAGTGCGGAGCCGGGTGGCCAATATTGATGAGGTTTTTGCCCGTGCTGCTGAAGCTGAAGCGCAGGCAAGGGAGGCTGCTGAGGCTAGGGATAGCCTTGTTTCTTCATTCGATCAGCTCAAGGAGGATCGCGAATGGATGCGTATCCATGGTATAGGGCATGTAAGTAACTGTTGCCTTTGCTATGTTTTTAGGTTTGCCATTTGATAACCTTATTGCTTGTGTTTTGCAGATTGTTCGGGCTATCCTTGACGCGCCTGAGAATGCAGCTGGTGTAGAGCAGATTAGACTGCGCGCGCGTGACGCTGGTTTTAAAGCTGGCTACAACCGGTGCATCAGTCATATGAATATTTTGGCCCAGGGCAAATATACCGATGAAAGGTCTGGTTTCCATGGCGTGGACACTGAAGCGCTTCTTGCTGCCGCTCTTGCGGCGTATAACGATACGTCCCTTTCCGCCCTTGAGAAACTTGACGAATGCCTGGACGCAGAAGACTATGTAGACCGCTTGTGGTTATTATATGCTGATGAGGAAGATGAAGAGGAGGAAGAGACTGCTGGTGACAGCAAGGGTGGTGCGGAGTCCAGCGGTACAAAGAAGGACTAGGTGGCCTGCGTGCCCCTTTTTTTGTTTCCTTGATGTAAATATTAGGAACTTTATGTAAATCTCTTGTACACCGCATAGGTGTAGAAATTTTTTGAATATAAAGAACCGTTTCGTTCAAGTTGTACAAGTGTTTTTACTACTTGCATGTTTGAACTTGTATAAGTTAATGTTATTGTGAATAACACTAAGTCTGTATTTGCCTTTTGCATATCTAGGTGATATGCAAGTGTGAAGAACTCTACCCGCTGTAAAACGTGGTTAAGTATATTCTATACCTTTGTCGTATGAGTATTAGTCAATTCCTGTTTTTATCCTGTTAGGGTTTAGGAATTGTGTAGGCTTTGTGAAAACCGTATTTGCTTATCCAACCGGATAGACAGTTGATGTTTTGCCATTGCTGGCCTATTACAATACTTGCGTGTGGTCATTACTCTGTGTGGGTATCGCGAATAAAGATTTTGCCAATCTGTTTTTGCAGATACCGCAGAGTGGAACACGCATTTGTAATAGAAGTAAATAAACAATATTGCATTGAATCGTTCATTTTTTTTTTTTGCAAATGGCCTGCGGCCCGATAGGGTACATGGTAAATGTAAAAAACATGGCTTACATATAACAGCGTCGAAGCTGTTGTGCATTCCATGTGCGTGCGATAGTTTCGCCCTCTAATGTTTGCAGTTTATATGCGCCTTTGCCCAGGACCTCTTGGATGAGGTAAGGTCCTTCTCACTTGGGGGCAAGTTTTCCTGGGCGTTCCGCGTTAGACGCTTCATTGTCACGAAGGACGTAGTCTCCCGGGTTGAAGGTACAAATGTGGACGCGTGCATTGTAGTACTTTTCAAGTTTGGTTTTGTACTTGGCCTCGTTGATGGCAGCGTTTTCACGCCTTTCTTCCAAGAGGTCCAAGTCAACCCTGCGTTCCTCATTGTTGTCTATCTTGTTGATAGCCAACATTCTAGGTGAGGGGAGGCCTACTTCTGCGGGGATCACCGCTTCAGTGCCATAGACCAGGCTGAAGGGTGTCTCACCGTTACTTGTTTTTGGGCTTGTCCTGTGGGCCCATAAGATACTTGGGAGTTCATCAACCCAGCCGCGTCTGGCTGTTTCCAACCGTGCTTTGATGCCTTCGACTAAACTTTTATTGATACTCTCGACTTGGCCATTCCCTTGCGGATGCGCCACTGAGGAGAATATGTGTTCAATGTTTAGCTCCTTTAGCCATTTTTGAAAGTCATCGGCAGCGAATTTGGTACCGTTGTCGGTAACGATGTACATTGGTAGACCAAAACGGCAGATGATATGTTCCCAGATGAATTTCCTTGTTATCATAGCGGTGGTTGAGGCGAGCGGTTTTGCCTCTACCCATTTTGTAAAGTAATCAACAGCCACTATGATAAACTTCACTGCACCTGGTGCGTCTGGAAATGGTCCCACCACATCGATTGCCTATTTTTGAAATGGCCATGCAGTGGTGACGGGGATCAGGTTATTCTTGGGGCGCAAGGTCTTGGGAGCATGCCGCTGACAATTGAAACACTTGCGCAAGACTTTGACCGCATCTAGGTGCATTCCGGGCCAGTAGTACCCGACGTTCATGATTTTGGCCACCACCATGTGTGGGCCTGCGTGTATGCCACATATTCCTTCGTGTATTTCTCTGATAAGGTATGTGGCATCTTGGGGGTCTACACATCGTAGGAGTGGCCCCATGTATGATTTACGGTATAAGATACCGTCTCCTATTTGGTAATGACACGCTTTGTATTGCAACTTACGTGCCTCTGCCTTGCTTTCGGGAGTAACACCTGATTGCAAGTATGCAATTATTGGTGTCATCCAGGATGTTGTATCGTACTGGATGACATTGACTTGGCGCAGGGGTACTGAGGGATTTTTCAGAATCTCGATGCGTACCTCTTTTGCCAGGTGTTGGAAACTGGTGGATGCAAGTTTTGACAGTGCATCCGCGGGTTTGTTATCACTCCTGTTGATATGGCGGATATTGAAGGAAGTGAACTTTGATTTCAGTTGCAAGGCTTGTTCGAGGTAGAGGATCATGATATCCCCCTTTGCGGCATAATCGCCGCGTATCTGCCCTGCAACCAATAGTGAGTCGACGTGTGCTTCCAAATGTTGGACGCCGAGTTTGACTGCCAGACGCAGCCCTGCCAGTAGAGCCTCGTATTCTGCCTCTTTATTTGTGCTTTTGAAATAGAGGCGGATTGCATAGGTAAGCTCTTGGCTATCGGGGCTGACGAGTCGCAAACCCGCACCTGCACCATCCTCGTTGGATGCACCATCGGTAAATAGTGCCCATGTTTATGAGGAGGAGGATGGTGGTGGCGTAGGGTTTTGTTCTTGTTCGCATTCGTGAATGCGATTTGCCGGTACCTCGGCAACGAAATCAGCTAGCACTTGGCCTTTGATTGCGGGGCGCGGCTTGTAGTTCAGTGAAAGTGCGCCCAGCTCAATTGCCCATTTTGCTAACCTCTCAGAGATGTCGGGTTTGGATAGGATCGGGCCGATCCTGTAGTTGGTTAACACCGTGATGACGTGGTTTGCAAAGTAACGTCGTAACCGTCTCGATGCGTGCACTAGTGCCAGTACCAACTTCTCCATGATGGAGTATCTTGTCTCAGGGTCGTTGAGCATTTTGCTGATATAGTAGATGGGTGTTTGGACTTCTTCTCGCTCCACTATGAGTACCGCGCCTACTGCGTTGTCTGCGGCAGACAAGTACAAGATAAGTGGCTCATCCTTGCGTGGTGCGGTTAGAGTTGGGAGTTGAATCAAACACTCTTTAATCTCCCGGAAAGCTTTTTCGGCCTCTGCGATCCATTGGAATTGTTCCTTTTTTAAGCAGCTCCGCAGGGTCTTGATGAAAGGGTAAGACTTAGCTGCATGGTTGGCTAAGAATATATTCAGTGCGGCTAGCCTGCCGGCTAGTCGTTGCATTTCTTTCATTGTAGAAGGCGATGGCATGCACTCGATCGCCTGAACTTTTTTCGGGTTCACCCTGAATCCATCTTTGGTGACGATGAATCCAAGGAACTTGCCTTCTTCCTTTCCAAACGAGCATTTCCCTGGGTTGAGCTTCATATTGATGCTTCGTAGAGTTTGGAATGTTCTTTCAATATCATTGAGCATGGTGTCTTCTTCCATGCTTATGACGACCAGGTCGTCCATATAGATTTCGACACTTTTACTGATCTGACCGCGAAAAGTGTTGTTCATCAACTTTTGATAGGTTGCACCTGCGTTGCGCAACCTGAATGGCATTTTTGTGTAGCAGTAATTTTCGGTAGGTGTACGGAATGCCGTTTTATCTTCGTCCTCGATTGCCATCTGTACCTGGTGGTAGCCTTTGTAACAATCGAGGAAACACTTCCATCGGAATTGTGCGAGGTTATCGACTTTCTCGTCGATTTCCGGAAGTGCGTAACAATCCTTTGGGCAAGCTTTGTTGAGATATTTATAATCGACGCACATGCGCCAGCCCCCGGATGGTTTTTCTACCGTGACTGGGTTTGAAAACCAAGTCTGGTATTTGACTTCCCGCAGGATGCCTGCGGAGAGCAGCTCTTAGACCTGCTCATGCATCGCCTCGTTCTTTGCTGATCCAAGGTGGCGTTGGCCTTGGATCACCGGCTTGATACCTGGCATGGTATTCAAGAAGTGTTGTGCAATTTCTCGTGGTACCCCTGTTATGTCTGTGGGTGTCCACGCAAAAATATCCTGGTTCCTGAAGAGGAGATGCTTCAGGTGTGCTTTGATGGTGGGAGACAAGGTGTGGCCCAACATGACCGTTTGCTCTGGGTGTCTTGCATTAAGAACCCATTTTTCTGGTTGGGTGTTGGGGGTAGGCCTTGCTACCTTGTTCGGACGCAGCTCATCCATGAACATAACTTCTCTTTGGGCGTATATTATCGCGACCCCTGTTTCGGTTGGGAACCCGATGGCAGAGTGGGGGACGGATGTGATCATGTTGAAGTCGCCCTGGGACTCCCTCCCGAGAAGTACGTCGTATTTGGAGGTATGAGGTAAAACCATGAAGTTTACCTCCTCCGTTCTTGTGTGCCTTCCGTTGGTGAGGCGCACAGGGAAAGTAATCTGGCCCAGGGGGAATACCGTTTCCCCCGCAAACCCAGCCAACGGGTAGTCCACCGGCTACAACCGATCTTTGTCTTCTTGATCGAATTGGTTGAAGCACTGCTCGTATATAATATCAGATGTACTGCCCGGGTCGATGAATAATCGATCGGTGCAGTAGTGAGCCAGGTGGCCTGTGATAACCACGGCGCGCCTGTCGCGCGGTCCGCCTCGGACTTTTGGAAAGACCACTTGCTGGTCTTTTCAGTCTTTGTCCGCTCTTCTTGCCGCCTTGCGCGGCCTTCCTCACCCTCCATTGATCATGTGGGTTGAGGCCACGTACATGGCCCTTTTACCCGTGGAGGGGCCCTCGTTGTGTGGGGTGATGCGCTTTGTTTGTTTTTGCGCAGCTGGCAACAGATGTTGCAGCTTCCCCTCTTTTAGGGCTCGCGCAATCTCCAGTCGGAGACTGATGCAGTTGTTTGTTGTGTGGCCCGAGTCATTGTGGTACTCGCAATAGAGTGCGAGAACCTGGTTCTTCTTGGACTTCATCGGTTGGGCCGGTCGCAGGAATTGCGCGTCCGTAAGGAGGACATCGCTTGGCGAGTGGTTGATCTCGGTCTAGTTACGGTCCCGAGACTCCTTCTTCGACGCCCGGTTTTCACGCTGGGAGTTGATTGTTGCCCTTGCGTCGGGCTGGTTGTTCCGCGGGACATATGGTCTGGGATCGCTGCCGCGATTCCATGTGTCCCGGTTGCGCTTGTTGTTGCGCTTGTGCTCTTGGTGGGAGGACTGGCCTTCCGTTTGGGGCTGTGCCTTTGAGACGTGCGGCTTGAGGGACCGTTGAGTCTGGGCGTATGTTTTGACCGCAACCATGACATCTTCCCATTTCTTAGGCAAGCCTTCCTTGCCGGAGATAGTCATAACCATTTGTTCGTCCTTAACGACAACAATGAAATGGTTGCGTGCCATTTGGTCTGCAACGTCGCCTATCTCCAGGCACTCTTTATTGTAACGGACAATGAACGCCTTAAGCGATTCGTTGTCTCTACGCCAGATGTTCATGACGTCCGTAGAATCACGCTCATGACGTCGTTGCTGGCAAAAATGCGCGAGGAACTTTGCTTGCAAGTCCTCAAATGATGTCAGTGACGCCACTGGCAAAGAATCGAACCATGCCCTGGCCAGACCTGTTAGGGTCTGCGAGAAAAATTGACACCAAGTGGGTTCGTCCCACCTGCCGTTGCACCCGGCGCCGACAAAGATGTTCATGTGGTCATCTGGGTCGGCCGAACCATTGTATTTCCCAATGTTTAATGGGAATTTGGTGGTGGTGACATCGGCGTTGGCAATCTCTGGGACAAACTTGGAGTTTTCGGCCGCCGATTTCGGCCTGTAGGGTTGGCTCTGGTGGCGCTTTGCAGTGAGGATGTATGTGGTGCGAGGTTGAGTGGGAGGAACATAGTTGCGTCCTCCCGGTCTGCTGCTACTGGCGTGGGACTCACCACGATATGTATGGTCGTCCGGATCGGTACGGTCCTGCCTTTCATGGTGGGACTGGGGTCCCAGCCGGCTATGGATGCCGGGGCCGCGAGGGGCTGTGGATTGCCACCTGTTCTCGCCATGAGGACCCAGGCAGCTTTGTATTGGGCCCCTGGTTCGGGACCCGTATAAGGAATCATCCTCATTAATCGTGCGGACCTCACAGTAAGAGGAGCCGCGGTCTTCATGCCTGCTCTGGGAGGCTGGATTTGTGGGGGTCCTGCCGTCGTATTGTAAAATACGACCCGCAGGTGTATGCGGTGCTGGGGTAGGCCCCATAGGTACTTGCGCTTCTGCGCAAGCTCTGTTGTATGTTGCGGCCAGCAAAGCTTGTTGCTGGTCGTACCAGGTATGAAGGTTCATGCCTGGAGGTATCACAACAGCGTACTGTGAAAGATCGTGTCCGAAAGTAAGGGAAGCGCCCCCTTGCATCGATGTGCCAACGTGGTCAGCATTTGGGGCTAGGGGAATGGTCCCCGTAGGCCCTTGGTTTGCGGGGTGTAGGTTATCCCCGGTAGTGTTGTTTAGACGATCAGACATAATCTTTGGAGAGAAAGGGATGGTGGAAAAAAGTGCTAAGAGTAGCGGTGGGTGCCAATGATGAAACAATGGTTAACCGGGTGGGGTTAACTCACTGGTTTCGTCAAGTAGGGTTAATCCCTTCTTTCCGAGGATCACTGGCTGGATCGTCCACCGGTTAGTTTCTTGCACAAGGAAACAAGCCCTGACTCGTAACAAGGAGGATGGGATGGGGGGTGCTCCTTGTTACCACTCTACGGCGTGTGAATCAGTAATTTACTTGGGAAGCAAAGTATGATAGTAGTAGTAGTGAGAGAGTTGAGAAGACATACCTTAAACCTGGTTTGGGATGGGTATTTATAGCCGAGGAGTGGAGGAGGGTAGTTGAGTGGCTAGTCTGACATCGCACAGTCTCCTGTAGGTGTGTTAGGCCTGTCGGTTACGGTGGTGATGTCACGTCCTGCTGTGGTGTCAGACTGTTGCACACATGTGGGCTGATAGATGACTGTTCATAGTGCCACTTGCACTGTGGTGTCAGACCCACTTGCCTTGTAGGCAGGATGCAGTGCCAGGCCGCATCGCTGCTTGCAGTAAATGATGTTGTTCCCGCGTTCTTTGTTCTAGCCAAGATGCTTGCGGGATGCGTTGGCATGCCGCATCACCGCTTGGTGACTGTTACTGTTGTCCAGATCCCTTATCGTGACGAAAATGTTTATAGGATGCGGTGCCAGGCCACATCGCTATGCGTAACATCCGTTTTCATACTTAAGGTAAGTCTTCTCATCAATGGACAGATTGGTTTCAACAGCTGTGTTCGCACGTGTCCATGCGGACACAGATAAATTCTTACTGGTGGGGGTTTTTGATAAGGGTAATGGTCACTCGCGGTCGTGCTGACGCGAGATCTGGGACCATACCCCTTCAGTTTGGTATGAGTTTTTTTTTGTCCCACTGTTTGTCATCAGTGGGTTAACTTTGGTATGAGTGAGAATCCTGTTGTAAACGCTTGGATCTTATAGAGAAGATGTTGATACGTTGATTAGACATATGTATGCTCCAGATCTAAGTTCTGGTTGGGGGATACATGTTCAAGAAATCAAATTACTTGCTAAGATAGTAGATCAACAGAGTCTAGATTTAGCGATTGATGAGCTCGTTAGTCTCGGTATGTAGAGGTATAAAAATTGGGCAAACTATATCTTGATATCTACTTTGAAGTACACAAAGGAAGAAATTGATGTGATTGTGTTCAATTAGTGGTAATATTGATCAGATTGTGATGAATTTTGGATTTTGGATCTGATTCTAAACTTTTAGAGAGAGAGAGAGAGAGAGAGAGGAGAGGAGAGGGAGCGGTATTTATGTTTGTTTTGATAATAAGTTATTAAATATTATAAATAATTAACTAAAAGACTAAACTACCCTTAAGTGAATTGATTTAACTGAAAAATTTAATCAGGTTAGAGCTAAAGGACGAATGGTGTAATGAGCTTTCCAAATAAAGGATTGTAACTGTAAATATTGAAGTTAAAGGCTATCCACTACAATTCGATACAAACATAAAGGAAGAAAAGTGTAATTTACCCTTTTATATACCAAATAATAAAAAAATATGACTTTAAAAATCTCGTTTATTACACGAGTCAAATAAATCTAATTTTATATACCAAATAATAAAACAATATATATATTTAAAAATCCCGTTTATTACATGTGTTGAATAAATGTAATTTTATACATTAAATAATAAAAAAATTATATTTTTAAGAACCCCGTGTATTGTACGGGTTTAATAAATTTAATTTTCTATATTAAAGAATGAAAAAGTTACATTTTTAAGAACCTCATATGTTATACGGGTTAAGCACATATAATTTTATATACCAAACAATAAAAAGTTATATCTTTATAAACCCTGTGTGTTATATGGATTGAATAAATCTAATTCTATATACTACATAAAAAATGTTATATTTTTAAAAACCCCGTGTATTACACGAGTTGCATAAATGTAATTTTGTATAGTAAAAAATAAAAATGTTATATCTTTAAAACAACCCCATTTATTACACGGGTTGAATGAATCTAACACAAATTTATATCTTTAAAAAACTAACGGATATACTCGATATACGATGGATGGGGTGATTGCGGTGATGGTTCTTATAAATGTCACGTAAACATAGTAATTACCGTAATCTGATAAATATTTTAAAATATTGTATTATCTCCTATACGAATTGTTTAAATTTATCATAAATTTAATTTTGTAGTTATTTTTTGATTGATATTAATTATCTATAAAAAATAGATGGCTTCAATGAATGACATGTGTCCTCCTATTGGTTTCTTTTATTAGCGGTAAGACCCGTGTGCAAACACGGGTCGTTTCTTAGAAAACCATGCATAATATATTTTAATAGAAAGTATAAATAGGTGTATAGATATTGTAATTTTTAGTTTAGTTTTTCATTTGATTAATATTAAAACTCTGTTTGAGGTATCTAAAACTCTGTTTGACTAAAGTCAACCACTGTTTATAAAGGGTAATCTCTGTTACGCCAAATCACTGTTTCTTAAGAGGTTTCAAACATATGTTTCTCATACTACTGTTTGAAATCCTAATCTCTGTTTCAAAAACAGAGATTAAAAAAAGAAAAACAAACATCTGATTGACCAAAAGTGAACAAACATTTAACCTTTGTTTTCAAAAACCAAACCTCTGATTAATAAACATCTTTTAGGTTTCAAAAGAGTATATCATTTGTTTGAGGTATCTAAAACTCTGTTAGACTAAAGTCAACCACTGTTTGTAAAGGGTAATCTCTGTTTTGTGAAATCACTGTTTCTCAAGACTCTGTTTGTAACCAAACAGAGGTTTCAACAGACTTTACTAAGAATTGTAATCCATTATCTCCAACAGAGCTTGCCAGATGGATAGATAGTAACTATCAGATGTTAGTCAACCCATGTTAAAAAGGTCAGTCAACAGAAATTAAAAAGGTTAGTAAAGAGAATAATGTTATTAACAACATGTGTTCTCACGATAGGATTAATGCAGAGAAAGTATAAGATGATTTCAAAAAGTTGTATTGCTTTCCAACAAACATTTCCTAACAACAGTTCTTCCATTATACCCAACAGACGTTGCCAGGTTGACAGATGTTTAGTATCATCATAGATTTTGTAAAACTTCTTTGTAAACCACATTAGTAGTGGTTGTACAGACTCGTTTCTCTTTATCACAAATCAAAATTTTCAACCTCTTCCTACTTTTTACTCTAGATACAGTAACATAGAGCTGGCCATGACTAAACACTGGACGTGGAAGATATAAACCAACACGCTCCAGTGATTGTCCTTGACTTTTATTTAGGGGTTGTTTGGTAGCCTCTTAATGATCATTCAGATGCTACATCTTAATGGTTTAAAACCTCTGAATGAATAAGAGGTAACCTCAAGTCTAAATGGTTAAGAGGTAACATCTGAATGGTAAATCATCACATGTCACATTCTTCTACCTTCTCATTGGTAAAATTTTTAATGGTTCCATTAAGAGGTAGCATCTTAATGACCATTCAGAGGCTACCAAACAGCCCCTTATTGTCACAACAAAACACAGTAAAAGTGGGAATTGTCTTCGAGAAATCTTCACTGGTATTCTTTTGTCAGAAGGTGTCATCTTCAGTCTTGAAATCAAAGTATGATGACCTATATTAGTCCCTGTGATAATTTTTGCTTCAACCACAACTTTTCCGAGCTTTGTGACTTGTAAACGTGTACCATTACACAATCCATTTGCCTGATCAATGTTTCTGAGTAACATCATTGGAGCACCAAGTTTCTGTACTAATTTATGGTTAGGTAAACCAGATAAACGAAGATTGTTTAACACATCAGGAGGAAACAATGCCATATTAAGCTCTGATTCTTCCTCCAATTGGCATAAACTATTTGAACTAAAATAAACATTTTCTTCACCGGGCAGACTCTCTAACAACTTTTTATTTATTGAATCCACTACTTCATTAGTTGGAGCAAGAATCGCTCTTTGTTGGAAATACGTTAAATCCCACAAAAACTTATTCATGTCCGGATATATAAATGAAATGAGAGAAGAAATAGGATTGACTTGGTCATGAATAAGTAAATCATCTGATACTTCAATATCAATCTCACCATCATTTTCTTCACCAAGCAGACCATCACCAAGCTTTAAAATCCATTCTCCAAATTCCTTTATTTCTTTCAAATCTGCTTCCTGACAACCAACTCTTAATCTCATATTCTCAGTTAGCTTTAGTACTTGACAGTGGCACCATATATAAGAAGAATTCAAAGAAGCATTGACTATCATTGTTCTGGTACCTTTAGGGATAACCAGAAGAATTTGTCTAAAATCACCACCAAAAAGAATTACCTTTCCCCCAAATGGCTTGGATTGCATGTTCGGTTGACTGGAACGTGATATGTCTCTCATTGTTCTATCAAGAGCCTCGAAACAATGCTTGTGAGTCATAGGTGCTTTGTCACACCCCCAAAATCCACCATGCGGGGTATCACCGCTTGGAGGCGTGACATGACCAGGATCGAGCCACCAATCATATTGAACAACATAATTAAGTAAATAAAACTGACCACAATACGATTGGTGACCAAAAGAAAGTTAACCAAGTTTAATTTAAACAGCGGAAGCATAAGATGTTAAACCAAAACATAAGTTCCATAGTTTATAAAGTTCAATTATTAAGTACGGGACATAACAGTCCGCATCCCACAACGACTTCTTCCTCGTGCAAGCTCCATAAGCGTCTAGCGACCTGTAAGGCATGTAACAACGAGTCAACAACAAAGTTGAGTGAGTTCACGGTTGATTGGTTAGTTTTAAGTGGTTTCTGAAAACGTGGTTTGACTTTCGTTGGCATATTTGCCGTGGGGGTTACCCCATAGATGAAAATATGTTTAACCAGATCCTTTTTATTACCCAAATCATATCCATAATTAGTGGGGGCATCCCCATGTAAACTACTAGACTATATGATATCGACTACTACGAACAATAGTTGTGCCCTACGTCAATGTTCTATCATCATTGACAGTTTGCCATAGTCCATTAGTACACGCCCGTTCGGACGTCACGGTGTGAGGTTTGTTAAACCTAATAGCGCTATTAACTAATGACCCGCTCGCCACCGGCCTCGGCGATTAAGTCGATATGTAAGGAGGGACTTAATGATAGAGTTTTGTCTAATAAGTTTTAAGGGTGTTGTCCTACCCAAGGAGGACGAACGTACGTATTCTACCCAAGGAGAATACGCAGAATTATTATTGGCATCCTACCTATGGAGGATGGCCGTACATATCCTACCCAAGGAGGATATGTAGATTCCTTTTTAGTTTCTTAACCCATTCCCAAACCACCGGGAATCCCATGCCTTGTAGAAAGTGTGAACTCACCTCGGTTGCTCGGTTTGACTCTCAAATATAGCTAACAGTCAAGGTCGGTCAATCACGTCCTAGTATGATTACCACTTAGTTTATTAGTGACTTCAAATAGAACACAAAGTTCCTACACGTATCTATCACATAACATGCATCACTTTAACGGTTCATGCCCATATAAACTTCCCATCTATTCCCCACTCATAAACAAACATACGACATTGCACATAACAGTTTTATTGACATATAACATGTTATATCATTCTCAGATAACCTACCCGGCATTTAGACACGCAAATCACTACTTATGTCGTTTCAGCTTTGATCTTCAAATCTGAGCTGTTTTCGGGGATTTTAATAAAATAGTTAACATGTTCTAAAAATTCCCAACTTTTAACAGAAGGTCTTAATCGATCCAAATATTATTGTGTAAAAATATTGGGATCCAATTCATCATCAATATTTTATAAAAAATCATTTTCCGGACTGCAATCAGATTCATCTTTTTCTGATTGCAGTCTACGAATTAATTTATTAAAAATTCATCGTAAGTCTGATTTACGAAATTCCAGTGGGAGAATTACAAATACATCAGTGGTTATCTACTGTACAAATTTCATGAGCTAATTCAACATAGATTTCCAGTTATGACTAAAAACACAACACATATTTTCAGCAGGAAAAATGCAGCTTGAGCTGCTGACGAAGTACAAAAATTATGATTCCAGTGCCATTAGAACCATATTTCATAATACATAAATCTAGACTTCAGAGAATCAGTTTTTCATTAAGTTACGGTCTGGTTACAGCCAACTGAAGTTGGCTGTAAACACCAACCAGCCCCTGTTTTCAGCTTTTTAATATTCTAATGCGAATTATATTGGTTCCATTAACATGTTTAGAGATCAATAACGACATTTGACATCAACATTAGCAAGTAAATCATCAAGTAATCAACAACATGTTCACTACAACATCCCACTACAACATTTCATCATGTAAATCTTCATGTAACTTTTATGTTCATCTTTTTAGTGTTCTAGTAAAATACAACACACTACACTTTTTAATCTACTCGAAATGTAAGTAAACTAACGTAGATCAAGACTTACAACTAGCACAAGGCTAGGGGAGAATCTATGGTGAAAAGATGATGAGAATGATGATGAACAAGCAAGAACAAAGTCCTTTTGAAGCTTCCACAAGTTGCAACCTTCTTGTATCACCCTTGAAGCTTATATCGAACTTGAAGATGGATGAATGGGGTGGTGGAAGGGTGGTGATGGTGGCGGTTTGGGGTGACCGAAAGTGGGAGAGAGAGATGAGTGAAGTGAGGGTGTAAGATATGGAATGATTTGTTTGTAAGAGAATGCCATACTTATAAGACCACTTCATATATCTTGGACACTTACACAAGTAATAATCTAATAAAATAAGAAATTAAATCAAGTGCAAGATTGAGAGCATGGTGTAGATGTTGGGGTGGGTCCACCAAGGACCGAATTCGGTTCAAAAGGGGGGGGGGGCTTAGTGTAACATTGTGACCAAATTGTAAACATAAGTTAGATTTCAAGTATGATGATCATATATATTAGTTTGTTGGTTTTTAGTGGGTGTTATGATAAACGGGGATCAAGACTAGCCAAAAAATAATAAAAAAATGTAATCGACAAAAATTTAGTGTCCCGGGTAATGTCTGGTTGTTCGGTTAAATATCGTTTCGTTAAAGTGTTTAATTGTTCCGTAAGGTGTCTTATATATATATTTTTGTAACACAATTAATTCCTAACACATAGGAAAATATTCAGGACTATTTAGTCAAGTTTTCTGCACAAGCCTAGTACGTTAACAAACACATGTAAGTATGACACAGTCACCAAGCACTTTAATTATCATTAAATAATCGTACGGATACATTTAATCATGAGGGTTGTCACATTCTCTCCCCGTTAAGAAAATTTCGTCCCAAAATTTAGCACGTGGTGACTGAGGAAGCTAGTTATGTTGCGTTGTTTTCTTGGTTTTCCTGGGGTGTCACATCATCCCCCTGTTTGTTTGGAATTTCGTCCCAAAATTCTGCAGTAGCTTCAGTCTCAGTAGTGGTTGCACTTTTCTTAAACAGCTGGGGGTACTTGAGTTTCATTTGGTCTTCTCATTCCCAGGTATACTCTGGGCCACGACGGGAATCCCAACGAACTCGAACAAGAGGTATCCTGGTACGCTTGAGAACCTTAACATCTCGATCCGTAATCTCTACTGGTTCCTCGACGAAACGCAGCTGGTCGTCGATTGTGAGCTCCTTTAAAGGAACTATGAGGGTCTCATCTGACAGACACTTCTTCAGATTCGACACATGGAAAACATTGTGAACTCCGCTGAGTTCTTTAGGTAGATTCAACTTGTAAGCGACCTTGCCAATCTTCTTGAGGATTTCGAACGGTCCGACATATCGCGGGTTGAGTTTGCCTCGCTTGCCAAAACGAACTACACCTTTCCAAGGTGAGACTTTGAGTAGCACTCGATCCCCAACTTGGAACTCGAGTGGTTTCCTGCGCTTATCAGCGTAGCTTTTCTGACGGTCACGAGCTGCCGCCATTCGCTGTCGTATTTGAGCAATCCTCTCAGTCGTGTCTACCACAAGTTCTGGGCTTGTGATTTGGCTGTCACCAACTTCTGCCCAACAAAGAGGTGATCGGCATTTACATCCGTACAATGCCTCAAACGGAGCGGCCTGGATACTGGTGTGGTAACTGTTGTTGTATGAAAACTCTACTAACGGGAGGTGCTTTTCCCAGCCATTACAAAAGTCGATTACACATGCCCTAAGCATGTCTAAACGTGAGCCAAAAGACTTGTGCATGGCTTGCCACAGTTCAGAAGTAAAACGCGCGTCACGATCAGAAATGATGGAGGTTGGCACTCCGTTCCTTGATACTACTTCCTTTAGGTAGATGTCTACTAGAGTAGAAAACTTGTCGGTTTCCTTGATAGCCAGAAAATGTGCAGACTTGGTTAGTCGATCCACGATCACCCAAATGGTATCATTTTCGCGCTGAGATCTAGGCAGGCCAGTAACGAAATCCATGGAAATTTGCTCCCATTTCCATTTAGGTATCACTGGTTGTTGGAGTAGGCCTGATGGTTTCTGGTATTCTGTCTTGACTCTCGCGCAAGTAAAACATTTACTGACGTAGGTGATGTGTGTAAAATGCAACATATAAATTACATCAAATGAGGCATAAAACTAACCCTTTTTAAGTACTAATGTTGGAAAAAGAGTGTTTTTGTCTTCCTTTTGTATTTTCAGGATTAAATGAGCTCAAATTCACGAAAGAAGCAAAAAGACAGCTAAATCTAACATAAATACAAGGAAAGGAACATAAGTGGACTGCCCGACCCCTCAACGGCATCTTCCCAAGCAAAATAGAGAAGGCAGAAGACTGAACACACCCCGTGCTCAGCCAGCACGGGGCCGTGCCCAAGAAGCAGCTGAAAAGACAAACCTATAGAAGCTTCTATTGCCCACCACGGGGCCGTGTCCAGTGAGCACGGGGGCGTGGCGAAAGTACTGCAGGCGCATTAATTGTAATTGCGAATTACAATTAATGAAGAGAGAGAGTGTCAGACAGGCACGGGGCCGTGCCCAGCGGACACGGGGCCGTGCCCAGCCTTCTGTTCAGCCTATAAATAGGAGTGCTTGGTTTCATTTCAACTCATCCCTTGGCACACCACCTCTCTCACACTTCATCCACCACCCACCACCATCACAACACCATCATCCACCACCATCATCCATTGTCCATCGTAGAGTGTGTGAGTCGTCTCGGGATCCAAGATTGATCGTAAGAGTTCTTGACAATCAAGGCCATGTTTGCCTAAGTCTCTTACATCACTTGGTGAAGACAAAGTGTCTAGTATAATACTTTTTATTTCTAATCTTTTGCACTTTTTATTTGGTTTTATATTAATGACTTTAATAACTAGTTACTTATGTTGAAGGTGATCTTTCCTTATCGTTTGTCTGTGGTGTCTTGGCATTATTTTACTGTCTATATAAAATAAAGGATTTTCACCATTCATATCTCCACGGTCTATATGGAGGTATGTTGGCTACCTGGTCGGGGGTTAAGGGAACGGTTTGGTAAAGGTCTTGCCATTGTTCAGCGTTTAGAGGTCCTGCAATGGACCTGGGTCAAATTTAGTAGGACCTCCTTCAATGCTTCACGGTATTGGATGGCGGGGGTCCAAACTCTTTGATCCCCTCATAAGTTAACTACTATTAATACTATGACCCGGCTATTTAGGACTGTATCCCTGCTGACTCAGACTACTTAGTCGAGGGTAACGTCACCGCCAAAAGCGGGGCCTACCACAATTTGCATTAATAACTTAATTCATTATCTTCCAATAATCCACCCTTTTAGGATTGTATCCTTGCTGACTCAAACTACTGGGGTGAGGGTAACGTCACCTTCAAAAGAGGGGCCTACTACAATAACTAAGATAATCTCTTAATTATGTGCAAAAGTGCGGAAATAATCAAAGGTTATACTAGATACGAGTCGGAACCAAGTGATTCATCTTGTCTATCTATTTTTCTTTTATTTTTATTTTCAGCATTTTAGTTAGTTTTTATTTTTCTTAATTTAAAAACATTTTTCTAAACTTTTTATTTTGGTTAGACGTTGAGGATAAACCGATACTAAAAGCTCTTGTGTCCTTGGACGACCTCGGTATCTTGCCAACACTATACTACGCTCACGATGGGTGCACTTGCCCATATGTGTGTTTAGTGTTAGTAAAATATCGTGTTTTATAAATTTAAAACTTGGCTAAAATAAGTGTTAAAGGGGCTTAAAATATACACCTAATATATATAACACTTCGCACGCATCAAGTTTTTGGCGCCGTTCCCGGGGACACAAGGATTTTAAGAAAGTTAGGAATCAACGGCCTAATCATTTTTCTTTTTTATTTTTCATTTTTCAGGATTTTTCTTAGTTTTTCAGCTTCTGCAGAGCTCAGCACGGGCCGTGCCTGGTCAGACACGGGCCGTGCCCAACATCATCACTGGCAGTTTTTATTTTCTGAGTTACAGAGAGCTGAGCACGGGGCCGTGTCGGTGCAACTCGGGGTCGTGCCCAACTCCCAGTAACTGGGATACAGAAAACAATTACTGTACCGCTGACCACGGGCCGTGTTCACTGAGCACGGGGCCGTGGTGAACATTCTGACCAACATTCTTTTCTGTTTTCATTGCAGGATTTGGAACCCAGGTGCCACATTTGAACCTCCTACGTAGTGCATGAGCTCCAGTTCTAGTAGAGACATAAAAGAACCTTTAGAAGAACCCGAACGCTTTCTCAGAAAAAGACTTAAGGCTAAAAATCAGGAGAAAGCTTCGGGGGACCAACTTCCAATGGCGGACCAACGTACCCTCATGGATTACCTACGGTCCACCGTAGGCAATCTCGGCGCCGCTATCAATGCACCGAATGTTGAAGCCAACAACTTCGAACTTCGGCCGCATTTGATACAAATGCTCCAAAACTCCACAACCTTTCATGGGCTTACGGACGAGGATCCTCATCTACATATTACTAATTTCTTGGAAATATGTGATACTTTTCGGATCAATGGAGCATCAAACGACGCCATTCGCCTTAGGATGTTTCCATTTTCACTAAAAGACCGAGCTAAGGCTTGGCTTAATACCCTCCCAGTTGGCTCGGTAAACACGTGGGATGAACTAGCCCAAAAGTTTCTATATAAGTATTTCCCTCCTGCTAAAACGGCTAAATTAATGACTGAAATTAATACATACTCACAAGAGGATGGGGAATCATTATATGAAACTTGGGAAAGGTTCAAGGAGCTTCTAAGAAAGTGTCCTCATCACGGTCTAGCGGTATGGCAACAAGTATCCACTTTCTACAACGGGTTGTTGCCACACACAAGACAAACACTTGATTCAAGCTCCGGGGGACTTTTAGGTAATCGTCGCCCAAATGAAATATATAATCAAATTGAGGAAATTGCTCAAACCAATTTTCAATGGCACACTCCCCGAGGTAATAAATCTATTGCCCCGGGCGCCCATAAGGTTGATGAAAGCACCTCTCTACAAGCCCAAATCGAGGCCCTCTCTTCGAAAATTAAAAAGCTAGAAATGACAAAAACGGCCTCGGTTATGGCTTGTGAAGGGTGTGGTGGGTCACATGAAAATTGGAGTTGTATGAAAGAATTAGATGAACAAGCGGAAACGGTAAACTACATTGATAATAGACCTAGGCCATCGGGTCCTCCAATGGGTACCTACAACCAAGGATGGCGTAACCACCCAAATCTTGGTTGGAGAGATCCCGGCAATAGCAGTAACCAACAAAACCGACGAACTAACTTTCAACAACCACAAAATTTCTCTCAACAACAAGGTGGAAGAGAAAGGCTTGAAGATACCCTATCTCGCCTCATCTCCGACACCGAAAAGAAAAACTCGGATCGATTTCAACAATTGGAATCGAATTTTAGAAATCAACAAGCTAGCATTCAAAAAGTTGAAAAACAATTAAATCAACTAGCTCAAAATTTCTCCGAGAGACCACAAGGCGCGTTACCAAGTAATACCGAACCCAACCCAAAGGCGCAAGTACACCTCATCACGTTGAGAAACCGGACCGTGGGACCCGAGGATGAGCCCTTACCGACTGAAGGAAGTCAATGCCAAAACGCTACTTCGCCCACACCTCAACCAGAAAAAGCTCCTTCAACTACTCAAGAACCCACCAAGACTCATCCGATTCCGTACCCCGGTAGGTTAAATCGTCAGAAGACCGATGAGCAATTCGCAAAGTTCGAAAGTTTACTAAAACAATTGCATGTTAATATTCCTTTTATTGAGGTCCTAACCCAAATGCCTAAATATGCAAAATTCATGAGGGATTTCCTCACTCACAAAAGGAAAATTGAATCATTGCAATTAGTTAACTTAGGCGAAGAATGCTCAGCTTTAGTACTCAACAAACTTCCACAAAAGAAAATCGACCCCGGGAGCTTCACAATCCCTTGCTCGATTGGGGAGTCCCCCGTCCGTAATGCTTTAGCCGATCTTGGGGCAAGCATCAACCTCATGCCCTCGTCAATGTTCAAGCGGCTTGGCCTAGGAACGACAAGCCCTACAAAGATGAGCATACAACTCGCCGACAGGTCCGTCAAATTTCCACAAGGTGTCGCTGAAAATCTGCTAGTCAAGGTTGACAATTTCGTCTTTCCAACCGACTTTGTCATCCTAGACATGGAAGAAGACACCGATGTCCCTCTCATCCTTGGGAGGCCATTCTTAGCCACCGCCCAAGCAGTGGTGGATATAAATGACGGAACTCTAACATTGAAGTTTGGGGATGAGGAAGTAAAAATTGAATGTGGAAAGAAAGTAGAGGAATAAGACCCGGTCAACTACATGAAGGTCATAGACTCAAGCTTGGATGACGCTCTCCGACGGTATAACATGGGATGCAATACATCCCACTTGGGTAACATATGACCAGGCTTTGGGTCTAGCCAAGGACCCTTATAAACGTGGCGCACCACGGAGGCATTCTTCGGAACTATCCTTAGCTTAATTTAGATTAATTTTTACTTTTTCTAGTAAGTTTTAATTTTCAGGAATAAAACACACTCATGGTGGTAAGGGATGAAAAGAGGAACGAGAAAAATGACTTCATGCACAAGAACAAGGCAACCCGACAATTTTCTCCATTACAGAAGGATCAACACGGACCGTACCCAACCAACACGCCCCCGTGTTGAACCCCCTGCAGAAAACTGCCCAGTTCAGGTAACTGGACAGGGGCTGTGTTGACCCAACACGCCCCCGTGTCCAGGCTTCTGTTTCTCTTGATTTAATTTTGTCTAGGTTTAACTCGGGAAATCCAAGTTCTCAAAAAGGTTATATTTTTACGAATTTACAACCGATAGCGTCGTGATAAAAAGAACCAACATAAGAAAATTATAAAAAGGGCATGACAAGCTTAGTTAAAATTTGATTATATATACTTGATCACATAAAAACCCATTCCCACAAAAGTGAGTTTTGAGCCTTTATTGAGCATACAAAATTACATCTTTAGACTAAATGCTCATTTTTCGTTTCTTGTGTGAATAGCCGCTTGGTTCTTACGACTCTAGAACTTGCCATGACGATACATTCCCCGTCCTTATCAACTTAAACCCGAGTAAGTAAATGATGGAGGCATTAGGACTAACCTTTTTTTATTTCTACACCATTATTTTTTTCTTTTTCTTTTACCACCTACCCAAAAATCCCCATAGTTAGCCCCTTTGAGCCTAAACCTTTTCATTTCATAACCCAACAACCTTTTACCCACCAAAACCCTTTTTCATTTTTTTACCCTTTGTTTTAGTAACAAGTTCGGTTTTTCGTATGAAAAAAAATATATATAATTGTGTTGATGATGAAGCAAAAGAAAATAAGCAAACAAGTTTATCAAAAATAACTTTGTTTGAATAATAGCTTCATCAAAATAAGAGTTACAAAAATAGAAAGTCCTACGAAAACCGACACTTGTTACGTTTTTTCACCCTTTTTGCTACTAACCACTAACCCAACCACCTACCTTTAACCCAAGCCTAACCCTTAACCCACAAAGTCCTCTTGATATTTACAAAGGTATAAAAGTTAAAAAGGAGGAGGATTGATTGCTTGGCAAGCCTATGGTAGGAATAAGTTCCATGCCGCTCTCGAGTGATTCACTAAAAATACACCTTCGGCCGAGTGTGAGTGATTTCTCCCGTGAGGTATGTGAACTTGTATATAAATAGAATTTTAAAAAAAAGGCATGCTATGCCCTAATAAATAATTTCTCTTATGAAAAGTTTTAAATAAATCATGACGAATAGGATTGTAAATAAATAAAAATAAAACTTTCTAAAGAATCTTGGAAATCCCGACACTCTACGACAAGCCCAAAACCTTCTCTTCTACCTATTCCATTTGGGAGTGTAAGCCACATATTAAAGAGTTTTGCTTGAGGACAAGCAAAAGTTCAAGTGTGGGGGTATTTGATGTGTGTAAAATGCAACATATAAATTACATCAAATGAGGCATAAAACTAACCCTTTTTAAGTACTAATGTTGGAAAGAGAGTGTTTTTGTCTTCCTTTTGTATTTTCAGGATTAAATGAGCTCAAATTCACAAAAGAAGCAAAAAGACAGCTAAATCTAACATAAATACAAGGAAAGGAACATAAGTGGACTGCCCGACCCCTCAACGGCCTCTTCCCAAGCAAAATAGAGAAGGCAGAAGACTGAACACTCCCCGTGCTCAGCCAGCACGGGGCCGTGCCCAAGAAGCAGCAGAAAAGACAAACGTATAGAAGCTTCTATTGCCCACCACGGGGCCGTGTCCAGTGAGCACGGGGGCATGGCGAAAGTACTGCAGGCGCATTAATTGTAATTGCGAATTACAATTAATGAAGAGAGAGAGTGTCAGACAGGCACGGGGCCGTGCCCAGCGGACACGGGGCCGTTCCCAGCCTTCTGTTCAGCCTATAAATAGGAGTGCTTGGTTTCATTTCAACTCATCACTTGGCACACCACCTCTCTCACACTTCATCCACCACCCACCACCATCACAACACCATCATCCACCACCATCATCCATTGTCCATCGTAGAGTGTGTGAGTCGTCTCGGGATCCAAGATTGATCGTAAGAGTTCTTGACAATCAAGGCCATGTTTGCCTAAGTCTCTCACATCACTTGGTGAAGACAAAGTGTCTAGTATAATACTTTTTATTTCTAATCTTTTGCACTTTTTATTTGGTTTTGTATTAATGACTTTAATAACTAGTTACTTATGTTGAAGGTGATCTTTCCTTATCGTTTGTCCGTGGTGTCTTGGCATTATTTTACTGTCTATATAAAATAAAGGATTTTCACCATTCATATCTCCACGGTCTATATGGAGGTATGTTGGCTACCTGGTCGGGGGTTAAGGGAACGGTTTGGTAAAGGTCTTGCCATTGTTCAGCGTTTAGAGGTCCTGCAATGGACCTGGGTCAAATTTAGTAGGACCTCCTTCAATGCTTCACGGTATTGGATGGCGGGGGTCCAAACTCTTTGATCCCCTCATAAGTTAACTACTATTAATACTATAACCCGGCTATTTAGGACTGTATCCCTGCTGACTCAGACTACTTAATCGAGGGTAACGTCACCGCCAAAAGCGGGGCCTACCACAATTTGCATTAATAACTTAATTCATTATCTTCCAATAATCCACCCTTTTAGGATTTGTATCCTTGCTGACTCAAACTACTGGGGTGAGGGTAACGTCACCTTCAAAAGAGGGGCCTACTACAATAACTAAGATAATCTCTTAATTATGTGCAAAAGTGCGGAAATAATCAAAGGTTATACTAGATACGAGTCGGAACCAAGTGATTCATCTTGTCTACTGTTTTTCTTTTATTTTTATTTTCAGCATTTTAGTTAGTTTTTATTTTTCTTAGTTTAAAAACATTTTTCTAAACTTTTGATTTTGGTTAGACGTTGAGGATAAACCGGTACTAAAAGCTCTTGTGTCCTTGGACGACCTCGGTATCTTGCCAACACTATACTACACTCACGATGGGTGCACTTGCCCATATGTGTGTTTAGTGTTAGTAAAATATCGTGTTTTATAAATTTAAAACTTGGCTAAAATAAGTGATAAAGGGGCTTAAAATATACACCTAATATATATAACACTTCGCACGCATCAGTAGGTTGCTATGTGGGCTTTCATACCAGGCCACCAATATGTCGTCTTGAGATCGTGGTACATCTTATCCGAACCAGGGTGTACCGAATAACGAGACTTGTGCGCTTCGTCCATCACAAGCTCGCGTAAGTTTCCGTAAAGCAGAACCCAGATGCGCCCTGTTACATAGTAAGCGCCGTCTTCCTTTTGTTCTAGTCGCTGCCTCGATCCTCGCAAGGACTCAGCCCTGATGTTCTCTGCTTTCAATGCTTCAACCTGAGCATCTCGTATCTGAGTAGGAAGACTAGATTGGATGGTAAGTTGTAACGCACGTACACGCTTAGGTATAGTATCCTTTCGACTGAGGGCGTCGGCCACAACATTGGCTTTGCCCGGATGATACTTGATTGCACATTCGTAGTCATTCAAGAGTTCGACCCATCGACATTGTCGCATGTTTAACTCCTTTTGCTTGAAGATATGCTCGAGACTCCTGTGATCGGTGTAAATGGTGCACTTGGTACCGTACAGGTAATGTCTCCATATCTTAAGTGCGAAAACAACTGCTCCCAGCTCCAAGTCATGCGTAGTGTAGTTCCTTTCGTGAACTTTAAGTTGGTGTGATGCGTAGGCAATGACCTTGTCACGTTACATCAACACGCAACCCAGTCCTTGGATGGAAGCGTCGCAATAAACCACAAAATCATATGTGCCTTCAGGCAATGAGAGGATAGGCGCGCTACAAAGTCTATCTTTTAAGTGCTGAAATGCGGACTCCTGTGGATTACCCCAACGATATGTGACACCCTTCTGAGTCAGTGAAGTGAGAGGTTGTGCAATCTTTGAGAAATCCTTTATAAATCTTCTGTAATATCCTGCCAAACCCAAGAATTGGCGGATTTCTGTTGGTGTACGGGGTGCAGGCCAGTTCTTGATCGAGTCAACCTTGGATGGATCAACATGAATCCCATCCTTGTTTACTACGTGGCCTAGAAAGTGGACTTCGCGAAGCCAAAAGTCACATTTCGAAAACTTGGCATACAGTTGCTCTGCTCGAAGAAGTTCCAGCATAAGTCGTAGATGCTGCTCGTGTTCCTCCTGACTCTTAGAATAGATCAGGATATCATCGATGAAAACAATAACGAACTTATCCAGGTAAGGTTTGCATACTCGGTTCATGAGATCCATGAAGACCGCTGGTGCATTCATTAATACGAAAGGCATAACCAGAAACTCGTAATGGCCGTAACGAGTTCTGAATGCTGTTTTGGAGATGTTCTCCTCCCGGACTCTCAGTTGATGGTAGCCTGACCTCAGATCAATCTTGGAGTAGAAACTCGACCCTTGCAGCTGGTCGAATAGGTCATCAATGCGTGGGAGAGGATAACGATTCTTCACGGCCATCTTGTTAAGTTCACGATAGTCAATACACATTCTGAAAGTACCGTCTTTCTTCTTCACAAACAAGACTGGAGCTCCCCAGGGCGAAGAGCTAGGACGTATGAAACCCTTTTCCAAGAGTTCTTGTAATTGCGTGGATAGTTCTTCAAGTTCTGATGGAGCTAGTCGATATGGTGCACGAGCTATGGGCGCTGCTCCAGGAGCTAGCTCGATTTGAAACTCGACTTGTCGATGAGGCGGAAGACCAAGTAATTCCTCAGGAAATACCTCAGGAAAATCGCGCACAATAGGAATATCTTCTATCTTCCTTTCTTCCGAAGATGTATCAGAAACGAGGGCTAGAACAGTAGTGTGGCCGTTTCGCAAACACTTCTGGGCCTTTAGGAAAGAGATGATTCCTACGACAGCACCACTCTTGTCGCCATGAATCACGAGGGGTTCTTTATCAGAACGCGGGATGCGGACACTCTTCTCGTTGCAAAGAATTTCCGCTTGTTGATGAGATAACCAATCCATCCCAATAACAACGTCAACACTACCCAGAACGATAGGAATAAGATCGATAGAGAAGGTCTAACCAGCTAAGACAAGGTTACAACCCTTAACTATGTGCGTGGCCTCGAGACTTTTACCGTTTGCTAGCTCTACCGTGTGTTTGGTGTTCAAAAGTGTTGGAGTGCGCTTAAGCATTTGACTAACTTTTAAGGACACATAACTAGTATCAGCACCCGAATCAAATAAACCAGTAACAAAGAAATCATCCAGAAGAAACTTACTCATCACAACGTTGGGATCGTTCCTTGCATCACCCTGACCCAGCACGAAAACACGTCCCCTGGCACCATTGCCATTATTGTTACCCCTGTTGTTGCCTCCATTGTTGTTCCCGTTTCCTTGATTGTTTTTGTTCTGATTCTAGTTCAGCTGAGGACAGTTCCTCTTAAAGTGGCCTTCAGCGCCACACTGAAAGCATCCTTTATTGCCCTGCTGTTGCTGCTGATGGTGGTTATGTGGAGCTTGTTGTTGTTGTTGGCGATTCTGATTTGCTGGTCGTGCGCTCCTGCAATCCTTTGCCTCATGACCAAACTTGTTACACCTCAGGCAACGACCCTTGTTGCACTGCCCGCTATGATGCTTGTTGCACCGGTTGCACTTGGGGTGGTTCCCTCGGTATCCACCCTGTCCTTGATTACCGGAAGATTGCTGACCAGGACTCTGGTAGTCATCAGTCTTTCGCTGCTGAGACTGAACTGAAGTAGAACCCTTACTGGAATTCCGATCCCATTTCCGCTTGTTATCATTGGGAGCGTCAGTAGTAGCAGCACTAATACGCTTGGGCAGTTTGTTTTGCTCAACCGTTTAATCGGTGAGACGATGGGCCAACTTGATGATTTGCTGAATGCTACCCAGGTTAGCTGAAGTCACATGACTCTGAATCTCTGGTACAAGACCCTTGAGGTACTGCTCAATTCGTTTGATGGGAGGGTCCACCATAGTAGGGCACAAGATGGCCAGCTTGTTTGACCTTTTCGTATACGCCTCAATCTCAGACCCCGTCATCTTCAGATTGAAAAATTCCACCTCTAGCTTATGGATGTCATCGCGACTACAGTATTCTTCTTTGATCAGTTCTTTGAAACCGTTCCAGGGGTGGCATTAGCAACCGCCAGCCCTAGCAATTGAACCTGTGCCTTCCACCAGGTTAACGCAGCACCTTCAAGCGTTCCAGTAGCATATTTCACCCTACAATCCTCTGGGCATTCACACATTTCGAAGACCGACTCGAGCTTCTCGAACCAGTGGAGGAGTCCAACGGCCCCTTTAGTGCCACTGAAAGTACTAGGACGACAGTCCATAAAAGTCTTGAACGTGCACACATGGGGCTGGGCATGTTGACCTCCTATAGGGACAACTGTGAGTGCCTCAGCAACCCGTTCATTGATCAAAGCCGTCAACTGGGCTTGAGTTAGGTTGAAAACGTCCTCCGCGTCCGCTCATGATCTTCACATCGAAGGAAACACAAGTAAGAAAGGTGTCGCGAAAGTGCGTATGTGTGGAGTGACAGAAGAGAGCAAACACACATGGTTTCAATTATCAGTTGTTGTATTAACTAAGCATGCAATGTACTATGTAGACAATTAGACAGGCAATGTAAGCATGAACCATTTCACCTATGGTGTTGAGTCTTGCACGCGGAACGAAGCGTCGTTGTGGATCGTTGAACACTGTACAGGTTATAGTTTGGTTTATCAAAAAGCTTTCCCCCTTTTTAAAACCAAGTTCACTATAACCAATGGCTCTGATACCAATATTTTGATATGTTATTTATCAAATCCAAATCATATTTTGATATGTTATTAACTACCAAAACATATTTTAAATATGTTATTTATTCAACCAAAACATAGTTTAATATGTTATTCATAAATCCAAAGTATACTTTTGATATACTATCAAAAACGATTATTTTGACAACCAAAGTATATTTAATATACTATCTGTTTAACGATTTTGGAACCGAAATATATTTTGATTTATTGCCTATTCGACTTTCTTAAAACCAAAGTATATTCTTATATATACTATAAACCTTTTTATCAAAATATTGTTGTTCAAACAATATACTTTATACAAACTCATTTCACTTACTTATTTAATTTCCTATGTGTTATTATATTATACCATCTGATTTCTTATAAATGATTTATAAAAGAAAACTTTTTCAAGGATCATGACTACTCTTATCAAAACATTTTCTTTAAACTCATAAGTCATGAATCCTAATTACAATTAAAACCTATGTATCTCACAGGCATTTTTATGCTGACGTACCTATTTTTACACATGTTTCAGGTGCTGCTTTGTGATGACTGATGCTACACTTAGGATGGACTCGTGCCTTAGCAACTTTAAAACTTGAAAGATAATAGTTGCACTTATCTGATTGTATTAAAACAACGAGTTCATTTATTAAATAAAACGAAATTATTTATTCCATGGTTGTGAAACAATAATTCTGTTACAACACTCCCCGACGTTTCCGCCACGTTTTGTTGTTTTACGTGGTCGGGGTGTGACAGAAGAGTTGGTATCAGAGCCAATGGTTATAGGGAATTAGGTTATTAGTATGCTTTGACCTAGACTATAACCTTTCTAGGACCCCAACACAAGTTGTCTTGTGTTTAGATTTTAAAACATGCACTTCACCTATCCTTAGGTGTTTACAAAGCCAAAATGAATCATCAATCTCTTAAACCTTCCAAGTTTTCAAAATCTCGTCAAAGTTTTGGGTTCTAAATAGTGTGAACACGTGCAAACTGGAAGAGTGAATGCATGTACCCTGGGTTTTCTGTCTAAGGCTAGAGTGTTCGTACAAATCCACATAATCGGACCAGTCACTCTTACCTGGGAACTCTTGGGGTGAGTGTTCACTTATAGGCGAGCATGTCTTCGCGAAGCATTATTTTTGACCCATTTACTTAGATTAGTCACTATGCGTCGTTTGTTTGCTTTGCGATACGGACGAATGACCACCATCTTTGCTTTTGTCGATTTTTGTTTCATCTCATTCTTTTCATCTAACCTTCTCACTCATTTCCTCTCATGTTTCCTCTTTTTAGAATGCCTCCTCGACGCAAAAATCCGATACCAAATGCCGAACTGGCAGAAATCATCGCGTAGCAAATGGCTGTTGCGTTCTCAAATCTTCTTGCTCAATGGAACCAAGCCAACAACAACAACAATGCTCCTTGTAACTTCAAGAGTTTCAACTCGGCTAAACCGCTCAAGTTTAGTGGTTCTGAGGGAGCAACTGGGCTTCTTCAATGGTTCGAGAGCATTGAGAATACTTTCCGTCACGTTTAGTGTCCTGATAATCGCAAAGTCGAGTTTGCATCAAGCGTGTTTCAAAAGAGGGCGCTTACATGGTGGAACGGGGTTATGAGAGACCGTGGTGCAGAAGTTGCTCTAGCACAAACATGGGCTGAACTTAGGACTCTTATGATGAGGGAGTTTTGTCCTCGTCATTAACTGCGAGCTTTGGAAAGGGAGTTTGATGACTTGAAACAGGATAGTGGCGAGCACCGGGCGTATACTGATAGGTATGAGAAGCTGAGCTTGTTATGCCCAACTATGGTTACTCCTGTGGATAAGGCGATCGAGAAATATATTGATGGTCTTCCTGACCTAATTCAGGATATTGTTACTGGAAGTAACCCAACTACTGTCAGACAAGCCATTGAACTGTCTGCCACCCTAACTGAATCCCACATCAGGAAGGGTAAGCTTTTTCGAAAAGGCGACCCAAGACCATCTGACAAGGCTGCTCAAGCTGAGCCAAAAGAAAAACAGGCTGAGATATCCAAGAAGAAGAAACGCAAAGCCTCTCAAAACTACGCCATAACTGCTCAAGACAAACAGGTTGCACCAAACCAGCCAGCACAACCTCGCAAAAGGCAAAACTATGTTGGTACCGCACCTTTGTGCAATAAATGCAAGCGTCATCATCTGGAGCAAGAGCAATGCCACAAATGTACCCACTATGGGCGGTTGGGACATTTGATCAATGTTTGCCGTTATGCCAATCAAGCTGCTGCAAACCCTGCTGCTGTTCAAGCACGATTCCCACCGGGGTCATGTTATAACTGTGGTGACCTCACTCACTACAGAAACAATTGCCTAAGACTTGTTAACATACCTCCAGCGCGTGGACGAGTGTTTAACATCAATGAGGCAAACGTGATCAATGATGCAGCAATGAACAATTAGTGTTTTGTTATTTCCTTTGGTTGTTATCTTTTGACATTTAAAGACAAGTCAGTTGTTATATAAATAAAAATTCGTCGTTTTTATTTTTGCAAAACTGATATGCTTGTGTGAATGTTTGATACAACCTTATGATGCCAACACAAGGACAAACTACTCGTGTGGTTCTGTCACTTTTATGGTCACTTGTGATCTCCCCAAGAATCTTAAATACTCGTTTCTTTTAAGAAACAAAACTAATTTCCTCTTAAGATCTTCTATCTCCATAGTTAGATTCTTATGTTTAAAGTGCCAAATGAAATCCACGAATTGGATTCCTGGTATGCTTTAAATACCCGTATCCAAAGATAACAAATTAAAAATCAAGTTAATTAATTTTGTGACTATGTGTTTTGTGCTTATGTGTTCTCTTATATGTTTTGTGTTTATATGTGATCCATCCAAATCCTCATAGAATCCTCCGTATCTCATATGAGAGATTCATAATAGGATATCCATAGGTACTATCTTAAATCCTTAATGGACTTCAACATTGTAGTTAAGTCCCTTGGGTTATAAAGTACTATTCTATAATTGGACCTCTTGAATGGTCTGGTTAAACAGATTGATTTTGAAAATCTGGTTAGGAATATCATGAGATGACATAATTAAAAATATCCCTTTAAAGTGGTCTATTTAAAGAGATTATACAACGGTCTAGTTAAGAAGATCATGTGTTGATCTAGTTAAAAATCTCGTTCGTTGATCTAGTTAAAAAGACCCTTTGGTAGTCTAGTCAAGTCGCTTCATGTTTATTCAATTGATTTTCCCCCCTACGCACCGCTTTATGAAATGAATTGTGCGGACTGTGCAAGGAATTACGTAATTATGGAGGCCTACATAATTATGGAATTCAGTGCACAGAAACCACAGGAAATTTTGTCATGTGTTAAGACCTATAGTGACAAGAGTAAATGATAAGGAAGAAGTCTTGGACCTTGACCTATGTCATTTTATCTTACACTCCCCAATTCTGATTTCAAGCACACACAAGTTTCCTATGATAAATCTTCATGAGAAACGTTCTTTCGTCCATAGTCTGAAACTCCATGTTTTGCCACTACAAAGACATCACTTTGAGGGTTGACAATTTCGCTAAGAATCCAAACATGGCCCAGAGTTTTACTTAAGGGTTCAATGGATTTATTTGAAAGCGAAACCGTCGCAGCTATCTTCACAAGTATCCTCTAGAATTAAATTTCGGGATGAAATTTCCTAAAGTAGGGGAGACTGTGACACCTGTGTCACTTCAACCATCAAACAAATAACCAAACCAATGAAATATTGTATTTCATACTTGGGATTTGTATAAAAAAATGTGTATCGTTTGCACATATCAATTCATGTTCGAATTCGGGCTTTAAATCACTTTCTGGAAGGTTATACGCAAAACTGGTGCATAACCGCAATCAGTTTAACGCGACGTACACTCCGGAACTGTGACGTGAGACAAACATACCATAAATATCCTTTACATAACTTAGAAATAAGTTTCGAAGTATCCGGTATGGCAAAAACATGTTTAGTTGGACCAAAGAGCTAATTACGACAAAACTGCGGAACGAACGTTGGTGACCGCCCGGATAATATTTGAATCCCGAAAATATTCTGTTATGATTAAAATTTTATTTTTAATCAGGTTCGTGTTGAAAAATAAATTAAAACGCCTAAAAACGTTAATTTTCAAGTTTAAGCACGTACCGTGTGATTCTGCGCGACACAGTGCTTCTACTGCAAAACGCAGACAACGCAGCCAAATCTCGGCAACTGAAATTTATTTCAGCATTATTTTTGGCAGGTTTATTTTAATAGAATAATAAAAATAATTTAGAACGCCATAAACCGGGGTTTAAACGCTAGATAAAATACCAGGTATCCAGTTAAACACCCGTTTTAGCCTACATATAGCATGTTTATATAAAAATTTACACCTTGGCCCCTCCCCCATCTAAATTTCGATCATATCTAGTGTGGCCCCACCAAATTTTTGTAAGATCCTACAAAATATTTCATTTGATCCTTGGTGACACTTGTCTTGCATGCTTGCTATCTCTTGAAATCTCTAAACATCTTCTATAAATCTTAGCATAATCTTTCCAACAAGATCAACACTCAACCTTCCTTCTCTTTCTCCCTTGAACCGTCCCCATCTCTCTCTCTCTCTCTCTCTAACTTCATCTTCTTCAAACCTTCAAGCCTTGTTCATCACCTTCAAGTCCCTTTTCTAGCAACCTTCAAGTTAGTATGAAGATCTAAGGTGATTCCAAGGTGTTGTCAAGTGATTACAAGCTTCCTATCATCAAAATCTCATCCCACAACCTACTTGAATCTTGAAGGTATAACATTATGTTTAAATCATACTTTTGATTCTTGGTTGTTCTTGATGATTGAAGTTTCTCTTGAATCTTGGGATTTTCACTAAACTTGAAATCTAACAATGAAATGGGTCTTGAAACAATTAAAAATGGTGATGTACATATATGTATATAACCGTATATATATATATATGTGTGTATATGAGTTTTTCTTTGAGTTTGAGTTTGGTTCTTGTTAAGTACTTGTTTATGTTGTTACATGTTCTAGAATGGTGGTAAAGATGCAAGTATTTGGTGATTTATGTATGATATGTTAAATATAAATTACATCAGAAAATACATCTGAATATATCACATATTTTATGCATCTAAACCCATATAAAAAGATGATGAAATGATGGTATGCTTTAGGCACTTGTACATGTGAAAATATGTTGATCTAAAACTCAAGAAGTGATGAAAAAAGGGTTGTTTGACAAAAATGTTTTAGATCTGGTTATAAACACTAAAAATGATATTATTTGGTATATTATAAGGACACAAAACTTTGACATAGGTTTACTAGCTTTGCATGTTGTACATATAGCTTAAAAAGTGGTAAATAAAGTGAAATTTGCATGATTTATGTGCTTTGTTTAATACCTGCACTATCATGAGTATAACCATTATTTTATACAGTAAATAACTTGGGTTGTGTCAAAATTTCAAGTCGTTTCGATTTCGGATGGTTCGGGTAACGTTTGATGCAAAACTATGCGGTAAAACGGTTAACCATCGGCTTTTCGAAGGACTTTTATAAAACTGTTTTAGATCAGTAACCAAACTGGTATATTTGGTATAAAAATAAATATTTTAACTTATATTAAGTTTACTTGGTGATTAGCTAGTCATACGTGACTTCCGACGCCAAAAAATGTTACCGAATCTAAAAAATAAAGTGTTTTTCGACATACACTAGAATGGGTTGTACATGGGTTATTTTATGTGTTACAATGTGTTTTACAATATGTGTATAATAATGTGTTAGTGTCAACAAGGTTATGTGTATTACGCTCGAGTACATATATACAAATACACCAAAATAATAAAAAATAATAACTTTTCGGGAAATCTCAAGGTTATGTGAAAATTCCAAGTATCGGAGAAACTCATATATTTTTGTGAGTTTTGAATATTAAATCATTCTTATCTAATTTAGGACAAATAAACAAATTGTGGGATTGTGTTAACTTATACGCACCCGAAGGTGAGTACATAGTCCCCTCTTTTACTGTTTTCAATGTTTGGGGTGAAGCATGTGTGCCTATTTGTTATGTTCATGATTTCAAAGTATAATTGATTATACGTAGTAGTACTTATCTTTTGACAAACTAAATGATTATTTATGGTTTAAACACTGATTTTCAAAGATTATAAAATTAATTGTTGAATTGTACGTATTTTGTTCACCGGACCGGTTGGTAGTATGATATAGCGCTATAGGATTAGACACCCCATTCCTGTTGTCATGGAATGTCTGAAACCAATTTGTTTCTCCATCCAAATAGGGATTGCCTTTGTGGTATTCCTATAGTCTCAAAGGTGTAGTTTGATGCACTAGGTCTGAATGAATTCTTGAATCACACTTTTATTGTATATTTTGATAGACTCCCAAAAGTATAGTTTGATATACTCTCATGTGTGGTATTGTACAAAACCAACATATATATTTTGTTAACAAACCAAAACATATTTTGATATGTTATTTATCAAATCCAAAGCATATTTTGATATGTTATTAACTACCAAAACATATTTTAAATATGTTATTTATTCAACCAAAACATAGTTTAATATGTTATTCATAAATCCAAAGTATACTTTTGATATACTATCAAAAACGATTATTTTGACAACCAAAGTATATTTAATATACTATCTGTTTAACGATTTTGGAACCGAAATATATTTTGATTTATTGCCTATTCGACTTTCTTAAAACCAAAGTATATTCTTATATATACTATAAACCTTTTTATCAAAATATAGTTGTTCAAACAATATACTTTATACAAACTCATTTCACTTACTTATTTAATTTCCTATGTGTTATTATATTATACCATCTGATTTCTTATAAATGATTTATAAAAGAAAACTTTTTCAAGGATCATGACTACTCTTATCAAAACATTTTCTTTAAACTCATAAGTCATGAATCCTAATTACAATTAAAACCTATGTATCTCATAGGCATTTTTATGCTGACGTACCTATTTTTACACATGTTTCAGATGCTGCTTTGTGATGACTAATGCTACACTTAGGATGGACTCGTGCCTTAGTGACTTTAAAACTTGAAAGATAATAGTTGCACTTAACTGATTGTATTAAAACAATGAGTTCATTTATTAAATAAAACGAAATTATTTATTCCATGGTTGTGAAACAATAATTCTGTTACAACACTCCCCGACGTTTCCGCCACGTTTTGTTGTTTTCCGTGGTTGGGGTGTGGCATCACCGCTTGGAGGCGTGACATGACCAGGATCGGGCCACTACTCATATTGAACAACATAATTAAGTAAATAAAACTGACTGCAATACGATTGGTGACCAAAAGAAAGTTAACCAAGTTTAATTTAAACAGCGGAAGCATAAGACGTTAAACCAAAATATAAGTTCCATAGTTTATAAAGTTCAATTATTAAGTACGGGACATAACAGTCCGCATCCCACAACGACTTCTTCCTCGTGCAAGCTCCATAAGCGTCTGGCGACCTATAAGGCATGTAACAACGAGTCAACAACAAAGTTGAGTGAGTTCACGGTTGATTGTTTAGTTTTAAGTGGTTTCTGAATACGTGGTTTGACTTTTGTTGGCATATTTTCCGTGGGGGTTACCCCATAGTTGAAAGTATGTTTAACCAGATCCTTTTTATTACCCAAATCATATCCATAATTAGTGGGGGCTTCCCCATGGATATCGACTACTACAGACAATAGTTGTGCCCTACGTCAATGTTCTATCATCATTGACAGTTTGCCATAGTCCATTAGTACACGCCCGTTCGGACGAGACAGTGTGAGGTTTGTTAAACCTAATAGCGCTATTAACTAATGACCCGCTCGCCATCGGCCTCGGCGATTAAGTCGATATGTAAGGAGGGACTTAATGATAGAGTTTTGTCTAGTAAGTTTTAAGGGTGTTGTCCTACCCAAGGAGGACGAACGTACGTATTCTACCCAAGGAAAATACGCAGAATTATTATTGGCATCCTACCTATGGAGGATGGCCGTACATATCCTACCCAAGGAGGATATGTAGATTCCTTTTTAGTTTCTTAACCCATTCCCAAACCACCGGGAATCCCATGCCTTGTAGAAAGTGTGAACTCACCTCGGTTGCTTGGTTTGACTCTCAAATATAGCTAACAGTCAAGGTCTGTTAATCACATCCTAGTATGATTACCACTTAGTTTATTAGTGACTTCAAATAGAACACAAAGTTCCTACACATATCTATCACATAACATGCATCACTTTAACGGTTCATGCCCATATAAACTTCCCATCTATTCCCCACTCATAAACAAACATACGACATTGCACATAACACTTTTATTGACATATAACATGTTATATCATTCTCAGATAACCTACCCGACATTTAGACACGGAAATCACTACTTATGTCATTTCAGCTTTGATCTTCAAAACTGGGTTGTTTTCGGGGATTTTAATAAAATAGTTAACATGTTCCAAAAATTCCCAACTTTTTACAGAAGGTCTTAATCGATCCAAATATTATTGTGTAAAAATATTGGGATCCAATTCATCATCAATATTTTATAAAAAAATCATTTTCCGGACTGCAATCCGATTCATCGTTTTCTGATTGCAGTCTACGAATTAATTTATTAAAAATTCATCGTAAGTCCGATTTACGAAATTCTAGTGGGAGAATTACAAATACATCATTGGTCATCTACTGTACAAATTTCATTAGCTGATTCAACAAAGATTTCCAGTTATGACTAAAAACACAACACATATTTTCAGCAGGAAAAATGCAGCTTGAGCTGCTGTTACAAAACGCCCCTTTTAAAATAGTAAAAGAAGTCCAAAAATTTTGATTCCGGTACCATTAGAACCGTATTTCATAATACATAAATCTAGACTTCAGAGAATCAGTTTTTCGTTAAGTTACGGTCTGGTTACAGCCAACTGAAGTTGGCTGTAAACACCAACCAGCCCCTGTTTTCAGCTTTTCAATATTCTAATGCGAGTTATATTGGTTCCGTTAACATGTTTAGAGATCAATAACGACATCTGACATCAACATTAGCAAGTAAATCATCAAGTAATCAACAACATGTTCACTACAACATCCCACTACAACATTTCATCATGTAAATCTTCATGTAACTTTTATGTTCATCTTTTTAGTGTTCTAGTAAAATACAACGCACTACACTTTTTAATCTACTCGAAATGTAAGTAAACTAAGGTAGATCAAGACTTACAACTAGCACAAGGCTAGGGGAGAATATATGGTGAAAAGATGATGAGAATGATGATGAACAAGCAAGAACAAAGTCCTTTTGAAGCTTCCAGAAGTTGCAACCTTCTTGTATCACCCTTGAAGCTTATATGGAACTTGAAGATGGATGAATGGGGTGGTGGAAGGGTGGTGATGGTGGCGGTTTGGGGTGACCGAAAGTGGGAGAGAGAGATGAGTGAAGTGAGGGTGTAAGATATGGAATGATTTGTTTGTAAGAGAATGCCATACTTATAAGATCACTTCATATATCTTGGACACTTACACAAGTAATAATCTAATAAAATAAGAAATTAAATCAAGTGCAAGATTGAGAGCATGGTGTAGATGTTGGGGTGGGTCCACCAAGGACCGAATTCGGTTCAAACGGGGGGGGGGGGGGGCTTAGTGTAACATTGTGACCAAATTGTAAACATAAGTTAGATTTCAAGTATGATGATCATATATATTAGTTTGTTGGTTTTTAGTGGGTGTTATGATAAACGGGGATCAAGACTAGCCAAAAATAATAAAACTATGTAATTGACAAAAATTTAGTGTCCCGGGTAATGTCCGGTTGTTCGGTTAAATATCGTTTCGTTAAAGTGTTTAATTGTTCCGTAAGGTGTCTTATATATATATATATATTTGTAACACAATTAATTCCTAACACATAGGAAAATATTCAGGACCATTTAGTCAAGTTTTATGCACAAGCCTAGTACGTTAACAAGCACATGTAAGTATGACACAGTCACCAAGCACTTTAATTATCATTAAATAATCGTGCAGATACATGTAATCATGAGGGTTGTCACATGCTTCATCCCAAATAATCAATCTTGCTCTTTTAATTAAATCACCTAACTCAGTATTAGGCTCTATCGAACATATTGAATTCTCATTAATGTTGATTGGAATTACAAACCTTGAATGAGCAGTTCTACCACCATCCAGCAAAAGTGAAGCAATTCCACTGGATGCAACATTCAATACAACTTCACCTTTTGATCATAATGCAGCTGAGAATGTCTTCCAAAGAAACGTCTTTCCAGTTCCACCATAACCATATACAAAAAACACACCTCCATCACCTTTTTCAATCGCTTCCATAACAATTTTATATATCCTTTCCTGTTCGGCAGTTAAACACTTTACATAACCATCATGTTCCCTTTGAAGAGCTAGTCTGTCATACGATGATTCTTTCATTATCAATCGATTGTTCGACGATGAAACATAATTGTCCGAAACACTTGGCATATCATCAAAATTTCTCACTGTACTTCCATTGGTAAGTAGCAACTTTTCAATTTCAGATAGACAAATATTTTCAAGTTCTTCTTGTTGAAGATCCAAATCTAAAACAAATGTTGAAAAAAGTATTAGTTTTTTCCCAATAACAGAGCTATTACATAAGTTTAATGTAGTTGTATATAACTTTAATAAAATAATCACCTTACCTGCAATACCAATTATCTTTTGTTGCTGATACAGAATGTCTTCACATAATAGGGACTTCGTTTCCGACCAAAAAACACCAGGACGAGATATCGAATTTGACAGCAACAACATTACAAAAAAGGTCCTCAAGAAATCTCCGGTTGACCATGTGCTAGCTTCTTTGATAGCATGAACATATTCTTTATCATCATCCAACAACCCCCGTGCAAAACATGCATCTTTAAATGTTTGAAAAACCTGCTCATCAACTGTTTTTATATCTTCAAAACAGGTTGGTCCCTTAATATGATTCAGTAAAATCCTTAGGTAATAACAATCACCAAGTGATGGTGGGACATAATGTATCCTCCCAATTGATCCATACGGATGCTTTCTTCGATTCCATTTGCGATTTTTAGCATTCCATACATAATATCCCGGAAACTGAACATACCTCAATGTCCTGGCAAATTCATCGACTTTATTACAATTCATCCACTCTGTAAACATTGTCATTTTCACAGTTGGATCAGTAACAATATCACACAAATTATCATGATCGTTATACACAATACTCTGACCATCTTCACAATGAAAAGGTAATACTTCAACAGCTGGATATCTATAATGTATATCATACATGAATATTCTCCAAGCAGCTTCACAAGTAGAGATATATCTACAATCAAGGTATGCTTTTATCTCATCTACAGCTACATTCTGTTCCGTATCATTCTTGGTGATATTGGCTTGAAAAACAGAAGCAGTGACTCTATCAGGCCCCTTATTAATATATTTAAACAAATATTTGATAGAACCTGACTGGTTGCACCATTCAACGTTAACATGGCACTGATACTTTCTAAGCAGGAGAGCATTGTAAGGAACTACAAATCTATTATCAAGTGTCACACCATTCTTTACTACTGTATTACTTGTTTGACGACGATAGACAGGATATCCTTCAGAACCAACACAAGTCTCATCTACATATTTTTTGGGAAACTTTTTAGAACATTTTTGCTGAACCATACATGGACAAAGTGGGTTATCTGTACCACATGGTCCATGAATCATAAATTGCTTGACAAGCTCATATAATTCAGGATCTCTTTCTTTATCTAGTATCTCAGCACTAATAACACGATTAATATCAGATGCAGTTGGAAATTTGCTTTCAGCACCCAAGAACAAACATTTGTGAGCATGTGGGAGTCCATGCTTCTGAAATTCCACTATATACATAACTGAAAATTTTGAACAGTGAGCTGTTAGATAAATATAATTAGATGTTCAAAGTAAAAAATAACTAAAGGGTACCTGCTTGTATATCACCAAAGAATTTATGTTTCTTGAAATATTTTAGAAGATGATCCATTTTACACTTGAATAATCTAGAGATAATATCCGGTCTGTCTTCAGCATTAAGAGCTTTATCGTGCAAACACCTGTAAATCTCTGTCACACCCCGACCACGTAGAATAACCAGACGTGGCGGAAACATCGGGGAGTGTTGTAACAGAATCATTGTTTCATAACCATGGAATAAATAAATTTTGTTTTATTGAATAAATGAACTCATTGTTTTAATACAATCAAATAAGTACAACTATGATCTTCCAAGTTTTAAAGTCGCTAAGGCAGGAGTCCATCCTAAATGTAGCATGTATCAACAATCATCTCAAGACAGCACCTGAAACATGTGTAAAAATAGGTACGTCAGCATAAAAATGCCTGTGAGATACATAGGTTTTGTGAATATAGGATTCATGACTTATAAGTTTAGAAAGAGTTGTTTAACAAAAGTCGGTCATGATCCTTGTAAAATGTTTTGTTTTATAAATCATTCGAAAAGTGATGATAAATTAGATGATACATAAAAGAGTAATGTAAGGTTAATTTAATAACCAAGTAAAAATGAATTTGTAGAAGATAAGTTGTTGTAAAACAATGTCGTATGAAAAGTATGTTATTTGTATAAAATGTTATACGACTTAAATTGAAATGATTCAAATAACGCTACGATATGTAATACCATACAAACACTTATATATAGGAAGTACCAGCGGCGTATCCACCATGCTTGTATCATATTACACACGCCTCGTTACTTAAGTCACTTACTCAAACCAAACCACCAATATAGAATGTTCATGTTTAAACCAATAGTCCAATGTTACTGTATAACTCAAGTTAAATGTAAACCATGTAATGTGTAAACAAAAGTTATGTATGGTAAGTAAAATGAGATTTCTTAAACCATAAGTAAAAATGTACAAAACAAAGTGTTTGAATAAATCAAAAGTTATGCTTTGTAAAATAATGTAAGGTTAAACGAATAACCTTATAGTAGCATATTAAAAGTATACTTTGGATTTGTAAATAACATATTAAACTATGTTTTGGTTTCATAAATAACATATCAAAATATGTTTTGGGTTTTATAAATAACATATAAAAATATGTTTTGGTTTGTTGATAAAATATATATGTTGGTCCTGTACAATACCACACATGAGAGTATGTCAAACTATACTTTTGGGGGTATATCAAAATATACTTTAAATGTGTGATTTAAGAATTCATTCAGACCTAGTGCATCAAACTACACATTTGAGACTATAAGGATACCACAAAGGCAATCCCTATTTGGATGGAGAAACAAATTGGTTTCAGACATTCCATGACAACAGGAATGGGGTGTCTAATCTTATAGCGCTATATCATACTAACAATCGGTCTGGTGAACATAAAATAAGTACAATTCAACATTTTTATTTTATGTTCTTTGAGAAATCAGTGTTTAAACCATAAATAGTCATTTAGTTTGTCAAAAGATAAGTAATAACATGTATAATCAATTATACTTTGAAATCATGAAAATAACACATAGGTACACATGCTTCACCCCAAAACAGTTTGGAAAACAGTAAAATAGGGGAACTATGTACTCACTTGAGATTGCTTAGAAGTCCTAGGATAACCACCAAGCAATGCTAGAGATCACGGAAATCAAACGGCACCTAATATAGGTAACTATGTTAATATACCGAACCTAAATCAGAGGATTTAGATAGAATGATGGTTCGTAAACCAAATGAGTATGGAGACTCGTGTCATATGGTTTAACAAAGCCTACATACTAAATGAAACCTAACCTAAGTGTTTACGACCCATTACGACCCGTTTAGGTAACTTATGCTACTTTAACGCGTCGTTCGCGTGAAACACGTTCGGAACGCCTAACTAGTCCTATGACAAGTAAAATATGCCTTAACATGTCTACTATTGTTACTAAATCAGTTTAGATACCAAAAGTTATGTTACATATGCTTAAAATGAATTTTGGCGTAAAAAGGGCATTTTGGTAATTTACCTAAGGCATATAAACTACCTATCATACAACTACTTAAACGAAGCGACCATAAGGTATAACCTCGGAAGGTTATTCCCTATATACTATGGTCACCTAATGTGTTTGGTCGGATCCTAATGATCGACCAAACGGGTCGGGTTCGAAATTATAAGCGATTGTTTAGATCGCTTACCTTACGACCCTATATAAGCACTAAACTAAAAGTGACGAGCTAAGCATGTTAAAACATGCTTAACTAAGTTTAGAAAACAGGTTTGGTATCAAAACAAACGGTTTTGATACCTAAGAGTAGTTTGGTTACAAAATACGCAAGAATACGCATTTTGGCCGAAACTCCGACTCGTCACAGAGTCTAGATAACGTGGTAATCAGTAGGTATAGTCACTAGGGACTATGACCATCGTGATCACGCTCACGTTATGAAGTTCAAACGAACTTCACATCGACCATAAACTAGTCAATGCAGAAAGTCAAACAAAGTTTGACTTTCAGACTCGAAAAGCAATAAAAGAACGAAGGAACACTTACAAAGGGTCCCCGCAAGATTGATAATCCAAGTATTCTCAGGTATGAGGTGATGAAACACCCCAACTTAGAGAAATCTCAGATTTCAAGTGGGTTTTGCAACGAAGTGGGTTGGGTATTTATAGTTTTCGGTTCACCGTTAGGATCGTTTCTTGGAGAAGAGGGAATGATCACATCCCTACACTTGTTGGCAAGCTCATGAACATCAATTAGCCCCCCATGATTAGTTAGCAACATGTGGAAATGGCCTTTGGAGTGTTTAAAAGCTGATAACAACAGCCAAAAACGATTTTTTGCATCTGACCCCTGCTTGCGCACCGTAACGTTTTTTGTGTTGAGGTGCGCAAGCACCTGTAGACCAGAGAGTTTGAAAAATGGCAGAACAGGCCCCTGAAGCTCCAAACTTGCTATTTGATGCATTTTTGACACGTTTAAGCCCCGTTAACCCCATTTCAAAGCTCTAAAATAAAGTTAAAGTATAGGGAACTTAAAATGTGCTAACAAATATCTCGAATGTCAGTTCGTTTGGCCGTACAATCGCGATGTTCGCTTAATTACGACGGAATGCGCATAAGCGCGAAAAACGATCCAAATTGCGTGACGAATGGATTTTTCTTATGCCAAACACTAAAATAAAATATTTTAGTGCTTACATAAATTTTTGGATGTCCGTATGTATTCAGAACGTAAGTTATGCGCGGAAATGCAAACTTATGCACTTTTTGACACTTTTAGTCCCTGAATGACCCAAAAGTTTATTTTAGCACACCGAACCCTTCAAAGCCTATTTCTAAACTATGTAAAGGATATTTAGGGTGTGTTTAACTTATGGTCATGTTCGGGAATGTTCGTTACAGTTCAAATTGGCATACTTTCGCAGTTTGTCAACTTTAGTCCCTGTAAGCGATTTAACTTGATTTTGCCATACCAAAGCCTTCAAAACTTATTTCTAAGTTATGTAAAGGTTATTTAAGGTATGTTAAGCCTATTTAACTATTCCGGAGTGTTCGTTGCATTAAACTGGTTATATTTACGCATCAGAGCGCGTATAACCCTCCAGAAAGCAATTTAAAGCTTAAAATCGAACAAGAGTTGATATGTGCAAACGATACACATATTTTTACAAATCCCAAGTATGAAATACAATATTTCATTGGTTTGGCATTTGTTTGATGGTTGAAGTGACACAGGTGTCACAGTCTCCCCTACTTTAGGAAATTTCGTCCCGAAATTTAATTCTAGAGGAAACTTGTGAAGACAGCTGTGACGGTTTCGCCTTCTAATAGATCCATTGAACCCTTAAGTAAAACTCTGGGCCAAGTTTGGACTCTTAGCGAATTTGTTAACCCTCAAAGTGAATTCCTTGTAATAGTAAATCATGGAATTTTGAATTACGGACAGAAGAACGTTTCTTATGAAGACTTATCATAGGAAACTTGGAGTGTGATTGAGATCAGAATTGGGGAGTGTGAGAATAAATGACATTGGTCGAGGTCCAAGACTTCCCCCGTATCATTATTCTTGTCACTATAGGTCTTAACACATGACAAAGCTTCCTGTTGTTTCTGTGCACTGAATTCCATAATTATGTAGGCCTCCATAATTACGAAATTCCTTGCACAGTCCGCACAGTTCATTTCATAATGCGTAGGAAAAAAAAGAATTAATTGAGTAAACATGAAGTGACTCGACTAGACCACCAAAGGGTCCTTTTAATTAGATCAACGAACGATCTTTTTAACTAGATCAACACATGATCTTCTGAACTAGACCGTCGTACGATCTCCTTAAATAGACCACTTAAGGGATCTTTTTAGTTACATCATCACATGTATTTCTAATCAGATTTTCAAAATCAATCTGTTTAACCAGACCATTCAAGAGGTCCAATTATAGAATAATACTTTATAACCCGAAGGACTTAACTACAATGTTGAAGTCCATTAAGGATTTAAGATAGTATCTTTGGATATCCTATTATGAATCTCTCATATGAGATATGGAAGATTCTATGAGGATTTGGATGGATCACATACAACCACATAACATGTAAGAAAACACATAAGCACAAAATTAGTTAACTTGATTCTTTAATTTGTTATCCTTGGGCATGGACATTTAAAGCACACCAGGAATCCAATCAGTGGATTTTATTTGGCACTTTAATCATTTTCAAGGATCCATCTATAAAGATAGAAGGATTTTCAATAAGAGTTTGGCTTTGTTTCTTAAAAGAAACGAATGTTTAAGGTTCTTGGGGAGATCACAAGTGATCATAAGATAACTGAACCACACGAGTAGTTTATCTTTGGGTTGACATCATAAGGTTGCATCAAGCATTCACACAAACGCATAAATTTTGCAGAAATGAAAACAACTAATCTTTATTTATGCAACAACCGAATTGTCTTGAAGTGTCAAAAGATAACAACCAAGGAATTACAAAACACTAATTGTTCACTGCTGCATCATTGTTCCCGTTTGCCTCATTGATGTTAAATGCTCGTCCTCGCGCTGGAGGTGCGTTAACAAGTCTTGGGCAATTGTTCCTGTAGTGGGTAAGGTCACCACAGTTATAACATGACCCCGGAGGGAACCGTGCTTGAACAGCAGCAGGGTTTGCAGCAGCTTGATTTGCATAACGACAAACATTGATCAAATGTCCCAACCGCCCAGAGTGGGTACATTTGTGACACTGCTCTTGCTCTAGATGATGACGGTTGCACTTGTTGCACAAAGGTGCGGTACCAACATAGTTTTGCCTTTTGCGAGGTTGTGCTGGTTGGTTTGGTGCAACCTGTTTGTCTTGAGCAGTTACAGGGTAGTTTTGAGAGGCTTTGCGCTTCTTCTTCTTGGACACCTCAGCATGTTCTTCCTTTGGTTCCACTTGAGCAGTCTTGTCAGATGGTCTTGAGTCGCCCTTCCGAAATAGCTTGCTCTTCCTGATATGGGATTCAGTCAGAGTGGCAGACAATTCAATGGCTTGTCTGACAGTAGTAGGGTTGCTGCCAGTAACAATATCCTGAATTACGTCAGGAAGACCATCAATGTATTTCTCAATCGCCTTATCCAGAGGCGTAACCATAGTAGGGCATAACAAGCTCAATTCCTCATAGCGGTCAGTATAGGCTCGATGTTCCCCACTGTCTTGCTTCAAATCATCAAATTCCCTTTCTAGAGCCCTTAGCTCATGACGAGGACATAATTCCTTCATCATAAGAGCCCTAAGCTCAGCCCAAGTCTGTGATAATGCAACCTCAATACCGCGGTCTCTCATAACCCCGTTCCACCACGTAAGAGCCCTCTTCTGAAATACACTCGAAGAAAACTCGACCTTGCGATTTTCAGGACACTGAACGTGACGGAAAGTATTCTCAATGCTCTCGAACCATTGAAGAAGCCCAGTTGCTCCCTCAGAACCACTAAACTTGAGCGGTTTAGCCGAGTTAAAATTTTTGAAATTGCAAGGAGCATTGTTGTTGTTGTTGATGGCTTGAATTATTTGAGCATAAAGATTTGGGAAGGCAGCAGCCATTTGCTGCGCGATAATTTCCGCCAGTTCGGCATTCACCATCTGATTGTCGCGTCGAGGAGGCATTCTAAAAGAGGAAACATGACAGGAAACGAGTGAGAGAATTAGACGAAAAGAATGAGATGAAACAAATCTGATGAAAGAAAGGATAGTGGTCATTTGTTTGTCACTACAAAGCAACAAACGACCCCGGTGATTAATCAAAGTAAATAGGTCAAAAATAATGTATCGCGAAGACATGCTCGCCTATAAGTGGACACTCACCCCAAGAGTTCCCAGGTAAGAGTGACTGGTCTGATTATGTGGATTTGTACGAACACTCTAGCCTTAGACAGAAAACTCAGGGTACAGGCACCCACCCTTCCAGTTTGCACGTGTTCACATTATTTAGACCAACTTTGACGGGATTTGAAAACTTAGAGGGTTCAAAACCATATAATAAATCTTCCTAGAACAGATGATTAGTTTTCAAAGCGGGATAGAGATTTGTGTTCTTATTGTGGTTGTCACCTAAGAATAAGTGACGGTATTGTTTTAAAACTAAACACAAGAAAACTTGTGTTAGGGTCCTAGGAAGGTTATAGTCTAGGTCAAAGCATTACTAATAACCTAATTCCCTATAACCATTGGCTCTGATACCAACTTTTTTGTCACACCCCGACTACGTAGAACAACCAGACGTGGCAGAAACGTCGGGGAGTGTTGTAACAGAATCATTGTTTCATAACCATGGAATAAATAAATTCTGTTTTATTGAATAAATGAACTCATTGTTTTAATACAATCAAATAAGTACAACTATGATCTTCCAAGTTTTAAATTCGCTAAGGCACGAGTCCATCCTAAATGTAGCATGTATCAACAATCATCTCAAGACAGCACCTGAAACATGTGTAAAAATAGGTACGTCAGCATAAAAATGCATGTGAGATACATAGGTTTTGTGAATATAGGATTCATGACTTATAAGTTTAGAAAGAGTTGTTTAACAAAAGTCAGTCATGATCCTTGTAAAATGTTTTGTTTTATAAATTATTCGAAAAGTGATGATAAATTAGATGATACATAAAAGAGTAATGTAAGGTTAATTTAATAACCAAGTAAAAATGAATTTGTAGAAGATAAGTTGTTGTAAAACAATGTCTTATGAAAAGTATGTTATTTGTATAAAATGTTATACGACTTAAATTTAAATGATTCAAATAACGCTACGATATGTAATACCATACAAACACTTATATATAGGAAGTACCAGCGATTTATCCACCATGCTTGTATCACATTACACACGCCTCGTTACTTAAGTCACTTACTCAAACCAAACCACCAATATAGAATGTTCATGTTTAAACCAATAGTCCAATGTTATTGTATAACTCTAGTTAAATGTAAACCATGTAATGTGTAAACAAAAGTTATGTATGGTAAGTAAAATGAGATTTCTTAAACCATAAGTAAAAATGTACAAAACAAAGTGTTTGAATAAATCAAAAGTTATGCTTTGTAAAATAATGTAAGGTTAAACGAATAACCTTATAGTAGCATATTAAAAGTATACTTTGGAATTGTAAATAACATATTAATCTATGTTTTGGTTTCATAAATAACATATCAAAATATGTTTTGGGTTTTATAAATAACATATAAAAATATGTTTTGGTTTGTTGATAAAATATATATGTTGGTCCTGTACAATACCACACATGAGAGTATATCAAACTATACTTTTGGGAGTATATCAAAATATACTTTAAATGTGTGATTTAAGAATTCATTCAGACCTAGTGCATCAAACTACACCTTTGAGACTATAAGGATACCACAAAGGCAATCCCTATTTGGATGGAGAAACAAATTGGTTTCAGACATTCCATGACAACAGGAATGGGGTGTCTAATCCTATAGCGCTATATCATACTGACAATCGGTCTGGTGAACATAAAATAAGTACAATTCAACATTTTTATTTTATGTTCTTTGAGAAATCAGTGTTTAAACCATAGATAGTCATTTAGTTTGTCAAAAGATAAGTAATAACATGTATAATCAATTATACTTTGAAATCATGAAAATAACACATAGGTACACATGCTTAACCCCAAAACAGTTTGGAAAATAGTAAAATAGGGGAACTATGTACTCACTTGAGATTGCTTATAAGTCCTAGGATAACCACCAAGCAATGCTAGAGATCACGGAAATCAAACGGCACCTAATATAGGTAACTATGTTAATATACCAGACCTAAATCGGAGGATTTTGATAGAATGAGGGTTTGTAAACCAAACGAGTATGGAGACTCGTGTCATATGGTTTAACAAAGCCTACATACTAAATGAAACCTAACCTAAGTGCTTACGACCCATTACGACCCGTTCAGGTAGCTTATGCTACTTTAATGCATCGTTCGCGTGAAACGCGTTTGGAATGCCTAACTAGTCCTATGGAAAGTAAAATATACCTTAAGATGTCTAATATTGTTACTAAATCAGTTTAGATACCAAAAGTTATGTTACATATGCTTAAAATGAATTTTGGCGTAAAAATGGCATTTTGGTAATTTACCTAAGGCATATAAACTACCTATCATACAACTACTTAAACGAAGCGACCATAAGGTATAACCTCGGAAGGTTATTCCCTATATACTATGGTCACTAATGTGTTTGGTCGGATCCTAATGATCGACCAAACGGGTCGGGTTCGAAAGTATAAGCGATTGTTTAGATCGCTTACCTTACGACCCTATATAAGCACTAAACTAAAAGTGACGAGCTAAGCATGTTAAAACATGCTTAACTAAGTTTAGAAAACAGGTTTGGTATCAAAACAAACGGTTTTGATACCTAAGAGTAGTTTGGTTACAAAATACGCAAGAATGCGCATTTTGGCCGAAACTACGACTCGTCACTGAGTCTAGATAACGTGGTAATCAGTAGGTATAGTCACTAGGGACTATGACCATCGTGATCACGCTCACGTTATGAAGTTCAAACGAACTTCGCATCGACCATAAACTGGTCAATGCAGAAAGTCAAACAAAGTTTGACTTTCGGACTCGAAAAGCAATAAAAGAACGAAGGAACACTTACAAAGGGTCCCCGCAAGATTGATAATCCAAGTATTCTCAGGTATGAGGTGATGAAACACCCCAACTTAGAGAAATCTCAGATTTCAAGTGGGTTTTGCAATGAAGTGGGTTGGGTATTTATAGTTTTCGGTTCACCGTTAGGATCGTTTCTTGGAGAAGAGGGAATGATCAAATCCCTACACTTGTTGGCAAGCTCATGAACATCAATTGGCCCCCCATGATTAGTTAGCAACATGTGGAAATGGCCTTTGGAGTGTTTAAAAGCTGATAACAACAGCCAAAAATGATTTTCTGCATCTCACCCATGCTTGCGCACCGTAACGTTTTTTGTGTTGAGGTGCGCAAGCACCTGCAGACAAGAGAGTTTGAAAAATGGCAGAACAGGCCCCTGAAGCTCCAAACTTGCTATTTGATGCATTTTTGACACGTTTAAGCCCCATTAACCCCATTTCAAAGCTCTAAAATGAAGTTAAAGTATATGGAACTTAAAATGTGCTCAAAAATATCTCGGATGTCGGTTCGTTTGGCCGTACAATCGCGATGTTCGCTTAATTACGACGGAATGCGCAAAAGCGCGAAAAACGATCCAAATTGCGTGACGAATGGATTTTCTTATGCCAAACTCTAAAATAAAATATTTTAGTGCTTACATAAATTTTTGGATGTCCGGATGTATTCAGAACGTAAGTTATGCGCGGAAATGCAAACTTATGCACTTTTTGATACTTTTAGTCCCTGAATGACCCAAAAGTTTATTTTAGCACACCGATCCCTTCAAAGCCTATTTCTAAGCTATGTAAAGGATATTTAGGGTTTGTTTAACTATGGTCATGTTCCAGAATGTTCGTTACAGTTCAAATTGGCATACTCTCGCAGTTTGTCAACTTTAGTCCCTGTAAGCGATTTAACTTGATTTTTGCCATACCAAAGCCTTCAAAACTTATTTCTAAGTTATGTAAAGGTTATTTAAGGTATGTTAAGCCTATTTCACTATTCCGGAGTGTTCGTTGCATTAAACTGGTTATATTTACGCATCAGAGCGCGTATAACGCTCCAGAAAGCAATTTAAAGTTTAATATCGAACAAGAGTTGATATGTGCAAACGATACACATATTTTTACAAATCCCAAGTATGAAATACAATATTCCATTGGTTTGGCATTTGTTTGATGGTTGAAGTGACACAGGTGTAACATCTCAGGCCAGTTTGGATTACAAGTCGCCGTTATGAATAAATCGGGATATCCAACAGACTTGCAAATTGCCATTGCATCTAAGTACTTTTGCATCATATATCTAGAACCACCAGTAAATGATGAAAGTAAAAGTATAGGTTTACCACAACGTGAGGCATTATTCTCTCCACTTTCAACAGTAGCATTCAAGTTCTTAAGACTTTGCGCTCTAAGTTTAGGTTGTTGTGTCCTTATATAATTCAACCTGGCAGATTCTATCATCGTGTATCCATCAACCAAAAACTGCTGAAATAGTTTTTTCGCATTAACTAACAATGAAAACTGATTTTGTCTATCTTGAATTTTGTAAAAAAAGAATTCTCTAATTGTAAGATTGGTTCTAAGTACCTCATTATCAATCACAATCCCTCTATGTTTAATACCAACTCTATAACCATCTTCTGCATATGGAAAAATAAGTGGATATTGCAAAGCAAGGTAAGAGGGATGAAGCTCACTAATTCTTTGAAGACCACCAGACTTCTTTCTAACAACAATGTCCCGTTTATCAAATGCTCCATCAAAATCACCATTTATTAACGCAACAATTTCTGATGCTGTTGGCAAATCGTGAACTCTTCCATCCTTATCTCTTGTTCCAATAAGCTTCAAGCTTACATCTTGAAACTCATTTTCTTGAAAACAATCTCTTACCATTCTGAAGGACTGGACAAGAGGATTACAAGAATCCAACATATCTTTAAGACCCTCTATGGTTGTACTATCAAGCTGGTTGTTTCTTGTAGTTTTGCATTCTATCTGAGAAGTGCCAGAAATATAAAATGTTAAAATTTACATTCATTTTAAATGATAATGAATGTAAATATACTGAAAAGCAAAATATATATTCATAAATGGCACAATTATCATAAAGAAATCACCTTACTGCTTTTTGACGATTTACAACTTCGTTTTATGAATCATATATGTAAAGCTGGGAGAATTTGGGTTCTTCCCCATCGTCCAGAAGTAGACTACCCATTTGATGATAATTCTGACCTTGTAGTCTAAATACATAAGGACCTTTACCTCTCTGATAACTTTTGTCAACCTTCCCACCAAGAGATGTGAAGGAAAACATCATGTTATATGCTCGAATATTATCCATGAAATTGCGAGACTGTGAGGTATGACTTTTATATAAATGACGTAGTAATGGAGGAGGTGTAGGCGGTCGTGGTAGCTCAACATCTCCATTTGAACAACAAAGAGAATAGGATGTTTTGTTACGTTTTTGATTTCCCCTAAGCATTTCATCTTCCCATAACATTGCATCACATTTAGAACACACAAAGATGACATATCCATGATCAATATAATCTACAGACTTAGCAAATTTATAAGTCAACATAAGTTATCTACATATTGAAAACTTAATAGGAATTTACATTCGTATCTTATACCTTTAGAAATTCCATGAATCTTCTTAACCACGGAATCTGGTAAAATCTCATCACTCATTTGTTATTCAATTTTAGATATTCCACCTATATTGAAGCTTGTAAAATAAGATATATATATATATATATATATAACAATTTATAAAACCTAAGATTAAACAAATATTTTGTTTCCAAAAATTTAAAACATACAATTTGTAATATCTGATAATGGAGTCCTCTCAACAAAATTGGATATTTGGTTAGTAATTCCAAAAGGAGTGTGATGGACATTCCTTGGTGAGATTTTTCTTGATGAATCTTATAAGACAAAAGTATATAAAATAAACGAACAAAACTACAATTTATAATTAAATTAGAAAAAAATATCTCCAGTAAGTTTACCTTTTTCATTTGTAGATGAGTGACACACATTACTACTAATATCTGGAATAACATAAGTATGAAGTTGATACACATTCCTTTTTTTGACATTGTTGGTTGAAGCTTGTAAAATAGAACATATGTAAGGATTCCAAAAACATAACATATACATACATATTTCTTTTAAATTTTGTTTGTAAAACTATAACACATACCACTTGTAGTATTTGAAAATTGAATCCTTTCAACAGAATCAGATGTTGATGCAGGATAACAACATCTGTTGTTTCTCTTTTGTTGAAGAACATACTTCTTTTTTTCTCTTTCTTCAGCACAGCTTTGACGTTGACTTGCTTGAAGGTCAACTTCATACTTACTTGAAATTGTGTTATCTGTATCCATAATTTAAAATACTTGAATGAAGAAGATTGTTGACCACTCAAGGAAAGAACTTTGAACATATTGTGAATTTTTTTTGAAATTACCAAAAAATATCTGCAGTAAGTATACCTTTTACTTATGTAGATGAGTGAAACAAATTACTGATAATATTTGGAGTAGCATAAGTAGGAAAATGATACACATTCCTTCTCTGAAAATTGGTTGTTGAAACTTGTAAAATACGAAACATGTGTAAGAATTCCCAAAAGATAACATATAAATATATATTTCTTGTAAAATTTTGTTTGCAAACCTATAACACATACAACTTGGAGTGTTTAATAATGGAATCCTTTTAACAGAATCGGATGTTGATATGAAAACCACTCTTGTTTCGCTTTTGTTGTAGAATACGCTTCCTTGTTTTCCTTGCTTCAACACAGACTTGACTTTGACTTGGTTGAAAGAACAGTTCATACTTACTTGAAATTCTATTATCTGTCTCCATAATTTCAAATATCTGAATGAAGAAGATTGTTGAGCACTCAAGAAAAAGACTTTCAAAGTATTTTGAATATGGTTTGAATTATTTGAAAATGATTTGAATTATTTGAAAAAGAAAGCTATATTATTAGGGGGTACAATGTAAGTTCCTTATCTCAATGGCGGTAAAATGTAAGTTCCTTATCCCAATGGCGGTTTACCTTTTTACATAGAGGCAGATAGAAACATATCTTACCTTTTTAACGACTCTCCAAATCCCCTTTACAAAATTGTTTGTCTGATCTCATAAAAAGTGCTTCAAGTTTTAATCACCGATGTCCATTTCAATATTGAATCACTCCACTTGAATACTTCTTACTTTTGACATCATCAACAACTTCGATCAAGGTATAATAATATTTATTAAAATTTGTATATACATTAGTTTCATATGCACATGATTAACAACTGTTATGAAGACTGTTCTCAATGTATTGCATGTTTTAGATGATATATCAATTTAATTTTACAAGCTTTTTTATTTTTTATAATGTTTTCGATTTGAAGTTTTGTTTGATATGGTGTTACATTTGGATTCTTGAAAGCAATCGATAAGGTATATTTTGTTTTTTTTCTTACTTGATATTAAAGAATATGATTAAATGACAAATCTTTTAGTTATAGACTTGCAAAAAAAAAGTTATTGACAGTGGTACTCGATTCTACAGTTTTTAGAGGAATCTTTATTTATTGATATGCTCTAGATAAATCGATAAATATTAAATGCGTTATCTGAATGACATAGATATGTTAAACATTGTTGGTCCACATTTGTTATCACAGTCTTTATAAATAATGAAGTATCTGATAAAATACATTGTCTCATTGTTTCTTTGATTTTTAACCAGAAACATCATATCTTGGAAGATGTCTTTTTATAAATATTTGGATTCTCTTAATTCCAAAATGTTGGTAAGATTATTACATTAAAACCATTTTCTACAGTTTTATTGTTAACAATTAATTCACATATAACACTTGCCAATACTTAAATACTTGACCTCAACAGATAATACTACAAAACTTTGCAAACAAGCATTTACTCAAAGAAGTTCCTGGTAACGTTGGCGTTATAGAGTGTGTAAACGGTATGAGATGGGATTACCGATTCTCAAAACACAATGGAACTTTTGCTCTAAAAGAAGGATGGTCCTCAGTTGTCTCTGACCTTTCATTGAAAGAAGGATGTCTGTTGGTATTTAAAAAAACTGCACCATATACATATCTGCTGACACCTTTTGAAAAAGTTCATCACTATCCAACAAAACTCCCAATAATTTCTATGTTCACATCAATATCGTTTGAGAGGAAGTTTGGATGTATGGATTCATTCTCCCATAGTTTTACTGATGTTTGTAAGGACGTGTTGGTAAGTTTGGTATTTTAATCCAATACTTAAATGTTACTATAGTAATTAGTGATATAGTTGTTAATTTTACTGTACCTTTGTTGATTTCATAATTTTATATCTTTTTGTTCAGCTAATACCCAAGGAGTTAGTCAACGTTAGTATTGGAGTTGGTAAACTTAAAGAGATATTTAAGATCTATGTGAATCAGTGGGACTCTTTTGATGTACTACTTCAACGTGATCCTCTTCGGAATTGTTACTTTATAACCGATGGATGGGAAAAGGTTGTACACTACATGGGTATGCAAACAAGAATTGTACTTGTTTTAAGATACGTAGCGGATTACATCTTTCTGCTTACTGCCTTTGATTTGAATGGATGTGAGATTGTTGCACCCAAATCCAATGACAGTCCGATAGACGATACTTCCTCACCCAATTTAGAAGTTGTTCCAATTACCGAGGATCTGCATCACCAGTCGGATGTTGAAGAATCCAATGGTACAGATTCTGATAGTGATTATGCTGTATCAAATGAATCATCCGATGATATCGATGACGTAGATTTTGATGCTGCTGTCTCAGATTATGAAGCTGATCCTGATGTATACCCCTTACAAATAGTATGGTACTGCAACAAACATTTTGTAAGTTTATTCTGTTAATATATTATTCCTCATTCTTTGGATGTTAAATGTTTGTTACAATTAAGCTGTTTTTTTGTTACTTTACTTAAATACATTATGTATTTCTTATTAATTATTGATATTTTCTATTTATTTTTAAGCGTCTGAATGTGAAAGTAGCGTCTTTATCAAGGATTCATAGAACAAAAAATATGACAGTTGAGAATCTGAATGGAGTAGACACTGTAATTGACTTTCGACGAGAGAAGCATGGCAAGGGATTTAGATACGCGGCTTGTCAATTCACCAAGAAGTTCACGAAGCCCAATGGTATCTACAGAAATATGAGATGCAAAATTGTCTACTTTGAAGAAAAAGCCAAGCTGATCTTAAAGAAAGTCTACAGATAGTTGTGGTTGTTGGTATTATCTCATTTGAGATAAATTATGGGATGGTGATGAATAAAACTTCTATATTTTGAAAACTTACGACTTACGAATATTTAAATTATAATCATGTATACTTATCTTGTTATTTATATTAACTTAAACCTTTGTTGTACATTCTTCATATATTTTAATTGGCTCTTCATGATACATTACAACTTCAATTATACTCTGTAAATTTATGGGCAGTCATGGATACTTAAAAGGCTTCAACAAATTTATAGACAGTCATCGACACTTAAAACGCTTTTCTTAAAAGGCTTCAACAAATTTATGGGCAATCATCGACACTTAAAAGGCTTCAACAAATTTCTGGGTGATCATTGTCATAACTTCACTTGAATTAACCTCTGACTACAAACAAATTTATGCACTCAACCTCTATTTAGATAAAGCTCTGTCAAACAGAAAATCTGTTCAAGCAAAGTCTGTTGTTCCAAACAACCCCTGCTGATAAACACAAAGACTGTTATAGCAAATAACCTCTGCTGATAAACACAACCTCTGCTGCTGAATATGAATACAAATGCATCATAAAGCTAACATCTGCTGTTGAAACAAAGGTCGGCCAAACATAACATCTGCTGATCATTCCACGGTATAGATTGCTAACATCTGTTGTGCCTTAACAGATGATGCAGTTCAACAGAGGATTTCAAAGATCTGTTTACACACGCATCATGATTAACATCTGCTGATGTAACACCTCGTAAAATCACGTCCAATGATGGGTTGACACGCTAAACCTTAATAAAGTCAAACGTTGACTATGAGGGACAAATTTTTGCGAAAAAAATCAAAAACTTTGTTTATAGAAGAACTGGAAGTGTTAACATGCTTAAACTAAGCCTCTGAATAACCTAACACGATATTCGTATTCTCATATTAAGCCACTTGTTGGATAATCGAAACCGTTTGCATAATAAATCGAAAGTCTGCACGGTGAAGGGTTAGAAGCGTCAACATGTTTAATCATACCTCTGAGTGACCATTTATCAAACCCAAAACATTATTATATCTGATCATACTCGTGGGAATGCAAAACATTGGCCATTTAGGGCTTTAATGTCGGTAAACAACAATACGCACAAGTTTGTGCGTTAAAAAGGGTTAAAAGTGTCAACATCTTAATTCTTACCTCTGAGTGACCTTTTAACAGACCTGAAGTATCATAATGTTCGATAATACTCTCGGGAATGCCCAATATGGATAACATAGGGTTTTGACGCAATAAAATGATAATACGCGCAAGTTTGCGCGTTAAAAGAACCAAAAGCGTCAACATTTAAAACTACACCTTTGAGCGACCATTTAAGCGAACTGGTGTGAACTGGAGTGTCGTAATACTCCATTATACTCTTGGGAATGCTTGTTATTGCTTGTTATTAACTTTGTAAGGATTTTACGCCATTTCGTGATAATACCCGCAAGTTCGCAAATTAAAGGGTTAAAAGCATCAATATGTCAAACTAGGCCTTTGACTGACCCTTTTAACAAATCGAGAAGTTTATGATTCTTGGTTATACTCTTGGATGTGCCTTATGTTGGAAATACATGGCCTTGTAAGCTAAAAACATCATTTCGGGTGAGTTCGGAAGTGTAGGGGCCAAAAGTGACAACAAATGAAAGTATGTGTGTGCTGTACAAGTCCTTACGTACCGTATACAGGACCATATGGTCCGTACACCACCTGCCAGCAACAGAAAATAGAAAACCAGCTTTGGTTTGCCTCCTTGTCTCACATATTTGATTCTAGGGGTCTTTGATGGTTTTGAAAGCTGGTATTACACTTGTTATAATCTTGTTATCCCCCTCAAACACTTGTCAACATCCTATGCAATCCCAAAGACTATATAAAGGGCCTTCATTCATTCATTTCATTCACACTAATTTCTTGAGTTCTTGCTCTCTCACTCAAATCTGAGGATCCTGATCATTGGAACCTCCTTTTGAGTTATCTTCAGTCCCTTGGACCTTTTGTAAGTGTCCATCCTTGGCTAGTTCATTTTATTTCGCTCTTAAAGCCGAAAAGTTAAACGTTTTGATAAACTCTTTGACTTTTAGTTAGACCTTGTATGGACAAGCCATGGTTCACAACAAACATGGCTACGTGATCGTAATTAGGTAGGTATTAAGCCCTCTAAAGGGCACCTCCTAACTACCACGTTTACTTAGTTAATTGTCGGGTCAAAGTAATTAAAATAAAAGTCAAACGGGTCAGTTTTTAAATAAAATTCATAACTAATAATATATAAGCTATAAAATCAGTTTTGTCACTTTAATAACTTGGTAAATATTAGTTGAACATGCCTAGGCATGTTCAACCCGACAATTCTAAGTATAGATGCGGTTCATAACCGAAAGTTGTAAAAGTTGACTTTTGCTTTGACTTTCAGTTCTGACCCGATTTTGCTTGTTTTAGATATGCCTTAGGGTTCCATTAGGACCATATTACATGTTAGTATAACCCTCTGAGGTTATACAACATGGGTCCTTAGAAATCTGAAACATTTACTTGTTTCCGTTAAATGCTTAAATATTGACCATTATGCCCTTTTATCAATAAAACGAGATTTGTGACAATGTGAATGGACTAGAACCTTTATTACTGATATTTAAGTATGTCCTAAAAGTTTGACATTAGATTATGGTCTAAAATGAGAGTTACGCACGATATCGTAAAATGAAAGCTTTTATTAATTAAACGGCATTTTGACATAAAACCTAATTAAACCCAAATTTTGACATCAAACTTTCCACCCATTGATGTAATATAATATTTAGGGATTTTTTGAATATTTTTATTAAATTTTAAACTGATCATAACATAGGGTTCTTGCATAGGCTCGGTAATTGACAATAATGCACTTTTGCTAATAAAATGAGTTTTACACATCCTTTATATTAGGGGTGAGCAAATTAACCACCATAACCGATAACCGAACCATAACCGAACCACTAATAACCGATAATCAATATAACCAATGGTTATGGTTATGAAACTTTGTATAACCGCACAATCGGTTATGGTTATGGTTATGAAGCTTTGGTTAACCGATATAACCGAAACTGAACCGAACTTGTGATGCTAACTTTATATAATGGATTTGTGTTTTACAAAACCATATAGAGGGTTTTTACTAAGATAAAAGTATGTTAGTAACAAAATGATCTTGATGTATGTTATGGGTGAAATTCTGAGCCCATATCCTGGAAAATATCTTGATTTATATCTTGGTTATGTAGTATCTGTTTATGTCCGGGATGCTGGTTCAGGATATTGGTAACATCCTGAATGGTATCTTCAGGATTACTAACGGATTATGTGCAAGTACGTGGGTTAGAAGCTAGCAACGTTCACAAGGACTTATTCCGCGGAAGACTCGGTCCAAGTTGTTCGAAGAAAGACGTTAAGCCCGATTTATTTGGCTCTAAACGGCTACTTATGGAATATTCGGGAGCATCCCATATTTATAGGAATTTTAGTTTCTAATTTGTAACTATAAATAGGTGGGTATACCAGATCGAATAGGACATCACATACACACTCGCTACACTCTAACACTCGCTCTCAAGCAATTCTCACTTTCATACAAAGGCATTGTAACACTTAGCGATCTGGTCTATATCCTGCACTGTATCCTGACGTTTGAAGTAATAAGAAGAACAAGACAGCTGCGATTGTCAGCTCCCGAGGTTTTATGCCGGCGATCTAGATCGATCAAGGGCTTTCCTCGTACATCTCGTGTCGTTTACTTTATTTTTGCTCATAGTTTGATCGTAGATACAGCTCAATATCCTGAGCCGTATCCTGAATACTGATTTTCTAAATAACTTAACAAGCATATTTTCAATACACTTTCTAGCACACTACCTCACTTTACTAATTTGATCACTTAATTGCTTCGGTAATTTTTGCCAAAACAATTTGGCACCCACCGTGGGGCAAGTGGTGCTCTCTTTACTAAAATTTTTTGTGAAATCGCTAATCGGCTTTCTATTTTCAAAACTTTTTGCCACATTGTCCACAATGGCTTCAAGATCAAACATGAGCTCCTCCACTGTGTCTGCTATGACTTCTGCTACTACCGGTTCGGTGCTTCCACCACCTCCTCCAAGGATGCCAGCCTCTTCACAACCTCAGGATATTATCCCTACTCGCAGTGTTCAGGAATCTGCTCCCGTTTTAGCTTCTAATGATGAAATTCTAACCTTATTTGGAAGTGTGCAGGAAAAAATGAGGCAGCAACAGGAAACAAACCAAATGCTATTGAGGAAAATACAACTCCTGAAGTCTGGCTCGAGCAGATCTGCTGAGGATATTGTCACTCCATTGCACCCTAGAACTTTGAACTTCAGTTCAGCTGTGTATACTGAGGATAACAGGGGGAATATTGTGCCCAGCCTCCCTCAGAATCATAATCCTGAAATACCCTCCTCGGTCAGGATGTCAACCATGAGGAGCTCAGGATATGCTTCAGGATATGGCCAAAATCCTCCAACGGGTAACGTGTCAAATAATAATAATACTCATGCTACTAACAATAGTGGATCTTTGCAGGATACAGGTGTGACATCAGCGCTTACTAGGGAACTTCAGAAGTTGAAGGACATGATATCTAGTGTACCCGGGGTGGTCCAGCCGATCCCGGAGGTGTCCCAAGACAGCCACAAGATATCTCGTTTTGCATATCCTATCTGTGATGCTGAGATCCCAAAGAGATTCCAAACCCCCAACATGAAGCTTTACGACGGAACTACGGATCCTGAGGAGCATATTGCTCAGTATAGGGAAAGAATGGAAATTAACCCTATCCCTCTGGATCTCAAGGAAGCATGCTTGTGCAAGGGTTTTGGTTCAACTTTAACAGGATCAGCCTTGAAATGGCTCTTGAATGTTCCTCCACATTCGATTACATCTTTTGCTCACTTAGTAAATTTATTTAATAGTCAGTTTTCTTGTAGTAGAAGCTTTGAAAAATTAACAAGTGATCTCTACAGGATAACACAGGGGCCTCAGGAATCCCTTAGGGATTATGTGAACAAGTTCAGCTGGGAATCCCTAGATATTCCTCATCTTGATGTTGCAACAGCTGTGCAAGCTTTCAAGATGGGGCTGCAAAAAGATTCTCAATTTTATCAAGACCTTGTAATGAACCCATGCAGGAACTTGGATGAAGCTCGAAACAGGGCCCTAAGATATATTCGATTGGAGGATGACAGAAAGATGCAAGAAAGGATGAACTCATCTAACACTTATGAGTCAACTAACAGGAAGTCAGAATCCTCATTCAAGTCATATCGGCCTAAGCCATATGGATATTGGTTGAAAATGGCAGCTCCGTCAACATAATCCAACAAGAGACGCTGAAGAGAATGAATGTATCTCCAATGGATATCACTTCAAAGTCTACCGTGCTTGTTGGGTTCAGTGGAGAGGCTAGAAACACGGTGGGAGAGATAAAGTTGCCAGTATACGTTGAAGGAGTCAACTCGATACAACGTTTCTGTGTGATGGATTCTCTATCCTGCTATAACATCATACTGGGAAGACCGTGGATTCACGATATGAAGGCTGTGCCATCAACATATCACCAATGCATCAAGATACCTACCCCTTGGGGAGTTGTCAAAGTTGATAGTGATCAGCAGGAGGCGAAAGAATGCTACTCATCCTCGATGAAATCCTCAACCAAGCCTAGTGCAACATAGCAATTAAAGACGCGGGCCCAGGATACCGTGGAGGATCCGGAGCAGGATGTGAAGAAAATTATCTTGGACCAGGATAACCCCGATATTTCGGTGCTCGTAGGAACCAATATCCCTCAGGATATTGAAGAACAGTTAATTAACTTTTTGAAATGCAGGATGTCAACGTTTGCATGGAAGCATGAGGATATGACAGGCATATCCAAAGACATCATCACTCACAAGCTTGGAATTCATAAATCATTCAAGCCTGTTCAACAAAAAAGAAGGAAGTTTTCTCCTGAGCGGAATACGATTATTCAAGAGGAAGTTGAGAGATTATTGAAGTCCAGGATGATCAGAGAGGTTAAGTTCCCAAGGTGGCTAGCAAACGTAGTTGTGGTACAGAAGAAAAATGGGAAATGGAGAGTTTGTGTAGACTACACAGACTTGAACAAAGCTTGTCCTAAAGACCCATTTCCTCTTCCCCACATTGATGCGATGGTAGATGCCACTGCCGGGCATGAAATGCTGACCTTCATGGACGCATCCTCAGGATTTCAACAAATCCAAATGGAGCCTTCTGAACAGGAGGATACTGCCTTCATGACGCCAACAGGTATTTATTGTTATACAACTATGCCTTTTGGTTTGAAAAATGCAGGTGCAACATACCAAAGATTGGTAAACATGATGTTCAAAGACAAACTGGGGGACACCATGGAGGTGTACATTGGCGATATGGTGGTGAAATCAAAGAAAGCTCAGGATCACCTCCAGGATATTAAAGGAGCATTTGATATCCTGGATCAGTATAACATGAAGCTGAATCCTGCTAAGTGCCATTTTCGAGTGGGGGCAGGAAAATTCCTAGGATATATGGTGGCCAAAAGAGGAATAGAAGCAAGCCCGGAGCAGATTAAAGCCATCATGGATATTAAATCGCCCTCAAATATGAAGGATGTTCAACGATTAACAGGGCGAGTGGTAGCATTAAATAGATTTATCTCAAGATCCTCAGAAAAATGCAAAGATTTTTATGATATCCTGAAGAAGAACAAGAAATTCGAATGGGGTGAGAAGCATGAAGCGGCCCTACAGGATTTAAAGCAATATCTTTCAACCGCATCTCTACTGATGAAGCCCGAGAATGGTGAACCATTATCCCTAAACCTCGCAGTGTCAGGGAATGCTGTAAGTGCCGTCCTTGTAAAGGACCATGAAGGTCAGCAATATCCTGTTTATTATGTGTTAGGGGAGGATTTTCTAACAATTAGTGATCCTTATTCGTTATCCTAATTAATGATCCTTACTTCTGTGGCAGATAGTGATCCTCAGAAGAGCTTCAGGATCAGGATCATCGATCACTTTAAGGATCCTCGTACTGACGATTGTTTATTTGTGTTTTGTGTTACTTTGCAGGAGTAACAAGCTTGACTTGGTCTTGGCGACATTCCTGGAGAATATTCCCAGACTATCCCGCACGTGCTTGACCAAAAATAGATGTTGTGGAGAACGTGGAGGCATGGCACGAAAGTCGGACAGTTTGTTAGCTAGTTATTTTCTCATTTTAAAGGGGTAACGAGCTAGTAGAAAAACACTTAGTCATTTTCTGAGTTACACACACACTCGTACAAACGCTCATACCAGCTCTCGTTCAAACACTTAGCAATTTTATACACTTTCTACACGTTACATTCTAGTGATCCTTGTACCTAGCTCGTTACTATCCGAAGTTGTAAACATTTATTCATTTATTTGAGCTTGGTGATCGGTAGTTTCCATCACCCGGGGTTTTTTGTGCCGGAGATCAACTCTTGATCAAGGGCTTTTTCCCCGTATAAATCCTTGTGTTGTTTGTGCGATTTACATTGAAGTGATCCTTGTCATTGTTATACATTTCAAGCATCATACCCTGTAACAGAGATTTTGGTTGCAATATCCTCAACAAATTTTTTGACCAAAACAGTTTGGCGCCCACCGTGGGGCAATTGGTGCTTCGTCCTTAGAAAAATTCGCATTTCTGTGCTCATTTCAGTTCACTACAATCAAGCAAATGGCTTCCTCAGCGAAGAATGCTTCAAATTTGATGCCCGCATTCACTTCTTCACAAGGCGTTCCCCCTTTGCCTCCACCACCTTCTGGATCCCAGAAGAATGCTGAGAATGCTGCGAAGAAACCAACTCCCATTTTTTCAAAACCTCCAACTTCTTCTGCTTCTTACACTCCCACTACTAGTGATATGTTTACTTTAATTTTGCAGATGAAGGATCAGATACGGCAACAGGATAAGACCAATGAGAGGATTCTCAAAGAAATCAGAGATCTCAAGAAACAAAAGACAACGGCAGAGGATCATTCCCCACTGGTGCCGAAATCCTTGAATTTTGATACTCCGGTGATTACTTCTCAGCCATCAATGGTTCCAGACGTTCAATATGTGGGCGGGACCCTATCCTCAGCATATGGGATCCCTCACGAGTTCAGGAGGATATTCAGGAATGCAGCAGGTTCAAGGATCCTCCTTCGTTCCAGGATCATCCCAGGTTCAAGGATCCTCCTTCATTCCAGGATCATCCCAGGTTCAAGGATCCTCCTTCGTTCCAGGATCATCCCAGGTTCAAGGATCTTCCTTCGTTCCAGGATCATCCTAGGTTCAAGGATCCTCCTTTGTTCCAGGATCATCCCAGGTTCAAGGATCCTCCTTTGTTCCAGGATCATCATAGGTTCAAGGATCCTCCCTTGTTCCAGGATCGTCCCAATTTCAGGGATCCTTCCAGATGCCAGGATCCTTGAGGAGTTTGCAAACAGGAAGTTCAGATGTCCATCAGGGAGATTTTATTCCAATGCAGACCAATGCCTCTACTGGTCCCTCGATCATTCCAGAGCCCCAACAATATGGATTAACATCCATTCTTCCTAACTTGAATCCAATGGGAGGTAACACTTTTAATAATTCTCATACTACTAACCATGGTCTTATGCAGGATCCAGGTATCAATCATGCCATGGCCAGAGAATTGCAAAAGCTAAAGGATATGATATCAAGTGTTCCGGGAGTAGTCAAACCTATCCCAGAGATTGCAGATGGGAGCCACAAGATATCTCGTTTTGCACCACCAATCTGTGATGCTGAGATACCCAAGAGGTTCCATGTGCCTACAATGAAGCTGTATGATGGTTCGACGGATCCTGAAGAACACATAGCACAATACAGGGAGAGGATGGAGATCAATCCAATCCCAGAAAGGTTAAAGGAAGCATGCCTGTGCAAAGGATTCAGATCCACTCTTACTGGATCAGCTCTCAAATGGCTGCTAAGTCTTCCCCCCTACTCTATTACCTCATTTGCTAATCTAGTTAATCTATTTAATAATTAGTTTTCTTGTAGTAGGAAATTTGAACGATTAACTAGTGATCTATATAGGATAACCCAGGGTCATAATGAATCATTAAGGGATTACATTACCAAATTCAGTAAAGAATCCTTAGACATTCCCAACTTAGATATAGCCACGGCTGTTGAGGCCTTTAAAATGGGATTGCTTAGGGATTCGTCTTTCTATGATGATCTTGTTATGACACCATGCAGGAACTTAGATGAGGTAAGAACCCGAGCACTTAGGTTCATTCGGCTAGAAGATGACAAGATGATCCAGGAGAGGTTAGCAGGATCCTCAAAGCAGGATAAGCAAGGATCCTCATTCAGGAACAACAAGTTCAGATCCTACAACAGATCTGATAACCAGAACGTGCATTCTATTGATCAAGAAGAGGATGATGAGGATTATCCTCCAATTTCTGAATATTGTTTTAGTGTTGATAACAATGAACTAATCCTTGCGATGCAGAGTCTAGGTGATAAAGCTAGATGGCCCAGAAAAAATGATAGGCCAGCTGCAACTAAGGATAAATCAAAGTGGTGTGCATACCATGAAGATTTTGGGCACCTCACAGAAGAATGCATTGCACTAAGAAAGGAAATTGGATACTTATTGAGCAAGGGGCATCTAAAAGAATTGTTGGGAAGAAAAAAGTCAAGGACTCAGGATCCTGAAAGGATCCCTGAGAAGGCTCCAGCCCCTCCAGCAGATGCACAAGTGATAAACTTTATTTCCGGAGGATCAGACATTTGTGGCACATCCTTCTCAGCAGCTAAAAGGCATGCAAAGGAAACTAAAATGGATAATGGAGAAAGACCTGTTCGAATATCAAGTGTCTCCGAAGGAAAAGTCATAACCTTCGATGAGGATGATCGAGTTGATATCCAGGATCCTCATCACGATGGTTTAGTTATTACTCTTTTCATTTCTAACCATTTTGTCCGCAGGATCCTTATAGACGGAGGAAGCTCAGTGAACATTATCCAGCTTGATGTTCTGAAGAAGATGGGAATTCCTGAATCAGACATCATACCAAGATCCTCCGTGCTTGTGGGATTTAGTGGCGAAACTAAGAACACCCTGGGGGACATTAAACTCCCAATATATATTGAAGGCTTACACTCTTATCAAAAATTTTGTGTTATTGACTGTTTATCTTGTTGTAATGTTATCCTTGGCAGGCCCTGGATACACGATATGAAAGCAGTCCCATCTACATACCATCAATGTGTGAAGCTCCCTAGTCCTTGGGGAATAGTGAAGATTGATAGTGATCAACAGGAGGCTAAGAATTGCTACACTTCATCGATGAAACCAGCCTCGAAGTCAAGGGAGCAATAGCAATCAAGGTATCCTCCAAGGGATGTCTTGGAGGCAAGAGAGCAGGATGTGGTAGAAATCCTCGTGGATCCTGATGATCCTGAATCTAAAATCTATATCGGATCAGGGATCCTTGGCGAAATGAAAGAAGACCTCGTATCCTTCCTCAAAAGGAGAAAGACTACCTTTGCATGGAAACACGAAGACATGACTGGTATATCCAAAGATGTAATCACTCACAAACTCGGGATTGACAGATCCTTCAAACCAATCCATCAAAGGAGAAGAAAGTTTGCACCAGAAAGGAATGCCATTATCCAGGAAGAGGTAGAGAAATTGCTCCAGGCAGGTATAATCAGAGAGGTCAAGTATCCAAGATGGTTGGCCAATGTGGTTGTTGTTCAAAAGAAAAACGGAAAGTGGAGGGTATGTGTCGATTTTACCGATTTAAATAAGGCATGTCCCAAGGATCCTTTCCCATTACCCCACATTGACTCCATGGTGGATGCAACTGCGGGTCATGAACTGTTAACTTTTATGGATGCTTCATCTGGATTCCAACAAATCCAAATGGAACCATCCGATCAAGAGGATACAGCCTTCATGACTCCAACTGGTATATACTGCTATATTGCTATGCCCTTCGGACTAAGAAATGCAGGTGCAACATATCAAAGGCTGGTGAATATGATGTTCAAGGACCAGATTGGACAAACTATGGAGGTTTACATAGATGATATGGTGGTAAAATCCTTAAAAGCTGAGGATCACCTAAGAGACTTGGAGGAAGCATTCAATATCCTTGATAAATATAATATGAAGCTTAATCCTTCAAAATGTCACTTTGGTGTTAAAGCAGGTAAATTCTTAGGATATATGGTGACAAAGAGAGGCGTTGAAGCTAGCCCGGAACAAATCAAAGCAATAGTGAACATCAAATCTCTGGCCAATGCTAAGGATGTTCAAAGGCTAACAGGCAGGATAGCAGCCTTGAACAGATTTATATCCAAATCCTCCGAGAAGTGTAAAGAATTCTATGATATCCTAAGGAAGAACAAGAAATTTGAGTGGACGGAGAAGCATGAAAATGCTTTAAGAGCCCTCAAAGATTACCTATCCGCGATGAAACCAGAAAAAGGCGATGTGCTATCCTTGTATCTTGCAGTATCCTCAAAAGCAGTAAGTGCGGTCCTTGTTAAGGATCATCAAGGTACACAACATCCTGTCTATTATGTAAGTAAAAGTTTACTTGATGCCGAATCCAGGTACTCACACCTTGAAAAGCTTATTCTTGCATTAATTATGGCATCTACTAAGTTAAGACATTATTTTGAAACTCATGTTATCATTGTTAAAACTAATTTTCCAATTAAGAATGTCCTCAGGAAACCAGAGATGTCAGGAAGGATGGCTAAGTGGGCAGTGAAGCTAAGTGCATATGATATAAGATATGAGCCTAGGACAGCCATCAAATCCCAAGCATTAGCTGACTTTTGTGGCTGATTTCAGTAGTGATTTACAAGAAGAAGCTGAGTTAGAAGTCCAGCAGCTAGAAGAGACCAAGGATCCTTGGATACTCTATACTGATGGATCCTCAAATGTCAAAAGCACAGGGCTTGGAATACTACTAAAATCGCCACAGGGGGACATAATACCCCACTCTATAGCTTGTGAGTTCCAAACCACTAACAATGAGGCTGAATATGAAGCCTTAATTGCTGGTTTGCAAATTGCTAAGCATATGGGAATCAGGTATCTTGAGGTACATGTAGATTCTTTGTTAATTACAAACCACTTTAATGGATCCTATGCTGTTAAAGGTGAAAAGCTAACCAAATATTTGGAGATAGTCAAAAGTTTGGCACTCTCTTTTGTTTCCTTTAGTTTGACGCAGGTACCAAGGGAAGAAAATACAGAGGCTGATGCATTGGCTAACTTAGGATCATCCTTGAAGATCCCAGAGGATATCAAGATCCCTATTATCCATATCCTGACCCCGGCTATCGAGGATCACCAGACTATGGAGATAGGAAATGATTCTGCAATTATCCCTAGTGAGGATACTCAATCCCATTCAGGATCAGGATCATGGATCTCACCAATTATAAGATACTTACAACATGGAGAGATTCCTACAGGAGAAAACCCTAGGGCTTTCAAATCTAAGGTATCTCAATTCACAATTTTAAATAATATGTTGTATAGACGATCTCTTGCAGGACCATACTTGAGATGCATTGAGGATCCTGAAATCCAAGAGGTTTTAAAAGACTTCCATGAAGGAGATTGTGGAAACCACACTGGGGGCAGGGCATTATTTTTCAAGGATCCTGAGAACAGGATACTACTGGCCAACCATGAAGAGAGATGCTGTGGAGTATGCTAAGAGATGTGATCCTTGTCAGAGACACAACAATATCCTTCATCAACCAGCTGAATTATTGCATCCTATATCCTCCTCTTGGCCATTTATGAGATGGGGTATGGATATAGTTGGTAAGCTCCCTAAGGCACCTGGTGGAAAAGTATTCATGTTAGCTATGACTGATTACTTCTCCAAGTGGATAGAAGCTGAAGCTTTTGCCCAAGTCAGAGAAAAGGAAGTTATATCCTTCATTAAAAGAAATATTATCACTAGATTTGGAATTCCTTCTGAGATTATATGTGATAATGGTTCCCAATTTATTGGGGGCAGAACCACTAACTTTTGTGACAGCTGGGGGATTAAGATGATAACATCAACACCAGTCCACCCACAAGCTAATGGTCAGGCAGAATCATCCAACAAGATCATCATCAACAATTTGAAGAAGAAGCTTGGATCCAAGAAAGGGAAATGGGCAGAAGAACTACCCTATGTGCTTTGGGCTGATAGGACAACCCCTAAGAATGCTACTGGTCAAACGCCATTCTCTTTGGTATTTGGGGCAGAATCAGTGATCCCAACAGAAATGGTGGTTCTAACTGCAAGAACAAGTACCCGTGATCCTAAGGAAAATGATGAGAACTTGGTTCAAGACCTGGATACTATTGAAGAAATCAGGGATATCGCTAGGATAAGGATGGCCAGTTATCAATAAAGAATGGCTGGTGCTTACAACAAAAATGTCAGGATCAGGAGGTTTCAAGTTGGAGATATGGTATTAAGGAAAGCATTTCAGAATACCACCAATCCTGCTGATGGAAAATTGGCTCCAAAATGGGAAGGCCCCTATTTGATTGAAGCTGAAGCAGGAAAGGGGGCATATAGATTGCTAACCATGGAAGGTGATTTGCTACCAAGAGCTTGGAATGTTGTCCACTTGAAGAAATATTTTACGTGAGCAGGATCCTCATGGCACAGATGATCCTCAGGATAGGGGTATCCTTAAAGGATCCTCAAAGTATCGGTGATCCTTACTTAGGTAATATCCTAAACTTAAACTATTTCATTTCTTCATTTTCTCATATAAGGATAAGGATCATGTATCCTTTATCCATCTCTCACGTGAGTTTAAGTTTTGAAAGTTCAGGTATCCTTAGCATAACATTGGTTATCCGCTGAAGCAATTCGTTCCTTGGGTTTAACCTCAGTTATTTGGGCTTGACCCCAGTTTCGCCTGTAGCGCATGATGATCCTGGTATAGTTCAAGGCAGTGGGACCAGTACTCGTTTTAGGGGCTGATAATTCCATTGTACTGGCTATGCTTAGGATCCTACGTATAATGGTAGACGTACCATACATCCGTTCCTAAGGTTTCTAACGTTTTCACATTAGCTAAGGTTTCTAACGTTTTCACGTTAGCTAAGGTTTTGGCATTTTCATGTCACTAAGTTTGGATAGTCGCCAGTTAGGGCCATACTCCAGTTTACATACGATCTTTGGGCTTGTCCCCAGTTATCCTTGGGCTTGTCCCCCAGTTATCCTTGGGCTTGTCCCCAGTTATCCTTGGGCTTGTCCCCAGTTATCCTTGGGCTTGCCCCTAGTTGCTAACTCTTTTCTTATGTTGGCTTAGTCCCAAGTTATGCTCTATTTCAGGTTCTTGAAGATAGGCAACTAAGGATCCTTGATCCTTACTTTATTCTAAGGTTTATCTTATAGTTATCCTTATTATGGTTAGGATCCTAACTTGGACCCTCAGGTATGATCCTTAACTATTTTTAATTCTATTCATTATTTATTTGAGTAACCCTTATACTTGACAACTGAACTTGTGATTCTTAAATCGTATCACTTTTTAGAACTTATCGGTTATGGGATATGTGATCCTGATCATATCCTAAGCTTTTTGGATATTTTTCAAGGCTTGATAAGTATAAACAGAATGAACATTACAACAGTTGGAAAGTAAGATATTAAAAAGGATAACAACACAAGATAAGCGACAAAAGGTTAAGTTTTTATTAACAAAAGACTAACCCTTAAAAGGTTGTCAAAATTACCTACCCGAGCTTCTACCAGCAAAACGTGGCCCGTCCGCTGGGGTAGGTAAAGGGTGTCCATGATAATAAGTTCAAAAGTAGTGCAAGAATATAAAGGCGGCAGGATCACAATGGCTTCATCCCCCAAACAGAGGATCCCTCCACCAATTGCAATCCTGCCCATTGTCCAAAGGATCATACATGATCCTTAATCCTAAAACCTATTGTTCAGTACAGACCATCATTGTTTTAAACATCACAACCACAAAAAACTACCACCAAATTTAAAAATTGGGCTCCGGCTGCGTCTAAGAATGTCCATCATCGCCCAATCAAGCAGCCTAAATCTTTGCTGCATCACCACCTCCGGCTCCACTTGCTTCACCAGCTTCACCCTTGCTTCCAGCCTCAATTGTCAGGATCTCTTCAGCCTCCTCTTCATCACCCAATTCAGCCAGCCTTGCCTTCCATTCATCAATTTCCCAGCTGCTTTTGTCAAAGGCAGGATCCTGAGCTTCCAAGGCCATTTCAGCTTGGTTTTGTACATTGCTATGGCGGCAGAGACTTTGGCATCATCTGTGATCTCCTGCCTTTCATAGTCAAAATTAACCAGCACCTTGGCCATCTCCTGTTTGGTATCCTGGAGTTCCTTCCGAAGATCAGCAAGTGCAAGATCATTGAGCACGGCAACCTGCTGGAGGTCGGCAATCTTCTTATCCTGATCCTCAACGTGGCCAACATAATCCTCGATCTCAGAGAATTTCTGCAAAAAGGATAAATGATAAGGTCAGGATTAAGTGATCCTCAAATCAGCAGGATATATCAGCAGGATATGTCAACAGGATATATGAGCAGAGACAATGATCCTTACCTCATTGAAGTACTCGAGGAATTGGTGGCGGATTAGAGGTAGACCCTTCAAATCCTCAGCCTCAGAGGCCTTTCTCCTCTTGATTCCCTTTCCTTTGAGGGGTGCCTTGGGGATTGAGGCTGTCGGGCTGGCAGGAACCTTTCTTTTGGAGGATTTGACGGTGGTGAGATCGGTGACACTGAACCTTGAAGCAGCTTTGGCAGATTTTCCAGCACCTACACAACCAAAACAAGATAAGTATCTTTTCTTAATTTACATTTCACTATTTATTTAAATTTTAAACAAGGATACTTACTTGACATTGTGACAGAGCCTGAGGATACCTCCTGAGAGTCTTGGGTTGTGGTCTTGAAAGTTCTAGTTTCAGGATCGAGTTTCCAGAAAGCAGCAAGCCTTTCCCTGGTTGCGGATGTTGTGATGAGATGCGAAACAGAGATAGCTGCATGACACAAGACAAAAGGGGTTAGTGATCCTATCACATGAACAAGACTACCTGGTGATCCTTCTCATGATCCTCCGGCCTACCATTGGTGGACCATGTTTTTGGTAGATCCTCTCCGTTTAGAATGGAATTCCTTCTGACAAAGAAGAAGCGACGTTTCCAATCTTTGTCGTTCTTAGTGACTTTGAGAAGGGGATGTTCTGCACCGGGTTTTCACTTGAACAAATAATGATGGGAACCAAAGGTAGTAAGATCATACAGTTCTGCCAATTCTGACATTCCTAAATCAACGCCTTCCTGCTCGATGATCCTCTCTAGGGTATATAAAACCCTCCAAATCATCGGCATGGCTTGGATGTAAGATATGCCGGTCAGGGAAAAGAAGAATTTTGTGAATTCTGAGAAAGGATAGGTGTACCCTATAGTGAATGGAGTAGCTGGAAAGGCAACCCATGTTTCAGAAACATAGTCGCTAAGAACAGTGGGATCAAAGGGTTTGAAAAAGGCACTCGCCGGAAAACAGTGACGGATTTTATCTATTTGTGCATCGTTAAAACAACACCTCTCATTCGATGAGTCTTTGATGATCTTTTGACTCTTCAAAGGGCTATCCTTCTTGTGATCCTTGCTCGGTGAACTTCGGAGCATCATTCTTAGAGCGATGGTGGTAAAGAAAGAAAAACAGAGTAAGAAAGGGAAAAAGAGAAGAAAGAGATACCTGATTGATCTTCGACTGAGAATATAAAGGGAGTTTCTTTCGAATTTGAATGCATATTGATCCTATCTATATCTCTATTTATAATTATGATTCTGCAGGATTGTCACTTCCGTGAAGTCATGATCGCAACGGCTAGTTCTATTTTAACGGCTATATATCCGTTAGTTGGTTGCGGATAAGATCAAGAAAATATAACTCGCTTATTTTACAAATTACTCCTTATATTTTGGGGGCAATTTTTAGCGGAGGATTTTCTAACAATTAGTGATCCTTATTCGTTATCCTAATTAATGATCCTTACTTCTGTGGCAGATAGTGATCCTCAGAAGAGCTTCAGGATCAGGATCATGGATCACTTTAAGGATCCTCGTACTGACGATTGTTTATTTGTGTTTTGTGTTACTTTGCAGGAGTAACAAGCTTGACTTGGTCTTGGCGACATTCCTGGAGAATATTCCCAGACTATCCCGCACGTGCTTGACCAAAAATAGACGTTGTGGAGAACGTGGAGGCATGGCACGAAAGTCGGACAGTTTGTTAGCTAGTTATTTTCTTATTTTAAAGGGGTAACGAGCTAGTAGAAAAACACTTAGTCATTTTCTGAGTTACACACACACTCGTACAAACGCTCATACCAGCTCTCGTTCAAACACTTAGCAATTTTATACACTTTCTACACGTTACATTCTAGTGATCCTTGTACCTAGCTCGTTACTATCCGAAGTTGTAAACATTTATTCATTTATTTGAGCTTGGTGATCGGTAGTTTCCATCACCCGGGGTTTTTTGTGCCGGAGATCAACCCTTGATCAAGGGCTTTTCCCCCGTATAAATCCTTGTGTTGTTTGTGCGATTTACATTGAAGTGATCCTTGTCATTGTTATACATTTCAAGCATCATACCCTGTAACAGAGATTTTGGTTGCAATATCCTCAACAGATTTTTTGACCAAAACATTATGTTAGTAAAAGCTTGTTAAATGCCGAAACTAGATATTCTCATTTAGAAAAATTGATACTAGCATTAGTCATGGCATCAACAAAACTTAGACATTACTTTGAGACACATAGGATTCATGTTAAAACAAATTATCCTGTTAAAAATGTACTTAGGAAATCAGAAATGTCAGGCAGAATGGCTAAGTGGTCGGTAAAGCTGAGTGCTTATGATTTAGTATATGAACCTAGAAATGCCATAAAGTCTCAGGCTTTAGCTGACTTTGTGGCTGATTTTAGTAGTGACATTCAGGACGAGGTAGACCTAGAAGTTCAACAGTTAGGAGAATCCTCAGGATCCTGGACATTATATACTGATGGTGCATCTAATGTAAGAGGAGTAGGATTAGGAATACTACTAAAATCGCCACAGGGGGACATATTACCCCAGGCTATTAGGTGTGAATTTCCTGCTACTAATAATGAAGCAGAGTATGAGGCTTTAATTGCAGGATTAGAGTTGGCTAAGAGCATGAGTATAAAAAATTTACAAGTATATGTTGACTCCTTGTTAATTACTAACCATTTTAATGGATCCTATGCAGTTAAGGGTGAGAAGTTAATTGAATACCTCGATATTCTTAAAAAATTAGCAGGATATTTCGATGTTTTTACACTTGAACAGGTACCAAGGGAGGATAATGCTGAAGCGGATGCCTTAGCAAATCTGGGATCATCAATCAGGATACCGGAAGCGACCCAAATACCAGTATTACATGTCTTATATCCTGCAACGAATCCTCAGGATAAAGAAGTAGCGGGTATTCAGGATCCTGGAGCGGAATATCCTGAACAGGATCCTAAATCCTGGACGGCTCCAATTGTGAAATATCTCAAAGAAGGACACATCCCCGGAAATGAAAATCCTAAGGCATTTAGGATGAAGGTATCACGATTCACTATTATAAATAATGTTTTATACAAGAAATCTCTTGCAGGACCGTATTTAAGGTGCTTGGAGGATCCTGAAGCCAAAGAAGTACTTCAGGATATACATGAAGGGGATTGTGGTAATCACACTGGGGGCAGATCGTTGTTCTCAAAAGTATTAAGGACAGGATATTATTGGCCAACGATGAGGAAAGATGTTGCAGAATATGCTCGAAGATGTGATGCATGCCAAAAGCATAGTAACATACTACATCAACAAGCTGAACCACTATATCCTGTAGTTTCCCCTTGGCCATTCATGAAATGGGGGATGGATATAGTAGGGAAGTTACCAAAAGCTCCGGGAGGAAAAGTCTTTATGTTAGCTATGACGGATTATTTCTCCAAGTGGGTTGAGGCTGAAGCATTTGTCCAAGTTAGAGACCAAGAAGTAGTATCCTTCATAAAGAGGAATATCCTGACTAGGTTTGGGGTACCAGCTGAGATCATTTGTGATAATGGGTCCCAGTTTATAAGCAAAAGGACTACTGATTTTTGCAAAAGTTAGGGAATCAAAATGATCACATCTACTCCGGTACATCCTCAAGCGAACGGACAAGCTGAATCTTCAAACAAGATAATAGTCAATAACTTAAAGAAGAGACTTGGAGCCAAAAAAGGAAGATGGGCGAAAGAGTTACCCTTTGTTTTGTGGGCTGATAGGACAACGGTAAAGAATGCAACCGGCCAAACCCCGTTTTCCTTGGTATTTGGAGCAGAAGCAATGATTCCAACAGAAATGACGATACCTACTGCAAGATCTATGCTACAGGATCCTGAACAAAATCCTGAAGTCTTGTGCCAAGATTTGGATACTATAGATGAAAAAAGAGACGCAACAAGACTAAGGATAGCAGCATATCAACAAAGAATATCCAGAGCATATAATAAGCACATAAGGACTAGAAGATTTCGAGTTGGTGATTGGGTGCTAAGAAAGGCTTTTCAAAATACCACTAATCCTGCCGATGGCAAGCTAGCTCCGAAATGGGAAGGACCTTATGAAGTCGAGTCAGAAACAGGGAAAGGAGCATATCGACTCAAAAATATGGAAGGGGATATGCTACCAAGATCCTGGAATGCAATACATTTAAAGCTCTATTTCAAGTAAGGGTAGAATTTGTTTTCTATCTCGGAAAGGTGTGTATCCTATTTTAATATATTTGTTTATTATCTTGAACCCAATACTGACTTAAGCATCGGAGGGGTGTTAGCCAAGCTAACACCCACCTCAGTTTACAATTGTTTTGCAGGATATGTTTCAGGATATAGCTCCAGGATATGTACTCAGGATAAGTCGAAAGATTAGAGGATTGGCCCCCTCTCTCACGTTTAAGGGATCCTGGTCCCTTCAAAGGTTTAAAGGTATTCACCTTTCTTTCGAATTGGGTTTAAACACCTCGCCTGGAGCGCAAGTTATCTAGGTATAGTTCAAGGTAGCGGGACCAGTTCATGTAAAAGTGGCTGACAATTTCGTTACTGTTGGCTATATCCTGGATCCTGAAGGTATATGAGGATTGATCACCTTCTCTCACGAAAGAGTATTTTCATACTCTCTAAGGTTTAAAGGTTTTCACCTTTCTAAGAATTGGAGTTTATACACTCTCGCCTGTAGCGCATGAAATTTAGGGTTTATCCCCAGATATCAGGGTTTATCCCCAGGATATTAAAGGTTTATCCCGAGTACGCTAAGGATTCATTTCAGGATATCATGGGTTTTGCCCTGGGGTATTCGGAATTCATTCGAGTCAAAATATAAATACATTTGCGTTTTTGTCGAACATAGGGGACATACATTATACTGTTCAAAGGATGGATCCAAGTTTATAAGTATGCACTGGGGACAAACTTATAATGGAGGATTAAAATTGATTCTCTAAGAATCTCTGGTATGATCTCTCCTTTTTATTTGGACAATTTATAGGTTGTATTTTAATATCCTTATCAAGATATCTTTCAGGATATCTCCCAGGATACATTTATAATATATATTCCTAAAAATGTACAAACCAAACAGTTTTCACAAGTACGATTTTCATATCAATGACAACACTAATAAAGTCAAAAGAGAAGTTATATTATTAACATACCAAAAGATGTGCTCTTAGTTTCACCTCAAAACAAGGCCCATCCACTAAGAGCACTAATAGTTCCTTACCATATTTACCCAACAGTTGAAGGCTTCGTCTCAAACCGAGACCCATCCACCTTCAACTGTTGTATTGTTCAAAAAGCATGCAGGAAATGTAAATTGTTCAGGTGCAGGAAATTAAAGTGCAGAAAAGTAAATTGTTTAAGGGACTACAGACCAACATTCAAATTTAAAAAGGTGGGCTCTGGCCTTGGCACGTATATCCGTCATCGCCCACCTAAATGCCCTCACACAGCGGCATCCTCTCCAACCTTCTCAGACTTCTCAGCACCAGCATCCTGAGCAGCATCCTCACCAGCATCCATCCCAGCATCTGCTCCAGCATCCTTCTTGTCTCCAGCCTGGAGCACCACCTCTGCTGACTAAGAAGACTCACCAGCTTCAACAGGAAGTGGCACAGCTTTGCCTCCGAGCTCCTTTAGTTTGGCCACCGAGGATTCAACTGGCCAAGATGGACAAACAAGGCCCGTCTCCTTGGCCTCGTAGGCCATCTTGATGCGTGCTTGTAACAGGGAGACGATAGCAGAAGCCTTGATTCCCTCCCGGAAGTTGACCAAGGCTTGATCATGATCCATTTGAACGGTGGCGAGTTTGACCTCAGCGTATTGGGTGACCTTCTTCAGCAGGCTTTCGTAGTGCCGGGTCTTCGCTTCAGCAATGGAACCTTGGTCAGCGACGGTGCTTTCAAGCTGTTTGATCCTGGCTTCATGAAGTGCGACAGTACCACATGCATCATTATACAAGTGGAGCAAATGCTGGAGGCCCTGCACATCAATTACAGGTATAAAGTTAGAATATATATTGACCAGGATATCCTATTAGGATATACATGCAGGATATAAGTGCAGGATATGAGTTAGGATATTACCTTGTTGAGGAAGGATGTCATTGGCTCTAAGGAATCAGAGAAGCTGAGTTCGTCATAGGAGAACCCTTCTGAACCTGGAGCAGTGACTTCAAGACCTTTCCTCTTTTTTGCTGTGGAAGCACGAGTTCTTGGATTGGCCTTGGGAGCCGGGAGTGGCTTGGAGCTAGTAGCAGCAGGAGTCTCCTTCTTGACTGTGGCTGGAGTTGGGTAGCTGTCGAGTTTATCAAGGTCTAGATAGACTGGAACTTTGCTGGAATCTGCACACAGGGAGTAAAATTCTAAATCTCTCCTAAAAATATCAAATAAGAACATGTATGTACAGGATATCTTACAGGATCCTTACCAGACATGTTTGCGCTTGAAAGAGGACTTGGAGTTGATGGCGATGGGTTAAAGCTTCTCTCTGCCTCTGAAAGGAGTCTGATGGGGTCTATTATTTTTTGAGAATCAGCAAGGGGAGGTGTAATCTTCCTGAAATCAGCTGCATACACAACAGAGAAAATAAAATTGGTCAGTTCAGGATATAAAGCAGGATAAGAGGCAGGATCATCTTTAAACCCTAAATCCTACCCTTCTTCAACCATCTCATCGGATAATCCGTTCCACCAGGGATTGAGTCCCTTTTTACAAAGAAAAACTTGGATTGCCAACCATCCTCGTTCCTGGTGGCACGAAGTATCAATGGGTCACCGGAAGTAGAGTAAAACAGAAATCTGCATGATCCGTGGCATCTAAGTTTGTAAGCTAGGGGCAGATCATGGACAGAAAGATCAGGAATGTGGTTTCTCTTGATTTGGTCAAGAACAGACAAAACACGCCAGAGCATTGGCATGGTTTGGCTGAAAGAGATTTTCGTGATATTAAAGAATTCGGTGATGAAATCCGGAAAGGGGAATTGTAGCCCTAGGGTAAAAGGGAAAGCACTGAAGCATATCCACTCACTGGAAACCATATCTGACCGGATTTCCCGGTCAAAGGGTCTAAATACGATTCCTACCGGGAAGATGCCGGAGGATTTCAAGGCCGACAGGTGGGCACTATCGAAGGTACATGCTTCCTTCTCCGGTTCTTGGAGAAGGTTCTGTTGGATGAATGTGGGAGCCGAGTCACTTGAACTGGACATTGTTTGCCTGGGCATTTGGTCGCCTGAATTTTTCGCCGGAGAAAGATGATAAAGATGAATATGAAGATGAGGGAGAGAATATTACCTTCTTCCTTGTCGATTATGATTAAAAAAGAGATGAGGATGAGAAGATATAGGGTATGATGAGTAAATATAGGCTGGGTAGTTGAAAACGGTCACATCATTAGTCTTATCTATTAATTACCTCGGCCACCGTGAAAAATGTAACCGTTAGTGCAGGATATCAAACGGTAACATTTTTGGGGACAATTGTTATGGGTGAAATTCTGAGCCCATATCCTGGAAAATATCTTGATTTATATCTTGGTTATGTAGTATCTGTTTACGTCCGGGATGCTGGTTCAGGATATTGGTAACATCCTGAATGGTATCCTCAGGATTACTAACGGATTATATGCAGGTACGTGGGTTAGAAGCTAGCAACGTTCACAAGGACTCATTCCGCGGAAGACTCGGTCCAAGTTGTTCGAAGAAAGACGTTAAGCCCGATTTATTTGGCTCCAAACGGCTACTTATGGAATATTCGGGAGCATCCCATATTTATAGGAATTTTAGTTTCTAATTTGTAACTATAAATAGGTGGGTATACCAGATCGAATAGGACATCACATACACACTCGCTACACTCTAACACTCGCTCTCAAGCAATTCTCACTTTCATACAAAGGCATTGTAACACTTAGCGATCTGGTCTATATCCTGCACTGTATCCTGACGTTTGAAGTAATAAGAAGAACAAGGCAGCTGCGATTGTCAGCTCCCGAGGTTTTATGCCGGCGATCTAGATCGATCAAGGGCTTTCCTCGTACATCTCCTGTCGTTTACTTTATTTTTTCTCATAGTTTGATCATAGATACAGCTCAATATCCTGAGCCGTATCCTGAATACTGATTTTCTAAATAACTTAACAAGCATATTTTCAATACACTTTCTAGCACACTACCTCACTTTACTAATTTGATCACTTAATTGCTTCGGTAATTTTTTACCAAAACAATGTAGATGCCATTTATTTTGATAAAGAACTAAGGTGTTATGGCCATAATTGTTTTTGTTTGAGAATTACCTTATTAAAAAGAACCCTAAATCGGTAGTTTAACCAAAAAGTTTAGTCTCTGTTATCTTATAAAATAGGCTCAAGCTAAGTTCAAATCATGCACAAACCTATTTATTTCAAACCTTGCTTGGTTACTTAACCGAAATTAACCAAAACCAAACCATAACCGACTTCATAACCGATTAACCGTAACCAAATTTTGGTTATGGTTATGGTTACCAAAACTCCTGTTGGTGCATCGAGTGTCTGTTAACTTCGTCTTAATCGAGTCTTATGTCTAGATAGGATGAACGAGCACACAATAGGTTAGAAATTAGGGTTTTACATGTAATTGTGAGTGATTCCGCTTGAAAGTATAGAAGTGTAGTTCAAGCGAAATCAAATACATGAGATTTCGCTTGAAACCGATATGGTTATTTGGAGCGAAATCAGATTAGTATAAATATGTGTGTGCTGGTTTCATTTGGGGCAAAATCTGGTCATTAGTTCTGAGTCGAGGTGCTGTTCGTTTGTTATCTGAATTGTGTAAAACCTCAGGATTGATTAATAGAAGGATAATTAGAAAGGAACAAGCTGTTTTGACATCGTTTACATTGATTCCGCCTTTGTACTTGATGATGAACTACTCATACTAACTGTTTAGGGTCATACGATGATCCAACAAGTGGTATCAGAGCTCAGGACGAGGAGTTCATACCAATTCAGCTTGATTTTATCGGATTCTCACTCTTCTACTCATTCTTTTCTGATTTGAACGAGATTTTACGGTTGAAATGGATTGAAACTCACATATATCAAGCGAAACATACTGTTAACTAATCCTTGAAAGTTTTGGACTGTAATTCGACTTAAATCTGATAAAAACTTGTGATTTCGCTCGAAAAACTATTCGAAATAGCTGACATCATCCTTATTTCCCTTGTAAATCAGATTTCGCTTGAAAGTTTGAGCGAAATAAAAGATTTCACTTGAAACATTTGTCTGATTTCGCTTGAAACATTTGTCTGATTTCGCTTGAGTGGGGTTTCGCTTGTATTGTTATTTCGCTTGAAAAGCTATCTTGCTTAAAAGCTGATTTCGCTTGAAGCTATTTCGCTCCAACTAATTTCGCTTAAATTGCTGTTTTTCAAAATCAAAATTTTTCTAAGTGTTTGTTGATCATTTCAGGTACGTGAAGATGGATGATTTCAATCCTTTCTGTGATGTGTTTGCATTTACTGGTGGTTCGGGAGATGGCACATTAGACAACACAAATGAGACTACAACAACACCGAGTGCAAAGAAAATTCACAATGATGCTATGAGCGTAGACAGTGCATATGGAACATACAACAAGCCGCCCAAGCTGATGGCGATTGAAGATTACAACAGATGGGCTACAAGATTTGAGGAATGGCTTAAGGCGTTTGCTTATCAGAGTTGGAGAAGTCTGAAAAATGGCTATGATTTGGGAAGAGATGATTATGAGAACTTGGAAGACAATCAAATTGAAAAATACGTTGCTGAACAGAAGTGTATTGCTCTACTTCACCAATCTGTTTGAGATGACATTATCGCACTAATCGAGTACAAAGATTCAAGAGAACTTTGGGAAAAATTAAAAATAAAATGTATTGGCAGTGCTGAAATAGTGAAGAACAAAAAGAAATTGTTACGAAAAGAGTTTGATTTGTTTGGTTGTTTAAAGAACGAGTTTGTTTCCAAGATGATCAAAAGATTTGAGCATCTAAAGATGGAGCTTGCTAGACATGACATCATCTACAGTCAAGAAGAGCTGGTAGACAAATTGTTTGATGCTCTACCGAATGAACAAGACTGGCAGTATTTTGCACTAATGCTGAAGAATATGATAAAGCCTGCTGATTTGAAGGTTAATCTGCTTATAGAAAGACTGGAAAGCCATGAATTGGAGATCAAGAAATCCAGAAAAGTCAATAACACATCTTATCAGCAGAATGTGGAGTTGTACTACAGAGGAAATCTACCAAAGACTGGTTTTCCAAGAACAGCATTTTCTGCAGAGAGTTCAAATACTATGAATCAAGAAACTCCTAGCAGTGGCTTCCATGGTGGATCTTCTTTAACAACTCCAAGCTAATCTGCATCAAAGAATCTCTTTCAATGTAACATTGCTGTTGATCTGAAGAATGGTCAGAATTTCAGTGAAGAGTCTGCGAAACAACAGATGGTGTTTTTAGCTTCTGTGTTAGAATCGTACGAAAGTCTCGTTGCAGGAAAGATTGGCAACACCAACCTAACAAAAGAAGACTACGATCAGATCGATCCTGAGGAGATGGAGTCGATTGATATAAGGTGGTGTATGGCCAGTGTAGTGAGAAGAGCGCAACAATTATGGAGATTACAGGAAGACAGTCTATTGGTGGACCTTCTACCAAGTTAGGCTTTGACAAGTCAAAAGTGAAGTGTTTCAAGTGTAAACAGAAAGGTCACTTTAAGCGTGAGTGCAGAAATGCTTACACTGATGATACTGCAAATCCTTTTCGAGAGGATTATTACAAGAGAGCGATCTATCATCAAAATAAATCAGAACCTCCCAGGATGAAGCAGATAGAGGAGGCACCCAAAGAGAAATCCAGGGCAGTTGTAGTTTTTCATGACGATGAAAGTTATGATTGGAGTGATGTTTTGCCTGAGGAAGATGCAGTTGGTTATGCCTTCACAGCAGCAAAGATTGTTCCATTTAAAGATAAGAGAACTGAAGAAGTGAAGTATGTGAACAGGAAGGATCAAGCTCGATTCATGAAAGCCAAAATCTATCGTACCTGGAAAGAAGCAAAGATGGCAAGGAGATGGGATCCTGATAGAGAATGTTATCTTGATCCTAATGGTAACATAGTTGTGGATCCAGATACGGTTGATCTTGAAGTTCTCACCAAACAAATTGCTGATGAAGAGGAAGCCAGACAGAGAAAATGGTGGGGAGGAGGAGAAGTCTTTGAGAAAGAAAAGGAAAAAGTGACAGCAAAAGAACCGGAGCCAAAGAATATTGATGACGAAGTTATTGATACGTCACAAGAATTCACCGCTGAAAACTTGAAGAAGATGGCTGACAAAGTTCTAGCTGCAAAAGAACTAGAGGTAGTTTCTAGTTCTGGAACTGAGTCCAAAGATAAGGTCAGTTCAAATGATACACATGAGTCAGGTAAGAATGTTAAATCTGAGAACAACTGCAAAAATTGCATGAAAGAGTGCAAAGTTTGTAGTACAAATGCTTACCTTAGTGGTAAGAAAGTTGAAGATCTGACTAGTAGAGTCAGAAGTGTTGAAGATCAGATCTTAAACCGTGATAAGCTGTTGAAAGCTTTGAACAAAAAATTAAAAGAATTAACTGAGAAAATCGAAAAAGATAAAATTGACGTAGAAAGAATTAGGAAAGAAAATGAAAAATTGATTCTTGAAAATCGTCAAATCTCAGAAAATTTTGAGAAGCTAAAACGAACGGTTAAAGATTGTGATGAAAGAAATGGTAAGACAGACAAGGAAAATCTTCAACTGACCGGTGTTCTTAGAGTGAAAGAAGAGTTAATCAATCAGCAACTGGATGAAATTGCTAAGTTGAATCTTCAATTTCAAGAAGCCAAAATTGAAAATGAACGAATTCAGTTGAAATTAACCAGTTACAACTCCGCAAGATTTTTTTTACAACACATTGTACCCAAACCCATCGGGAAAAACAAAGCAGGCGAAGATGTTTACTCGGATGGAACTAGGGTTGGGTTTCATCAGGTTCCACCTCCAGTGTTAAACAATTATTCAAAGAAAAAGTCCGGGTTGGTTAATGATGAAGATGAAACAAGTGAAATAAAACTTCCAGAGTCAATTGCTGTTACATTTTCTTCATCCAATGATAGTGTTCAAACGGATATTGTGAAAGGCATGGCTGAAAGTGTTTTGAAGTCTGATAGTGATTCAGTTGAGGATGAAGAGTGTTTTCTGGACAATTACATTCCGAAACCAAAATCCAAAAACAACTTAGGTGATGAACCGGGTCTTGTGATGTACAAGATGGCTGGATCTGATAAGTTGTATTCAGATTCCGAGTTTCCTCTGGAGAATGTTAGTATGAACAAGTTGAAAAATGTTTTCAAACTGGTTGAAATTGATTTGTCTAAAGTAGAAGGTTTGAATCAGACAAAGAGGCAAATGAATTTTGAAAAAGATAAAGTTTACTACAAGAAACCTGTTGTTCCACAACGTTTTTATAACAATAATCGAAACAGATGGTTGGGTGGTTATTAGGGTGGTAAGAATTATCAAAGGAAAAATGTTCAAAACAAGAAGTTTGCTGAGAAAAAGGTGTTTGTGAACAGTTCGAGTTCACTTTCTGATGAAGAATCTAAATTTTTTTGAAAATCAAACAAAGAGTTCTTTGAGAAGAAAGCATCGCAGTCTCAGTCTGAAGGCACAAGTTGGGTAGTTGACACCCGAGCATGCTTCAAATGTAATCAAGTTGGACATATTGCATGAAAGTGTATCAACTTGAAGCCTAAGACTGAAGTTGTGATAAATTCAAGAAAGAAAGATGATGTGAAGGGAAAAGCTCCATTGGTTGTTGAGAAAAAAGATTTTGAAAAATGACAACATCAAGATCAAAACTGAACCTGTTAAAAATGTGGTAACTAAAAATGAAAAGTTTTACAAACGGGTTGCATTGTCTCAACAAACAAGGAAGCCAAAAGTGGTTGAAAAGAAATCAAGTGTTTCAAAACCAAAGGTTTCAGAGTCAGAAAAACAGTCATCTTCTATCACATCGGTAAAGATGAATGTTCCTTTGGATTACTATGAGAAACTTGATCCTCAAGAGTCTGTTACTTCTGAGAAAAAGGTAGTTTCGAAGAAAGACCAACCAACTGGTCAACCTAAGAAAGATGAATTTTTCTTGTATAAAGAGGTTGAGGTTGGGTCTACAGAGAGCTTAAAGATGAATGATAAAAACTTTCCGCCACTTTACATTGCAAAATCTCACATTAATGTCAAGTTACCTGAGTCCAAAGAGGCTTGGGTGGCATCAAAATCTCACTAAATGGTTTTGAAATGTGCAGGATCTTCCAAGATCCGTTTCATGATGGATTATGGATAGTGGAGCTTCTCGGCACATGACGGGGAAGAAAACCCTACTGTACGATGTGTGTGGTTTTAATGGAAGTTATGTGGGATTCGCAGGAAATCAAGGAGGTAGGATAGTTGGAGAAGGAACGTTATCCAATGGAATTGCCACATTTGAAAGAGTTAACTACATTGCTGAGCTTGAGAACAATCTTCTGAGTATATCTCAGATCTGTGATAGGATATATACAACGTACTTCACAGATAAAGAATGTTTGATCTTGAAACCAGGATTTGTTATTCCCGAAGAATGGATTATCATGAGAGCACCAAGAGTTAATGATCTGTACGTGTTGGACATGAGTGTAGCAACTACAATCACAGGTCAGGCTCACTGTTTTATGTCTAGAGCAACAAAGAAAGAATCACAATTGTGGCACCGAAAAATGGGTCATATACATCTTAGAAAAATGAATCACTTGGTGCACAATGACTTAGTTATTGGTGTTCATGTCAATGGTTTTCATCTTGAGGGGGAGTGCATTAGTTGCATCAAAGGAAAGCAAAAGAAGAAATCGCACCCCAGGAAGAAAGAAAATTCAATTTCTAGACCTTTAGAGAGACTCCATATGGATCTGTTTGGTCCAGTAAACGTCAAAAGCATTACTGGGGATCTCTACTGTCTTGTAGTTACAGATTATTATTCAATATTTTCATGGGTATTATTTCTGAAATCAAAAGATGAGACATTTGATCGTTTGATGATGCTTTTCAAGAAGATGGAAAACTTGTACCAAACACGCATTAGAAGAATCAGAAGTGACAATGGTATTGAGTTTAAGAACAACAAGATGGAAGAATATTGTGATGAGAGAGGTATATTGCATGAATTTAGTGCTCCTTACACTCCGCAGCAGAATGGAGTAGCCGAAAGAAAGAACAGGACGCTAATTGAAATGGCTAGGACGATGATTGCTGATTCAAAGCTACCATTTAATTTTTGGGTAGAAGCAGTATCTGTCGCATGCTATACACTCAATCGGGTTCTCACTGTTAAGAAATTCAATAAGACGTGTTTCGAGCTGATTAATAACCGCAAACCGAATCTGAAGTATTTAGAACCGTTTGGGTCTTCTTGCACAGTTCTAGAGCCTTTTGGAAAATTTGGTCCAAAGAGCATTAAAGGAATATTTATGGGATACTCAAGTACTCAGAAACGAGTCTTTGTTCCAAGCTTGAAGCAGATTATTGAAGCACACAATGTTGAGTGTCAAGGTTATACAATGCCACCGCAGAATCCTGGAGATTCATGGCGTTTTAATTACGATAAATTGTGGGATTCGTTTGACATGGAAGAAGAAGAAGATGAACAAGATTTCTTTGACGAGTTGGATATTCTGAGAGAGTATGAGTCTTCACAGGAAAGGTTCCCAGCTGAGTATTCAAGTCGACCACTACAAACTTCAAATGACAATGAAACAGGTCCGAGCAATGCTGTAGAACATGATGATATTCAACAAAATGAAGTTGCTCATGATAATCAAACGACACAGAATGATAATCAAGAATCTGAGAACATGCCAGTATTTGATCATGGTGATTCAGATTCTGAGGGGGGGGGGCAAATTCAGATCTCAAGTCAAACAAACCCAGTCAGTGAACAAGGTTCAAATCAAAATATTACTAATCTGGAAGGCGAGGTAGATGTTCCAGGCGAGGTGATGCCGAGAACTCTTTCATACCATCCAGAGGAGCTGATCATTGGAGAATTGCAATCAGGCGTTCGCACTAGACGTCAAATTGACCAAGGCCTTACTTGTTTTTATTCTACAGTAGCACCTTTACAAACTGAGTTTTCACTAAGTTGTTTTATTTCGCAGATCGAACCGCGAACATATAAAGAGGCGCTAACTGAAGATTCTTGGGTCAATGCTATGCAAGAAGAATTGAGTCAGTTTGAGAAGTTAGGAGTGTGGAAGTTAGTAGACTTGCCTGATGGTCAAAGGAAGATAAACACCAAGTGGGTGTTCAAGTGTAAGAGAGACGATAGAGGGGTTATTATTCGTTACAAAGCTTGACTCATAGTCCAGGGTTTTAGTCAGCAAGAGGGGATAGATTTCACTGAAGTATATGCTCCGGTTACTAGACTAGAAGCTATCAGAATCTTCCTGGCATTTGCATCTTGGAAAAATTTCAAAGTATATCAGTTAGATGTTAAATCTGCGTTTCTCTACGGGAAGGTAAAAGAGGAGGTATATGTCGGATAGCCACCGGGCTTCACCGATCCAATCCACAAAGACAAGGTCTACTTGCTAGATAAAGCGTTGTATGGTTTACACCAGGCCCCGAGAGCTTGGTACGAGACATTGTCTCAACACCTGTTAGCCAACAGCTTCATCCGTGGAAAAGTGGATGCCACTCTTTTCACCAAAGAGGTCGACGGACATCTTCTGATAGTTCAAATATACGTGGACGACATTATATTTGGGTCAACAAATGAAAATTTATGCAAAGATTTTGAACAAGTTATGAAGAAAAAATTTGAAATGTCATCGATGGGTGAGATGAAATTCTTTTTAGGACTTCAGGTTGATCAACTGCCTAAGGGAATTTTCATACATCAAACGAAGTACGTTCATGATATCTTGGAGAAATTTGGGATGTCAGGTTCTACTCCAGCTACCACCCCATTAGCAACGAACCATGGGATAAAACCTGATCTCACCGGAGAGAAGGTAGATGAAACGTTGTATTGTTCCATGATCGGATCGCTGATGTATTTGATAGCTTCAAGACCGGATATTATGTATCCAACCTGCCTTGCAGCAAGATTTCAATCTAATCCGAGAGCGTCGCACATGGTAATTGTGAAAAGGATATTATGCTACCTTAAAGGAACTCCATCGTTGGGGTTGTGGTATCCAAAAGATGGCGAATTTATGCTCGAAGGTTATTACGATTCGGATTTCGGAAGCTGCAAAGTTAACGCTAAATCAACAACAGCGGGGTGCCAGTTTTTTGGATCAAGATTGGTTACCTGGCAATGCAAAAAGCAGACCTCTGTGGCTTTATCCACATGTGAAGCGGAGTATGTATCTGCAAGCAGTTGCTGCTCTCAGATCTTGTGGATCCAGCAACAGATGCGCGACTACGGTTTGCAATTTCTAAACACCCATATCTTTGTTGATAACGAGGCAGCAATTAATATTACGAAAAATCCCGTTCATCACGCTAAAACCAAACACATTGAAATTCGTCATCACTTCATCCGAGATTGTTTCGAGAAGAAGTTGATACGAATTGAGAAAATCCACACTGATGAACAAAAAGCTGATTTACATACCAAAGCATTTGATAAAACTCGTTTTCAATATTTGCTAAAATTGAACGGTATGAAGCTTTTATCGGTGTTGGAAGAGATTCTTAGCGTTGATGAAAGAGACATTGTAGATGATGATGTTGAGAAGCAATCTGCAATGGTTTGTCGATTTTTTACTTGTTTTGGTATTTAGTGGGAGAGTATAGGGTAATATTTTCAGAAAATACAAAAACAATAAAAAATTTCAAAAATCCAAAAACAATAGAAAACCAGAAAAGGGCTTGTGTAAAAAGGGAAAATGATAGTACATTAGCTTGACAATTACAGTATGCTAAAGAAATGGAAAGTTTAAAAAGCGTTAAACAGTCTCGCTGATGATGTGACGATAGGTTTTTGCACATTTAGTAGATTTGTTCGGGATATAAACCTAAAATCCTTACTTGCTTATTTCGTGGGGAACACTACTTGGATATATAGGTAACCCCTGAAATCTTGTTTGAAGGATCCCTCTTTCTGAGATACTAGGTCTTTATACTCAGTGATATCTGGGGTATTATTCCGGGACTTCTGATAATGCGGAAGCAATGGCCTAGTCCCCGAATAATACTTTCTGCATTGCTTGAAACATAGCACCGCCCTCAGCTAAAAAATGATAAAACATTGAAAAATGCTAATCATGGCTGTTGTAAAAAAATACTCTAAAGGGGACACACCATTATGTATGTAATGGAAACCATTATGTATGTAAGCCATTGATTTCATTAATTTTTTTTGGATGAAATGGAAACCATTATGTATGTAAGTGTTAGGGGTCATTTTCTTTACATACGTATCCTGACCAATATCCTGCCTCTGTTTGTCTATTTGTGATCAGGATGCTGGAAGAGGATATTGCTAACATCTTGGGCGATATCCTGAGGCTTATTGAATTAACCACGTGCAGATTAAGGTTGGAGGCTTACTAACGGTCAAGAGGACTTCTTCTCCTCAAGACTCGGACGAATTTGTTGAGAAAGAGACGTTGAGCCCGAAAGACCAGGTCTACAACGTTCCAAGAAGGAATATTCGGTGGATCCCGCGAGTTTAGGGTAGTTAGTTATTTTATCTTTACTATAAATAGATGAGGTCGGATCAGCTTAGAACACAACAATTCACACTTACACTCTCGATCACTTTCACTCTTTAGCTAATTACAAACACCACACTTGTATTTCATTTTCATTGTAACACTTAGTCGATCCGTACCACATCCCGCACTATATCCTGATTTTTGAAGCAATTGAAGAACAAGGCAGCTGCGATTGTCAGCTCCCGAGGTTTTATGCCGGCGATCTAGATTGATCAAGGGCTTTCCTCGTACATCTCGTGTCGTTTACTTTATTTTCGCTCATTGTTTGATCATAGATACAGCTCAATATCCTGAGCCGTATCCTGAATACTGTTTTCCCAAATAACTTAACAAGTATATTTTCAACACACTTTCTAGCACACTACCTCACTTAACTAATTTGATCACTTAATTACTTCGGTAATTTTTTACCAAAACAATTTGGCGCCCACCGTGGGGCAAGTGGTGCTCTCTTTACTAAATTTTTTTGTCAAATCGCTAATCGGTTTTCTATTTTCAAAACTTTTTGCCACATTGTCCATAATGGCCTCAAGATCAAACATGAGTTCCTCTACTGTGTCTGCTATGACTTCTGCTACTACCGGTTCGGTGCTTCCACCACCTCCTCCAAGGATGCCAGCCTCTACACAATCTCAAGATGTTATCCCAACTCGGAGTGTCCAGGGATCTGCTCCCGTTTTAGCTTCTAATGATGAAATTTTAACCTTATTTGGAAGTGTGCAGGAACAAATGAGGCAGCAACAGGAAACAAACCAAATGCTTTTGAGGGAAATACAACTCCTGAAGGTTGGCTCGAGTAGATCTGCCGAGGACAATGTCACTCCGTTACACCCCAGAGCGTTGAACTTTAGTTCAGCTGTATATACCGAGGATAATAGGGGGAATATCGTGCCCAGTCTTCCTCAGAATCATACTCCTGAAATGCCCTCCTTGGTCAGGATGTCAACCATAAGGAGCTCAAGATATGCTTCAGGATATGGACAGAATCCTCCAACTGGTAACGTGTCTAATAATAATAATACTCATGCTGCTAACAGTGGTGGATCTTTGCAGGATACAGGTGTGACATCAGCACTTTCCAGGGAACTTCAGAAGTTAAAGGACATGATATCTAGTGTACCTGGGGTGGTCCAACCGATCCCGGAAGTGTCTCAAGACAGCCACAAGATATCTCGTTTCGCGTATCCTATATGTGATGCTGAGATCCCAAAGAGATTCCAAACCCCCAACATGAAGCTTTATGATGGGACTACGGATCCTGAGGAGCATATTGCCCAGTATAGGGAAAGAATGGAGATTAACCCTATCCCTCCGGAGCTCAAGGAAGCGTGCTTGTGCAAGGGATTTGGTTCTACTCTAACAGGATCAGCCTTAAAATGGCTGTTAAACGTTCCTCCTCACTCAATCACTTCATTTGCTCATTTGGTTAATTTATTTAACAGTCAATTTTCTTGTAGTCGGAGTTTTGAGAAACTAACCAGTGATCTTTACAGGATAACTCAAGGGCCTCAGGAATCCTTGAGGGATTATGTGAACAAATTTAGTCGAGAATCCTTGGATATCCCACATCTTAATGTTGCAACAGCTGTGCAAGCTTTTAAGATGGGATTACAAAAGGATTCTTAGTTTTATCAGGATCTTGTAATGAATCCCTGCAGGAATCTCGATGAAGCTCGTAACAGGGCTTTGAGATATATCCGTCTGGAAGATGACAAGAAGATGCAAGAAAGGATGAACTCATCCAACACTTATGAATCGACTAATAGGAAGTCAGAGTCCTCATTTAAGTCATATCGGCCTAAGCCATATGGTAGAAATGAAAACAAGAGAGTGAATGCTGTCGAAGATGAGGATCCTGAAGAGTATCCTGAGTTGTCTGAATATTGCTTTTCTGTTAATATCCCTAAATTGATGTATGCTATGCAGGGTCTAGGAGACAAGGCTAGATGGCCTCGAAAGAATCAACAAAAGGCTGACTGGAAAGATAAGTCGAAATGGTGTGCTTTCCACGAAGATTTCGGACATATGACTGAGGATTGCATTGCTTTGAGGAAAGAAATAAGCTATCTTCTAAGCAAGGGATATCTGAAAGATCTCTTAGGAAAAAAGAAGAATAAGGGTCAGGATACTGACAAGGATCCTGAACGAGCAGCATCACCTCCCTCGGATGCCAAGATAATCAACTTCATTTCGGGAGGATCCGACATTTGTGGGACCTCGTATTCGGCAGCAAAGAGACATGCAAAGGAAGCTAAAGCCAAAAGGGGAGACAGACCTGTCAGGATGACTACCCTCACGACTGACAAAATGATCACTTTTGATGCAGACGACAGAGATACTGTCAAGGATCCTCACCATGATGCTCTGGTAATAACGTTATATGTGGCTAACCATTTTGTACGCAGGATATTGGTTGATAATGGCAGCTCCGTCAACATAATCCAACTAGAAACTCTGAAGAGAATGAATGTATCTCCAATGGATATCACTTCAAAGTCTACCGTGCTTGTTGGATTCAGTGGAGAGGCTAGAAACACAGTGGGGGAGATAAAGTTGCCAGTATACGTTGAAGGAGTCAATTCGATACAACGTTTCTGTGTGATGGATTCTCTATCCTGCTATAACATCATATTGGGAAGACCGTGGATTCACGATATGAAGGCCGTGCCATCAACATATCACCAATGCATCAAGATACCTACCCCTTGGGGAGTGGTCAAAGTAGATAGTGATCAGCAGGAGGCGAAAGAGTGCTACTCATCCTCGATGAAATCCTCAGCCAAACCTAGTGCAGCATAGCAATTAAAGACGCGGGCCCAGGATATTGTGGAGGATCCGGAGCAGGATGTAAAGAAAGTTATCCTGGACCAGGATAACCCCGATATTTCGGTGCTCGTAGGGACCAATATCCCTCAGGATATTGAAGAGCAGTTAATTAACTTTTTAAAATGCAGGATGTCAACATTTGCATGGAAGCATGAGGATATGACAGGCATATCCAAAGATATTATCACTCACAAGCTTGGAATTGATAAGTCATTCAAGCCTGTGCAACAAAAAAGAAGGAAGTTTGCTCCTGAGCGGAACACGATTATCCAGGAGGAAGTTGAAAGATTATTAAAGTCAAGGATGATCAGAGAGGTTAAGTTCCCAAGGTGGCTAGCAAACGTGGTTGTAGTACAGAAGAAGAATGGGAAATGGAGAGTTTGTGTAGACTACACATACTTGAACAAAGCTTGTCCTAAAGACCCATTTCCTCTTCCCCATATTGATGCAATGGTAGATGCCACTGCCGGGCATGAAATGCTGACCTTCATGGACGCATCCTCAGGATTTCAACAGATCCAAATGGAGCCTTCTGACCAGGAGGATACCGCCTTCATGACACCAACAGGTATTTATTGTTATACAGCTATGCCTTTTGGTTTGAAAAATGCAGGTGCAACATACCAAAGATTGGTGAACATGATGTTCAAAGACAAACTGGGGGACACCATGGAGGTATATATCGATGACATGGTGGTGAAATCTAAAAAGTCTAAGGATCACCTTCAGGATATCAAGGGAGCATTTGATATCCTGGATCACTACAACATGAAGCTAAATCCTGCTAAATGCCATTTCGGAGTGGGGGCAGGGAAGTTTCTTGGATATATGGTGACAAAAAGGGGGATAGAAGCAAGCCCAGAGCAGATCAAAGCTATCCTAGACATAAAATCACCCTCAAATATGAAGGACGTACAAAGATTAACAGGCCGAGTAGCAGCTCTAAACAGATTTATCTCAAGATCCTCAGAAAAATGCAAAGACTTCTATGATATCCTAAAGAAGAACAAAAGATTCGAATGGGGGGAAAAGCATGAAGCAGCCCTACAGGATTTGAAACGGTATCTTTCAACCGCACCTCTATTGATGAAGCCCGAAAATGGTGAACCACTATCCCTGTACCTTGCTGTGTCAGGGAATGCTGTAAGTGTCGTTCTTATAAAAGACCATGAAGGTCAGCAGTATCCTGTTTATTATGTTAGTAAAAGTTTGTTAGATGCTGAAACTAGGTATTCTCATTTAGAAAAATTGATATTAGCTCTAGTCATGGCATCAACGAAACTTAGGCATTATTTCGAGACACATAGGATACATGTTAAAACAAATTATCCTGTCAAAAATGTGCTTAGGAAACTAGAGATGTTAGGGAGGATGGCCAAGTGGTCAGTAAAGTTGAGTGCTTATGAGTTAGTATATGAACCTAGAAGTGCCATAAAATCTCAGGCTTTAGCTGACTTTGTGGCTGACTTTAGTAGTGACATTCAGGACGAGGTAGACCTAGAAGTTCAACAGTTAGGAGAATCCTCAGGATCCTGGACATTATATACTGACGGTGCCTCCAATGTAAGAGGAATAGGATTACGAATACTACTAAAATCGCCACAGGGGGACATATTACCCCAGGCTATTAGGTGTGAATTTCCTGCTACTAATAATGAAGCAGAGTATGAGGCTTTAATTGCAGGATTAGAGTTGGTTAAGAGCATGAGTATCAAAAATTTGCAAGTGTATGTTGACTCTTTGTTAATTACTAACCATTTTAATGGATCCTATGCAGTTAAGGGTGAGAAATTAATCGAATATCTCGATATTCTCAAAAAATTAGCAGGATATTTCGATGTTTTTATACTTGAACAGGTACCAAGGGAGGATAATGCTGAAGCGGATGCCCTAGAAAATTTGGGATCATCGATTAGGATACCTGAAGGGACGCAAATACCAATATTACATGTCTTATATCCTGCAACGAATCCTCAGGATAAAGAAGTAGCTAGTATACAGAATCCTGGAGTAGAACATCCTGAAGAGGATCCTAAATCCTGGACGGCTCCAATCATGAGATATCTCAAAGAAGGACACATCCCTGGAAATGAAAATCCTAAGGCATTTAGGATGAAGGTATCACGATTCACTATTATAAATAATATTTTATACAAGAAATCTCTTGCAGGACCGTATTTGAGATGCTTGGAGGATCCTGAAGCCAAAGAAGTACTTCAGGATATACATGAATGGGATTGTGGTAACCATGCTGGGGGCAGATCGTTATTCTCAAAAGTATTAAGGACAGGATATTATTGGCCAACAATGAGGAAGGATGCAGCAGAACATGTTCGAAGATGTGACGCATGTCAAAGACATAGTAACATACTGCATCAACCGGCTGAACCATTATATCCTATTGTTTCCCCTTGGCCATTTATGAAGTGGGGTATGGATATAGTGGGAAAGCTACCAAAAGCTCCGGGAGGAAAAGTCTTTATGCTAGCAATGACGGATTATTTCTCTAAATGGGTTGAAGCAGAAGCATTCGTTCAAGTAAGAGACCAAGAAGTAGTATCCTTCATCAAGAGAAATATCCTGACCAGATTCGGAGTACCAGCCGAGATAATTTGCGACAATGGTTCTCAGTTCATAAGTAAGAGGACTACTGACTTTTGCAAGAGTTGGGGAATCAAAATGATTACGTCTACTCTGGTACATCCTCAAGCAAATGGACAAGCAGAATCCTCAAACAAGATAATTGTCAATAACTTAAAGAAAAGGCTTGGAGCCAAAAAAGGAAGATGGGCAGAAGAATTACCCTTTGTTTTATGGGCTGATAGGACAACGATAAAGAATGCAACAGGCCAAACCCCGTTTTCCTTGGTGTGTGGAGCAGAAGCAGTGATTCCAACGGAGATGACAATACCTACTGCAAGATCTATCTTAAGTGATCCTGAGCAGAATCCCGAAGCCTTAGGTCAGGATTTAGACACTATAGATGAAAAGAGAGATATGGCAAGGCTAAGGATGGCAGCATATCAACAGAGAATATCCAGGGCATATAACAAGAATATTAGAACCAGAAGATTTAAGGTTGGAGATTGGGTGTTAAGAAAGGCTTTCCAAAATACTACTAATCCTGCCGATGGCAAGTTAGCTCCAAAATGGGAAGGACCATATGAAGTTGAATCAGAAGCAGGGAAAGGAGCATATAGACTCAAGAATATGGAAGGGGATATGCTGCCGAGATCTTGGAATGCTATACACCTTAATCTCTATTTCAAGTGAGTCTAGAATTTAATTTCTAACTCAAGATGGTATGAATTCTACTTCTTTTGAATATGTTTGGTTTAATTTGTTCTTTGTAACCTGATACTGACTTAAGCATCGGAGGGGTGTTAGCCAAGCTAACACCCACCTTAGTTTTCAATTGTTTTGCAAGATATGTTTCAGGATATAGCTCCAGGATATGTGCTCAGGATAACTCGAAAGACTAGAGGATTGGCCCCTTCTCTCACGTTTAAGGGATACTGATCCCTTCACAGGTTTAAAGGTATTCACCTTTCTTCCGAATTGGGTTTAAACACCCCGCCTGGAGCGCAAGTTATTCAGGGATAGTTCAAGGTGGCGGGACCAGTCCATGTAAAAGTGGCTGACAATTTCGTCACTATTGGCTATATCCTGAATCCTAACGGTGTATGAGGATTGATCACCCTCTCTCACGAAAGGGTATTTTCATACTCTCTAAGGTTTAAAGGTTTTCACCTTTCTAAGTCTTGGAGTTTATACACTCCCGCCTGTAGCGCATGAAAAATTGGGATTTTCCCCAGGATACAAAGGATTTATCTCCAGTACGTCCTTGGGTTGTACCCTCGGGATGTGAAAAATTGCTTATGCCATGGAAACTAACATTAAGTAGATTTCTAAGATACTTGAAGACATTGTACACAGGGGACATCCCTGCCAAGATGGTGGTGTAAAGCTAAAAGAATGAAGTTTGCGACTAATGCACTAAGTACCTTGCACTGGGGACATCTTCATTGGAAGAGTTGCAAAGGGATTGAAGTTCGGTAATAGGTTTGTATCCTATGTCTGGTATGATCTTTCCTTTGTAAGCCTCATTTAAGTTTTTAGTAACATTATGTTAAGTATCCTGACATATATCCTCAAAGTCCTTTTAAGGATATTTGATTAGGATGTTTGAAACTAGTATTGGCTTGTAACTTTGATCGTCATCAAAACTTGGTTTTGAAGAGATAAACTATTTTTTACTTTCTAAAGAAATTTTTATAAAGTTAAAGGAACGTCTGGAAGATCTATTTAATAAAAGGCTTCTGCAGTATGTTTCTGAGCATACTGGTCAGGATATTTTGTAAAATAACAGTATGAAATTTTTGCAAAGCTAAGACTTACACTAAATAATGCAAGGTAACAGAAAGTAAGTCAAAAGATGAAATTATTCTTAAAGCGATCAATACTGGTTGATAACCGAAGGTTTCATCCTGAAACCCAGGACCCATCCGCCTTCGGTTATCAAATTGTTTAGAGACGGAAATGAAAATTGTTCATAAAGACATAAAATTTTTCGAATGAAAATAAGCTCTAGGGGGTAGTGCCTTCTTGCTCCATAGCAGTTTCAGCAACATCCATTTTGGGATCCGCCTCAGCATCCTTGTCAGCATCGATTGCCTTTCCAACTGCTTTAGAAGGTTCATCGACAGTTGATTTGGAAGAGGTACCGCCAAGATTCTTCAGTTTGGTCTCCCAAGCACCAACGTCCTAAGAAGGGCATTCGAAGCCTAATGTTTTGGCTTCGTGAGCCATCTTCAACCTAGCCTGGAGAAGAGAAATGACGACGGAACTTTTGAGGCTTTCTCGGTAACTGACCATATCCCGTTCGTACTGCACATGGGCAGCTTCCAGATCGGCCTGGGCTTGAAGACTAGCTTTGTTAAGAGCAACTTGGTGTTCCTGGGTCATAGCTTTGTATTTCTCCTCGTAATGACGAGACTTGGCGGCCGCGATCATACCTTGGTCAGAGATTGTGATTTCTGCTTCCTTTAGCTTAGATTCGAGTGGTTTGTTAAGCTTGCAGGATTCTTGATATAAGTGAACCAAACGCTCAAGACCCTACAAAGGTAAGAGAACAGGAATTAATATTATTAAATCTTTGAAAATAGTCTAAATTGCAGGATATGATATAAAGATACCAACCTGGTTGAGAAAAGAAGTCATAAAACCACTGGCTTCAATGAACCCGTGCTTTTCATACGGAAAGGTGTCAGAAATGACAGGGGAATCGGGTTCTTTCCTTTTGCGGGAACTTGAACTCCGGGGCTTGGTGGCCGGTGAAGGTTTAGGAATGATGATGGCTTTGGAGCTGCTGGGTTTGGATGTAGCAGTGGTCTTGGAGCCAGGTTCTTTCTTGACCTGGATCTGGTCAGAATAGCTATCCAGTTCGTCAAGATCAAAGACTTCAGGGATCTTAGCTGGTGCTGCGTAAAGGGAAAAGTTTTACTCTTTATCATTATATTGTTTTGACTAATTATTTTGAAAGGAATTCTTACCAGACATCTCGGATGATGAGTACTGACTTGAACTCGGAACGTGTGTGGTAAAAGTCCTGTCTATTGCAGGTAACTGGTAAACGGTATTGATTCTCTCTTCTGACTCAGCGGTAGGAGGAGCAACTTCCTTAAAGTTCACTACATAAAGGTCAAAAAGAAGAATATTAATAGAGGATAACAATTAAATCGTCTATAAGGATATTTATGATCCTACCAGTGGTTAACCACTCCACCGGAAGGTTGGCACCCTCAGCAATGGAATCTCGTTTGACAAAGAAGAATTTGCGTTGCCATCCGTCTTCGTTTTTGGTGGCTTTGAGAATCAGGGGTTTGCTGGAGGTTGAAAAAAGCAAGAACCGGCTAGAGCCGTGGGATCGGAGGCGATAAGCAATAGGTAGATCCTCGATGCAGAGGTCAGAACAATGGAGGTTTTTGATTTGGTTGAGTATAATTAGTACTCTCCAAACCATGGGCATGGTTTGAGCAAAAGAGATGCCAGTAATACGAAAGAATTGCATCATGAATTCAGGAAAAGGGTATCGAAGACCTAGTGAAAAAGGATATGCTGGAAAACAGATCCATTCGGTAGAAGAAACATCCGATCGGATTGACCGATCAAATGGCCTAAAGACTGTGCTGTCAGGGAAAGCGTCGGAGGCTCTTAAAGCTGCAATATCTGCGTTGTCAAAAGCGCAGATCTCCTTCTCGGGATTTTTGAGAAGATTCTGCTGGGTGAAGGTCTCGGTGGCCATTGCTAGAAAGATGAAGTAAATTGACAGGAAGAAAATCAAAAATGGAGATTTACCTGAAGGGTCTGTTGAAGATATCTGCTTTTCAAACAAGAAAAGAGAAGATATAGGGGCATCGTGGATCTCCATGGAGTAAAAAACGCGTTGGAAGTTATGATGTGATCTTGACCGTCGCTTCATTTTTAATGCCTTGAGTTGTGGGATAAGATTTTTGAAATATATCCGTTGGATTGGTATCCCAACTGATATATTTGGGGACAATTGTTAGGGGTCATTTTCTTTACATACGTATCCTGACCAATATCCTGCCTCTGTTTGTCTATTTGTGATCAGGATGCTGGAAGAGGATATTGCTAACATCTTGGGCGATATCCTGAGGCTTATTGAATTAACCACGTGCAGATTAAGGTTGGAGGCTTGCTAACGGTCAAGAGGACTTCTTCTCCTCAAGACTTGGACGAATTTGTTGAGAAAGAGACGTTGAGCCCGAAAGACCAGGTCTACAACGTTCCAAGAAGGAATATTCGGTGGATCCCGCGAGTTTAGGGTAGTTAGTTATTTTATCTTTACTATAAATAGATGAGGTCGGATCAGCTTAGAACACAACAATTCACACTTACACTCTCGATCACTTTCACTCTTTAGCTAATTGCAAACACCACACTTGTATTTCATTTTCATTGTAACACTTAGTCGATCCGTACCACATCCTGCACTGTATCCTGATTTTTGAAGCAATTGAAGAACAAGGTAGCTGCGATTGTCAGCTCCCAAGGTTTTATGCCGGCGATCTAGATTGATCAAGGGATTTCCTCGTACATCTCGTGTCGTTTACTTTATTTTCGCTCATTGTTTGATCATAGATACAGCTCAATATCCTGAGCCGTATCTTGAATACTGTTTTCCCAAATAACTTAACAAGTATATTTTCAACACACTTTCTAGCACACTACCTCACTTAACTAATTTGATCACTTAATTACTTCGGTAATTTTTGACCAAAACAGTAAGCATTTGTGGTGAGAAAGACATTGTGAGGTATGTATCACAATCCTTCAATGGCAGTGCCCTTAATTGGTGGAAGACTTTAATAAAGTCCACGTGAAAGATACCCTCATACGATATGGGATGGTCCAAGTTTATGGACCCTATCAGAAAAACTTGTTGTCTGCGACACGAAATGGAAAAAGGTGGAATAAGAATTTTCTGACTCTCACCATGAAGGATCTAGACTGTCGACAGTATGTTACAGACTTTAATTCATTGTCTGGGATAGTGCCCTATTCAGTTAACACAGAATCTAAGCATAATGCACTATATATATTGGTGGTTTAGCATCGGAATTAAGAGTGCATGTTAAGACTTCAAAGCCTGCTTCTTATAAATCCATTATAGATCTATCTCAGCCACTCATATTAGATGGGTTAGGAAGTAAATCAGTCAAAGCTGAGACTACTGAAGAAAGGAAAAAGGGAGAAGGATAACTCCCAGAGATATGAGAAGCCTGTATGCATGACCTGCAACAAAAGGCACTGGGACAGTGTCTAACAGACTGAAGGTCAAAGAAGTGTGGCATCTGTAGTTCCCTGAATATAGAAACATAAGGAATGCAGTCTGTTTCGGCTGTGGCGTTAAGGGCCACATCGGAGCTAACGACCCTAAAATTTATCGAGATGGTATAGCTAAGTATAGGGAAGGACTAAGAATGGAGGCGCTTAAACCCTCCTGAAAAATGTCAGAGGCAGTTCATATCAATAAATGACACCAGGAGTATCCCTTATCATGATATTAATATTAAGAACTTTGTTTGATTTAAGTACTACAAAGTCTTTCATAGATCTTAAGCTTAGCAAACTTTTAGAATCTTCCCATAAGAACTCCTTATATTAAGTGTAAAGTAAAACTTACCAACAAAAATCATAGAGACCTTTCCTTCTGTTTACGTCAAATAATCTTCATTCATAAAAATCTAAAGTACTCTTTCTCCAGATCGAGTACGACGATATATGTTACTTTACTTAGTTATCTCATTGATGTCTATCAACTGCGAATGCTAGACTATGCTTGATAAAAGTACCATATGAGGATTGGTGTGTCCTAGTGTGTCCCGTAGATTGCTTCCATGCCTGATCAGTATGGAGGTTTAATGCACGGAACCACTGAGATATTCCAATGGTCATAATGTACTAAAATCAGCTAGTGGTATTCAAAGAAGATATCCGGTATAGAAGTGTCCTTGTAAGTGTCACTAATTAAGGCATCATGCATTCGTATAGAAATGTGTCATTATATGGCACGGATATAGATAGATGAGCTGAAGCCAGAGATTCAGAATACCTCTGTCATCTCTGTGAGTCTCGATTGTCCCCTTCATAGAACTACCTTGTTACCTCCTGAGAGGCAAGTAGAGCTAAGGTTAACATCCCACTTAGGGTTGCATCTGTTGAAACATCTCCATATCGGTTAGTACCGACGGAAATGGAAGAACTAAGAACCAGTTAGATAAGCTTTTAGAAAAGGTGTTATAAATCCTAATTCATATTCTAAGAGCTCCGGTATTACTAATTAGGAAAGACGGTTCATTATGCCTATGCATTGATTACCGCAACCCTACTTAGGTAACAATTGAGAATCGCTATTAGCTACCCAGGATCGTCGACTTGTTTGACTAATCGTGAGGTTAGCTAGCCTTTAAGATTGGTTTGAGCAGTAGTTGGAATAACCATCTCACCTTAAATGAGCTCTCCTATAACTAATAGTTCGTACATAAGCATCAAGGATGCTCCTTTGAAGACCTTGTATAGATGGAATGTCAAACGTCCGTTTGATGGACAGAAGTTTGGTAAGTCCAATTATCAGGATCTAAAGTCACCCTGGAGACAATGGATAAAAATTATATACAAATCTGTAATCTTCCGACGGCTGCCAGTAATCGGCAGAAAATCAATGATTGATAAGAATCGCAAACCTCTTAAGTTTTCAATGAGGAACATGATTCAACAGAAAGTACCACTCTAGAAAGGTGTACTACATTTTGATGTAGCGGACATATTAAACACTGGATAAATAGTTCCATTCGAGAAGATCGAATACGTCAAAGATCAATAGCTCATAAGCTAACACTTATTTAAGGAGCTTGATGGAACTCGCAATGTGTTCCACACTTGTGATTTAAAGATATGGCTAGACAATAAGTCAATGGCATTGTCACATAATGATGTGCAGATTAATGGAAACTTATAGTTTGTGGAGAAACCAACATCGATTGAGAATCGACAGGTTAAGAAGCTCTGGAGAGAAAGCATATACCTATTGTATAGATCAATCGGGACGCCGTAAAGGCCCCAAATATGTTGTGGAAGATTAAGTCCATTATACGACAGAAAGAACTTCCATCTTTTGAGAAAATCTCGAGGTCGAGATTTCTTTTAAGGGGGTGAGGATGTAACACCTCGTAAAATCACGTCCAATGATGAGTTGACACGTGTACTAAACCTTAATAAAGTCAAACGTTGACTATGAGAGACAATTTTTTGTGAAAAAATCAAAAACTTTGTTTATAGAAGAACTGGAAGTGTTAACATGCTTAAACTAAGCCTCTGAATAACCTCACACGATATTCGTATTCTCATATTTAGCCACTTGTTGAATAATCGAAACCGTTTGCATAATAAATCGAAAGTCTGCACGGCGAAGGGTTAGAAGCGTCAACATGTTTAATCATACCTCTGAGTGACCATTTGTCAAACCCAAAACATTATTATATCTGATCATATTCGTGGGAATGCAAAACATTGGCCATTTAGGGCTTTAATGTCGGTAAACAACAATACGCACAAGTTTGTGCGTTAAAAAGGGTTAAAAGTGTCAACATGTTAATTCTTACCTCTGAGTGACCTTTTAACAGACCCGAAGTATCGTAATGTTCGATAATACTCTCGGGAATGCCCAATATGGATAACATAGGTCTTTGACGCAATAAAACGATAATACGCGCAAGTTTGCGCGTTAAAAGGACCAAAAGCGTCAACATTTAAAACTACACCTTTGAGCGACCATTTAAGTAAACTGGGGTGAACTATAGTGTCATAATACTCCATTATACTCTTGGGAATGCTTGTTATTTCTTGTTATTAACTTTGTAAGGCTTTTACGCCATTTCACAATAATACACGCAAGTTCGCAAATTAAAGGGTTAAAAGCGTCAATATGTCAAACTAGGCCTTTAACTGACCCTTTTAACAAATCGAGAAGTTTATGATTCTTGGTTATACTCTTGGATGTGCCTAATGTTGGAAATACATGGCCTTGTAAGCTAAAAACATCGTTTCGGGTGAGTTCGGAAGTGTAGGGGCCAAAAGTGACAACAAATGAAAGTATGTGTGTGCTGTACAAGTCCTTACGGACCGTACACAGGACCATACGGTCCGTATACCAACTGCCAGCAATAGAAAATAGAAAACCAGCTTTGGTTTGCCTCCTTGTCTCACATATTTGATTCTAGGGGTCTTTGATGGTTTTGAAAGCTGGTATTACACCTGTTATAATCTTGTTATCCCCCTCAAACACTTGTCAACATCCTATGCAATCCCAAAAACTATATAAAGGGCCTTCATTCATTCATTTCATTTACACCAATTTCTTGAGTTCTTTCTCTCTCACTCAAATATGAGGATCCTAATCATTGGAACCTCCTTTTGAGTTATCTTCAGTCCCTTGGACCTTCTGTAAGTGTCCATCCTTGGCTAGTTCATTTTATTTGGCTCTTAAAGCCGAAAAGTCAAACGTTTCGATAAACGCTTTGACTTTTAGTTAGACCTTGTATGGTCAAGCCATGGTTCTCAACGAACATGGCTACGTGATCGTAATTAGGTAGGTATTAAACCCTCTAAAGGGCACCTCCTAACTATCACGTTTACTTAGTTAATTGTCGGGTCAAAGTAATTAAAATAAAAGTCAAACGGGTTAGTTCTTAAATAAAATTCATAACTGATAATATATAAGCTATAAAATCAGTTTTGTCACTTTAATAAATTGGTAGATATTAGTTGAACATGTCTAGGCATGTTCAACCCGACAATTCTAAGTATAGATGCGGTTCGCAACCGAAAGTCGCAAAAGTTGACTTTTCCTTTGACTTTCACTTCTGACCCGATTTTGCTTGTTTTAGATATGCCTTAGGGTTCCATTAGGACCATATTACATGTTAGTATAACCCTCTGAGGTTATACAACATGGGTCCTTAGAAATCTGAAACATTTACTTGTTTCCGTTAAATGCTTAAATATTGACCATTATGCCCTTTTATCAATAAAACGATATTTTTGACAATGTGAATGGACAAGAACCTTTATTACTGATATTTAAGTATGTCCTAAAAGTTTGACATCAGGTTATGGTCTAAAATGAGAGTTATGCACGATATCGTAAAATGAAAGCTTTTATTAATTAAACGGCATTTTTGACATAAAACCTAATTAAACCCAAATTTTGACATCAAACTTTCCACCCACTAATGTAATATAATATTTAGGGATTTTTGAAGATTTTTATTAAATTTTAAACTGATCATAACATAGGGTTCTTGCATAGGCTCGGTAATTGACGATAATGCCCTTTTTGCTAATAAAATGAGTTTTACACATCCTTTATATGTCAAACCTTTTTCTACTGATTTTATATATTAAATAAATTATTTTAAACAATAGAGGCTGATCAAAACCTCAGATTTTCTTAATCAACCCGAATATCGTCAAATACCGACTTTTATGCGATTTAGGCGCATAATATGGTTTAAAATCATATTTGGCACCTAAGGCTTGTTACCTACTGATGTTATGAATAAGTTTTTTTCACTTTTAGAGTAAGTTAAAGTTTTGAACTCAGGTTTTCAAATTTGACCTTTAAAGCACATGTGAAATGACCAAAATGCCCCTACGGTGCATAGTTTGGTCATAAATGATGAAATACACATGTGTATGATATCTTGCTGATATAAGCTCATAAAATAAATATTTTCACAGAAGGTTTTAGACCAGACCTTCAATTTCTATTTAAACCTCTTTTATAAACTTTAAAATGAGCAAAATAACCTTTCGGGACTTAAATTGGTTTTTAATTCGTTTTGGGCATAATGGAAGATATCCTACTGATGTCATAACATATTTTAAGCATATTAACTTGTGGAACCTGTTCATGACTCTTTTGGTTACCCGTTATGCATATTCGCGTTCGGTACGGTTTATGTAACTAGTTTGCATAAATTAACCGGAACGGGTCAAACCTTTTCATTTTCACTTCAAAATCCAGGGTGTGTTTAGTTTACCCATTTTACACAAGTCTTCATACTTGCCGGGTCTAAATCACATTTTGATCCGGTCTTCACTTAATCTTGCATTTTGAACCGCAAACCTTCTTTAAAACTAACCGGTCTAAGTTAAGACTTAAATAAAGACCCGTTAGGAATCTAATAGGTTAATAAAACCTTCATTCGAGATTAGGGGCCCAGTAAAAGATACTTGTACTTGCTGATTGATATACGGCTGAGGATAAAATTATATTTTTGCTCAGGTAAATACTTTTAACTTATTTTCCTTTATACGGGCTTGGGGTACGGTATATAAAATACCGCTTGGTCGGGTATTGATTCTTTAATCGTATGAAGGTTAATTCATTGAGATAACCCGTTTAATCTGTTTTGTTTGTTAAAGCCTTTGGGGGGTTAATGACCATGTCCTGGATATCCTCGGCTCATTCATCGAAATGGCCATGACCAAAGCACGGGGTGTAGGCGTACACCTGTCGGTGCGTATGTAAAAAGATATACCCGCTTGTTCGAGAATAACTCGCCGTGGGACTACATTATGTGGTGTGTCTATTAATCTTTAACCCGGTATTCAACCCGGGCTACTGAACGTATAATAAACATATAATTCATTTACAAGTTTATCTTTAAATAATTATCCCAAGTTATTAAAGAAGATTTTATGCCTTGTGCATCCAAATCAATTTTTATAAACACTTTTCAAAATGAGTCGGTTAATTGTATTTACCAGTGTAAACTGACGTATTTTCAAAAAGATTAAGTGCATATACTACGCGTAATGGGCTGGAAGCTCCTGAGTATTAGATAAAGAGTCTTGCAAGCTCTTAGTACTTAAAGTCTGTCGAACATTATTTTACCTTCTGTTCTAGATCCGCCTGTGGATCACTTCCAACCGTTGTGTAATATTTTATTATACTTTCAATTCGGTTTGTGTTATTATTTTAGACTTCCACTGTGCATTAAACTGTGATTAATTGTCTATGATGATATCAACTACGTCACGATACTCCCCATCGGGCCCACCGGTAAACTGTGGAAATATCGGGGTGTGACAGCTGATAAACACCCAGATCTCCTTCATGCAAAGGTCTGCCAAAGAGAACCTATGCTATAGACTAACAGATGATGCAGTTCAACAGAGAATGTTTAACAACAGTGCTTTAACAGACCATGATCAACAGATGATAATATAATAACAATAATATTCAAACGGTAGCAATTACATAGCATAAAATTAATCGAATCAATATACCATTAATCGAATCAACATGGGGAGATTGTATATACATAAAATCTAGGGTTTGTCTCGAGAGATTGTATGTAACTAAACACGGATACACTAAACATTGTTACATATATACTGATGTTGAATCCGCTGTAGATGCTGAACCACTGCTGTTACTGAGTAGTGGTTTTCCTTCGGTTGATCATGCCTTAGGTACATAAGTGCCAGTCTTTAACAGGGTTTTGTTTTCAACAGTGGATAGGTCTCATCAGTCTTTACGTCCATCAGTCTTTATAAGGAGCAGTGGTTAGTTATAACAGTCCTTAGCATGATCAGCTATTATAACCACTCCATAACCATTTGAGAGGAAGCAAGTGTCCGTCTATTCAATTGAGAGGAATCATTGCATTACATCTCTGTTGAAAAACATAATCAATAAATTTAGGGAAAATGGGTTTGAAAGATGATAACCCAATAGTGGAGGATCTCATTCGACAGCTCCGATAAATTCAATGGTATTCTGAAATAATGTTTCCTTAATTTTTGAAGAGCGATAAAGACCGACAAATGTCCACAGTGATGCTTCTTTGGACATTTGTCGGTCTTCAAAAATCTAGGAAGCATTATTTCAGAATACCCTTGAATTTATCGAAGCTGTAGAATGAGATCCTCAACTGTTGGGTTATCATCTTTCAACCCCATTTTCCCTAAATTGATCAATTCTGTTTTTCAGACCTCCCAAAGCCACCTATCCGCCTCCAAAGAGATCGAGACAGCTTGAAGCATAACCTGGACTTGCTGTCATTCCACCAATATACCAACTGAAAATCAATCTACTCGTAATCACATGGTACAACAATGCAAGTATCTGAATAAACAATAATAAATCAAAGACAAAATCAAAAGCTACAAACATATCAAACAAATTTGATAGAATTATGATTTATTTTAAACACATATACATCTATTTTTAAACACAGACAGACATTACCTCTTCATCAATAAAGTTGAGATACATTTTATAACCTTGATTACATTTCGAAGTTCGGCCAAGGAACTCAAGACTTCCACACCAAATAACAAATCCAGCAAGATCTACCTGAAGAACATTTAGCATACAAACCTTCAGTTTGTGATAAAAAGAAAAAATCAAAAAACATCTAATTTTAAACTACCGTTGGTCTGCATAATATTTAAATCGATGTTAAACATGATGAATAAACAGACATCACCAGCTTTTCTTATGTCATTGGGATTTCTCCTTTTACAAACATATCAAAATCAATCTATTCGTAATCACATGGTACACCAATGCAAGCATCTGAATAAACAATAACAAATCAAAGACAAAATCAAAAGCTACAAACATATCAAACAAATTTGATAGAATTATGATTTATTTTAACCACATATACATCTATTTTTAAACACAAACAGACATTACATCTTCATCAATAAAGTTGAGATACATTTTATAACCTTGATTACATTTCGAAGTTCGGCCAACGAACTCAAGACTTCCACACCAAATAACAAATCCCGTAAGATCTACCTGAAGAACATTTAGCATACAAACCTTCAGTTTGTGATAAAAATCAAAAATAAAAAAAACATCTATTTTTAAACTACCGTTGGTCTGCATAATATTCAAATCGATGTTAAACATGATGAATAAACAGACATCACCAGCTTTTCTTATGTCATTGGGATTTTTCCTTTTACAAACATATCAAAATCAATCTACTCGTAATCACATGGTACACCAATGCAAGCATCCGAATAAATTATAACAAATCAAAGACAAAATCAAAAGCTACAAACATATCAAACAAATTTCATAGAATCAGGAAAGAAATTAGGTCACGGAGTGTTACCAGATTTAGCGAGAGAAGAATCGATGGAAGCATTGGAGAAGATGAGGATTTTGAAGAAACTTCAATCTTGAAAACATGTAACAAAGCTCAAGAAACCACGAAGAAGAAGAACTAATTACAAAGTGTATTAACAATTACCAAAAAAATAACAATTACCTGATTTACATCCTCTTCTCTGTATCTACAGTTTTAGAGATGCAAAGTTAAGAGAGAGTAGACAGAGAGATTGAAATGGGTTTTTGAAATTATAATCGTCGATGACATAAGAAAAGCATTGTTGGACAGCCTTTCCTGCTGACACATCAGCTTTTCTTATGTCATTGGGATTTCTCCTTTTATAGAAAGTATAGATACATTTATCTTCATTTATACATTATATACTATGTGATTTATCTTCATTTATACATTATATACTATGAGATGAATACAAGTTACTCTCAGGCTACATGGTATGGGGATATCCTCCCATGGAGGATGACCAGCCACCTAGGCGCCACATCACCATCCTTGGAAGGATGGTCCATCCCATAAAATTAGTGGAAATGGGAGGATGATCCTACCCCACCACTTTATTTATTTATTTTTTAAATCTTCCACTTTATTTTTAACATTTAACAAATAAATTAGGAAAATACTTTCATTAATATTAAAAACAATAAATAAACTTAAAAAAACATAAACTAAAAAAAATCCTAATAAATTAAAAAACATAAACTTAAAAAAAATCAACCACTTTGATGCCTCTTCATGATGTCGTTTTGCATTTTTATCAAAGTCGAACGTTTCGGTTCGGGATAACTATCAACATCCATCGTTAATATTTCCCACTCCTTGAGCCGAACCTTATCATCGGACAATCTTATCTTTTCTCCTGCCACGTGTAACTTTTCTCCCGCCACGCGTGACTTTTCTTCGATCACCCGCTCCTTCGGCCTCGCCTTTTGGGTCGTGACCTCGGTGTACGTTTTAAATTGGGTCATAAACTCCTCCATTTTCGGGTCAACCTTTTAGTTTTCTTTCTCCTTCGCCCGCTCCTTCTTTGATTTGTCCTGGCCCGGGGGACGTTTCGCTTCTTTTACGGCGTATTCTTCATCGTCGAACTCGGCGTCATCGTTTAAGTTTATGTGACATCTCGTGTCCGATCAGCCGGCGCTATAACTACCGGATTCCGATGTCCTTTGCCTCTTCGCCATCTCCACCTCGTTCGGAATCGGCGCCCATTTTTGGTGCGTTCGCATAATTTCCCACGCCCGAACGTGTGCGAACGTGGTACCATTGTTCGACTTGTAAAGATCCAACGCCTTTTTGAACACATCGTCGCTCATCCCGCTACGACGCCCCCGTGAACATATTTTATTATATTATTCACAAAACCTATTGTCGAACCCGCTCATTTTTCTCCGCCACTTAGAAGACATCGAGTCGACATCTCGATACGGTCCTTGGTCCATTAGCTCAAGGAACTTCGCCAAAACCGCCTTCCAAAACCCCTCACCCGTTTGATTATTACCTATATTGGACAAAATTATATGTTCCAAAAAAAATAAAAAGCTAATACTACAATATATAAACATAAAAAAATTATTTTTACGTACCTTTTATCGGGTGTGTGGACGTGCCTATGTAAGTGTTGTGGGCTAATTTCTGAGCTCATATCCTGAGAAATATCTTGGCTTATATCTTGATTAAATAATATATGTTCATGTCCGGGGTGCAGATTCAGGGTATTGGTAACATCCTGAATGGTATCCTCAGGATCACTAACGGATTATGTGCAGGTACGTGGGCTGGAAGCTAGCAACGTTCACAAAGACTTATTCTGCGGAAGACTCGGTCCAAACCATTCAAAGAAAGACGTTGAAGCCTTATTACTCGGTCTACAACGTTCGTGATGGAATATTCGGAGCATCCCATATTTATAGGGATATTTGTTTGTATTTCGTTACTATAAATAGGAGGAACACCAGATCGAATAGGACACAACAATTTCACTGCAATCACACTCACTACACACTAACACTTGTTCTTTCGCAATTTGTACTCTCACACGAATTCATTGTAACACTTAGCGATCTGGTTGATATCCTTCACTGTATCCTGAAGTTTAAAGCAATAAGAAGAACAAGGCAGCTGCGATTGTCAGCTCCCGAGGTTTTATGCCGGCGATCTAGATTGATCAAGGGCTTTCCTCGTACATCTCGTGTCGTTTCCTTTACTTTTTGCTTATTATTTGCTCACTGTTTGATCGTAGATACAGCTCAATATCCTGAGCCGTATCCTGAATACTGATTTTCTAAATAACTCAACAAGCATATTTTCTATAAACTTTCTAGCACACTACCTCACATTACTAATTTGATCACTAAATTGCTTCGGTAATTTTTGACCAAAACAATTTGGCGCCCACCGTGGGGCAAGTGGTGCTCTCTTTACTAAAAATTTTTGTTAAATCGCTAATCGGTTTTTTATTTTCAAAACTTTTTGCCACATTGTCCACAATGGCCTCACGATCAAACATGAGTTCCTCTACTATGTCTGCTACGACTTCTGCTACTACAGGCTCGGTGCTTCCACCACCTCCTCCAAGAATGCCAGCCTCTACACGACCTCAGGATATTATCCCTACTCGCACTGTTCAAGAATCTGCCCCTGTTTTAGCATCTAACGACGAAATTTTAACCTTGTTTGGAAGTGTGCAGGAACAAATGAGGCAGCAGCAGGAAACAAACCAAATGCTTTTAAGGGAAATACAACTCCTGAAGTCTGGCTCGAGCAGATCCGCTGAGGATATTGTCACTCCATTACAACCCAGAGCTTTGAACTTCAGTTCAGCCGTGTATACAGAGGATAACAGGGGGAATATTGTGCCCAGCCTTCCTCAGAATCATACTCCTGAAATACCCTCCTCGGTCAGGATATCAACCATAAGGAGCTCAGGATATGCTTCAGGATATGGGCAGAATCCTCCAACGAGTAACATATTGAATAATAATAATACTTATGCTACTAACAATAGTGGATCCTTGCAGGATACAGGTGTGACATCAGCACTTACCAGGGAACTTCAAAAGTTGAAGGACATGATATCAAGTGTACCCGGGGTGGTCCAGCCAATCCCGGAAGTGTCTCAAGATAGCCATAAGATATCTCGCTTTGCATATTCTATCTGTGATGCTGAGATTCCAAAGAGGTTCCAAACCCCCAACATGAAGCTTTACGACGGAACGGCGGATCCTGAGGAGCATATTGCTCAGTATAGGGAGAGGATGGAGATCAACCCTATCCCTCCGGATCTCAAGGAAGCATGCTTGTGCAAGGGTTTTGGTTCAACCTTGACAGGATCAGCTTTGAAGTGGCTCTTGAATGTTCCCCCACATTCAATTACATCTTTTGCTCATTTAGTAAATTTATTCAATAGTCAGTTTTCTTGTAGTAGGAGCTTTGAAAAATTAACAAGTGATCTCTACAGGATAACGCAGGGGCCTCAGGAATCCCTTAGGGATTATGTGAACAAGTTTAGCCGAGAATCGCTAGACATTCCTCATCTTGATGTTGCAACAGCTGTGCAAGCTTTCAAGATGGGGTTGCAAAAAGATTCTCAATTTTACCAAGACCTTGTAATGAACCCATGCAGGAACCTGGATGAAGCTCGGAACAGGGCCCTAAGATACATTCGGTTGGAAGATGACAGAAAGATGCAAGAAAGGATGAACTCATCCAACACTTATGAGTCAACTAACAGGAAGTCAGAATCCTCATTCAAGTCGTATCGGCCTAAGCCATATGGCAGAAATGAGAACAAGAGAGTGAATGCTGTCGAAGATGAGGATCCTGAAGAGTATCCTGAATTATCAGAATATTGCTTTTCTGTTAACATTCCTGAATTGATGTATGCCATGCAGGGTCTAGGGGACAAGGCAAGATGGCCTCGAAAGAATCAACAAAAAGCGGATTGGAAAGACAAATCAAAATGGTGTGCTTTCCACGAAGATTTCGGACATATGACCGAGGATTGCATTGCTTTGAGGAAAGAGATAAGCTATCTTCTAAGCAAGGGATATTTGAAAGATCTCTTAGGAAGAAAGAAGAATAAGGGTCAGGATACTGAGAAGGATCCTGAGCGAGCAGCCTCACCTCCCGCGGATGCCAAGATAATCAACTTCATTTCGGGAGGATCCGACATTTGTGGGACTTCGTATTCGGCAGCAAAGAGACATGCAAAAGAAGCTAAGGCCGAAAGGGGAGACAAACCTGTCAGGATGACTACACTCACAACTGACAAAGTGATCACATTTGATGCTGATGACAGGGATACTGTCCAGGATCCTCACCATGATGCTCTGGTAATAACGTTATATGTGGCTAACCATTTTGTACGCAGGATATTGGTTGATAATGGCAGCTCCGTCAACATAATCCAACTAGAGACACTTAAAAGGATGAATGTATCTCCAATGGATATCACTTCGAAGTCCACCGTGCTTGTTGGGTTCAGTGGAGAGGCCAGAAACACAGTGGGAGAGATAAAGTTGCCGGTGTACGTTGAAGGAGTCAACTCGATACAACGTTTCTGTGTGATGGACTCTCTATCCTGCTATAACATTATACTGGGAAGACCGTGGATTCATGATATGAAGGCCGTGCCATCAACATATCACCAATGCATCAAGATACCTACCCCTTGGGGAGTTGTTAAAGTTGATAGCGATCAGCAGGAGGCGAAAGAATGCTACTCATCCTCGATGAAATCCTCAACCAAACCTAGTGCAGCATAGCAATTAAAGACGCGGGCCCAGGATATCGTGGAGGATCCGGAGCAGGATGTGAAGAAAATTGTCCTGGATCAGGATAATCCTGATATTTCGGTGCTCGTGGGAACCAATATCCCTCAGGATATTGAAGAGCAATTAATTAACTTTTTAAGATGCAGGATGTCAACGTTTGCATGGAAGCATGAGGATATGACAGGCATATCCAAAGATATTATCACTCACAAGCTTGGAATTAATAAATCATTCAAGCCGGTGCAACAAAAAAGAAGGAAGTTTGCTCCTGAACGCAATACAATTATTCAAGAAGAAGTTGAAAGATTGTTGAAGTCCAAAATGATTAGAGAAGTCAAATTCCCAAGGTGGCTAGCAAACGTGGTTGTGGTACAGAAGAAAAACAGAAAATGGAGAGTCTGTGTGGATTACACAGACTTGAATAAAGCTTGTCCTAAAGACCCATTTCCTCTCCCCCATATTGATGCAATGGTAGATGCCACTGCTGGTCATGAAATGCTGACTTTCATGGATGCATCCTCAGGATTTCAACAGATCCAAATGGAGCCTTCTGACCAGGAGGATACTGCTTTCATGACACCAACAGGTATTTATTGTTATACAGCTATGCCTTTTGGTTTGAAAAATGCAGGTGCAACATACCAAAGATTGGTAAACATGATGTTCAAAGACAAACTGGGGGACACCATGGAAGTGTACATTGACGATATGGTAGTAAAGTCAAAGAAAGCTCAGGATCACCTCCAGGATATTAAAGGAGCGTTTGATATCCTGGATCAGTATAATATGAAGCTGAATCCTGCTAAGTGCCATTTTGGAGTGGTGGCAGGAAAATTTCTAGGATATATGGTGACCAAAAGAGGAATAGAAGCAAGCCCGGAGCAGATTAAAGCCATCTTGGATATTAAATCACCCTCAAATATGAAAGATGTTCAACGATTAACGGGGCGAGTGGCAGCATTAAACAGATTTATCTCAAGATCCTCAGAGAAATGCAAAGATTTTTATGATATCCTGAAGAAGAACAAAAAATTCGAGTGGGGTGAGAAGCATGAAGCGGCTCTACAGGAGTTAAAGCAATATCTTTCAACCGCACCTCTACTGATGAAGCCTGAGAATGGTGAACCATTATCCCTATACCTCGCGGTATCAGGGAACGCTGTAAGTGCCGTCCTTGTAAAGGACCATGAAGGTCAGCAATATCCTGTTTATTATGTTAGCAAAAGTTTGTTAGATGCTGAAACTAGGTATTCTCACTTAGAAAAATTAATACTAGCATTGGTCATGGCATCAACAAAACTTAGACATTATTTTGAGACTCATAGGATTCATGTTAAAACAAATTATCCTGTCAAGAATGTGCTTAGGAAACCAGAGATGTCAGGCAGGATGGCTAAGTGGTCCGTAAAGTTGAGTGCTTATGATTTAGTATATGAACCTAGGAATGCCATAAAATCTCAGGCTTTAGCTGACTTTGTGGCTGATTTTAGTAGTGACATCCAGGATGAGGTAGACCTAGAAGTTCAACAATTAGGAGAATCCCCAGGATCCTGGACATTATATACTGATGGTGCATCTAATATAAGAGGAGTAGGATTGGGAATACTACTAAAATCGCCACAGGGGGACATATTACCCCAGGCTATTAGGTGTGAATTTCCTGCTACCAATAATGAAGCAGAGTATGAGGCTTTAATTGCAGGATTAGAACTAGCTAAAAGTATGAATATCAAGAATTTGCAAGTATATGTTGACTCCTTGTTAATTACTAATCATTTTAATGGATCCTATGCAGTTAAGGGCGAGAAGTTAATCGAATACCTCGATATTCTCAAAAAATTAGCAGGATATTTCGATGTTTTTACACTTGAACAGGTACCAAGAGAGGATAATGCTGAAGCGGATGCCTTAGCAAATCTGGGATCATCAGTCAGGATACCGGAAGGGACCCAAATACCAATAATACATGTTTTATATCCTGCAACGAATCCTCAGGATAAAGAAGTAGCGGATATTCGGGATCCTGAATCCTGGACAACTCCAATTCTGAAATATCTTAAAGATGGACACATCCCCGAAAATGAAAATCCTAAGGCATTTAGGATGAAGGTATCACGATTCACTATTATAAATAATATTCTATACAAGAAATCTCTTGCAGGACCATATTTAAGGTGCTTGGAGGATCATGAAGCCAAAGAAGTACTTCAGGATATACATGAAGGGGACTGTGGTAATCACACTGGGGGCAGATCATTATTCTCGAAAGTATTGAGGACAGGATACTTTTGGCCAACAATGAGAAAAGACGCTGCAGAATATGCTCGAAGATGTGATGCATGTCAAAGGCATAGTAACATACTACATCAACCAGCTGAACCACTATATCCTGTAGTTTCCCCTTGGCCATTCATGAAGTGGGGGATGGATATAGTAGGGAAGTTACCAAAGGCTCCGGGAGGAAAAGTATTTATGTTAGCAATGACGGATTATTTCTCTAAGTGGGTCGAGGCTGAAGCATTCGTTCAAGTAAGAGACCAAGAAGTAGTATCCTTCATAAAGAGGAATATCCTGACTAGGTTTGGAGTACCAGCTGAGATCATTTGTGATAATGGGTCCCAGTTTATAAGCAAAAGGACTACTGACTTTTGCAAGAGTTGGGGAATCAAAATGATCACATCTACTCCGGTACATCCTCAAGCGAATGGACAAGCCGAATCCTCGAACAAGATAATAGTCAATAACTTAAAGAAGAGACTTGGAGCCAAAAAAGGAAGATGGGCGGAAGAGTTACCCTTTGTTTTGTGGGCTGATAGGACAACGGTGAAGAATGCAACTGGCCAAACCCCGTTTTCCTTGGTATTTGGAGCAGAGGCAATGATTCCAACAGAAATGACGATACCTACTGCAAGATCTATGCTACAGGATCCTGAACAGAATCCTGAAGTCTTATGTCAGGATCTGGATACTATAGATGAAAAAAGAGATGCAGCAAGGCTGAGGATAGCAGCATATCAACAAAGAATATCCAGAGCATACAATAAGAACATAAGGACTAGAAGATTTCGAGTTGGTGATTGGGTGCTGAGAAAGGCTTTTCAAAATACCACTAATCCTGCCGATGGCAAGCTAGCTCCGAAATGGGAAGGACCTTATGAAGTCGAGTCAGAAGCAGGGAAAGGAGCATATCGACTCAGGAATGTGGAAGGAGATATGCTACCAAGACCTTGGAATGCAATACATTTAAAGCTCTATTTCAAGTAAGAGTAGAATTTATTTTCTATCTCGGAACGGTATGTGTTCTATCTCTTTAAAATATATTTGTTTATTATCTTGAACCCAATACTGACTTAAGCATCGGAGGGGTGTTAGCCAAGCTAACACCCACCTTAGTTTACAATTGTTTTGCAGGATATGTTTCAAGATATAGCTCCAGGATATATACTCAGGATAAATCGAAAGATTAGAGGATTGGCCCCCTCTCTCACGTTTAAGGGATCCTGATCCCTTCAAAGGTTTAAAGGTATTCACCTTTCTTTCGAATTGGGTTTAAACACCTCGCCTGGAGCGCAAGTTATCTAGGTGTAGTTCAAGGTAGCGGGACCAGTTCATGTAAAAGTGGCTGACAATTTCGTTACTGTTGGCTATATCCTGGATCCTAAAGGTATATGAGGATTGATCACCCTCTCTCACGAAAGAGTATTTTCATACTCTCAAAGGTTTAAAGGTTTTCACCTTTCTAAGTCTAGGAGTTTATACACTCTCGCCTGTAGCGCATGAAATTCGGGGTTTATCCCCAGATATAAGGGTTTATCCCCAATATGCTAAGGATTCTTCTCAGGATATCAGGGGTTCTGCCCTTGGGCATTCGGAATTCATTCGAGCCAAAAGGTAAACACATTTGTGTCTTTGTCAAACGCATGGGACGCACATTATTCTAATCCGAAGGATGGATCCAAGTTTATAAGTATGCACTGGGGACAAATTTATGATAAAGGATTGGAACTGATTCTCTAAGAATCTCTGGTTTGATCTCTCCTTTTTATTTGGACAATTTATGGGTTATATTTCAATATCCTTTTCAAGATATCTTTCAGGATATCCCCCAGGATACATTTATGATATATGTTCAAACCAAACAATTTTCATAAGTAAAATTTGTATGACAACAATAATAAAGTCAAAAGGGTAGTCATATTATTAACATGCCAAAAGGTGTGCTCTTAGTTTCACCTCAAAACAGGGCCCATCCACTAAGAGCACTAAAGTTCATTACCATATTTACCCAACAGTTGAAGGATTCATCTCAAACCGAGACCCATCCACCTTCAACTGTTGTATTGTTCAAAAAGCATGCAGGAAATGTAAATTGTTCAGATGCAGGAAAGTAAAGTGCGGAAAAGTAAATTGTTTTTGGGACTACAAACCAACATTCAAATTCAAAAAGGTGGGCTCTGGCCTTGGCACGTATATCCGTCATCGCCCACCTAAATGCCCTCACACAGCGGCATCGCCTCCAACCTTCTCAGACTTCTCTGCTCCAGCATTTTTACCAGCATCCTGCGCAGCATCCTGACCAATGTCCATCTCAGCATCACCTCCAGCATCCTTCTTCTCTCCAGCTTGGACCACTACCTCCGTTGACTTGGAAGACTCACCGGCTTCAGCAGGAAGTGGCACAGCTTTGCCTCCGAGCTCCTTCAACTTGGCCACCCAGGATTCAACTGGCCAAGATGGACAAACAAGGCCTGTCTCCTTGGCCTCGTAGGCCATCTTGATGCGTGCTTGTAGCAGGGAGACGATAGCAGAAGCCTTGACTCCCTCTCGAAAGCTGATTAAGGCCTGATCATGGTCCATTTGAACACTGGCAAGTTTGACCTCAGCATCTTGGGTGACCTTCTTTAGCAAGCTTTCATAGTGCCGGCTCTTTGCTTCGGCGATAGCACCTTGGTCGGCAACGGTGCTCTCAAGCTGCTTGATCCTGGCTTCATGAAGTGCCACAGTACCACAAGCGTCATTGTACAAGTGGAGCAAATGCTGGAGGCCCTGTACATTGATCACAGGTATGGGGTTAGAATATATGCTGACTAAGACGTCCTACCAGGATATCCTGTTAGGATATACGTGCAGGATATATGTGCAGGATATACATGAAGGATATGCGGCAGGATATTACCTTGTTGAGGAAGGATGTCATTGGCTCTAAGGAGTCGGAGAAGCTGAGCTTATCATAGGAGAACCCTTCAGAGCCTGGAGTACTGACCTCAAGGCCCTTTCTCTTTTTCGCTGCGGAAGCACGGGTTCTTGGATTGGTCTTGGGAGCCGGGAGTGGCTTGGAGCTGGTGGTAGCAGGAGTCTCCTTCTTGACTATGGCTGGAGTTGGATAGCTGTCAAGTTCATCCAGGTCTAGATAGACTGGGACTTTGCTGGAATCTGCACACAGGGAGTAAATTCTAAATCCCTCCTATAAATAACAGATAAGAAGCATATGTGTGCAGGATATCTTGCAGGATCCTTACCAGACATGTTGGCACTTGAAAGAGGACTTGGAGTTGGTGGAGAAGGGTTGAAACTTCTTTCTGCCTCTGGGAGAAGTCTAATGGCGTCTATTCTTTCTTGAGAATTGGCAAGAGGAGGAGCAATCTTCCTGAAATCAGCTGCACAATAAAGAAGATAAGTTAGTTCAGGATATGGAACAGGATAAGCGACAGGATCATTCTTAAACCCTAAATCCTACCCTTTTTCAACCATTGTAACGGATATTCCGTCCCACCAGGGATTGAGTCCCTTTTTACAAAGAAAAACTTGGATTGCCAACCATCCTCGTTCTTGGTGGCACGAAGTATCAATGGGTCACCGGAAGTAGAATAAAACAGAAATCTACATGATCCGTGGCATCTAAGCTTGTAAGCCAGGGGGAGATCATGGATGGAAAGATCAGGAATGTGGTTTCTCTTGATCTGGTCAAGAACAGTTAAGACACGCCAGAGCATTGGCATTGTTTGGCTAAAAGAGATTTTTGTGATATTAAAGAACTCGGTGATGAAGTCCGGAAAGGGGAATCGTAGCCCTAGGGTAAAAGGGAAAGCACTAAAGCAAATCCACTCGTTGGAGACCATATCTGACCGGATTTCACGGTCAAACGGTCTAAATATGGTTCCTTCCGGGAAGATACCGGAGGATTTTAAGGCAGACAGGTGGGCACTATCAAAGGTACAGGCTTCCTTCTCCGGTTCTTGGAGAAGGTTTTGTTGGTAGAACGTAGGGGCAGAGTCACCTGAACTAGATCTTGTTTGGCGCGGCATTTGATCGCCTGAATTTTTCGCCGGAAGAGAAAAGATGAAGATAAGTATGAAAGATAGAGAGAAAATGTACCTTTTCCTTGTCGATTATGATTAAAAAAGGGATGAGGATGAGAAGATATAGGGCATGATGAGTAGATATAGGCTGGGTAGTTGCAAACGGTCACATCACAGGTCTTATCTCTTAATTGCCTCGGTTTGCGTAAAAAATGTAACCGTTAGTAATGAGGATACTAAACGGTAACATTTTTGGAGACAATTGTTGTGGGCTAATTTCTGAGCTCATATCCTGAGAAATATCTTGGCTTATATCTTGATTAAATAATATCTGTTCATGTCCGGGGTGCAGATTCAGGGTATTGGTAACATCCTGAATGGTATCCTCAGGATCACTAACGGATTATGTGCAGGTACGTGGGCTGGAAGCTAGCAACGTTCACAAAGACTTATTCTGCGGAAGACTCGGTCCAAACCGTTCAAAGAAAGACGTTGAAGCCTTATTACTCGGTCTACAACGTTCGTGATGGAATATTCGGAGCATCCCATATTTATAAGGATATTTGTTTGTATTTCGTTACTATAAATAGGAGGAACACCATATCGAATAGGACACAACAATTTCACTGCAATCACACTCACTACACACTAACACTTGTTCTTTCGCAATTTGTACTCTCACACGAATTCATTGTAACACTTAGCGATCTGGTTGATATCCTTCACTGTATCCTGAAGTTTAAAGCAATAAGAAGAACAAGGCAGCTGCGATTGTCAGCTCCCGAGGTTTTATGCCGGCGATCTAGATTGATCAAGGGTTTTCCTCGTACATCTCGTGTCGTTTCCTTTACTTTTTGCTTATTATTTGCTCACTGTTTGATCGTAGATACAGCTCAATATCCTGAGCCGTATCCTGAATACTGATTTTCTAAATAACTCAACAAGCATATTTTCTATAAACTTTCTAGCACACTACCTCACATTACTAATTTGATCACTAAATTGCTTCGGTAATTTTTGACCAAAACAGTAAGCCTTCGCTAAGGCTTTTTCCTCGAGTTGCGTCTATGGTTTCGCCTTTGGTTTGGACGGTTGCCCACCCGCAACTTGCTTGCCTTTTCTTCGTTTGCCTTTTTGCGGTTGGGTCTCGGGAACAACTTCGACAACATCCTCGTCGGGTTCGGATCGGGTGGGTTGCGTCGGGTTCGGTTCGGGCTGAAAGGGTTGCACGGGTTGGATATTAAAAGCATTCCGCATAATCACTTGTTGTATGGCTTGACTTTGTTGCGGGTGAGCAAAAACGTTCGGTGAGTTTTGGAATGCGGCAAAGGCGTTTGAGGAATATTGAGAGAATTGGTTCGATTCTATCGTCGGATAGTATCCCGGAACCGAGAAAACATTCGGGACGTTCGGTTGGGTCGGTGTAACACCTGTGCCTCCACGGCCATCAAACAAATACCAAACCAATGAAATATTATATTTCATACTTGGGATTTGTAAAAATATGTGTATCATTTGCACATATCAATTCATGTTCGATTTCAAGCTCTAAATCGCTTTCTGGAAGGTTATACACGCACTGATGCGTAAATATAACCAGTTTAATGCAACGAACACTCCGGAATAGTGAAATAGGCTTAACATACCTTAAATAACCTTTACATAACTTAGATATAAGTTTTGGAAGGTTTGGTGTGGTGAAATCAAAGTTTAATCGCTTACAGGGACTAAATTTGACAAACTGCGAAAGTATGTAACATGTTTAGGCATATAACACTTGTCATAGGACTAGTTAGACAGTCCGATCGCGTTTCACGCGCACGACGCGTTAAAGTAGCATAAGTTACCTTAATGGGTCGCGGTGGGTCGATAATACTTAGGTTAAGTTTCATTTAGTATGTAGGCTTTGTTAAACCATATCATATGAGTTCCTACACTCATTTGGGTTACAAACCCTCCTGCTACCCAGTCTTCCGATTTAGGTCCGGGTTAATTATGTAGTTACCTATGTTAGGTACCGTTTGATTTCCGGGACTCCTCTAGCTTACTTGGTAGTTGTTCAAGACTCCTAAGCACTCCCAGGCGAGTACATTATTCCCCTCTTTTACTGTTTTCAACTGTTTTGGGGTGACTCATATGTGCTAAATGTTTTATCAATGGTTTCAAGAACAATTACAATGTGGTTTCAAGAACAATAACAATTATTTCAAGAACGCTAACAATGATTTCAAGAACGAATACAATGATTTCAAGAACGAATACAATGATTTCAAGAACGAATACAATGATTTCAAAAACTAATAACAATTTCAACAAAGTGAACGAACTTGTTGGTTGTAGTTTACATGACCGATGACATTCATTAGCAATGATCAAGCCGACCAGTATTAGGTTATGGTACCATAGGATCTGACAAATCCCGTTATTTACTGCACCCATTGTTATGTGTGGGGGTTGTAGGTAGCGACTGAATCTGTAATTATTAATTTACCCTTTGGTAAGGGTTTATTAAGAACGAGAACGAGAGCGAGTTGGAACGAGGAACGCGTCAAGAAGGTTTGAATGTTATTAGAGAATCGACCATAAAGTAGTTTCACAATTAAAACAAGAACGACTAGAACGATTTTACAAAATGGGTTAACGATTGGGTAAACATTTTAACATGATTGACATTTGATCATGCATTTCCCACAAAACATAACTTTGATTTAAACCAAGTTTTACTTCAATACTTTGTTTTTGTGCATATGGTTTAGTTGAGACATTTCACTTGCCATACATGACATTTTGACGTAGACATTTGACATGGATATTTGACATAGACATTTTGATATGATTTACATCTTGACGTGAATACTTTGACATATTATTCAATACATTTGACAATTGATTTAAACATAGACATTTTACATTGTTTGGTTTGGTTTGGTTAAGTGATTAAGTAACGATGCGTGTGTAATATGATACAAACATGGTGGATACGCCGCTGGTACTTCCTATATATAAGTGTTTGTATGGTATTACATATCATAGCGTTATTTGAATCATTTCAGTTTGAGACATAGAACATTTTATACAAATAACATACTTTTCACAAGACATTGATTTATAAACAACTTATCTTATGCAAACTCATTTACATGGTTATTCATTTAATCATGCATTATTTTCTTATTTATACTTATCATCCGAACTTATTATTTTTCAAATGATTTACAAAGACAAAGCAAATTACAAGGTTCATGACTAAACATTTTCTTAAACAGAAGTCATGAATCTTATTTTCACAAAACCTATGTACTCGCCAGCATTTCTTTGCTGACCTCGTTTTCACATATGTTTCAGGTATTGTTGGATGATATCGATTGATAAGATGCATGCTCACATAGGACTGGACAAGGCCTTAGTGACTCAATAACAATGATAGACTATGTTTAAATAGTGTATTTAGATTTCCAGACGATGTAATTACTCAATGTTTAATAAAACGAAACACTTTTGATATCCATGGTTATGAAACATTAATTCTGTTGCAACACGCCCCGATGTTTCCGCCGCGATTTGTTGTTTTACGCGGTCGGGTGTGACAGAAAGATGGTATCAGAGCCAATGGTTATAGGGAATTAGTTTATTAGTAATTAGTAATGCTTTGACCTAGTCTATAACCTTCTTAGGACCCTAATGCGAGTTTACTTGCGTTTAGTCATAAAACAATACCGTCACCTATCCTTAGGTGACGACCACAACAAGAACATAAATTTCAAAACCGCTTTTGAAAACTAATCATCTGTTCTAGGATGATTAATTTCTAGGTTTTGAACCCTCTGTTATATGGTTTTGAACCCCTTTGAATTTTCAAAATCTCGTCAAGGTTTTGGGTTTTAAATAATGTGAACACGTGCAAACTGGAAGGGTGAATGCCTGTATTCTGGGTTTTCTGTCTAGGTAAGCACTTCGTATACATCTCATCAGACGCGAGACCAGTTGTGCTTACCTGGGAATTCTTGGGATGAGTGTTCACTTATAGGCGAGCATGTCTTCGCGATACATTATTTTTTTAACCTATTTACTTTGACTAATCACCAAGGTCGTTTGTTGCTTTGTAGTAACAAACAAATGACCACTATCCTTGCTTTCATCAGATTTGTTTCATCTCATTCTTTTCGTCTAAATTCTCTCACTCGTTTCCTTTCATGTTTCCTCTTTTAGACAATGCCTCCTCGACGCGAAAGCCAGATAGAGACTGCCGAGCTGGCAGAAATCATTGCGCAGCAAATGGCTGCTCAATTCCCAAACCTCTTTGCTCAATGGAACCAAGCCAACAACAACAACAATGTGCTATGCAAATACAAGGATTTCAACCAGGCTAAACCACTCAAGTTTAGTGGTTCTGAAGGAGCAACTGGGCTTCTTCAGTGGTTCGAAAGCATTGAGAATACTTTTCGCCACGTGCAGTGCCCGGATAATCGCAAGGTCGAGTTCTCCTCGAGCGTGTTTCAGAAGAGGGCTCTTACATGGTGGAATGGGGTAATGAGAGACCGAGGTGCGGAAGTTGCTCTCGCACAGACCTGGGCTGAACTTAGGGCTCTGATGATGAGGGAATTCTGTCCTCCTCATGAGCAGCGAGCTTTGGAGAAAGAATTTGATGAGTTGAAGCAAGATAGTGGTGAGCACAGGGCGTATACTGATAGGTTTGAGGAGCTGAGTCTGCTTTGCCCTACAATGGTTACCCCACTTGACATAGCTATCGAAAGGTACATCGACGGCCTACCTGACTCGGTACAAGACATCCTTACTGGTAGTAACCCTGCCACACTCCGTCAGGCGATCGAGTTATCAGCGACATTGACTGAGTCGCAGATTCGGAAGAACAAGTTACACAGGAAGGGTGACAAGGGCAAGAAACAGTCAGCTGACAAGGAGGATAGCAAGAAAGGCCAAAACAAGAAGGGTAAGGAAGGTGAGACGTCAAAGAAATCAAAGAAGCGAAAGGGTGCCCAAAATTTTGCTGTTACAGCACAGACTGCACAGAACCCGCGGAACCAACCAGCTCAGCCACCTGCAAAGAAAGCATATGCCGGTACCGCACCTTATTGTGCACACTGCAACGGTCATCACGCAGTACAACAAGCTTGCTGGCAATGCACGACGTGTGGTAAACTTGGGCATTTGGCCAAGATTTGTCGTTTGGGACAAAATCAGGCTGCTCAGGTTCAAGCTCCGGTTCAAGGGAATGCTGCGAGATTTCCACTGGGTTCATGTTTCAACTGCGGAGAGATTGGTCACTTCCGCCACAACTGCCCAAGACTGGTGAATGCAAATGCTAACGCAAACCCAAATGCGAATGTCAACGTCAATGTGAATCCAGCACGTGGTCGAGTGTTTAACATCAATGAGGCACTCATTGATGAAGGAGTGAACAATTAGTATTTTGTTTTTCCTCTGGTTGGTATCTTGTAACATTTAAAGACAATGCGGTTGTTATATAAATAAAAATTTGTGGTTTTATTTTCTAACTAATGCAATTGTATGAATGTTTGATTCAACCTTGTGATGTCAACACAAAGACAAAACTACTCATGTGGTTCTGTCATTTTTACGATCACTTGAGATCTCCCTAAGAACCTCAAACACTGGTTTCTTTTAAATCTAAAGTATTTTATCGTCTTGCACCGTTCGAGATGCAAGAATTATCAAAACAGCTTCAAGAGTTGTCTGATAAAGGATTCATCCGTCCGAACTTTTCACCTTGGAGAAACTCCTGTTCTCCTTGTGAAAAGAAAAATGGATCTTTTCGAATGTATATTGATTAACGTAAGCCTAGTAAGCTTACCATCAAGAATCGATATCCCCTACCTTAAATCAACGATTTCTCCGATCAACTGCATAGCGTTCATGCTTTTCCAAGATCGATTTGCGTTTTGGGTATCATTAATTTTGTATTCTCGAAGAAGATATTCCCAAAACGGTTTTCTGCATGAAGTATGGCCATTACGAGTTTACAGTCATGCCTTTTAGGTTGACAAATACTCCAGCCATCTTCAAGAACTTAATAAATGGAGTCTGCAAGCCTTTTTGGATCAGATCGTCATTGTTATTATTGATGACATCTTGATCTATTCATGTCCTGAGCCGATCACGATCAACACCTTCATTGACATCGGAGCCCTGATTGAATTCCTTGTACACTTTAAAATGTACAAAACAACTCAATTAGGACAAACCGAATTCCTTTTAAGATCTTCCTATCTTCATAGTTAGATTCTTGAAAATATTTAAAGTGCCAAAGGAAATCCACGGATTGGGTTTCTGGTATGCTTTAAATACCCGTGTCCAAAGATAACAAATTATAGGTCAAATTGAACGATTATGCGATTGAACGAGTATGCAATTATGTAACTATGTGTTTATTCATCTTATGTTTTCTTTTATGCATTTTTTTTGTGTTTTTAATACTCTGGATATTCGTTATCCAAATCCTCGCAGAATCTTTCATATCTTCATATGAGGGATTCGTAGCAGGATATTCAAAAAGGTACTACCTTTAATCCTTAAATGGGCTTCTATTTAATAGTTAAGACCCTTGGATTATATAGTACTACTCCATGATTCATAAGAGACCCTTTAGTGGTCTAATCAAAAAAAAAAAAAAAGATTGATTCACAATTTGGTTAAAGAACGACATCTAGTGATGTAGCTGGACAGACTCCTTGATAGTCTATTTAGATCATTTATTGATTTAATTAAAAGGACTCTATGGCGGTCTTGTCACACTCATCACAGGATTGTTCATTTGGTTTTCCCCTGCACATTATAAAATAGACTGTGTGAACTGTGCAAGGAATTGTCTGATTATGGACGCGTACATAATTATGAAATTTAGTGCACAGAAACCCAGTAGGATTTGTTATGTGTAAGAACCGATAGTGACAACAATAACGAAATGAGAACAATGTAATGGAGGTACGGTGGACGCACCAATGACGCTTCATATACTTGTATATAAGTATCCCTCTTACATTGCAAACATGATGTTATTAAAGTTACTAGAAGTTCAGAACCCTAACCAATGTTGTTCGGTCTTTTCAACTTCATGTTTTAAACTCTCACAAGTTTCCTCTAAATAAATTTCGGGACGAAATTTCCTAAAGTAGGGGAGACTGTAACACCTGTGCCTCCACGGCCATCAAACAAATACCAAACCAATGAAATATTATATTTCATACTTGGGATTTGTAAAAATATGTGTATCATTTGCACATATCAATTCATGTTCGATTTCAAGCTCTAAATCGCTTTCTGGAAGGTTATACACGCACTGATGCGTAAATATAACCAGTTTAATGCAACGAACACTCCGGAATAGTGAAATAGGCTTAACATACCTTAAATAACCTTTACATAACTTAGATATAAGTTTTGGAAGGTTTGGTGTGGTGAAATCAAAGTTTAATCGCTTACAGGGACTAAATTTGACAAACTGCGAAAGTATGCCAATTTGAACTGTAACAGACCTTCCGGAACATGACCATAAGTTAAACATACCATAAATATCCTTTACATAGCTTAGAAATAGGCTTTGAGGGGTTCGGTGTGCTAAAATAAACTTTTGGGTCATTCAGGGACTAAAAGTGTCAAAAAGTGCACAAGTTTGCATTTTCGCGCATAACTTACGTTCTGAATACATCCGGACATCCAAAAAAATTATGTTAGCACTAAAATATTTTATTTTAGTGTTCTCCATAAGAAAAATCCATTCGTCACGTCATTTGGATCGTTTTTCGCATTCGGGACCAGATTCGATGTATTAGCCGTTGTTTAATTCACAACCACACATTCTAACTTGCTTAGTCAGCGGATAAGGATGGAATTTAAACACCTAAACACCATGACATTTCAACACATGTATGGATGGAATTTAAACACCTAAACACCATGACATTTCAACACATGTATGGATGGAATTTAAACACCTAAACACCATGACATTTCAACACATGTATGGATGGAATTTAAACACCTAAACACCATGACATTTCAACACATGTACGGATGGGATTAAGGCACGTTTTCCATGAAACGATCTTAACGGTTCGGGTATTCCTATAAATACCCCATACCCCCCATTGCTAAAATCACTAGAAACTTGATTTGAGAAACTCTAAGTTGAAACATTTGTTTCATACCTGAGATTTTTGAATCGAGTTTAGCATTCGGGGACCCTTCGTAAGTATTCTTTCGTTCTTTTCCTTATTTTACTGCTTTTCGAGTCAGAAAGTCAAACTTTGTTTGACTTTCAGCGTTGACCAGTAATGGTCAATGCGAAGTTCGTTTGAACTTCGCAACGTGATTGTAATCACGTTGGTTATAGTCCCTTGGGACTATGCCTACTGATTACCACGTTGTCTAGGGTCGTAGGGTAAGCGATCTGATAAATCGCTTATACCTTCGAACCCGACCCAGTTTGGTCGATCATTAGGATCCGACCAAATACATTAGGTGACCCTAGTATAGGGCATAACCTTCCGAGGTTATACCCTATGGTCACATCGTTTAAGTTGTTGTATGATAGGTAGTTTATATGCCTTAGGTAAATTACCAGAATACCCTTTTCATGTATAATTGGTAATTAAGCATATGTAACCTAAACTTTTGTCACATAACTGATTATGTAACATGTTTAGGCATATAACACTTGTCATAGGACTAGTTAGACGGTCCGAACGCGTTTCACGCGTACGACGCGTTAAAGTAGCATAAGTTACCTTAATGGGTCGCGGTGGGTCGATAATACTTAGGTTAAGTTTCATTTAGTATGTAGGCTTTGTTAAACCATATCATATGAGTTCCTACACTCATTTGGGTTACAAACCCTCCTGCTACCCAGTCTTCCGATTTAGGTCCGGGTTAATTATGTAGTTACCTATGTTAGGTACCGTTTGATTTCCGGGACTCCTCTAGCTTACTTGGTAGTTGTTCAAGACTCCTAAGCACTCCCAGGCGAGTACATTATTCCCCTCTTTTACTGTTTTCAACTGTTTTGGGGTGACTCATATGTGCTAAATGTTTTATCAATGGTTTCAAGAACAATTACAATGTGGTTTCAAGAACAATAACAATTATTTCAAGAACGCTAACAATGATTTCAAGAACGAATACAATGATTTCAAGAACGAATACAATGATTTCAAGAACGAATACAATGATTTCAAAAACTAATAACAATTTCAACAAAGTGAACGAACTTGTTGGTTGTAGTTTACATGACCGATGACATTCATTAGCAATGATCAAGCCGACCAGTATTAGGTTATGGTACCATAGGATCTGACAAATCCCGTTATTTACTGCACCCATTGTTATGTGTGGGGGTTATGGGTAGCGACTGAATCTGTAATTATTAATTTACCCTTTGGTAAGGGTTTATTAAGAACGAGAACGAGAGCGAGTTGGAACGAGGAACGCGTCAAGAAGGTTTGAATGTTATTAGAGAATCGACCATAAAGTAGTTTCACAATTAAAACAAGAACGACTAGAACGATTTTACAAAATGGGTTAACGATTGGGTAAACATTTTAACATGATTGACATTTGATCATGCATTTCCCACAAAACATAACTTTGATTTAAACCAAGTTTTACTTCAATACTTTGTTTTTGTGCATATGGTTTAGTTGAGACATTTCACTTGCCATACATGACATTTTGACGTAGACATTTGACATGGATATTTGACATAGACATTTTGATATGATTTACATCTTGACGTGAATACTTTGACATATTATTCAATACATTTGACAATTGATTTAAACATAGACATTTTACATTGTTTGGTTTGGTTTGGTTAAGTGATTAAGTAACGATGCGTGTGTAATATGATACAAACATGGTGGATACGCCGCTGGTACTTCCTATATATAAGTGTTTGTATGGTATTACATATCATAGCGTTATTTGAATCATTTCAGTTTGAGACATAGAACATTTTATACAAATAACATACTTTTCACAAGACATTGATTTATAAACAACTTATCTTATGCAAACTCATTTACATGGTTATTCATTTAATCATGCATTATTTTCTTATTTATACTTATCATCCGAACTTATTATTTTTCAAATGATTTACAAAGACAAAGCAAATTACAAGGTTCATGACTAAACATTTTCTTAAACAGAAGTCATGAATCTTATTTTCACAAAACCTATGTACTCGCCAGCATTTCTTTGCTGACCTCGTTTTCACATATGTTTCAGGTATTGTTGGATGATATCGATTGATAAGATGCATGCTCACATAGGACTGGACAAGGCCTTAGTGACTCAATAACAATGATAGACTATGTTTAAATAGTGTATTTAGATTTCCAGACGATGTAATTACTCAATGTTTAATAAAACGAAACACTTTTGATATCCATGGTTATGAAACATTAATTCTGTTGCAACACGCCCCGATGTTTCCGCCGCGATTTGTTGTTTTACGCGGTCGGGGTGTGACAGTCGGGTTGTTCGGGTTGTTGGGGACGTTCGGGTTGTTGGGGACGTTCGAGTTGTTGAAGGGATCCATGGTAGAATAGTATTTTATAAAAAAGGAAGATGTTTATAAAAAATGAGAGAGAGAGATGAGTTGAATTAGATGAAAAGTGAGAAAAATTGTGTTAAAAATGGTGAATGGATATGAATTTGGTTTGGATTTTAATAAAAAAAGGGGAAATTACCGTTTAAAAGTTTTTGAAATTGGTAATAATTTTTTTAACAACGTTCATCATCGAAAAAGGGGGATTTTTGTCCTCTAGCGCTCCATCTCAAACGTCTACTACTCGACGCTCAGGACGAGGACGGGCGGCGTGGTGTTTGGTTCGTCGTCGGTCCAGAACGGAGGGAGACGTTCCCCCATACCGTCTAGCCTCAGGAATTTACCAAACACTATAGCTCACATTTCACATAATTTTATGATATTTTTTTTTAATGTAACACGGTTAATAAGCAAGAGATTACAAAAATACATATACAAAAGTGAAGTTTCATTTCAATAAAATTGGAGTGTGCAAAATAAAAAAGTAAGGTGCAACACTACAATTCAAATTGTAAATAGTAGTAATGTTTGGTCTATCTTACTTAATTTATATTACTTAATTTATAGGGTTAGAATATTATTGTTTTTTAATTTTTTATTAATTTAGGTTTATAATCTTCAATTTTAATAGAGTTATCATATGACCCCTAAAATATAATATTACTTGTCTATAGATGATTTATGTTTATACCTCTAAACTTTAATGGGTTTATCATATGGAAGTCTAATAATTATTCTTTTTCTATAAACGATTTACGTTTTGATCCGGGGACAATATTTTGTTCCTAAATACCGTACCGTACCCTTGCCCGCACCAATTTTAGGTATTCGGTACATGTATCGGTACCAATTTTTATTGATTTCGGTATTCGGTATTTTCAATATTGGTACGGGTACCTGTACCGGTAAAACCGATACTGGTATATAATTTGATTACAAATGAATTTGATATTATGTTTTATTTTCGTATTATGGTATTGTGATACTCATATCGATTTTATCTATTTGGTACTCATATTGTATTACTATTTGTACCGATTTTACCTTATTGGTGCCCGAACTTTATTGGTACTTGTTCCAATTTTACCTATTTAGTGCTCGTATGAATGCTTAACAGATAAAAAACAAATGGTACTAAATCGGGTATTGTATCGAAATACATGTACTCGTATGGTATCATAATATTTGTTCTTTTATCGTTTTCATAAGTTTATTCTTTTTTTTATTTTACTTATTATATTTAAAGCAAACTTTAACTCTAGACATGTTTACTTAATTAATCGTGTTGCTTGCTTATTTTTATCGTCGTTTAGATTAAAGCCTACATGATCTATATTAACCCTTCAATATACAAGTTAACAAATTTAGTTATTTTTTATTTACCTTATTATGGTTAAAGTTAACTTTTAACTCTAAACATGTTTACTTAAGTGTTTCGATTGCTTATTTTTACCGCCATTTATATTAAACCTTGCATGGTCTCTAATAACTCATTAATATATCATGTAACAAATCATGTCACACCCCGACCACGTAAAACAACAAAGCGTGGCGGAAACGTCGGGGAGTGTTGTAACAGAATTATTGTTTCATAACCATGGATACAAAAAGTGTTTCATTTTATTGATAATATTAAACATTAACATTGTTTTAACACATAACAAACAAGTTTTATATCGACTATCATTGTTTTATGTCACTAAGGCCTCGTCCAGATCCTATGTGACGCATGCATCCTAGAACGTTATTCAAGCAACAACACCTGAAACATATGTAAAAACAAAGTCAGCAAAAAATGCTGGCGAGTACATAGGTTTTGTAGGAGTATCAGAATCATGGCTTGTTTACATATATTGCAATACCTCAAAAACCTTGTTTTTAAAAAAGTGTATAATATTGCAACATGATTAACCAACCCAAATCAAGATGGTTATAATTTATAAAATTTCGTAGCCATGATTCTTAACCCAAAAGCTTTTTGTTTTAGAAAACCATCTTGTAAAACATCTCGAATAAACTCGTTAATAAAACTCGTATATTATTTCGAAAACATCATTGAGTGACATCGTTTCAATATCGTTTACCCAAGTGAACTAAATAACGCCATGGTATATAATATGTCGAAAACACTTATGTATAAGAAGTACCAGCGGCGTATCTACCATGTTCTCACCACATTACACCCGTCCCGTTATCTAAACACTAGCCAAAAACCAATCGTTTACCCAAATCGTTTAACATCGTTTCCAAATCGTTTACTCGATTAAATCGTTTAAATCATCCTCGTTTTAATTGTGAAAACTTATATATAGCCGTCTCGCTAATAACATTCAAACCTTCGTGACTCGACTACCTCGTTCCTCGCTTCTCGTATTAACAAACCCCCAAAGGATAAGTTAATAATTACAGATTCAGTCGTTACCCAACAACACCCACACATAACCATGGGTATAGTGAAATAACGGGATTTGTCAGATCCTATGGTACCATAACATAATACTGGTCGGTTCGGCCAAAATTAATGAATGCCATTCGTTATGTAACTACAACCAACAAGTTCGTTCACATTTTCAAAATCGTTATTAGTTTAGCATAAATCGTTTTAATCGTTTTTGAAGTTATCGTTAACACCTTGAAAACATTATGTACATATGAATCACCCCAAAACAATTGAAAACAGTAAAATAGGGGAACTATGTACTCACATGTAGTGCAAGGTATCCTCAATCAATAGTACTTCAACAAACTCGAGTAAACCAGAGAAATCAAACAGCACCTAGTAATCGAACCACTAGTCAAACAATAGACGCCTAAATCGGAAGATCGGACAGAATGAGGTCTTGCAAACCAAATGAGTGTTGGAACTCATGTGATATGGTTTAACAAAGCAAACATTCTAAATCAGAACCTAACCTAAGTGCTTTCGACCCATCGCGACCCATTAAGGTAGCTTATGCTACTTTAACGCGCCGTTCGCGTAAAACGTGTTCAGAACGCCTAACTAGCCCTATGATAAGTAAAATATGCCTTAACATGTCTAATATTGTTGCCAAATCAGTTTAGATATAAAAAATTATGTTACAAATGCTTTAAAGTAAATTTGGCGTAAAAAGGGCATTTTGGTAATAAACCTAAGGCATATAAACTACCTATCATACAACTAACTAAACATCGTGACCATAAGGTATAACCTTGGAAGGTTATTCCCTATACAATTATGATCACCCAATGTGTTTGGTCGGATCCTAATGATCGACCAAACGGGTCGGGTTCGAAAGCATAAGCGATTGATTAGATCGCTTACCTTACGACCCTATAAAAGCACAAAACTAAAAGTGACGAGCTAAGCATGTTAAAACATGCTTAACTAAGTTAGAAAACAAGTTTGGTATCAAAACAAACGGTTTTGATACCTAAGAGTAGTTTGGTTACAAAATACGCAAGAATACGCATTTTGGCCGAAACTACAACTCGTCACTGAGCCTAGATAACGTGGTAATCAGTAGGTATAGTCACTAGAGACTATAACCATCGTGATTACGCTCACGTTATGAAGTTCAAACGAACTTCACATTGACCATAAACTGGTCAATGCAGAAAGTCAAACGCGGTTTGACTTTAACGCTAAAACGAATGAAAAGAACGAAAGAACACTTACAGAAGGTCCCCGCAAGATTTGATTCCGATTTTCTCTCAGGTAGGAAGCATATACTTCCACTTAGAGAGAATAAATCAGATTTCAAATTGTGGGTTTTGAAGTGAAATGGATGGGGTATATATAGGATTTCTAGAACCGTTAAGATCGTTCCTCGAAAACTGAGCTTTGATCTGGACATTACATGTGTGCCCATGGTTTTCTAAAACCATGGGAGCCCCTAATATGGACTATGTTCATTGAATACCAGCCCATGGTTTTGCAAAACCATGGGTTAAAACCATCAACACTTCAAAATGGACTAGGTTCATTGAATCTGCCAGAAATTTCAAAAATGGTCCCTGCACTTGTAAAACTTGATTTTTTGGCGCTTTTAAGCCCCGTTAACCCCATTTCAAGGCTCTAAAATAAAGTTAAAGTATAGGGAACTTAAAATATTCTCAAAAACATCTCGGATGTCGGTTCGTTTGGTCGTACGGTTGCGTTATTCGCTTAATTACGAGGGAAGTCGTAACGAACGCAAAAACGATCCAAATTAAGCGACGAATGGAATTTTATCATACCAAACACTAAAATAAAATATTTTAATGCTTACATAAATTTTTGGATGTCCGGATGTATTCAGAACGTAAGTTATGCGCGAAAATGCAAACTTATGCACTTTTTGACGCTTTTAGTCCCTGAATGAGCATAAAGTTTATTTTAGCATACCGAACCCATCAAAGCCTATTTCTAAGCTATGTAAAGGTTATTTAGGGTATTTTTAACTTATGATCAAGTTCTGGAATGTTCGTTACTATACAAATCGGCATAGTTTCACAGTTTGACACAAATAGTCCCTGCGATCGAACAAAGTTGATTTCGACACACCAAACCATTCAAAACTTATTTCTAAGTTATGTGGAGGTTATTTAAGGTATGTTAAGCCTATGTCACTATTCCAGAGTGTTTGTCGCGTTATACTGACTGCGTTTAAGCACCAGTTTGTGTATAACCTTCCAGAAAGCGATTTAGAGCTTGAAATTGGAATCGAATCAAATTGTAAAATCACTAAACACAATTACACATATAATAACACCAAAACACATATAATAACACCAAAGCACATTGTTTTATTAATAATCATCATTGTTTTACATCGTACATCGATTACAGAACACAGTTGTCACAGTCTCCCCTACTTCAGGAAATTTCGTCCTGAAATTTTAACTAGAGGAAGCTTGTGAAAACAAATGCGGATATTTCATTTTCATCTGGTCCTCACGTCCCAAAATTTTGACCAGCTCTTTTACATTCCAGCTCTTTGACTTGGCCATCCAACTCTTCTGATCCCAATAGTTCTTTTCGAGTTGTACGGTGGTTGTTTGTTGAAGCTTTCAAGGGGGAATTTCAAGTACTTGATGTTTGCAGAATTCTTATTTCAAAGGCTTAGGAAGATGATTCCTTTGGGTTTTAGCGTTTATCATCAGCAGTGTTGACGATTGTGCCTGAGAATTTGTGTTCAACACGAGTCCCTTAAAATAAATTTCGCACCGCTACTTAGGCAAATCGTTTATCTCCCAAGGTACAACAACTGAAGTAATATGTACTCCTGGAAATGACTCACGCACTCGAGATCACACCGAGTAACTTAGTGTGGTTTATCAGTTGCGGAAAATAAAATGAGACTCACGGTGGAATCGAGTAGAGAGTACTCCTCTCTATTTAGTTCTTAAACATATTGGTCTTCAAGAGTTGAGGGTGGGTGAAGAGTTTCACTTATCTATTTTCTTTTCTCTCTATTTTCAAATGAGACGCACGACCTTCTATTGATGCAAGAATTCAGGGTGGGTGAAGACTTTCACTTAATTAGAGACTTAACTTTCTAATTAAACTAGTAAAGTATTATAAAAAGGCTATACTCAAGAGTTACTTTCCTATTCACCATATTAAGACTAATGAATATATTTTTTAAATTAAATTTCCATTCACTATATTCTAAAAATTCCAATAATCCACCACATGACTGAAGATTGATCAAAAAACACAAAATTTCCAATAGAACCTTGATAGTTAAGTATTGCAGTATAGATAGGTGATGTGCACAAAATGCAACATATAAATTACATCAATAGTGGTATAAAACTAACCCTTTTTAGTACTAATGTTGGAAAAAGTGTGCTTTTGTCTTTCATTTGTATTTTCAGGATTAAATAAGCTCAAATGAACAAAAGAAGCAAAAAGGCAGCTAAATCTAACATAAATACAAGAAAAGGAACAAACGTGGCATGCCCGACCTCCCCGACAGCATCTTCCCAAGCAAAACAAGAGAACAGAAGGTTGAACACGCCCCGTGCGCAGTGAACACGGGGACGTGCCCAAGTGCCAGCATAAAAGACAAAGCAATAGAAGCTTCTATCGCCCACCACGGGGCCGTGCTCAGCGGACACGGGGCCGTGGTCAACTATAAGATTCGCAGAATCCAGGCAAATCTTGATAGTATAGATATGCTTCTGCACACGGGGGCGTGCCCAGCGAACACGGGGGCGTGGTCAACTAATGCAGACAAACTGCAATTAATGAAGGAAGAGAAGATGATGGACATGGGGCCATGCCCGAGCTACTGTTCAGCCTATAAATTGGGGTGCTTGGCTCATTTGCAAACCATCCCTTGGCACACCACCTCTCTCACACTTCACCCACTACCCACCACCATCACAACACCATCATCCACCACCATCATCCATTGTCCATCATAGAGTGTGTGAGTCGTCTCGGGATCCAAGATTGATCGTAAGAGTTCTTGACAATCAAAGGCCATGTTTGCCTAAGTCTCTTACATCACTTGGTGAAGACAAGTGTCTAGTGTAATACATTTTATTTTTAATCTTTTCGCACTTTTTACTTGGTTATGTATTAATGACTTTAATAACTAGTTTCTTATGTTAAAGGTGATTCTTTCTTATCGTTTGTCCGTGGTGTCTTGGCATTATTTTTCTGTCTATATAAAATAAAAGATTTTCACCATTCATATCTCCACGGTCTATATGGAGGTATGTTGGCTACCTGGTCGGGGGCTAAGGGAACGGTTTGGTAAGAGTCTTGCCTTGTTCAGTGTATAGATCCTGCAAGGACCTGGGTGAAATTTAGTAGGACCTCCTTTAATACCCACCAGTATTGGATGGTGGGGGTCCAAACTCTTTGATCCCCTCATATGTAAGCTACTATTAATACTTTAACCCGGCTACTTAGGACTGTATCCCTGATGACTCAGACTACTTAGCCGAGGGTAACGTCACCTTCAAAAGAGGGGCCTACCATAATATGCATTAATAAATTAATTAATTATCTTTCAATAATCCGACCCTTTAGGATTGTATCCTTGCTGACTCAAACTACTGGGTTGAGGGTAACGTCACCTTCAAAAGAGGGGCCTACTACAATAACTAAGATAATCTCTTAAAAATTGCAAAAGTGCGGAAATAATCAAAGGTTACACTATACACGATTCGGAGCCAAGTGATTCATCTTGTCTATCTGTTTTTATTTTTATTTTATTTTTTAGCATTTTAGTTAGTTTTTATTTTTCTTATTTAAAACCTTTTTCTAAACTTTTGATTTGATTAGACGTTGAGGATAAACCGGTACTAAAAGCTCTTGTGTCCTTGAACGACCTCGGTATCTTGCCAACACTATACTACGCTCACGATGGGTGCACTTGCCCATATGTGTGTTTGGTGTTAGTAAAGTATCGTGTTTTATAAATTTAAAACTTGACTAACGTGTAAAAAGGGCTTAAAATATACTTAATTCCATATAACACACCACACGCATCAATTTTTGGCGCCGTTGCTGGGGACACAAGGATTTTAAGAAAGTTAGGAATCAACGTCCTAATCGTTTTTTTCTAATTTTTCTATTTTTTAGGATTTTTTTTTTAGTTTTTCAGCTTCTGCAGAACTTAGCACGGGCTGTGCCCGCTGAACACGCCCCGTGCCCAATCATTGGAACTGGCAATCCTGTTTTAAGTCAGACAGTAAGCTGAACACGGGGCCGTGCCCACTCAACACACCCCGTACCCAAGTTTCAGTTACTGAAAACAGAACCGTAAGATCCCGACGGTTGGTAATTTCTAACACAAACATGAGTGATACTGATATTTTTTACTTTCGGCACTCTTATGGTGCGTGGTGTCAAATATGTGGTGGTTCCCATAAAGAATTAGAATGTTATTTTCTAAATTATAAGCCCCACTATATAGACCCATCGTTTTCCCGTAGCCTTAAGAGGGGCGAAGGTAAAAATAATCCTTATCTCTCCCTCGAATGCTCACAACCGGATCTTCTAGGAGAAATGCTTCTTGATGAACTATTTCAATTGGAAGATCTAATTCTTAATTGGTTAAAAGAACTTAAGATGGATTTCAATAATTTATCTCAAGACGATAACCAAGAAGAATTGTTGGGATCGCATTCAAATAAAAACAACTTCGTTGTTCCCGATGTTACCTCTAAATCTAGCAAGGACTTGAGCGATAGTCGTCCCTGTGCCGATTGTGCTGTGAAGGACTCTCCACCGACTTCGTTCGGTGCATACATAGACCTGAGCGATTCGGCATACACCTTCTTTAAGGAGAGCCCGGGAAAGGGTTGACTTGTCCACCTACACATAGCATAGGAATCACCCTCACCGACAACCTCTTGCGTTCTTGTCTTAATCTAGAGCAATTATGGTATCTTAGGCACTTTGGGGCTGTTCCATCCAGTAAGGAACCACCCGATCCGGATAAGTTCCTTAAAAATAGACAAACTTTATAAACAGCCTTTCGACACGTGGCCGTGCCCAGGTCAACACGCCCGCTTGTCCACCAAAAGATTCCTTTCTGACTTTTTCTCAGAATACAGACAAAATGTGTCAGGATCTTGCCTGCACACGGGGCTGTGTCCAGCCGACACGGGGTCGTGTCCAGCATGCTGTCGTTTTCTATAAATGCAGCCAAGAATCCTGCACATTTGGACCATCCAGGGACATAGATTTGAAAGGATATTCTCACCTACCATCCTAGGTATTTTCTAAAAGAAGGTTCTAACAACCATCTTGTCCTTTCCTCTTTTATCCATTGCCTTCTTCTTCATCTTTCTTGTCTCAACACCTCCATTGAAGCTTGTTCCCAAGCTTTATTGTGATGATTATTAGATTTTTGTCCAAGGAATCTTGTTAAAAATAAGTTGTGCAACATTGTTTTAAGTTATTTCTGTTCAAAAATGCTTCATAAGTTGGAAAAATAATTTGAAACTCCAAGATTCCTTGTTCCAAAAATCTGTAGAAAGGTGAACATGGGGCCATGCTCGTTGAGTACGGGGCAGTGTCCGATGTACTGTTTCATTAAAATGAACTATTTTTGGTTTCTTTTCGTAGAATGTCTAGTCAAAATAGTGGAACCTCTTCTGCGCACTCCAGAAACAGTCGAAGGGAGAGAAGGTCATCAATTGAAGCAACTCTCGTACGTTACGTAATGGCATTACGTGAAGCTCTTGACGAGATGACTTTGGTAGAGGAGGTCCTAATAGACCGTATAAATTATCTTACGGTGGGGTTGGAAAACAGTTTTCAAGAAATAAACCTCTTGCACCAGAGGTTAAACATTCTTGTAACACCTCCCATGGAACCAATCCCCCCTCAAGAGGATTGAAACCTAGCACTTGGAATCAACAATCCTACTGGGTGGGATGACTTTCCAGCGGAGCCTCCTCTTGAAGATCTACAAGAAGTCCCGGTGGAGGTTGCACCTCCTCAAACCGATGCCAATGAGCCCGCCTTTCTTCTCCCACGGGAGATAGAGGAATGGCTCGCCGACGTGTGAGGAACCCATGCCCAGAAAAAGAAGTTCTTCGAAGCCACAGCCAACCAAGAGAATTATCTCTTTGGAAATTTTGCTAATAGAATAATTTTAGGCTAGAACTTCTTGATTTAGATTTCTTGTGCTTCTTTGACCTATTTATCTAGGGTTTTAACTTTTTAGGACTAATATGTAATTCTCTCTATGACTTAATGAATGATGGTTTTTAGCTAATTTGGTGTTTGGATGATGTTGTAATGAGTAAAACACACTCGGGATGGTGAAGGATAACAAGGGAAACTTGAACCAGCACCCCATGCACGAAAACAGGGCCATCCGACAAATTTTTCTTCATTACAGCAAGTTCAGCACGGGCCGTTCCCGCCCAACACAGCCCCGTGCTGCACAGTCTGCAGAAAATGCCCAATTCAGGTAACTGGACACGGGTCGTGTTCACCCAACACGCCCCCGTGTCCAGGCTTCTGTTTCTTTTTACACATTTTGTTACTGGCGATCTGAACACGGGGCCGTGCCCGGACACCACGGGGCCGTGTCCAGACGCCCAGTAACACAAATTTTGCTTTTTCACACCATTTTACACATTCAATCAACCTAAAAACTTATTTTTGAGACACATTGAGGACAATGTGCAATTTAAGTGTGGGGGGGATGCTAAAATCTTGAATCTTGCAAGTCCTAATTACAAGCCTTACACAAAACTCTATTGGAACCGCTAATCACCCCAATTTTTTTTAAGAAAATTTCATTTTTCTAAAAAAATTTCATTTTTCTAAAAAAATTTCATTTTTCTTACTTGTCTAGGTTTAACTTGGGAATTTCAAATTCTATAAAGGTTATATTTTTATAAATTTACAACCGATAGCGTCGTGATAAAAAGAACCAACATAAGAAAATTATGAAAAGGCATGACAAGTTTAGTTAAATTTGATTATATATACTTGATCACATAAAAACCCATTCCCACAAAACTGAGTTTTGAGCCTTTATTGAGCATACAAATACATATCTTTAAACTAAATGCTCATTTTTCGTTTCTTCTGTGAATAGCCGCTTGGTTCTTACGACTCCAGAACTTGCCACGACAATACATTCCCGGTCCTTACCAACTTAAACCCGAGTAAGTAAATGATGGAGGCATTAGGACTAACCCTTTTTCATTTCTACACCATTATTTTTTTTACCACCTACCCAAAATCCCCCTAGTTAACCCCTTTGAGCCTAAACCTTTTCATTTCTTAACCCAAAAACAAACACCCTTTCACCCACCAAAACCTTTTTATTTTTAACCCTTTGTTTTAGTAACAAGCTCGGTTTTTCGTATGACGTTTGAAAAAAAAATGTTGATGATGAAGCAAAAGAAATAAACAAGCAAGTTCATCAAAAATAACTTTGTTTGTATAATAGCTTCATCAAAATAAAAATTGTAAAAATAAAAAAGTCTTACGAAAATCGATGCTTTTTACACTTTTCGCCCTTTTCTACTAACCATTAACCCAACCACCTTCCTTTAACCCAAGCCTAACCCTTCACCCAAAAGTCCTCTTGATATTTAAAAAGGTATATAGTTAAAAAGGAGGAGGATTGATTGCTTGGCAAGCCTATGGTAGGAGTAAGTTCCATGCCGATCTCGAGTGATTCACTAAAATACATCTTCGGCCGAGTGTTGAGTGATCCCCCGTGAGGTATGTGAACTTGTATATAAATGGAATTTAAAAAAAAGGCATGTTATGCCCTAATAAGTAATTTATCTTATGTAATGTTTTAAATAAATCATGACAAATAGGATTGTAAATAAATAAAAATAAAACTTGATAAAGAATCTTGGAAATCCTGACACTTTATGACAAGCCCAAAAACATTCTCTTCTACCTATTCCATTTGGGAGTGTCAAGCCACATTATAAAGAGTTTTGCTTGAGGACAAGAAAAGATTCAAGTGTGGGGGTATTTGATGTGCACAAAATGTTGTGACAACTCGTATTTCAGAACCTATCTTTGTGCTAAGTGTAGCATGTTTTGAACTTATGTAACGTATGTGAACATTATGTGACTATGTAAATTTGATGATTAAATGGAACGTTATGTTGTTATGTTTTGTGATTATGTGTAATACACGTATGTATGTAATATGAACACACAACACAACACAACCCAACCACACAAGTCTAATCTGATCGCACAAGCCCATTCGGGCTACACAACTGGTACTCGAATCTTTAGGGCAGCCCAAGTTTGGGTTCGGCCCATTCCCATTAGTTCGATTATCACATAGGGTGTTAGTACATATCTCACACTTTACCTAATCACTCAAAGTTTACAAACCCCTACTCTCTTTCTCTCCTCTTGAAGCCGATGCCAAACAACACCCCATCCCCATCAAAGCTTTTGATTTGGATCACCCTCATCCATCTATAACCGGTTAGTGTTTCATGTTATATGTTTTATTTGGGTGATGGTGTATTGTTATGTTGATATGAAAGATATGTGATCGGTCATACATGTGTTTGAATCCGAATGGTTTGGTTAGTGTTTGTAATTATCAACCGTATGTTAGATGATAGTATGGATGCCATGATTTTATGTGATAACTAGAATAGTTTGTGTGAATGATGATGTTAACCGGCTAGCATGTCTTGTTCTCGGATTGTGTGCATAATGATTTAGGATAGAATGTATGTAATCGGCTGTATATTCATGTAATCGGACCAAACAATATGATTTGATAAGTTATTGTTCATGCTTCGAATGTTATTAGGGTTCATATGAACTTTATGATAAAAACCTTTGTTTGATCGATTATTGTTTGGTTTGGAAATTGATTAGTTGTTAATTGTTAAACCACGAAAATAGGAAACTGTTTAATTGCCTTGACTAAATTAATGTATGATTGGTAACTAATGATTTCATATAGCTAATTAGCATAAGTTTCGGATTTTTGGAAACCAATCGCACAAGACTCCTTGGTCGCACAAGATCAGATCACACAAGATCTGATCTGATCGCACAAGAAGTCCAGTCGCACAAGATGATCTGATCGCACAAGATATCCTGGGTCGCACAAGAGTGAATGAATCGCACAAGTTGTAATGTTTATTTAACTGTTGGGCCGTGTATATCATGTTGGGCTGGGCTAGTTTCCAATCGAATAAGTCAACCGGATCGTACAAGCCGTCCGGATCGCACAAGACCTATGTTTATTTATTGGGCCGGGTTATCCTATTGGGCTTCATTTAGTGAATCGCACAAGGCTATTGGATTAATGAACTTGTGCGAGCCCAATTCCTTGATCGCACATGTTCGGATATGTTATGACTGTTAAACGTGATGATATGTGTTTGCCATGATCTATATATGTTCATAACTTGCTATCTCTGTGTAAACATACGTGCACTATTTGAACCTAGACCTGACTTGTATGGTAACCATGTTAGGACGTGGTTGACCCCTAGCAGCTCGATTGACCTTTCGTTTATCTGCCGAGCTAACCTAAGGTGAGTTCACACTTTTTACAAAGCATGGGTTTCCCAGGGGTTGGGAATGGGTTTAAGGAACATGGATTCCTCGTCCTTTCTTGGGTAGGACAGTACTGGTTCAGGAATATAATTCCTCGTCCTCATGGACAGTTAACTTTTATTAGACCAAAACTCTATCATGAAGTCCCTTCTTTTTATATCGACTTAATCGCTGGGCCAATGGTGAGCGGGTCATTAGTTAGATAGTGCTATTTAGGTCTGACAAGCCTCACACCGTGCCGCAGAGGACGGGCGTGAACTAATGGATCTGGGCACATCAATGATGATAGACATTGACAGTTCAGGGCACATAACACATGACTACAGTCAGCAGTCGATATGGTAACGAGTCTAGTAGTATATACATGGGGTAGCCTCCACGGCCGAAAAGCCAGATAACTAAACATGGGGTAGCCCCCACGACTGGATTGCCAGAGTAAACAGGAATAAACAACACACGTTTTCAACTATGGGGTAACCCCCACGGCAGGAATGCCAGTCAAAGGAAACCGTTTTCGAAACAACTTAAAACAAACATCCAACTGTGAACTCGCTCAACATTATTGTTGACTCGTTACTACATGCTTTGCAGGTCAATAGGTACTTAGCTGGAGCTTGCATGGGGAAGAGTCGTTGTGGGACATGGACAGCTGTGTGCCATGTGAAACATTGAACTTATATTTTGTTTTGGTTTTAAACGTTATGCTTCCGCTTGCAACTTAAACTATGTTATTGTTTTGACACTAATTGTATTGGTTGGGTTTTTTTATAATTACTTACATGCATGTTCAATATGATTGGTGGCTGGATCCTGGTCACAACGACGCTTCGCTCCACGTGCAAGACTTGACATTCTAGGTGATATGGTTTATGTTTTATTGCCTACTTGCTAGACTACATAGAACTTTGCTTTTGGTATACTTAGATAAACGTAGCAACTATAGCTTGAAAACATGTGTGTGCTTACTCTCTTCTGTCATCGTACTTTCACGAACCCCTCTCACTCACGTGTTCCTTTGATATGAAGATCATGAGTGGACGCGTTAACATGACTCAAGCCCAGTTGACGGCTCTGATTAACCAACAAGTTGCCGCGGCACTTGCAGCCACACAAGCAGGAGGTATACCCTGCATTCTAAACTCACACTAGGATCTTTAGATCCTACTCTCGTGAACCAACCTTTGTGTTAAACTTTGTCCTTTCTTACACTCGCGACAGGTCAACCTGCACAACCTCCTGTGTGCACTTTCAAAACTTTTATGGACTGCCGACCAACTACTTTCAGCGGCACTGAAGGAGCGGTAGGCCTCCTCCACTGGTTTGAAAAGCTCGAATCTGTTTTCGAGATGTGTGAGTGCCCTGAGGCTCGCAGGGTGAAGTATGCAACCGGTACTCTCGAGGGTTTAGCGCTCACGTGGTGGAACGCTCAGGTTCAAATGCTGGGGTTGGTTGCTGCTAATGCCACCCCATGGAACAATTTTAAGGAAATGATCAAGGAAGAGTACTGCAATCGTGATGAAATTCATAAACTGGAAGTCGAGTTCTTCAACCTCAAGATGACGAGGTCAGAAATTGAAGCGTACACGAAAAGATCGAATGAGCTTGCTATTATGTGTCCTACTATGGTGGATCCTCCCATCAAATGCATTGAACTATACCTTAAGGGCTTAGTGCCAGAGATCCAAAGTCATGTGACTTCGGCTAACCTCGCCACCATCCAGCAAGTTGTTCAACTAGCTCATCGTCTCATTGATCAGGTGGTGGAGCAGAACAGGTTACCAAAGCGTATAAGTGCTACAGCCACTTCAGATACTCCTAGTGACAACAAATGGAAATGGGATGGAGCTTCAAGCAAGGGTTCGACTTCTGTTCAATCTCAGTCTCAGCAGAGAAGGACCGACGACTACAAGAGTCCTAGTCAGCAATCATCTGGTAGTCAAAGTCATGGTGGGTACAAGGGAAATCACCCCAAATGCAATCGCTGCAACCTACACCACAGCGGGCCATGCACCAGGGGTAACTGTCATCTGTGCAACAAGCCAGGTCACGCCGCAAAGAATTGCAGGAGTTTATACCCCGCAAACCAGAATCGTCAACAACAACAAGCCCCACAGAATCAACGCCAATAGCAGTAGCAACAAGGTAACAACAAAGGGTGCTTTCAGTGTGGAGCTGAAGGCCACTTCAAGAGAGATTGTCCCCAACTGAATAGGAACCAGAACAACAATAACAACAACAACCAGGGTAATGGAAACAATGGGGGTAATAACGGCAATGGTGCAAGGGGTCGTGTATTCGTTATTGGCCAAGGTGAAGCAAAGAACGATCCCAACGTGGTGACGGGTAAGTTCCTTCTCGACGACTTTTACGTTACTGTATTATTTGATTCGGGTGCTGATACTAGCTACGTGTCCTTAAAAGTTAGCCAAATGCTTAAGCGTACCCCAACCCTATTGAACACCAAGCACATTGTAGAGTTAGCTAATGGTAAAAGTGTAGACGTCACACACGTAGTCAAGGATTGTAATCTTGTTCTTGCTGGTCACACTTTCTCTATCGACCTCCTTCCTATCGTTCTGGGTAGTTTCGACGTTGTCATTGGGATGGACTGGTTATCCCAACATCAAGCAGAGATTCTTTGCAACGAGAAGATTGTCCGTATTCCTCGGCCAGGGAATGAACCTCTCATGATTCGTGGCGACAAGAGTGGTGCTGTTGTGAGCATCATCTCTTTCCTTAAGGCCCAGAAGTGTTTGAGAAAGAGCCACACTGCTATTTTGGCTCTCGTTACTGACACTTCTAAGAAAGAGAAGAAGATAGAAGATTTTCCGATCGTACGTGACTTTCCTGAGGTATTTCCTGAGGAACTATCTGGCCTTCCGCCTCATCGACAAGTCGAGTTTCAAATCGAGCTAGCTCCTGGAGCAGCGCCTATAGCTCGAGCACCTTATCGTTTAGCCCCATCAGAACTAGAAGAGCTCTCCACGCAACTACAAGAACTCTTGGACAAGGGATTTATTCATCCTAGCTCTTCGCCCTGGGGAGCTCCAGTCTTGTTTGTGAAGAAGAAAGACGGTACCTTCAGAATGTGCATCGACTACCGTGAACTCAACAAGGTGACCGTGAAGAATCGCTATCCTCTTCCACGCATTGATGACCTATTCGACCAGTTGCAAGGGTCGAGCTTTTACTCGAAGATTGATTTGAGATCAGGATATCACCAGCTGAGAGTCCGAGAAGAGGACGTCTCCAAAACAGCCTTTAGAACTCGTTATGGACACTACAAGTTTTTGGTCATGCTTTTTGGGCTGACAAACACACCGGCGGTCTTCATGGACTTGATGAATCGAGTGTGCAAGCCTTACTTAGACAAGTTCGTCATAGTATTCATCGACGACATCCTGATCTATTCTAAGAGTCAGGAGGAACACGAGCAGCATCTATGACTCATTTTGGAACTCCTTCGAACAGAACAGCTTTACGCAAAGTTCTCGAAATGTGACTTCTGGCTTCGTGAAGTCCATTTCCTAGGCCATGTGGTAAACAAGTATGGGATCCATGTTGATCCATCCAAGGTAGACTCGATTAAGAATTGGCCTGCACCTCGTACACCAACGGAAATTCGCCAATTCTTGGGCTTGGCAGGTTACTACAGGAGGTTCATTAAGGATTTTTCCAAGATTGCACAGCCTCTCACCTCACTAACGTAGAAAGGCGTTGTTTATCGATGGGGAAATGCACAGGAATTAGCATTTCAACACTTAAAGGATAGACTTTGCAGTGCACCTATCCTTTCACTGCCAGAGGGCACAGACGACTTTGTGGTTTACTGCGACGCATCAATTCAGGGTCTTGGTTGTGTGTTGATGCAACGGGATAAAGTTATTGCGTACGCCTCACGCCAACTCAAGGTTCATGAAAGGAACTACACTACGCACGATTTAGAGCTGGGAGCTGTTGTCTTTGCACTTAAGATATGGAGACATTACCTGTACGGTACCAAGTGCGCCATCTACACCGATCACAGGAGTCTTGAGCATATCTTCAAACAGAAGGAACTGAATATGCGACAACGACGATGGGTCGAGCTACTGAATGACTACGAATGCTCGATTAGGTACCACCCGGGCAAAGCCAATGTTGTGGCTGACGCCCTCAGTCGAAAGGACACTACGCCTAAGCGCGTACGAGCTTTACAACTCACTATCCAATCTAGTCTTCCTGCACAGATACGAGATACTCAGGTAGAGGCACTGAAACCAGAAAACGTCAGGGTTGAAGCCTTATGTGGCTCAAGGAAACGATTTGAACAAAGGGAAGACGGCGCCTACTACGTAACAGGACGCATTTGGGTCCCACTCTATGGCAACCTACGAGAGCTTGTGATGGATGAGGCACACAAGTCTCACTACTCAGTACATCCTGGTTCGCATAAGATGTACCACGACCTCAGAACTACATACTGGTGGCCTAGCATGAAGGCCCACATAGCAACTTACGTCAACAAGTGTTTGACTTGTGCGAGAGTCAAAGTCGAATACCATAAAACCTTCAGGCCTACTCCAACAACCTAAGATACCACAATGGAAATGGGAGAAAATTTCCATGGATTTTGTTACTGGCCTGCCTAGATCTCAACGTGGTAACGATACTATTTGGGTGATCGTGGATCGACTCACAAAATCTGCACACTTCTTGGCTATCAAGGAAACGGATAAGTTCTCCACTCTAGCAGATGTATACCTTAAGGAAGTGGTCTCGAGGCACGGGGTGCCCACCTCTATTATCTCTGATTGTGACGCACGTTTCACTTCAGAACTTTGGCAAGCGATGCACAAATCCTTCGGCTCATGATTAGACATGAGCACAGCGTATCACCCTCAGACGGATGGGCAGTCTGAGCGCACTATCCAAACTTTAGAAGACATGCTTCAGGCATGTGCAATTGACTTTGGTAACGGCTGGGAAAAGCATCTGCCACTTGTGGAATTTTCGTACAATAACAGCTACCACACCAGCATTAAAGCTGCTCCGTTTGAGGCATTGCACGGGTGTAAATGCCGATCACCTCTTTGTTGGGCAGAGGTGGGGGATAGTCAGATCACTGGTCCAGAACTTGTGGTAGACACAACTGAAAGGATTGCTCAAATACGACAACGAATGGCGGCAGCTCGTGACCGTCAGAAAAGCTACGCCGATAAGGGCAGGAAACCACTCGAGCTCCAGGTTCGGGAGCGAGTACTACTCAAATTTTCACCCTGGAAGGGTGTGGTTCATTTTGGCAAACGAGGCAAACTTAACCCATTATACGTTGGACCGTTCGAAATCATAGAGAAAATAGGCAGGGTGGCCTACAAACTGAACCTACAAGCAGAACTCAGCGCAGTTCACAACGTTTTCCACATGTCGAATCTGAAGAAGTGTCTGTCAGATGAGACCCTCATAGTTCCTTTGAAGGAACTCACTATCGACGAGCAGATACGATTCCTCGAGGAACCAGTTGAAATCACGGACCGGGATGTTAAGGTCCTCAAGCGCACTAGAATACCTCTCGTTCGAGTTCGTTGGAACTCAGGTCGTGGCCCAGAGTTCACCTGGGAACGCGAAGATCAGATGAAACAAAAGTATCCCCAACTATTCACAAACAGTACAACCACTACTGAGGCTGAAGCTACGGAATTTCGGGACGAAATTCCAGATCAACGGGGGGAGGATGTGGCACCCCAGGAAAACCACGCAACTTAACTAGCTTCCTCAGTGAGTAAGTGCTAAATTTCGGGACGAAATTTCTTTCAACTTGGGGATAATGTGACAACTCGTATTTCAGAACCTATCTTTATGCTATGTGTAGCATGTTTTGAACTTATGTAACGTATGTGAACATTATGTGACTATGTAAATTTGATGATTAAATGGAACGTTATGTTGTTATGTTTTGTGATTATGTGTAATACACGTATGTATGTAATATGAACACACAATACAACCCAACCGCATAAGTCTAATCCGACCGCACAAGCCCATTCGGGCTACACAACTGGTACTCGAATCTTTAGGGCAGCCCAAGTTTGGGTTCGGCCCATTCCTAATAGTTCGATTATCACATAGGGTGTTAGTACATATCTCACACTTTACCTAATCACTCAAAGTTTACAAAACCCTACTCTCTTTCTCTCCTCTTGAAGCCGACGCCAAACAACACCCCATCCCCCTCAAAGCTTTTGATTCGGATCACCCTCATCCATCTCTAATCGGTTAGTGTTTCATGTTATATGTTTTATTTGGGTGATGATGTATTGTTATGTTGATATGAATGATATGTGATCGGTCATACATGTGTTTGAATCCGAGTGGTTTGGTTAGTGTTTGTAATTATCAACCGTATGTTAGATGATAGTATGGATGCCATGATTTTATGTGATAACTAGAATAGTTTGTGTGAATGATGATGTTAATCGGCTAGCATGTCTTGTTCTCGGATTGTGTGCATAATGATTTAGGATAGAATGTATGTAATCAGCTGTATATTCATGTAATCGGACCAAACAATTTGATTTGATAAGTTATTGTTCATGCTTCGAATGTTATTAGGGTTCATATGAACTTTATGATCAAAACCTTTGTTTGATCGATTATTGTTTGGTTTGGAAATTGATTAGTTGTTAATTGTTAAACCACGAAAATAGGAAACTGTTTGATTGCCTTAACTAAATTAATGTATGATTGGTAACTGATGATTTCATATAGCTAATTAGCATAAGTTTCGGATTTTTGGAAACCAATCACACAAGACTCCTTGGTCGCACAAGATCAGATCACACAAGATCTAATCTGATCGCACAAGAAGTCCAGTCGCACAAGATGATCTGATCACATAAGATATTCTGGGTCGCACAAGAGTGAATGAATCGCACAAGTTGTAATGTTTGTTTAACTATTGGGCCGTGTATATCATGCTGGGCTGGGCTAGTTTCCAATCGCACAAGTCGACCGGATCGTACAAGCCGTCCGGATCGCACAAGACCTATGTTTATTTATTGGGCCGGGTTATCCTATTGGGCTTCATTTAGTGAATCGCACAAGGCTATTGGGTTAATGAACTTGTGCGAGCCCAATTCCTTGATCGCACATGTTCGGATATGTTATGACTGTTAAACGTGATGATATGTGTTTGCCATGATCTATATATGTTCATTACTTGCTATCTCTGTGTAAACATACGTACACTATTTGAACCTAGACCTGACTTGTATGGTAACCATGTTAGGACGTGGTTGACCCCTAGCAGCTCGATTGACTTTTCGTTTATCTGCCGAGCTAACCTAAGGTGAGTTCACACTTTCTACAAAGCATGGGATTCCCAGGGGTTGGGAATGGGTTTAAGGAACATGGATTCCTCGTCCTTTCTTGGGTAGGACAGTACTGGTTCAGGAATTTAATTCCTCGTCCTCATGGACAGTTAACTTTTACTAGACCAAAACTCTATCACGAAGTCCCTCCTTTTTATATCGACTTAATCGCCGGGCCAATGGCGAGCGGGTCATTAGTTAGATAGCGCTATTTAGGTCTGACAAGCCTCACACCGTGCCGCAGAGGACGTGCGTGAACTAATGGATCTGGGCACGTCAATGATGATAGACATTGACAGTTCAGGGCACATAAACATGACTACAGTCAGCAGTTGATATGGTAACGAGTCTAGTAGTATATACATGGGGTAGCCCCCACGGCCGAAAAGCCAGATAACTAAACATGGGGTAGCCCCCACGGCTGGATTGCCAGAGTAAACGGGAATAAACAACACATGTTTTCAACTATGGGGTAACCCCCACGGCATGGATGCCAGTTAAAGGAAACCGTTTTCGAAACAACTTAAAACAAACACCCAACTGTGAACTCGCTCAACATTATTGTTGACTCGTTACTACATGCTTTGCAGGTCATTAGGTACTTAGCTGGAGCTTTCATGGGGAAGATTCGTGGGACATGGACAGCTGTGTGCCATGTGAAACATTGAACTTATATTTTGTTTTGGTTTTAAACGTTATGCTTCCGCTTGCAACTTAAACTATGTTATTGTTTAGACACCAATTGTATTGGTTGGGTTTTTTTTATAATTACTTACATGCATGTTCAATATGATTGGTGGCTGGATCCTGGTCAGTCATGCCTCCAAGCGGTGATACTCCGCATGTGGATTTTGGGGGTGTGACAAATGCAACATATAAATTACATCAATTGTGGCATAAAACTAACCCCTTTTCAGTACTAATGTTGGAAAAAGTGTGCTTTTGTCTTTTTTTGTATTTTCAGGATTAAATAAGCTCAAATGAACAAAAGAAGCAAAAAGGCAGCTAAATCTAACATAAATACAAGAAAAGGAATAAATGTGGCATGCCCGACCTCCCCGACAGCATCTTCCCAAGCAAAACAAGAGAACAGAAGGCTGAACACGCCCCGTGCTCAGTGAACACGGGGGCGTGCCCAAGTACCAGCATAAAAGACAAAGCTATAGAAGCTTCTATCGCCCACCACGGGGCCGTGCTCAGCGGACATGGGGCCGTGGTCAACTATAAGATTCGCAGAATCCAGGCAAATCTTGATAGTACAGATATGCTTCTGCACACGGGGGCGTGCCCAACGGACACGGGGGCGTGGTCAACTAATGCAGACAAACTGCAATTAATGAAGGAAGAGAAGATGATGGACACGGGGCCGTGCCCGAGCTACTGTTCAGCCTATAAATAGGGGTGCTTGCCTCATTTGCAAACCATCCCTTGGCACACCACCTCTCTCACACTTCACCCACCACCCACCACCATCACAACACCATCATCCACCACCATCATCCATTGTCCATCATAGAGTGTGTGAGTCATCTCAGGATCCAAGATTGATCGTAAGAGTTCTTGACAATCAAAGGCCATGTTTGCCTAAGTCTCTTACATCACTTGGTGAAGACCTTCCTTATCGTTTGTATTAATGACTTTAATAACTAGTTTCTTATGTTGAAGGTGATTCTCCCTTATCGTTTGTCCGTGGTGTCTTGGCATTATTTTACTGTCTATATAAAATAAAAGATTTTCACCATTCATATCTCCACGGTCTATATGGAGGTATGTTGGCTACTTGGTCGGGGGTTAAGGGAACGGTTTGGTAAGAGTCTTGCCTTGTTCAGTGTATAGATCCTGCAATGACCTGGGTCAAATTTAGTAGGACCTCCTTTAATACCCACCGGTATTGGATGGCGGGGGTCCAAACTCTTTGATCCCCTCATATGTAAGCTACTATTAATACTTTAACCCGGCTACTTAGGACTGTATCCCTGCTGACTCAGACTACTTAGCCGAGGGTAACGTCACCTTCAAAAGAGGGGCCTTCCATAATATGCATTAATTACTGGATTAATTATCTTTCAATAATCCGACCCTTTAGGATTGTATCCTTGCTGACTCAAACTACTGGGTTGAGGCTAACGTCACCTTCAAAAGAGGGGCCTACTACAATAACTAAGATAATCTCTTAAAAAGTGCAAAAGTGCGGAAATAATCAAAGGTTACACTATACACGAGTCGGAGCCAAGTGATTCATCTTGTCTATCTGTTTTTATTTTTATTTTATTTTTCAGCATTTTAGTTAGTTTTTATTTTTCTTATTTAAAACCTTTTTCTAAACTTTTGATTTGATTAGACGTTGAGGATAAACCGGTACTAAAAGCTCTTGTGTCCTTGGACGACCTCGGTATCTGGCCAACACTATACTACGCTCACGATGGGTGCACTTGCCCATATGTGTGTTTGTTGTTAGTAAAATATCGTGTTTTATAAATTTAAAACTTGACTAACGTGTAAAAAGGGCTTAAAATATACTTAATTCTATATAACACACCACACGCATCAATAGGTATTACCATTGAACCTTCCTTTATGAATCATACTTAGCCTCCTAACAGTTTGTAGATGTGATGTCTTTGAACAAACCACCATTTTCATCATCGACAATACACTTCACACTATATTCTCCTTAGTTGGGCCATCCCCTCACTTTCATGTCCAATAATTGTCGTGGAACACTTTCCTATTATCCGAGACCTCAAGGAATTGTGCCTCCAATTCCATTCGATGCGGCCCCATTTCTCTCTAACATAGGTTATTTTCTAAAAATCATTAAAGGCATTATGGTTACGATGATTTACATAAATCATTAACCATATATTATGTTTTGCCTCACATTTGACACTGAATGCCATAGGAATGGACTAGCACATATTTAGACACCCTTTTATAGTTTAGGGGAATATATAACCTATATAATAGGTTGTAGATCAACTTATATCTGATATTTCCGCACGGTGACCACCTTTAGGTACATAATTAAGTTGTTCTATTGAACCTAGATCTTGGGATCTCCAATCAACTAGGCTAAGTTTCCCTTATGTCCCTTTTCCATGGGCTTTAGTCGCATTCAATAACTTGATCTCTTATTAAACCTAGTTGTTGGATCTAACATTTATCTTTGACTTCTATCAACTCAATAATGATAATATGTAATCGAGATCAATTGTTCTAACGTGTTATTGACTCGTGAGTCATTCATGCCTTTTTGTCAACTCGTAAGACTATAACCCGTGATCTCAACTTGGATCTAGCTATAATGTCTTATCTTTAGAATGGCATGAATTTAATTTTAAGGTGAACACGTTTTCATTATGCCTGTGGTATGCTTTATCAGACATCTAACAATATTTTAGATCAAACCAATTGGCATTTGAGTCTAATCAATCATATTGACACATTATCCAGTTGGCATCTAAGTCTAATCAACCAAATTTTACGACCTTAACCTTTATTGCAAAACCTTCTACCTTCTTGTTATCAAATGCAAGTTACCCCCAACATTTAAATGTTATTAGATAAAATCAATCCATTACAAGATATAGGTAAAGAAAGGTTTTCTTTTCTATATGGATTGAGAGACTCCTCAAACCCTAAATGGTTGTTCCTTAAATGGATCTCTCCCCCATATTACTTGCATTTTGATCAAGTTTAAGTACGGTTACTCATGATGACTATTGGACACCATGATTAAATAGCAAATATTTACATCTTTGTGTCAACGGAGTCATTCATGTATATTACCCAACTCATATTACACTTGAGCATAGTTTTTTTAAGCTAAGGCAACATATGCCTTAGTGTGAGATGCCAATGCTTACTTGTATATGAGTTCTCCTCATTACACTTAGAAGACCAAATAGAATTATTATCAGTGATCTAGTTAATTGGTTCTTCTTGAGTTATTCCATTAGACTAAATGAAGTTATATTTTTATCATTTGTTAAACACCAAATTCATTCTCATGTTATCACATAATTTAAATGTTAAAGTTAACCTACTCTCCGCAATTAACATGTACCAGTCTAGCATGCTTTATACTATAATACTCTAGCATGTGAACAGAAGATGCATCATTCTAATTCTTAACAGCCTTAAGAGATAACACATTATCTCTTAGCAACATTCATTCTTATTTTAGACATAACCATAAGATTTTATTTCTACATCTAGGCTCATATACATGTTACATAAACATGCACATTCCATTATTCAGTCTAGGAACATAACCTTTTTGCCTTTGATCTCCAAGGCTTCCCCATTATCGATAAGGACTTTATCAAATGTCTTATTCAAGTGACTTAGGCGAACCCATTTATCACTAACATGTTGAGTCATAGTATAGCACAATGACTATTATGTCGAGACATTGTCAATTAGATTGACATTCAACAACATGATTCCACCGAGTTTGCTTTACGTAATGTATAAATTCCATTTTATGCTACTTTGGCGGTAAGCTAGTTTGGAATACACTTCCAAATGACGGCCAAATCCCCTTTTAGCTCAAACAATAGTGAAAGTGATAGACGCATCTACGTGCCCTCCATCAATTATAATAAATCTCACAAGATTTATTAATGTTATATACAATAACATTATAGTACTTTTACTTTCATATGTTATAATTCAAACTTGTGATATCCTCGAGAACGTTACTTTTCTTCAACATAAGCTACTTATAGCAAGAAGAGCGAAGCGTCCGATTTATCAAAACCATATACAACTTTCTTTTAAAAAGCATTCTAAAACATTTCCTTTGTTTTGCAATGTTATATCAATAATATCAATAATATCAGTAAGGGTTCATGAAATCATAGATAGAAACCCAAATTATCGAACGGTTTTATATGGTTTAGGTATAATACTCATGTACTAAAATGGTTTCCAACACGCATGTTAGAAAGAAAAAAACAAGTTATAACGCGCACGTTGTGAAATTGAACGTTTACATAAAACGTTTTCTAAGGATATAGTTTATAAAAGATACGATTTTTAATCCTTTATATCGCACACACTAGAAAATTAAAATGTTTACAAAACATATCCGGTCATTAAGGTTTATAAAACAAATAGTATATAAGCTTGTATTAGTGATACACATTTTCTAACACACATGTTAAAAAATAACTAAAACCACTCTAATGTGCGCGTTTAAAATTATAAAACTAATGAACAACAACAGATGTGTTTCTTTTGGCCTTTAAAGTTTCACAGTATCACCAACTTATATATATATATATATATATATATAGGATTAGGTTCAAGAGTGAACACTAGTGTAGCTTGCGAACTGAGTGAACTAATCCTGGCCATACACGTGTGTAGATCAATGGCCAAGATTTGATGTTGAAATACACTAGTGTATTTTACGATTTGATGATGAGATCCTGGCCATACATGTCTGTAAATCAATGGCCAGGATTTATTCACTCAGTTCGCAAATACACTAGTGTTCACTCTAGAACCCCACCCTATATATATATATATATATATATATATATAAAACATGATCATTATATCACAAAATAATGATATTGATTAACCACACAACTAGAACCATCATTTTATGGTGACTCAGTTCTTGTAGAAAACCAATCATCAACTTTCAAAAGAATAAATTAGTATATAAATATTTGCATCAAATGGAATATATCATTTGTCAGTTATAATAATAATATAAAATAATAAAGATAATCACTTCATACATTTGAAAATTTATAGTATACAAACCGTGTACAAATACAAATGAAAATATCATTAAATACAACATATGTTGATAAAATTATTCAAACTGTAGTACTCAACAAGAGTTTGAATCGAGTCTTCTCGTACGATCATTTGTGTAGTTTTTAACGAGACCTTGAATTATGTCTTCTTGTACGGTCATGTGCTACAAGAAAGAACAAACAAGTATTGACGGTTGTGACTGAGGATTCGTGTTCAACATGGTCCTTTAAAAAAGATTTTGTGCCTCTACTTAGACAACGCGTCTATCTCTCAGGGTACAACAGCCGAAGCAGTCTATACTGCCGGAGATGGCTCACGTGCCCAGGATTACACCGAGTAACTTAGTGTGGTTTATTAGTTGTGGAAAATAAAAGAAAATTCATAGCGGAATCGAGTAGAGAGCACTTCTCTCTATTTAGTTCTTAAACATATGGGTCTTCAAGTCTTCACCACTTCTCCAAAAATTCTTCATGTATATACTTATATATTTTTCTTGTATTTTTTTTTTTGTTATCTATTTTCAAATAAGGCACATAGCCTTCTATTTGTACAAGAGCTAAGATGGGTGAAGAGACTCAGTTAATTGAAGACTTAACTCTCTATTTAATATTTTTTTAAATTACATTTCCGTTCACAATATTCGAAAGTTTCAACAAAAGCTATAGTTCAAAGAGACATACCATGTATGGAATTAAGAAATCGTCTATGGCCTTTAGCTAGAGAAATAAGCTTCTGAAAAGAAGACTATGGTTGAGATGAGCGGTAGAGAAGGTTTCAAAAGATGGACCAAGTCCACAAAGAAACTAGTGAGACTTATTCGTCTTAACACCAAATTGTCCAATAGCGGCTTGTCGTTAACTTTTGGCCATAATCTGATTCAAAATAAGTATCTATTTGAAGTTGTCGTGCATGCTTCCATGGAGTCACGACTGTAAAATGCTTCTAGAGCACACCAAAATAGGCGGTCGGTTTTGAGTAGGGATGGGCTCGGTACCGGACCGATACCGAAAGTACAGGTCCCGAAAAATGACAATAATGGGTATCGGTACCAGTAACGAAAAACAATCAATATGGTACCGGTATTACCAGTAATCAACTAAAATACTAGTACCAGTACCAAACCGTACCAGTGCCAGTTCTGAAAAAAAAAACAGGTGCTGATACTGAAAATGACCGGTATAGTGCCGGTACCCTTGTACCAAATGCACATCCCTAGTTTTGAGTCCGAGAACTTCAGGCATGGTTTCTTCGGTCAGAGAATATTAGAAAAAAAAAAGATTTAGCATTCGTTGTCAACTCCTAGTAAATGTATACATGAGCACTTTGGAACCCTTTGATTGAAGTGCGTTAGGATCTGAGTTTTAACTAACAATGAAGTGTTAATGAAATATGTGAAGTATAAATGCAAATAATATGAATGCAGGAGAATTAAACACAAACACAGCTTGGAAATTTGCATAATGTTTTCAATTATAATATAAAGATTACAAAATACAGCTATGATTATCACCCCTCTCAGCCTGATCACAATGCTTTTATTCATACAAAAGGAATGTTAAGTGATGAAATTGATCTCTAGCATGTGAGATCTATTTATACAAAGTACAAACATTTGTTACCAATCAGGGATAACATCACCCTTATAGCGACATCTAACGTTCCTGAAAAAAAAAGATTCCTCAGATGTTTCTAACATCACTCATAAACACTAATTTGCAGACAATGTTCTATTGGTAACATCTATTCTTTAAACCTTTGTTTGTTGATTATAAACATTTGTTCAGGTCCAAACAGATGTTTACTTATCTTCATCAGGACTTTAACCATCAACAGGGCTTTGGCCTTGAACAAACTTTTATACTTCTTCAACAGAGCTTTCATGTCTATAAACAAATCTTTGAGTCTTCAAACAGATCTTCTATTAGTGTTCAAGATTCACTATCCTTGGGAGGAGTTGATCTTTATAATTTGTCTTTATTTCTTAATCAGAATCGTATATTTTGGCTTTTGCAATCATCTGTTATTTTACATGTTTAACAATCCCCCTAGAACAGATGATGCCAAAACTAGGCTTTATTAAGATCAATCTTTATTCCTCATCAACTTTTCTCTTATTTGACTGTTGAATTGTAATTCAAATTTCATACAAAAAAGGTCTTCTGGATCCTTTTCAAGTTCAAGACCTAGTAGGTCTTGCAGATCTTCATTCTTCAGGCCATAAGCACTATTCGTGGAGATCTTTTGTACTTCTCCATTAGTTATGAGAAGAGTCAGTTCATGGCTTGTCTTGCCAAATTTCCATTTTAGAATTTTGGAGCTTTTTGGATTTGCTGGGGCAAAATTTATTTTGGATGAGTTGGGAGAAGGTGGTTGACCCAAGATTTTACCAATCAGATCAGTAGGGTTTATGCTTGGGTGACTATACATGAGCTCATTTGTGATCCTTTCCTTTCTATATAAGTCTTGATACATCTTCATATCTTCCTCAGACATCTCCTTGTGTCTTTTTAGATAGGTTCTTACAGTTGAGGAGATGTTCTTTGCAGAGGTATGCTCATAAGGATCAACAAGAGTTTTGATGGGGAACTCAACTTGATCATAAATAAGCTTTCTTGGAATTTAAGGATCCTTTTCTCTAAGAGCTTCCAACTTTTTATAGTTGTCTTCAATAGTAGCTTCATTCAATCTTGCCATTGACCTCATGGTTCCAAAACTTGCAGCGACCATTTCTTCTTTCATTCTTTTTAGTTGCAGGGCCCTTTTGTCATTGGGCCTTTTGCCAGCCTTCCAATTTGGAGGTGTCACACCCCGACCACGTAAAACAACAAATCGTGGTGGAAACGTCGGGGAGTGTTGTAACAGAATTATTGTTTCAAACCATGGATACAAGAGTTTCATTTTATTGAATATTAAACACTGTCTTAAACTTAAACAAGCAATTCAAACATAGTTTATCATCGTTATTAAATCACTAAGGCCTCGTCCGGTCCTAAGTGAGCATGCATCCTATTCGCAATCAACATTAAGCAACATCACCTGAAACATATGTAAAAACAAAGTCAGCAAAGAAATGCTGGCGAGTACATAGTTTTTGTGTGAGTATCAGATTCATGGCTCGTTTGTATGTTAAAACAACTTGTACAACTTCATTAATTGATATTAGGAAACCTTGTTTTGTAAAATGTTTGTATTATAAATGAATAACCAAGTCAAAATAGATTGGTCATAATTTATAAACCTCGATGCCATGAATCTTAACCCAAAACATTTGTTTATGTAAACCAAATCATAAATCGTTCTTATAATAAAACTCGTATGGTTTATATAGTTTCGTAAACATCGTTGTGTAATATTGTTTAACTCTTTCTCGTTATAGAACATCGTTCATTCGTTTAAATCGTTCTCGTTTTAATTGTGAAAACTACTTTTGGTCGTCTCGCTAATAACATTCAAACCTTTGTGACTCGTTCATCGTTCCCAATCGTTCTCGCATTAACAAACCTCCAAAGGGTAAGTTAACAATCATCAGATTCAGTCGTTACCCACTTAACCCACACATAACCATGGGTCTAGTTGATAACGGGATTTGTCGGATCCTATGGTACCATAACCTAATACTGGTCGGTTAGGCCGAAATTAATGAATGTCATTCGTTATGTAATTACAGCCAACAAGCTCGTTCACATTATCGAAATCGTTATTAGTTTAGTATAAACCATCTCAATCGATTTGAAACCATTGTTAGAATATCGAAATCATTTTGATACATATGAATCACCCCAAAACAATCGAAAACAGTAAAAAGAGGGGATATATGTACTCACATTATTTTGCAGGCGATTCCGAATACGCAAGTCAACATTAAGGTGTCTGATAATAAGGAAACTCAAGTTGTCCTAATGAATCGTACAAGAATAATGTATCAATATTGAGGTCGTATAGTGTTGACGGGATTTGTTGAGCATTTATTGTATTTGATAGTGTTTAGATTAACAGAAGAATCTTGTGAATTATATGTTTAGAGGGCTCGGAAAAATGATCATGATATAGAGGAATTATTTATGAAAAATATTTATTTTTCATAAATAATTAAATTGAAAAAAAATTGTACAATCGATTTAATATAAACATTTGTAATAATAAATCAAATATATTTAATTAGTATCATAATTAAATATAATGATTATTGGCAAAAATATTGTACAAGTGATATAATTAATTTATATCATAATAATTAAAAATAACATTTTTAATTATTGAACTTGAATATTACTGATTTAATTATATAAATATTGAAATTATATAAAATATCAGTAGCAACATTATTTTTGTAAAGATCAACACTTAAAATAATTAATCTGAAAATTTCAGAATTTAATTCCTAAAAATCGATTTATTATTAATTATTTAATAATAAACTATTTTAAGATTGTAAAAATTAGTTTTATAAATAAATTGACTAATTTCACATTTTTAATAAAAGCAACATTGATTAATAATCTTATAAAAATTATTGGAATGTTGAAAATATTAAAAATTAATTGATTAAAAAGAAATGCAGACCCCTGGGTTCGAACCTGGGTCTGTATTGTAACCAAACAGAGTCTTAACCACTGGGCTAAGCTTCTGTTTGTGTTTGGTTTAGGACTGCGAGATTTATAACCAAACAGGAACTCGTCATCTTCTCCAATTGGAGTCAAACAGAAAGTCAACTCTTTCAATTCTACGGGAAAACTATGTTATATACAAATTAACTTTGGAGAAACATTGTATAAGCATAAAAGAATTAATTGAAACAATAAAAATGAACCGGTATTGAAAGGATGATCGGATTGAAAAATTCCGGCGAAAAAGTGAGTATTCCGGCGAGTTGCAGGTTTTAATCCGACGATTTCGGGTGTTCAAGTGTTTGTAAATGGTGTGAAATATTGCTAGGAATGTAGGGAACTTAAATACACAACATTTGGATCTCAGATTCGACATAACTCAGTGGATTAGATCCAATTTTTATTTTTTTATAAGGATTCTTTTTATTGAGTGTTTAGGCACTCAAATGTGTCGACTTAATGATTAAAACAGTTGGGTATGGGTTGTAGATCATATAAATAATTTGGATTGCTCAAAAGAATCGAAAAAAACGTTTTGGTTTGATTTTTGGTGATTTCCGGTCGGATCCGCGACCTGTTATGGTTTCAGCATTGTTTTCAGAGTGTACATATATATGTTATAACCTAAGAAATAACACATCCCAGTTGGTAGCCCAACTGGTTTGTGCGCGCTGTTTGTTGCGAGGGTGTCCAGGTTCGAGTCCCGTTTCAGGCCGATTCTTTGGGATTTAATCCCTTTTTAGATTTCCTGATTTATTTAATTAAATTTATTAATTCTAAATTGTGTATAAATGAATTAATATTCCATATCTATCAGCTCCTGTACAGGAGGATAAACTGGTTAAGTCGTTCGTGTTACAACCGAGAGGTCGCGAGTTCGATCCACACTAGGGCCGGTTCTCATCATAGGAGACCCCCTATTTAACTGATTTTTGAATATTTACACTTTAGTCCCTGTAGTTTACATTTTTGCAAAAACAGTTCTTAAATTTTCCGAAAATTCCACAAATGGTCCCTGTATTGTTCAGTTAGTTTTACTAACTGAGTTAGTGTTTTAAAGAGGATTTCTTTTATAAAAGTTAACCCAATTAGTGAAAATCAGTTAAGTTAAGTTTTAAAATGACAGTTTTGGTTCCTAGAGTTTAAGTTTCAGAAAATGACAATTTAGTCCCTAAACTTTGTACTTTCAAAACTATATATTTATCTCTTTATAAAGTAAGTTTCCAAAGAATGTCAAATAGGTCCTTTAGATTGTAGTTTCACAAAATGTCACAATAGGCCCTTATAGTTTATGTAACCTTGTTTAATAGCATAAAACTCAACAAATTTGCAATTGTTTCACGTGTTTGTATTGGTATAAGCATGTATAAGCACAAAGCAAGTATGTTCAAATAAGTTTTATTCCAAATACGGTACTTGTTACAATGAAAGTTAAACAAATACGAGTGTGAAAACCAAGGTGGTCACAGTCTCCCCTACTTTAGGAAATTTCGTCCCGAAATTTTATTTAGAGGAATCTTGTGAAAACAAATGCGGATATTTCGCCTTTATCTGGTCCTTACGTTCCCTAGTAAACCCGGGGCCACGTTTGGATTCCCAGCGAACTTTGACCAAATGAATCCGTTTGTTCTTCAACTGTTTGTATGTACGTTCCACTATCTCCACAGGTTTCTCGACAAAGTGCATCGTTTTGTCGATTTGAATCTCGTCGAGAGGAATGTGAAAATCAGCATCAGCTAAACACTTTCGCAAATTGGACACGTGAAAAGTCGGATGAACATTTCCAAGCTCTGGAGGTAGTTCTAGTCGATAGGCAACCTTTCCAATTCTTTCAACAATCTTAAATGGTCCAACATATCGTGGTGCAAGTTTTCCTTTCTTTCCAAATCTCACCACTCTCTTCCAAGTTGAAACCTTGAGTAGGACACGGTCTCCGATTTGAAATTCCATGGGCTTGCGTCCCAAATCTGCATAAATCTTTTGACGGCTTCTAGCGGTCACAAGATTATCGCAGATTTTCTTGATTTTGTCCGTTGTTTCCAGAATGAGCTCAGGTCCAGTAAGCTGAGCTTCACCGATCTCATTCCAACAGACGGGTGAACGACATTTTCGACCGTAGAGAGCTTCGAATGGTGCCATCTTAATGCTAGCATGATAACTGTTGTTGTAAGAGAACTCGATCAGTGGAAGATGAGAATCCCAATTACCACCAAAGTCTATCACGCATGCTCTAAGCATATCCTCCAAAGTTTGAATCATTCTCTCAGATTGACCATCTGTTTGGGGATGATAAGCAGTGCTTAGATTTAGTTGGGTCCCCAAAGCAGATTGCATGGTCTTCCAAAAATGAGGCGAAAACCGAGCATCATGATCGGAAATGATATCTAAAGGAACACCATGTCGTGATACGATCTCGTCTACATATATCTTGGCAAGCTTTTCAGCAGAGAAATCCTCATGGATTGGTAAGAAGTGAGCAGATTTTGTCAAACGATCAACTACTACCCAAATGGCATCGTGACCTTTAGACGTACGCGGTAACTTAGTAATGAGATCCATTGCAATGTTATCCCACTTCCAAACCGGTATCTCTGGTTGTACAAGCAAACCAGAAGGTCGTTGATGTTCAGCCTTGACTTTGAGACAAGTTAGGCATTTTGATACATACAAGGCAACATCCTTCTTCATACCAGGCCACCAGAACTTAGTACAAAGATCCTTATACATTTTATCAGCACCAGGATGGATAGAATATCGAGACTTGTGAGATTCGTCCATTACTAAGGTGCGAAGATCGTCCTGATTCGGAATCCACAAACGATTTTCAAAATGGAGTAAACCATCGTCTTTCCTTTCGAGTTTAAGCTCAAGTTGAAGTGGTAGCTCATATTTCAATAAGTCATTGATCACACAAGATCGTTGAGTTTGAAGAACACGAGATTGAATATCAGATAGAGTTCGAACAGAATGAAGCTTGACTTGTTCCTTTCGACTAAGCGCATCGGCTACGACATTCGCCTTACCAGGATGGTAGCGGATATCGCAATCATAATCATTTAAGAGTTCAACCCAACGTCGTTGCCTCATGTTCAGCTCCTTCTGATTGAAAATATGCTGGAGACTTTTGTGGTCTGTGAAAACCACACACTTCGTTCCATAGAGATAGTGTCTCCAGATTTTAAGTGCGAAAACCATAGCTCCTAATTCAAGATCGTGAGTCGTGTAGTTCTTTTCGTGAATTTTCAGCTGTCTAGATGCATAAGCTATGACTTTACCTCGTTGCATAAGAACGCAACCAAGTCCTAGATTCGAAGCGTCACAATAGACAACAAAATCATCGTTTCCCTCCGATAGAGATAAAACAGGAGCGTCACAGAGCTTCCGTTTCAGCGTTTGGAACGCTTCTTCTTGCTTAGGTCCCCACTCAAAAGGCTTATTCTTCTGAGTCAAAACAGTGAGTGGAACCGCGATCTTTGAAAAGTTAGAAATAAACCGTCGATAATAACCAGCAAGACCAAGAAAAGAACGAACTTCTATAGGTGTCGTCGGTGTATTCCAATCCTTAATTGCTTGGATGGATCTACATGAATACCTTGCTCATTGACAATATGACCCAAGAACTAAACTTCTTTAAGCCAGAATTCACACTTGGAGAATTTAGCAAAAAGTTGTTCCTTCTTTAGGAGTTCCAATGTCAGACGAAGATGTTGTTCGTGATCGGCTCGAGACTTTGAATAAATGAGAATATCGTCGATAAACACAATGATGAACTTATCTAAATAAGGTTTACAAACCCTATTCATTAAGTCCATGAAGATAGCTGGAGCATTTGTCAAACCAAAAGGCATGACAGTGAACTCGTAATGCCCATATCTTGTACGGAAAGCAGTTTTGGGAATATCTTCTTCGAGAACACGAAGTTGATGATACCCAGATCGCAGATCGATCTTGGAAAAGCATGAAGCACCTTGCAGCTGGTCGAAGAGATCATCAATTCTAGGTAGGGGATACCGATTCTTGATGGTAAGCTTATTAAGCTCACGATAATCAATACACATTTGAAAAGATCCATCTTTCTTCTTCACAAAGAGAACAGGAGCTCCCCAAGGCGAATAGCTCGGACGGATGAATCCTTTATCAGACAACTCTTGAAGTTGTTTCGATAACTCTTGCATCTCTGACGGTGCAAGACGATAAGGTGCTTTCGCAATCGGGTTGGCATTGGGTACAAGGTCAATATGAAACTCGACTTGACGAACTGGAGGCAAACCAGGCAGTTCATCGGGAAACACCTCTGGATAATCCCGAACAATCGGAATATCCCGAATACTCTTACTCTTGCCTTTCTCCTCGGTGACATGTGCCAGGAAAGCAACATATCCTTTTCGTAAATATATTTAGGCTTTTGTACACGACATAAGCTTCAATCCACCAGATGGTTTTTCGCCACCAACTTCCAGAACATCGCCAGACGGAAGAGGAATACGAACAATCTTATCAAAACAAACCACCTCAGCATGATGTTTGGTTAACCAATCCATCCCCACGATAATATCGAAACTCCCAAGTTGCATCGGTGTGAGGTCAATGGGAAAAAGATGGTTATCAAGGTTTAACCGACAATCACGAATAACAGGATTGAGAACGAGAGGTTTACCAGTAGCAACTTCGACAGATAAGGGTTTCCTCAGTTTAGTTCTAGGTATCGCAAGCAAAGGTTCAAAAGATAATGAAACAAAACTTCTATCGGCGCCAGAATCAAAAAGAATATATGCAGGTTGATTGTTAACAAGAAACGTACCATTAACCACCTCGTTGTCAGCCCTTGCTTCGTTAGCATTCAGATTGTACGCTCGCCCACGAGCGGGATTCGCATTCGCATTGACATTGACATTCACGTTTGGATTTACATTTGCATTTGCCAACCTCGGACAGTTGTTGCGGTAGTGACCAAGCTCTCCACAATTGAAACATGTACCCGGTGGGAATCTAGCAGCATTCCCCTAAACTGGAGCTTGATTCCGAACAATCTGATTCTGACCCGAATGATAGACGTTGGCCAGATGCCCAAGCTTACCACACGTTGTGCATTGCCTACAAGCTTGTTGTGCAACATGATGACCATTGCAGCGAGCACAATGAGGTGCGGTACTAGCATACGCTTCCTTCGCAGGAGATTGAGCTGGCGGGTTCTGAGGGTTCTGAGCAGTTTGTGCAGTTACTGCAAAATTCTGGGAACCCTTTCGCTTTCTCGACTTTTTCGATGACTCGCCTTCTTTACCCTTACCCTCTTTCTTGTCCTTCCCAGAATTAGTCGCCTTCTTTTTATCACCCTTGCGGGTGAGTTTACCCTTCCTGACTTGAGACTCAGTCAGGGTAGCAGACAACTTAATTGCTTGGCGAAGGGTGGTAGGATTAATACCAGTCACTATATCCAGAATAGAATCGGGTAGACCATCGATATACCTCTCTATCGCTTTCTCCAACGGGGTAACCATAGTAGGACACAAAAGACTGAGCTCCTCAAATCGATTCGTATACGCACGGTGTTCTCCCCCATCTTGTTTCAGATCGTCAAACTCTCGTTCCAAAGCTCGAATTTCGTGACAGGGACAGAACTCTCTCATCATGAGAGCTCGAAGCTCTTCCCATGTTTGTGCCAACGCCACTTCGGCACCCCTGTCGCGCATCACTCCGTTCCACCACGTAAGAGCACGCTTCTCAAACACACTCGAAGCAAATTCAACCTTACGCCCATTCGGACATTGCACATATCTGAATGTGTTCTCGATACACTCGAACCATTGAAGGAGTGCAGTTGCTCCTTGTGACCCAGAAAACTTTGGCGGCTTAGCAGAATTGAAATTCTTGAAATTACACGGTGCATTATTGTTGTTGTTATTATTGTTGTTGTTGTATATCTCGTGGACTTGGGTCACAACACCGGGAAGCACAACAGCCACTTGCTGAGAGACCAGGGTTGCGATTTCTTCAATAGTAAAAGATTGTGCTTCACGTCGAGGAGGCATTGTCTAGTAAGGAAACAGGACAATCGAGTGAGATTGAAAATTAGGAAAAACAAAAGAGGTATCGACAAAACACAAGGAAGGCGATCATTTGTTTGTTACCTCGAACAAACAAACGACACGCAGTGACTAATCAAAGTAATGAATCAAAATAATGTATCGCGAAGACATGCTCGCCTATAAGTGAACACTCACCCCAAGAGTTCCCAGGTAAGAGTGACGGGTCCGATTATGTGGATTTGTACGAACACTCTAGCCTTAGACAGAAAACTCAGGGTACAGGCATTCACTCTTCCAGTTTGCACGTGTTCACATTATTTAGACCCAAACTCTGACGAGATTTTGAAAACTCAAAAGGCACTAAGAAAAAATGAGTCAAACTAGAAGGGTTCAAAACCTTATAACAGAGGGTTCAAAACCTAGTAATCAATCATCCTAGAACGGATGACAAATTTTCTAAGCAGATTCGGATTTTGTTTTTTTTTTTAATTCTAAACACAAATCAACTTGCGTTGGGGTCCTAGAAAGTTTTAGTCTAGGTCAAAGTTTTACTAATAACCTAATTCTCTATAACCATTGGCTCTGATACCAACTTTTCTGTCACACCCCGACCACGTAAAACAACAAATCGTGGCGGAAACGTCGGGGAGTGTTGTAACAGAATTATTGTTTCAAACCATGGATACAAGAGTTTCATTTTATTGAATATTAAACATTGTCTTAAAGTTAAACAAGCAATTCAAACATAGTTTATCATCGTTATTAAATCACTAAGGCCTCGTCCGGTCCTAAGTGAGCATGCATCCTATTCGCAATCAACATTAAGCAACATCACCTGAAACATATGTAAAAACAAAGTCAGCAAAGAAATGCTAGCGAGTACATAGTTTTTGTGTGAGTATCAGATTCATGGCTCGTTTGTATGTTAAAACAACTTGTACAACTTCGTTAATTGATATTAGGAAACCTTGTTTTGTAAAATGTTTGTATTATAAATGAATAACCAAGTCAAAATAGATTGGTCACAATTTATAAACCTCGATGCCATGAATCTTAACCCAAAACATTTGTTTATGTAAACCAAATCATAAATCGTTCTTATAATAAAACTCGTATGGTTTATATAGTTTCGTAAACATCGTTATGTAATATTGTTTAACTCGTTCTCGTTATAGAACATCGTTCATTCGTTTAAATCGTTCTCGTTTTAATTGTGAAAACTACTTTTGGTCGTCTCGCTAATAACATTCAAACCTTTGTGACTCGTTCATCGTTCCCAATCGTTCTCGCATTAACAAACCTCCAAAGGGTAAGTTAACAATCATCAGATTCAGTCGTTACCCACTTAACCCACACATAACCATGGGTCTAGTTGATAACAGGATTTGTCGGATCCTATGGTACCATAACCTAATACTGGTCGGTTTGGCCGAAATTAATGAATGTCATTCGTTATGTAATTACAGCCAACAAGCTCGTTCACATTATCGAAATCGTTATTAGTTTAGTATAAACCATCTCAATCGTTTTGAAACCATTGTTAGAATATCGAAATCGTTTTGATACATATGAATCACCCCAAAACAATCGAAAACAGTAAAAAGAGGGGATATATGTACTCACATTATTTTGTAGGCGATTCCGAATACGCAAGTCAAGATTAAGGTGTCTGATAATAAGGAAACTCAAGTTGTCCTAATGAATCGTACAAGAATAATGTATCAATATTGAGGTCGTATAGTGTTGACGGGATTTGTTGAGCATTTATTGTATTTGATAGTGTTTAGATTAACAGAAGAATCTTGTGAATTATATGTTTAGAGGGCTCGGAAAAATGATCATGATATAGAGGAATTATTTATGAAAAATATTTATTTATCATAAATAATTAAATTTCAAAAAATTGTACAATCGATTTAATATAAACATTTGTAATAATAAATCAAAAATATTTAACTAGTATCATAATTAAATATAATGATTATTGGCAAAAATATTGTACAAGTGATATAATTAATTTATATCATAATAATGAAAAATAACATTTTTAATTATTGAACTTGAATATTACTGATTTAATTATATAAATATTGAAATTATATAAAATATCAGTAGCAACATTATTTTTGTAAAGATCAACACTTAAAATAATTAATCTGAAAATTTCAGAATTTAATTCCTAAAAATCGATTTATTATTAATTATTTAATAATAAACTGTTTTAATATTGTAAAAATTAGTTTTATAAATAAATTGACTAATTTCACATTTTTAATAAAAGCAACATTGATTAATAATCTTATAAAAATTATTGGAATGTTGAAAATATTAAAAATTAATTGATTAAAAAGAAATGCAGACCCCTGGGTTCGAACCTGGGTCTTTATTGTAACCAAACAGAGTCTTAACCATTGGGCTAAGCTTCTGTTTGTGTTTGGTTTAGGACTGCGACATTTATAACCAAACAGGAACTGGTCATCTTCTCCAATTGGAGTCAAACAGAAAGTCAACTCTTTCAATTCTACGGGAAAACTGTGTTATATTCAAATTAACTTTGGAGAAACATTGTATAAGCATAAAAGAATTAATTGAAACAATAAAAACAAACTGGTATTGAAAGGATGATCGGATTGAAAAATTTCGGCGAAAAAGTGAGTATTCCGGCGAGTTGCAGGTTTTAATCCGACGATTTTGGGTGTTCAAGTGTTTGTAAATGGTGTGAAATATTGCTAGGAATGTAGGGAACTTAAATACACAACATTTGGATCTCAGATTCGACATAACTCAATGGATTAGATCCACTTTTTATTTTTTTATAAAGATTCTTTTTATTGAGTGTTTAGGCACTCAAATGTGTCGACTTAATGATTAAAACAGTTGGGTATGGGTTGTTGATCATATAAATAATTTGGACAGCTCAAAAGAATCGAAAAAAAACATTTTGGTTTGATTTTTGGTGATTTCCGGTCGGATCCGCGACCTGTTATGGTTTCTGCATTGTTTTCAAAGTGTACATATATATGTTATAACCTAAGAATTAACACATCCCAGTTGGTAGCCCAACTTGTTTGTGCGCGCTGTTTGTTGCGAGGGTGTCCGGGTTCGAGTCCCGTTTCAGGCCGATTCTTTGGGATTTAATCCCTTTTTAGATTTCCTGATTTATTTAATTAAATTTATTAATTCTAAATTGTGTATAAATGAATTAATATTCAATATCTATCAGCTCCTGTACAGGAGGATAAACTGGTTAAGTCGTTCGTGTTACAACCGAGAGGTCGCGAGTTCGATCCACACTAGGGCCGGTTCTCATCATAGGAGACTCCCTTTTTAACTGATTTTTGAATATTTACACTTTAGTACCTGTAGTTTACATTTTTGCAAAAACAGTTCTTAAATTTTCCGAAAATTCCACAAATGGTCCCTGTATTGTTCAGTTAGTGTTTTAAAGAGGATTTCTTTTATAAAAGTTAACCCAATTAGTGAAAATCAGTTAAGTTAAGTTTTAAAATGACAGTTTTGGTTCCTAGAGTTTAAGTTTCAGAAAATGACAATTTAGTCCCTAAACTTTGTACTTTCAAAACTATATATTTATCTCTTTATAAAGTAAGTTTCCAAAGAATGTCAAATAGGTCCTTTAGATTGTAGTTTCACAAAATGTCACAATAGGCCCTTATAGTTTATGTAACCTTGTTTAATAGCATAAAACTCAACAAATTTGTAATTGTTTCACGTGTTTGTATTGGTATAAGCATGTATAAGCACAAAGCAAGTATGTTCAAATAAGTTTTTTTCCAAATACGGTATTTGTTACAATGAAAGTTAAACAAATACGAGTGTGAAAACCTAGGTGGTCACAAGAGGTGTAGGCTTGAGCTCTAGGTTGATGAGCAACTTTTCAATTCTTAATATTTCATCTAATAAGGCTATGGTTATCCAGCCTGAGAATTTAGTTTTGGTTGCTTTGTATGGTTTGGTCATGGTGTGGTTCAAGTTGTCACACCCCAACCGATGGCAGAAACATCGGAGTGAGACGAAAACAAGATTGCTTGAGATATCATAACACTAAATGTGACAATATTTAAATGATTCACATTTCGTAACTTCTAAGAGGAAATACATTGTTCAAAATCAAATACATCAAATTGCAATCAAACATCATGAAATAGAAATAATAGTTCATCTTTAAGGTATGTATCTAAATCCACCCTAAATAAGTTTTTTCGTCACATCAACTAGAGACCTGCAACATGTATTAAAATAAAGATCAACAAAAAGTTGGCGAGTATACAAGTTTGATAACATAGCATAATAGTGAAAAGAGTTTGCTCATATCCAACATGATAAAATGTATATACTGTTACTAACATACTAAACTAGTGTGAGTTATATGTCAAACCAGAGTTTAACGCAATCGTGATTACCAAATATCACTGAAACGACAATGGTGTAACAGTGTTTACTTAACAATACATCTAGAATATGGGTGGTGTGTTAGTCCTATAGCGCTATAATTGTTAAGGTAGGCTTGCAAAGTTAATGAACATATAGAAACAAGTATACATAGCATGTGAGATTAACAAAAATAAAACATTTCTCATGTTAAAGTGGATAGAGTGTGATTTGTAACAAGTTTAATTGTGATTGCGTGATTTTGTATCATGTGTACATGTTGCACCCAAAGTGTATAAATTGAAAATGGGATCGAGTATACTCACGGTTTTGCGTAGTTTTCCTCTAAACCGAGAGCCGAATAGACAAGGGTCGGAACACCGAGGTTACCCTACAATGGGTAAACGAAGGTATGAGTATTCTGATGTGATGAAGGGTTCGGATCAGACTTTAAATACGAAAAAGTATAAAATAATTCAAGTTATGGGACCATTCGTGCGACTGGAAGTCTGTTCGTGCGAATGGGATACCCACTCGTGCGAGTGGGATACCCATTCGTGCAAGTGGATTTTCCCTTCGTGTGACTGGACCAGTTGTGCGAGGATTCGTGCGTAAAATTTTAATCGTAAACTGGTTTAACGTTATATAGTAATAATAATTGTAATAGAGAGTAAAAACAGTTAATAAAATATCCAAACAATCAAATAAGAACAACCCAGGTGTGTCATACCCAACATGGCAAATGTTGGAGGCGAGGCGGGATTAACTTACTTTATTTCTAGCAAACTGTTTGGTGTTCATTTCTATGGTACGCAAATGAGGTGGTGGAACTAGTTTGGAAAGCCAAGGCTCCCACAGTTCACAATTCTGTCACAACTCAGATTCGTCCATATTGAAGATGGTGAATCTGAGATGACTTCAACATTTGGAGTATTGATGAAGTTGAATCGAACAGGTAAAAATCAGAAACGTAAACGGGTGACAAAGTCCCTTCACGTGCAGGGAATGCCCACTCGTGCGAGTGGGTGTCTCCTTCATGCGACTGGGTGTAATTTTGTCCAAAACGACTGTTTGACTCGTTCAAAACAGATCATTTCTTCATGAAAAATAACCCTAATGCAAACCCACAACTATGAACTGAGTTGTGAGCTTGGTGGGTACTAGATTCCACCAAGTTTCGTAATAAAATAGGATTTAAAATGCAAGAACATGATTAAAATCAAGGTTTTTAAATCTTAGTTTGGATCTCAAAAGTGGTGAGGATTCACCATTAGTTTTGTAACATCCGTCAAAATCGGGTCTCCAAAATTCGACCCAGATTGCAAAACCGGATCCTTTTCAATTAATTTTTTATATTATTATTTAAGTAATCGTCACGTATCATGCTGGATTAAAACCGAATGAAAAACGTTAACTTTATAAAGAAACTTAGTTAGTTTGGTTAGATTTATATAAGGGAAGCTTCAACGAAGTTAGATTGGTTAGTTAAATAAAATTATAAGTTAAAGGGTTGTTTTGTAATTAATGGAAACGATAAAATTAAAGAAAATCAATTAACTTAGTAAACTCAGTTAATTTAGTTAGTTATTTATATAAGAAATTAGTTAACTACAGTTAGCATTATCTGTTAATCAAGTTAGCAGTTATCTAAACATGAGGGACTCATTTGCAAATAATAGAAGTTACATATTAAAAAGAAATGATGGGGGCAAGTTTCATACCCGGAACCCCTCATTTCAAACCCAACAAACAAACCAACTGAGCCACACTTTAACACGTGGAGGAATCCAGAGCCTTTTACACTTAAACACAAACCAGAACCTGCTGTGTGAATCTCCTTCTTCCTTCCAAATGATCTACTGCAAAAAGCATCCAAGAAACTCATTCATTTCAGCCATTAATGAATCATTTACTCCAATTATTATGTGGGTTTAACTCACATAATGTATCTTAAGGGTTTCCTAACAACTAATCGTTGCTAATCATCAAAAACGAGTGAGATTGGAATTTTAAACCAACACCATAACATACACAAAGAACTCGAATTGGGTTTCCATTCACTTCACGAAATTGACTAAAAAAACTTACACCATTTGTTCCTTTTATCAAACCATGCAAAACCCCATTGAGAATTCCTCAATTCATCAATCGTGCAAGGCAAATTTAATCGAAGAAGATTCTAGGGCTCGTATCTTCAAGTGACGATATATCCTTCAATTCTCGTCCTTTTCAGGTGATTCCAAAGCCTAATATTATTAGGCCAATTGGATTTTAACAATTTTAACTTTGAAGAGTTGGCCGATAACACCCGCAACTAACACTTTGATCTGTGACACCCCAAACTTTTAATTTTGTTTGTCATTTCACCACTCAGTTAAAAAATCAGTAACTGAGTTAGTGTTCAATCCTAGGTGGCTTCATTAATCCTACATGGCACGAGTGACGTGGCTAACACATGTTATAAGAAGCAAGAACATCTCCAAACATTCAAGATCTTCATATCAGTTTCAATAGCAAGAACATCTTCAACTTTCAGCACTTTCCTCTTCAAAATCCACCACCACCGCCACCCTCTTTCCTCTTCAAAACCCACCACCACCGCCCTCACCAAAACCCACTTTTGTTGAAATCGACTCAGATCTACCACCCTCATGAACAATTTCCGCATTCGGATCCCTCTCAACAACCACATCCGCAACAGTAAGTTGCACATTCCCTATATAAACACCCACCTTCCCTCTAACCCTAACCAAAACCCCAATTTGAATAACTGTTGCAAAACTTTTAGCCACTTCAGCAATTCGTCGAACATCTGGTGGGCATCGACGAGAGAAATAGGGGGAAGTGAGTTGGTTGAGCCAGATAACACAGGGGATGTATCCGGTACCGTCATCGATGGTCAAACATCTGGTGGGCATTCATGCTTCTGCAGGCTTCCGAGTTGAAATCAGCGGTTCATTTTGTGGTTTTCTTCACTTTTTCGATGCAATTTGGACTGGAAACCATCATCTAGGGTTTCTGTTACTCGTAGTTTGACTAATAAACGGCCAAAACAATCGTATTCATGCTTTTGCAGGCATCGGAGTTGAAATCAGCGGATAATTTTGCAGTTCTGTTCACTTTTCCGATGCGATTGCGGTGATGACTTATCTGTTTAGACGGTTATTCGGTAATGGCGGTGCGTTTGTTTTCGATTATCATACTGGTTTTGTTAATTGTTGTGTTGAAACTTGTGTTGATGAATGAGATATTGGATTTGAATGATGGAGATGGTTATGGTGATGACTTGTATTAGATATATTACTTTATAGTTTATTATGTATATATTAATTACAGTAATTAAAATATACCCATAAGTCTCCAAATAATCCACCTCATCTTGCCTATAACATGTGTTTGCCATGTCACTCGTGCCATGTAGGATTAATGAAGCCACCTAGGATTGAACACTAACCCAGTTACTGATTTTTTAACTGAGTGGTGAAATGACAAACAAAATTAAAAGTTTGGGGTGTCACAGATCAAAGTGTTAGTTGCGGGTGTTATCGGCCAATTCTTCAAAGTTTGAGGTGTTAAAATCCAATTGGCCATATTATTAATTTTTCATGCTTTTCAAAACCCTATCATCCATATCTGTGATAGAAGGGCAATTAGACTCGAATTTAATTTTAGTTGAAATTAGGGTTCTTCATATATAGAATTTGGGGCTTTTAGGTTTAGGCATGTGTTTTTATTAGTAGAATATTGTTATATATCATAATAGCATATTGTGTGTAAATTTTGGAGATTTTTAGATATCAATTGGAATATTGGTGAATTATTATTCGTTTAATCAATAAATAAATCAAATAAGAATACAAGATAATCTTAAACAAAGTCAATAAATATTTTTATTGGTTATTCCAGATTATATTAACACTAGAGAATTTTAATGGAATTTTTCCTTAATTTTTTGGAGTTACATGAATACAATTTGGATTTATACATGTTTAATTATATAAAAAAATACAATATTTTCACAGATAAATTTTAAAAATATTTTTACTGATTTTTACAGATTATATAGTTGTTATATAAAAAAAATTATTTATAAAATTTATTATTTTAAAACATGTGATAACCATGAAATCTAAGGTACTAATTTGTTAGATAAATTCTATTAATTAATCAAAATTTATAGCATTAAACAATTATGACAGCATACTAAATTTTTATTATTACATAATTAATCATGATCTTTTATATAAGTATCGATTTATCTATTATATTGAATAATCATTTAAGCCCCAAATAGGAGAACCCAATTTCCTAAAATTTATATATTGTCCGTTTGTTTAGGATTTCGATTAGTATATTCGTTTAGGGTGATGATTATTATTGATATTATTTGTTTTAGATTGTTTCGTTTTGTCGTGCGGTATTTCTCGTGGAACGTTTCTTCGCAACCAGTGAGTAAATTTTCTCCCCTTTTTTATCATTAACTTTTTGGGGTGTATCAATATGTCTCGTTCAATTGTTTTTATCAAAAATCAAGCATGCAAAAGTCTTGTGTGTCGTATATGCATTACTTGTTGTTTTTGATTGTTTGTTGAGGTTGTTTGTTGAAGTTGTCGTTGTTGATTGTTTGTTGAGGTTGTTTGTTGTTGTTGTTGTTGTTGTTGTTGTTGTTGTTGTTGTTGTTGTTGTGTTGGTCATCATAGTCAATAGTCATTCATTCAGTGGATCCACGGCTGACCTTTCCTCATGACCTGGAGATATCGGTATCGCCCCATTAGTCTTGGGCTGGCCTTTCCTCCTAACTATGGGATGTTGGTATCACCACAGTTACACCCTTTTTGGGTGTGGGACGCAAGGTATCGTTTTGGTTTTGGTGTTGGGCTTAGTCTTAATCATTACTTAGTTACTATTTTATGTTCATGCTACTTGTGCATTGCTTCCACATGACTGATTGCGTGTTTAATATTTATTTAGTATTCGAAATTAAAAAGGTAAAACATATTACTTTTATTTCTAAATTTTAAATGGTAAACTTATTTTATTTAACCAGGGTTTTACTCGCCAGCTCTTGTAGCTGACCCAAAAATACTATTTTACACATGATACAAGTGTAGAGGATTGAAGACTGAACTGGATCAGGATCACGTAGGAACTTTGCCTTAGTACTTAAAAAGACAAGTAGATGTAATATTTGAATATTTGAAACTTATATGAAAAGTGTGACATTAAATCATGATATGTTTAATTATGAAAGTTTAATAATGTCATAAGCTATGGGCAATCATCATGCCCCGTACCATTCCGCTGCGGGTCGGGGTGTGACAAGTTTGCCAAGGAAAAATTGTGAAAACCATCCAAGAGGTGTTTCCAAACAAAATGATGTGAAGAAAAGTTAAAGAAATGAAAATAAATGCAAGAAAATACAAGAAAACTAACAAAGATGTGAGCCAAACTCACTTAGATTGTTGCTGGAATTCTCTGTTTGCAAAGCAAGTTTCAGAGCATTTTGGGGAGAGTTTGTGCAACTGGGAAAGTGAAATGAGTGGGGTTAGGCACGTATTTATAGGTTGAAAAGTGGTTTGGAGCGACTGGGGTTTCATGCGAGTGGCTTCGCGCGAGTGGTGTTGGAGCGATTGCGCTCTTCGCACAAAGAGAAGGGTCTTTTCGCGCGAAGGGGCTCGTTCACTCTCTCGAAGGTTCAAGTTTAGTTACTTTGCTTATTTTAGCCAGTTTTAGGTGTAACGAGCATAATCGGGTAATGTACAAGTATAAAGCATGTATAATTGTGTTTAAAACTTTGATTTTTAGTATGAACTTGAAAAAAGTCTAAAATGTGTAACATAAATGTGAATAACATAGTTGAGTTTCATTATGATCAATAGCCTCAGATTACAAAGTTGAAAAGTAATACGGTACAACACAATTACATGTTTCTAAAAATAGATTTACAACAATAATTTCTAAATAAGGAAAGTACAGAAATGCGAAGCGTTACACAAGTAGTCTTCTATTAATGTCTTTTTGAGGTCAGGATCTGTGACTGGAGCATGAGAAAGTTGGTTACAAATATCTTTAGCATAATCTTCCAATGCATTCACTTTCCTAAGTTCCTTAGATAGGATAAACTGTATTTTCTTATCATCTATCCCTTTACTTTTCTCTAAAGTTATCCTTTCAGCCTGTTTTAACTTTAATTCCATATATTCTTTGACATTTGTTGGCTTTGGAAAGTTTTGTAGAGATGGGAGAGAGATCTGACTTGAATCTTTTGAAAAGTAAAAGGATTGTATTCTTGATGATACAATGGATAACTCCAATAGATGTTCTATAGTGATTAATGCTATGGTGGTTGATGGGATTGATGTTGGTAATGATGTGGGAATAGATTTTGAAGTGGCAGTGTTAATTTGTTATGTGGTTTGTGGAAGTGATGATGTGGTTTTGATTCGTGAGGCTTGTGGAGTTTCTTCATCATCATCTTGGATAATGAATTTTGATCTCCTACCTCTTGTATACGGTGTAGGTGCTTTTGGTGGAGGTGATGGAGTGTGTGTTGGTGGTTTTCTTTTTAGAATACCTACAGGGACCCTTTGTGAAATGGGTTTGATAAGTTATGGAATAGTAACAAGTGTTGTTGAGGTTGTAACATATGTTTGCAATTTGGTAGTGCCAACAGTGGTTTGAATGGAAGTAGCAGTGGTTGAGAGAGCAGTGGTTTGAGTTGATGGAATAGTGGTAGTTGTAACAGTGCTTTGAGGAGTTTTGACTTGTCTTGAAGGCTGTCTTCTTGCATGTACCTATGTTGTAGTACCCCAAGTTTTGTAGAACCCTCTGCTTTTCAAATTTCTCTTGTACTGCTAGAGTATCTTTTGCCTCTCTTGTATTTTTTTCTCCTTTTTCTTTTCTAAGGCATTGTCCTTTCCTTTTTGGTTGTAGACAGATCAGGCTTCTTTTGAGCTTTCTTGACCTGGGGAGGTAGTTTTTTCATACCCTCTTCATTCTCCCCTTTTTGGCATCATCGTCATGATAGCTAGGATTAGGAACATAGCCTGATTTTAGAGAATATGATATTTGATAGCCTTTATCTCAGCTTTGGTATCTTTGTACCTAGTATCAACCATGTTTTTGATCAGTTCCATCTGCATGTTGTGAGTGGCATTTGCAGATTGCTTTTGAAGTTCTACATGGGACCATATCTCTTTGGTAAGTTCTGCATTTGTTGGTGGAGTTTTTAAGTTTTGTACCAGGATTTTCAGCATATCCTTAACTTCATCAATTGAGCATTCCATCTTGTTGATTCTCTCCATTAATTCTTGATATCTTAACCCATCACCTAAGTTAATAGGATCATATGAATTCCCACCAGAGGTGGTTGTATTTGGTTTTGTACCAAATGCCTCTTGTTCTTCGTTCTGTGGACTTCCAACTGTTAGAGGGTGTACTATTGTAGACTCAATAGTCGTTGTCTTCAAGGAAGTCTTAAAGATGTAACAGTTGTTGTCCAACTGTGAAACTATGCTCCTTACAGTTGTAGTGGCTGTTTCTCTTGAAAAAACTATGCTCCAACTCGGGGATGTTCGTACAAGGACCTAACATTTTACACAGTTCGCTAGGCATTCAGATGGGTGTTCAGGTAGTACTCGATAGCATCGAGATTCGAAAGGATCCAGAGAGGAATGAAAGTTCACGTTTGGGTAGGGGACAATTACTGCTTTGACCCCTATAGGTTTGTTATGTTTCACTTTGATTAAATAACGGAGCGGAACCCCTTTTCCACTTGTTAAGGCTCACTGGGACTCGCATGCACCCCACATTATTATTTATGTCTGCACCCACAATAATAATACAATTTGCATGCTTATCTCAGTTCCTCCTAAATTATGTCAAATGGTTCCTCAAACTCAGATGTCAAATGAAGGTCGTCAAAGTAATAAGATCACAAAAATCCAAGGGCTATGGCATACTATCAACACATCATAAGGTAAGCAACCAATTCATTCCATCATGCTATAGTGATGAGTGTGTGTTCGTATGTTTGGTCATAAACAAATGTGTACTAGTCACATAATGTATGCAACAAGTAAGAAGGACGAACCTTGCAATCTGGAGCTGAGTGTCATGGTCGTATTCACGTTTTCAGAACTGTTCGGTTATAGTCTGGTTTTATAAAAAAAAAAGTTTTTCCTTTTTAAAAACCAAGTTCACTATAACCAATGGCTCTGATACCAATCTGTCACACCCCCAAAATACCACGTGCGAAAACCCCCGCGAGGCGTGTGACATACCAGGATCCAAGCCACGAATCACATTGAACTCATAATTATAATTAAATAAAACTTTCATTTATTAACATAAAGCGTTACAAACGTTACATATCATTCATTGTGTACAGCGGAAGCATAAATCATTTGTTAAGTGTTTAGTAAACCAAGAGTACATAAACCATTGAGCTTGTATTGAGATTCCATGTATCTCGACCCATGACCACTCCAGCTTCCCAGACAGCAAGTTCCAATTGATATGTACCTAAAGTCCTGCAAGGCATGTAACAACGAATCAACAACAAAGTTGAGCGAGTTCACAGTTGGGTGTTCGTTTTAAGTCGTTTCAAAAACATAGTTTTTCTTTAGCTGGCTTACTTGCCGTGGGGGTTACCCCATAGTTGAAAATATGATTAACCAATTCCTTATTTCCCAAACCATAACCAGTGGGGGGCTTCCCCATGTGAACCACTAGACCGTTACCATATCGACTACTGACGAAAGTAAGTTGTGCCCTAAGCCAATGTCTATCATCATTGACTGTGTGCCATGATCCATTAGTACACGCCCGTCCTACCGGCACGGTGTGAGGTTTGTCAAATATAATAGCGTTATTAACTAATGACTCGTTCGCCACCGGCCTCGGCAATTAAGTCGATATAAAAATGAGGGGCTTAATGATAGAGTTTTGTCTAGTAAGTTTAAGGTTGTTGTCCTACCCAAGGAGGACGAACGTACGTATTCTACCCAAGGAGAATACGCATGATTAACATTGGCATCCTACCCATGGAGGATGGCGGTACATATCCTACCCAAGGAGGATATGTAGGTTCCGTTTTAATTCTTTAACCCATTCCCAACCACCGGGAATCCCATGCCTTAGAAAGTGTGTGAACTCATCTTGGTCTGCTCGGTTTGATTAATTACTTATTCACACTTAAACAGTCACAGCCTATGATATTCACGTATACAAAAATGAGTTTACCATCACATTGATCACATACGTTCATAGCGTGCATTCATAGAAGAATCATGGCTTAACAAATAATAGTTAATACAGCTCGTAATACACGTAACAGATGGTTTACCATACATACTAGACACATCAGGTTTCCTGTTTTCAATTATTGTTATTCAACCTTACAGTACATGCAGGTAATGTAATCATTATCACCTAATGTTCATGTGAAGTCCTTCGACGAAAGGTGCACCCGGCGAAACCCTATGAGACGAAACCCCATATGTTTCGTCGAGTTGACATGTGACGAAACATCACATGTTTCGTCGAGTTAGCACATGACGAAACTCACTTATGTTTCGTCGACTCCCCTGTGACAACAGTTATTACGTTTCATCGGCATTACCAGCAAACCCTCACACACGCAGAAACTCTAATTACAATCTCTAACAGTTAATCATCAATATTCATCGATCTTGAATCCGATATAACAGTTCTCAATTATCAACAACATGTAATAGTAATAAGTGCCTTAACCATTCGCATATACATATGATCACGATCAGTATAACAGTCAGTAACTAAACATCCGCTTATCACATAACATATATAATATATTCTAGGGACATCATGTGGCTTTTCAGTAAATCGTACAATAAAAACAATACTTAATCAGTTCACTACAAATATCCATAAGTGTGCAACTCATTCATTAATGTATCACGTTAATTTTGCCCATCCCATCATCATGATTTACACATGACAAACAGTTGTTTAATGTATATTCCCACTACAATTCACACATGCAGAGACATTTCTTTCAAACCTATCCACCCATTTACCCATATATTATGCAATTGCATGGCACACATATCAAAACTTACACAAACACCTACACAGTGGAATGCCTACACGACCAAGGGAATTTATGGCGCCAACATCAGATGATATGGCACACCTGCAACCCTAAGATCCTAACTGCTTCAATCACATCAAGTTAATCATCATATACCCCACAATTGATTAGCCTTACAACCAAAGCCGACAACTATATTCACCGTTTTATTCTATTGGACCGATTATTTGTTTTTCATGCTAACAACCTTCTTCTTTCATAAAATATAGTTTTTGTATCTCACATGTACGCATATAATCTCAAAACAATGTTCATGTATTAATACAACTCACGAATCAATTAACACATATACGTATATTTGAACATCTAGTATAGTTCTAATCATACCAAGACACAACAACAACATTCATGTATAATTCGATTAATCCATATTACACATAAACAACATCATACCAATATGAAAGTCACAGTTAAGATCCACTAACCAGGAATTGTGTTATCTCGAGGGGGGGTCCACAGTCGTCGAACAATTCAAACGAAAGGGAGTAATGCTTTAGGGTTTTATTATTTTTTTTTTTTTGAGTTATCAGCTAAGAAAGAATATAATATGTGTATTATAAATGATAAGAAATTAGGGGGCGGTTACAAGCTAATCCGAAGTGGGCTTAAGCCCATAGAATTGAAAGTTCATTTGTGAGTCACGTGAAGTCTCATAAATAGAAGAATAGTGAACGGCCCAATCATATTCAAAAGAAGTCAGATGTGTTCAGCGGCCCATGTGATTCTTTAATTATTTTCATTCTCAGCCCACTAATAATTTTTGGTCCTAACAAGATTTGATAATACACTCAAAGGTGTCGGCCGTAATTGTCAGTTCACTCAATACTTTGCATGTGAAAGTTTAAGTAAAGGTCCATGTGATCTAATCAATTTGTTCGGTTCAAAAGAATAGCTACAAAAGAGGAGGTCCTATAATAGTTCAAGTAGTTCGGGTCGTCACATCATCCCCAACTTGAAAGAAATTTCGTCCCGAAATTTAGCACGTAGTTACTGAGGAAGCTAGTTAGGTTGCGTAGTTTTCCTGGTTTTCCTGGGGTGTCACATCATCCCCCGTTGGTTTGGAATTTCATCCCGAAATTCCGCAGTAGCTTCAGCCTCAGTAGTGTTTTCATTGTTCTTGAACAACTGGGGATATTTGTGTTTCATTTGGTCTTCTCGTTCCCAGGAAAACTCTAGGCCACAACGGGAGTTCCAACGAACTCGAACAATAGGTATCCTGGTGCGTTTGAGAATCTTGACCTCCCGGTCCAAGATTCCCATTGGTTCTTCGACAAATCGCAACTGATAGTCGATGGTGAGCTCCTTGAAAGGAACTATGAGGGTTTCATCTGATAGACACTTCTTCAGATTCGACACTTGGAATATGTTGTGAACTCCACTAAGTTCTTCGGGTAGATTCAACCTGTAGGCCACTTTGTCAATTTTCTCAGTGATATCGAAGGGTCCAACATATCGCGGGTTGAGTTTGCCTCGTTTGCCAAAACGAACTACAACTTTCCAAGGTGAAACTTTGAGTAGCACTCGATCCCCAACCTGGAACTCGAGTGGTTTCCTGCGCTTATCAGCGTAGCTTTTCTGACGGTCACAAGTTGTCGCCATTCATTGACGTATCTGAGGAATCTTCTCTGTTGTTTTTCTACCACGAGTTCTGGGCTAGTGATTTGGCTGTCGCCAACCTCTGCCCAACAAAGAGGTGATCAGCACTTCCGTCCGTACAATGCCTCGAACGGAGCAGCCTGGATGCTGGTGTGGTAACTGTTGTCATACGAAAACTCCACTAAAGGGAGGTGTCTTTCCCAGTCGTTGCCAAAGTCGATTACATATGCTCGAAGCATGTCTTCAAGAGTTTGGATGGTGCGTTCAGTCTTCCCATCCGTCTGTGGATGATATGTTGTGCTCATGTCTAAACGTGAGCCAAAGGATTCGTGCTTCGCTTGCCACAAATCAAATGCAAATCGTAAGTCGCGATCAGAGATAATGGAGGTTGGCACCTCGTGCCTAGCAACCACTTCTTTCAGGTAGATGACTGCAAGTGTAGAAAACTTATCCATTTCCTTGATGGCTAGAAAGTGTGCTGGTTACGTGAGACAATCAACGATCATCCAGGTGATATTGTTTCCGTTTCGAGTTGTAAGTAGACTAGCAACCAAATCCATGGCAGTCTGTTTTCGCTTTCCATATAGGTGTTTCTGGTTGCTAACACTTCGCCTTGACTTCCCACAAGTCAAACATCATTCCCATACCTAGCTAGGTGGGCCTTCATGCCCGATTATAAGTACAAGGTTTATAAATCCTAATGCCTCTCATCAAAACCCAGACGGCTAGAATATCAAAACCGGTGTGCTTTGCTCAACACGAGTTCCCTACCATTGCCGTATAATTAGACCCACCTTCGTCCCATGAGGTAACGAGTATTGTCCGACCTGTCAAAGGTTTCTTCTCCATGCTCAGCATGGATTCAACTTGAAAATCCTCTTCTTTCAGTTCTCCAGATTGAACAGAGCGAGTCCGATCAGGTAAGTTTGAGTCGATAGTGAGCTGCAAAGCTCGTGCACTTTCAAGTTTCATAGTTGTAATTATTCTAAAGTTCCCTCCAGCGATGCCATTAAGTGATTTAGCTCTGTCGAAGCCAAGGTACACGGGAGGCCCTTGTGATCGGTCTAAATAACGCATCTGGTACCGTCCAAGTGATGCCTCCCTCTAAAATCCAAAGATCGGGGTTTCCATCGCAGGTTGTGATTCTTGCAACTCTTCTTATAATTCCGCTACACAAGCCATCACCTTCTCGTGTTGCATCGGCGTGTAATTGGGACTCTGATTCGGACCATCATGGTATACCACTAAATCACGGTGCATTGCAGAGTTTAAATTCGAAGGCTGAAAAAACGTCCTCCTGTTTCGTCTTTCACGAACACAACACCCTACTGTGCTAAAGAGATTTAAACAATGCGACCTTCGAAAGTCCTGTGGTGAATCTGTGATAGAGTCTAGTGTGACCAAGAAATTGCTGCATCCTTGAAGGGATCTTTGGTGCCGAGCAATATCTAACGAAATGGGTCTTTAGCGAGATCCACGTGTATTCCCACTTTGTTGATCAAATGACCAAAAAGGTATTTCTCGAATCCAGAAGTTACCTTTAACAAGACTTCGCGCGGAGTGGCTCCTCCCTCAGGAGCTCTAAACTAAGATACAAATGCCGCCCATAATGTTCCTTCCTCTTGGAAATGATCCAGAATGTCATCCATAAATACAGTCGCTTCATGTGGTCCATAAAGCTGCTGGTGTGTTGATTAACTCAATGGTCATGGTGTACAAATTCGCAATGGGCGTATTGCGTTTGATATGCCGTTTCAGGAACATTCTCCTCTTGGTCTTCCGTCAATACATGGTCGAGGCAAACAGTTCTTGATTGTGACCTTGCTGAGTTCTGGATAATCAGTACACATACGAAAAGGCTTTATCTTCCCGAATATAGCTAGGGCTCCCCAAAGCAAACAAAAACTATGTCCAATAAAACTCATGTCCAACAGTTCCTGTAGATAGTCCTTGCAACCCTCCTGGTATAAGACGGTATGTAGCACAAGTAATCAGGGCTGCCCCTGTCGTGAGATCAAATTGAGATTCTGCCTAACAGTGGTGGAAGTAAATCTGAAATCTCCTCGAGTAGCACACTGAGAGGAATCACAAAAAATTGGTGGATCCTCGATCCTCTTTTCCTTAGCCTCAACATCAGTAACGGTTGCTAACATAGCGGGGTGTTCCCTCCGTAGACACTTCGGGGCCTTCATAGCTGATATGGCGCTAACCTTTGCACCACTCTGTTGCTTTAGAACAAATAACGATTCTCCACACAAAATTTTCTCCTCACAAGGTATGTCTGCGCGATTTCTGAATAACCAATCCACACTAAATACTGCATTGTAACCATCAGTGGTAGTAGAAGGAAGGTCGATGTCGAACATGTCACACCCCAACCGATGGCGGAATCATCGGGGCATGGCACTGAGCGAAACAGATTGTCCAGAAGTTTCCATAACAATTATCATTACTATTCAATTTAAAATAACATGTCCCATACCATGTCTCAAACAGTAAACAAATTATTACAGATAAAAACTAGGCAAATAATTTTGTTCCGACAACTCAGATTTAAAATAGAGCAATTGTTTATCTGCTTCTAGAGACCCTTGATTCAATTACTACAGATAACTATTTGTTGGACTCTAAAGCTTTATTCTAGCTTCACTTTCCTACCAGATGTGCATCCTAAGCACCTGTCACATACGTTAAAATAAAGTCAATACATAAAATGTAAAGGTGAGCATACAAGTTTGATAATAGCATATAAAGTTCGAATTCATTTACGCATAACCAGCACGTACACATAGTGAAATGAAGCACGTTAGTTATCGACATAGATCCATCGATACCAATGACTGCGGGTTGACTGCCAAATGCAGTTCGCAATACATGATTACCACCGTAATCTGATGTGCGGTAAAGTGTCGTATATTTTAGGTGTATATTTTAAGCCCTTTTTAACACTTATTTTAGCCAAGTTTTAAATTTATAAAACACGATATTTCACTAACACTAAACACACATATGGGCAAGTGCACCCATCGTTGAGCGTAGTATAGCGTTGGTAAGATACCGAGGTCGTCCAAGGACACAAGAGCTTTTAATACCGGTTTATCCTCAACGTCTAACCAAAATAAAAGTTTAGAAAAATGTTTTAAACTAAGAAAAATAAAAACTAACTAAAATGCTGAAAATAAAAATATAATAAAAACAGATAGACAAGATGAATCACTTGGTTCCGACTCGTATCTAGTATAACCTTTGATTACTTCCGCACTTTTGCACATAATTAAGAGATTATCTTAGTTATTGTAGTAGGCCCCTCTTTTGAAGGTGACGTTACCCTCACCCTAGTAGTTTGAGTCAGCAGGGATACAATCCTAAAGGGGTGGATTATTGGAAGATAATGAATTAAGTTATTAATGCAGTATTGTGGTAGGCCCCGCTTTTGGCGGTGACGTTACCCTCGACTAAGTAGTCTGAGTCAGCAGGGATACAGTCCTAAATAGCCGGGTTATAGTATTAATAGTAGTTAACTTATGAGGGGATCAAAGAGTTTGGACCCCCGCCATCCAATACCGTGAAGTATTGAAGGAGGTCCTACTAAATTTGACCCAGGTCCATTGCAGGACCTCTAAACGCTGAACAATGGCAAGACCTTTACCAAACCGTTCCCTTAACCCCCTACCAGGTAGCCAACATACCTCCATATAGACCGTGGAGATATGAATGGTGAAAATCCTTTATTTTATATAGACAGTAAAATAATGCCAAGACACCACGGACAAACGATAAGGAAAGATCACCTTCAACATAAGTAACTAGTTATTAAAGTCATTAATACAAAACCAAATAAAAAGTGCAAAAGATTAGAAATAAAAAGTATTATACTAGACACTTTGTCTTCACCAAGTGATGTAAGAGACTTAGGCAAACATGGCCTTGATTGTCAAGAACTCTTACGATCAATCTTGGATCCCGAGACGACTCACACACTCTATGATGGACAATGGATGATGGTGGTGGATGATGGTGTTGTGATGGTGGTGGGTGGTGGATGAAGTGTGAGAGAGGTGGTGTGCCAAGGGATGAGATGAAATGAATCCAAGCACCCCTATTTATAGGCTGAACAGAGAGCTGGACACGACCCCGTGTCCGCTGGACACGGCCCCGTGCCCGTCTGACACTCTCTCTCCTCATTAATTGTAATTCGCAATTACAATAAATGCGCCTGCTGTACTTTCGACACGCCCCCGTGTCCGCTGAGCACGGCCCGTGGTGGGCAATAGAAGCTTCTATAGGTTTGTCTTTTCTGCTGCTTCTTGGGCACGTCCCCGTGCTGGCTGAGCACGGGGCGTGTTCAGCCTTCTGTTTTCTCTATTTTGCTTTGGAAGGTGCCGTTGAGGGTTCGGGCAATCCACTAATGTTCCTTTTCTTGTATTTATGTTGGGTTTAGCTGTCTTTTTGCTTCTTTTGTGTTTTTGAGCTCATTTAATCCTGAAAATACAAAAGGAAGACAAAAACACTCTTTTTCCAATATTAGTACTAAAAAAGGGTTAGTTTTATGCCTCATTTGATGTAATTTATATGTTGCATTTTACACACATCATAATCCATGCAAGTAATTGTCCTTAACAACCCCCGTGTGAACGGGTGCTGAGTCCAAACTATAGTACTACCGTTGCTAAGGAAGGTAGACAGCATTCCATGTGTAAACATAACAAACAAGCATTCATAAGCCACGTATAACATGCATTAACGGTTAGCGTTCAAATAGTATTGAGTAGTGTGTTTGATGTGATTTGAATAGTTGTAACGTATGTAACACCCAAAAGTGCATAAAGCAAAAAGGGATCGAGTATACTCACAGCGGTTGATGGATTGAAGGGAGCGCTTAGCGAGTAAAGTTAGTCTGAATGGATTGATAGCATAACGATAAGTGACGCGTAAAATGATACAAAGTGTGAATGGGTCGGATAGCAGTTCGGTCGGATGGTAATCCGATTGGACGGCTAATCGTGCGGATAACAATCCGTTCAGATGGTCATCCGGTCGGATGGTAGTCCGGTCGGATGACTGTTCGAGTGGATTGTTTATTCCTATGAGATGAATGTGTTTGTGTATGATGGCTTGTCCTTTGAATTTTTCGTTGTAGCATTTTGAAAACATTGAAGTATCTCTATCTTTCAAGTCGGTCGATCGGACGGTCAATCGTACGGATAACAATCCGTTCGGATTGTCATCCGGTCGGACGGTAATCCGGTCGGACGGCGACCTTAGTGATGAGGTTACTTAGTGGGAGCAATTCATTAGCAGAAGAGTCACCCGGTCGGATGTCCATCTGACCGGGTGGCAACCCGGTTAGTGAACATGTTGAAAATTGTTTAAGTCTTTAAAGTCCTACTATCTCATGATCGGAAGAGTAATCCGGTCGGATGGTAGTCCGATCGGATGGCAATTCGTTCGATACACAAACTTCAGATAGAGTTGATGAGGTGTGGGACCCAAGGAGTTATCCGTTCGGACAGCAATCCGTTCGGATGGCCATCCGGTCGGACGGTAGTCCGGTCGTACGGTAGTCCGGTCAGACAACATTCCGTTCCGATTGTTCCGTTCGTCCTACACTTGGTCGTTTTAATTGTTTGTCATCTTATCGAGACGTGTTGACAACGTGTTAACCAATAGAACTCCATTTTGACCCACGTGACCAAACCGACCAGGAATCACCCTTGTTCGGCCGGTTACCGGCTCAAGATGGTTGTTCTTGTTTAACCCGAAATCGGTGGTCTCGTGAGTAGAATCCAGATCTTGAACTAGTACAACACTAAGAGTGAGTAGGAGACTAGAACAAAGTCCGATTCTATCGGTTTTGAGTGCATTGAGTGTAAAAGAGTTGAAGGAAAGTTAGAAACCATCTTTCAATCCTTTTCCACTATGTTTATGTTGAGATCTCTACAGGATCTTTGTGTATTTGTGTGGAAATCGGTTAGATCTAGATTGTTCTTGGTGGATTGGAGTCAAAACATGAAGTTCTTCAAGAACACATGATGACGTCATCCTAGAACACCCGAAATCTAGTGATTTCACGGTTAAAAGTTAAGATTTAGAAGGTAGAAAGGTGTAGGAGTGCGTGTAGATCAAGAAATTACAAGATTTAGGACGAGATCTTACCAGGATTGAGAGAAATCGAAGAAAAGGTGAGGAACACGAGCTGGTCGGACAGATGTTTCCAAAAGTAGAAAGGTTTGAGAGTGACATGGGTATTTATAGGATTCCAAAAGGGGAAAGTGTTGTCCGGTCGGATGGCACCTAACTCATGGACAAGTGGCTATCCGGTCGGATGGCTATCCGGCCGGGTGACACTTGGTTCGAATGTTTGACGCGACGATTTTTGCTGATTCGATTTCGATTGTTAGTGATGCGAATGCGATGGAGTTTCCTATTCAAATTACTTTTAATCCCAACCACTCATATCTCGCACTATCCCTTCTCCACTAATTATCATAGTTCGATTGTGATTCGAGTTCGATGTCGATTGAGTTCGATTGCATTTCGAGTTCGATTGCGTTTCGATTGATTACCACATATAGCATAAATGAACATGCACAAGTAACACATAAGGCACACACACACGTATAATAATAACTAATATGCGTAGTTCGTGTTGCGATTCGATGTCGATTTGATTAGCATAGTTTGATTATCGATTAATTAACTTTATCGCATTGTTACTTCCTATAGTTCACAGTCGTTCGTCAATTATTGTAATTAACGACACTTACTCCACATAATACAATCAAAATAAAGAAATTTCTATAAGTCAAGTTGCGCGAAATCGGTCGTTGACTTTGACCTTGACTTTGACTTCTCGAAAACACGGGGTGTTACAGCCTGCCCTTGTTTAGGGAATTTCGTCCCGAAATTAGGCTGGAAGTTGTACAACATCGTGAAATACTTTCTCTCTCTAGACTTTCTCCTTGAATAACTGCGGGTACTTCGCCTTCATGTCGCTTTCGAGTTCCCAAGTGAACTATGCGCCTCGTTTGCCTTCCCATCGGACTTTCACAATAGGAATGCGCAAGCGCCTGAGTTGCTTGGTTTGACGGTCCATGATTTCGACAGGCTTCTCCACGAAGTGTAGTGTTTCGTTCACTTGTAGGTCATCGAGAGGAACATGTAAGTCGTGGTCAGCTAGGCACTTTCGGAGGTTTGACACGTGGAAAGTCGGGTGGACGTTACTAAGTTCCTCGGGTAGTTCGAGTCTGTAGGCGACTTTTTCGATCCTTTCCGGAATCTTAAAAGGTCCAACATATCGAGGCGCGAGCTTCCCATTCTTGCCGAATCGGACCACACCCTTCCAAGGTGATACCTTTAGGAGTACGTAGTCGCCAACGTCAAATTCAAGGGGCTTGTGTCGTCTATCGGCATAACTTTTCTGTCGATTCCGAGCTTTTACTAGGTTGTCTCAAATTTGGAAAATTATGTCTGTCATTTCTTGTAATAGCTCAGGACCGGTTAATTGCGAGTGACCGATCTCGTGCCACACAATAGGCGATCGACATCTTCTTCCGTATAAAGCCTCGAATGGTGCCATTTGAATGTTAGAATGATAGTTGTTGTTATACGAGAATTCGACTAACGGCAGGTATTTATCCCAATTACCACCGAAGTCTATGACACACGAATGGAGCATGTCTTCAAGAGTACGAATCGTTCTTTCAGTCTGACCGTCGGTTTGAGGGTGGAAAGCGGTACTTAGATTTAGCGATGTACCGAGTGCCGTTTGAAACGTTTCCCACAGTCGTGAGGTAAACCGAGCATCACGATCAGAGATGATGTCACGAGGCGTCCCATGATTACAAATGATCTCGTCGGTGTAGATTTGGGCTAATCGTTCTACCTTGTAGTCTTCCCGTATTGGCAAAAAGTGAGCTGATCTAGTCAAACGGTCAACCACAACCCAAATGTTGTCATGACCTGATGACGTGTGTAGTAGCTTTGTTATGAAGTCCATAGCTATACTCTCCCACTTCCACAAGGGGATTGGTGGTTGTTCGAGTAAGCCAGAGGGTCTTTGATGTTCAGCCTTAACTCTCGCACAGGTCAGGCATTTTCCAACATAGAGAGCAATATCCCTTTTCATGCCCGGCCACCAGTACTTATAACGAAGGTCCTGGTACATTTTGTCAGCACCGGGATGAATAGAATACCGGGATTTGTGGGCTTCGTCCATCAAGATCTGTCGCAAATTGGTCCATTTGGGGATCCAAATTCGGTCCAGAAAGTGGAATATCCCATTCGACTTGCTCACAAGCTGGGCTCCATCATGGTAGATTCTTTCTTTCTTCAGAGTGCGTTCATTGAAACACGCGTGCTGAGCTTCGCGGATGAGGGATTCGAGATCGTATTGGGCTTGAACATTACGAGTGCTAAGCAGAGAGCTCCGTCTGCTGAGTGCGTCGGCAACCACATTTGCTTTGCCTGGGTGATAACGAATCTCACAGTCATAATCGTTGAGAAGTTCTACCCATCGGCGTTGACGCATGTTAAGTTCCTTCTGGTTAAAGATATGTTGTAGGCTCCCATGATCGGTGAAGACCGTACACTTGGTACCGTACAGGTAGTATCGCCAAATCTTTAACGCAAAAACAACTGCTCCTAGCTCGAGATCATGGGTTGTATAGTTCTTCTCGTGAATTTTGAGCTGACGAGATGCGTAAGCTATAACCTTGTCCCGCTGCATAAGGACACAACCAAGACCAAGGTTGGAAGCATCACAATAGACAATGAAATCACTGTTTCCGTCGGGCAATGTGAGAACGGGAGCATTGCAAAGCATGTGTTTAAGGGTTCGGAAGGCAGACTCCTGTTTGGTTCCCCCAACAAAAGGTTTGTCTTTATGTGTGAGAGCAGTAAGTGGTACTGCGATCTTTAAGAATCCTTCGATAAATCGTCGATAATAGCCCGCCAGTCGGAGAAAAGAACGGACCTCAGATGGGTTCTTAGGTGTAATCCAGCTCTTAACGGCTTCGATCTCCGCAGGTTCGACATGAATACCTTGATTATTAATAATGTGACCCAGAAACTGAACCTCCTCCAACCAGAATTCACACTTAGAGAACTTGGCGTAGAGTTGATTCCCCTGGAGTAGCTCGAGAACCAAACGTAGATGTGGCGCGTGTTCGGTTTTCGATTTGGAATAGATCAAGACATCGTTAATGAATACGATGACGAAACGGTCGAGATATGGTTTACACAAGCGATTCATTAGATCCATGAAAACCGCAGGTGCGTTGGTTAAACCAAAGGGCATAACAACGAATTCGTAGTGGCCGTATCGAGTGCGAAACGCGGTTTTGGGTATATCGTCCTCTTGAATGCATAGTTGGTGATATCCTGAGCGTAGATCGATCTTCGAGAAGCATGTAGCACCTTGTAGCTGGTCAAACAAATCATCGATGCTAGGTAGGGGATAGCGGTTCTTGATAGTTAGCTTATTCAATTCCCGATAATCGATGCACATCCTGAACGACCCATCCTTCTTTTTGACGAAAAGGCCCGGCGCGCCCCAAGAAGAGGTGCTCGGGCGAATGAAGCCTTTCTCAAGTAATTCCTGGAGTTGGTTTGAAAGTTCACGCATTTCAGACGGCGCGAGTCGATAAGGAGCTTTGGCAATAGGGTTGGCTCCAGGAATGAGGTCGATACGAAAGTCGATATCACGACTTGGCGGTAGTCCGGGAAGATCCTCTGGAAAAACATTAGGAAATTCTCGAACCACAGGAACGTCTTTCACTTCCTTCTTCTTTTTCTTTTCCTTCTCCGAAACTACAATGTTAGCCAAGAAAGCCCTGTATTCCTTGCCGAGATACTTGCTAGCTTGAACACATGACATGAGCTTGAGACCTTTCAAAGTAGTATCACCGTAAACACACAATAAATCACCATTCGCAAGCGAGAATCGGATCATCTTGTCGAAGCACACAACTTCAGCATGGTTTTCGCGAAGAAAGTCCATGCCTACTATAACGTCAAAACTTCCGAGTTGCATTGGAATAAGGTCGATTGGGAAGATGTGATTGTTGAGCTTGAGAGTACAATCACGAAGAACAGAATTAACGGCGACAGTTCTTCCGGTAGCGACTTCAACATCGAACGTCGAGGAGAGATGAGAGCGCTTACGACTAAGGAGTTTCTCGAATTCGAACGACACAAAGCAATTATCGGCTCCAGTATCAAACAAACATGAAGCATAAATACCATTCACAAGGAACGTACCATTGACCACGTTGTTGTCGGCTTGGGCTTGGCGCACGTTGATGTTGAAAGTTCGTACGCGTGCGGCTTGTTGCTGGTGTTGCTGCTGGTGAGGCTACTGCTGTTGGGGCTCTTATTTCACGGCCCTGTTTGGCACATGTTGGCGAAATGGTTAGGATCGCCACATGCGAAGCAGGCTCTAGCGTTGACCGCGGGTGCCGGAGGAGCTTGTTGACCCTGAGGGCGGTGAGTGGAGCTTTATGAGCAGGAGCTTGTCGAGCGCGACAGTTGACAGTGAAATGGCCGTACATATTGCAATGAGCACAGAAACGGCAAGCGATGGCTGTCGGGTGGTGGTAGGTACAAGTAGGGCAGAGCGGGTGTGGCCCAGTGTATGCACGCTTTGCAAATGGTGCATTTGCCACAAGCGCCGCTACTTGACGTTGTTGGGCTGGTACAGCTTGAATCGGTGCAGCAGTGATCGCACAGTTCTTGTTGCTGGAGTTGTTCTTTCTCTTGTTCTTCCTCTTGTTGCTCGATGTGGTGGTTTCAGCAGTTGGTCTGGCGGTGGTAGCTTGATGCAGGTGCTTCGAAGTTTTATCCCAGACACCAGCCTTGACCCGTTTGTCGTTGATTTCAGCAGCCAGCAGATAAGTTTCTTCGATCGTCTTAGTCTTAGACGCTTGCACGAAATCTGCAACGCAGTCGGGCAAAGCTCGGATATACTTCTTGATTGAGATCTCCGGAATCTTGACTTCGTTAGGGCAGATGATCCTGAGCTGCTTGAAGCGAGCAGTGAGCGCAGCATTGTCACCTTCATGTTGATGTATGTGCCAAAATTCATCTTCTAGCTTCTGACGTTCGTGAGGAGGGCAGAATTCTTCCAGCATGACCTCCTTGAGTTCGTCCCACGACAGACCGTAGGCTGCATCGTTCCCTCGCTTGTTCCTCTCGGCTGTCCACCAGTCTAGTGCACGGGACTGGAAAACGCCGATAGCATTCAGAATTCGGAGGTCATCGGGGCAACCACTCTGTCGTAGAGTGACCTCAATGGAATCAAACCATTGGAATAGTGCAGTAGGACCTCCCTCGCCAGTGAATTCTTTTGGCTCACATGACTTGAATTGCTTGAAATTGAAAGTAGTCTTGGTAGCAGCTTTAGGAGCTTCGGTTCTCGACTCCTCAGATGATTTGCTGACGTTCTCGTAGACATCGCTTACGGCCTTCGCTACCTGCTTGGCGATGATAGCAGCAAGGCGTTTGTCTCTCTTCTCTTGACGAGAAAGTGGGTGACGGGATCCAGATGACATTGTCTGCAACAAACATCGTCACGGGACTCAACACATTGTATTCGAATCTCACCCCACACGTCTACTACTTACTAAATCTCAGGAACACATACAGTTTCGTAGGCGCATAAAGACACGGTCAATCAGTCACAGATTCACATAAGCACAGATTCACACAGTCACGTAAGCATATAGAGCACAGAATCACAAAAGCACGTAAACCACAAAATCACTTAAGCACAAGAGGCAGTCAGATTACAGAAACCTATCATTCACAGTTCGCAAGCGTTCGAATATAGCGATCGCGTTTAGCATATCGAGTCGTGTAGTATAAGCGTATAACGTAGCATAAAGTCGTCCACAATTTAGCGATTTGTTAACGGTGTGTAGTGTGATCAGCAGAAGCAAAAGGCGTTAGATCGAATCCAATAGTACCTCAAAACGCTAACAAATAAACATAAATCACATAAATCTCATAAAATCGACGAATCATCAGAGTCAGCAGTTGCGGGCTTAGAATCGAAACACATAAGATTCAAGATATAGATTGTCTGCGGCTAGTAGACTTCGACTACCCAAAGTGGTTTGACTATTCACAAGGATCTGGTGTAAACATTTGTCCTTCAAGATTATGCTTTTGCCTCGATTCTTGGGCGTTTGGCACGTATCCCGTTAGTCGTATCGTGACTTCAGGTCGTTGGAGTCCGTCGAGACTTTGGTGAGAGTTTTGTAAAATGAGCAAAACAAGTCGTCAAGGTTAGGGTTTCACCCCTGGCTAAACAACTTCGTTCCTGTTTTTTATAAAATAGAGGAGATTATTCATCAAAATATGGATTTCACTCCAGATTTGGCATAATTCTCCCCATTTGTAGATAAAATGCGAGTTGTTCAGGCAACCTTAGTCGAGAGTCTGCGGTTTTCAGACCTATTCTCGACTTTATCGCCTATTCATAATGGAAAATTTTGAGTGCAGTGATAGTGTAGCATAAGCGAGAGTAGCGAGAAATAGCGAGCTCATACATAATCCCTAATTGATATGCACAAGTCAGTCTGTAGGTTCCTAACTATAGACTAGGTCTCTGATACATCGACCCGGACTAGGTCGTGTCTTGCCTAATTCCCTATAGTTATGGCTCTGATACCAATCTGTCACACCCCAACTGATGGCGGAATCATCGGGGCATGGCACCGAGCGAAACAGATTGTCCAGAAGTTTCCATAACAATTATCATTACTATTCAATTTAAAATAACATGTCCCATACCATGTCTCAAACAGTAAACAAATTATTACAGATAAAAACTAGGCAAATAATTCTGTTCCGACAACTCAGATTTAAAATAGAGCAATTGTTTATCTGCTTCTTGAGACCCTTGATTCAATTACTACAGATAACTATTTGTTGGGCTCTAAAGCTTTATTCTAGCTTCACTTTCCTACCAGATGTGCATCCTAAGCACCTGTCACATACGTTAAAATAAAGTCAATACATAAAATGTAAAGGTGAGCATACAAGTTTGGTAATAGCATATAAAGTTCGAATTCGTTTATGCATAACCAGCACGTACACATAGTGAAATGAAGCACGTTAGTTATCGACATAGATCCATCGATACCAATGACTGCGGGTTGACTGCCAAATGCAGTTCGCAATACATGATTACCACCGTAATCCATGCAAGTAATTGTCCTTAATAACCCCCGTGTGAACGGGTGCTGAGTCCAAACAATAGTACTACCGTTGCTAAGGCAGGTAGACAGCATTCCATGTGTAAACATAACAAAACAAGCATTCATAAGCCACGTATAACATGCATTAACGGTTAGCGTTCAAATAGTATTGAGTAGTGTGTTTGATGTGATTTGAATAGTTGTAACATATGTAACACCCAAAAGTGCATAAAGCAAAAAGGGATCGAGTATACTCACAGCGGTTGATGGATTGAAGGGAGCGCTTAGCGAGTAATGTTAGCCTGAATGGATTGATAGCATAACGATAAGTGACGCGTAAAACGATACAAAGTGTGAATGGGTCGGATAGCAGTTCGGTCGGATGGTAATCCGATCGGACGGCTAATCGTGCGGATAACAATCCGTTCAGATGGACATCCGGTCGAATGGTAGTCCGGTCGGATGACTGTTCGAGTGGATTGTTTATTCCTATGAGATGAATGTGTTTGTTTATGATGGCTTGTCCTTTGAATTTTTTGTTGTAGCATTTTGAAAACATTGAAGTATCTCTATCTTTCAAGTCGGTCGATCGGACGGTCAATCGTACGGATAACAATCCGTTCGGATTGTCATCCGGTCGGACGGTAATCCGGTCAGACGGCGACCTTAGTGATGAGGTTACTTAGTGGGAGCAATTCATTAGCAGAAGAGTCACTCGGTCGGATGTCCATCCGACCGGTTGGCAACCCTGTTAGTGAACATGTTGAAAATTATTTAAGTCTTTAAAGTCCTAGTATCTCATGATCCGAAGAGTAATCTGGTCGGATGGTAGTCTGATCGGATGGCAATTCGTTCGATACTCAAACTTCAGATAGAGTTGATGAGGTGTGGGACCCAAGGTGTTATCCGTTCGAACAGCAATCCGTTCGGATGGTCATCCGGTCGGACGGTAGTCCGGTCGGACAGCATTTCGTTCCGATTGTTCCGTTCGTCCTACACTTCGTCGTTTTAATTGTTTGTCGTTTTATCGAGACGTGTTGACAACGTGTTAACCAATAGAACTCCATTTTGACCCCGTGACCAAACCGACCAGGAATCACCCTTGTTCGGCCGGTTACCGGCTCAAGATGGTTGTTCTTGTTTAACCCGAAATCGGTGGTCTCGTGAGTAGAATCCAGATCTTGAACTAGTACAATACTAAGAGTGAGTAGGAGACTAGAACAAAGTCTGATTCTATCGGTTTTGAGTGCATTGAGTGTAAAAGAGTTGAAAGAAAGTTAGAAACCATCTTTCAATCCTTTTCCACTATGTTTATGTTGAGATCTCTACAGGATCTTTGTGTATTTGTGTGGAAATCGGTTAGATCTAGGTTGTTCTTGGTGGATTGGAGTCAAAACATGAAGTTCTTCAAGAACACATGATGACGTCATCCTAGAACACCCGAAATCTAGTGATCTCACGGTTAAAAGTTAAGATTTAGAAGGTAGAAAGGTGTAGGCGTGCGTGTAGATCAAGAAAGTACAAGATTTAGGACGAGATCTTACCAGGATTGAGAGAAATCGAAGAAAAGGGTGAGGAACACGAGCTGGTCGGACAGATGTTTCCAAAAGTAGAAAGGTTTAAGAGTGACATGGGTATTTATAGGATTCCAAAAGGGGAAAGTGTTGTCCGGTCGGATGGCACACTGCCCGGATGACTATCCGGTCGGATGACATCACGGTTGGATGGCACCTGACTCATGGACAAGTGGCTATCCGGTCGGATGGCTCTCCGGCCGGATGGCACTTGGTTCGAATGTTTGCGCGATGATTTTTGCTGATTCGATTTCGATTGTTAGTGATGCGAATGCGATGGATTTTCCTATTCAAATTACTTTTAATCCCAACCACTCATATCTCGCACTATCCCTTCTCCACTAATTATCATAGTTCGATTGTGATTCGAGTTCGATGTCGATTGAGTTCGATTGCATTTCGAGTTCGATTGCGTTTCGATTGATTACCACATATAACATAAATGAACATGCACAAGTAACACATAAGGCACACACACACGTATAATAATAACTAATATGTGTAGTTCGGGTTGCGATTCGATGTCGACTTGATTAGCATAGTTTGATTATCGATTAATTAACTTTATCGCATTGTTACTTACTATAGTTCACAGTCGTTTGTCGATTATTGTAATTAACGACACTTACTCCACATACTACAATCAAAATAAAGAAATTTCTATAAGTCAGGTTGCGTGAAATCGGTCGTTGACTTTGACCTTGAATTTGACTTTGACTTCTCGAAAACACAGGGTGTTACAGAACACCTATCCCCCAAGGTCGAGTTTGCATCCCAGCGAACATATAAGGCTTCAATTGACTTGCATCAGCCGCCTCCACAACAGGTTCGGTTTCAAGAAGCATCAGGGTTAAACAGAACAGAGATGAAGCGAATAGCTACCCATCCAAGCTATCGTGTTGCTATTACGCCTGGTATAGCCTATGCCAATACTAAATGTCCTTCCATAAGCTTCATTTCCAGTGTTGTTTTCGTCATGAGAATTTCCAGTACTGTCGTCGTTCCCTTGGTTGTCGTCACCTTGACTTAACACAGTCAATCCTTGTCGAGGTCACATTTGTTTCCATACCGTAAGCTACGATCACGAGTACCTTGATGTTGCCGTGACTGTTGCCTCTAATATCGTTGCCTGTAATGGTGTCCTGCGTCCTTTCACCAACAAGGTCCATTTTTTCACATTCTGTGCCACGTCCTAAGGCACTATTCATGGTGCGGGCGGTTACAAAGTCCGCTCTACAGTCAATCGTCATCGATTTTGTCCCGATTGGTTTGTAAGAGTCGACTACCATGAGTCGCTGGCTAGGGTTAAGGATTCGATTGGAGTCAAATCGCTGTTGTTCGTTGCCGGTAACTAGGGTCGTTCAAATGCTGAAGTCGGTAAGATACTACGTTTACCCTCTTGTCCATCGTTCTTGCAAGATGACTGAGTAATACACGGTATGTTACGAGAGTGTTGTAGAAGTGATCGCACTTCGGGATCTAAGGCGTCAATACATTAAGTTCCAGCAAACGAAGAAAGGTGGAAAAGATATAGACCAATCATTGTCGTCGCAACATCCAACTCGGGGATGTTCGTACAAGCACCTAACATTTTACACAGTTCGCTAGGTGTTCAGATGGGTGTTCAGGTAGTACTCGATAGCATCGAGATTCGAAAGGATCCAGAGAGGAATGAAAGTTCATGTTCGGGTAGGGGACAATCACTGCTATGACCCCTATAGGTTTGTTATGTTTCACTTTGATTAAATAACGGAGCGGAACCCCTTTTCCACTTGTTAAGGCTCACTGGGACTCGCATGCACCCCACATTATTATTTATGTCTGCACCCACAATAATAATACAATTTGCACGCTTATCTCAGTTCCTCCTAAATTATGTCAAATGGTTCCTCAAACTCAGATGTCAAACGAAGGTCGTCAAAGTAATAAGATCACAAAAATCCAAGGGCTATGGCATACTATCAACACATCATAAGGTAAGCAACCAATTCATTCCATCATGCTATAGTGATGAGTGTGTGTTCGTATGTTTCGTCATAAACAAATGTGTACTAGTCACATAATGTATGCAACAAGTAAGAAGGACGAACCTTGCAATCTGGAGCTGAGTGTCAGGGTCGTATTCACGTTTTCAGAACTGTTCGGTTATAGTCTGGTTTTATAAAAAAAAGTTTTTCCTTTTTAAAAACCAAGTTCACTATAACCAATGGCTCTGATACCAATCTGTCACACCCCCAAAATACCACGTGCGGAAACCCCCGCGAGGCGTGTGACATACCAGGATCCAAGCCACGAATCACATTGAACTCATAATTATAATTAAATAAAACTTTCATTTATTAACATAAAGCGTTACAAACGTTACATATCATTCATTGTGTACAGCGGAAGCATAAATCATTTGTTAAGTGTTTAGTAAACCAAGAGTACATAAACCATTGAGCTTGTATTGAGATTCCATGTATCTCGACCCATGACCACTCCAGCTTCCCAGACAGCAAGTTCCAATTGATATGTACCTAAAGTCCTGCAAGGCATGTAACAACGAATCAACAACAAAGTTGAGCGAGTTCACAGTTGGGTGTTCGTTTTAAGTCGTTTCCAAAACATAGTTTTTCTTTAGCTGGCTTACTTGCCGTGGGGGTTACCCCATAGTTGAAAATATGATTAACCAATTCCTTCTTTCCCAAACCATAACCAGTGGGGGGCTTCCCCATGTGAACCACTAGACCGTTACCATATCGACTACTGACGAAAGTAAGTTGTGCCCTAAGCCAATGTCTATCATCATTGACTGTGTGCCATGATCCATTAGTACACGCCCGTCCTACCGGCACGGTGTGAGGTTTGTCAAATATAATAGCGTTATTAACTAATGACTCGTTCGCCATCGGCCTCGGCAATTAAGTCGATATAAAAATGAGGGACTTAATGATAGAGTTTTGTCTAGTAAGTTTAAGGTTGTTGTCCTACCCAAGGAGGACGAACGTACGTATTCTACCCAAGGAGAATACGCATGATTAACATTGGCATCCTACCCATGGAGGATGGCGGTACATATCCTACCCAAGGAGGATATGTAGGTTCCGTTTTAATTCTTTAACCCATTCCCAACCACCGGGAATCCCATGCCTTAGAAAGTGTGTGAACTCACCTTGGTCTGCTCGGTTTGATTAATTACTTATTCACACTTAAACAGTCACAGCCTATGATATTCACGTATACAAAAATGAGTTTACCATCACATTGATCACATACGTTCATAGCGTGCATTCATAGAAGAATCATGGCTTAACAAATAATAGTTAATACAGCTCGTAATACACGTAACAGATGGTTTACCATACATACTAGACACATCAGGTTTCCTGTTTTCAATTATTGTTATTCAACCTTACAGTACATGCAGGTAATGTAATCATTATCACCTAATGTTCATGTGAAGTCCTTCGACGAAAGGTGCACCCGGCGAAACCCTATGAGACGAAACCCCATATGTTTCGTCGAGTTGACATGTGACGAAACATCACATGTTTCGTCGAGTTAGCACATGACGAAACTCACTTATGTTTCGTCGACTCCCCTGTGACAACAGTTATTACGTTTCGTCGGCATTACCAGCAAACCCTCACACACACAGAAACTCTAATTACAATCTCTAACAGTTAATCATCAATATTCATCGATCTTGAATCCGATATAACAGTTCTCAATTATCAACAACATGTAATAGTAATAAGTGCCTTAACCATTCGCATATACATATGATCACGATCAGTATAACAGTCAGTAACTAAACATCCGCTTATCACATAACATATATCATATATTCTAGGGACATCATGTGGCTTTTCAGTAAATCGTACAATTAAAACAATACTTGATCGGTTCACTACAAATATCCATAAGTGTGCAACTCATTCATTAATGTACCACGTTAATTTTGCCCATCCCATCATCATCATGATTTACACATGACAAACAGTTTTTTAATGTATATTCCCACTACAATTCACACATGCACAGACATTTCGTTCAAACCGATCCACCCATTTACCCACATATTATGCAATTGCATGGCACACATATCAACACTTACACAAACACCTACACAGTGGAATGCCTACACAACCAAGGGAATTTATGGCGGCAACATCAGATGATATGGCACACCTGCAACCCTAAGATCCTAACTGCTTCAATCGAATCAAGTTAATCATCATATACCCCACAATTGATTTGAAACAACCTGATGAAGCCTTACAACCAAAGCCGACAACTATATTCACCGTTTTATTCTATTGGACCGATTATTTGTTTTTCATGCTAACAGCCTTCTTCTTTCATAAAATATAGTTATTGTATCTCACATGTATGCATATAATCTCAAAACAATGTTCATGTATGAATACAACTCACGAATCAATTAACACATATACGTATATTTGAACATCTAGTATAGTTCTAATCATACCAAGACACAACAACAACATTCATGTATAATTCGATTAATCCATATTACACATAAACAACATCATACCAATATGAAAGTCACAGTTAAGATCCACTAACCAGGAAATGTGTTATCTCGATGGGGGGTCCGCAGTCGTCGAACAATTCAAAAGAAAGGGAGTAATGCTTTAGGGTTTTATTATTATTATTTTTTTTGAGTTATCAGCTAAGCAAGAATATAATATGTGTATTATAAATGATAAGAAATTAGGGGGCGGTTACAAGCTAATCCGAAGTGGGCTTAAGCCCATAGAATTGAAAGTTCATTTGTGAGTCACGTGAAGTCTCATAAATAGAAGAATAGTGAACGGCCCAATCATATTCAAAAGAAGTCAGATGTGTCCAGCAGCCCATGTGATTCTTTAATTGTTTTCATTGTCAGCCCACTAATAATTTTTGGTGCAATCAAGATTTGATAATACACTCAAAGGTGTCGGCCGTAATTGTCAGTTCACTCAATACTTTGCATGTGAAAGTTTAAGTAAAGGTCCATGTGATCTAATCAATTTGTTCGGTTCAAAAGAATAGCTACAAAAGAGGAGGTCCTATAGTAGTTCAAGTAGTTCGGGTCGTCACACATGAAAGGAGTTTGGATGGGTTGAGATGTTTGCATATGTTGAGAGGAAGTAACAACAAATGTTATGATGTAGAACACAAAAGTGTGTAAGAATATCAGAAGAATAAAGCTTCCAGAGTGATGAACACTGGTCGTCTTCCGAGATTGTGGGGTTGCCGTCAAAATCCAAGAAGGAAGGGAGGATTTGGGTGTGTTTTAGGGTTTTCTAGAGAGGGAGAAAGCTAGAGAGAGAAAGGGAATGTTTTTAGGGATTAGAGCCCTAATGATTTGCTGCCAACATTCTCACATGTTGGTTGATAAGGGGTATTTATACGGGTTTCAGGATGCCGCATACATCATTAGGTGTGCGGTGTCACTAGGGTTATTCAAGGGCTTTATGTTGGGCCAGGTCTAGTAGCTGTGTGGTCCAAAAGGTCGACTAGGGAGAGTGTGCGAGGCTGAAAAGAGTGTGCGAACCAAATCAGGTGTGCGACTCGTGAAATAACAAAGATAATTTTACATATACAATCACAAGGTACATATATATATATATATATATATGGGGAAGGATCCACTAAAAAGTGGATTTTGCCTAAGTAGCCTAAGAAGGAATCTTAACCATTTATTTTTCAAATTAATGGTTAAGATGAAAGGGTAGGAGAAAGGAGGAGTGCAAGGGTATCTTGGGAAAATCCTATTTTATGGATTTTCTCTCTCCACATGCAAGTCACATGCATATTCCACCCTCATTTTTTAAACGTTCATAACTTTTTTATACGTCATTATTTTTTCATAAAAATTTCACCGTAAAATCGAGCGTCTTTTTATCTTTAATTTGAGTACCATATTGCTATATAAAATATGAAGACTAAAAAAACCCACTTAAATGTGTTGTATTTCTATGTTATATAACATTTTTGTGCTGAATTTTTTTGTCTTAAATTTTTTTTCCTCAATTTTTTTGTGCTATATTTTTTTGTACTACATTTTTTGTACTAGATTATTTGTGCTAGATTTTTTTGTACTAGATTTTTTTTTGTTTATATTTTTTAAAAACAAAAGGGGTGGCACATGTCATTTTCACTCCTATTTATAAGGACCAAAATGCCCTTCATTCCTACTTATTAGGAGTGCCACATGTCATCATCACAATCCTTCTTAGCCTACTTAGGCAAAATCCACTTTTTAGTGGATCCTTCCCCATATATATATATATATATATAGGGCATGGATGTATAGAAAACTTATTTCTACCAAGAAAACCTAGGAAACCCAATCTATGACCATTGATCAAGATCATCCAATGGCTCATAAATTTTGAAGCCTTTTTTAATTAAATTTAATAGAATGATGAGGTCAACAAAAGTACTTGAAGGGTATTTAGGTAAAATCAACCATAATTGTAGTACATTATATATATTATAATATTATGTGATTTGACATGCATTAAAGGAGGTGCACAAATACCTATAAGAACTAATCAAATACCCCCTCCTCATTTCAAACATTTCAAAATACTCAACCCAAATTCATCTCTTTCTCTCTCAAACAATCGATCTTCCCAAAACCGGAGAAGAAAAGGGGCACCGGAGAAGATGATCTGACCGGAGAAGATGATCTGACCGGAGAAGAAGATGATCTGACCGGAGAAGATAATCTGACCGGAGAAGATGATCTAACCGGAGAAGAAAAGGGGCACCGGAGAAGATGATCTGACCGGTAAAAGTTGCCGGAAATGGAAGAAAGCAAGAACTAAGTGTAGAAGCAAGTAAGTTTGGTTCGATTTTTTATCAGTAGGTGTTTTGATCGGTGATGATTTTTTCTTTTTTCCGATCGGTAGGTGTTTTGATCGGATAAATGTTGGGTTTTCTGTTTTTTCCGATGGGTAGGTGTTTTGGTCCGATCGGTGTGTGATTTGATCGGTGGTGATTTTTGTTTTGAATGAGACTAGAAAGTGTTAATGTTGGTTTTTATGTTTTTTTTTTCCAATCGGTAGGTGTTTTTTGGTCCGATCGATGGTGCTTTTTGTTTTGAATGCGACTAGGAAATGTTAGTTATTTTGAGTAGAAACAGTCTCGGGTTATTTAATTTTTTTTATTTTTTTTTTTTGGATTGCCAACTGCACGTTAAAACTATTGATTTGTAACATGTGTTAAACCCGTCTTGTTTACTGTCAAAAACATGTGTTAAACATGTCTTATATTTTTTATCAAAAACATATTAGGTAACATGTGTTAGACCTGCCTTGTTTTCTGTCAAAAACAAATTAGGTAAACCTCTGATATTAGGGTACAAGTCCAAGGGCTCAAAAGCATATAAATATATTAGCGTAACATGTGTTAAACTTGTCTGATATTAGGGTACAAGTCAACGGACTAAAAAGCATATAAACATATTAGCGTAACATATGTTAAACCTTCTTATTAGGGTACCATGTGTTAAATCTCCCTGATTAGGTAAACATATTAGTGTAACATGTGTTAAACCTGTCTTATTACCATGTGTTAAACCTCTCCTATTAGGTAAACATGTTAGTGTAACATGTGTTACACCTGTCTTATTTTTATCAAATTATGTAACATGTGTTAAACCTGTATTATTTAACAAGTGTTAAACTTGTCTTATTTTTATAAAAATAGGTAACATATGTTAAACCTGACTTTAATTTATCAAAAACATATTAGGTTAATGAAATTAAGTAACATATGTTAAACCTGACTTTATCTTAACATATGTAACAAGTGTTAATGAAATTAAGTAACATGTGTTAAACCTGTTTTATTTGCAGCAACAAAGAGGGTAACAAGATCGCAAACTGGTAAGATACCAAAAAAGCGAAAGAAAGTAGACGAAGAAACGGACGATGAATGGGATGAAGAAAGAGAAGAAACGGACGATGAATGGGATAAATTATGGCCATAACCCAAAATACAATATGACCATTCTGGTCTTCTCTGTAATATGTTGGTGTCTGGATGTTAAATAATTATGGTGGGAAATGTATTTGGTTACCAGTTATCAGTTACATGTGTTATTAGTTAACATGTTTTATTCATTACCAATTGTAAGAAAAGTAGTAGACGAGCATTGGGTGGTCAACATATTGTTTCAATTGTAACCTTTGATACTAATTAACAAGTGTAACATGTGTTACACAGGATGAAGTAGAAAACAAGGTACATACCTTTAATGTTACTTGGAAACAATAAGCAATTGTAACATGTGTTACACATCTTACGTAAGTAAATGCAGTACATGGTGGAACATGTAAGTAACATGTGTTACATACGATGTAGTGAATAAAAAGAAGGCACATATATAGTGAATAACATACATATACATGTAACATGAGTAACATGTGTTACATACGATGTAGTGAATAACATACGTATACATGTAACATGAGTATATGCACCACAAAGGCATACGCATGTTACATGTGTGTATGAAACACACTTGGCATATATAAAACACTTAGTATATGTAACATGTAACAGTCACTATTACATGAATGAACAACATGTTGACAAATGTAACAGTCACTATCCATTTCTGGTTGTTTTATCACCCTTTTGTGGTCATCATAACTATATGATGTTTGTAACCTTAAAAGCCTTGGTAGGCTGCCACTTTTAATGATGTTAAGGGTTACAGTTAATGTTTTATTACCCTTTTCTGACATTATGGTTTACGTTTAATGTAGTAGTTTACAGCAACTTTTAATGATGTTATTGTTTATTTTTAATGATGTTATGTGTTACATGTAATGTTATATTATGTTTGATGTAATGGTATGACCAACATCAAACAAAGGAATGTTAAGGGTTACAGTTAATGTTATATTACCCTTTTAACGTATGTAACACATGTGTACCAAAGTCATATGACCAACATTTTATCAGGTCATTCTTTGCTATTAGTTAGTTACCTCTCACATAGGTTACACATGTTACGTCCAACACCAGTTACAAATGTTAATCAAAACATAACTCACTTGTCATCATGGGTTGCTAGTAATTGCACACATTACAATCATACTTAAAGGTAACAAAAATCTTTATAAAAACTTAAACATATAAAAATGATCCAAAACTATCATAAAGGTTACAAAAATCTAGCTACGCTTTGCGTCTTGATAACCATCTTTATCTTGAACATAAACATCCATTCACCTATGAACAAAACAAGTACATCAGTGTTAATCCCCTAAAGTTAAACTTATTAACACAAATGTAACTACAGGTATGTAACATGTGTTACGTGTTATACACGTGTAAAATTTTATTGTAACACATGTAACATGTGTTACATCCTAGTATAACACACAATAACAGTTACTATTCAGATCAAAAGCCCAAACAAGCAACCAACCCAACAAAAAAACAGTTACTATTCAGATCAAAAACCTCAAACAAGCAACCAAACCAAACACAACTTTTTACCACAAAAATGATTTTAACACAAAAATAAAAACCTGCAAATTACATAAACATTTACCCATTTTTAGAACCATTTTAACAAAAGAATCATGTTCATCTCTAAAACATCCATTACACAAAAACCTATAAACAACCATTTTAACTAAAACATCAAGTGTGAAATGATTTTTCAAAATAAAATACTCAAGAGATTGTTGTTTCTCTCTCTAAAATAGCAACTTTCTCTCTCTAAAAACACTTACCGAATCTAGAAACCGTGTGATGAACACGATGAAGATCTTCAAACTTGCTTCTCTCTATGTGTTCTTGGTGTTCTTGATGAATATGATGAAGATTGTTGTTTCTCACTCTAGAAATCAGCTTTCAACAAGCATCAGCACACCCGAGATGAAGATGACGACGTGAGATGAAGCATGAACACACCCGAAATCAGCTTTCAACAAGCATGAACACATTCGAAATAAACAAGATGAATATTGTTGTTTCTCTCTAAAAAACATTAGCTTTCTCTCTCTAGGAGAACAAGCCTGAAAATCAGCCATGGAAGATGGGAAAAAGCAAAGGTATTTAGGGTTTTGGAAGAAGAAACGAATGGGGGGAAATAAGAAAGAAAGAGATGCAAGTTCTGTATATTGTTGGTTTTAAAAAAAATGATGAAATGATGGGTAATAAATGACTTGATGGGATGGGGGAGATGGTGAAATGATGGCTTGAACAAATGACTATTTTTCCCTTTTAACATGTGCTTAAAGATATGATGTGGATCAATCTTGATCACACAATTCAGGTTTCCCAATTTTTCTAGATTAAATGGGTTTTCCATAGATACTTACACTATATATATATATATAACATTTTATGACACAAAATTTCATTTATTAAATCTTCACATTTATACTCACATAAGTACCATGCATAACAAAACATACAGGAAAACCCGAAGTGTCACACAAAGGCCCAAGTAAAGGTTGTTGACTAAATTCAGATGGTATTTGAGGATAAGGGTCTGAATTTATGACATAAGTTTGTCAGTACTTATGAGTTGACAAATTCGGACAGTATAATGTGTTTGGGAGTCCGAATTTGTGGCCTTGGGCTTGTCAGAACTTATGTGTTTATACTAGGTTGTTCGAATTTATGGGTTATGCTAGTAAGATGTCCGAAATTTGTCTATGCATGTATTGTCAGAACTTATGTGTGTAGTTTAACACTTAAACTTCACACTTAAACCCAAAAGTGAAAGTGCACTAATTTTAACGTTATTTTACTAATTTCTTTTAAATAACGTTAAAAGATGACGGTTAATCACGCATCATGTGGTGGCGTTGATAGCTGAAAGACAAAAGGATACATGCACTAATCGGTCTTTGTCCCGATTGCTGAGTGTTATGTGCCTTATGTCCAAGGCTTGATGCAATATTACTATCAAGCCGGGGGTCTCACTGGAAGCAGCCTCTCTATTCCTATGAGGTAGAGGTAAGGCTATCTACATCTTACTGATGAAATAATGCTTAACTGGGAGGGTTAATTCACTAGTCTCGTAGAGTAGGGATAATCTCTTCTCTCCTCGATCAATGGCTGGGTCGTCCTCTAACCTGTCTCCTACACATGGAAACACACTGTGACTCGAAACAAGGAGGATGGGGCGGGGGGTGCTCCTTGTTACCACTCTCTGGTGTGAGAATAAATACCTGCTTGAGAGCAAAGTGTGTCATTAAGTAGTATGTGTGAGAGGGCAGATTAGCGTTGCCTGAAACCTGGTTTGGGATGGGTATTTATAGCCGGAGAGTATAGGAGAGGGCCGCTTAGTCGGGCCTAGGATCCGACTGATAACGCTTAGCCTTTCTGTAGGTGTGTCAGGAGCGTAGGTCACGGGATCTTCGGACGCATATGAATGTGAAGCCACATTCTGCTGCAACTGTCAGTCTGTCTGCCAGCTTTTCATGCATGTGGGTCGGACAGCTGAGCGCTGTCAGTGCCCGGACAGACCACTTGTTGGCTTGGTCACTGAGGTCAAAGTGTCAGTGCCACTTATGTGATGATAGGACGTGGTTTTGGGCCGCATCGCTATGTGCGGTAACCGTAGTGATTTCGGCATCCCTTGTGGTGATGAAAACCATTTTCATACACAAGGTGAGTCTTCTCATCCTTTCCCGAGTGGGAAAGCAAACTGGGTTCGAGAGTGGTCGCACGAACCCAAGTGAATCCTTGTCAACAGGGGTAATGAGCCGGGTGATGGTCACTCGCGGCCATGCCGGGTGGGAGATTTGGGACCATACCCCTTCAAGCCCCCCCCCCCCAGTCCAGTGTTGCTTCCATGTGCAAGTTGCAAGTGGGTGGAATGCTGGACTAATGGTCGAAAGGGTGCTCTTGAAATTAGTTTAGAGAAAATACTCAGCCGAGGCCTTTGCTCCTGCTTTATGTAAGTCAATCTGGCGATTGATTGCCAATTATGGAGCTGGTTGAGTAAAGTCGTGTAACGACTGTATAGAACCGGTGAGAAAGTTCAGGCTGACGCTGAAACATCTCACGGTTTGTTGCCTGGTAGTGTGGTCTACCTTTTTCTGATATCATCAAACAAGATCGCCACCTGTTTGTGCTTCAAACCACCCTTTGAGACGATGATGGAAGATGAGTATGAACTCTCCTGTATCTGCGAGTCAGAAGGACCCCTTGCATCTACCGATGCAAGTGTATTCAGGGCCTTACTAGTGCTTTATGTTCATCAATTGAATATGAAATGATGATCCCTCTCATGTGGGGCATTCATGTTCATCAATTGGTCGTTGGTTCTCAAGGTTCCGCATCTGCTTTGCGGTTACCTCGTTGTCTTTGATGCTTAGTTTGAGCGTTTTGAATCAAGCTCCCTTGTGATAATAGAAGTCGCGCATCGCCGGTCGAAACTGGTCGGAGACTGCAGGTAGTTGTGATGAAAACAATGGGCAAATAAACATGGTCATAAGTATACCTGTTTTTTCCTTTGTAATTCTTGTGAAGACAATGGGTGGATAAACAAAGTCATATGCAGACTTGTTACCACCATTGTTGATCCTGTGAACATAATGGGTAGATAAACAAAGTCATAAGCAGACTTGTTACCACCATTGTTGAGCTTCCTATTCTCAAGTTCACAATGATTATCAAAAGTCTGCATGAACAACTTTGGATGCATTGCCTTTGAAGCTGCATTATGTTTATCAACTGGTCGTTCGTTTGAGTGTTTACTTAAATAATTGGGATCTATTTAAGAGTAAAAAGAACACTGAAACCAGTTGTTCTTGATTTTTGCAGGCCACGGCGCGTTGGTCATCGCAGTAAGGCCTGGTGCAGTGTTGTGGTCCACCATCTTTGTGATGTAAAGGCGCAGCTGTGTGTTTGCCGCGGACGAAGTTGGTGACGGGGTATCTTTCTGTAACCATCGTTCCCATAGTTAGAAAATCGATCACAGTTCCGAGTGCGGTTGTTTCCCATAGCCACCATTCCCAAGGTGAGAAAATCGTTCGTGGCTCCGACAGCGTTCTTGTGGTCTTTAACAGAAGACTCGCTTTAAAAGAGTTTTACAACTCCAATTGGCTCTATGAGGTACTACAGCGTAGGCCGCCGAGATACGGGACCCACAGTCTGAGGAGCGTTCCTGGTTCAGAGCCTCTGTCATAGCCACGCGAGGCGCGTGTATGTATGACTCGGCCGCATATGCCATGCATGGAACTAAAGCTAGAACGAACTTTGTTCCCCCTTTATTATGTTTTTTCTTCTTTTTTTTTGGGGGGGGGGGGGTCCGTAAAGCGACATGCGGGCTATTGTTGCGGTATGTGGTACCATGGAAACCGCATGCCGCAGGTTATTCAGAATGAATATTTGTCGTTTAGCGTGAATGTATTGGACCGCACGCAGGAGTTGGTGGAAGTTGGTGAGATATAGCTGGCAGAAAGCTGATGTGACGATGACTGGTGCACTGCCCGAGGCATTAAATGCACCGCAGTAGGAATGCAATGGTCGTGTTGTGTCAGGCGCGTGGTCCGCCACGTGCGCGTGATAACTGTCATAGAACCATCGTCTGCCAGGTGGCAGTCCGTGATTGGCGTAGAAACCGTACGTCTTTGCGGTTACGCCATTCGCATCGTTGAATTTCCCGGTGAGTTTGAAGTTCCCGACGAATCGTTGAATTTTTCTCCGGCGAAGAACTGTTTTCTCTTGTCTTCTCTGACGAATCGTTGAATTTCCTGGTGAGGTTGAAGTTCCCTTCTTCTTCCCCCCACTATTTTCTCAATCTTTCTTAATGGCTACCCCTTCGAAACCGTCTTCTCCGCCTAAATAGGCTTCCCCACCGTCTTCACCGGTGGCGGGGGAAGGGGCGGAGCATGTTGAAGCCGGTAAGTCTTTGCCGGTTTTAAAGTGGAACGATCCGGCATTCCAGCAGTTGATGACGACTGTCCAGATATCGGAGACATATGGGGCCACCTATCCCCAGGACAGAGACACGGCTGCTGACGCCCCTGCCGGTATGGTGACTATGTTCACCGACTTCTTCCTTCTTTGCAATCTTCGATAGCCATTGACGGTTTTCATGGCGGATTTTCTGGAAGTTTATAGAATTCATATATCCCAGCTTAGTCCGTTGGGAATGGTACGTGCACCTCATTTTGAGTACTGTTTCCGTTCACAAGATATTGAGCCGCTAGTGGAGGATTTCCGGCAGTTTTATCAGATGCATTCCCAACTGGGTTTTTATTCTTTTCGACTTCGTGATGGTGCGCCCAAGATAATGTCGGTGCCACCAAAGGTTTTTACCGCGTGGAAATCAAAATTATTTTATGTGAAGGAGGCTGCAATCATTTACAAGCAGTATTTCAGGAATGTGTATGCGAGCATTCCTAAGGAGAAGATAACTCTCCCTGAAGTGGGAAAGCAGGACTAGGCTGGTACTTTGCAAGCTGTTCCTATAGCTACACTTGCCAACCAGGAGTTGCAGTATCTACGCATGTGCTTGCGGAACAAACCGGGCGTGAAGAAGAAGCTTGTAGTCAGGGAGAAAGGCGAAGGTAATTGTTGTGCCTTGGTTTATATGATATTGCCTTGTAGTTGCTAGTATTGCATTTGCAGTTTTTGTAGTGGTACGGTTCTGGAGAACCTTCGCTAATAATTTTGAGGGGAAGATTGTGGTTGAGGAATGTGGTGCAGGAGAAGAAGGGTGGTATGAAGACACTGTTGCGGGTTTCCGGCTTCCTGATCCAGCCGCAATAAATGCCCCCTGCCGCAAGGGCCAGGTAATGTATCAATGTTTGTTACCTCTTTCTCCGTGCAGTCTGATATCTTAGAAGATTTGTGTTTGCCGTAGGTAAGCTTTGAGCCTTAGGAGACCCTTCCGGTAAGGCTGTTAAAACTGCACCTACAGTAGTGGTTGTGGCCGGGAAGGTTAAGAAACCAGAGAAACCTTTTACCATCTCAGTAAAGCAGGTTGCATCAGGTACCTTCAGCCCCCAAATATGCAAATATGAAGATTACATCATAGTGTCTGACAATCTTGAGGGGTTGGGTGTACCAGGTTCTTCTTCCGGCGCAGTTGGCGAGGGTGCTGGTACGGTGCCCATCATTACGCAGAAGAGGAAAGCTGATACTGCCTCTGTTGGTGATGAAAAGAAGGTGTCTATGTGTTGGCCTAGGTCGGCGACGCTTAGCACGCGTATGCCTGCGGTTTCTGTGGGTAAGTTCTTAGATCTCTGCTTAAAATGTATTTTGTGTTGAACTTCCCTGTTGAGTGTTTATGTACTGCAGCAGATGCGAAGCTACCTACCCCCACTCCTACTCCACCGTCTTCTCCACCCAAGGCTGCGGGTGAAGAAAAGAAGAATACTGAAGGTGGACCTGAAGTTCAGGTCTTGAGTAGTGAAGGGACCCCCCGTGCTTATATCATGACCAGCCTCCAATTCAGCCAAACGAGACAGAGCTGGATTATTATTACCGCACTTACTCTGGAGTGCGTGATTCCACCAGGCCGTGGGGTGGTGGTGAAGTTGAGGGGGACAAAAAGCAGAAGTCCCCCATTCAAGAGAATGTATCCAGCTCTGGTGCTACGGGTAAATAGAGTGCTGACCAGCCTCCAATTTAGCCAAACGAGAAAGAGCAGGATTATTATTACCACACTTACTCTGGAGTGCGTGGTTTGGACGTCCATTCCCCCTAGAGTATTATCCAAGGGGATGTGATGACAGACCCTTCCCTTTGCAGGGAATTGTTGAAGGGTATGGGCCCCCTCGTGGAATTGACTCGGCTTAGGGCAGGTGGACGTAATACGTTGTATCAACAACATGCCCTTCACCTAATTGGGGGTTCCCTTACCAGGAATGCAATTCTCCATGACTGGTACTCCCTTGCCCGCAAGGCAGAGGAGTGCGAGCGCCTAACTGCTGAAGCTGTTGCAGCCATGGAGAAGGTCCGAGCGTCTGAAGAGCGCTTGGCAAAGGAAAAGGTTGACTTCGAGGCCTATAAGCAGACGGAGCAGTGGGCCACAGTCGCGGGCCACAAACAGGTTCGGTCTCTAACTCATCTTCTATCTGAAGAGCGCAAGCTCTGGAAAGAGGCTTTTTCTAGAGAGAATGAAAAGCTTTTCCGTCTTCGTCAGGAAAACACCAATCGCAAGGCGGCGAATGCCACCCTTTTAAAGGAAAAGGCCACGGCTGATGCGGCAGTGAAGGAGGTTGAGGCACGCCGTGAGGCCGCGATGAAGGACCTCGAAGATGCCAATGTTAGCCGTTCTAGGATGGCCAAAACAATAGAGGAGCTCAAGGTATGTACTATCCTTTATGAGTCGTTTGTTCTTGAACAAAATACGAGAATGCCTTTTCATACTTGAAAGTTCTTTGTAAGCAGGAAGAGTCTCGCAAGGAGGTGGAGGCTCGCGATACGATTCTTAAGGATGTGAATCGACGCTTGGTGGAGGCCGAAGCGCGGGCAGCTAAGGCTACAGAAGAGAGAGACGACTTGGCAACGATAAATGCCAACCTTGTTGCTGAACGCGCGTGGATGCGGGAGTTCGGTGTTCTTAATGTAAGTGCCCTGTCATTTTCCCTGTTCTTTGTTTTTGCCTTAGTATTGATTTTGTCATGCAATTATCCGCGCAGATTGTGAACGCGACCCTTGATGCGCCGAAGAATACGGATGCGGTTATGGAGGTGGTGGGCCGCGCACGGGAAGCTGGGTACAAGGCCAGCTACACTGAGTGTCTTGCTCAACTGAATGTCGTTTCTGTGAAGAAGTTCACTGATGAGCAGAGTGCCCTGCGCGGGATTGACAGCGAAGCAGCCCTGTCAGGCGCAACCGAAGGGTATGATGGTCTTATCGTTCCTGCCCTTACTCAAATTGATGAATGCTTGGAGGCAGATGATTATGTTGATCATCTGCGCACATTGTTCGAGCCGAAGGAAAATGTTGAAGGCGGAGGAAGCGGTGCAGAATTGGTTGGGCCTGCGCACCTTGCTTCTTTTTCCTGTTTTCACTTGTATAGTTTTTGGAATTTTTTTGTAAGTAGTTGCCCCTTGCAAATCCAGTTGGTGCACGAGTTTGATGAATATATGACTGTTTTAGCTCAAAGAGTATAAGTAAATGTCTTTACTGTTTGCCTTGTGTGAGCACGAGTGAGTCAAACTCTTATTATTTGAGGCCAATTGTTAAGGCGCACGTAAATAATAGGTTAGTATCTTTTCTCTTGCGCATCTAGCCCGTGCGCAAGTTGAATATGTGACAAATTTGACTTTAAAGCGCGAGTGAGTCGGACCCCTTTTACTCTTTCTGGCCAATTGTTAAGGCGCGTGTAAAATAATAAGTAAACTGTACACCACCGCCGTGGTGTAAGTAATGGTCATTTCCTAGTTTTGCTCGTAAGGGCGTAGGAAATGTGTTGAGGTTTGAAACCCTGAAGTACTTTGTTGCGTGCACCTAGCTGGGTACATGGCAACGTTTGTACTTGTAACTATTACAATATTTGCATGTGATAACCACTTTGTAAGGGTATTGCAAATGAAGATTAGCCAATCTGTTTTTGTATATATCGCAAAATGTAACATGCATTTGTAATAGAATGGTAGTATAAACAATGAAGTTATGGAAATTATTGTTTATTAATAAACGGATGGCGCGTGGGCCATGAAATACATAGGAAAATATAAATTACAGGCTTACATATAGCAGCGTCTAAGATGCTGTGCATTCTAGGTCCTTGGGATAAGGCCACCTGTTAACGTTTGCAATTTGTACGTGCCTTTGCCCAAGACCTCGTGTATAAGGTAGGTCCTTCCCATTTGGGGGCAAGTTTGCCTGGGCGCTCTTCGTTAGAGGCTTCATTATCGCGCAAGACATAGTCTCCTGGGTTGAACGTGTAGATTCGCACGCGCGCGTTGTAGTATTTTTCTAGCTTGGACTTGTATTTAGCGTCGCTAATGGCCGCATTTTCGCACCTTTCTTCCAAGAGGTCCAAGTCTAGTTTGCGCTCCCTACTGTTGTCAATTTTGTTGACAGCCAGCATTCTTGGTGAAGGGAGACCAATTTTGGTAGGGATCACCGCTTCGGAGCCAAAGACTAGGCTGAAGGGTGTCTCGCCATTGCTTATCTTTGGATTTGTCCTATGCGCCCATAGGATGCTCGGGAGTTCATCTACCAAGCCTCTCCTTGCTATTCCCAACCTTGCCTTTATGCCTTCGACTAAACTTTTGTTAATGCTCTCTACCTGGCCATTCCCTTGAGGATGCGCCACGGAAGAAAAGATATGCTCGATGCTTAGTTCTTTCAGCCAATTTTTGAAGTCTTTCAGAGGTAAAGTTGGTGCCGTTGTCGGTTATGATGCACATTGGTAGACCGAAACGGCAGATGATATGTTCCCAGACATACTTTCATGTTATCATAGTGTTGGTAGAAGCTAAGGGTTTTTCTTCAACCCATTTGGTGAAGTAATCAACTGCCACTATGATAAATTTAACCGCACCCGGTGCATCCGAGAAAGGTCCTACTACGTCTATGGCCCATTTTTGAAAAGGCCATGCGATGGTGACTGGGACCAGGTTGTTCTTTGGGCGCAAGGTTTTTGGTGAATGTCGTTGACAGTTGATGCACTTGCGCAAGACTTTGAAAGCATCCAGGTGTATGTCGGGCTAGTAGTACCTAGTGTTCATATTTTGGCTACCACCATGCGTGGTCTTGCATGGATGCCACATATTCCTTCATGGATTTCGCGGATTAGGTACGTGGCATCTTGAGGATCAACACATCGTAACAGTGGTCCCAAGTATGACTTACAGTATAAGATACCATCTCCCATTTGGTAGTAGCACACTTTGTATTGCAATTTGCGTGCTTCTGCTTTATTTTCTGGGGCAATGCGTGATTGCAGGTACCTTATAATTGGTGTCATCTAGGACGTAGTCCCGTATTGGATGACATTTACCTGGCGTAAGGGTACTGAAGGATTTTTGAGGACTTCAATACGTATATCCTTAGCCAGGTGTTGGAAACTGGTTGATGCCAATTTGGAGAGTACACCAGTCGGTTTATTTTCACTTTTGTTGATATGTACGATTTTGAAGGAGTGGAATTGTGATATTAGTTGCTTGGCTTATTCGAGGTAGAGGATCACGATGTCCCCTTTGGCGGTGTATTCGTTGCTTATCTGCCCCGCAACTAATAATGAATCGATGTGCGTTTTCAGATGTCGCATGCCGAGTTTGATTGCTAGCCTTAACCCTGCTAGTAACGCTTCATATTCAGCCTCGTTGTTTGTACTTTTGAACTCAGGGCGTATAGCAGAGGTTAGTTCTTGATTATCAGGGATGACTAGTCGTAGACCTGCACATGCGCCGTCCTCATTGGACGCACCATCTGTATACAGTGCCCAGATGTCGGTTAGGGATGGCAGAGGTGCAGGGGTCTATTCTTCATCGCATTCAGCGATGCGGTTCACCGGTACTTCTGTAGCGAAATCAACTAGGACTTGCACTTTGATTACTGGTCTTCGCTTATAAACTAGGTTGTGCTCACCTAGTTCGATAGCCCATTTGGCAAGTCGGCCAGAGATCTCGAGCTTGGAGAGGATTTGCCCGATTCTGTAGTTGGTCAAGACGGTGATGACATGCCCTGCAAAGTATCGGCGCGGCCGCCTAGAGACATGTACCAGTGCAAGGACCAACTTATCCATGGTAGGGTATCTTGTCTCTCGGTCACTGAGCATCTTTCTCACATAATAAATTGGTGTTTGAACCCCTTCTCTGTCCACGATGAGTACTACGCCTATAGCCCTTTCCGTGGCGGACAGGTACATGGTGAACGGTTCCTTCTCACTTGGTGCGGTGAGAGTGGGTAGTTGAATTAAACACTCCTTCATTTCTCGGAAAGCGCGTTCTGCCTTGGCAGTCCATTGGAACTTGTCTTTTTTCAAGCAGTTGTGCAAGGTGCTGATAAAAGGAAATGATTTGGCCACGTGGTTGGCCAAGAACCTGTTAAGCGCGGCCAGCCGGCCCACTAAAGTTTGCATCTCTTTTATTGTAGATGGAGATGGCATGTGTTCGATCGCCTTCACCTTTTCTGGGTTGACCTTGAATCCATATTTGGTGACGATGAACTCAAGGAATTTTCCTTCTTCCATTCCAAACGAGCATTTTCCCGGGTTGAGCTTCATATTAATGCTTCGTAAATTTTGGAATGTCATCTCAACAGTGTTGTTTGTTTTTTCAGAGGTAAAATTTCTGCAGTCTGCGGACCACATCTGCAGACATCTGTAGCTGAAGAGGTGGACCAAACCTCTGCAGTCTGCAAGTAGAAGTCTGTTTGCTTTTTAACTTCTGCAAGCTGCTGAAATAAACTGAGATATAAATAAACTGATTTTATTTAACTTAAAAGAGTTTTTAAACATTCAAACATAAATAATAGTTATACAATACTGAAATAATATTCATAAAAATACAATAACATTTTTTTAAATCATTTATTCCATGCTTTGAATTAACTGCTCAGCAATCTCATCCCGTAATTGAGTCATATATTCCCGATCCGATGCAGTACCATGTGCTTCAACTTCTTATTCATTAACATCAACGTACACTTGACTATTATGCAACGACACATTAGGTTGATCGTATTCCGGAAACAACTCATTGTTCAAACCCTCTTTCCTTATAAAATTATGTAGCGTGAAACATTGTTGGTGCATGTTTGTGACAACAGCTTAGATTTGGTCTTTGGATATCTTGTAATTAGTTAAACGATAAACGGTTAGCGGGTTTAGCTTTGTATTAGTGAAATAATAGAGTTTGGGCTAAACAAAACCCAGTTGGGTCTAAAGGTGGATGAATTGGGCTTTGCCCAAGTAGGAAACCTTAGCCCATGTAGCAACCTTGTGTTATATAAACAATGCTTTGCTTTAGGGTTTAGGTTAATCAGCCAGAACAGTGTTTGTGAGGATTTTCGTGAGAGACATAGTCTTGGACGAAATTTAGGTTGTTAGGGATCTTGATTGATTGTAATTCAGTTGATTGATAATCAATAAAGATCCGGTTTGAAAGTGAATTGCTGATTTCTGTTCCTACACATTTTCTGCTATATTCTGATCAAGAGGATTCCACACTCTTGATTAGATTGACAATTCTGTGAAAGATCCATACGACTCAAGGGGACCTACAATTGTTATCAGAGCATTAGGCTCTTGAAGGCTCGGTTCAGAATTGTGCTTGGCAGATTTGGGTAAAAAAAATTATTAGGGTTTCGAAATTGTTGAAACCTGAAATTAGGGTTTCGAAATTTTTGACCTTTCAGCGAAATTGACCAGCAAAATTGACTAGCGATTTTGACCTTTCAGCGAAATTGACCAGCAAAATTAAGAAACAGACCAGCGAAATTAACTGATTCTCCAGCGAAATTAACAGAGGAATTAAAACCAGCAAATTTAAAAGTGGTGGAATATTTTCTGGGAAGCGTAAGAAAAAATTCACGTTTTTGCAAATAGAAATTGATCCATAGCTCGTTTGACAAAACCGTCTAGACCGTTAAATTCCTTGCATTTTTAGGATAAAAAAATGCAACGGTGTAATTAGGTAACCACTGTTTTTGGAGATACTTTGTACGGTTTTATCAGTCTGCAACGGTTAAAATTTCGAACATGACGAATTTGAATGCACCTAAGATGATGAAGGTGGAGAATTATCTTACATGGAAGGACAGCTTCCAATCCTTCATTGAATCTCAGGATGCACGCATGTGGATCTGTATTGTAGATGGGTACACAAACCAAACACACGATTATGAGGGCAGACCACGTAGAACTGACTATGTGAACATGCAAGAGGATGATAAAAAGACGTATGAGGCTGAAAAGAGAGCCTTGGCTGCAATAAAGATGTCATTACCTGATAGCATCAAGCATACCTTCAAGAAGTACACAAATTCAAAGGATATGTGGGATGCATTAGAAAAGAGGTATCAAGGAATTGAAGATGTCAAAAGGAATAAAGTTGTGATCTCTACAGCACGAGAAGGTTCAAATGATTGTAGTATTCATCTGGAAGATAATGAGAGTGCCACTCAGGCATTCATGGCAGAGATAGTGCCAGTTGATGAGGCTGAAACTACTATGAGTGATGCTGAATCTGAAGTGAAAAATGCTGAAGCAAAAGTGGATGCTGAAGTAGAGAAAGAGAGTGAAGCTGAACAGGTTATTGCTGATCAAACTACAGAAGTTCATGAGGAAGAGGTACAATCTAATTTTGTGTGCTTAAAATGTCGTGAACTACAGGGTGAGGTTGACAACACAAAACCAAAGTCTGGTAAGCGAGATGTCTAACATAAAAGAATCAAACTTTTTTGCTAAAAGAAACGAATCTTTATACTTGAAGAAGATAAAAGGTTATGAAGCTGAAATTGAAGCTTTAACCTGCAAACTAAACGAAAAACTTCAAGTAATAGACTTAGCTCATGACATGATGGCTGAGAAAACAAAAGATATTTCTGAAAAATGCAAAGATTTGTCAGATGCACAACTCAAAATTGTTGAACTTGAAAAGAAATTGAGTCAATTCAGAGATTCGTCTTTTGTAATGAAACACATGATGGGTGGTTTAAAGAAGAGTAATGACAAGACCAGTGTGGGCTTCCAGGGCTTTAATGAAGTTCCACCTCCTCTTAGTCATGACTATTCTTTCCTACCTGATGAAGATGAGCTAATAGACTTTATGTCAACTGCACCAAGTAGTTTCGCATCAAGTCAAAGTGATGGATCTGGGAGTGATGATGCTAAGAAGAACAATAACAGGGAACCTTTGAAAAGGAAAAATTCATTGTCTAAGAGTAAAAATCAAGCTTTTGTTAAAAAGATTAATTTTGTTCAAGGTAGTGATATGAAAAACGAAACCACTGTTATTGAAAACGAATCGAATGTAGAGTTTGCTAAAAATAAAAACAAAGAAATATCTGAATCCAAGCAAACTAAACAAGATTCATCCAAGGGATCATCACCATCTGATAAGGGTTCTACCTCAAAGACTCCAGCTAAGAAGTCTTTGAAAAGGAGATCGTGCTTCAAATGTTACATCAAAGGACATGTAGCTAGCTGCTGTCCTAACAAAAAGAGTGAAGCACAAATTAGTGAAAAACAGAGAGGGAAATCACCAGAGAAGAAAGGTGATAGTGAGGAGAAAGGCTCAAATTCTCTAAATAAATCTGCTCCTAAGCAACCAGAGAATGTTGTTGTTGGTGAAGATAAGGCTGAAAAAGGAACTCCACAAGTTCCTCATTTTCAAAGAAATCAACCAAGATTTCAGCCTAAATCTCCACAAGGCAGATATGAGAGACCTAGAAGCAGTTCACCTAGAATGAACAATTTTAATGGAAATACAAGTAATTTCAGAAGTCAAGGTCAATATCAAAATCGATACCAAAATAATGGTGGTCGAACTTTTTATAACAATGGCTTTAGAAATTATAACAATCAAGCTTCTTGGAATCAAAATTAAAGTTATCAAAACCAAAATTTTCAAAGGTCAAATAGTCCAAACACATATAGGAACCCTCAGGACCATAGACCTAGTGGAAATCAAAATCAAATTCCATCAATAGGTCTGAGATCCAAGACTCTAGTTAGGAGTAATGGATATTGAATAGATGTTCAAGTGGTTGGTGAATTTGGATAACCCAAGACCATTAAGGCTTGGGTCCCCCAATCTAACTAATTTCTTAGTTGGTGTGTGCTGGAGCTGCTAAGGAGGATTATCAACTTATGTTGATAGTGGCTGCTTCAGGCACATGATGGGGGGTGTGAGATTGTTGACAGAGTTTGAAATATATGATGGTGAACATGTGAATATTAAATTATTTAAATTGAAGTTCAAAGTGCTAAGTCGACACACTAGATAACCTGGCAGATCTTTATACTGAAGCTTTTGACAGGGATCGCTTTGAACATTTAGTCGAACTCAACGGGATGAGGAATCCTGAATAACTGGTTTTTCATAAGAATTTTGGACATAGTTTACTGCTTTCTTAAAAATCAAAAATACAAAAACATTGAAAAATCAAAAACATAAAAAAATTGAAAATCAAAAATTGAGTTATCTCTGTGTGAAAAAAAAAATGATAGTACATCAGCAAGTTAGACTGTCACATTGAAAATGAAATTAAATTGCTTAAGTGTGATAGCAGCTTCATCATACGATGTACCAGTAGGCAAAAAGCATGAAATAATCAACTTACCAATGTGATATAAACCTAAATGGACTGAATATGAGTGGGGAACACATCAGTGGTGTATGGTTTAATGACCTTAAATCTTGCGTTGATAGATTGCCAAAATCTGAGGTTTTGGGTCTTTATACTGTTATTTCATCTGGGGATATCAGGGTTGTCCTTCTGCTGCATCCAGATACATGCTGACCTAGGCACAACCAGGATATCTTAAAAGAGCTAAAAATGTCAAATCCCATAAATGAAGAAGCTCTCCTAGAGAGTCATTCAAAATGTGCAAAATGCATAAATCGTACCAAAAATGGTATTTGTCTTAGCCCTCGTTAGATATTTTGGTCTCTTTGCTGTACGGAAGTACTGACCTGATCACCAATTATCTAAACGTTGAAAAACAAAATGGATGAATTCAGTATACTCACCTACTACGATGAATCTTTGTGCATACCTTGATCGCGGGGGTATATCCTGAAGTGGGACACACTAGTGTATCAGTAATAATATTACCTTAACGTATCATACGGTAATGGTACTTGAAATGTTCATGCATTTTGTTTAAGTGGACAAACATACTGGTAATCGTCTTGGACTGCTTTTCCCGAAAAATTAAATAAAGAATTATCTAATAGTGTGAAAACAGTTTGATTTTGCTGATATGATCTTCTTACCGGTGATTCTCACAAAAATAGAGTCTTTATTACTTTTGTTATTTACTTGCTTTCAGAAAATATAAAAAATCCAAAAATAATGTCTTTTTCTGTTAAAAATTCTTAGCGTACGGAAAACTGTTATTCTTGGAGGAATTGTTACTAATAGGGGGGACGGTGTTGGAAAGTGAGTTCAAAATTTTAAACCATGCGGGTTATAGGGTGTGTGATTAAAAAGTTTTGCGTGTTGGTGATGAAATTGAAATTGCTTAATATGTAATACAGTTTAACTATCTCTTGAATAATAATAATAATTTATTTAACTTTGTTGAAAAATTCTTATGGTTTCTCGAGATGTTTGTTTTATAGTATACAGATTGAAGCGGTATGTTGCTGAGAAGTTGCTGTGTTGAGAAGATGAGAGTTTGATTGGATGCATGGTAGAACCTCCTTTCTACATTGCAAACAAAGTTGAAGAGTTTGAAGATTGCTATACATATGCTGAACTGGAGTTTACTCAAACGCTAAAGTTTTTGAAGATTTGGTAATTGGATGCATCAGCTTAGGGGGAGTCTGTTGCTGACAGAAGCTATTAAAGCTGAAGCTATCCAAAGACGAAAGACAGTGCAAGACTACATGAAGATTGCAAGATAACTGAAGACAAAGTTATTTTATGAAGCTATTGTCAAGGGGGAGTTTGTTGGTGCATGTTTGTGACAACATCTTAGATTTGGTCTTTGGATATCTTGTAATTAGTTAAATGATAAACGGTTAGCGGGTTTAGCTTTGTATTAGTGAAATAATAGAGTTTGGGCTAAACAAAACCCAGTTGGGTCTAAGGGTGGACGAATTGGGCTTTGCCCAAGTAGGAAACCTTAGCCCATGTAGCAACCTTGTGTTATATAAACAAGGCTTTGCTTTAGGGTTTAGGTTAATCAGCCAGAACAGTGTTTGTAAGGATTTTTGTGAGAGACATAGTCTTGGACGAAATTTAGGTTGTTAGGGATCTTGATTGATTGTAATTCAGTTGATTGATAATCAATAAAGATCCGGTTTGAAAGTGAATTGCTGATTTCTGTTCCTACACATTTTCTGCTATATTCTGATCAAGAGGATTCCGCACTCTTGATTAGATTGACAATTCTGTGAAAGATCCATACGACTCAAGGGGACCTACAAGAATCGAGCAGGTTAAAACTAAAGTTACCTGTGGAGAATCGCTGCTGTGGAGATCTCGACGGAGGTGGGGAAGAAACAACGGAGCGTCGCTGCGGTGGAGAGCTCGACGGAGGTGCCGGTTCTGGAGATACAATGGAGCATCGCTGTGTGGAGAAAGGATACTAGGGTTTTGAAAGAGCAGAAGAGTTTAGAAGAGTTGTGAAGATGTGAGGCTAGGTCTGTTTGAGGAAGAGGTTTGGAAGAGGTTTTTTAATGAAATCACTTCCAGAAAACAAACAAGTTGCAGACTCAAATATCTGTGCGTGGTCTGCGTGGGGCATACATAAGAGGTTCTGAAGTGCTTTTCACAAAAAAACAAACACCCCCAACATCTAGGAGCATGGTGTCCTCCTCCATGCTCATGACGACGATGTTGTCCATGTAAATTTTGACACTTTTGCTGATTTGTTCACCAAATGTGATGTCCATTAATTTTTGATAGGTTGCGCCCGCATTGCGCAACCCAAACGACATCTTCGTATAGCAAAAGTTCCTCATAGGTGTGCGAAAAGTCGTTTTATCTTCATCCTCTACTGCCATTTGTACCTGATGGTACCCTTTGTAGTAGTCGAGGAAGCACTTCCATCTTAATGGTGCGAGATTGTCGACTTTTTCATTAATCTCCGGAAGTAAGTAGCAATTCTTGGGGTAGACCTTGTTAAGGTCTTTGTAATAGACGCACATGCGCCAGCCCTCACTAGTTTTTTCTACCGTAACCAGGTTTGCCAATCAGGTTTGATCTTTGACTTCCCGCAGAATCCTTGCAGCAAGCAGTTCCTTCACCTGCTCGGTCATTGCGATATTTTTTGTGGGTCCCAGATTGCGTCTTGCCTGGACCACGGGCTTGATACCTGGTAACGTATTTAAGCAATGCTACGCGATGTTGCACGGTACTCCTGTCATGTCTGCAGGAGTCCACGCAATATGTCTTTATTCCTGCACTCAAACTACTGGGTTGAGGGTGACGTCACCTTCAAAAGAGGGGCCTACTACTATAACTAAGATAATCTGTTAAAAAGTGCAAAAGTGCGGAAATCATCAAAGGTTACACTAAAGGCGAGTCGAATCCAAGTGATTCATCTTGTCTATCTGTTTTTATTTTTCAGCGTTTTTAGTTTTTATTTTCATGTTTAAAACTTTTTTCTAAACTTTTGATTTGATTAGACGTTGAGGATAAACCAGTACTAAAAGCTCTTGTGTCCTTGGACGACCTCGGTATCTTACCAACACTATACTACGCTCACGATGGGTGCACTTGCCCATATGTGTGTTTAGTGTTAGTAGAATATCGTGTTTTATAAATTTAAACCTTGACTAAAGTGTTAAAAAGGGCTTAAAATATACATAAAAATATATAACACGACACGCACATCAAGTTTTTGGCGCTGTTGCCGGGGACACGAGGACTTTAAGAAAGTTAGGAATCAACGGCCTAATCGTTTTTCTTATTTTTTTTTTTTAGGATTTTTCTTTAATTTTCAATTTCTGCAGAAGCTCAGCACGGGGCCGTGCCCGCTGAACACCCCCCATGCCCAATCTTTGGTACTGACAATCCTGTTTTAAGTCAGCCAGTAGCTGAACACGGGGCTGTGCCCACTAAATACGCCCCATGCCCAAGCTTTAGATACTGAAAAAAGAGTCGTAAGATCCCGATGGCTGGTAATTTCTGACGCACTCATGAGTGATACTGATAACTTTTACTTTCGCTCCTCTCATGGTACATGGTGTCAAATATGTGGCGGACCTCATGAAGATTTAAAATGTTATTTTTTAAATTACAACCCCCACTATACAGACCCATTGTTCTCCTGTAGGCTTAAGATGGGCGAAAGTAAAAACAATCCCTATCTCTCCCTCGAATGCTCTCAATCATCCCTTCGAGATGAAATGATTCTTGAAGAATGATTTCAATTGGAAGAACTAATTCTCTTATGGATAAAAGAACTTGAGATTGATATAACTAATTCATCTTAAGACGACGATCAAGGAGAATCAGTGAGATCGCATTCGGATTATAACAACATCGTTGCTTCCTAAATCACCTCTAACTCTTGCGAGGACTTGAGCGATAGTCATCCCTGTGTCGATTGTGCCGTGAAGGACTCCCCATCGGTGTCCGCCGATGCATACATAGACCTGAGCGATTCGACATACACCTTCTTTAACAAGAGCCCGGATAAGGGTTGGACTTGTCCACCTACATTTAGCATAGGAATCACCCTTTCCGATAACCTCTTGCGTTCTCATCTAAAACTAAGGAAACTAAGGTATCTCAGGCACTTCGGTGTTGTTCCGTCCAGTAAGGAACCACCCGATCCGGATAAATTCCTTAAAAATAGACAAAACTTCATAAACAGCTTCTAGGCACGGGGCCGTGTCCAGGTCAACACGACCCCGTGTCCACCAAAAGATTCTCGTCTGACTTTTGGTCAGAATACGGACAAAAAGTGTCAGGATCTCGTCTGCACACGGGGCTGTGTCCAGCGTGCTGTCGTTTTCTATAAATGCAGCAAGTTTCCTGCACTCTTGGACCCATTCCAAAGACAGAGATTTGGTGGGATCTTCACATATACCATACTAGGTATATTCTAAGAAGGTTCTCAATAACCACCTTGTCTTTTCTACTTTTGTCCATTGCCTTCTTCTTCATTTTCCCCTCAACACCTCTATTAGAACTTGAAATCACCATAGTTTCAAGCTCTATTTGATATTTGTTAGATTTTTATTCAAGGAATCTTGTTAAAATAAATTTTACAACACTGTTTTAAGTTATTTCTGCTTAAAAATGCTTCAAAAGTCAGAAAAATAATTTAAAGCTCCAAGATTCCTTGTTTCAAAAATCTGCAGAGCGGTGAACACGGGGCCGTGCTCAGTGAGCACGGGGCCGTGTCCGAGGTACTGTTTCATTAAATTGAACATTTCGACTTGTTTTTCGTAGAATGTCAAGCCAGAATAGTGGAACCTCTTCAGCACATTCAAGAAACAGTCGTAGGGAACGAAGGCCATCCATCGAAGCAACTCTTATGTGCTGTGTGATGGCACTGCGGGAAGCTCTCGATGAAATGACATCCGTAGAAGAGGTCCTAATCGACCGTATTAATTATCTCACGGTGGGGCTAGAAAACAGTTTTCAAGAAATTAACATCTTGCACCAAAGGTTGAACATTCTTGTAACACCTCCCATGGAACCAATCCTTCCTCAAGAAGATTGGTACCTAGCGCTTGGAGTCGTTAACCCCACCAGGTGGGATGACATCCCCGCAGAACCTCCTCTTGAAAATCTGCAAGAAGTTTCGGTGGAAGTCACACCCCCTCAAAACGAGGATGCCAATGAGCCCGCCTTTCTTCTCCCTCGGGAGATAGAGGAATGGCTCAACGATGTATGAGGGGCCATTCCCGGAAAAGAAGTTCTTCATACCGCATTCAACCGAGAATTATTTTTCTCGGAAATTTTGCTCTTAAAATAAACTATAGGCTAGGACTTCTTTGTGGTTTTAGATTTCTTGCGTTTCCTGACCTACTTATCTAAGATTTAGTTTATGCTTTTATTTTCTAGGATTTTATGTAATTCACCCTTTAATGAATGATGGCTTCTAGTTATTAAATGGTGTTTGGATGATGTTGTAATGGGTAAGACACACTCGGGATGATGGAGATCACTAAGGGAAACTTGAACCTACACCCCATGCACAAAAAACAGAGCCTCCCGACAATTTTTCTTCATTACAGCAAGTTCAGCACGGGGCCGTGCTCAGCCAACACGAGCCGTGCTCAACGATCTGCAGAAAATGCCCAATTCAGGTAACTCGACATGGGGTCGTGTTCACTAAACACGCCCCCATGCCCAGCCTTCTGTAAACCATGATACTGGCAATCTGAACACGGGGTCGTGCCCGGTCACCACGGGCCCGTGTCCAGATGCCCAGTAACATAAAATTTTGCTTTTTAACACCTTTTTACACATTCAATCAACCTAAAAACTTATTTTTGGGACACATTAAGGACAATGTGTAATTTAAGTGTGGGGGGATACTAAAACCTTGAATTTTGAAAGTCCTAATAACAAGCCTTACACAAAACTCTATTGGAAGCGCTAATCACCCCAAATTTTTTCAAAAAAAACTTTTCATTTTTTTTAATTGTATTGGTTTAATTTGGGACCAACAAGTTCTAAAAAGGTTATATTTTTACAAAATTTACAACCGATAGCGTCGTGATAAAAAAAACCAACATAAGAAAATTATGAAACGTCATGAAAAATCTAGTTAAAATTTGATTATATATATTTGATCACATTAAAAACCATTCCCACAAAAAGTGAGTTTTGAGCCTTTATTGAGCATACAAACACACATCTTTAGACTAAATGCTCATCTTTCATTTCTTGTGTGAATAGCCGTTTGGTTTCTTACGACTCTAGAACTTGCCATGACGATACATTCCCGGTCCTTACCAACTTAAACCCAAGTAAGTAAATAATGGAGGCATTAGGACTAACCTTTTTTTCTTTTCAATACCATTATTTTTCATTTTTTACCACCTATCCAAAATCGCCCTAGTTAACCCCTTTGAGCCTAACCCTTTTCGTTTCTAAACCCACAAAACAAACACCCTTTACCCACCAAAACCTTTTTATTTTTAAACCCTTTATTTTAGTAGAAAACTCGGTCTCCATGTGACATTCCTTATCAAAAAAATAAAATAAAAAATGAAGTATAACAATAAACAAACAAGTTCCTCAAAAGAAACTTTGTTTGAAAATGCTTTGTATGAATAAAAGTCAAAAAAACAAAAAGTTTTACGACGACTGACGCTTCTTATACTTTTAGCCCTTTCTACTAACTACTAACCCCAACACCACCTACCTTTAACCCAAGCCTAACCCTTCCCCAAGTCCTCTTGATATTTACAAAGGTGTATAGTTAAAAAGGAGGAGGATTGATTGCTTGGCAAGCATATGGTAGAAGTAAGTTCCATGCCGGTCTCGAGTGTTTCACAAAAATACATATTCGGCCAAGTGTTGAGTGATCTCCCGTAAGGTATGTGAACTTGTATATAAATGAAATTTTAAAAAGACATGTTATGCTCAAATAAGTAATTTCTCTTATGAAATGTTCTAAATAAATCATAGCGAATAGGATTGTAAATAGCATAAAAATAAAACCTAATAAAGATCTTGGAATCCCGACACTCAAGACAAGCCCAAAACTTCTCTTCTACCCATTTCATTTGGGAGTGTAAGCCACATTATAAAGAGTTTTGCTTGAGGACAAGCAAAGATTCAAGTGTGGGGGTATTTGATGTGTGTAAAATGCAACATATAAATTACATCAAATGAGGCATAAAACTAACCTTTTTTTAGTACTAATGTTGGAAAAAGTGTGCTTTTGTCTTCCTTTTGTATTTTCAGGATTAAATGAGCGTAAATGAACAAAAGAAGCAAATATGCAGCAAAATCTAACATAATTACAAGAAAAGGAATAAACGTGGCATGCCTGACCCCTCGACAGCATCTTCCCAAGCAAAAACAAGTAAACAGAAGGCTGACCACGGCCCCGTGCCCAGGGGACACGGGGGCGTGTTCAGGTGTCTGCAGAAAGGACAAAAGCATAGAAGCTTCTATTTCTCAACACGGGGGCGTGCCCAGCTCAACACGGCCGTAGTCAATGCTAAGATTCGCATAATCCAAGCAAATCTTGATAGTACAGATATGCTTCTGCACACGGGGCCGTGCCCAGCGGACACGGGGCCGTGTGGAGCTAATGGAGACAAATTGCAATTAATGAAGAAAGAGAAAGTGGATGGACACGGGGCCATGCCCAATGGACACGGGGCCGTGTCCAGGCTTCTGTGCATGCTATAAATAGGGGTGCTTTGTTCACTTCAAAGGCATCACTTGGCAAACCACCTCTCTCCCACTTCACCCACACTCCACCACCATCACAACCCACATCCACCACCATTATCCATCTTTCATCTTAGAGTATGTTTAGTAGTCTCGGGATTCAAGATTGATAGTAAGAGTTCTTGACAATCAAAGGCCAAGTTTGCCTAAGTCTCTTACATCACTTGGTGAAGACAAGCATTTAGTGTAATACTTTTGTCTTTTAATCTTTTCGCACTTTTTATTTGGTTTTGTATTAATGACTTTAATAACTAGTTTCTTATGTTGAAGGTGAAACTTCCTTATCATTTGTCCGTGGTGTCTTGGCATTCTTTTACTGTCACCATTCATATCTCTACGGTCTATATAGAGATATGTTGGCTACCTGGTCGGGGGTTAAGGGAATGGTTTAGTAAGGTTCTTGCCTTGTCCAGTGTATAGATCCTACAAGGATCTGGGTCAAGCTTACTAGGACCTCCTTCAATACCCACTGGTATTGGATGGCGGGGGTGCGAATAGCTTGATCCCCTCATATGTAAACTACTATTAATACATTAACCCGCCTACTTGGGATTGTATCCCTGCTGACTCAAACCACTTAGCTGAGGGTAACGTCACCTTCAAAAGAGGGGCCTACCACATTACGCATTAATAACTTAATTAATTATCTTTCAATATTCTAACCCTTTAAGAGTGTATCCTTGCTGACTCAAACTACTGGGTTGAGGGTAAAGTCACCTTCAAAACAGGGGCCTACTACTATAACTAAGATAATCTCTTAAAAAGTGCAAAAGTGCGAAAATCATCAAAGGTTACACTAAAGGCGAGTCGGATCCAAGTGATTCATCTTGTCTATCTGTTTTTATTTTATTTTTATTTTTCAGCATTTTTAGTTTTTATTTTCATGTTTAAAACTTTTTCTAAACTTTTGATTTGATTAGACGTTGAGGATAAACCGGTACTAAAAGCTCTTGTGTCCTTGGACGACCTCGGTATCTTACCAACACTATACTACGCTCACGATGGGTGCACTTGCCCATATGTGTGTTTAGTGTTAGTAGAATATCGTGTTTTATAAATTTAAAACTTGACTAAAGTGTTAAAAAGGGCTTAAAATATACATAAAAATATATAACACGACACGCACATCAGCGCACTTGGCAATAGATTTTGCAGTTTCCCCTCCTTGAGAGCACGTTCAATCTCCTGATGGAGATTAAAGCAATTGTTAGTAGTGTGACCACTATCTTTGTGGTATTCACGGTACTGGCTAAGGTCCTGCCCTTTCTTGGATTTCATCGTTAGGGCAGGTTGGGCTCTTCGCACGAAGAGAAGAGTCTCTTCGCGCAAAGGGGCTCTTTCCTTATCATGAAGGTTCAAGTTTGGTTAAGTTACGTATTTTAGCCGGTTTTAAGTGTAACGAGCATAATCGTGTATTGTACAAGTATAAAGCATGTATAATGGTGTTTAAAACCTTGATTTTGAGTATGAACATGTAAACAAGTCTAAAATGTATAACATAAATGTGAATAAAATATTCGAATTTCATTACGATCAATAGTCTCGCATTACAAAGTTGAAAAGAAAGTACGGTACAATACAATTACAAGTTTCCAAAAATAGAATTACAACAATACTTTCTAAATAAGGAAAGTACAGGAATGCGAAGCGTTACATCCGGCCACCGGCAACCGTCGCTTCCGCAACCGCAGCGGCGTGAAACCTCTCTCTCCTCGCAACATAACCGCTTCCGCCGTTGTTGTTCTCAACAGGTTTATTGTCGGTTTTGATATCGCCAGAGCAATGGATAAGAGATATTGACGGTTCGCCGAACATCGTTTATGATTGGAGATGACTGCATTGCATAGATGCATTCGGTTGAAATCATCATCATCAATGAAGAATATGAATAACGAACTGCAAATTAAAACCGATCAATGTAAACGTAATCGAATTTGAGTGAAAATTGATGTGATTTTTTAGAATTAAAGAGTAGATGTGTCAGAAATTGAGAGAATTAGGGTTTGATGAGGTGAAGAATGGGGTAAAAAGATCTAGATTATTCAGATCTGAAAATGTAGGGGTGTTTGAAATTTGAAATCCTGTCATGCATTAAAGGCTAAATACACTTCCCCAAAATCTTTTCAAATTTGAAACACCTGTTTTTTTTTTTTCAACTCCCCTTTATTAAAGATTATTAATATTAATATTAAATATTAAATATATATAAAATTGATGATGCAAAAATGACATAAGAAAACCATTGTTGGATAGTCTATATGGCTGCCACATCAGCATTGTGATGTCATGATCATTTGTCTTTTAATAGATAGTAGTAGTAATAGTAATAGTAATAGTAAATATCTATCTATATCATATAATAAAGTAAACCTATGAGCACATGTGTCGCGTGTCGTATTTCGAATTATCATCAGAATTGTTTTCTCGCCCTTTCTTTTCTCTTATTTAGTTATAATCCTTAAATTACTCATGATCTATTATTTTTAGATAAGTAATTCTTATATATATTAGATTAATAATTAATAATACCTAATCTAATTTCACTATATCCACATTTTTTTATTTCACTAATCTAAGGCCGCCTGTAGTGTGTGTGAAGGGGGGTGGCTTTTTCTCCAAAAAAACGCCCCATGATGCCCCTCTACAGCCCTCCGGGGCGTTTTTCTTCAAAATTTTGCTTGGGCTGGTCCAAATCAAATGCCTGGTGAGATTCTTTTGGGCAATCATGTCACTACACTCATTTTAAACATTAGTTTTAATTAAAAAACAAAAAATAATAATGGATAATAATTGCAGGAGCATTATACCACTACACCCGTTATAAGATAATGTTCCATAATGCCCAAAAGTTGACTGGACCGCCACATGGCGGATAATGCCCAAGGGTGGAGCATTATTTTCCCACTCTCACTACTCATGGTCTAATATTTAATTTAGTATTATTAATATACCATGATGATGTTTTACTTCATATTTACATTTAACTTTATAACGTTTATATTTATCCTAAACAAAAAAATACACTTTCATATGGATGTAATTTAGAGTCAATAATAATTAAGTTATTTTTCATTACTACGGTAAAAGATATCTACATAGCTTATTTAGGGGCTGTTTGGCTAAGCTTTTCAAAATGACTTATTTACTTATTTGCTTTCTGAAAAGCAAATAAGCAAATAAGTCATTTTGAAAAGCTCTATTTTAAAGCTTTTCAAAACAGCTTATTGACTTATTTGCTTTTCAGAAAAGCAAATAAGCAAATAAGTCATTTTGAAAAGCTTAGCCAAACAGCCCCTTAGTTTACATTTGACCGGTAATCAAAAAATAAAATTGTTAAACTTCAGGATATAAACATTGTTTAAGATTTAGCAACACTAACAAATTTTTCATTTGTAGTTTTCAATTTCAAATTATTTATAATTTAAGTTGTTATGTATTTATTGATACCAATAGTTATCTCTGTATCTTAAATTTATTTCAAAATTATTTTGTTGCCTTTTAAGTTTCAATGAAATAAATTGATATTTTTTCAATTAAGCAACTTTAGTATAATATTAATTATCTTGTACTTACGTGAGATATTTCAGCTCGTGTAATACACGGGGCTATAACCTAGTATTAATATACAGTTTTGCTAAAATGAGATAAAGGGATAAAACTTTTACAAACGCCTTGCAGGCTGAAGCTGGCCACCCCCACAGGCCACGGCCCACCTACACACCTAGTGGCTACTGGCTGCACTTAAATTGTTTTTGTCCGAATTTCTTGCGAATAAATGGGCCGCCAACTAGGCCACATCTAGTAGCCTTGAAAGTCTAGCCCAACATCCATTCATAATTCATAAATCATATAAATACGAATTCTTTTTTCAAAATATCTTTTTATAATGATAATGACATGGTATTTCAGGAAATCTTTTTAAAAATTATCGAATACTTTTTTTTATGTGTTACTTGAACCATGAGAGAGCTACCAACATACTCATCTTTGCATGATTTGTTTATATGTTCTAGTTTTATACTATTAATTCGACACGTAGAGGATTCGTCTCATCTGAAATTTTTTAGGTAGTTGGACCAAGGGTGTAGCTTTGTGGGAGCGGGAGGGGGCGGCCGACCCACCCCTCGAACTTTTCGCTCAGTAGTGGATAGTATATAGTTTTCGTATAGAAATTTTTGGGTATATACGTTTCTAATCCCCCGGTTTTATAGAAATTTTTGGTATATACGTTTTCGACCCCTCGGTCGAAAATTTCAAGCTTCGCCACTGAGTTGGACTACCCATGCCCCATTACCCGAGCATACTTACGGAGGTTCCACAACACAAGCACGTCATTATATGTGCTTTGAGAGTGCATAGGCTCTTTATATTATAATTCAAAATCTATTTCCCATTGTTTTCATTTAAGTAAAGCCAAATTACTTCCACCATTAACAACTTAAGCTAAAATTAAAGGGAAATACGAAGGGTTGTCCACCATTATGATTCAAAATCTGGTCCAAAACCTTTAAGAACACACGTTTTTATTACCAGAAATCAGATTTGAACAACTATATTTCATATGAATCATTTGATAGTTTTACAACTTATGCAACCACCACTCACAAACCCTAATGTGTCACATCGATCCGTTAATAAGTCACACGAAGAACAAATTATATTGAATAAACGACCTGACATTAAATTATTGAACAAATTAAACACCTATTTAATCACAAACATAAACTAAACAAATATCATAATTAAGCATAATCTCACAATCATTTTCAAGAAACAATCGAAATTAAATTAAATAAACTAGATTCATTACAGAGTCGTAAAAAGAGAATGAGTGGCAGGGTTGGGGTATACTTTAACTCTTCTTAACACCACCTAGGTGCCACATCATTTACTTTTCTCCGTATCACTTTACCCCACATCAAGGAAATGGTTTAATCTCCTTAACTTTATTCTTTTAATGGTTTGGGTGTAAAAAAAGGAAAACAAATTAAGACAAACTCTTAACATAATGTTAACGTGTTAACATATAATCCCTTTAACACCCCTTAACATAAGGAGAGAGTGGTTTGCAATATCGGTTAACATGTCATGTCAACGTTAACACCCTAGATGTTAAGGTATACCCCATGGCCTAATAAAAACAATGAATTCCACCAAATTAAACTCTGAAATTAATTTATTTTGACAATCATTACAATAATAGAAGAAAAATAACAAAAAAAGAGCAAAGAAGTGTAAATGTTAGAAAAGAGTGAGGGATATACGTGTACATATATCATCATCATACTCAGTAAATCCCACCAATAGTAAAGTTAACGTAGTATCCGAGGAGGGTAAGATGTAGACAGCCTTACCTCTACCCCATAGGAATAGAAAGGCTGTTTCCAGTGAGACCCCCTGCTCGATAGTAGTTTTGCATCAAGCCTTGGACATAAGGTGTTGGAAATTTTGTGAAAATAGCAATTTTCACAAATATAGGAAATGTATTTTTCCTAATTTTGGACTAGATACAAATATAAGAATTGAGGGGTTTTTATATATTTATTTGTGGGTTTGTGTTTTATGTTGGAAGAGCTTCACAACGAACTAAACCGCGTCCAAAACGAAGCTAAGATGAATGAGATATCGATGCCCAAAGTTTGGTGCTTGCAACATTGAATGCTAAAATAATGGGAAAGTGACACATTGTCCCACATAGGAGGAGAGATGAAACTTAAAGAGGTATTTAAGTGGGAACACTACATCCTTATTGTTTCATGGAAGCACACACTAGTGTACTCGCGAAGGGTGCGGACCCTAGCTCACACATGTGCGCGCGCGGCGTGAGCGATGTGTCACACCCCGATATTTCCACATATTACCGGTGGGCCCGGTGGGGAGAATCGTGACGTAAGATTGATATTGTCATAGTCAAACATACACAGAATAGCACAACGGAAGTCTTGGAATATAAAATAATATTACAAACTCAAATGTCTGAAAATATCAAAGTAATTATCATCGACGAGCCTGTAATATCAAATCCACATGTAGATCTTTACTGAATATATAAAATGATGTTTAGCAGACTTTAAGGCATCTTTAAGGATTTGCAAGATCCTATATTTCAACGCCGAGCAACTCCCAGCCTATTACGAGTAGTACCTGTCACTTAGTCTTTGGAAAATACATCGGTTTTCACTGGTAATTAAAATTAATTGACTCTTTTGAAAAGAGTTTATGAAAATTGATTTAAGTGCATAGGGCACAAACCATTTATAACTTGGGACAATTATTTAAGATAATCTTGTATACAGTTTTACATGTTTGTCATACATATGGGGCCGGTTTGGAAGCCGGTCATGATTAACCGACTCACCACTTATAGAACCCACAAAGGAGTTATCCCCAACATGTGGGTTATATTAGCATTTGCATCTGTCAGGTGTATGCCTACACCCCGTGCATAGGTCGTGGCCATTTTCAAATGAAATGAGCCAAGGATATCCAAGACACGGTCGTATTAACCCCCCATGCTTATGTTATCAAACAAAACAGATTAAAACGGGTTATGTAATTTATTAATCACAATTCGATTAAATGATTTCATACCCGACCAAGCGGCAGTATTATAATACCGTATCCCAAGCCCGTATAAGGAAAATAAGTTGAAAGTATTTACCTGAGCTAATACTTGATTCACAGCAAAATAACTCAGTCGTATCCATTCTAACTAAATGCAGGTAGCTTTTCCCGGGTGGCTCTAGTCTGGAGTGATGGTAATATATAACCAATTCAGAATGCTAACGGTCTTATTTAAGTCGTAGACTTAGACCGGCTAGCTTAAAATATCTAAAACGGTACGATACGCTAGATTAAGCGATGACCGGAATAGAATGTTATTTAGACCCAACAAGTACGAAGACTTGTATAATATGGGTAAACTAAGTACATTCTGGATTTTGAAGCAAAACCGATAAGGTTAAACCCGTTTCGGCATACTTACGTAAACTAGTTACATAAACCGATCCGAACGCGTAAATGCATAACTGTTGGTGCAGTTGTCTGTCGACTTCATCTTCTTTCGAGTCTTAGAATAGAACTGATTGATTAGGGCTTGTTATATGAGAAAATGTAATGATTTAGTGTGTTTTAGTGATGATTTCGCTTCAAGGGACATTTATCAGAGATTTCGCTTCAAGCAAGTTCAAGCGAAATCTACATGACATGATTTCGCTTGAACAGTGCTCAAGCGAAACCTCAATGCTTATAAATACCCTGAAGACTGAAGCGTAATCAGTAGTAGAGAAGTAAGAGTTCAGTTCAGTTGTTAGTTTCCGACACAGAAGTGCTGTCGAGGTGTCTCCAAAGCTGTAATCTTTCAGAGATCAATACAAGAGACAGTAAATAGTATTTCTAGTGTGTTACAAGCTAAACAAAGACAGAATCAATGAATTCCGCCTCTGATTCTGTCTGAGCACTCTTCTGATCGACTCGTTAGATCGTTTCACGATCCTACATGTGGTATCAGAGCTCAGGAGGAAGAGTTCTTACTGTTTAGCTCGTTTTCGCTGGAAAATTCTGACTTCTACACTTTCTTTTCAAAATTAATCAAGTTTTCGTGGTTAAAATGGACTGATATTCACATATTGTGTGCGAAACATTGTATTAACAAATCCTTGAAAGATTCAGACTTTAATTCGACCTAGAACTTGATCAATTTTGCAAAAATCAGATCGACTTGATGATGTCAGCATGATTCAAGCGAAACTAAGAGGTTGATTTTGCTTGAAATCTTGGTCTCGCTTGAGAAATTGATTAGGTTATGTTTGTTTTCGCTTGAAAACTGACCAGATTTCGCTTCAAGAATTTTAGACAGAATTATATTTCAAGCGAAATCATAGTTTTCGCTTGAGAGGGTTTCGCTTGAGGCATTCTGTTTTGATAAGACTATTTCGCTTGAAATTTTGCTGAATTCAAGCGAAATCAATTACTTTGTTAAAAAGTGATTTCGCTTCAAAGGATTTTTCCTGCTTTAGTTGTTTCAAGCGAAATCAAGTGTTTCGCTTGAACTAATATTGTAGATAATCTTTTGATTTCGGTTGAAGATTGTTTGCAGGTATTTCGCTTGAAGGTTGCTGAGTGCATTTTGTGTTTGAAAGATGACAATGATATTTGATAATAAAGAAAATGAGTATCTTGAAAATTTAAATCGTTGGTATATGAGAACTGTGGACAGTAATTACAGGAATGTAGATGTGGATGTTTGGATAAAAAGTTATGATTTATTCATTTGTCAAAAAGATGAAACGTTGAATGAGATGGAAACACGGTTTAAAATTTTAACGGACAATTTGTGGAGTAAGGGTATTAGAATGTCAACTGATGAACATATATTGAAATTGACAACTGCATTACCTGCTAAATGGGATGAATTCATGGTTGAGCTAAAAGGAAAAGATTTTTTCCAAGAGCTTAATCCACACCAGTTCTTTAATGAGGTTCATGCAGAGCGTCGTAAGGAAGAAAAGAATAGGAGGGATTTTTTGTCCAAGATGGAAAAGAATTTAAACAAATTGGAGTTGGATGTACTTATTGAAATTGATAAAAGAATTTGTGGATTTCTTGCAACAAAGAGTACTCTGAAATATGATATCAAAAGGAAATGTTATATTGATGACAATATGAATCCTTTTGATTTCGTTAAACTCTTTTGTGCAGGTACATACAAGATGGAGACAGAACAGGTTCAAAAGAATGAAGAATCTGTGAAGCTTGGATATTCAAGTTTTGCATCAGTATGCTCAAAATGCGACAACTTTAAGATTGACAATGACAAACTCTTGAAGAATGCGGAAAGTTTGACACTGGAAGTCGAGAAGTTGAGAAACGAGAAGCAAGCTGATGATAAGCAGATTCTTATTCTGAAAGAAAATTGTGAGAAGCTGAAAATTGAAAATGACAAACTGTTGGGTAATTTGAACAGTTTGACATCTGAAAACAAAGTTTTGAAAGAGAAAGATTTTCAAAGTCAACTAAAAATTTTAGAAGATGAGAGAGATTTGTTTGGTAAAGACAATCTTGAAAAACAAATTGCAATTAATTCTCATCTTGAAAAGATTATTCGACTTGAAAAGGAAGCAGAGTGTGCTCAAAAGAAAATCAAAGAGTTGGAAGGTAAAATCAGGGAATGGGAAGAAAAGTTGAAAGTTTTTGTTAATACTTCAGCTATTCCTTGCCCAAAACCTGTTAATTCTGTTCCAATAAGTGACAATGTCACAAACTTTGACAATGTCAAAGTTGAAGATTGCGATGAAAAATCTGATGATGAAAAAGTAAAAATTGACAAAAAGAATTTACATTTGAAGTTAAAAGAAAAATTTCAAAAAACTGTTCCACAATCAACTGAAAAGGGAGAATGCTCTAAGCAAAAACCTTTAAAGAAGAATGTGGAACAGAAACAAAAAATTAAAAATTTGAAAAATGTTCAAAAAGAAAATAACAGTTCATCAGATCGATCATCCAATCGCAATCAAAAACCACAAAAAGTAAAAAATGAAAAAATAGTTGGTGAAAAGTGGTGCAGGACGGGCCACAGTGCTTCAAGGCCAAATCAAGCTTACAGGAGGAGAGAGGATTATCACCAAGCCAAACAGTGCTTTGATCTAAATGTTTGGGCTGAAAATGGTGATTGGTACGATAACAGAGTGTGTTACCGATGCGGTTATCAAGGACACATTGCTGTTAACTGCCAGAGTTGGAGTTATGAGACGAGAAGATGCTTTAATTGCAACATCATTGGTCATATTGCTAGAGATTGCTCAATGAGATCAAATGAAAGATCGAGGGCTAATTCTCAAAAGAAGGTGAAAAAATCAGTCTCTGTCAAGCCCAAAGAACAGAAAGTTCAAGAACGTAAAGTTCAAGAACCGAAAGTTCAAGAACCGAAAGTAAAGCTTTCTCAGGGGCAAAAAGACAGACTGAGAAAGAAGAGGAAGAAGGTCAGAGAGTATCTGGAAAGGATTTTGTCCTCGGATACAACTGGTAAAACAGATAAAAGTTCTGATAAATCGTCTTGCTCGCCAAAGAATGACAAATCAAGCAAAACGCATTCATCAGATACAAATCTGAGGACAGAAAAGAGAGTAAAGAAAGAGAAAGTTGGTGGCAATGAATTTGTTTCTTCAGAAACAAAGGAGCCACATGTCGGCGATGAATCTGGCTCATCAAAGTCAGAAAAGCCACATTCAGGCAATGATTCTGGTACGGTAAAGCCAGAAGAGCCAGTTGTTGAGGTAAAGACTGAGAGTTCTAGTCTAACAATGGATGAGGCAAACTTTCCACCATTGTTGAACAAGAATTCAAAATCACCCACGGCTGGTCAGGCTTGGGTGAATCTGTTTAAATGAAAAACCTGACTTGCCGGAGTTCCCAGGTTGGTAAGCGTGGAACATGAATCGGCACATTTCTTGAGAAATTCACGAATGTGATATTTCGACTTACAAGTGGTAAATCAAGGACATTAAGTTGTACTTAATTTTCTACAAGTGATATTTGTGGATTGATTTTAAACATGTTAGTTTTTACAAGTGATTGAAGAAAACAAAGTGATGAAAGATCCCCATGTTTGTGAAACGTCACACAAAACTAATTTTCCGGAAAAACCATTTTGATTAAAACAAACTTAAGTGTTTTGAGATCACAATGGAAAATAGTTTGTTGTGAGGGGGAGTTCTGATTGTTTATGCCAAGTGGATGGAGAATTGAAGTGATTCTCATCATGTTGTCATCTTTGTACAGTTTGATTTCAAATTTTTCCCAGAAAATCGAAAATTGAAACATATTTTAGATTTTAGGGGGAGTACAAATTTTAAAAAATAGAAAATTTGAAAATGTCAAAAACATGATAAAATTCAAAAATGAGTTTCGTTGTATAAAAGAGGAAATGATAGTACATCAGTTGGACTGTCACAGCATGCTAAAGAAATGGAGAGATAAAATGTGATAAACGGTCTCACTAAAGATGTGACGGTAGGCTCAGCTAGACTAGTAGATTTGCGATAACGATACAAACTTAAATGAAAAAGCCTAGTTCTAGTGGGAAACATGGTCGAAAGCATAGTACTTAGTTTTGTCCTTCTTGATTGTGTGCCTACTCAGTAATCGCTGATTGTCGAAAGACATAAAACTGGTTAAGTTTGTGAACTTTCACAACTTTGCTAAAAAGTCGCTGTGATTGTGCATTTTATTTTGCAAAGATTTAAACTTGTTTTATTTCTTTATTTTGTTTAAGCATCGGACATCCTCTGCGTATACGTGAGTATCGACCTGGATGTTGTTGCCTAAACGTTCTGCTTTATTTTCTTTGGTGTTTCGTTTAAGCTTTGGATCACCTCTGCGTATACGGGAGTATCGACCTGGTGGTTAAAGCCTAAACAACTTCAACTTGTTTTATTTTTCTTATTTTGTTTAAACATTGGACTTTCTCTGCGTATACGGAAGTATCGACCTGATTGTTAATGTTTAAACATTCTGCTTTATTTTCGCACAAATCACAGTTGATAAAGTTTAAAGGCATTACTTGAGATAGTGTATTGCATGATGAGGGGATATGCTGAGATCGTGGGGTCCATAAGAACTTAGTGCTATCTTAATATACCTTAAAGTATCGGTAAGCAGATTGAAAGTTTTTAGATTGAGTTTAAGTGGACAACAATATCGTCAATCAACGTGAATCGTTTAGAACTGAAAATGTTTAAAGCTTAACGGTGTTGGTGATTGGTCTCATAAACTGATATGATCCTCTTGCACGAACTCACAAAAATATGTTTGTACATATTTCTTTTCTGCATTTAAATTTCTGTTATTGCATTTGTGTTTCATTTTTTGAAGAAAATCCAAAAAGATTTTCGACAACTGATGATTGAAAAGTTGATTTTCAAAATTCCAAGTGCTAAACAAGATGAACTGGTTTGGGAGTGTGTGTGCTAAAATTGAAAAAAATTTTTTGTGAAAGAAAAGTTTGATTAGTTAATCAAGGTCATTAATTTGAACTTGATATAACTGTTTCTAGTAAGTTTTTCTTATTGGTTTAAGTGAAAACTTATGTTGTGTTGAGATGTGTGTAGGAGAAATGAAGGTTTCTGATCCTGTTGCTATGAGAAGCCAGGAGATGCATCAGAACCTGTGGAGAGCTTAATCTGAGAAAAGGCCAGGATTTAATTTCAAAGGCGATAGCTAATTCCAGACTGAAAATCCCAGCTTGATGAAAGGGGGAGTCTGATGAAGTTAGAGCTAGAGAAAAGATCCGGGTTCATGATTCCAGGAGAAAGTTTTGAAGAAGACTGATCAAGATTGAAGAGTCGTCACATTGAAGACTCTCACTGAAGATTCCGTCAACATTCAAGGGGGAGTCTGTTGGTGCAGTTGTCTGTCGACTTCATCTTCATTCGAGTCTTAGAATAGAACTGATTGATTAGGGCTTGTTATATGAGAAAATGTAATGATTTAGTGTGTTTTAGTGATGATTTCGCTTCAAGGGACATTTATCAGAGATTTCGCTTCAAGCAAGTTCAAGCGAAATCTACATGACATGATTTCGCTTGAACAGTGCTCAAGCGAAACCTCAATGCTTATAAATACCCTGAAGCCTGAAGCGTAATCAGTAGTAGAGAAGTAAGAGTTCAGTTCAGTTGTTAGTTTCCGACACAGAAGTGCTGTCGAGGTGTCTCCAAAGCTGTAATCTTTCAGAGATCAATACAAGAGACAGTAAATAGTATTTCTAGTGTGTTACAAGCTAAACAAAGACAGAATCAATGAATTCCGCCTCTGATTCTGTCTGAGCACTCTTCTGATCGACTCGTTAGATCGTTTCACGATCCTACAATAACGTGCAACCAAATGAACCATATACAAGTTCCTTATGTTATTATGCTTAAAATATGTTAATACATCAGTAGGATGTTAACATATATGCCCAAAAAGTATTTAAAACCAAATTAAGTCTCGTAGGGGCATTTTGGTCATTTTAATATTTATAAAAGAGGTTTTATAGTAAACTGATATTTTGGTCTAAAACATTCAGTAAAAATATTTATTTTATGATGTTAAAACAGTAGGATATCATTCATATGTGTAATTTACTATTTATGGCCAAACTATGCCCCGAAAGGGTATTTTGGTCATTTCACATATGATTTTAAGGACATAATTGGAAGTCTGAGTTCATGACTTATACCTACTGTAAAATATTAAAATTTATTTATAAATTCAGTAGGTAACAAGTCTTAGGTGTTAAATACGGTTTTAGACCACACAATGCACCTAATTAGCGTAAAAGTCGATAATTGACGATATTTAAGATGTTTATGTGATTCTGAGATTTTGAACAGCCTTAAATGTTTAAAAATTTTATTTTTCATATCAAATCAGTAGGAAAAGGTTTGGCATGCTAAACATATGTAAATCACATTTTATTAGTCAAAAGGGCATTATCGTCAATTAAAGAATTGAGTTAAATGCCATTTTAGTCCTTGTGGTTTGGGCCATTTTGCCAGTTTAGTCCAAAGGTTTCATTTTTAACCTGTGGGTCCAAAAAGGTTTTACAGTTGCCATTTTAGTCCACTGGGTTAACTTCATCCATTTTTCCTGTTAACAAGAATGCCAATTCGGTCATTTTATATGGCTGAATTGCCCTTTTAGTTAACAGAATTACATACAAAATGACCGAATTGGCCTTCTCGTTAACATAAAAATGGATGAAGTTAACCAAGTGGGCTAAAATGGCAACTGTGAAACCTTTTTGGACCCACAGGTTAAAAATGAAACCTTTGGACTAAACTGGCCAAATAGCCCAAACCACAGGGACTAAAATGGCATTTAACTCTAAAGAATTTATACAAGAACTCTATGTTATGGTCAGTATCAAGTCTGACCCAACATTCCAAAAATTCTTAAAAATGATATCATAACAGTAGGTAATGTGTTTTGGGTCCAAATCCATGTTTAAACATGTATTATGCATAATAGCGTAATTTAATTAATAAAAAGTTCTGACTTATAATATCATGCATAACATTGTTTTGAGACCAGAGAATCATGTCAAATTAATTTAGACATGCTTATATATCAGTACTTAACCTATTTGAATGTTCACATATTTAGAAATCTCAAATTTTGACCAAAAGGGCATAATGGTCAAATATAAGCATAATAACGGAAACTAGCATATAATTCAAAATATAAATGACCAGGTAATATAACCTCAGAGGGTTATACTACAACATAATATGGTCCTAAGGAAAGCTTAAAACATAACGGATTTAGGCTTAATCAGTTCAGAACTGAAAGTCAAAGCAAAAGTCAAGCTTTTGCGACTTTCGGTTGCGAACCGACCCTAAACTCAGAATTGTCGGGTTGAACATGCTTAGACATGTTCTAATAATAATTACCAAGTTATTAAAGTGATAAAATATGGTTTATACCTTCTTCATTATCAAATTATGTTTTTATTTAAAAACTTGACTAGTTTGAATTTTTAATTAACTAGTTTGACCCAACAATTAACTAAGCAAACGAGAAAATTAGGAGGTGCCCTTTTAAGGGTTAATCACCTACCTAATTATGGTCACATACCCACATTCATCTCGAACAGTGGCTGGACCATTTAGGTTTAAACCGAAGGTCAAAATCAGATTACGATAACTTTGACTTTTCGGTTTTAAATTATAAAACTGAACTAAAGAGGGGGCTAAGACACTCACAAAGGGTCCTAGCAATCTTTTCTACTAGAATAAGCTTCCTTTATAGTCAGGAACCTCTAGAATTTGAGTGAACAAGGAATGAAGAGGAATGGTGCAAGTTGAAATGGATGAACTTATGGCCTTTATATAGTTTTTGTGAAGTGCTTGGATCATGACAAGTGTTAGTGTGTTCCCCAAGGATTAACTAGGATTACTACATGTGTAAAGTAGGATTTAAAACCATCTAATAGTTCATGGTATTGAATTGTGTGAGTGTGGAGTGGTGTGTGGGCTGCAAGTAAATGAACTGGCAGCTGTTAAAAATTTTTGTGCAGATTGCACTGTCGCGTCGAACGACTAAAAGGGAGGAGGGGTGTTGCGCAGCGCGACCCCCTATTGTTCCAGCCAAAACAAGTTTCAATCTTGTTATATTTAGTCCCTCAACCTTTTTAACTTTCATATTCAGCACTTTGGCCCTTCAAGTTGATATGTAGGTGACCTAGGGAGTATAACCAAACCCCGTTAGGTCCGGTTTCGTTAAACGATCACCGAAAACACTAGTTTCGTCTCGTTAACGCTTTTAACCCTTATTCTAGGGAATTTGCGTAAATAACACATAACGATATCGAAACCTCGTGAAATTGTTATCACTTATTCTTGAGAGTATAATCGAACATTACGAAGCCTCGGGTTCGTTAAAAGGTTTATGGTGTAGTTTCGCTAGTTGACGTTTTTAGTCCTTTTAACGCACAAAGGTGTGCGTAATATCGTTTAATCGACATGAAAGCCTTCCTTGGCCCATAATAAGCATTCCCGAGCGTATGTTTGCATATCTTAATGCTTCGGGTTCGTTAAAAGGTCATTCAGAGGTATAATTAAACATGTTGACGCTTTTAACCCCTCTAACTAGCAAACTTTCACGTAACTTCATTATTGGCATAAAATCGTTGAATGGCCAATATTTGGCATTTCCGAGATTATGATCAATCATTATGAAGCTCTTGGTTTGTTAAAAGGTCACTCAGAGGTAAGAATTAACATGTTGACACTTTTAACCCTTCGATGCGCAAACTTTCACATAATTACGTAAATGGCTTCTCTCGTCCAACAAGTGGCTCATTTGAGAATACGGACACTGTATAAGGTCACTCAGAGGCCTAGTTTAGGCATGTTGACACTTTCAGTCTTTATATATTCAAGGTTTTCGATTTTTGATGAAATTAGTCCCTCATTGTCCACGTTTGACTTAATTAGGGTTTATTACACGTGTCAACACATCATTGGACATGATTTTATGAGGTGTTACATCCTCACCCCCTTAAAAGAAATCTCGACCCCGAGATTTACCGAAAAAAGTGAAGGTGCTTTTGTCGCATAGTGGACTCAACCTCCCATGTATATTCAGGGTCTCCACGGGCATCCCATTTAACTTTTACAATTGGTACATGCTTCCTTCGAAGCTTTTTAACCTGTCGATCCTTGATCGATATAGGTTTTTCAATAAACCTCAGGCTTTTATCAATCTGTACGTCTTTATGAAACATTGCTAGTTATTGGGTAAATTACAGTTTTCGTCCTTTATGTTTGTATCAGATTGCAATGGATGACCTTTAACTTCAATAATTACAGTCACAGTCCTTTATTTGTAAACTCATTACACTATATGTCCTTTAACACTAACCAGGTTAATTTTTAACATTAAGTGAGGTCATGTACACCCCATGTGAGGGCAAAACAGTCATTTACTACATTAGAATTTCAAAATTAAAAAACTTATATAAAAATCTATAAAACCCCACTCATCTCTCTGCCCACCAACACCATCGACGACCGACACCATCACCATTGACCTCCATGGTCCCTCCACCGTTAGAATCTAACCCCTCACGTTTATCGACGGTTGCAAAACTCAGATCCGATGAAAGATCGAAGAGGCAACATTCTTGTGGAGGTAAAATACGAAACAGATCTAGATTGCAACCCTCGTTTTGTTTACCACACCCCAAAAATCACAAAAAACAAATAAACGATTCTGACCACCACCACCGTACAAATAACATCCATTTAATAAAGCAGCAGCAAGTCCTTAAGGATATATTCTTGGGGTTGAAAAGAAAGGATCCAATATAAGTATGAATTGTCTTGTTATAACCAAAATATTTACAACACACGAAATTTCTATATTAAGGACTCAACACAAGACGGCGCACTAAATTGTATTGAATGTACATACCCAAAAGTGAATGAAACCCCCAAAAAGCCGAAAGATATTGTGAGGGATAAGGGCAATTAGTTGATGCCAATCTCTTAAATGGAGGACCCTAGTGTATTGCATATTTGCAGTATGATTACAGACCGCCGGTAAAATCAGAATTCCCCAAATCAAATTTAAAAGATCTAGGGTTCTTCATCTTCAAAACTCAATCCACCTCCTTCACAACACCGTCTGACTGAGCCCCCTGAAATAGACCACCGTCTGACCACCGCCTGAAAACGACCACCGCCAAGCATCTTTTACCTCTGTCATTCTCGACCCATTACAGGGAAATTCCCTGAAGCCAACTCTTAACAGATTCGTATATGACCATGATTGAATCTTTAACCTCCTTACAAAACCCCTAAAAGTCTCTAATTCTGAGCCAGACCTACACTTCGCCGGAGAACAAAGAGATTTTTGAGAGAGAGAGAGAGTTGAGAGATGAGTCAGGTGAGAGAGAGAGATGAGTGAGTTTTATAGATTTTTATGTAAGTTTTTTAAATTCTTTTTGTTTAATTTAGTAAATAACTGATTTGCCATCACATGCCATGCACATGACTTCACTTAGTGTTAAAAATTAAGTTGGTTAGTATTAAAGGGCCTATGGTGTATTGAGTTTTACAAATAAAGGACTGTGACTGTAATTATTGAAGTTAAAGGTCATCCATTGCAATCCGATACAAACATGAAGGACGAAAACTGTAATTTACCCCTAGTTATTTATCAGCTAGACATTTCTTTAAGTTAAAGATGTGGAACACATTGTGAATTCCACTAAGCTCCTTAGGCAAGTTTAGCTTATAAGTTATACTGCCGACACATTCGATGATTTCGAATGGTCCTAAATATTCAGGGCTTGACTTGCCCTTTATACTGAAACGTATCATACCCTTCCATGTTAGTATTTTCAATAGAGTCTTGTTCCCTACTTGGAACTTTAAGAGATATGCGCCTCTCTTTTGCATTGCTCTTTTGTCGATTACTGGCAGCTTTTAGACAATTACAGATTCATAATATCTTACCCGTCGTCTTTTAGGACAGTCTCAGATTCTGATAATTGGGATTTCCCAACTCCTGCCCAACAAACGGGCATTGACACTTTCTCCCATACAAGATCTCTAATGGAGCAGCCTTGATGCTTATATAATGCTATTGGTTATAGGAGAACTTAATCAGGGTGAGATAGTCATTCCAACTACTACCCGAATAAATCTTAAGGAATTAACTACCCTCATGGTTAGTCGAACAAATCGACGATCCTGGGCAGCTAATAACGATTCTTAATCGTCACCTAGTTAGGTTTCAGTAATCAATGCACAAGCGTATTGCATCGTGCTTTCCTTTATCAACAATAATCGGAGCTCCTAGGACGATGAGCTAGGCTGTACTAGCCTTTCTCCATAAACTCATATGGTTACCTCTCGGTTCTTCCATTTCTGTTGGTGCTAACCGATATAGAGCTTCTGTAACAGATACGGCTCCTAATAGGATGTCAATCCTAACTCCACTGGCCTCTCAGGAGGTAAACATGGTAGTTTGTCACTTGTGCCATGCAAATGACACATCTGTGTTTACGAGTGCATGGATGCCCTAAGTAGAGACGCTTACTTAGGCATTTCTACAATGGATATCTTCTTTGAATACCACTAGCTGACTTTAGTACAATATGACCATTGGAATATCTTAGTGGTTCCATGCATTAAACCTCCATACTGATCAGGCATGGAAGCAATCTATGGGACGCACTAGGTTACGCCAATCCTCATATGACGCTTTTATCAAACTTAGTTGGCACTCGCAGTTAATAGAAATCAATGATAAAATAATTAAAATAACATATATTGTTGTACTCCATCTGGGGAAAGAGTACTTCCGAATTTTATGAATGACGATTATTTGATGAAAATGGAAGAAATGGTTTCTATAGTTTCATTGGTAGGTTCTACCTTACTTAGTATCTGGAGTTCTTATGAGTATCATCAAAAGTTTGCTAAGCTTATGGTCTATGAAAGACTTATTATTGCCTGTATTAAAAACAGGATTCTTAGCAGAAATTATCATTAATATATGATAAGGAACGTACTTGATGACATTATGTACTGGCTTTTGGCATTCATCAGGTGAGTTCAGGCATTTTCTTTCTTAGCCTTTCAGGCTTAGCCGCACCTTCTTTGGCAGCTTTATGGCATCTAGTTCTGATGTGGCCTTTCTCACCACAGCCGTAACAGACTGCATTCTTTATGTCCCTACATTCATGGGACTGATGACCAGTTCTTTTACAAATGCCACACTGTTTTGGTCTTCGTTCTGTTCGACACTGTCTCCAGTGTCTTTTACAGCAGCTCTTACATACAGGCTTCTTACTGAACTTTTGTTGGTTCTTATTAAGCTCGTACTTGTTCTTTTTCTTAGATTTCTGGGAGTTATCCTCCTCCTTTGGTTCATCCTTCACATTCGAAGTGTGAACAAATCTCTTTTCATGAGCAACTGAATGTGGTTTTGAATAGGATTTGGAGCGAGTAGCACTCGGCTCTTTGAACTGTTTCATGACCTTTCCCATGGCCTTTTCTACAGCTGCGTCAATCACAGCTTGGAGATTAACTCCATTAATATTGAGGTTTATGTTTGTAGCATCATTAGCTTTTGTCGCATCATTAGTATCGCGACTGTTGTCTACCTCATCCGAGTTTGCCATACTCGAAGCTTGGTACTAATCACCAATTTAAACAATTGTTAGTCATCATCCTGATGACATGATGTAGATTAGCCATGGCATCAATAAACCGTATAGGCTATTATGTTCCAAACATTCCTAATGAATGTTATTTGAAGGAATATTAGTTTCATTTAGCCTAGGTCACAAAAGAACCATCATTGGCATTTAAGGTTTGGATCAAGTCCATAACCTTTTTGACAGGGGACCACAATGTCACAACTGTCTTTGTCACATAGACGATTATGAATAGCCCGAAGGCTAGCCTTAAGGACTTTTAATATATATATGGCACAGAGGCCCGTCACTAGGGACGTAAAACGATATGGCGTAGAGCCTAGTCATGAAGGACGTAATGATTATACGGCACAAGGCCTTGTCGCAAAGGACGTTTAGATATGGCACAAATGGCCTCGTCACCAGGACGTCATAAGATATGGCACCAAGGCCTGTCACGGAGGACATTTATCAAATCTGGCACAAAAGGCCTGTTACAAAGGATGTTATCATTTAGTATGTTAACTTGTCACGAACGACAAAATTATAGCACATTGGCTTGTCATGAATGACTTTAAAAATGTAACTAGTTGGTTTATCACGAAGGACATTTATTTATAAGCCACAATCTTATTGGATTAGGGGCTTCAAGGTTTGAACATAGTTCTTCACCTTTGGACAGGGAGTCATAGACTACAACTGTCATCGTCTTGACAAACGATTCATTTGGCACAAAGGTAAACCAATTGACATCACTAATGGATGTTTATATATAATCATCGTATTTGATTATATTAGTCATGATCACAATGATCATATAGACTGCGAAACTTGGACATAACTTTCCACTTTAGACAGGGAACCATAATGGTCACAGTTGTCATTGTCTCACATGGATGATAGAATGTAGCCCGTAGACGAGACATTACTAGGAATGTTTAGTATGATTAAGATGTTGATGAGGTTAGTCATGACCATATTGATCATATAGACTATTAAGTTTGGGTATAACCCACTACTTTGAACAGGGGATCACAAGACCACCACTATCTTTGTCTTATCGATAATAGAGTAAAGTATAGCCCGTAGGCATTTCATCACTAGGGATGTTAATATTATTATCATCATACTGATGATATTATTCAGGATCGCAATGATCATATAGACTATGAGATTTGAGCATAGCTCACCCCCTTGGGCAAGGAATCATAAGAGATTACAATTGTCTTGTCACAATTGGACAATATAATATAACCCGTAGGCAAACATCTCCAAGGATGTTATGTATGATCATCATATTAGATGATATTAGTCACGGTTATATTGATCGTATAGACTATGATGCTTGGATATAGTCCAACATCTTTAGACAGGGGGTCATAGACTACAACTGTCGTTGTCTTATGGGACAACAAGTATAGCCCATAGGCACTTCATCACTAATGGATGTTTATAATATGATCATCATATTAGATGATATTAGTCATGATCGCATTGATCATATAGACTATTAGGCTTGAGCATAGCTCACCACCTTAGACAAGGAATCATAAAGATCACAATGTCAATGTCTCAAATGGACAATATGTTATACCCGTAGGCAAAACATCACTAGGATGTTATATGATATTAGTCATGATCATATTGATCATATAGACTATTAGGCTTGAGCATAGCTCATCACCTTAGACAAGGAATCATAAAGATCACAATGTCAATGTCTCAAATGGACAATATGTTATAGCCCGTAGGCAAAACATCACTAGGATGCTATATAATATGATCGTCACACTGACAATACTTGCCATGATCTACTTTGATCATATAGGCTTTGAGGCCTGGACGTCATCCAATACATTGACGGCTGGTGTGGTTTCTCAAGCCACACTGCCAGGAGTGTTAACATGTTCTTAGATGTTAACAAGGATTAATTGTCTTAAGAGGGTTTTACCATCATAGCCATGTTCAAGACATATAGGCTAAGTTATACCATTAAGAGGATCTTTTGAAATTTTTCAGCTGATCAATAAAGTTCGAGTAAAATCGGAACGATCATTTGATAAAGGACGAATGAATACCTATATAAGATTTTCAAAATTTTCCATAAATCATTAGGAATTTACAGTAGTGCCTTAATCGGGACTTTTAGTAATTCTTTTGTCCACACAGGGACTTTAAAGGAAATTATAAGTCCGTAAGAGGACTATAAAATATTATAAGTCCGTGTAGGGACTATAAAGTACCATAAGTCCGTATAGGGACTATATTAAAACAGTTTGCCCATGACGGGACTATAATGGAATGTCATGTTCGCTAAGGGACTATAATGAAATTTCGTATCTACTAAGGAACTATAGTGAAATCTCATGTCCACAAGGGACTATTTCGAAATAGTATATCCCCAGAGGGATTTTAATGAAATAACATGCCCATAAAAGGACTATATTAGTACAGCGTGCGCACAAAAAGGGCTTTGCTGTATAGATGTCCTCACAGGGACTCTAAGTCGAAAGATACGTCCTCATTGGGACTTATTAAAGAAATAATATGTCCTTGAAGGGACTATAATGAATTATTATGTCCACCAGGGGACTTTAATGAAATAATATGTCTACAAAAGGATTTCAATGAAATAATGTGCCCATGAAAGGACTACAATGGAGTATAATGTCCATGAAAGGACTACAATGGAGTATAATGTCCGTGAAAGGACTATTTTGAAGTATGATGTCCATGGAAGGACTATTCTGAAATACCAAGTCCACGATGGGACTATTTTAAAATAGTGTATCCACAAAAGGGATTCTAATAAAATCATATGTCCATGAAAGGACTATGTTGAAATAGCATGCCTACCGAGGGACTTTATTGTAATATAATGTCCATAAGGGACTATATTGAAATATAATGTCCACGAAGGGACTATAATGAAATATAATGTCCACGAAGGAACTAAAATAGCAAATGCCCCTATAGGGTCTTAAGTTGAAAGGTATGTCCACAAAGGGACTATATAGAAGAGATAGGCCCTTATAGGGACTTAAGGGTAATGAATAATATAGAAGAAGGATTCTCTAACGCTTTCCTTGCTTCATATCGATTGTTTCTCTTCTTTGTTTACCGTACACGGTAGAGATACTGAAGACCTCAGTGAATAAGGTAAGCATTCCAATCAGGATCCGTTATAGAAGTAGAATTTAAGGATTCTATGGTTAAGGAATGATATGGATCTCGGATTGGGTTTTGACTGATATAATCCAAGTCTGGGATTCCATAACTTGGAGGTAAAAAATAGGGATCATTAGGATCCACTAGTATTATTTTCAATATGGGAGCCTCAGGGACCACCTGGTATGGACTCCACTTGTATAGACTTCAAAATTTGGAGCCTCAGGGACCTTCGGTATGGACTTCGAAGTCTGACTACAAGTTTTAACGGGTTTGGGTTTTCAGGAATAAATCCATGAAGGTCTTCCTCCAACCCGGTCGCACGCTTATCCTAGCCGTGATACGAAGCTTGGCCTTCCTTGACTTCAGATGAGGAAAATCTCTATCAACGGCTTCTTTGCTTGGCGACATACTCAAAATACATAAAATCGAAAACAATGTTTACTTAATAGGGATGAGAGCATTCCTATGTTATGTCTAGACTCAGGAGGTCTAAGGAATATGCTACTGTGTCATTGAGATTAAACACAAAGGACTAGTGTTTAATTCACTCAATGTTGGCTCTGATACCAACCTGTCACACCCCGATATTTCCACATATTACCGGTGGGCCCGGTGGGGAGTATCGTGACGTAAGATTGATATTGTCATAGTCAAACATACACAGAATAGCACAGCGGAAGTCTTGGAATATAAAATAATATTACAAACTCAAATGTCTGAAAATATCAAAGTAATTATCATAGAAGAGCCTGTAATATCAAATCCACAGGTAGATCTTTACAGAATATATAAAATGAAGTTTAACAGACTTTAAGGCATCTTTAAGGATTTGCAAGATCCTCTATTTCAACGCCGAGCAACTCCCAGCCTATTACGAGTAGTACCTGTCACTTAGTCTTTGGAAAATACGTCGGTTTTCACTGGTAATTATAATTAACTGACGCTTTTGAAAAGAGTTTATGAAAATTGATTTAAGTGCACAGGGCACAAACCATTTATAACTTGGGACAATTATTTAAGATAATCTTATATACAGTTTTACATGTTTGTCATACATATGGGGCCGGTTTGGAAGCCGGTCATGATTAACCGACTCACCACTTATAAAACCCACAAAGGAGTTATCCCCAACATGTGGGTTATATTAGCATTTGCATCTGTCAGGTGTATGCCTACACCCCGTGCATAGGTCGTGGCCATTTTCAAATGAAATGGGCCGAGGATATCTAGGACACGGTCGTATTAACCCCCAATACTTATGTTATCAAACTAAATAGATTAAAACGGGTTATGTAATTTATTAATCATAATTCGATTAAATGATTTCATACACGACCAAGCGGTATTATTATAATACCATATCCCAAGCCCGTATAAGGAAAATAAGTTAAAAGTATTTACCTGAGCTAATACTTGATTCACAGCAAACTAACTCAGTCATATCCATTCTAACTAAATGCAGGTAGCTTTTACCAGGTGGCTCTAGTCTGGAGTGATGGTAATATATAACCAATTCAGAATGCTAACGGTCTTATTTAAGTCGTAGACTTAGACCGGCTAGCTTAAAATATCTAAAACGGTACGATACGCTAGATTAAGTGATGAACGGAATAGAATGTTATTTAGACCCAACAAGTACGAAGACTTGTATAATATGGGTAAACTAAGTACATTCTGGATTTTGAAGCAAAACCGATAAGGTTAAACCCGTTTCGGCATACTTACGTAAACTAGTTACATAAACTGATCTGAACGCGTAAATACATAACGGGGAACCAAATGAACCATATACGAGTCCCTTATGTTATTATGCTTAAAATATGTTAATACATCAGTAGGATGTTAACATATATGCCCAAAAAGTATTTAAAACCAAATTAAGTCCTGTAGGGGCATTTTGGTCATTTTAATTTTTATAAAAGAGGTTTTATAGTAAACTGATATTTTGGTCTAAAACATTTAGTAAAAATATTTTTTTATGATGTTAAAACAGTAGGATATCATTCATATGTGTAATTTACTATTTATGGCCAAACTATGCCCCGAAAGGGTATTTTGGTCATTTCACATATGATTATAAGGACATAATTGGAAGTCTGAGTTCATGACTTATACCTACTGTAAAATATTAAAATTTATTTATAAATTCAGGAGGTAACATGTCTTAGGTGTTAAATATGGTTTTAGACCACATTATGCACCTAATTAGCGTAAAAGTCGATAATTGACGATATTTAAGATGTTTATGTGATTCTGAGATTTTGAACAGCCTTGAATGTTTAAAATATTTTATTTTTCATATCAAGTCAATAGGAAAAGGTTTGGCATGCTAAACATATGTAAATCACATTTTTTGTTAGTCAAAAGGGCATTATCGTCAATTAAAGAATTTATACAAGAACTCTATGTTATGGTCAGTATCAAGTCTGACACAACATTTCAAAAATTCTTAAAAATGATATCATAACAGTAGGTAATGAGTTTTGGGTCAAAATCCATGTTTAAACATGTATTATGCATAATAGCGTAATTTAATTAATAAAAAGTTCTAATTTATGATATCATGCATAACATTGTTTTGAGACCAGAGAATCATGTCAAATTAATTTAGACATGCTTATATATCAGTAATTAACCTATTTGAATGTTCACATATTCAGAAATCCCAAATTTTGAATAAAAGGGCATAATGGTCAAATATAAGCATAATAACGGAAACTAGCATATAATTCAAAATACAAATGACCAGGTAATATAACCTCAGAGGGTTATACTACAACATAATATGGTCCAAAGGGAAGCTTAAAACATAAAGGATTTAAGCTTAATCGGGTCAGAACTGAAAGTCAAAGCAAAAGTCAAGCTTTTGCGACTTTCGGTTGCGAACCGACCCTAAACTCAGAATTGTCGGGTTGAACATGCTTAGACATGTTCTAATAATAATTAACAAGTTATTAAAGTGATAAAATATGGTTTATACCTTCTGCATTATCAGATTATGTTTTTATTTAAAAACTTGACTAGTTTGACTTTTTAATTAACTAGTTTGACCCGACAATTAACTAAGCAAACGAGAAAATTAGGAGGTGCCCTTTTAAGGGTTAATCACCTACCTAATTATGGTCACATACCCACATTCATCTCAAACAGTGGCTGGACCATTTGGGTTTAAACCGAAGGTCAAAGTCAGATTACGACAACTTTGACTTTTCGATTTTAAATTATAAAACTGAACTAAAGAGGGGGCTAAGACACTCACAAAGGGTCCTAGCAATCTTTTCTACTAGAATAAGCTTCCTTTATAGTCAGGAACCTCTAGAATTTGAGAGAAGAATGAATGAAGAGGAATGGTGCAAGTTGAAATCGATGAACTTATGGCCTTTATATAGTTTTTGTGAAGTTCTTGGATCATGACAAGTGTTAGTGTGTTCCCCAAGGATTAACTAGGATTACTACATGTGTAAACTAGGATTTAAAACCATCTAATAGTTCATGGTATTGAATTGTGTGAGTGTGGAGTGGTGTGTGGGCTGCAAGTAAAAGAACTGGCATCTGTTAAAAAATTCTGTGCAGATTGCACCGTCGCGTCGCACAACTGAAAGGGAGGAGGGGTGTCACGTAGCGCGACCCCCAATTGTTCCAGCCAAAACAAGTTTCAATCTTGTTATATTTAGTCCCTCAACCTTTTTAACTCATTTTAACTTTCATATTCAGCACTTTGGCCCTTCAAGTTGAGATGTAGGTGATCTAGGGAGTATAACCAAACCTCGTTTGGTCCGGTTTCGTTAAACGATCACCGAAAACACTAGCTTCGTCTCGTTAACGCTTTTAACCCTTATTCTAGGGAATTTGCGTAAATAACACATAACGATATCGAAACCTCGTGAAATTGTTATCACTTATTCTTGAGAGTATAATCGAACATTACGAAGCCCCGGGTTCATTAAAAGGTCATTCAGATGTATAATTAAACATGTTGACGCTTTTAACCCCTCTAACTCGCAAACTTGCACGTAACTTCACTTATTGGCATAAAAGCCTTGGATGGCAAATATTTGGCATTCCCGAGAATATGATCAATCATTATGAAGCTCTCGGTTTGTTAAAAGGTCACTCAGAGGTAAGAATTAACATGTTGACACTTTTAACCCTTCGATGCGCAAACTTTCACATAATTACGTAAATGGATTCTCTTGTCCAACAAGTGGCTCATTTGAGAATACGGACACAGTATAAGGTCACTCAGAGGCCTAGTTTAGGCATGTTGACACTTTCAGTCCTTATATATTCAAAGTTTTCGATTTTTGACGAAATTAGTCCCTCATTGTCCACGTTTGACTTAATAAGGGTTTATTACACGTGTCAACACATCATTGGACACGATTTTACGAGGTGTTACACGATGGGCGCAATGTGACGCTTTGATGGCACATGGACACTGATGTGACGCGTGTGTCTCACTAAAGTGAGCCAATATGGGGCGACTGTGTGGCGGGATCGTATAGGTTCACTGGTGACGTGGCGCACGCGCGTGTGAGTGCTACATACCAGCGCGCGCATGGAAGTATGCCAAAATGGCGCACACGAACCAGAGTGTCTGTCCTGCGCGCACATGAAAGTGAGCCAAAATGGCACACGTGCACCAGAGTGTCTGTCTTGCGCGCGCGCAAAAGATTCCATAATTTAATGACAGAGAAGTTTCATTTCAGCATTTGAAATAGACGAGTCAATGGTTTTGACTGAGAATTAAATGACGAATTAAAGTGCATTAAAGACGTTTAATGAAATTTAATTCTCCTGTTTAATTCATTTTTCTGTTTCATCCAAACGTGCAGTATAAATAGGAGGGCGGACTGCTGCAAAAGACACACCGAAAAATCCACCAACACATGCAACTTTCTCTCTGCAGAATCATCTTGTTTTTCTTTATTTTTTCAAGGTATACCTTCGGGTTTCGTCAACTCCGGCAATGCAACTGCTTAGGCTGTTGTATCCTGGAAATAAACGAGTTCTCCTGAGAGACTTGAAATTTGTTTTAAGGGACCCATGTCTAACACGATCCTCAGCCAAGAACTCCAGTCTGTTTTAGATTTCTGTTCTTGTAATTTTAGTTTTCCAGTTGTATCTGTATTATAGTTACCGCTTTCTTCATTTCTGTATTGTAATCAAGTTAATAAGAGTTTTATTTCATTTTATACGAACGGTCTCCTACATAAGGCACATAACACTCAACAATTAAGACAAAGGCCGATTAGTGCATGTACTCCTTTGTCTTTCGGCTATCAACGCCACCACATGATGCATGATTAACCATTCCCCTCTTTTAGTATTATTTTTACGAAATTAGTAAAATAATGTTAAAATTATATATACGTGTACATATACTTGCAACAAAATTAATGGCCAGGGAGAGTGGCTTAACCTAGTTGTAAAGTGGATATAAAGAAAAGAGAGTGGCGGGGGAGTTGCAGGATTCCGACATGGTGGTAGGTTATGGAAGATAAATCAAAGCAGCCATACAGTGGTAATAGGTTATGTACGAAGGTGATTCTCTTGCACAGGGGTGGAATGGGGAAAACGAGTGTTATATTGATTTACTTGGAGGGGGTTGGATTTATTAAGGTGGTTGTAGGTAGTGGTTATTGTTGTTGTAAGTGGTGTTTTGGGGTATCAAGGGGTGAGGGTGGGGTCCACAAGGTGTTTTTAATTAATTTGTTTTTTTTATTATTTAGGTTGGGTTTTATTTAAGGTGGGACCTTCTTGAGTGTTTTAATTTTTATTTTTTAATAGTAAGGGCGTTTTGTAATTTCACATTTTCTTAACACCAAAAAATAACCTCTGTTCACATTAGAGACTATCTGAGTAACAAGTCGTCAAACCATAGAGAACATACATTTAATTTTGAAAAAATTGGAGATTAAAAGTGAAATTTCATCAAACCACGGTGACTATCTGGGAATTTTACTCCAAAAACAATAAACAACATTTTTAGAGAGATATTATTTAATTTCGATACCAATAACAAATACATATTCATGTCCAAATATATATTGATGTATTAGTTGAATACACTTTCACATGTTTTAGAGGTATTTCAAGCTCTAATCTCATAACTTAAAAAACATATTTTCGTTACAAAATTATTCAGAATAGGTTTAACCATACGTTGTTTACAACCGGTTGATTCAACTAGAGTCGATTCAACCTACGCATGGTCGTCTTAGAGGGTGTGCAGGTCGTGCCATCAAACAAGGTCCCAAAAAAATCTTTCATTATATTTATATATAAAATATTTACAATCCCGAATGAAACTTTAACGTTGCTATAACTCTAATGATTTTGCGCCCAAACGAAACATTATCATTGCTATAGCTCTAATGGTTTTGCACTTACTTATAAATACCCGGGTCAATGGTTCGAGACATGGCAACATTTTATTTTTTTCCGTTATTTTTTGTTTTCATTTGTTCAACCTTGAGCCCTAAAACCCAAACATAAAGAAGAAGAAAAAGATTCTAAAAATATTAAGATTGTAGCTAAATATATGGGTTGAGTTATAGTATTAAGGGTTAGAAAGAAAGGGTAAGAAGCTACCATAGAGTGACAAGTGTCCAAGAAAAAATCAAGTGAGAAAGATAATTTTGTCCAATAGAAAAAAAGAATATGCACATGCAAGTCACATGCTATTTCACCCATATTTTTTAAACGCCCGTAACTTTTTTATAAGTCATTTGTTTAAAAAAATTATACCATAAATTCGAGAGTCATATGATCTTTAATACGAGTACCCTATTGTTATACTTTCAAAAAAAACGAAAACCCAGTTACGTGTTACACAATGGACATAAGTAAAACACAAAGAGTATCAAACTAAAAACATAATGGAAAGTAGATTAAAAATAGAATCGATGACAACAGATAAAAGACACAATGGACATAACGTAAAATACAACAAACATCAAACTAAAAACGCAATGGAAAGTAGACTAAAAACATAATTGATGACATCAGATAAAGACACAATGGACAGCAGACTAAAACACAATATGGACAACAGACTAAAACACAATGGATAACAGACTAAAAACACAATGAACAACGGACTAAAACACAATGACCAGTAAACTAAAACACCATGAACAAAAGATTAAAACACAATGGACAACAAAACAAAAACACATTGACAACAGATTAAAACACACTGGATAGCAGACTAAACACAATAACCAGAACTTATAACACAATGTATAGAAAACCCACCCAGTTGAAAAACACAATAATTAGAACCTATAACACGATGTATAGAAAAACCGAATCTAACCATCTTCATTGTGTTATATGTTCTAATAAAAATGCAATGTACAGAACTCAAATTAACATTGTGTTATAAGTTTTAATAATAACAGAATGTATAGAAACCCTAGTAAACTTAATGACCAAAACCCAGTTGAAAGACACAATGACCAGAGCGTTTAACACAATGTAAAGAAAACCCAGTAAAAATGAAATATTTTATTTTATTTTTATATTGCAATATCTTACTTATACTAAATATAAAAAAACACTTGTTTTATGGTGATTTTTTTTAAATGTCGTATGAAAAAGTTATGGATGTTTTAAATTGATTTGAGGGGGGGGGGATTGACATGTGCTTTGCATGTGGAGAGAAAAAGACAATAAATGTAGGATTCCCTTTATGCCCTTCCACTATTTTCTTTTCCCTAAAACCAATCTCAATCCTTCAAATATAAGATCAGTTGATTAAAATCTTTCTTACCCTTCTTATTTATTTAACATTTTGTATTTTATCCTAATCCCTATATACATATAGATATTCATATTCATTTGTATTTTATTTATATTAAAGTGTTTATTTAAGTTAATTTTATGTTTATATTAAATTGTTTAATCGTTTGTTGTTTGGATCTGAGTTTGGTTTTGATTGTGTTTTACGTTTGAAATAAGATGAAGATGAATGAGTAGTGCAGCGGAATTTAAGATGGAAACAAACCTTGCACACAATCAAACAGGAGAATTGCTTTAATCAAACATTTTCAACAAAGAACCGAAAGATTGAATTTATTTCAATAACGATTACAATGCATGTATGAATACAAACTCCCCCTCAGCCTGAGCTCACAGTGTTTGTTCGTGCAGGAAGAAGATTTTGTGAAGAGCTAATACAACAGTGCATGGTACTGTTCTATTTATAGGCACGGACAAACCACTGAGGCATCAATGCTGACGTCACCATCAAAGTGACATCTAACAAACTAACAAACTCTAACTACTGATCTAATACAAACACTGCTTATGCTAACCACTGACTACAATATATAACATAAAAGAAGTTAAACAACTGCTGAAACCTTCCACTGATGTGAACCCAACAGTACTTGTTGTAACCCAGCAGTGCTTGACCCATAGCTATAGATTGAACAACATGGCTTTGTACTTCATCAGACTTTAGTGTGATCAGCAGTTGTAAGTCAGCAGTTGTACCGATCAGTAGATAGGAGGTCAGCAGATGTTGAAACCACTTTCAAGGGGAGAGACTTGTAACACAACATCTGCTTATTCTGGATCCACTGTCCTGATCTAGTTTTGGCTTTAATTATCTGTTCCTCTGATAGGGTTCAATCCCAACAATCTCCCCCTGGAACAGATAATGCCAAAACCCTTCATTATTGTGGAACTTTATTGCCTCATCAACAGTTCCCTTATTTGTCATTTAAGTTGCAACTCAAAGTCTAGGGCATCTGTGTCATATTCATCCCTGCAAAGTGGAAGATCAAGGAGATCCTGCATATCTTCAAGACTTAGGACAAGTGCTTGTTCCCTTGTTATTTTCTTCACTTCTCCACTAGACTTGAACACAGTCAGTACATGGGTCTGTTTGTCAGTTTTCCACTTTAGTACTTTTGAGCCTGGTGGGTTTCTTGGGAGATTTTTATTAGATGAGGATTTTGGTGATGCAGGCCTTGTGATGACTGTTTGAGCAGTGCTTGCAGGTTGGTTCAGGCCAAGAGTTTCAACTATCATTTGCTTAATGCCTTCTTTTACAAGTTCATCTCCTGCCATTAATTTTGCCACTGTTTCAGTACCCAACTGTTGTTGTTTCCTTCTTTTGTAATTGGCAGCACCAGCTAGAGCAGTGGTTCTCTTGATTTGCAGCTTTGGTGGTTTTTTTGAAACCTCTGCTTCAGGGTAGTCAGGTTTTTGTGGAAATTTAGGATCTTTCTTCCTTAATTCCTCCAACCTTTTGTAGGTGGACCTGACTGTGTCTTCTTTCCATCTTGCCACTTGATTTTTGGACCCATAGTCAGCAGCAACTAATTCCTATTTCATTCTCTTCAACTCTAATGTCTTTTCAGGCACATTCTTTTTGTACTTTGACCAATTTGGAGGAGTGTGTTTGACCTTATTCCTTATCATTTCTTGAATCCTGGATGCTTCTTGTTCAAGCTCAGGAATGGTCCACTCCTTGTACATATGATTTTCTCCCTTGTACTTCTTGGTTGCCATAATGCTTTCAATGTAGTCTTTTCTCAAAGTTTCATCTGCTCTTTATGAGATTTGTTGACAAACATTTTTTGCAAATTGCTCTAAGGATCTGACTTGAGTAAATAGAAACTGGTAATGCCTTTGAATTTCTTTGTCAGATTTTCCTTGAGGGTTTCTTTTGGAAATATCCTCTGCCTGTTTAGCCTTAACTTTCAAATATTCTTCAATGTTGTTAGGCCTTAGATATCCTTTAACTGATGGCAACTTCCTTTTAGCAGGGACATCCTCATAGTAGAAGGATTTGATCTCTTCTCTAACTGCTTCAAGTTCTAGAGGAAATTGGACACCTACGAGAGTAATGACAGGTATTGGTTGTTGTACTGGAGCTGATGAGAGAGGAACAGGTTTTGGAATCAGTGCAAGAGATTGTGAAGATGTTGGTGGTGGTGATGGAGAATCATCATCAGGTTTGAAAATCCTTCTCCTTTTTATTGTAGGAGAGGCTGATGATGTCTTGGGTGGATCAGTGGTGGTATTTTGAGTGGTGGATGGTGACTGACTAACAGTTGTTGAAACAACTGGTGTTTCAATCACTGTTGTCATTACAACAGTTGTTGTAACATCTGATGTCTTCTGCTTTTTGGCAGGAGGTGATGGTGGTGAGGTTGTTTTTGGTGGTTTTATTGGTGGAGTGATTTTTTGGTAGTGGTGGTAAGATAGTGGTGGTAAGGTAGTGGTTGTGGTGTGTGTTTAAGTGGTGTGTGTTGAAGTGGTAGTTTGAGGTTTGGAGCCTTTAGTAGGTGGTTTGGAAGCATGCTTTTTAGGTTGCCTCACTTGTTTAGTGGGCTTCTTCTTTTCTTCCTTGGGATTTTTATCATCCATAGGTTCAGAAGGACCTTGTGCATTTAGCTTCATGAAAGCTCTATTCTCCTGTTCCCACCTGGCTTTATCCTTAGCCTCTCTATCCCTTTTTACACTTGCTTTTGCTTCAGCTAGTGCATTTTCAGTAACATCAATCTTTTTACTACCATCTGGCAAGGGAATGTTTTTAGTCATGTTTTCCTTTTCTGGTTCAATATAAATACCATCTTCAATTCCCTTCTTTATCCACTGTTTGATTTTCTCCCCCTTTTTGGCATTATCTGGAGGAGGGTTATCAAAGAAGAGAACAGTGGGAGGAGCAGTGCCAGTGGTTTTCAGAATGTGGGCTTTTAACGCCTTGATGTCAGCTTGAGTATCTTTAAACCTTGCTTCCGTGAGAGTTCTAATCTTTTGAATTTGGATCTCATGTTGCTGATCAGCTAGTTCCCATTGATGATGGAGCATTGGTTGAAATAAACTCCACAGCTCATTGGATAATGGAACAGCTGTTGGGGGTGGTGCAGCAGTGGATGTAGACTTTTGAGAATTTAACACCCGCTGCAGCATTGTTTTGATGTCTGCAACAGATGATTCAATTCTGTCCACTCTCTTCGTCAATTCTTTATATTTTAAACAATCACCCAAATGAATGGGATCATCTGATTTCCCACCAGCAGTGGTTGTATCAATGGTAGACTTAGGGAATGTATCCCAAAAGTCATCCACTGATGCCCCTTGTTCTTGGTACTGGGGACTTCTTTCCTCATTTGTGGACCCTTTGAACAACTCACCAGTGGTTAAAGAAAACTCACCAGTGGTTGCCCTAGTTGTCTCTAAAGAAATTTCCTTCAAGGGAGTCTTATTGATAGAACAACTGACCCAATGTAGACCAGTGGGTCCAACACTAGTAGTTGCTGCTCCACTTGAACTACTGACAGGAGGTACATGTAACTCCTACAGTGTAACCTCCTCAATTGTTGCTGGGATAACAGACGTATAGGCATCAGACCCAGTCACTTGTGGGAGTGTACTCTCATTGATAGGTGGTTGAGAGGAACTGGTTTGTGTCTGAGCTATATCAATTGCATGCAACAAAGGTAGCATGGATTGTGGTAAGATGAGGGGTGAAGGTATTGGTGTAGAAAGAGACATGTCCTTGGGATCAGGACTGAGGAAGATGGATCCAATTGGACCCAGAGCTTCATAATGTGGGGTCCCTGTGCTTACAACCTGATCTTTTTGTGAGGATGCAGGAGGAGTTTTAGGCAAAGGTGGAGATCTTTCTACCAACTGTTGTGAGGAAGTAGCAGCAGTGGTTATTGTTGACTTTTGTGTTGTCACTGGCAGTTGCTCTGGGATCTCATCTTCCAGAGTTGCCTTTTTGATGGGTTTGGGGGTTTTTTGGATAGTTTCTTTTTGGTCTTTTTGGTAAGGGCAGGTGTGGGTTTCAAAACAGTGGTTATGCTGCCTTGATCACCTGGAGCAGTGGGCTCAGCAGCAGATACCTGAGGAGCAGTGGTAGCTGCTAAATTCTGCTCAGGCACCTCTGCTTGTGTTTTTGTAGGTTTGAACATTCTTGTGAATATTTCAGCAGTTAAGCTGTTTATTTGAAAATGAGGACCCTGTACAAGTACATGGGCATTCTCTTTTGAAAGTTTTTTTTTATTAAAATAGTAACTCAAAAATCTTGGAAATAATAGAAAAGCCTTTTTCTCAACATTTTTGACCAAATTATCGAAGATTACATGGGAAAAATTAAAATTTTCACCTTTAAGTATAGCATAACCCAGGTATTGTATCTTCAACGGGATTTCATTGAAAGCAGTAGTTTTGTTAGAAACACACATAAGGAGGGTATGAAATAAAAACCTTGTAGCAGATGGAAAACTGCCCTTTTGTAAAGTATCTATTTTCATTTCTTCTTCATACCCTCTTTTAATGAAATCTCCTTGGTACTCTGTTTTTGGAAAAGAATTTTTACCTTCCAGATCATTGAGCGCAAATACTTCAGATATGGCTTGAGGTGTGATTGAGATTTTTACACCTTTTATTGTGGAATTGATGGCAACAACCTTTTTGTCTATCTTCTCAAGAGTAGCATTTTTCCAAAATTCTCGTTGAGTAGCAAGGTAGACGGTTGCTTTGTAAGTGAGCAAAGTTTTGTACTTTGTGGAGGATAATGTGTCTATGATGGAATCGAAGGTCTTTGTGTCACTGGGTTTTTCAAGAATACCCAAGTAATTGTGAGACCATTTGTATGGAATTTCAACCTCGGTAGGCTCCTTTGGTTTGGATTTGTTTGCCTTTTTCACCATGATTGAAACAGAGAATGAGAGAAATGAAGTGAGGATGATGAAGATTATGGGAGAATTTATGTGGAAAACTGTTTTGAGAAAAGAATTTTGAATTCGATTCGACAGTGAAAACCCTGTTTGGGGGTTTAGAGCAGGGTTTTATAAGATGAAAAAGCGAATGCTGACGTGGCAGCGGTTACAAAGATCTGACGGATAAATACTGACCACGTGACAACCTCTGATGAAAGAATGAAATAATGGAGGACAGTTGTTTGAGAAACCACTGATGAAGCAATACCAGTGGTTCACAAAGGAAAATGAAAACAGTGGGTGACTTTTACTATCAGTGGATAGATTGTGTTAGTGGTTTTAAAACACTGAAGTGTGACATCAGTGTTTACCAAGGAAAATGAAGAAACAGAGGTTGACTTTCAGCAGTGGATAGCAAATAACAAACAGATGTTTGCACCAATCAGTGGTTATGGCAGACTTTTAAGGATTTAATGAAAATTTCATTTTTAGCTATTTTTAAGGATGGATTTTTGATTTTCTGAAAACATTTTAATGCTTTTATTCATAGAAAAACAAGATTTTGCTTGTTATTCCATGTTTAGCATGCCAATCCTAGACACCAAGCTTTAAAAGGTGGATGTATCTAATGCTTTTGTGAGCACATCTGCCAGCTGGTCTTTAGTTGGAACATGATGCAGAGAAATCAAACCTTTTTCATAGCAATCCCTCACAAAGTGATGTCTGATGTCGATGTGCTTGGTGGTTGAATGGGAAACTGGATTTTTAATGATATTTTCTGCTGGCTGGCTATCCAACATGAGTGGTGTCTTTAAGGCAGTGATACCAAAATCCAGCAACTGATTTTGAAGCCACATGAGTTTGGCTGTACAGCTTGCAGCAGCAATGTATTCAGCTTCAGCAGTGGATGTTGAAACAGCTACTTGCATTTTGCTTTGTCATGAAACCAAGCAATTGCCTAGAAACTGGCACCCTCCTGAAGTGGAATTCCTTGTGGTGTTACATCCGGCAAAGTTACTGTCTGAAAAGCCTGAAAGCTGGATATTCCCATTAGCTGGATACCAGATACCAAGTGTGGGAGCACCTTTTATGTATCTGAAGATCCTATTTACAGCAATGAGGTTTGATTTTCTGGGAGCTGATTGACTTCTTGCACAGACACATGCTGCAAACATGATGTCTGGTCTAGATGCAGTTAGGTACAGTAAAGACCCAATCATGCTTCTATAAAGTGTTTGGTCAATTAGCTCATCCTTTTCATCAGACATGACTAGCTTATTGGTTGCCATGGGTGTGCTGCATGGTTTACTGATGTGTGCAAAATGCAACATATAAATTACATCAATTGTGGCATAAAACTAACCCTTTTTAGTACTAATGTTGGAAAAAGTGTGCTTTTGTCTTCCTTTTTGTATTTTCAGGATTAAATGAGCTCAAATTAACAAAAGAAGCAAAAAGACATCAAAATCTAACATAAATACAAGAAAAGGAACAAGACGTGACATGCCCAACCCCACGACAGCATCTTCCCAAGCAAAACAAGAGGTCAGAAGACTGAACACGCCCCGTGCTCAGCCAGCACGGGGGCGTGCCCAAGTGTCAGCAGAAAAGACAAAGTGGTAGAAGCTTCTATTGCCCACCACGGGGCCGTGCTCAGCGGACACGGGCCGTGGTCAACTATAAGATTCGCACAATCCAGGCAAATCTTCATAGTACAAAGATTCTTCTGCACACGGGGTCGTGCTCAGCGGACACGGGGGCGTGGTCAACTAATAAGACAAGCTGCATTAAATGAATAAAGAGAAGGATGTGGACACGGGGCCGTGCCCACTGGACACGAGGCCGTGCCCGAGCTTCTGTTCAGCCTATAAATAGGAGTGCTTGGCTCAAGCTCAAACCATCCCTTGGCACACCACCTCTCTCACACTTCACCCACCACCCACCACCACCATAACACCATTATCCACCATCATCATCCATTGTCCATCATAGAGTGTGTGAGTCGTCTCGGGATCCAAGATTGATCGTAAGAGTTCTTGACAATCAAGGCCATGTTCGCCTAAGTCTCTTATATCACTTGGTGAAGACAAGTGTCTAGTGTAATACTTTTTATTTCTAATCTTTTCGCACTTTTTACTTGGTTTTGTATTAATGAGTTTAATAACTAGTTTCTTATGTTGAAGGTGATTCTTCCTTATCGTTTGTCCGTGGTGTCTTGGCATTATTTTACTGTCTATATAAAATAAAAGATTTTCACCATTCATATCTCCACGGTCTATATGGAGGTATGTTGGCTACCTGGTCGGGGGTTAAGGGAACGGTTTGGTAAGAGTCTTGCCATTGTTCAGCGTTTAGAGGTCCTGCAATGGACCTGAGTCAAATTTAGTAGGACCTCCTTCAATACTTAACGGTATTGGATGGCGGGGGTCCAAACTCTTTGATCCCCTCATAAGTTAACTACTATTAATACTATAACCCGACTATTTAGGACTGTATCCCTGCTGACTCAGACTACTTAGTCGAGGGTAACGTCACCTCCAAAAGAGGGGCCTACCATAATTTGCATTAATAACTTAATTAATTATCTTTCAATAATCCGACCCTTTAGGATTGTATCATTGCTGACTCAAACTACTGGGTTGAGGGTAACGTCACCTTCAAAAGAGGGGCCTACTACAATAACTAAGATAATCTCTTAAATAAGTGCAAAAGTGCGAAAATAATCAAAGGTTACACTATACACGAGTCGGAACCAAGTGATTCATCTTGTCTATTTGTTTTTCTTTTTATTTTTATTTTCAGCATTTTAGTTAGTTTTTATTTTTTCTTAGCTTAAAACATTTTTCTAAACTTTTTGATTTGATTAGACGTTGAGGATAAACCGGTACTAAAAGCTCTTGTGTCCTTGGACGACCTCAGTATCTTACCAACACTATACTACGCTCACGATGGGTGCACTTGCCCATATGTGTGTTTAGTGTTAGTAAATATCGTGTTTTATAAATTTAAAACTTGACTAAAAAAGTGTTAAAGGGGCTTAAAATATACACCTAATATATATAACACTTCACACGCATCATTTACAATCATTCATATCAAATTTATTTAAAAGTTCTTTAGCATATTTGCTTTGATGAATGAAAGTTCCATTTTGCATTTGCTGAACTTGGAGACCAAGAAAGCATTGTAGCTCACCCATTTCACTCATTTCAAACTCAGCTGTTATGAGTTGCCTAAACTCTTCACACATTTTATGACATGTGCTTCCAAAAATAATGTCATCCACATAAATTTGGACAATCATTAAATCCTTTCCTCTCCATTTTAAAAACAGTGTTTTATCAATGGTACCTCTTTTGAAACCATTTGAGAGTAGAAAGGGGGAAAGAGTTTCATACCAGGCCCTTGGTGCTTGTTTCAGGCCATACAAGGCTTTGTTTAGCCTGTAGACATGATCTGGATAAAATGGATCCTCAAAACCTGGAGGTTGACAAACATACACCTCTTCTTGAATTGTACCATAGAGGAAAGCACTTTTGATATCCATTTGGAACACCTTCATGTTGTGGTTGACAGCAAAGGCCAGGAACAATCTTATAGCTTCCAATCTTGCTACAGGGGCAAATGTTTCATCATAATCAATCCCCTCTTCCTGTCTGTAACCTTGAACCACAAGCCGGCCTTTATTCTTGACAACAATGCCCATTTCATCAGTTTTGTTTTTGAAGACCCACTTTGTGCCGATGGGACTTACATCTTTTGGCAGTGGTACAAGCTCCCATACTTGTTGTCTTTTAAACTGTTGGAGCTCCTCTTGCATGGCTTCTACCCAGCTGTTGTCTTTCAGTGCCTCTTGGTACTTGACTGGCTGATGGAGTGATAGAAAACCAGCAAAAAGACAAATGTTTTGGGTTTAGCTTCTTGTGAGCACCCCTTCATTGATGTTGCCAATGATTTGGTCAGGTGGATGAGATCTCAAGAAGATTAAATCTCCTTGGTATGGTATGATGGCATTTGTTGGTGAAGACTGCAGATGTGTATCATCTGAGCTAACCACTGCTGGTGACTTTAATGATCCAGCAGTGGCTTCAAATGGTGGTGGAATAGGAGGTAATGGTGTGGACACATGTTGACTTTTATCCACTGTTTGGGGACTTTTGTCAGCAGTGTTTGATGATGTGGAAGCAGTGGTTGATGGGCTACTTTGGTCAACAACTGTTGAGGTAGCAGTGGTTGAGCTTTGACAGTTGTTTTGTACAACTGATGATTTTCCCATTGTGGCAGACTTTTTTTGAGGAATGATGATCTCATACCCATAGTCTGGTGATGAATCCTCTGATGGACCTGCACTGTTAGTCTTGACAGCAGTATTTGCAAAAGTGAATTTATCAAAGCAAACCCTTTGTAGGCCTTAGCAGTGGTAGAGTATCCCAGATGATAACCACTGTCTACTTTGACTGAAAATTTTGAGATGGAATCTTTTAAATTCAAAATAAAGCATGGGCAACCAAATACTTTAAAGTATGAGATCAGTGGTTTGATTTTATACAGAATTTCATAAGCAGTCTTTTTGTGCCTGGGGTTTATTAAAACTCTGTTTTGGACATAGCAAGCAGTGTTTACTGCCTCTGCCCAGAAAGTCAAAGGCAAACCTGAGTCAGCAAGCATGGTCCTAGTTGCTTCAATCAGTGTCCTGTTCTTTCTTTCAACTACCCCATTTTGTTCTGGTGTTCTAAGGATGCTGTACTACCTTACAATCCCTTTCTTCACACAGAAGATATCCAACTCCTTATTTTTGAATTTTGTGCCATTGTCACTCCTGAAGACTTTTACTGGAAGGTCAAATTGCTTTTCAACCTGTGTCACAAAGTCTTGCAAAATGCCTGTAGTCTCATCTTTTGAGTGTAAAAAAGAAAGTCCATGTAAACCTAGAGAAATCATCAATAATAACCAAACAATATTTCTTCTTCTTGAGACTCATGACTTGAACTAGGCCAAACAAATCCATGTGCAGCATTTGCAAAAACTAGGTTGTTTTGGACTCTTCAATGGACTTAAAGGAGCTTTTATGTTGTTTTCCTTTTAAACAGGAAACACAATGCTCAGGACATGAAAACAATTTTTGTGGTAAGCCTCTTACTAGGCCATTTTTTGAAATTTCAGTGATTGTCTTGAGATTTGTGTGCCCCAATCTTCTGTGCCAAAGTTCTGTCTCTTTGTTAGAGGCAGCTGAGAACAGACAGACATCAGTTGTGGGACACTCTTTTAACATATCAACAACATAAACATTGTCACTTCTTTGAGCAACAAGTTTTGTTTTTCCAGTTTTTATTATTGCTTCAATCTTTTCAACCATTTCTGGTCCAACAATCCTACAACACTCCTTTGTGAAGAATGATCCATACCCCTTATCACTCATTTGTGAAACACTTAGGAGGTTGAATTTTAGATTGTCTATCAGATTGACATTTTCAAATTTTACATTTCCAGTTTGTACTGTACCAGGCCCCAGAACTTTCCCTTTACTATTATTACCAAAGGATATATCACCCCCTCCATGGATTTTGAAATCCTTGAGAAGGGCTTTATATCCTGTCATGTGCCTGGAGCCTCCACTATCTACATACCAAAGGGTATCTAAGCATGCAGAAGCTCCCTGCACATGAAGTAAAAGGATTAGTTCATTAGGGTCTCCAAAGCTAATAAGGCTTTGGATGGGGTCTCAACAGTGTCTGGAATGAGTTCAGATGCATGGGCAGTGGTTAGGTCAGAGGTTTGGACAATTTTAGGATTGTTTCTCTCTAACCACTGTTGTGGGTTTTGACCAATCACCTGCTGATAACCAAAAGGATGCCTGTTCACTTTTGGTTTAGAGGGCCTTTTGTAGGTCTCATAAACGTGTGGAATCCTTTGGTAAGATGATTGTACCTTGCCTCTTCTGAATTGGTTGGCAGGGGGTGCATCAGTCATTTGAACATCTCTTTGGACAGATGTTTGATTCAGCTGTTTTGTAACAGCTGTTTGGACTGGCACATACAGTGGTTGATTTTTAGTGAACTTGATGTTGATGAACTCAAGGATGTTTTTGCAGTGTACTCATTCTTTTTTACATCAAAGTTTTTAATATACACACATTCTTGAGTTTTGTGGTTTGGTTTACCACAGATGGTGCAGCTTTCAGCAGGTACAATGATACTTGTTTTGTTTAAATCATATTCTTTTAAATGGAAACATTCTTTTGTTAGATGATTCTTTTTTTCACAAAATTCACAAAACAGGTTTTTGATCTTTTCTCTCTTCTTTCTCTTTTCAGACTCCTTTGCAACAGATTTTTTAACCTCTGTTGGGATGTCCTTGAGAGGGATGACTTTTGCTTTTGGAGCTTTAACACCATCAGTGGTTGTGAAATCCATGGGTTTAAAATTTTCATGAATGTCACACTCATCAGACCATGAGGGTTTAAATTGGTATTTCTCAATTTCCTCAAAAGTAGAGGATCCCACTGGTCTTTCAAGTGTGATTTTGTTACCAAGTTTATCATTGATTTTCACTTCTTGGCCATTCTTGTTTGTGGGAATGAATTTAGTGGTTACATCAGTGATTTGAACAGATTTTTCAAAAGCAGTGTGTTCATCATAATGTTTTCTATAACCTACACCAAATTTCACATTGCTTTTAATCTGTTTTTCAAGCATTACTTCATACCCTTTGCAGGATTCCACCCACTTTTCACATGTGATTTGGGTGGATTCCAACTCCTTTTTACAAACATGATATTTTTCTATCATTGTTTGGAGTTGGGTTTTGGTAATGCTTTGCTCTTCTTTTAGACAGCTAATTTCTTTGTCTTTTTCAGCCAACTTGATTTTAAGTTCTTTTAATGACCTTTCAAATTTGACTTCATCAATTAAGACCCTATTCTGAAGGTTTTCATTCACCTCTTTGATGCTAGCAAATGCAATAATGCATTTGTCTGAACACAGATTTTTAAGAACCTGAGGTGATACCTTGGCAGCTGCCATCATAGCACAATCACATTGATGATTATTTTCTTCATCAGTTCTTTCTTCTTTCTCACCCTCTTTCTCCTCTTCTTTTTCTTCCTTGTCTTCTTTGGACCAAGGATCAATCAGTGGTTCAATCAGGGTTTCTAAATTTTCTCCCAGCAGTAGTTCACCAGCAACTGCAGTAACCACTGCTTCAGCCACTTTATCCACTGTTTCAGCACTTAGCTGTTCACCTTCAGTTTCTACCCCTTCTGGTATTGACTCTAAAGCCATCAAGCAAAATTCATCATTAGAAGGATCATTAAAAGCATAGAGTGCAAAATTTTCATCACCAAGCTCATCAGGCATGCTGCTCCAGTCAACAAAGCCTTGGGTGAAAAAGCTTTGTTGATCTGGTTGGAGCAGCTTGTTGAGGTGCAACAGGTTGCACTTGTGCGTGAGGGACGGGGGTTTGAACATACTGAATTTGTGGAACAGTGGTTTGAACATAATGCACAGGCACATGGGTTGCAGCATAGTGAGCAGTGTTAACATGGGCAGCAGGGGTATATTGGGTATAGTGCACAGTGCTTTGATGTTGTGGTCTAGGGTTTGAGCTAGGATGAGTTATTATTGGACCAGTGGTTTGACTCCTACATTCCCTAGCAAAATGACCTAGCCTATTGCACTTATAGCACTTAATTTTTGACTTATCCAACCCCACTCTTAAATTCCCATGTAACCCTGGGAATTTTCTCCCTGTTCTTTTGTAGAATTTGCTTGTTCTTACACTAAGCAAAGCCAATTGATGCAAAATGTCCATCTCTTCTAAGTCAGTGGGATCAAAATGTTGTAAGTCATTGAGTTCAAAGCACAAGTTATATGAGTTCTGGCTTTCTCCATTTGCTGTGAAAGCAAAGTTGGATGAGTGAGGATCAGAGTTGAAATTACCTCCAGCAGTTATGTCAATAAAATGATCATAACTCTTATCGTTACTGCTGCTAGACTCTTCTTGACCCAGAAGAGCTGTGTTACCAAATGAATAGTCATTTGTAACTTTGCCAGACTCTTGCAGCTTCTTTTTCTGGTTTAACTCCCTTTCATAGGTTAGGAGTCTACCATGAAGTTGGGTCAGTGTCAGGTCTTTGAACTCAGCAGAATTTCTAGTCACAAAAGCAATTGTGTCCCATTTTTCAGGTAGTGATCTAAGAAACCTACTATTTTGTGTTTATTTTGGAAATTCAACTTTAACAAGTCTTAGCTCACTAATGAGATAACTGAAGCGTTCAAACTGTTGGGTCAATTATTCACCCTTAATGTGACAGAAGGTTTCATACTGTTGATTCAGAATTTCCCTATTATTTTCAATTACTTCTTCAGTTCCCCCAAATTGTTCCTTAAGTGCATCCCATAATTCTTTGGCACTGTTACAATGTAACAGCCCAACATAGATTTCATTTGGTAATGCAGATGCAATGATGCTAAATGCTTTGTCATCCAGTTCGAACTTTTGGAAATCAGTTTCAGTATAGTTTTCATAACTTTTAGGTTCGAATTTCTTTGGATCCTCAGCACTTGGCACCATTGGAACATGGGGACCAAAAACAACTGATCTCCAACATCCGGTATTTCGTTGAGTAAGGATATGACCCATCCTTCTCTCCCAGATGTTGTATTCATTACGTTTAAGCATGGGTGGTTTGAAAAGAGAGCCGATGTTATTCTTATCATCTTGTGATTGTGATGTCATCCTGGTTGTTTTACAGGCACTGATTAATCAACTTTGATGATGATTAAACCTTACTCTGTTTTTCAACAAGACGAACAAATATCAGTATCAACGATTTTGAGCTGAACTATTTACGTCAAAATGATTGTTAAATCAAATTTGACTGTCCGAGCTCTGATACCAATTGTTAGGATCTGAGTTTGGTTTTGATTGTGTTTTACATTTGAAATAAGATGAAGATGAATGAGTAGTGCAGCGGAATTTAAGATGGAAACAAACTTTGCACACAATCAAACAGGAGAATTGCTTTAATCAAACATTTTCAACAAAGAACCGAAAGATTGAATTTATTTCAAGAGTAAATTACAAGTTTTGTCCTTTATGTATGTCCCAAATTGCAGGCGCTGTCCTTTGTCTTTAAAATTGATGAGTTTTGTCCTTAATGTTTGCAAATCTTGCACGTTATGTCTTTTAGGCCAAACCCAGTTAATTTTTTTTGTTAAATCTAGCCATGTGCAAGGCACATGAGGGTACTATTGTCATTTCATATCTTTAGGGGCTATTGTGTAAAACTGATTATGTTTAGGGGCTAGATTGTAAAAAAATAAAAAGATTTATAAATACAAAATAATATGCCATCTCTCTCTCATGTTCTCTGCCTTCTCTCTCTAAATTCTTACTCTCTCTCTTCTCTCCCCCTCTCTCGCCTGCCGCCACCTCCCCACCACCACCACCGTCTACCAGACTACCACCACCCACTACTAGAAAACTGCTATTTTTCCTACCAAAATTTCCTACGCATTTCCTACGAACGAAAATGGCTACACATTTCCTACGAAATTCCGACGTATTAAAAAGGGTCTTAGTTTTGTGACAAAAAAGCGACAAAAGAACGACAAATTGGTTTGCGTAGGAAAAGTGTAGGAAAATTCAGACCGATCTCCGACGGAATCCGTTTTCATTTTAACCATTAGTCGGAAATTCGTAGGAATTGTTATGCGTAGGAAAAGTGTAGGAAAATTCCGACCGATCTCCTACGGAATCCGTTTTCATTTTAATTATTGGTAGGAAATGCGTAGGAATCCAATTTATCATTAAAAAAACTTCATAATAAAATAAAATTACTGATATTAAAACATAAAGTTTTATTATTTATATCAATATATGTTATTTTTAAAATAAATTTATTTATATCCGTAGAAAAAGTGTAGGAAAATTCCAACACAATTCCTACGAAATATGTTTCATTTCCTATCCGTAGGAAGTGTGTGAGAAATTATCGACAAATTGCTCACAAATTGCTCACGAAATATGTTTTTAATTAATATCCGTAGGAAATGTGTAGGAAAATATTGACTCAAATAGTATATATATAGAATTAAATCTAAGATATATCAGCTCCTATACAGGAGGATAAACTGGTTAAGACACTTCGGTTATAACGTATAGGTCTTGAGTTCGATCCCAGGCACACACCGATCCAGGGGGAATTTCCTCTTTTTGGCTGATTTTTTTTTCGTAGGAATTGTGTAAGAAAATTAAAATATATAAATATTATATAATAAATATTATATAAGAAAATTAAAATAAATATTCCGTAGGAAATGCGTCGGAAAGTTAAGAAAATTAATTCCGTGAGAAATAAGTAGGAGAATTCTAACGAAACATTTGTGTGGGAAAGGAGTAGGAAATTCCGTAGGAAATGCGTCAGAAAAAAATTACCCACGAGCAAAATTCCCACAGCCCATTTTCGTGGGAAATCCGTGGGTAAACGCAGTTACCCACGGATTTCCTACGGAAATTGACGTGGGAAAAGTAGCAGTTTTCTAGTAGTGACCGTCTCCACCAGAACCCTAACCCCTACCTGCAACAACCCAAACCAGCAACAAACACCATTAAACCCACCATGATAAAGACGATCATGATGAAGGTAGCCGGCGATAAAGACGGTAGTGGTGGTTTCGAGATGAATAGCCGGCGATAAAGACGGTGGTGGTGGTTTCGAGATGAATCGGCGACTGGACTGTTGCGGTGGGTAGAATTGGATCTGAACAGGGGTGGCTATGGGTGATGAACCTTGATGACTGGACTGTTGCGGTGGTGATGGTACTGTGGTGTTCTGACGATGGTTTATGGTGGTGGTTTCGAGTGAAGATACTGCAACAAATTGGTGAGAAATTAGGTATAGCAGGGACCAAAGTATGGGATCTGGATAAGAATCCTTGCAGCGGTGAAGGAAATTGGGGCATCGGTGAGTACAGAAAAGGCGTTAATGTGTCAATTGTGTGCGATATTGAAGTTATTGATTCCTATTTTGAGATGTACGTATTCCTGATTTTAATGGTGTTAATGGTGATGTTGAAGTTATTGATTCCTGTGTTGAAGTTATTGAAGTTATTGATTATTTTGTGAGTGAGATGTTAATGGTGTTAGAGATATAAAATCTGAAAAGAAATGAGAAATCTGTGTGGTTAAAGTTGTGAATTTGCAATTTGATGAAGATGGATAGATCTGGATTCCTTGTTCTTGTCTGATGAAGATTATTCATGAACTTGAACTAGATGAAGATTGTTCATGAATTTGAAGATCTGGGTTCTTTGTTCCTATTTGATTAAGATGGAATTTGATGGATTGTTCATTATATGAAGAATGTTAATGAATTTGAAGATCTGTGTTCTTAATATTGTTTGTATTCATGATGAATATGTTTTACAGATGATGTTCTTGAAAATTAGTGGTCCGACAGTGGTTGTGCGGTGGTGGTGTCGGGGTGGGAGTGGGTGATGGCAGATGGTGGGGGGAGGTGGAGGTGACTGGTGAGGGTGGGTATTTTAGAGAGAGAGAGAGTAGAGAGAGAGGTTTATATATAAATTTTTTTATTTTCAAAAACCTTTTTTAAATAAGGGGAAAGACAAGTGGGAGGTGAAATGACATTTCTACCCTCATGTGCCCTGCACATGCCTTCATTTAACTGAAAAATATAACTGGGTTTGCCATAAAGGACATAACGTGCAAGATTTGCAAACATTAAGGACAAAACTCATCAATTTTAAAGACAAATGACAGCGCCTGCAATTTGGGACATACATAAAGGACAAAACTTGTAATTTACTCTTATTTCAATAACGATTACAATGCATGTATGAATACAAACTCCCCCTCAGCCTGAGCTCATAGTGTTTGTTCGTGCAGGAAGAAGATTTTGTGAAGAGCTAATAGAACAGTGCATGGTACTGTTCTATTTATAGGCACGGACAAACCACTGAGGCATCAATGCTGACGTCACCATGAAAGTGACATCTAACAAACTAACAAACTCTAACTACTGATCTAATACAGACACTGCTTATGCTAACCACTGACTACAATATATAACATAAAAGAAGTTAAACAACTGCTGAAACCTTCCACTGATGTGAACCCAGCAGTACTTGTTGTAACCCAGCAGTGCTTGACCCATAGCAGTAGATTGAACAACAGGGCTTTGTACTTCATCAGACTTTAGTGTGATCAGCAGTTGTAAGTCAGCAGTTGTACCGATCAGTAGATAGGAGGTCAGCAGATGTTGAAACCACTTTCAAGGGGAGAGACTTGTAACACAACATCTGCTTATTCTGGATCCACTGTCCTGATCCAGTTTTGGCTTTAATTGTCTGTTCCTCTGATAGGGTTCAATCCCAACATTTGTTTATGTCAATTCATATTATTTGTTATTGAGGTTGACATGTAATTACATGAAAACTAAGAGGCCTACTTTTTCTATTCGCACAAGGCTCCCGAGGGCCCTCAAGCTCTCGGAGACGACCCTCCACCCACGTCAACCAACTGTTTAGTTGTCGGGTTTCGGATCTAACCGATTGATCCCCACTAGGTTTGATAAAATTTTAACTCCATGATTGCAGATCTAAGATCTAAACCAAAAAAAAATAGAAACGTTAATCACTTAAATTAATCATGATATCACTTCAGCTTGTACAAAATTTTGATCAAAGATTATGTTTATTTTAAACCATGTTGACAATTTAATATTATTAATTAATACAACGTACAATAATGATATAGTTTCCCTGAAGAAATATAACGTACAAGGAAGAAAATTTTGGCACCATTAGACAGAAGTACATCGAATATAAATCTAATTTATAAGATTAGGTAGGTAATTAATAAACAAACCTTTGAATAGATAAGTACAGGAGGTGATAACTTTATTAACGTAAAATATATATATGTATAATGTATTCATTAGTTTTAAGTTACTTTATGCACAATTAACAGCGGCTAAAGGTGTCCCTGCTTCAAAATTTAGGGAAACTCCAAAAATATGAAACAAAAAAGCTTACTTATTCGATTCCATCTTCTTTTTATAAAATTAAACGTGCTCAGTATATATGTTTTTTTTTTTCGCATTTCCCAAAAGAGAGATCACTATAGGGTGTGGTGGGGCTTTGGGTTGGGCATTGCTTAACACGTGGCAGATGTAAGCTCCACCAATCCACACCTAAAAAAGTGGGGTGTTGGAGCGGCGTGACCAGGCCGACGTGGGGTGCCATGTGGTTTTTTTTAAGTTGACAATTATAAAAACAAAACTTATATTAATTTAAAAAAAAGTTACATAAAAGACAATTCTAAAATATAAAAAACCTACTTAATAAATCCTAAAAAATAAAAAACCTACTTATTAAGTCCTAAAAAATAAAAATAAAAACCTACTTATTAAATCCTAAAAAATAAAAATAAAACTACTTATTAAATCCTATTAAAAAATAAAAGAAAATTACAAAGACGTTAAATATTAAAGGGGGAAACCCACTTAAAATCCGCATTCACGCCGTGCCTGTACTCGATATTCGTGATCTCCACTCGATCGTCGTGGGTCAAGTGACCCACAGGGACATGGTCGAAGCAAACTTTAAACCGATCCAACTTCGATTTGAGCTCACGCCATTTGTGTTGACACGCGTTTAAGTTGTGACGCGTGTTCCCGACGTGTTGTTGGTATTGTTGAAACGTTCGCCCCCAATACGTGGTTTGACCACGTTTGTCACACCCCAACCAATGGCGGAAACATCGGGATGAGACGAAGTGTGAAGATTGCAAGAGAAATCATAACGCTATTTGTAACAATATTTAATAAACCGGTTTCATTTCATAATTCAATTGTCAACATTACAAGGAAATCTAATAACAACAAGTTCAAAGGAAATACAATACAACATAATCAAAATTGATACAACGATTAAACCTAAACGTCTATATGTGTATCTAGGCATCAACGCTACTTCATTTCATAGCATCATCATCCTCAACCTGTAACATGTTTAAAATAAAGTTCAATGCAAAAGCAAGGGCGAGTATACAAGTTTGGTACATACGTATCAAAAGATAAGTTTAAAATATTCCTCACAGCAAGCGTGTGATTCAAGATATACAATAAATTTGGCATGTGTCTCACATATCAAACCCATAATGAAACGGAAGATGCTCATGACATAACCACAAGTTTACGGGCGGGTCGTTAATCCTATAGCGCTACATATGTCACGGTTAGGCTTTACGAAGTTAATGATAAGTTTAACACATAAAGTATCACCCAAGTTTAAAGTATCAAGCAATCACGTATACAAGCATGTTATAGGAATGTTTGTGTGTTTAAGCAAAATGTTCATGTGTAAGTTTTTGATAAGTAACATGTTACACCCCAAAAGTGGTAAAAGTAAAAGAGGGGAATACGAGTATACTCACAAGGCTTGCATATGCTTTCCGATTATCCAATTGTTGACGAGTAAAGATTTAGAGTCCGAATGTATAAGGGTTAAAGTTCAAGTATGCTTAGAGTCGAGATTCGGAATAAAACAATATGAAAATAACATATGAGAATAACATGTGAAAATAATCATCTTCAACACATAACACTTGTATGACACTTGGTAACCACAAGGGTTATGATAATGTTTTCATGAGTTGAACACTCATAAGAATCATAACAAGGTTTAGGTCTTAGATGATGTCCTACTACTTTGACAAATGAACATGAGTTCAACATCAAAGGTTCGAACGTACATAGATATTATTTAGGTTGTATAGTTTATATTATTAAGTCCAAATGTTCAAGTATTTCAAGCAAGAGGTAGAAGATTATATCTTCATTTAGGTACCTCAAAATGTGTCATAGAAGTCATGTAGGAGGTAGGAAGAACAAGCTTCCATTTAGGCACCTCGTATGCGTTCACCACTACACTTGTTGTAAGAACAAACAAGGAGGGTCATGAACTAAGATTAGTACAATAATATAATCAATCTAAGCTATGAGAAATCATCAAATCATGTGGGGATTTTTATGTTGGAAAAACCCAAGTTATTCCATAATCACTCCTACATCAAGTTGAAGCTTGAACATGACTTGTGGGTTAAAAACCCTAATTAAAACCGAAAGTATTTGAGGTTTATCCTCCGATGTTGTATGTCTCAACCTTGTTTTTAAGCCTAACCAACCATAAGATAGGTTGTAAGCATTAGGACATAGGTGTGAGATGAGTTAGACTTAAATTTGATAAGTTTAAACAAGTTTTGAAAGAACTTAAAACACAACAGAAAGTTTGTGGGCATTTTTAGGGCAATTCCAGGTCTGATTTCTCCAAGGAGAGATCAAGGAATCAAACCCCATGATTATCCAAGCAAGTAGGAAGAAGAATCAAGTAATTTGGTTGAGTTTTGAGCAAGTTATGCTCACTTTTGTATGAAGGTATGAATCAGTCCGAATTTCAGAATTTTGCAAGAACTTGAGAGTGATTTTGGAGAGATTTGAGATTGTTAAAAGTGTAGAATGGCTTGGAGAATATGGGTATTTATAGGGGATGATTTTAGGGTTGATTGGAGGTGTTTAGAGGTGGTTTATAGCTGATTGGAGGAGAAGGAAACATGGGATTTCGTGCAAAATCGCGGAGAAATGAAGCTGTTTGAATCTGCTGCCCGCCAGACCCCCTTACGGACCGTAAGGGGTAAGGCTTACGGTCCGTAAGCCTTTGGCAGAAACATTAATTTTTATTTCTTTGACTTTAAAGCTTTGCAACATGCCTAGATGTTATATATTACGTATTTTATGATCATTTTAGGGTATTTAGGCATACTTAGCATGTACTAAAGGTAACACAAGTGTCAAATGAATAAGATTAAGTATAAGACTCGAATTTAAGTATCGTACGGAGCGTGTATGTTACGTATTAGTAGGTTTATTACATGTTTGCAAGTGTTACGGATATGTAACTAATTGTTTCACAATTTAACGTATGATTATGTATAAAGTATGTATAACATGTAATTAACAAAGTACGAGTTTTTATTTATGAATCAAGTCCCGAATTTTACAATTGATTAAGAAGAAAGGATGATTACGAGAATGCAAGTTTTCCAAAAATAGAATTTCAAGCAATGGTTTCTAAATATAGTAAGTATGAAAACGCAGGGCGTTACAGTCTCCCATCCTTTAGGAAATTTCGTCCCGAAATTTATTCAAGAGTTAGACTTGAAAAAGTTTTGGCAAAAACTTGGATACTTGGAAATGTTTTGAAAAGTACGAAATCTTGGAAGAATAGTCATAATAGATTTGTAAAATGATTTGTTTGGCTAAAATGGTTTAGAGGCATAAGCATGAGTGAAACGTGCATAGGTAAAACGATTTTGAATAGTTAAAATTGGAGTTGTTTTACAAATGTATTGTATTAGCGACGGAGGTCTTGATAAAACGGTTTGTAATTAATAAGAATGGGTTGCGTAGGAATTTTTGAAGGTAGCATAAGACCACATATTCATAGTAATTGCTTTTCAAGTGAAATGAGGAGGTTTGGTAAGATAAAATATTAACGACCTATTAAATACGTTTGCACAAGGATAAAGAATAAGAAATCGGTTCTAAGGTAATAAGATAAGTTAGGATTCGAATGTTTTAACGAGCTTGATTGTGAACGAGGTTCGTATGAGAGAAAGGATATAGGAGTATAATACGAGTATAGAAATGAACGAATGACTCTTAAAGAGTGCAAGTATAAGAATAGCATAAGTGTTGGATAGATGAACGTAGTGTGTTAAGAATGAAGCCTCGTCGTGGATAATCGGATATAATGCGTTTGTGAGTTGTCTAAAGTTGTATTAGGTCTAAATAGGTCTGTAAAACACTGAATTTCTCATGACACGTTTTACGAAGGTTTGGTAATGTGGTGAAAAAACTTATATATAAGAAGTATCAGCGGCGTATCCACCATGTTTTGACCACATTACGTCCGTTTCGTATTCGGTGTCATGTTACGTTCCGTGTCTTACCATACACAGTAGTACACTCCATGGTTCTCATACGCCTATCTCTATAATCCCGTGTGCACCAGTGATTATATTGATCGTCGCATGATCCGCATAGCTTGTACTAGTTGTGTATGAATTTGGGTAGGTACACTAAAAAAATAAGAATGTGTGCGTATAAGAATAAAGTATGTAAGCAAGTCCATGCTTAAGTATGTATAGGACCCATGTAAGCGAATCACTCGGATTACGCTCGCGTACGGGTACGAATGTATGGATCATGGGTATGAACGAAAGTATGAGCATAAGTATAAGTTTAAGTACGAATAAGCACGCAAGTATGTGTATCAACATAACACGTACGGGTAGTATGTGTATACGTATAAGCATGCAACATATGTGTATAAGTAAAAACATGAAACATATGAGTATAGGTAAAAACATGAAACATATGAGTATAAGTATGAATACGATTATAAGTATAAGCATAAAATGTATTGTTATGAATATGAGTGTGAGTGTGAGTACGAATACTAATGATTGCGTATATAGTATTAATTGAAACATAACAAAGTTAAGCAAGTAAAAGTGCTCAAGGGGTTGAGCATGTAAGTACGAACGATATAAATGAAATTGTCGCGATGCAACGACTAAAACGTGTATGATGATATGCATGTATAGTTGTTTAAACAAAACATTGAGTTCATCGAATCAAAATTAGATTGGGTTTGGTTTGAAAGGTTGAATATAGTTTTCATATGTAAGAGGATATAAAGTACTCAGCATAATGTATTTTGTAATGAATGGAAATGCTACTTTTGTTTTAAAAGAGTTTACGTTTATTGAAGGTCATCGGTCTCCATGAAGTCTTTTTGCCCACGTGTTTTGAGATTTGAATGACGACTTAAGCGGTGTAGAAAAATTTTCGAAAATAACCCAAACAAGAAATTTTGAATTTTGGAGGTTCTTGTGAAAACGTCGATCTAAAAAAATAATTTATCAAATGATTTGTTGTTGTTGAAAATAGTCTTAGGCAAAACGATCTTATAATATTTATAAGATCCTATATGTAATTGAGAAAGGTTGGTTTGGTTTCAATTAAGAATGGAAGTCTCTAAAATGACGATATAATGCGAGCATATTTTAATGATTAAGTCGAAGATGAAGTTCATGGGCAAGTGTAACACCCGGCTTAATAAATCAAGATTTTATAAATAAAATACACATTTAAATGCTAAAATGTGTCTTTACAAAAACTTTGCATACTAACATTTTCACATGTTAACAACATTTCAAAAATGCAACTTAATGTAATTGGATTCGTCGTTTTAAAGATACTACAAAACGCCGCGCGGAATCTTGTATTTTATCGTGTTCGGTTCCTCATCGAGCTTGATCTTCATCCGGGCACTCTTGGCGATCACCTATGATCAAAACCAACTTAAAAGTTAGTTTTGATAGTCAAATATTAAGTTCAAACAAGTACAGGGGTTAAAATGACAAAATTTAAAAATTTTCCGGAGTTAGGGGCGTCGCGTGACGCCAAGGGCCTAGGCGTCACGCCTAGCCCTTGTTTTCATAGACTGTTGCCTTCAGCTGTTGCTGTACATTCCCAGCTCAACCCGATTTCACGGAAACGGACATAACTTCTTCGTTATTGATTTGTTTTACCCGATTCTTTTTCGTACGCGTCCGTAATTTAATTCTCCATCTTATGAAGTTAAAATCCAACATACAACATAAATAAATTTTGAGACTTTCAAGCCTTCGACTCGTTACCTTTTTATCAAATTTTACCCGTTTATGCATTTTATCAAACAAACATATTTGTTTGATTCCTGCATCACCTACACTTCTTCAAATAAATGTTATATACCATATTAGGTTCTAATCACATGTTTATTACACAATTTAAACCCATTTTCGCTCGTATGCTTATTTTGACCCGTTAAGGGTCTTTAAGCACTTTCGAGCCTAAAATAGCTTTCGATTGCTTCTAGCATTCCATTACCACATTTCTTATCCTATAATCTCCCAACCCAACTATATTTAAGGTAGGTTTAATGTGGTGATCAATATAAACCAAATTTTACCTGACGAATCATTATTTTACGGCAAAAACTCAAATAGTGTCATTTAGCTAATACAATACCTCTTTCAGCTTCTATACTTATTCTAAGTATTTACCTAGTCATAAAACTCGTTTCCAAACAACCTTTAAGGGCCGTTTGTTCCATTTAGCCTACAAGGGCGTTTTGGTCGATTTTAGTCCTTTTATGACGAAGGACTCTCTCTCAAATTATTCGACCAAAATAACACTTTTAACTACAACATAATTATGCGTACCTGGCCCGGATCAACAAGTAGACCCGATTTATACCTCGTTTTCATTATCACACCATCAATGGTGACGCAATTATCCGATTGGCTAATCGGTCCTGTTAACATAAGACTTGACAACCACATTAGTCGATATTGTCTAATGGTGTTATCATCACCATTCGACCCGTTTCGACTATATGCCCAACATTATCTATTTAATCAAAAACATCGTTTTTGATTTCCAATTCATACATCCATCCCATCCCGGATTTTATAACCATACCCATTTTTCTTTTACACCCTTTTCTTACAAATTCAACCCATTTCGGCTTACGCCATGGGTATCCTTTTAACCTTGATTTACATTAGTCGACACTTGACAAATTTCCATATTTCCAATATTATCGTTATCACGTTTACAACATATCGAATAAACGGGTATTCTACATAAGTGTGTAACTTACACTTACCTCGCATCCACGCCTCGCTTTTCTTTCCGTACTTGCTCCGTTTGACCCGCTCCCTCCTCCAAGCTTTCATCTAGCTTGTTACGCGTCAAACTATTGTCAATCATTTACAAGGCGGTTAAATTAGTCATAAAAATCACGACTATTCCACCTCACTTATTTCCTATGCCGGAGCTACTATTTGACTTCATGATTAGTTAACTTAACTTATCTAAAGTTAACTACTTTCAATCGCATGGTTTACGATATTAAGTCAAAATCAACATAGTATTTAGAACTCTTATCACTTCATATCACGCGTAATTTCCATATCATTCGAATACGTGTTTTCACTCTAAATTTCAACACTTTAGTTCTCATTTAGGCATTTTAACAAACACCTAATGTGCATAATTTTACATATTTACTAACTAGTTCATAACTAGTTATTTTCACCAAGAATTACATCAAAATCAAACCTCTATGTCTAGTGTTCATGAACTACATCAAGAACTTATATCATAACAATCAATATTCCTGAATTTAACATCCTAATTCAAGTGTTCATCACAATGACATAAAAACCCACTTAGCATATAAATGGGTATTAATCTATTTCACAATTTTTCATCATTAATTCGTCAAATCCTTACTAGGGTTTGTTCCTAGACATGGATTTATCCTTATTTCACTCTCACATCAAACATGCAAGCAATAATTTCGTTTATCATAAATTCATCAAGAATTTCAACTTCACTAAACATAAAAATTTAACATACCTTGTGATCCCCTAAGCTTGGTGATCACGAATTTGTGTTAATCCATACGATTTGGCTCTAAATTGCCTTTCAATTTGTTGAATCTTGATGAACTAGGGTTGCACCCTTTCTTTTCTTGCTCCTGGGTGATTACACGCACACGCACACACTCTCAGTGTGTGTGTTGTGTGTTATTACTTGTTTTAATAAATATTAGTTTCCCACTTGACAACTTTAGTCCCTCATGTTTCTATTTTGATCATTTAAATCTATAGTTCACTATTTATAACTTAGTCACATATTACTAACTAGGTCAATTATTCCTAGTTAAATTTAATGGGTTCGGGAAGTCATAACCCGTTTTATTTTTAAGTCCCGTTAACTCGGGCCTTTCCTCAAAAAGTTTTTGTACAACCTTTATTTAATATTAGGTTAATTATTTAAATCCTAATATTAACCGGGTAAGTTTTACCACTATCGGGATTTTACCCGTCTTTTAGTGTTAACGTGGTTTGATTACCAAACCCATTTTCGGGGTGTTACAAGTTTACCCCCCTTAAAGAGGTTTCGTCCTCGAAACCTTTTTTTTACATAATTTATTGAGTTTAACTCAATGTATTCGATCCGAGAAATCTTTTAAACATTACTTATACTTTATCCAATAGTTAGTATTACCAGAAAAGTATGGTAACATCTTTTTGGTTACTAATTGTCTACATAACTCATACGACATAGTGCAACTTGAAATAACGTAATCTCGTTATTTCCACTAGTTTAGTTAACTTAGCGATATCCATTGCTTTCATATAATATCGAATTCTTTATGAATCCATTACTTTGACCCGTTTAAAGGTCTTTAGTGAAATATTTCACTTTTAGCAATAATTTCTTTTGTTTTCAGATTTATTTATTCGGTTCAGTTATACCGAATCCACCGCTTACAAGCAAACCAAATTTTATTGATTTGAATTACTGGCCTTAACCGGTCTCACTAACTAGACTTATTAGTCCCGTTACTTTTTACCTCTCGCTTGGTTATAATGTGATTTTACTTCACATTACATTTCCTAACCGTGATCGTGTCACATCATGTTTAGTTTGTATCAACCTTTCATTTTCGAAAATATCACTTTTCGAATATATCGTCTTGCACCTATCAGTGTCAAGACTTGAACCTTTCATGCTTACTATTCAAATTCCTATCAGAATTTATATTTGTAAAAACGTTATTTCTTACTAAAATCGAAGTTTTAGTTTTAGGATCTTTTCTTTAACTTTTGTCAATTATCCATACCATGATATTGACAGACCATAATTTATTCTTTTACAATCTTAGTTTTATATGGGGAATCGTAACAAGTTCCCTTACCTCACACTATCGACCAGTAGGTTCCTTCACTTAACCTCGTATACTATTTCCTTAAGCTTTCACCTCTTTAAGGTGAGACCCTTTTTATCCATTTGCTTCAATTTATGACCCGTGGGTCATTTTGGCCCCGTAGACCCTTACACTAATTAATATCCCGTAGGTTATGATGATCCTGTAGATCATCTTTTATTCTAGTCTTTATTCAATTGTCTATTTATACATATATAGCTTTAAAGCATCCTTTGTTATGTTTGGAATCATTTAATTTTGCTTTTGAGCTTTAGTTGACCTTGACCGTAGTCTAAGGTTTCATTTGTTTACTTTCGGACTATCTTTCCGACTTTACGACTTCTAACGTCATTTACACGTCGGTTTGTCCTACGCTTACCGTTACCCTGTTCACACTTATACTCCTTTACCACCCATTACCCGGGTCCGTCTATCTTATTGTTTTTAGCTTTCCGGTTTCACCGGCTTGCGTTTTCCTATTATATTAAGCGTTATTCCTTGACTCGTTTGACTCATTTTGGGTGAATTTTCATCACTTATGAATGTCAAACTTCATTCTTTATTAGACCCGTCCAATTTTAAAATGGTTGAACGTAATTACCAAAATTTATGTTTGCGAAAATTCTTGTCATCTTTTAGTCATGACTCATATTCCGAGTCTTTTGACTTTCTGTTTCGCGTTCCTGTTTCTCAGTCTACGCATGCGTTTAATTCCTTACCCATCAACCGAGTGTTTTACCGAAATCGTTATTATTGCAACCCTTACGGTATGCATTATGACTTCGTTTCGTTTTTATATTCCTACTTTGTTCTCAAATTTGGCGTTTTACAAAATCGGCCTTTTAAGAGTCATATTTGCATTCTCCGGGTTCGAGTGTAAGCACACCCCTCCCAATTGCATACTTTAATCATTTTACATTAATCTTTGTCCCTTCACTCGGGCTCATCATCCTAATGTAATACGCTTCCGTCACCCGGCTGTGCGTTTACATTATTATCAAATATTTTGCTCCTTTGATTCATTTGGGTACTTTTTAAGTTAGTCCCATTCACCCCACCCTTAGTACATCGGACATAAATGTGTCCATCATAAGAAGTTCATGGTACCACGTGTTCACTACTTACTTGGCCAGAGTAAGCGATCAACACCTGGTATACATGACCTTTTTATAATTTTCACATTACACCCCATGTAAGTAATGCCTCTATTTGTTTTTCTTGGAAACAATATCCCGGATAGGTTTTCTATTCAGGTTTTTCCAAGTTTTCAATCTACATATGAAACTTTCAATTTCTATATATTTGTTGCATATTACTTATTTATGCAATAATTTAAAACGTGCACCTGATAATGCTTGCTCTATCAGGCTCTCCTTTTTCCGTTAACCTTGTTCGTGATCGCTACGCAATTTAGATCCTTGATGAGTATGCTTTGCTTGTCATACATTAGACCGTTTCATCCTCATATCCGTAATTTGTCCAACTCTCGTCATCTTCAGATGCGAGAGTCCTTCAATTAAAACATTCACAAAAGTTAGTAGTGTCGTCATCAATAATCGCCCGTATTATAATACAAGGCTTTTCCACTATACGTGTCAACACACGTAATTTCATTGACTATATCTATCCTTTATCGATTTGATTGATGTATCGTGTATTACACGATAACCCTATGTGTTGTTCTTCAACACTTTAATCATACTCAATCATTACTATATACATGTACTTACCGGATTTGCGATCAAGCCTCGAACCGAACACATTTTGTCAACAACCTTGGGCTCTGATTACCAACTTGTAACACCCGGCTTAATAAATCAAGATTTTATAAATAAAATACACATTTAAATGCTAAAATGTGTCTTTACAAAAACTTTGCATACTAACATTTTCACATGTTAACAACATTTCAAAAATGCAACTTAATGTAATTGGATTCGTCGTTTTAAAGATACGACAAAACACCGCGCGGAAGCTTGTATTTTATCGTGTTCGGTTCCTCATCGAGCTTGATGTTCATCCGGGCACTCTTGGCGATCACCTATGATCAAAACCAACTTAAAAGTTAGTTTTGATAGTCAAATATTAAGTTCAAACAAGTACAGGGGTTAAAATGACAAAATTTAAAAATTTTCCGGAGTTAGGGGCGTCGCGTGACGCCAAGGGCCTAGGCGTCACGCCTAGCCCTTGTTTTCATAGACTGTTGCCTTCAGCTGTTGCTGTACATTCCCAGCTCAACCCGATTTCACGGAAACGGACATAACTTCTTCGTTATTGATCCGTTTTACCCGATTCTTTTTCGTACGCGTCCGTAATTCAATTCTCCATCTTATGAAGTTAAAATCCAACATACAACATAAATAAATTTTGAGACTTTCAAGCCTTCGACTCGTTACCTTTTTATCAAATTTTACCTGTTTATGCATTTTATCAAACAAACATATTTGTTTGATTCCTGCATCACCTACACTTCTTCAAATAAATGTTATATACCATTAGGGCTGTAAACGAACCAAACGAACACGAACAAGGCCTTGTTCGTGTTCGTTCGTTAAGGATATAATTTGTTCACGAACGGATCATGAACACTTACCGAACGAGATTTGTTGTTCGTGTTCGTTCATTAAGGAAAGGAAAGTGTTCACGAATGGTTCACGAACACAAACTGACACATATAAAATCGGCGAAGATGATTGTGGTTAGAGGTGGATAGTAAGAGGGAGCAACGCTAGACCTTGAAGCCTTAATTGTTAAACTAAGGACGATAGTATTTTTCGATATAAATAAAGAGAAGGAAAGTGGAATGGTGGATATACAAGATTAAGGGATATAAAAAGTGTGCATAAAATAAATAAATGCTAAAAAAACCTTTAATGAATAGCATAAACAAACGAACATGAACCCATGTTCACGAACACATTATCGAACGTTCACGAACGCTATTGAACGAACGAGACATTTGTTCGTGTTCGTTCATTTAACTAACCGAACGAAATTTCTTGTTCATGTTTGTTCATTAATTAAATGAACGAACGTAAACGAACTTCCCGCTGAACGGTTCACGAACTGTTCGCTGAACGTTCAGTTCGTTTACAGCCCTATATACCATATTAGGTTCTAATCACAGGTTTATTACACAATTTAAACCCATTTTCGCTCGTATGCTTATTTTGATCCGTTAAGGGTCTTTAAGCACTTTCGAGCCTAAAATAGCTTTCGATTGCTTCTAGCATTCCATTACCACATTTCTTATCCTATAATCTCCCACCCCAACTGTATTTAAGGTAGGTTTAATGTGGTGATCAATATAAACCAAATTTTACCTGACGAATCATTATTTTACGGCAAAAACTCAAATAGTGCCATTTAGCTAATACAATACCTCTTTCAGCTTCTATACTTATTCTAAGTATTTACCTAGTCATAAAACTCGTTTCCAAACAACCTTTAAGGGCCGTTTGTTCCATTTAGCCTACAAGGGCATTTTGGTCGATTTTAGTCCTTTTATGACGAAGGGCTCTCTCTCAAATTATTCGACCAAAATAACACTTTTAACTACAACATAATTATGCGTACCTGGCCCGGATCAACAAGTAGACCCGATTTATACCTCGTTTTCATTATCACACCATCAATGGTGACGCAATTATCCGATTGGCTAATCGGTCCTGTTAACATAAGACTTGACAACCACATTAGTCGATATTGTCTAATGGTGTTATCATCACCATTCGACCCGTTTCGACTATATGCCCAACATTATCTATTTAATCAAAAACATCGTTTTTGATTTCCAATTCATACATCCATCCCATCCCGGATTTTATAACCATACCCATTTTTCTTTTACACCCTTTTCTTACAAATTCAACCCATTTCGGCTTATGCCATGGGTATCCTTTTAACCTTGATTTACATTAGTCGACACTTGACAAATTTCCATATTTCCAATATTATCGTTATCACGTTTACAACATATCGAATAAACGGGTATTCTACATAAGTGTGTAACTTACACTTACCTCGCATCCACTCCTCGCTTTTCTTTCCGTACTTGCTCCGTTTGACCCGCTCCCTCCTCCAAGCTTTCATCTAGCTTGTTACGCGTCAAACTATTGTCAATCATTTACAAGGCGGTTAAATTAGTCATAAAAATCACGACTATTCCACCTCACTTATTTCCTATGCCGGAGCTACTATTTGACTTCATGATTAGTTAACTTAACTTATCTAAAGTTAACTACTTTCAATCGCATGGTTTACGATATTAAGTCTAAATCAACATAGTATTTAGAACTCTTATCACTTCATATCACGCGTAATTGCCATATCATTCGAATACGCGTTTTCACTCTAAATTTCAACACTTTAGTTCTCATTTAGGCATTTTAACAAACACCTAATGTGCATAATTTTACATATTTACTAACTAGTTCATAACTAGTTATTTTCACCAAGAATTACATCAAAATCAAACCTCTATGTCTAGTGTTCATGAACTACATCAAGAACTTATATCATAACAATCAATATTCCTGAATTTAACATCCTAATTCAAGTGTTCATCACAATGACATAAAAACCCACTTAGCATATAAATGGGTATTAATCTATTTCACAATTTTTCATCATTAATTCGTCAAATCCTTACTAGGGTTTGTTCCTAGACATGGATTTATCCTTATTTCACTCTCACATCAAACATGCAAGCAATAATTTCGTTTATCATAAATTCATCAAGAATTTCAACTTCACTAAACATAAAAATTTAACATACCTTGTGATCCCCTAAGCTTGGTGATCACGAATTTGTGTTAATCCATACGATTTGGCTCTAAATTGCCTTTCAATTTGTTGAATCTTGATGAACTAGGGTTGCACCCTTTCTTTTCTTGCTCCTGAGCGATTACACGCACACACACACACTCTCAGTGTGTGTGTTGTGTGTTATTACTTGTTTTAATAAATATTAGTTTCCCACTTGACAACTTTAGTCCCTCATGTTTCTATTTTGATCATTTGAATCTATAGTTCACTATTTATAACTTAGTCACATATTACTAACTAGGTCAATTATTCCTAGTTAAATTTAATGGGTTCAGGAAGTCATAACCCGTTTTATTTTTAAGTCCCGTTAACTCGGGCCTTTCCTAAATTTATTTCCTCAAAAAGTTTTTGTACAACCTTTATTTAATATTAGGTTAATTATTTAAATCCTAATATTAACCGGGTAAGTTTTACCACTATCGGGATTTTACCCGTCTTTTAGTGTTAACGTGGTTTGATTACCAAACCCATTTTTGGGGTGTTACAGCAAGAGTTTCATTGGACTGATTAAATTGATAGGTAGCATTTCGTAAGGTTTGGAAATTGGTGTAGTAAAACATTTAAGATATGATTAAGAATCTCGTGTATATGAGTTGAAAATAAATTGTAGGATAGAAAGTACGCTTGATGAAACAATGTATTTTGTATATGTATACGTATGTATTTTGAATAATGATAACTAATTTAGGTATAAAACATGATTGAGTTTGCATAATAAAATATCTTGAAGAGCGTTTGGGTAACGATCACCTAGGTAAGGGAATCACCCCTAACTCATTGGTGAGGTCGTTTTTAAGAAAAAGGGGAGTGGAGTTAATCGTCAAGGTAAGGAAATCACTCCTATCTCGATGATATGTCCCCACTCGTCGTTACAAGGAATAAAAATTTAAATTATATGAAATCATGCATATGTATAAACGTATGAAAAGGATTTAATATATTGTGTGTATGAGGAGTAAATATCTAAAGTAAATTCGAATTTGAAAGATTGCATCGTATAAAATAAATACTAATACACATGTTTGCTTAAAATTTTGGGATGGTTCCGAAACGGAACTTTGACTAACCAAAGTGGTCAAAAAGTCTTTCGAATTTGAGGAGCATGATTTGGCCTAATAGATGAAATACTCTCGCCGACAAGTCGGTTAACGGTATTTACCCTGCCGGTTACTACATGTCCCAAATCAATCCAAATTTCGAGACTTGGCGGGATTTATGAAAAATTCAAGGAGTGGAACTAGTCGACAAGGTGCGGGTCTCACCCCTAACTTGGAGATTTAGTATCCTAAGTGTGGTTGGTACTCGTCGGGTCAAAAGTTAATTTTGACACTTTGACGAGGGTCCACTAGAATTTGAAATTTGAACTTCTCCATCAAGGTGAGGATTTCACTCCTAACTTGATGGTGAATTTCGTGTAAAAAGAAAAGTAGAAGGATTGAGAGTCATTCACCAAATTGTGGGTTTCACGCCTATTTTGGTGAAGTGGTCTCGTTTGCGTATTATGAGTGTTTTCGGATTTAGAATTACCGAGTAAAATGCATGAGGGAAGTGTATGTCAAGGAATACGCAAACAAGTATAAACATGTAAGAAGGCATATCAAGAATGGTACATAAATAATGAAATGATAAATCAAGTATTAACAAATAGAGAAATAGGTCAAGAGTAATACGTAATGGATCAAACAACGAAACAAGTATTAACACATAATAAGACAAGCATTAATGCATAAGAATAACATGTCGAATATTACCCACGAGTGATATACATGTTTAAAAGAGCATAAATAAGAAACAAATAAAGTATCATGTAGTAGTTCAAGCAAAACATACGAATAAGGCTCTAAAACTATAGACTAGGTAAAAGCATTCCTACTTTTCCTAATTCCCTATAGTTATGGCTCTGATACCAATCTGTCACACCCCAACCAATGGCGGAAACATCGGGATGAGACGAAGTGTGAAGATTGCAAGAGACATCATAACGCTATTTGTGACAATATTTAATAAACCGGTTTCATTTCATAATTCAATTGTCAACATTACAAGGAAATCAAATAACAACAAGTTCAAAGGAAATACAATACAACATAATCAAAATTGATACAACGATTAAACCTAAACGTCTATATGTGTATCTAGGCATCAACGCTACTTCATTTCATAGCATCATCATCCTCAACCTGTAACATGTTTAAAATAAAGTTCAATGCAAAAGCAAGGGCGAGTATACAAGTTTGGTACATACGTATCAAAAGATAAGTTTAAACAATTCCTCATAGCAAGCGTGTGATTCAAGATATACAATAAATTTGGCATGTGTCTCACATATCAAACCCATAATGAAACGGAAGATGCTCATGACATAACCACAAGTTTACGGGCGGGTCGTTAATCCTATAGCGCTACATATGTCACGGTTAGGCTTGTACGAAGTTAATGATAAGTTTAACACATAAAGTATCACCCAAGTTTAAAGTATCAAGCAATCACGTATACAAGCATGTTATAGGAATGTTTGTGTGTTTAAGCAAAATGTTCATGTGTAAGTTTTTTATAAGTAACATGTTACACCCCAAAAGTGGTAAAAGTAAAAGAGGGGAATACGAGTATACTCACAAGGCTTGCATATGCGTTCCGATTATCCAATTGTTGACGAGTAGAGATTTAGAGTCCGAATGTATAAGGGTTAAAGTTCAAGTATGCTTAGAGTCGAGATTCGGAATAAAACAATATGAAAATAACATATGAGAATAACATGTGAAAATAATCATCTTCAACACATAACACTTGTATGACACTTGGTAACCACAAGGGTCATGATAATGTTTTCATGAGTTAAACACTCATAAGAATCATAACAAGGTTTAGGTCTTAGATGATGTCCTACTACTTTGACAAATGAACATGAGTTCAATATCAAAGGTTCGAACGTACATAGATATTATTTAGGTTGTATAGTTTATATTATTAAGTCCAAATGTTCAAGTATTTCAAGCAAGAGGTAGAAGATTATATCTTCATTTAGGTACCTCAAAATGTGTCATAGAAGTCATATAGGAGGTAGGAAGAACAAGCTTCCATTTAGGCACCTCGTATGCGTTCACCACTACACTTGTTGTAAGAACAAACAAGGAGGGTCATGAACTAAGATTAGTACAATAATATAAGCAATCTAAGCTATGAGAAATCATCAAATCATGTGGGGATTTTTATGTTGGAAAAACCCAAGTTATTCCATAATCACTCCTACATCAAGTTGAAGCTTGAACATGACTTGTGGGTTAAAAACACTAATTAAAACCGAAAGTATTTGAGGTTTATCCTCTGATGTTGTATGTCTCAACCTTGTTTTTAAGCCTAACCAACCATAAGATAGGTTGTAAGCATTAGGACATAGGTGTGAGATGAGTTAGGCTTAAATTTGATAAGTTTAAACAAGTTTTGAAAGAACTTAAAACACAACAGAAAGTTTGTGGACATTTTTAGGGCAATTCAAGGTCTGATTTCTCCAAGGAGAGATCAAGGAATCAAACCCCATGATTATCCAAGCAAGTAGGAAGAAGAATCAAGTAATTTGGTTGAGTTTTGAGCAAGTTATGCTCACTTTTGTATGAAGGTATGAATCTGTCCGAATTTCAGAATTTTGCAAGAACTTGAGAGTGATTTTGGGGAGATTTGAGATTGTTAAAAGTGTAAAATGTCTTGGAGAAGATGGGTATTTATAGGGGATGAGTTTAGGGTTGATTGGAGGTGTTTAGAGGTGGTTTAGAGCTGATTGGAGGAGAAGGAAACATGGGATTTCGTGCAAAATCGCGGAGAAATGAAGCTGTTTGAATCTGCTGCCCGCCAGACCCCCTTACGGACCATAAGGGGTAAGGCTTACGGTCCGTAAGCCTTTGGCAGAAACATTAATTTTTATTTCTTTGACTTTAAAGCTTTGCAACATGCCTAGATGTTATATATTACGTATTTTATGATCATTTTAGGGTATTTAGGCATACTTAGCATGTACTAAAGGTAACACAAGTGTCAAATGAATAAAATTAAGTATAAGACTCGAATGTAAGTATCGTACGGAGCGTGTATGTTACGTATTAGTAGGTTTATTACATGTTTGCAAGTGTTACGGATATGTAACTAATTGTTTCACAATTTAACGTATGATTATGTATAAAGTATGTATAACATGTAATTAACAAAGTACGAGTTTTTATTTATGAATCAAGTCCCGCATTTTACAATTGATTAAGAAGAAAGGATGATTACGAGAATGCAAGTTTTCCAAAAATAGAATTTCAAGCAATGGTTTCTAAATATAGTAAGTATGAAAATGCAGGGCGTTACAACGTTGTAGGGTACGTTGTGCATTAGCAATCGATGTCACTAGTGCTATTTCGTTCTCTTCGGTCCAATGCACCATTTTTGACTTTTTGGTGTGGGTTTGGTTGAAGAAGAATGGGAAAATGTTAAAATTGTGTTGGGTGATGGTTGAAGAAGAATGAGAAAATATGTAATTTGGGTGAGTATTTATAGGTAAAAAAATGTAATTTAAAAAAAAATTGATTTACCATACCATAACCGCCACCCTCAACGGCTATCCCCAAACAACTACCTCCAAACGGCTACAACGAACCAGTCAATCAAAGTCAGCCATATCACACTGCCCCACGCCAGGCTCAATCACCACGCCAGTGGGGCAACGCCATGGCCAACGCTAGCCCGGTGTGATCTAACCAGTGTTAAAGGCCAACCGCCGCCCCACACCCCACAGTCTGATAGACAATCAAAATTTTAATTAAACGTTAACAAAATTTGAGGGTTTACTCTCATAATAATAATAACTACTGGTATTTTTCCACGCTTCGCGGCGGCTTTTGGTTGGTATCAGTTTATTTCATTATCGTACCTGTACGATACTGGTACTCGGTTTATCAATCGACACGTGCTTTACATCAATCAAAAACCATAAAAACAAATATCGATATCAGTTTCGTTGTCGTTTGGTCGGTGTCGGTTTGATTCGTCACGATATCAAAATCTTAAAAAAAAGTTTATGTGTTCCGAGTATCAAATATCCAATCGACTAATCAGGGACAATCACTAATTCCTAACCTTGTTAAATCATATATATATTTTATTAATATATTGATATATTATTTTTAATAAAGTATAAAAATTAAATAAATTTGAATCACTGTTCATGGAGACTTCTAATTCATATGTATAACTAGTGTAATTCTTTCGCGCGTTGCGGCGGATCCTCGGATAATAGTGCAAGCTCTGATCAAGGTCAAGTTTTAACCAAATGTAAGCTAATATAACCAATTTACATAAATTATATTGGATAACGGTGCAAGCTCTATCAAACTCAAGTTTTAATCAAATGTAAACTAATAAAACCAAATTATATTAGAATCTCGACATCATATTTCAAGCCAACATCTTAACCATGTAGACATTTGAGTATATAAACAAAGTAAGATGACAGACATTGATATAATCGATACTGGGCTGCTTCTCTGTCGTTGGTCCTTAATGGCAGGAGACTTTCATGAGCAACTTTGCTTGATGTTGAGGCCTAAATCGACAAACAAAAAGATGTCATTTACCACTTTATTCTATTCATCCCATGGGAAAAAAAATCATGCAAATAATCAACTAAGCAATTTCTATCCGCAACACCACACTTTTTTATCCATTTGACCCGTTAGAGATAAATCCTAGCCGGTCACATCAGTGGGTCAAAACTGCTGTCAATAGATATTGCAACAGCACATGAATATATAGCTAATAGTTAATTGAATTAGCTTTCACCCTGTTTCCACCTTTCCCTAACCAGTATTCACGGTTTAGAAAATTAAAAGATGGTTTTCTTACGCATGCTAAGTTCGGGAATATATTATTCAAGCACATTGGCAGAGCAATGCACAAAATAATGTTGATATATATAGATATTGTTCTGCCAAACAAACAAAATAAATATGAAATTGGTAAACTTCAAATGAAATAGTGTTTAGGTGGCACAGGAAACACCTTAGCTGGCCCAGCTGTTATTAGACGGATACCACTGTTATTAGACAATCTGTGTCATTTGGCGCACAGTTGCTTTACTGGCCCAACTGATATCCGGGTCTTGAGGAGTGGAAGTGGCATTAGAAAGCAACTGAAGGGCTTTAGTTGTCGCTGTAGGGAGAATGCCAGACCCAGTTGTGACTCAGGTTACGTTCATTCGTTATAACCTCATGTTTGAACGTTCAAAGAACTTCATTGGAACAAAAAGAGATTGTTAATCAAATAAGCAAAATCACTTCCATCATACCCATACACCAATAATCACAAAGTCAACTCGTCTTTAGACGTTTGAATAGCTTCATCAAGTAGAGAGGGATGACAAAATTAGAAGATAACATGTAACCTACAACCACATATCGTAAATCATAATAGAGATGATTATATAATCAACAATACCATATCACAGTAAACAAATAAAAAATAATTGCAACTACGACCAATAGTTGGTAAAAATGAAACTACCATCGAGATTGCAAGCAAACTCATCCATAAATAGATAAACAAAGCTATTTGCACGGATAAATATAATTACATAAAAAGAAAATGCAACTACTCATAAAGACGGTTTCAGTGTTGCTAATTCAATTTGGTTCATGATAGCTATATTTTTTTCAAAAGTGTGTTTATTGCAAGTAATTAAGCCTCAAATATGTTTTATCGTCGTGGCAAGACGGTTACGCTGCTATGGCTGCAAAATGGTTATAAATTACAAACAATCTACAACACGTCTAATTGAAAGTATGAACAAACTACAGATCAAAACGCCATAATCTTACTTCACATAAACCTAATTCATGTATATCACAGCAACCACACAATCAAACGTAACATAAACATACCATACCTCAAAGATCACGCCAACAATAGTAGTTCGGATGCTAAGATGCCCATAGATTTTAACCCTTTCTTCGTCATCATCTTGTTTCTCCTACACAGGTCAAAACTGAATCCAGATTTCGGAACATGCATTGCTTCAGTTGTCATCTTCAGATACCTAGGTTTCAATTAAAGAAGCACTTTAATTATAAGAAATTAGGGGATTAATACTTATCAAAAACTACATAAAAGTAGGACAATGCATATGCTGACGTGATGTAAATTTGTTCCTACGATTTGTGGAGAGAGCAATCAACTCGAAGAAATCTGAAAGCGAAATCTGATTTCCAAACGCTAAAGTTTCTTTGAAGAAGAGGAAGCCACAACAAAAGATAAAGGGCCCGAAAAAATCGATGCGCCACTGGTGGGAACCAACTCACATCTAGAAGTTCAAACTCGATGCCAAGCAGGTGACCACCTAATTCTCAAAAGCGAACCTTCAAAATGTAGATACAGAATATGTTGGCCTAAGAGGCCAAGAGTATCAAATCAAATTATATACAAATCGTTGCTCTTCGAACCTATGGTACCAAAATAAAACGATGTCACATACATGGATGTACTGGCTGATTTGAAATAAAAAAATCGTTGAATCTAACCTCCACAAACCCTTTGCATGTACCTGTTGATTTGTCCGATGGTGTCTAAATGCCGCAGCCTTCATCATAGAATCAATCTTTTTCTTCATCTCCTTATTCTGTTTCCATCACCATTTTTAGTTACAAAACGAATCAAAACCAGCGTTAACAGAAAACCAAATACAAACTTGTTCATTAATTAAAACTCGTTAAATTCTTCATTTGAAAAACTGGGGGCCTAAAATCCCTTCGATTCGTTGATCGAAAAAGTTTGCCCATATCTTTCTTAAACACCACTTGCAATGAATTTCAGCAACAAAGAAAAAATCGATTACCTAAGATGTCACCAGAACGATCGCCGGTACATCCGTACACCAGAACCTTCACCATCATCATCTTACATTTTTTACCAAGCAAGTAACTGCAAATCGCCCCCCTCCCCCATTGTTGAAAGGATATGAATTATGATGTTCTGATCTGGAAAAAGAAAAGAGTAGTCTAAAGGGAGGTTTATTATCGCCGTCATCATACTGTCACATTGGAACCCTTAAGCACCACCGCCTTCTATCGTTTTTGCTGCGTCAAAACCGCCAGACCATCACCACGGGTCGGTGGCCGGACGGAGACCACCGCCTGTTCCTCCATCACCTTTGCTCCGCTCCCTCTACTACCTCTCTAATCTTATCTCGCTCTTACTCCTCTCTATATCTCCCTAATCTGTGTCTTGATACCGGACGGAGCACCACCGCCTTCTATCGTTGTTTGCTTCCAGTCTCCCATTCTTTCTCTAGATTGTCCGATGAGAGTCACCGGTACATTTGTCGGAACCCTAGAACCCCCAGCCGTCATTGTCGGCTTTAGCTATCTCCAAACCCTCGTCTACCACCGCCTTCTACCATTGTGTAACGCGTCTTAACCACGACAACCCACCACCGGTCTTACCGAAGGCCAAGAGGGTAGCCGACGGGAGACGATGGCCGGTTCCTCCATCTCTGCCGCTCCTCTCTCTCTGTCTCTGTCGTGCCTCTCTCTCACTATCCATATCTCTGTAATCTGGATTTTTAGAAGTGGGAGCGGTGGAGGGTGAGGAGTCCAAGCACGTGTAAAGGGTCTAAGGGTAAAATCCCGAAAATACCCTCAATAACTGTTCATTCCACTCTTCTATTATCATATAGTAATAATAATATGGGCATTTTGGTTATCTTTCCCATTGATAACCATAGTAACCCTAAGTTGGTGTTTGTTTAAAAAAAATGTGCGCAAACTCTTATGTCTGCGCCGCACAGACCACACGCAGACATTGTCATCCGCAGACTATTTGTTTTTCCGAAAACGTTTCATTAAAAACGTATGTGCGAGCTCTTCTTAGTGCGGACTTGGCCCAGCCACTTCTAAGATCTTCTAAGGTCTACAGAAGATTAAACACCAGGGGCGGACCCAAGCCCACCCCAAGGTGGGCGGGCGCACCCCCGGGGAAAAAAACTTAGGGCTAAATTCCGTCGAAAATCCCGTCCGCACCCCTTGGAATTTTCCGTCCGCACCCCTTGGAATTTTCGACCGCACCCTTTGAAATTTTTCGTCCGCACCCCTTAGGTAAAAAGTGTTATCGATTTATATTTTAAATTTTTTTTAGTAAACTCTTATTTTTTAAAAAAATATACTACCTAAATTATATAACTTTTAATACCTAACCAACTAAACCCAAATACCCATACCTTTACCCACTTATAATTCCTAACTAGCTAGCCCACTAAGTCTTAGCCCATTAACCAAACCCAACAATATTTCAAACTATAATAAAATAATTAAAGCCCAAAACCTTAAGAAATTCTATCCCGCTCTCTTTCTCTCTCTTGCGTCCCTGCACTGCCAACGAACAACATCACCCAGCGACAACAGTCCAGCAGCCGGCGACCACCGTAATCAGCCACCATACCACTGTCGTTCGACACCAACTCTAACCGGAATCCGAACACGGGTAAGTTTCTTTATTATTTTGATGATTTTGGTTGATATTATAGGAGAAAAAAAATGGTAATAAAGTTGTTAAATAGGTTTGAAATTTTGTGTGTTTTGACGTTGTTTATGGTTGTTTAGATGATTTTTAGGGTGATTATGTTGTTTATATATTTTTAGGGTGATTACAACTTACGTTATGATTTCTAGGGCTTGAATAGTTGAAAATTAAAATTGAAACATTATGTTATGGAGCGATGAACTTATGTTATATAGAGAAAGAATTGCTTAAGAAATTAGCTTTAGATGATGTTTTGGATAGATTTCAAAAAATGAAAACCCGTAGGGCGTCGACGTTATAATTATGTTTGTAACAAGGTTTGACATGTTTTTGATGATTATATAAATTTAGTTTGATGTTCGTTTGTTTTACATGACCCGACCCGATACGAACCGATTTTTTTACTTATATAAAAATTTTTAAAAATGTTCCGCACCCCATGGAAAAATTCCTGGGTCCGCCACTGTTAAACACCACCACCCACCACCACCACCGTCCATCACCACTACCACCATCTTGAACCATCAACACTTGAAAGACCATGGGACAACGAGGAAAAGAGAGACGAGCAGGGAGGATCTGATGAAAAGAGAGATAGTGCAAAATCCTTCTCTTGGGGCAGGAATTTCCGGATCTATAAAACCATCATTGCACATGCTAAGAGTTAGCCCTACATAGGATATGTTTTAGTACAAAAGTTTTTACAATTGATTACGTTATATCTCTGTTTTCATAGTTTTTTTTAAGGGTGACTTTCTATGTACAGGATCTTAGTGGTCACCGGCATGGCCGGCCCTGGGGGTGGGCGGGGAGGACCACCGGCCAGGGCCCGATATTTCGAGGGGCACAATTTAAAATGAAAAAAACCGATATGTATATGTAAAATATTTTTTTAATAAGGTACACTCATACAAACACCAAGATAGACCCCCTTACAAAACTATTTTTATGGTTTAGATTAGTTATTAACCTCATTGGCATTAGGTTTAGACCTTTAGTGAGCCCAAAACCCAATTTCGTTAAGGCCTAAGGGCACATTTTTTCGAGCTCGAACAGGGTAAACGAATTCTCAGGGCCGGCCCTGGTCACCGGGTTCTTGTCAAAGACAATCCCCGTCAGCCCCGCCCTCCGGACGCGATGTTCTATCGGGCCCCGGCCGTCTCGTAAGCTGACCTTCGCCCGGAAACCATACTGCCCCCACACGAGAGACTCGCTGGGGTAACAGCTGAGTAAAACCGGGTTGCCCTCAGAATCGAACCATGCCTCGGTAGAAACGAACCATCATTGGGTCGGTCCCAAACCCTTTCGCCACAAGTAGGAGTCGAACCGGCCCCTCATGAAGAGGACACCGGCCCAACTACCAACTGGGCTAGTGGAAGGGATCCTATGTTTTCATAGTTAACTAAATCAATAATTTTTTTTTAAAGATTATTTAAAAAAGAATAAAAGTTGAATTTTATATAATGGTAATATATGCAACGCTAGTTCCATTTTCATCAAGTTTGTCCAAAAAATCAAATATGAACAACTTCAACGAGTAATATAATAGCTAGTAAAATACGAAATATATATATCATCTTCAACTAACTTGTATATATAATGGTCAATGGTCAAAGTAGTATAATCCTATCCACCACTCTTTATGGCTTGTGGCATGTTACGACATGTACAAACATGTCTACATCACTTTGTGTAATTAATGACGCACAAGGTCCCATGTGGCAATAATATATCAAAAGGAATAACAAAATAGATATAAGAGTAAATTACAAAGTTCGTAATATATCAAAGTATGTCATTTATCTTTAATAAGCTTAAAAAACGTACTTAATGTTTGCAAATCCTTACATGTTACGTCCTTTAGTCCTAATCCAGTTACTTTTCATGGTTAAATTTGACTAAGTCAGCCCCACATAAGGGTATTTTGGTCATTTTATCATAAATATTAAAATAAATAATCATCAAAATCAATAAATATATACAGACTAAATGTTTTTCCTTCTCTCTCTAACTATCCTAACCCCACCACCACAACCCAGCTGCCACCGCCACCACCACCACTTCACCTGCAACTTTAATCTACTTCAAACCAGTTTTCCGGCAAATTTCAAACCAGTTTTCCGGCAATCAAATCATCAAGCTTATTCATCATCACCTGCAACTCATCTCACTCAAAAGCTCTGTTCCAAACCAGATCTCTCCCCCCTCCCCTCTCTCTCTCTCACACACGCCCACCAATATCACCAACACCATCACCACCGTCAACCGCCATAGCTCCATCATCACCACCGCTGCACAAACCTCCACCACCGCCCAACCCCAACCTGCATATTCAGATCTGAATATGTACAGATCTGAACACCACCATTGATTTCACTTTTGCAATGTAGCAGACAAGTTCCAGACAACAATATAAATACAACTGCAGTGGATTATTAATCGTCATCGTCTTCACCCAATCTCATCACCATCATCGGAAATCGAGGGAGGGAGGCGTTGTGCTGTAGTTCCGACTTACCACCGCTGCCGCTGATCTGTCGTCACAGCGCCGCCGGCACATCACCGGCCAGCTCTATCTCTCTTTCCGTCGTCTTCTCAGGTTCTCGATCTTTCTCTCTCTTAAATCAAATGTGGGTGAGTTTTGTCGAACGGCCGTTGCTCGTCGTCGCTTGTCATCGGGAATGAGAGAAGGGGGTAGGAGTGGTCGCCTGGTCGGAAACGTCACCGGCAGTCGCCGGTTAAACAGTTCAGGCGCCGATCAGTCATCGAGTGGGAGAGGAGATCGAGAGGTGTGTGGTTTGTGTTTAGGGTTTCTCTCAAAGGAGATGAAGAAGGTAATACTCAGTGATATGTTTGTGTGTATGTTTTCTTTTAATTGAAGAGAATCAAAGGAAAGAAGAGAGGATAATGTGTCTCTGGTTTATTTGTGTGTGATTGTTGAGAAGATGAAGTTATGTATGAGGTGTGGATATTGAGTTTTTATTTATTGTTTTTTATAATGATTTATTTTAACATTTTGGATAAACTGACCAAAATACCCTTATGTGGGGTTGACTTAGTCAAATTTAACCTTAAAAACTAACTGTGTTAGGATTAAAGGACGTAACATGTAAGGGTTTGCAAACATTGAGTATGTTTTCTGAGCTTATTAAAGATAAAGGACATACTTTGTAATAAATGACATACATAAAGGACGAGTTTTGTAATTTACTCTAGATATAAATATATATCTTGGCAAAATATCAAATACAAATAAACTTAACATACTAAACATACAAATTGAAGGAAAAATCAAAAAGACAAGGTGACATTTTTGTAATTACCACCAACTATCAAAGTTACTATACAAATGTGAACTCAACCAAAAATACCTAAAAAACACAAATTTTTTTTATTTTTTTATTTTTAATATTTTTTATAAAAAATCGCTACATTTTGTTACAAAAAAAAACATTTTGTGGGTTTTTTTTAGGTTTTTTGAGAGTTTAGTTTTTAGCATTTTAGCTTGGGGGGTAGGTTTGGGGGGGGGGGGGAGTGAGGGAGTTAGGTTTTTTTTAGGTTTTTTAGATACATTTGTAGAGTAACTTTGATAGTTATAGATAATTACAAAAATGTCACCTTGTCTTTTTGACTTTTCCTTCAATTTGTATGTTTAGTATGTTAAGATTATTTGTACAAGAACTTTCCCATATATATCTTATCAATAAAAGGATTGAATCTACAAACATAACTAACTAATTTAACAGTTATGTCGTTTGTTTATGTGTTCATATATTATATGAAATGAAATGAAATATGTATGATGTTCTAAATAATACGTGTTAAGTATTATAAAAAGCTATGTTAAGTATGCATTACAAACGTGAAATGTCTTAATTCTGGCCAAAGCTGATTTAATTCATTTATGTTTAGCATGCTTGACAAGTGCATAACTAAAGTGATTGTCTCATTTCTGGCCAAAGCTGATTTGTCACGGTTACTTTGCACACATACTTAAATGATTACACTTCTGGCCAAAGCTGATTTGTCTTTGTTTAAGTAGAATTTTACTAAGTCTATTATTTTGATGTTAGTAATAGACATATCACAATTTCTTCACATAATGATCCTTATATTAATGATCCTTAATTAATTTTATGATCATTTCGTCTGTCTTATTTTTTTTACCCATAATTTTTACTCACTGTAATTTACTTCTACATATATCTCATCCACTTTAATTCCTAAACCTAAAATGTTTGCTTTATTTAAAGTTTTTATAAGAATTAGCTCTTAAATTAAATCCTTGATTATTTCTTAAGACACGATAATCCTATTGCTCTCTTCTGAGATCATAAGGGCTTAAAACTTCACAACTCGAGACAACAGTCTCGACTCGAGATCACTGCGTTTTTTGACTAAAGGCACTCGAGACCATGGTTGCGACTAGAGATCTCAGTATGGAGTCGAGATCTCATAAAAATATTGACTCGAGACCCAACTCGAGACCTCATTATTTAAGCTGTTTAATGTGACCTAAAAATTTTTGCTATTAAATACTTGGTTTTGTTTATACTTAATTAATTAATAAGGATCAAATAATGTTTTACAAAACCAAACTAGCTTAACTTGAATGAGCTTCTGATGTATTAATTCTGGCCAAAGCTGATTTAATACATCTATTTATTGTTCAAGTATTATAAAAAGCTATGTTAAGTATGCATTACAAACGTGAAATGTCTTAATTCTGGCCAAAGCTGATTTAATTCATTTATGTTTAGCATGCTTGACAAGTGCATAACTAAAGTGATTGTCTCATTTCTGGCCAAAGCTGATTTGTCACGGTTACTTTGCACACATACTTAAATGATTACACTTCTGGCCAAAGCTGATTTGTCTTTGTTTAAGTAGAATTTTACTAAGTCTATTATTTTTTTATGTTAGTAATAGACATATCACAATCTCTTCACATAATGATCCTTATATTAATGATCCTTAATTAATTTTATGATCATTTCGTCTGTCTTATTCTTAGTACCCATAATTTTACTCACTATATTTTCTTCTACATATATCTCATCCACTCTAATTCCTAAACCTAAAATGTTTGCTTTAATTAAAGTTTCTCTTAGAATTAGCTCTTAAAAATAAATTCTTGATTATTTCTTAAGACACGATAATCCTATTGCTCTCTTCTGATAAAGATTATAAAGAAGAAAATTAGAGCATGATGATTAGGACAAATCGAACATGATGTCTCTTATGATAATCAAGAACTCTCTAACATAATGCTATCACTAAAGTTATTTCAGATTAAGTCTTTCCTAAAGCTAATCTCTTATATATGGGATAATCACTAGAACTCCTAAGATGCATGCCTTCTTTTAAAATTCTAAGCTATAAAGTTAAGTGGTATATGTGAATACATTATAATGTACAAAACCATGACCCATAAAGTTAAGGGCTTACGCATGGAAATAAGTACATTTTCCAGTACATTACATATTAAGACTTTCACTTGTACAATTTGATGCCTTATAAATCAACTATAACACTCAAACATACCAAAGTATAATGAGTGTGTTGATAAGCAACATATGTACAAAGAAATAAATGTTTGAAGCTGGAAAATAAGTTGTTACTCACCTTACAACCACTTAAAACCTTAAAAGATGATTGTTCTAAGGTCCATAGGCAAATTACAACTGTTAATTCCACCTCTAAGGTTCTTCAAGGGAAAATCTCACTGCATAATTATGTCATTAGACTAGACATAAGCAACGAGACTATCCATTATTCTAAAGAACAGTTGGATAAGTTAACTAGGTAGTCACTTACTAAAGATATTTCAGTCTGCTAATTTTAATATTCCTATTAACACATGATTAGTTGACTCTAGTTTTTTTTTAAACGTTTCCTTACCAGAAGTTAACAAATAACTAACATGAGAGTTAGTGACAAAATTAAATGTTAAGGCTATAAGAACAATAATAAGCAGTCTTCTAACAACGTTTTTTCGATACCGTACATATATTCTGAGTATTAATCAGAATATAGTATCATAATTAAGCAATGTTATGAAGGTTGTGAGGTTTGCATAGTCAACATAAAGTCACACTTATCTTAAACTCTCATTTTACTTGTTCTAAATATCTGGATTGAAACATTATTAAGATAAAACTAGAAGATACCTTACACTTTCACAATTTTGTCATCATGCAAATGAAAAATTTGACAAAAAGGAAAATGAGACTTACAAATTTCATCCATTATAACCAAAATTCATGAGAAATCATGACATGGTTAATGAGGATGATTTCTTATCTAATCTCATTCTAAGTGATTTTAAATCATGACGTTATAGCCCTAAATATTACTTGGCTTAAGGAATAAGTATGGGTCCATCATAAGTCATTCATTGACATTCGTGGAACTTATTCCAAAATGGAATATTCAGACATAATTTAGTTATTTAAAGACTATCTACTTGTAACTAAATTTTGTCATATATGGCCCACGGTCTTACAAGAAATCTATTCATATGTTTACTTAATAAGTTTTCTATTAGATATGTCCCTAAGTTTCTTATGATATACGGACATTAAAGAAATCAATTAAAGTCTAACATATATATATAATAGGTTCCCACGTTACATACCTAATTGAAACTTCTCTTGTAGCATTCTAGAGATATTAAAAGATCAGTGGGAGCATTAAGTGTTTTAGAACAACTTGCGATAGTTGCAAGAGGTGGGGGAGTGAAAATTTCACATTACCTAAATTTGCACCTCTTGTACAAGACACCGCTCCATCATGACACTGTCCCATCAAAACTTATCTCCTTAAAATCTAATGCTACTATTACAAAAGTTTCATTGTTGCTTAATTGTGGGCACACTTAGATTTCTTACCTAAACTAACATAATCCTCAACAAGAGAAACTACAAAGACTAGCGTCATTAATTTATGTTTCTCTATTAGAATTTGTTGGCCATTAAATATTGACCCTAAGCATGCCGAGTTCATTAAGATTTCTAAGCTTAGTGGGAGCAGTAAAAGTCTTTCTCATGACTTGCAAGAAATACAAGAGGCGGGGGGAAGAGTGTCATTAAATTTCACTCCAAATTTAATTCCGATTACACCTCTTGTACACCATACTGCACCAACTCTTACAAACTTAGAATCTTGAAAAATAATAGCAACATAATCAAGAGCTAATCCATAAAACTGAAACTTCTAACAAACCCAATAATCAACTCAGGAGGTCATCTAAGTTTAAAAGCCTACTAACTTTGATGATTACATAACCTCCCTAATTTGAAGTTGAAATGGATTTTGGAAAAGTTTACTGATCCTATCTCTTCTAATTAAGCCATTAGTGTCAATCAATCTTCTGAATAGAATAAAACTGTTTTCTAGTAAAACTGATTTTATGTGTTCGCATAACGTTTGGGATTTGATTGAATAACCTAAGAGTGTTCATAACTAAACCAAATCCTGATATAAACATTAAGACACAAAGAAGCATGATTGATTGTCAAAGGTTGTACTCAGGAAGAGATAAATTATTAAAGAATCTTTCTTACATATCTAACAAAAGATTTCTTTTAGGATCATCACTGTTCTAGTAGCTTATAATAGTTTAAAGCTACATTAGATGAACATTATAAACAATTTTCCATAACAAATGGCTGACACATTTACATGTTCATTAGATAACAACCTAAAGTTTCAAACTTAAGGTTAAAGAACAGTTTGTCTATAAGCTAATAAAATCCATGTATGGTTTAATGCAAACATCATAATGTGATGAAATCTTAACGCAATTTTTTTCATCAACAACCAAGTGGAATAATGTACCTACCTCAAGATGAGTGGGAGCAACTAAGATAAACTTGTCTATATAGATGATATTCTTTTGACAAGTAGATGTTACATAAGTCAAAGCATTGTTAACACAAACTTTGATATAATAGATCTCAAAGATATCTCTTACATAATAGATATCATAACATGTTGAGATAGACCAAATGGAACATTACTTCCGTTCCATAAGTTTAACATTAAATTGGTCCTTACATATGTAACAAACAATACTGCTCTCCTTTAGAGAATAATAGGATAAATGAGATTATTTCTTACGCTTCATTAATTAGAAGCCTTATGTAAGTTTAAGTCTATACTCTTTTAGATATTACTCACATTGCAACACACTAGATATGTCTAGATTAATGTGAAGCATTTAATAGAGTATTACAATATCTTTAAAAGAAATGAGAGACTATATTTTTAAAGAAGAAGTGAGAATTAAAACCGGTTTATTACTCTAACTTTGTAATATTCAAAGATGACAAAATGTAATTTCGGGTATATCTTTATGTCAGCAGACAAAATCTATCTCATGGAGGAGTCATAATAGACTGATATCAACAACCTAAGTTATAACGACATAATATAGTCACTAAATGTTGTTGAAAATTTATCAGTGGACTCATGACTTTATTAACTCCATATAATTAATATATTGAAGACTTGTTGTGATAAAGTCAGCTACCATGTCTCCTTGAACAGTAACAGTTCGAGAGGTGCTGCATTAAATTTCGATACACAATTAATTATTCATTTATGAACGAATTGAGGAAACTAAATCTTTGTATCGAATGCATTCATGATATGCTTAAGGATCCTATAACTAAAGGTCTATTACCCATAAGTCTTATTAAGAGTGCACATAAAAGAGAAGGGTTTTAATTGATGACCATGTACAACTGCATATCGTACTATGAATGACTAACTATTAATTAATTTTCCTCATCAGTTTGATTTTGTATGTCTCTTACATATGTTCTGCCGGTGTAATGACATATAGACAACTATAAATACAAATCAAACGTTAAAGGGCTTACATATTTTGATCATAACTGTTAGGTTTTAAATTAAGGCTATAGTATGACTAATGGGGGTCCTGAGTCGCATAATGATTCAACGGCTGTATTTCTCTGCTATAGTACTTGTTTAAGGCTAAAATGAGTATTAACTTCTGATCAGACTAATCTAATACTCATGATAAATGATTATTCGGCTAAGTGGGAGAATGTAAGATTAAATATTTATTTATTTATATTTAATCTAGTAGCCATCATTATCATTTATATAATATAGATCAAAATATATTAATAACCTATTAATAATTAGTTGGTAATTGTTGATGGACCGTATTACCCTTATTAACTAATTGGGTTTCCTCTTGGGTGTATATATAAGGAGATTATTAGAGAGGTAAAGGGTTAGACAGTTACACAAGACACATAACCTAAACACATAACATCAATTTTCGTCCTCTCTCTCTCAACCGAAACTAACCCTAGTTTCGGTTTCATCACCATCATCACCTTACACCCTAAGGAGGAACCAGATCAAACTGACAATTATGTCGAACATCGTGGCTGTGTCTCTGTCTGGATTCTCTACTGATGCAATCAAAGGATGTTGATCAGTTCTGATTTAAGCATAATGGAAAACATGAAATAACATACCTTTGATTGCATCAGTAGAGAATCCAGTCAGAGACGCAGCAACGGAGTTCGACATAGTTGTCAGTTTGATCTGGTTCCTCCTTAGGGTGTAAAGTGATGATGGTGATGAAACCGAAATTAGGGTAGAATTCGGTTATGGGGAGAGAGTTCGAAATTGATGTTATGAGGGTTGGTTATGTGTCTAACTCTTTAACTCTCTAATAAGCCCCTTATTTATACACCCAAGAGGAAACCTAATTAGTTAATAAGGGTAATATGGTCCATCAACAATTACCAACTAATTATTAATAGGTTATTAATATATTTTAATCTATATTATATAAATGATAATGATGGCTACTAGATTAAATATAAATAAATAAATATTTAATCTTACATTCTCCCACTTAGCCGAATAATCATTTATCATGAGTATTAGATAAGTCTGATCAGAAGTTAATACTCATTTTAGCCTTAAACAAGTACTATAGCAGAGAAATACAGCCGTTGAATCATTATGCGACTCAGGACCCCCATTAGTCATACTATAGCCTTAATTTAAAACCTAACAGTTATGATCAAAATATGTAAGCCCTTTAACGTTTGATTTGTATTTATAGTTGTCTATATGTCATTACACCGGCAGAACATATGTAAGAGACATACAAAATCAAACTGATGAGGAAAATTAATAGTTAGTCATTCATAGTACGATATGCAGTTGTACATGGTCATCAATTAAAACCCTTCTCTTTTATGTGCACTCTTAATAAGACTTATGGGTAATAGACCTTTAGTTATAGGATCCTTAAGCATATCATGAATGCATTCGATACAAAGATTTAGTTTCCTCAATTCGTTCATAAACGAATAATTAATTGTGTATCGAAATTTAATGCAGCACCTGTCGAACTGTTACTGTTCAAGGAGACATGGTAGCTGACTTTATCACAATAAGTCTTCAAAATATTAATTATATGGAGTTAATAAACTTATGAGTCCACTGATAAATTTCCAACAACATTTAGTAACTATTGCTTTGTGATCAACAATATATTGTGTCGTTATAACTTATGTTGTTATCAGTTTATTATGACTCCTCCATGAAATAGGTTTTGTCTGCTGACATAAAGATATACCCGAAATTACATTTTGTCATCTTTGATTATAACAAAGTTAGAGTAATAAACCAGTTTGAGTTCTCACTTCTTCTTTAAATCATAGCCTCTCGTTTCTTTTAAAGATATTGTAATACTCTATTAGATGCTTCACATTAATCTAGGCATATCTAGTGTGTTGCAATGTGAGTAATATCTAAACGAGTATAGACTTAAACTTTACATAAGGCTTCTAATTAATGAAGCATAAGTAAATAATCTCATTTATCCTATTATCCTCTAAAGGAGAGCAGTAATGTTTGTTACATATGTAAGGACCAATTTAAGGTTAAACTTATGGAACGGAAGTAATGTTCCATTTGGTCTATCTCAACACGTTATGATATCTATTATGTAAGAGATATCTCTGAGATATATTATATCAAAGTTTGTGTTAACAATGCTTTGACTTATGTAACATCTACTTGTCAAAAGAATATCATCTATATAGACAAGTTTATCTTAGTTGCTCCCACTCATCTTGAGGTAGGTACATTATTCCACTTGGTTGTTGATGAAAATAATTGCGTTAAGATTTCATCACATTATGATGTTTGCATTAAACCATACATGGATTTTATTGGCTTATAGACAAACTGTTCTTTAACCTTAAGTTTAGAACTTTCAGGTTGTTTTATGAACATGTAAATATGTCAGCCAGTTGTTAGGGAAAAATGTTTTAATGTTCATCTAATGTAGCTCAAAACTTTTATAAGCTACTAATGTTCATCTAATGTAGCTCAAAACTTTTATAAGCTACTAGAACAGTGATGATCCTAAAAGAAATCTTTTGTTAGATATGTAATAAAGATTCTTTAATAATTTATCTCTTCCTGAGTACAACCTTTGACAATCAATCATGCTTCTTTGTGTCTTAACGTTTATATCAGGATTTGGTTTAGTTATGAACACTCTTAGGTTATTCAATCAAATCCCAAACGTTATGCGAACACATAAAATCAATTTTACTAGAAAACTGTTTTATTCCATTCAGAAGATTGATTGACACTAATGGCTTAATTAGAAGAGATATGATTAGTAAACTTTTCCAAAATCCATTTCAACTTCAGTTAGGGAGGTTGTGTAATCATCAAAGTTAGTAGGCTTTTAAACCTAGATGACCTCCTGAGTTGATTATTGGGTTTATTAGAAGTTTCAGTTTTATGGATTAGCTCTTGTTTAAGTTGCTATCATTTTCAGGATTCTAAGTTTGTAAGAGTTGGTGCAGTATGGTGTACAAGAGGTGTAATCGGAGTTAAATTTTGAGTGAAATTTAATGACACTCTTCCCCCCGCCTCTTGTATTCCTTGCAAGTCATGATAAGGACTTTGACTGCTCCCACTAACCTTAGAAAACTTTATGAACTCAGCATGATTAGGGTCAATATGTAACGACCAAACAAATTCTAAATAGAGAAAACATATTAATGAACATATTAATGACGTTAGTCATTGTAGTTTCTCTTGTTGAGGATTATGTTAGTTTAGGTAAGAAATCTAAGTGTGCCCACAATTAAGCAACAATGAGACTTTTGTAAAAGTAACTTTAGATTTTAAGGAGACAAGTTATGATAGAACAGTGTCAAGATGGAGCAGTGTCTTGTACAAGAGGTGTAAATTGAAGTATAAAGCTTTCACTCCCCACCTCTTGCAACTATTGCAAGTTATTATTAAGACACTTAATGCTCCCACTGATCTATGATATCTCTATAAATGCTATAAGATAAGTTTCAATGAGCTACGTGATGTGGGAACCTATCACATATACGTTAGACTTTATTTGATTTCTTTAATGTCCAAATATCATAAGAAACTTAGGGACATATTTAATAGAAATCTTATTAAGTACATATATGAATAGATTTCTTATAAGATCGTAGGCCATATACGACAAAATTTATATACAAGTAGATAGTCTTTAAATGATAAATGAATTATGTCTGAATATTCCATTTGGAATAAGTTCCACGAATGTCAATGAATGACTTATGATGGACCCATACTTATTCCTTGAGCCAAGTAATATTTAGGGCTATAACGTCATGATTTGAAATCACTTAGAATGAGACTAGATAAATAATCATCCTCATTAACCATGTCATGATTTCTCATGAATTTTGTTATAATGGATGAGATTTATAAGTCTCATTTTCCTTTTGTCAAATTCTCATTTGCATGATAACAAAAGTTGTGAAAATGTAAGGTATCATCTAGTTTCATCTTAGTAATGTTTCTATCCAGATATTTAGAACAAATAAGATGAGAGTTTAAGATAAGTGTGACTTTATGTTGACTATGCAAAACTCACAACCTTCATAACATTGCTTAATTATGATACTATATTCTGATTAATACTTAGAATATATGTACGGTATCGAAAACGTTGTTAGAAGACTGCTCATTATTGTTCTTATAGCCTTAACATTTAATTTTGTCACTAACTCTCATGTTAGTTATTTGTTAACTTCTGGTAAGGAAACGTTTAAAAACTAGAGTCAACTAATCATGTATTAATAGGAATATTAAAATTACCTGACTTAAATATCATTAGTAAGTGACTATCTAATTAATTTATCCAACTGTTCTTTAGAGTAATGGATAGTCTTGTTGCTTATGCCTAGTCTAATGGCATAATTATGCAATGAGATTCTCTTTTAAAGAACCTTAAAGTTGGAATCTTGTACTTGTATTTTGACTATGGACCTTAGAACAATCCTCTTTTAATGTTTCAGTGGTTGTAAGGTGAACAACATCTTATTTTCCAGTTTCAAACATTTATTTCTATGTACATATGTTGCTTATCAACACACTCATTTTCCTTTGGTACTTTTGAGTGTTATAGTTGATTTATAATGCATCAAATTGTATAAGTGAAAATCTTAGTATGTAATGTACTGAAAAATTTACTTATTTCCATGCGTAAGCCCTTAACTTTATGGGTCATGGTATTGTACATTATAATGTATTCACATAAACCACTTAATTTTATAGTTTAGAATTTTAAATGAAGGTATGCATCTTAGGAGTTCTTGTGATGATTCCACAATAATAGATTAGTCTTAGGAAAGACTTAATCTGGAATAACTTTAGTGATAGCATTATGTTAGAGAGTTCTTGATTATCATAAGAGACATCATGTTCGATTTGTCCTAATCACCATGCTCTAATTTTCTTCTTTATAATAGCCTAGTGGTATTTTGGGGGTGGGATAAGGCTTATGACTATTAGGTCATGGGTTCGATTCCCACAAAGGGGGTTTTCCCATATTTATTTGGGTTTCCTCCTGAATTGGTGTATAGGCATTATTGCCTAATGGAGATGGATATGATCGGGTGGTTTTGCTGGTGGCACGATAATACTCCAGTGATCCGTCAGTGATCCAAATTTGCCGTTCAAAAAAAAATAAAATGGTATGTTTACATTATGTTAATACTTCAAATTTGCAATTAAGATTCTCTCTAAATTTCGATGTTTTGAAATAACTTAACCTTTCTTTTTATATATAACGAACATTAATATTAGTGAGAATTGATCCAAAATTAATTGAGATTCTAATCGTACAAGATAAATCCATAGAATTAAGAACATCAAATTATGCATCGTGTTCTAAACTATTGAACTTTTATTTATTGAAAAATATAGATCGAGGATCCAAGGGATAACGTGGATTGGGTAGAGAGAGTTTTCAGTTCTTGAAGGTTAGTACTGGTCTTGACTGTTGTAATTTTCCTTGATGTAAAAGGTTAAAGGTTTTTTTGTCTTTGGTTGTAAATTCGGTTTCATAGCTCCTTGTTGTGTGCCGGTTTTGTGATGAATAAAATTCCATCTTTGTTGTTCAAAAAAAAATTGAAAAATATCTACAAATTCCCATTCTATACCGATCGAAATGCTTTAATTAAGATGTTAACAAACACTTCATGAATAGAGATATAAAAGTGTGATTTCTTTAATCGACTGATTTTTTTTTTTATATGAACTGGCCGAGTTACATCAATATCGCAGGTAAGCGAGCAACAAGCTGCGCCGCTACCCCTTTCTGAATAGCAAACCCTAGCCTATTAAAGACAAACCCCTGCCCCCTTGTTGATGAGCAACTGCTGTGGACAACCTTTTGGACCCTAGTCAACAAACGGATAGCTTCTGGAGCTAGGGAGCCAAAGGTGTCGAAGGCGAAGGGGACAAATGCATGTTGGTTATCAGCACAGGCTTTAGCGTGTTTATCCACCTTTTTTGATTCCGCTTTCCTTATAGCTTGTCCTGCTACAAACCCGCTTTCCCTTAAACCAACTAAGGGGGAGACTCCTGTGAGATCCACACAAGCATGTTTCCCTCCCGCCCAGCCAAAGACGAGCAGATCTGCTGGCCTCAATGTAGATCTCCCTTCCATGGGATCTGTAAGGAAATTCACAGGGGCCTCCTTCTTGGCAGAAATCCTCGCTCTCCTTAAGATGTCCCCTAAAACATCCCTCACCCAGTCATGCCGATATTTAAACCCAGGGAGCTCCTTACAATGAACAGCATGCTCCCCGTATTTATCCATGCAGGCTTTATGGCAGATTGGGCAGGTTTCGTCTTCTGGATACATAGGGATCATCAGCCGGTATTTGAGGATAGCCCTATACTCAACAGCCGACATGCATTGCCCCAGCCCCTCGATCGGGATAACAGTCAAAAAGTCTTGCGCATGGGGGCCTTTCAAGCACTCAATCACCGCCTTCTGGCGTGGAGACAAATCAAATGCTTCTCCCAGACTCCGAGCGATTTTGTCAAATAGGGCATTCGCCAAAGTTTTTTGTGGCTTTGAGGGGGCGGTGTCCATATTAGAGAAACCGCCAATATCAAAGTCTGGAAGAGAGACACTTAAGTACTCAAGGGCTTGTTGGTAGTCTACGTCAAGCTTAACAACCCCACTGTTCCGAAGGATATGGTCTTGCAATACACACGACTGAGCTCTAGACGCCACAAAAGCATAAACTCCAACATCCCGAGCTGAGAGGAGGCCCAAACCACCCAGACGCATCGGCAAAGATGCCAAACGCCACTGAAGGTCACCGAAGTGGGACCCCCCACAAACAACAATGTCTTCGATAGCCTCTCGAAAACCATCGTCAAAACAGGATACCGCATTTGCCATCAAGTGGGGTTGGCAGGTCCGCAGCCCAAACAGTAACTTAGCTACCCCCATGCATGACCTTAAAAGAAGAAGCTCGCACTGGGGGTCCTGAAGGCAGGGCAAGAGTTTCATAAGGTCAACCGCTGTCAATGCTCGCCGCCCTGCTAATTCCCCGATAAAAACAGAATCTCGGCTAACCGCCTCCCCAAGGAGCTTAACCCCCCTCTCAGGTCTACCTATCCCTCTCGGGAAAAGGTCGTCCTGAACCTTGAGACCGTCACACGATGGCCAATACACTTCCGTTTTCTTAATATTGAGATGAAGCCCTAGGGATGGTCCCTCCGTGTTGATGATGTCCAAGGCTTTAGCAACTTCCACTGCATTACCTATTATCGTGCCATCATCCAAATACCAAGCATGAAAGGGGAGGTTACAGTGCTCCTGGACACGGAGAACAAGGGGGTGTAAGGCTAGGGCAAAGAGAAGGGGCCCCAAGGGATCACCTTGTTGCACTCCAGTGGTAGCCCCAAAACACTCACTGCCAACATATAACCTAGCGGGTTGGGCGTACAGAAACTGGACCCACCTATAGATAGATGGACAATGCTGGTGGACCTGTTGGAGGAACGCTGAGCGGTCAACCATGTTGAAAGCATTGGTGAAGTCTACCGTAAGCAAGGCCATGGACCCATCCTCATGAAAAGAGCTCAGGAACCTGTTCGCACTATGAAGCACCGCCTCCGCCCCATTTGGTGTACCAACCCCGAATTGAAAATCCCCCAAATACTGGGCCATTTCCTTGCCAACCTTCTTCATAGCCACCTTAGAGACCAACCTACGCCAGATGCCCCCCACGGCGATAGGCCTAATACCATTATCAGGTTTCAATAAGGGGGTGAGGGGAGCTGAGGCCACAAACTCGGCCAACACCTTAGGGCAAAGCCCCTCAAGCCATAGGTTGACGACTCCAGTAATAGCTGTGAGCAGACCCGATGAACTTACCGAACCCTCACAACCAATAGCGTCCAACAAGTGTTGGGCCCGCATCCCATCTCTGCCACAAGATGTCCCTCTAGGGAAGGATTGGATACATTTAAGCACGCAATCCTCTGCTGCAATAATAGTGGGTTGGACTGATTTATGATTCAAATATTAAATTTAGCCTAGTTCAATTCTTACTGTCTTTTTTAAACATGAAGTTCTTATAAGATTTTGATTATATACACGATTTAGATATAAACTGAGTTTCAAATCAAATAAGTGAGTCTTAGTGGTGGTAAAGTGGACAAGTTGGATGGATTTGGCCGTTTGGGTATTGTATTAAAATTGGTTTGAGTTAGGATGAGTATTTTAAAAAAAGGGTTGGATGGGTAATGGGTCAAGATGGGTTCTTAAAAATAAAAAAAAATTCTAAGAAATCATAAAAAATCTAAAAAATCCAAAAAATTCTAAAAAATTCTAAAAAATCAAATAAAATTATAAAAATATAAAAAATCCAAAAAACTCTAACAAATAAAAAAAAAATTCTAAAAAATCAAATAAATTCTAAAAAATCAAAAAATTCTAAAAAATAAAAAAATCTAAAAATAAAAAAAATTATAAAACATCAAGAAAATTCTAAAAAAATCATAAAAAGTATAAAAATCCAAAAAACTATAAAAAATAAAAAAAATTCTAAAAAATAAAAAACATTCTAAAAAATAAAAAAAATCATAAAACTGTAAAAAATAAAAAAAATTCTAAAAAAAATATAAAAAATCATAAAAATTCAAAAAAATCCAAAAAAATTCTAAAAATTCTAAAAAAAAGTAAAAAATCAAAGTAATCTATAAAATAAAAAAATATAAAACATCATAAAAATTCTAAAAAATCCAAAAAATTCTAAAAATCCAAAAAAAAAACCAAATTAATTCTAAAAACTCTAAAAAATAAAAAAAAAACTCTAAAAAAGGAAAAAAAAAGAATAAAAAATAAAAAAATATCTAAAAAATTCTAAAAAATCATTAAAATTGTAAATAATCTAAAAATACTTATTTTATTTTTTAGAATATTTTTTAAAATATTTTTAAAATATTTTTTTTTATTTTTTAGATTTTTTAGATTTTTTAAAATTTTTATGGTTTTTTGAAAAAAAAATTATGATTTTTTTGGTTTTTTACATTTTTTAATTTTTTTTTGATTTTTCATAGTTTTTTGACTTTTTTGAGTTTTTTGATTTTTTATAATTTCTATGATTTTTTAGAATTTTTTTTATTTTTTAGAATTTTTGGATTTTTTAGTTTTGTTTTTATTTTTTATGATTCTTTTTTGTATTTTTTTAGAATTTTTTGGATTTTTTAGAGTTTTAATGATTTTTTAGATTTTTTTTTATTATTTAAATTCTTTTTTATTTTTTATGATTTTTATGATTTTTTTTATTTTTTAGAATTTTTTGGATTTTTTAAAATTGTTAATATTTTTTAGAACTTTAAGAACTTTTTTGATTTTTTTGATTTTTTAGATTTTTTTGTTTTTTATATTTTTTAGAAAATTTTTAGAAATTTTTGGATTTTTAGAATTTTTATTATTTTTTTGCATTTTTTTTATTTCTTAGAAATTTTTGAATTTTTAGGATTTTTTTATTTTTTAGATTTTTTTGATTTTTTAGAATTTTTTGGATTTTTTTAGAATTTTTGTGATTTTTAGATTTTTTTTATTTTTTACAATATTTTGATTTTTTTATTATTTTTAAACGAAGACCGACGAGAGAGTATTAGGGGAGATATCTACGAGTAGTAATTAGTTTAGTGATTTTATCTTATACCCATCATGACCCGCTTGGGTTTTATCTCATACCTATCCTGACCTATTCTGTTTTTTATCCACCACTTCATAACTCATCCTAACCTAGTGACTAATTTTGTTTGTCTCATCTTAAAATTTAAAATACTCATATCAACCCAACATAGAATGGATAGGCTTGTTTTGCCAGGTCTAACTTTCAGGTAAAATATCCAAAATGAAACAAAAATAGTGACGCCTTGGGATGAGCCTGTGACGAACTCCCTTCGAACACCACATAGTTTGTAAATAATACTTTGGGACATTGACAATATAGTTGATTGATATGTAAACACTTTTGTCAATCAACTGTTTTGTCAATGTCTCAAAGTATTATTTACAAACTATGTGGTGTTTGAAGAGAGTTCGTCACAGGCTCAGGCTTCACTATTTTTGTATCATTTTGGATATTTTACCTGAAAGTATACAACCACTTATGTTCTCAATTTTAAATGAGCACATGTGTTTAAGCCAGTTGTCACGCTCGAATCAGTGAAAAATAAAGGGTGCTAATTTTTGCACCCCCCTATTTACTTTTTTCACCCCCTCTCCTCTTACATACTTACAGGTGGGGCCTGCGTAAAACCGATAGTTTTCCTCTCACAAGGGGGTGTAATCAGGAAGGGGAGGTGTGTATAGAATGAGCCAAAATAAACTCACGGTTCCAAAAAAAAAGCTGACACAAAAGCTAAGATAGGGACACATCAAGCTTATGGTGGGTCATTGTAGGCAGGCGTACAATGATTCAATAACTAATCTCCACTCCTCTTCAGTTTATCAGTTACATGAAATTTGTCAATATTCCTTATATCTTAAATTTTCGTATCTTCCAATGATTTATTTTGATGGCATGTGTTCACGTAGGTAGCTCAAAACCTTAATAAATTAATAAAAGTATACAATAGTTTAAAAGGTTGAAAGCCTAAAAGGTTCACAAATAACCAATTATCATAAACAGCAAAAAGCACAAGACCGTGTCCAGTCACATCACACTTTACGTGTGAACTCTCATACCCAACCACAAAAGGAGCATGTGGGAGAGTACATCATTTTACCTGCAAGTCCAAAGCATTTAACCTATCAAAAAGGGCAAGCCCTCCACTGCAGTCATGGATCACTAGTCAAAGGTTTCTCTTTATAGACCACTCTTCCTCTATAAATGACAGTTCCTTGTCATTCAGCAGGGACATTCCTAATCTCATTTCTCATCTCTAGAACTTGCTTCTTGCATGCTCTATTCTTCACTCACTACAATACAATATCACAAAACACAAAAATTCTGGGGTGAATATTCTTCAATCCAGAATTCAAAACAACAATAACAAAGTGATCCAACCCTGCGTATTGCATACGTGGGGGACCCCACGACCCTGACGTTAGGCAAACCGAAGCCCTTGAACCCTTTTGCCTAAGTAGTCCAGTCACTATCCTTGGTCTTGTATTTGTTGTAGCAACAACATATGTGACAACTTGAAAACCACACACATATATATATATATATATATATATATATATATATATATAATATACAACATATACGCGTATGCTTGTTTATGTGCATGTAGAATGCTACCACAAGATTATTCCCAACTTTACTTCTAGTTCCCTATATGGAAGTGGAAACTTATGTGCATAGTAATTTTGTAATTTTATTGACAATACTTGCACACCAATAAATAAATGGATTTCCATCCAAAATGGGCAAAGATCTTAGTTAATTTTCATAATTTCATGAGAGATTCTTATATCGATACAATATTCATAGTTGTGATTCAAATAAGAATCTACTAATGGTTCTTATTGGTATACTAATTTGTGAAGGTCCAAGCCTTCAATTAGATGTGTGAGGTTTATTAAAATCACTTATGAAGATTATCCCTTTCAAGCATATGTATTAGTGAGTTTTGGTGACCGCAGTTATGATGTATATTAACATTACTTTTTTTTTTTTGAAAAGAGAACTTCGTTAAAAACACACGGAACCACCCCAAAAAGGATGGAAGCCCTATAAAAACAAACTTATGAAGATTATCCATACTTTCAAGCGTATGTATTAGTGAGTTTTGTTCACCGTAGTTATGAAGCATGGACTACGAAGGTCCATGCCTACAATTGAATATTAGTGGGGTTTCAAGCATATGTATTAGTGAGTTTTGTTGAGCTCATTTATGATGTATGTAGCTTCTTGTCTACAAGTGAGTATCAATGAGGTTCGGGTTTCTCAGGTTCAGGTTTTCCGGGTATTCACTAATTCGGGTCAGGTTTCGGGTTTGGATAAAAATGAATGTCCCTACTCAAATATGATATGTGAAGGTCACAACCTCTAATTATGCATATTTACATGCAATTAGCTAATAGCTACCGCATAGAACCCTTTTCTATCAAAGAGAAAATGAACACATTATTATCGTTCATATTCATATATAGTTCAATATACAAATCAAATAACCAAATTGGTTGATTCATAATAACTTAATTATCCTTTAAATTGACAACTCAATATATTTACCTTCTTCGATGAAAAGCATTATTCTGGTTCTGGCCACCCACTACAAGAATTATTCTCTGATACATCGACTTTTCCTGACGACGTGCCGTTGGGACAGCCTATCCCGACGACATGTCCTCAAGAAATGTCGGTGTGACCACAGGGTATTGTCGGGATAGGGTGGTCGTATCAGAGCAGATTTCTTGTAGTGACCGAAAAAAAAATCAATCAAAGGGCCATCCCTACCATATTTGTCACCCTCGCTCTCCTTCTTACCCCAACCAACCCATGAACCTTCGAACACATATGATTAAGGGTCTTTTGTTTTGGTTTTGTCCCATTATATTATATTATTATTATACATATATTAAAAAAGAATGCAATGAATAGTACTTTTAATATATTATATTGTAACTAAATATTATACATAGTTTTTTTAATAGTTTTATTTAAGTTTGATAAGCTTGGTGTCAACCGGTACTTGTATCGAAAATACCGGTTCGTTATCGGTACATGAAGATAAAAATCAACACCAGCCTTTTACATAAAACGCCAAAGGTCGACACCAGATTGATTTTGATAATTTTTTAGTTCGAGAAATTTGGTACTTCTACAAAGTACCATCTGCTCATCCCTGATCACGGGTACCGTACGAACAACAACGGTATCGTACAACTTTTTTTTAGTTTCAGGGGTAGGGATGAGCTCGGTGCCAACTGATACCGAATCGGTATTGGTACCGAAAATACCGGTTACGGTACCGGTATATGAAGGTAAAAACCGGTAGAGAACCGGTACCAGGAACGCCAAAAGTCGGTACTGAACTGGTACTTAGGATCTTTCGGTTCAGGAAATTCGGTACCGGTACCCATTACTATTTGCTCATCTCTGACTACGGGTTTCTACCGAACAACATCATTACCACACAACTTTTGATTTTCTTTCGGTTATTTTTTAGTGTGTTTTTTCTGCATTTTCTTTTTATTCTTGTCATCGGTTCCATGTGCAACGCGCTCGTAGTGATTCAAACACATATAAACACAGACAAAATGACAAAAGAAGTTCGCCGTAACGCGGCGACGGTTTTTATAACTAGTTAATATCAAATCCTATGGTGGTTGTTGCCGGAAACGGTGGCTATTGTCCATCACCAACTAACTTGTTATAATATGCTAAATACATTAAAATATAAGGGCATGTTTGGCTAAGCTTTTTGAAACAACTTATTGACTTATTGGCTTTTTGGAAAGTCATAAGCTTCAAAATGATGTTTGGCAATGAGGGTGTATTTGAGGGGGAAAAGCCAATAAGTTAATAAGTCACTCCATACTGACTTTTCCAAAAAAACCAATAAATCAATAAGTTGTTTCAAAAAGCATAGCCAAACATGCTCTAAGTTTCTAGCATATGAAATCTTTAAAGTTATGTTTGTTAGTTTGAAACACATAATAATAAGAAGAGTAAATTACAATTTTGACCCCTGTGGTTATATCACTTTTACCTTTTTAGCCTAAAAAGGAATTTTTTTTAACATCTGAGCCATCAACGTCTTTTTTTCTAACCCTTTTGGCCCCTAACACTAACCCTGTCCATTAAATGTTAGGAGCCAAAAGGGTTAGAAAAAAAGACGTTTGAGGGCTCAGATGTTGGAAAAAAAATCTTTTTTAATCTAAAAGTCTTAAAATGATATAACCACAGGGATCAAAATTGTAATTTACTCCAATAAGAATGTGTAAAGTTGAATGTATTTCAGTGTAGTTAATATATTACTTTTTGATTGATATTGCTCTCTCTTGACTCTCTCAACTAATAACTTTTTGAGTTAATTGTCATTTTAGTCCCTGTCGTTTGGATCATGTTTCCAGTTTAGTTCAAAGGTTTCATTTTTAACATCTGGATCCAAAAAGGTTTCGTCGTTGTCATTTTGGTCCAACTGACTTAACCTCATCCATGCTTCTTAGTTTCTCAAGGGGTATTTTTGTCATTTCATATTTTTAAAAATTTCACTTTATTTTTATGGTTGTTAAAACCATTTCTTTGTTATGTAAAACAAATTATTAATAAACATGACAAATACACAGATCCACAATTTTCACCACCATCTGAGATTCACCAAGTCTCACAACCATCGACCACCACCATCTTATAACAACACCGTTCACCCACCGTTAACCACCATCTCAAAACACCACTGTTCACCAACATCAAAATCAGACCCAAATTCAAACCAAATATCAAAATCAGACCCAAAATCAAACCAATGCTGCTCTTGGATGCCTTTAGTCGTCGGAAAACCATCAAAGTCTTAGGGTTCTTAGTCTGTCACCGCCGGCACCACTAGATCGTTTCTTGAAACTCACCAGAACAACCATAATCGCTGAAAAGATTGCTCAGCTATTCCCAACCCAGTTAACACAACCACCACACCACTGCCACCTATCTCCGCCCTTCACCAACCTCCGTGCCCCACCACCACAACCACCACAACACCAAACCCTAACCCTAACCCTCTTCCTTTTTCTATATGTTACCACCCAACACCAACACCTCACCATTATCACCACCACACCATTGCCACCCAGCTCCACCCCTCTGAAAAACAACCACCCATCTCCACCTCTCTAAAACACAACCACCACAACACTACCACCCATATCCGCCCCTCACCAACCACCATTCACCACCACAACCATTGTGCCCCACCGTCATCAACCACCACAACACCAACACCACCGTCTCGCTAATCAAAAGAGAACCGAGAAAAGAAAGAGAGAAATAGAGATAGAGAGAGAGAGAACCGTTTACCACCACCATTATCTTTCCGATCTGGCGGTTTCGAAGAGAGAGAGAGACCTAGCCGCCGCCGCCCTTATCTTCCTGAATTGTTCTGGCGGTTCCGATATGTTCCGATTTGTTGTCTTACTGAATTGTTCTGGCAGGGGTGGTAGTAGTGGAGGTGTGCCGACGGCCGGTGGAGGTGGAGGTTGAGATGGAGGTGATTGTGTTAGTAGCTATATCAGAGAGGGGTAGAAGGGGGAGGGTGGGTGTTGGGTTTTATAACCAGATATATGGTTTTATATAAAACCCAAAAAGAGTTAAAAGAACAAAAATAAACCTTTAATTAACATAATAGACAAAATGACAAAAATACCCCTTGAGTAACTGAGAAGCATGGATGTGGTTAAGTCAGTTGGACCAAAATGGTAACGACGAAACCTTTTTGGATCCAGATGTTAAAAATGAAATCTTTGAACTAAACTGTCAAAATGGCCTAAACCACAGGGACTAAAATGGCAATTAACTCTAACTTTTTTCACAAACCTTATGATGATTTGATTAGTAACCATACCTTCCATGTTCTACTCACATTGGAGCATATGATCCAATATTTTTAGGACCAAAAATCTTCCACTGATTTAATTTAATAGTATATTGTTATTATTCTATTCACTAATTAATAATAAATAAAGATTACGTGAATCACACGATTAAAAAAACATATCAATATATTTAACCATGGTGCAAAACAAGGTCTCTAAGGTCGAGGACTCCCCGAGTAGTTGCTACAAGGTAGACTGTCACATCGACTTTCTTCAACTTCGCCTAATTACCCGGAATCGATCAAACGCGACCAACCTAGCCAGAATCGGATCTAGTAGGTCAACACGGGCTGAGTTTGACTAAAAAAAAAAAAAAAAACATAATTTCTATGTCTATCATATTAAATAATGAATATCATTTTCTCGTATTTTGTTAGTAAATTAATTGTTATTTGACATATATTTAATTTCCGGAAAATAATTTCTTTATAATTTAACATGTCCGAGTACTCTCCGTCTAGGCCGAGTACTCTTAACTCCCCGGTTAACCGACTAGAGAGCGTCTAACGACTTTTGCAACCATGTATTTAACTATCAGAATATAAGAATTACTTCATTCACAAAATACAAACTGGTATAATAATGATAAACACCTGTTAAGTTTACATTAATGCAAGAAACAAAAAGAATTTAAATTACATTTTCAACTTGAGATCAACTAACATTGTTCCGAAAAGTGTCCACACGACATGGAAATTCCAACTACTTCGTTAACATTCAAAATTCGTAAACTTTAAAGGGGTATGCAGCGGTAAACACCAGATTCCCATGTACCATAGATTTTGCTTTACCAACGATAACCTCTTGAAAGCCACATGTCTAGCACAAGCTACGATCTACATAATTCCATGATCCCGTTGGTTAACAAGACAGTGACGAGACCCCTTGAGTTTATATGTACAACATTGGAATTCCAACTTCTTCAACATTCAAACGTGTAAGTGTAACAAAAAAAAACAAAGAAATTAGTTATGTACATGGATCATCATCCACAAAATTCAAAAATGATACAACAAAACCCAAAAAAAAATCATAAAAAACACAATCTTCAAACCCAATCAAAAACTTTTTCGATGTGGTTGAGTATTCATTGGTCCACTGTTGAGTACACTACTTCTTGGAGATGTTACCATCTTCTCACTCAATTTTCTTGAATATTCTTTCCTCATGGTCTTCTTCACCCTCTTCGGGTTTTCCAACCACCCACGGTTCATCATGGGTACTAAATACCACCCAACAGAAGTGCACAATATCGCGAAAGACCGCCCGAAAAACACCAAGAAAACCAAGATCAAGATCACAAAAAGAGGCAAACAATACCAAGGCCTCCACCATTCACTCAACTTTCTTCTCACTTGACCAAAACCAATACTCTTTTTGCTAACAACAGGTGGTTTCGCTAGTGGCACGACCTTATCACCACCACCCACCGGATGATGTTCAGGAGATAAAACCGGCGTTTTCGCCTCTTCTTCGAGTTTATGTTTCTGCTCCTTTTCTTGCTTTCTTTGATCTTTAACCTTGACAACAATTGGTTTCACATCATTTGCATTTGTATACACAAACCTAACCAATGATATATCTTCTGACCCCTTTTGTGTAAAGATCTTTTGTCTCTTCCCATCAAGATCCGCCAAAAGAGCTTCAAACTTATCGAGCCCACGACTCGAATACGGGTTCTTGTTATCTTTATTGCTTCTGCTGCAAAAACTGTGTCTTCTTCTTGTTATTTTCCTTTGAGGGGTTGATGGATGAATGCAAATATCTTCAAAGTTGTCTTCTTGAATGCCTGATCCACAAATGAAAGCCATGTATTATGTTGTTGAAAATTAGGGTTTTTGAATGATTATGTGAAGCTTTTGTGTGAAAGATTTGATCCAACTGCTCATAATATTCAAAGAAAGAAGGGTTGAATTATATAGAACGGTTCTAAATGGGCGTGTTGACTTCTTGAGTTCTTGGAGAAGAGGTAAAGGATTGTGTATTTAAAGAAGATGATAGTGGGGATGTTTTATAAAATATTTAAACATGGGTGACCCACATGGGATTTGTTAAGACTTTGATCTAGTCTATTTCTTCTAAAAGTATTTACACAAACACCCCCTACACTATGGTTGTTTATATATATCCATATGTAAAGAAAATCAGAAAATATTTCACTCACTCTGTGCAATATATGTCTAGGTATGTTTTCTTTGTCACCCATATATACTCTAAGCCGAAATAATTGGATTTAAAACGGACCTGTTGATCAAATTCTCTTCCTCCCAAGTCGAACAATAGCATATCGAAAAAAGAACAAATCAATGGAAAATATCGAACACATGTTGTATATGAAGCAACGTATATGCTAAAGTATAATCGGTAACACAACTATTGTAATATCAATGTACTATATACATGTAACTATAATTATTAACATTCGTAATTACCAATACATACACTATACAAAAATAAAGATAGTAAGAATAAAGATGTAGCAATAAAGGTTGTTTGTAACATATTTCAATTATATAGGGAATAAAGATGTATATTGATAAAATCTAGGGTAAACTATGTAATGTTTCTGTAATTTGCTATGTGGGTTAGATACATGGTGTAATAATTAAGTTTTTTTATATAAAAATAATCCATTAGTTCTAGATGGATTAGCTCCTCACGACGTGCCTTCCGCAACCAATGACTTCAGCAAATAAATATATCCACCAAATCACCAAATATATCCATATAAATATAAATATATTTATAAATTAGACCACACTATATATAAAAAGAAATTTGTGTTTTAATATATTAAAATAACTAATTGATAATAATTTATGCTAGACAATTTGATCGACCAACGTCACTCCTAGCTTTCATTTTGTTGCGAAAAGCTATCTCACTTTAACGGAGAATTAACCATGTACATGCCACCGAATTTCTTAAGAAAAATTTTGTTCCAAACTTTTCTTTTGTTGTAAGGTGAGCGAACATTTCAATGGAAATTTCGCAGGTGATCCATCGCAAAGTGTGAAGAAAATATTTCATATGAAATTTCCTTAAAAGCTTTTCAGAATTTGTTAAAAATGTATTTTTTAATGGTTTTCCGTTGTTGAATGCACTCAACTCGTCATACATATTGGTTATAATTTATATATACTTCCGAGACCCCGATAACTTTCACCTTGGTCCTTCTTGATCTCTCTTGTTGGTAATGTCTATTGATATCACGTTATTTCACCAGGTTGGAGATCTTAGTCAAGAGCTGAAAAGGCCAATTAGTCGAGCATCTTTGAAGGTGAGTCATCCATGCACACAATGCCGTCAATCAGTGTAGCATAACATCAACAAGTAGTGAAAATGGTAAATTGTGGAAACCGGTTCCATAATAAGATGTGTCGTTATAACTAACAACTTAACATTTTATTGTAAGAAGAGGTTGAGATGCGTCTCGCTTTTTCGAAGATCTTTGAGATGATCCATTGCACAAACATAAGACCTCAAGAAGGGAAAGGGAAGGTGTAGGCGACGTCCACTAATTCTCTGGAGTTCATTACTCTGAAGGCGGTTAAAGTGAGGTAAGTTTTATTATTTAACATGTTTGTTTGTTACTAGGTTATTTACCCGTGTATTACACGTGTTGAACAATAAAAATTATACAAACAATAACTCTATAATGAAATGAAATATCTATACTTTCTATAAAAGGAGAAATCCCACTGACATAAAAAAAGCTGATGTGTCAGCAGGAGAGCCTGTCCAACAATGTTTTTCTTATGTCATTATTACATCATAAAGTCTAATATATAAATCACTTTAAAATACATTTAATTTAATTTCAAAGCACTGCCTTATGTATTCAAATGTTAAAGGTCTGGCCCACATTCCAAAGGGCAAACTACTGCCCATCTACAAGAAAGTAGCAGATGGTTCCTTTGGCAAACGTATACCTAGCAGCAGTAGTTGTTGTTATCTTCTGTAATGCTTTTAGATCAGCAGATGTTTAAGGCTAATTACCGGGAAATTTAAATTCAAAAATGCATGGGAATAAGTAATTAGCAATTAATGCATTTCACTCAGAAACTCCTGTCAATCATCCTTCTTATATAAGGCTTTTCTTCTCATTTCCCTCTTCATATTTCATCACGCTTTCATCTTCTCTGATTTTGAAATTTTAAATTTAATCACAATCCGAATTCCGAATTAGAAGCATGGCAATATCAGTTGACAGTAACAATCTTAGTTTTGTTAACGATTTGAATCCTGGGAAAGATATGTGGAACATGAAAGCGAGAATTATTCGAAAAAGGAATCAGGGTTACAAGATGGATCTCATCTTCATTGATGAGAAGGTAATTTGTATCTCTGCTTTTCCGTTTTATTAGAGAATGTAGTGTTGTATGCTAAGAAGATACTTTCTTTAAATGTTCTTCAGGGTGCTAAGATTCAAGCAGGTATTAAGAGTCATCTGATACCTATTTTTTATGGACAGCTTCAAGAAGATGCTGTTGTGATTCTGTCGAAATTTGGTGTTGGTGAGAATAAAAATTTATACTACCTCCGTCCCATTAAAAGTGTCATGTTTTGAATTTTCAAAGTCTTTATTTATAAACTTTGACTTTAATTATATATATTTTTGTGTTATATAAAACTTGATGAAAATTAACCCGATAAAAACATTTGTAAAACACACTCTAATCATATAACTTTCATCAAGTATTATCTAACACAAACAAAATTATTTAAGGTCAAAGTTTATAAATAAAGACTTTGAAAATTCAAAATAGGACACTTTTAGTGGGACGGAGGGAGTATAAAGTAGTAGTGCAGCCTTATAAAATCAACTTTTATAGATGCGCAACTGTTACTCATGTGAGAGATTGGCAAGGTGTTGAGTATGGTTTCAACTTCAGAGCTTATGAAGATATTCTTCAAGGAGAGGCGTTAAAAGCTTTGAGTATTGGTAGTGTATATTTTTGTACTCATGTCTTGCTTGTATAATATTAGACAGTTTTACTTATATTCTTGTATAATGTGATCATATAGATGTTGTTGGATCTGTGATTTGTTGTGGAGATCTTGAAATCTTTGATCGACCTCCAAAGGAGACTAAGAAGATGAATTTCGATATTGAAGACTTGGAGTAAGTTGTTTACATGTGCAGTCATGTACTGATCATTGTTTGTATTTAATGATGTTAATAAATAAGATGAAGAATGTTGGTATTTAACGTGGGATCATGGTAATGGTAATAAATGAGATCTATAGTGTTTGTATGTAATGCTGAATCATGGTAATAAATGAGGTCTACAGTTTATTCTTAGTCAATATGCTAGTTAATTTATAGCTCATTTGCTACTTTAATAAATGTCATATTTTTCCTTTGATTTTATGTTTTTATTCATTCAATGTTGTTTTGATATTAGAGATTTTTAAAGAAATGGTCATAAATTAGTCTTTAGTATATCGTCATATGGATATTCTTTTCATGTAGGGGTAAGGTTTTGCGGTGTACTGTGTGGAATGATTATGCTCTGCAGATTAAGGACTTCATTTCTAAAATCCCACTTCATGAGCATGTGATGGCTGTTATACAGCATGGAAAGTGTAAGGAATGGAAAGGTATTTTTGTTACTTTCTGCAAATCATAACTATACTGTTTATTTCTGGCAATATAAAGACAGGTATACATTAAATATCTATATACTTTTCCATGTAGGTGAATATACTGTTCAAAGTGATAAGTTTGCAACACGAATTTTTATGAATGAAGAAATTGATGAAGTTAATGAGCTAAGGATGAGGTAATTTGTCAATGTAATTTCTATTGTATATAGATGTTCAAGTCAAATACTTGGTTTCATGTTATTTGTTTACTAATTCTAATCATTTGTGGTATTCAAAAGGCTTATACTGAAGTTTGGACAAGGGAGTGGTTCTACTTCTCAAACAATACTATCATCTCAGAGTGTTTTTCCATTGCATAAAGAATTTGTAACTGATGGTGTGAAGAAACAAGTTGATGAGATTAGTGAGATAGAAAAGGTTTCACATCTTTTTATATAGTTTGGTTATTTGCTTGGTTTGTCACCTGCATGTTTTTACAGGAACTGTCTTGTGTTTTTACAGGAAATGTCTTGTGTTGTGGTTGTGACAATTAAGATTGTGCAAGAAGAGAATGGTTGGTTTTATGATGCCTGTCGTAAGTGTTTCAAGTAGGTGATGGGTAAAAGTGAATACTTGCAGAATGTTGAAAATGTTTTAGATGATTTTGTTCGATTGCCTGCAACTTCTTTGGTTTGTCCCAAATGTCATAGTGAATGTACATCGATCACCACAAAGTAAGCAATGATGATTATTTAGCGTTATATTTATATAAGTAACATTCTAATACTGTTATTTGAATATAGTTTTGCAGTTTACTTAGTTAGTTGTGTATATTTCAGGTTCAAGGTGCAAGTGCGGGTGCAGGATGAGAGTTGTAGTGTTTCTTTTGTTATGTTTGATAGAGATGTTCAGAAGCTTCTTGGATTAGCGGCGAGTGACATAAGAGAGAGGCAGGTTAAGGCCAATGATACTGGATTCCCTCATGATATATTTCGATTGGTTGATAAAAAGGCTGCAGTTAAGATTGATGTTTCAGAGTTCAATCTTAAAAATGACTATCGTGTTTATACTGTGCAAAAAACATGTGATGATCCAGTAATAATTGCTGAGTTGGTTGGTGGAGATGGTAATGGTGATGAAAATACTGATGAGGTAGCATATAAAATTACTCTTTCAAACTATTTATTTTTCTTTTGAGTTTTAAATACTGGATTCTGCACTTTTTATATGATATCATATATTATGATCCTTTAGGTTACTCAAGAGGTAGCTGACGTTAAAGATGTTAACCTTTCAGAATCTTCCCAGGTGTCTGCTGAACGAACTTCAAGGGTGATTATTTATTTTTAAAGTATGTTTAGTATGTTTAAAAAGAGTTCATTATTTTATTAAATGAGATCAATAGTTGTTTTGTGATCTGTTGCAAGGATGTTGTCTCTGCTATGGCCGACTCTTCAGTCGTTGAAGTTGAAAAGGATTCTGGATCAAGTCCCAATGGAAAGCGGATGGCTCAAGATGCTGATGTTGTCAACGTTGGTGAGCTATCCACTAATGTGAGAAGAACCCGGAAGAAGCTGACTAAGCTTAACAATTCTTATTAGAGATAAGTAGAAACCACTTATTTTTTAAGAATCCTTGTGGTTTTTATTTATGTCTGTTAACTGTTGTTTTAACAAACTGTGGTTAAAAGTTTGGTTTGTAAGGGCTAGGATGATGAATATGGTATGTAATGTCTATGGTTTGAATATCAAGTAAGGTTAACCTTTTGTTTATTATATAATATTGTTATTATACATTATATACATTTTTGGTGATATTGATGGACTGGATAAGTAGTAGGGTTGTATATTATTGTTAGATTGATGAATGAAAATTTAATCAATTGGTTAGTTGGAAAACTGTTGGGGTCTGAGATACATTAACATTTGTTAGAGGCTAAGCACTGTTATAGCGTGCTAACATCTGTTAACCCCTAAGCATTGTTAAAGATCTGTTAAAGGCTAAGCACTGTTATAGCGTGCTTCAACAGACCATATGAGCTGTTGATCATCATCTGTTAAAGATCTTATATTATAGATCTTCTGTTGAATTGTGTAATATCTGTTGGTGCACAGCAGAACTTAGGTTCATCATACATTTTGCTTCATCAGCAGAGGTTCCCTTTAGCAGACCTTTGCTTCAGCAATCTTTGTCTTAACAGACCTTTTGGTTCATCAGCAGAGTTTGTTTAGCTATTGATGGACTGGATAAGTAGTAGGGTTGTATATTATTGTTAGATTAATGAATGAAAATTTAATCAATTGGTTAGTCAGAAAACTATTGGGGTCTGAGATACATTAACATCTGTTAGAGGCTAAGCACTATTATAGCTTGCTAACATCTGTTAACCCCTAAGCATTGTTAAAGATCTGCTAAAGGCTAAGCACTGTTATAGCGTGCTTCAACAGACCTTATGAGCTGTTGATCATCATCCATTAAAGATCTTATATTATAGATCTTCTGTTGAATTGTGTAATATCTGTTGGTGCACAGCAGAACTTAGGTTCATCATACATTTTGCTTCATCAGCAGAGGTTCTCTTTAGCAGAACTTTGCTTCAGTAGTCTTTGTCTTAACAGACATTTTGGTTCATCAGCAGAGTTTGTTTGGCTTATGAGCTGAGGTTGTTTGGTTTAAGTAACAGACTTTTCTTTCAACAGTGGTTGTCTTCAACAGACGTTTTGGTTTGCAAAGTTTAGCGAAACAGATGTTGAGTTTGTCCCTTTGGTAGGAGCAGTTTTTAAAAAACTGTTATTTGTAATTACAAGTTGTATACTATTTTATTAATTTTGAGTCTTATATTTCTTTTTGTTGAGTGACAGAGAAATGTAATGGAAAATAGTAATGTTTAGATGCAAAATATAGTAATGTTTACTTGAAAAATATAAAAAGGTAAAACCACAAAGTTTTGAAAGTATATACTAAGACTACATAACTTCATTCTTAAGTTAGTTTCCAAAGAAGAAATTTGTCCATCAAACATGTCAACTAAAACATAAATTATTAAAGGTTGAAAAGGTGTTCAAAGACCATGTCAACAAACTTCAAAGTGTATTTTATCTCCTGTTACACTTTTTTCTTCGACTATCTCAAACCTCAGCTTTTTCCCCACAGATATTCTCGTTTCATCCATGATACGCTGCCAGTTTGTATGCATCACTAGATGGTTGTTGTCGTCAGGTCTTATAGGATCTCTCCTAACAACCAGTTGTACCAAAAACTTCACATGACCAAATGACAGCACAGCTCTACGTAATCATTTAGCTGGTGTTCTCGAACAAAGTTCCTCGGTATTGCATGTAAAGGAAAATTATTTCTTTAGTTATTCATTCAAAACAGCATATACTTTAAGTAATAACAGATAGATCAAAGATTATAAGTAAAATAAACCATATTAAAAGTAGATATGTAAATACCAGGTTGTGTGTCTCTAAAACATGGTATTCAAACTGTTTTTTATAATGTGGACGCTTTCTGCGGTGTTGGTGATTGGTACGGCTGCAGTGATGTTTTGTCTCCCCGTGAAGTCCAATCTCGTCTTTGTTAAAAACCTTCACAGTGAAGTTAATGTCGTCTTCAGGAGTACTTCCCATCCATTGAAACAGCAGTTGACAGCTTTCCTCAATGTCATTTTCGAAGCAAAAAGTTGTCCATCCTGGTCCCATAAAACCAGCAGCTAATCCCTTTTTGTTTTCAGGAGAGAAAACATAATGCACATCAACTTTACTACTCTGCTTTGGTCCATGTACTTTTGCAACCAAGTTATCAATTTTTAATCTCCACTGCGACAACAGCTTCAGAAAATCATGTGGTAAATTCTATAATTTTCATACATTTCAGAAATATCATATTAGATTTTATATAGGATACAAAATATAAATTAGAAGTTTTTCTAACAGTCCAAAAGATACACTGGCAATATATAAAAATAAGGTAGCAATTTTTAACCTGCTTGCAGTATGTTTCTTCTTCAGCCTGTATCAAACAACCATGAACATAATCTCTGTTCGAGCCATCGTTTCTAATCTCCCATCCCTCATTGTTCAAAACATTTATCTCAAATTTTGCTTCCTTCAATTTTTTTAAACACAACTTTTCTATTTTGTTATTTCTATAAGTTTCAACAAACCGAGTCCATTCTGGCCCGTTTATCCTCTTACTTTTATGATCGTTGCTCTGTACTACAATCTTATACTTAAAACCCGTATAATCAACCAACTTTATTACTTCACACTATCTTGGTAATTGGTTACTCATTATCCTTGGAAGTACCTATGTATATAAAATACACAACATTTAATATATCTTTAATTTTATAAATACATTTTTTAGCATACAATTGTGATTTGAGCTAATTTGTTCTAAGAATATAGCTTACCAATCCCTCATTTAGGTCTGCCAATTCAGAGACGTTGATAATTATCATAAACTCCATCTTAAAGTAAAAAATACAATAACAGTTAAATACTAAAACATAAAATCAACTGTATATGAAAAAAATTCTATTTAAGGTATAAAAAAATATCCAACACTCTGTAGGACCAAACTTATATGTTGTGCACTTCAATATGGTCCCTACAACCAACAATATGAATCTAACACTGTGTAAGATCAAATTTTTATTCTTGTATAATAAAAAAGTATTATATGGCAATAAAGTTTTCAAATATCCATGTTTGTGTCAACTTCAAACTTCAGTTTTTTTCAGCAGACAAGGCTATATTCACTTATAAATCAGACATATGAGTACTATAAACTGATTGCAGAATATTTTATCAAAATTAATATTGATAGAACAAATATATCAACACTACATGGCAGTTCATACAATAATTCTAAAACCATTCGTAAAATTTACAACCAAATATTTATGAAACAATAATATTTCAGATTGTTATTTAGATGGAATGAATCAAAATGTAACTAAATAGGTTGATATAAATCTTATTATAAAATAAAGAAAACAAGTTCATATAAGTTTATCTATTTTAACATCAGTAGATTATGATTTTGATGTTTATATAATTTGAAATGAGGAAACTGAAAGGAACATGTCAAAGCATACCTGTAAAATACACAAGAGAACAAAAAATTACCTAATCTAAAACTTTAAACTTCTGATCGTCAAGTCTGAAGAAGAAGAAACTGTAGAGTTTTTTCGCCGGAGAAGAAGAGGTGAGATTGTTGAAAATAAGATATTTATCTATTAACTTGTAATTGTTTATTTATTTAACTTATAATAATCTTTAACATCGGGATTAAAAAACTATTTTTAATTATATAAATATAAATATATTAAATTAATAGATAAGTTTTTCGTATTTAACATTTTAAATTTATAGTCAAGCAGTGGTTATTGCTGTGGAAAAATTGCCATGTTTTAATGTAAAAGGGGGTAAAATATAAATTTTACAAAACTTAATTTCAACCAACCAGTGTAAATGTAACATCTGTATTAACTCCATTTAATATACTTTTCATCTTCATTATTAAATATAAGCTCCAGAAAACATATTCGGAAGTTTTCTCAAATAACTTTCTTATCAAAATCGGCAAGGTTCTATTGCATAATATAGATTACATACTATAAAATCAAGTATTGTTTCTTTGAATTTATTTTTTGTATTATATATGTTAGATTAATCATTATTTGATGTTATGAGTATGTGTCTGTCACTGACGGCGTTTCATATTCTTTCTTGAAGCAAATAATAGTTGCTGTAATCTGGTGTATTTTTATCGATTAAGTACTGCATTAACTTAAAGGAAGTTACTGATAGCATTCTCTGTCACAATTTGTGCATGCATCTTCGTGATGTTGTCTTCTACATTACGATTGATAAATCAACCATATAATTTTTGGTTGATGCTCATTTGCTTAACTGTTGTGAGAGATGATGATTTTCGTTTTGTGCTTTGTTTTTATAATACCTTAAGTGTGTGAATATACAAATAGTCCGGTTAATATTTGATACTTTTGTTTTTTAAGTGCTGATTTAGTTTAAGAGATGTTAGTGATGTCTATTTTATAATGTTGTTTGTCTATGACTTTTGTTGGATGTTGTTCATCTTTATAACTTGTAAGTTTAAATTGTTTATTGCAGATATGAGTCTATCCAATCAAACACCATCCTTTTTACAATTCCTTAATGAAGATGATTTTATATTTTCTGTATGTTTTTTAACTTTCTTGCTACTATTAGGATTCTACGTTAATTTTTGATGTAAGGTGTTTGTTAACTACTGTTGCAGAATATACCACTTGATTTTCATAATCTGTTGTGGGGCAAGGAGGTCCCGTATGGGTGAATTGTAGAGTTACTTGATGGTGACAAATCATGGTTAGTACGAGTAAGGAAGAGAGATAATCATTGTATATTTACGGATGGATGGACAAAGTTTGTTAGAGATTGTTGTTTGAAAACGAAAGATGTTGTATTGGTGAAAGCTATTGGACGTTTTTCATTTGTTGTCTCATGTTTTAAAGAAAATGTCTACGAGAACTCTTACATTTCAGCAAATATTATACCTGAAGTTGGCATGACTGTAAGTAACGATATATTATTTTGTTACTTATTATAAACATTTTTTGCTAGCTCAACAACTTGCTAACATCTGTTTGCCCTTTTAACGTCTGTTTCCTTATAATCTTAACATCTGTTGACTAACCTTTTTAGCATCTGTTGACTAAGTCTTTTAACATCGGTTGACTAACATCTGATATTTAAGATCTGTCCACGTTGCAACCTCTGCAGGACATAATGGATGACAGTTGTTACGAAACCTCTGTTGGATAGCAACAGAGATATGTAATAGTTGATAGCCAAACAGTGGTTAGGTTGTGTGTAAATACTGTAACTACTGTTGACTAACCCTGTTGAGTAATTCTCATTTTAACTTTTGTTGACTAATCCGTTGTAACTTCTGTTGCTCATTAGTTCATATCAAATTTGTAAGTCTGCACTAAATATTCCTTTGCTTCTTCTATAGCTAATTGCTGACAAATTTTGGAAACAATTCTATGGTAAAAATTACGAGTATGGGATGGCAACTATCTATGTTGGTGAAAGGTTTTGGAATGTGATGATGAAAGGATGGACTGATGGATGCGGATTTACTGATGGATGGTCAAAATTGATTGAAGAAGTTCCCATACCAGTTGAATCCTGGTTGGTTTTCACCATGATTGCATCTAAAACGTTTGAGCTTTCCGTTTTCCATTCCGAGACTGGAACTGAGGTTTCCTTCAAGAAAGCTGATGTAGTTGTTTTGGATGATTCAGTTTATGGAGATGATGGTTTTGATTTATTGGCTGCGGTATAAAATTTTGATGATAAAATACATTGTTTGATAACATGACGGTGATAAGTAACTTTTATTATATTATGCTAATATCTTTTGAAATCTCATTTTGTAGGCTAAACACAATCAGCTTCTGGATTCTGGGGAAGTTGCTTTAGATGATGAGGATACTGGAGCTTCAGTTGGTAATTCTAAGCAGTTTACGAGTTTTGAGGATATTTTTAATGTATATATACACATGTAATATTTATATTTTATTATGATTTAAAATATGGTTTCTTATATATGATTCTTCTTATAAATATAGTTTGCTGATGATGGGCTATTTGATTCAAAGATTGTGCGTCTGGTTGATGAGTCAGATGTTAAAAATGCTGTAAATTTATATATTTCTACGCATATATTTTTATTGTATAAAAAGTATAAGAAGGGTTTTTTTTATTTTGTTGTAGCCTGAAGATCATTCTGTAAAAATAGCTGATGATGTTAACGATCCTCAACTATAGTCTAAAGATTTTCCTGTTCGTGACATTTCTACCTCTTCAAGTGTTGTATATAATGTAAGTGTTTATTAGTTTTATACTGTCTATTTTATTATTGTCTCAATATATTGATATTCTTCTGTATGATTGGCTGATTGAGTCTTAAACTTCAAAGCTGAGTTGAGAAGATAGTTTGTGTTGACAAAGAAAGTTATAAAATTTCAAGAATTTAGAGTTGTTATATTCTAAATTAATTTACTTAGATTGAAAAGATGCACAAACTTCGTGGCAAGACAATTGTAGAGGATAATGAAGTTGTTGATAGACCGTGTAAAGTTCGAAAGGTTCGTTTAGTATCATCCACTTCAGAATCAGTCTTACACTTCACTACACATGTTGAAGACAGACTTGTAAGCTTTTGCAGTCGTTGCTTTGTTTTGTTATTTCAACAATTTCAGTTATATATCAATATTTTATAAAATTGACTATTCAATTTTCTATTTTTTTAGCATCTGCCATCAGATGTATCTTCTACGTTGGATCTGCATACTGATAATCCTAAGCCTATCAAGATCCAGAATCTCAAATGTGAAGTCAAGGAACTGTTTACAACATCTCAAAAAACCAATAATGGATTCAACTACGCTGTTGTTTGATGGTCTTATTATCTGAGATCTTGCAATATTGCTTTTGGTGATGAACTTGTTAGTGCATTTATGTCTATCGCCTCCATCAATCCAGTCCGTATCAAGAAACTGAAGAAACCAAGTGCTTATGTTGTTATATTTAGACAAAAGGTAAGGTGGCAATATTGTAATTAATGAGAATTCTCACTAAGCCCTTTGGCCTATAAATAGAACCCTTAAGGTTAGCTTTAGGAACCTTTTGCCATTTGCACTTTTGGAGCTTGAAGGTTAGAGAGAGAAAGTCTAGAGAGAGAAAGTGTTGTGTACGTGATTCAGGTGTTGTACGTTTTCAGATTTATCAATAGAATCACAGATTATATTACATCGTGTGTGTTCGGTCACGTTCATGTACGGATTCCGCACGTTACACGAGTCGGTTCGCAATCGTTTCGGAGTAGAAAACCGATCCTACAAGTGGTATCAGAGCAGGAGCTCGATTGCACAGATCAATCACACATATTCGCACAGGATTTCATCAGATTCAGATCCAATTTCATCCAGATTCGTCAAGATTTCTTCACTTGTATATTTTCTTCACTTTCTATCTGAAAATTGCAAAATTAACATGGCTTTTACGGTTAAAATTGGCTGATTTTTGGATATTATGTGTGAAAATCATTGATCTATAAGCCTACAAAATTTCAGATCAAAATTCCAAGTAGTTTGAGAGAAATCAGGATTTTTATGTCCGATCTGTTAAACATGTTCGTCATTGTTCTTGGTGATGTTCACCGATCGGATGGCAATCCGATCGGATGACCACCCGATCCGTTGTACATTGATTTGTTAAAACTAGGGGCGGCAATTCCTGACACGACCCGAAACCCGACCCGAACCCGACCCTAAAAAAATAGGTTTTGGGTCAGCTGACACGACCCGTTTAAAAAACGGGTCGGGTTCGGGTTGACCTGTTTATTAAACGTGTCGGGTTCGGGTTGACCCGTATAAAAAATAGGTTGACCCGTTAACCCGTTTAAGTTAATACTATTGGAATTTCTGAAATTTTATATTTATTTTTACGTTTCCCTCATAAAGTGTACAGTAGAAGTGTAGAACTTAATTATTATTTCGTTTTCCAACATACCTTTCTAGAAAACCCCTTAAAATTCCACCAGAATTCAAAACGTTAATCTTCCACAACCACCAAAATTAACTTATAAATTCTAAAGCCCTAATTATGAATCCCCCTCCATGTATTGCGATTCTTAGTCTCTCAAATAAATCAATTCTTTTACCGGGTCCTCTCAAAGTATTATCATTTTCTTTGCTGGTAAGTTTATCTTCTTATTCATTTTCGTTGCTGCGATTTTGTTTCTGAAATTAGTAGAACAGCATAATGTCTTTTAAGCTATATGAATATTGATTATTTGCGATTTTGTTTCTGAAATTACTGCAACTGTACAACATGATGTCTTGTAAGCTATATTTTTTTTTGTTTTGGGGTCTGCCCCCTTTTAAAGTTTGGATGTTGCTTGCTGGTTTTTAAAGAGCATATATTGTTCATATATGGTGTGTCGTTAGATGTTGTTTGCTGGTTTTTTTTTTTTTAATTTCATAGTATGTTTAGTCAAAATAAAACAAGTTTATTAACACATTGTGTTTATTTTTTTAGGTTGATGCTTTTATATAGGTTTGATGAAATTAATAAACCATGATTCATTCTAGTAACACTATCTATTTTTTTATATATTAATGTAAATGTATAATAACAAGTTAATGGGATCACCGAACAGATTCTGTTTGTTTAAATCTTTTATGCTTGTATAGTTCATCATATCAACACACTTTTATTTTATGCCTTATTGGATAGCTTCTTTTATTTATATATCAACACTTGATATCCACTTGACTGTCATTTTTTAACTGTCATTTGTTAGATTATCTTGACTGTCATTTTTTAACATATAGTGTCGTTGTTATATCTTCTAACTAGAATATTTTTTTATAGTTATATTATGGACATTGATGATAATAGTCGCATGCATACCGATGATGGTAAAGAAGATGACCTGTCAATGGAAGATAGCAACCCACAAACTGGATCTCAAAATGTTGAAAGTTCATCACAAAATCCAAAAAAGAAAAGAAAAAAAAGGAAGCTAACTTCTAAAGTTTGGCAAAGTTTCACCATTCTTGAACAAGAACCAAACCAGCCTCTATACTGTAAGTGCAATAAATGTGGTAAGAAATATCTAGCTGATAGTACCAATGGAACTGGTAATTTAAGTCGTCATCTACTTAAATGTACTAAGTCTACAACAAAAGAAATTGGTCAGTACATGGTTGATGTTGATGACGGTGTGTTAGACATGAGAACTTCAAATTTCAATCAAGAAAGATTTAGGGAGTTATTAATACATGCACTTGCTAGACATGATCTACCATTTTCATTTGTAGAATATGAAGGAATTAGGAACATTTTTAAATACTTGGAACCAAGTGTTTCTTTTATTTCTAGGAATACTGCAAAATCTGATATAAGAAAGTTGTATCAGCGTGAAAAAAGTAGACTTCGTGGTGAATTGATTAAGTGTCCTGGTAGAATATGTTTAACTTCTGATTGTTGGACGTCAATTGTTACCGATGGTTATTTGAGTTTGACTGCCCACTATATTGATAGCAATTGGGTCTTACAAAAAAGAATTTTGAACTTTGCATACATGCCTCCTCCACACACCGGTATCGCTCTAGCTAAAAAAATTAGTGGTTTGGTAAAAAGTTGGGGAATTGAAAAGAAGTTATTTTCTATTACCTTAGACAATGCTTCTTCAAATGATGTTTGTGTCAATGTGCTAAGAAACCAGTTTCGTTTGATGAATTCTTTGGTATTGGATGGTAAACTATTTCATCTTAGATGTTGTTGTCATGTTCTTAACTTGATTGTCAAAGATGGGCTGAAACAAATTGATGTTGCTGTGGATAAAGTTAGAGAATGTGTGAAATATGTCAAGGGTTCTGAAGCTAGAAAGGATAAGTTTAGTGAGTGTTGTTCACAAACTAATCTAGATTGTAAAAAGGCTTTGACACAAGATGTTCCTACAAGGTGGAACTTTACTTATAAGATGCTTTCTTGTGCACTTTATTATCGTCTTGCCTTTTGTCATCTTAGTTTGAGTGATTCTAATTTTAAAAGTTGTCCATCTATCAAAGAATGGGAAAGGGTTGAGAAGATTTGTGATTTTTTAAAGGTCTTTTACGAAGCTACTCTAGATTTTTCGGGATCTCTTTATCCTACTTCAAATTTATTTTTTCCTAACATACTTGAGATCCACTTGAAGTTGGTTAAAGAGATGAAAAGTGAAGATGATTATATCAAGATGATAGCTGAAAAAATGTGGTCAAAGTTTAACAAGTATTGGGCTGAGTTTAATCTTTTATTAGCCATAGCCGTAGTGTTTGATCCTCGGTACAAGCTTTCATTTGTTGACTTTAGCTATGAAAAGCTTTATGGTAGTTGTTCACTACAATTTCAAGCGGTTAAGACTACACTTTACGCCCTCTTCAATGAATATATGCAATCTTCAAAAAACTCTACTTCATGCGGTGCTAGTGAAGAAACGGATTCTCGAGAAGTTATCAATGGAGAAGAAAACAATAGCAAGAGTTTTCTCAAGGTACAATATTCAACGCTTTAGTCAACTTTTCAAATCAGTCATTCCCAGCTTATAAATTATAAAACCTTCTAATTTTTCAACTTTTTTTGTGTAACAGGAGTTCGATTTATATGACAGGGCTTCATCTTCTAATGCCAAGCAAAAATGTCAACTAACCGAGTACCTTGATGAGCCAAGGACCAAAATAACTTCTCCTATTCGTATTCTCGAATACTGGAAGGCTCAACAATATAGGTATCCCGATGTTGCTAGGTTAGCCATGGACATTCTTTGTGTTCCGGTTTCGACTGTTGCATCTGAAGCTGCTTTTAGTCTTGGCGGAAGAATTATAGATCAATATCGAAGTTCAACGTTGCCTTCCACTGTTGAAGCTTTGATATGTACTAGAGATTGGTTGTTTTTTGGAAAAGGTAGTTTTTATAATTTTTGTTTAATTAGTTTCATGATTTAAGTTCATACTGATCATTTTTTTTTTCTGTGTAGCAACTTCACATGATGATTCTGAAGTAACTCCAAACATTATGGCAATGAACATTGATGAAGATGATATTGGGGATGACAAATTGAATCAAGTTTAGCTTGCGGAAGAAATGAATGCATGGAGAAGAAAGAAGAAGCGAAGACTTTATTTACTTTTTCATTGATTTAGCATTCACGCTTTTGATTAGTAATCTGTAACTTTTTATTATGCTTTTGGGAACATTGACTTGAATTTGGTTATTGAATTTCATTTGAAGTTTTTGAACGTTATGACTTTGATTTTTTTAGCTATATTGTTGATTTTATAAACTATTTATTTTTTAACCCGTCAACCCGTCAATAACCTGCTAACCTGTTTGACCTGTTTAAAATACGGGTCAAACGGGTCGTGTTCGGGTTATTCAATTTTATACGGGTCCGGGTTAGGGTTGATAATTCTGACACGAATAATTAAACGGGTCGGGTTCGGGTTCGAGAATTCAACCTGCCAACCCGTCAACCCGTAACCCACCAACCCGCTAACCTGGCAACCCGACACGATTGACACCCCTAGTTAAAACACATTAGTGTCAAGTCTCGGATTGCGACCCGATCGGATCACCACCCGATCCTTTGCAAGTCATTAAAAAGGTTGACTTTGTTGACTGTCACCCGATCGGATCACCATCCGATTCAAGGGACATTGTTCATTCAAGTTTTAAGGTTTAAGTGTCGAGTGGCAATCCGAACGGATTGCCATCCAATCCTAATCACTCTATTTGTTTGTGTGTCAGGTCAAAGTGTCGTATACCCACTCGATCGGATCCCCACCCGATCATCAACACAAGAGGTTCAAGTATCGGATCCCCACTCGATCGGATCACCATCCGATAGTTGGTTGGTGTCAGTCGATCGGATCACCACTCGATCGGATCACTACCCGATCCAAGGCACACTGTCAAGCGTCGGATCCCCACTCGATCAGATCACCACTCGATCCAAGAAATATTGTCAATCATCGGATCGTCACTCGATCGGATCACCATCCGATCATTGTTATTTATTGACCATCATTGACCTCACTCGATCGGATACCCATCCGATTCAGCTTGTTGATAATTGTTAAAAACTGATTGTTTGTTTGTGATTCAGGTTAAAAAGCGAGGAGCATCATGGCTGAAGAATTTTATAACACATTCTACAAGGCGTTTACATCTGAATCGTCTGAAACGTCTACTGTTGCACCGAAAAGCATCTCAAAAGCAATAACAGAAAATATCAATCATGATAATTTTTATGGGACGCACTCAAAACCACCAAAGCTGGATAGTATTGAAGACTATACTTGGTGGAAGGAGAGTTTTATTAACTGGGCCAAAGCGTACGCACACGATAGCTGGTTTTGTTTAGAGTTTGGATATAATAGACCTGTCAATGACAAAGGCGAAGAAATCCCACTCAAGAGCTTAACCACTGATGACAAGAAAAACTTCTCATATGAATAGAGTGATTGCTCTAATCCAATCATCAATTAGAGATGACATTTTTGCATTACTTGAACATGACGGGTCATCAAAATCTGTTTGGGAAGCTTTAAGGATTAAGGCTGAGGGGGGTAAACAAATAAAGAAAAATAAATTTGCTTTGTTAAAGAAAGAGTTTGATTTGTTTGGTAGTCTAAAAGGAGAGTCGGCGAGGCAAATGATTGAGAGATTTTGCCATTTAAAAATTGAGCTTGATAGGTTTGGAATAGTAAAAACACGAGAGGAAATTATAGATAAAATCATTGAAGCGTTACCACGAGCTGATCAGTGGCAAACGTTCGTGTTTATTTTGAAAAACGATGTGTTATATGATACAATTAATCTTGATGTGCTGATTGAAAACATTGAAACTCATGAGCTTGAATTGCAGAAACAGAGCAAGATGAACAGTTCTTCACATCAACAGAATGTTGGTCTTTATTACAAAGGTAGCATACCTTCGGTGACAGTTGGTGAATCACCAAAGACAGTATTTAATGTTGAAAAGATAAAAGAACCACAGAAAGGCTCGTCAAGTTATAATCCAGGGTATCATTCGTCTTCTGCAATAGCAAATCCTGAAGAATCAGAAGAAATTCTTTGCAACATCGTTTTAAAGTTGAAAATTTCTCCGGCAATGACCATCAACTCTGCTAAACAGCAAATGAGTTTTCTCGCATCTGTCCTGGAGTCGTATGAAGGTCTTGTAGCTGGTAAAATTGGAAATTCTGAGTTAACCAAAGAAGACTATGACCAGATCGATCCAGAGGAAATGGACCTCATCGATATTCGATGGTGTTTGGCAAGTTGCATCCGCAGAGCTCAAAGATACTTGGAGATTACTAGTAAGCAGTCAATCAGTGGTCCATAATTGAAACTGGGGTTCGATAAGTCTAAAGTGACCTGCTTCAAGTGTAAGCAGAAAGGTCATTTCAAGAGAGAATGCAATAATTCTGCAGTTGATGGAAACGAAAATCCTTTCAATGAATATTATTATCGAAAAGCAATTTATCATAGAAGCAAAGAAGAGCCACTAAGTGTGAAACAAATTGAGAATAATCCAAAAGAAAAATCAAGAGCATGTGTGGTGATACAAGATGACGAAGGGTTTGACTAGAGCGAATTTCTTCCAGAAGATGATCTTGTTGATGATCAGTTCACAGCCCATGGGAGAACTGTATCATCAAACAAACATCGTGCTGTCATCGCTGAGATAAAAGAGAAAACAAGAGAAGAGATTCTAAAAGAGAAAACATACAGAGAGAGATGCATCGTTGGATACAGAATTGAAGAAATGGAAAAAGAGTATGAAGAAGCAATAAGCAATGGAAGATATGACAAAAAGCTAGAGTGCTATGTCAACAGAGATGGTGAACCAGTTGTCCACAAGAAGGAAATAGTTTATGAAGATGTTCTTGTAGTTATCCCTCTTTCGGGTGAGTTTTATTCAAATCTTGCAAACGATAAGAATTATGAGAAAAAGCTGAAGAAACTTGTCAGAGACGTCATGACTGTGAGTCTTAGACGAAGAGATGAAGAGAGCATGAAGAAGAATGTTGAATGCATGGTGGGTGAATTGAAGAAAGATGTTGTGTAAGAAGAAAATGTTGAAGAAAAAGAAGTTGTTAGCGAAGAACAACAGACTGAAGAAGAGATGAAGAAGAAAGAAGAAGAAATGAAGATAGAGAGATTGGATGCTGATGTTGATGGTGAAGCTGGTACTGATGAAGAAGAACAGAAGAAAGATGCTGATCAGACAGAGACAACTGAAAAAGTCAAAGTACCAATCACTGAGGTAAAATCTGATTCTGAAGTCTTAAACAGAAATGTTGAATAGTGCAAGAAATGCATAGAAACGTACAGTGCTTGTACTGAAAAAGATGAAAAATTCAGAACAAGAGACTTAGAATTCACCAAAATCGAAGAAGTTTTCAAAAATAAATGCAAAGAAATGTTAGAAAATGAAAATTTTTTGAAAGATAATGATGAAAAGATGACACAAAAATGCAAAAGTTTAAAAAAAGAAAATGAAATTTTGAAAGAAAGGATTTCAAAAATGACAGAAGAATGTTTGCAAAAAGAAAATGTTTTTCAAGAAATGAAAAAGGAATATGATTCAATAAAATTGGCTTACCACATTACAAAACAATCATATGAAGATGTGAAAAGTCAAATGAAACTTGTTCAATCTAGATTGAGATACTGTTCTGAAACAATTGATACGCTTTGTCGCAACCCCCGATCCCTTATCTGTCCCGGGAACGGGCGGACGCGAACTCAGATTGTCGGTGGTATTAGTTGCGTTAATTTGGCAGCGGAAATTACATCAGGACCGTAGTTAGGAAATGTTTGTCAGAGTAAAACCACCATATTTAATATTAATAATCACATGGTTAAAACCCAAGTTTCTTATTACAATACATTTATAGGGATAAACCTTATTTTATTGAATTTAAAACATCGTTTATTAGGTAACTTTTTATAGCCACATTTTTTCCAAGCCTTCAGTGCTCTCCAGCTGGCTTTTTACTAATTGGCTGTCACACTATGTTACCTGAAACGCGTTTTAAAAACATTTGTCAGTGGGAAATACTGGTGAGTGAATCCCAGTTTAATCAAGAAACATTTATCAATTCAAACAGTATTGAGAGCAAATCACATTGTTTATTTCTATACAATTACTCATTCAGTACTGTCAATCCTGACTTGTGGGTCATATTACACATTGGCTAACTCGTCGTCCAATGGTAACGTATTGTCATCCCCGACTTACTACACGCAGTAGTACATTTTGTATACAAAACCCCAACATACCGACAGTAATTGAGGAATTACAAAGACTCAATCACCGCTTAATCACATTGTAAAATAATTAAGGTTTTGTAAAACATTCCAAAAAGGTTAACAAAAAGAGGATAAACTCACATTGCTATCTTAGACTTCGCGTAAGGGTTTCCTGGGAATAATCTATAATTTATACAAATGTACATAGGTTAGTATCATAACCCTTTGAAAATATTAATGATACCCTCCCCGAGACGGTATTTCAACAACTACGTCGCGCAGAACCACGACAGTTGTTACGGAACCCTAAATCAATCGGGCAGCGTATCTATTACGAAATTGGGGTTATAATACTTACAACAGAGCAGAACCTTGCTAATTAGGGGGTATAATACCCGCGTATTATAACTCTACTACAGAAATTCGAGATTGAGAAATGAGAATGAACGATTTGAAATGAAATCCGATGCATTTTATTTATAGTTGTAGAACCTGACTCTCACGCGGCCCGCGTGAAAGACAAGCCGGGCTTACGCGGCCCGCGTCAACACTGGGTCAACGAGTAGCTTAGCTGGGTCAGCATGTAGGTCCGCCGGGTGTTGTGCCACGTGGCAGCACCGGGCTGCGCCATAATTCAGGACACTCGTGGCTCGCGTAAGGTTGAGGTGGGTTCTACGCGGCCCGCCTCAACTTAAGTTTCAGATTTTATATTTTATTTTTATGCTATATTGTATTTCAGGCTCGGTTTTCAGATACAGAGTGTATTTAAAGACATAATGGGACATTTACAATATACTAGGGTGTCGGAAATATTCGAGAGAGTCGGTTTTACTGAGGGTTGTTGCATCCTCCCCACGTTGTTTTAGAGCTCGTCCTCGAGATCTACTGGAATAAATGCGGATATTTCCTTTGCATTTCAGATTCAAGCTCCCATGTGTACTCAGGTCCTCTTTTGGAGTCCCACTTCACTTTGACCAGAACTAATCTCTTATGCTTGAGGTTCTTGACTTTCCTGTCTTCAATTTGTAAAGGCCTTTCTACAAACTTGATTTATTCATTTACCTCTATATCCTTAAGAGGTACTATCAGTGATTCATCAGCTAAACACTTTTTGAGATTTGATACATGAAATACATCATGTATTCCTGCCATTTCCTCTGGCAATTGTAGCTGATAGGGTAGAGGTCCTATTCTTCTAATAACCTCAAAAGGTCCAATATACCTGGGACTTAACTTTCCCCCTTTTATGAATCTTACTACTCCTTTCCAAGGAGAGACTTTCAATAATACTTTATCTCCTACTTGAAATTCCAATGGTTTGCGTCGGTTATCGGCATAGCTCTTTTGTCGATCACGTGCTGCTTTCAGTCGTTCCTTGACTTGAATAATTTTGTCAGTTGTTTCTTGCACCATCTCAGGTCCAAATAGTTGTTTTTCCCCAATTTCTGCCCAACATACTGGGGTTCGACACTTTCGTCCATAAAGTGCTTCGAATGGTGCAGCATTGATACTTGTGTGATAATTGTTATTATAAGAAAATTCTATTAAAGGTAAGTGATCGTCCCAATTACCTCCAAAATCAATTACACAAGCTCTAAGCATGTCTTTCATTGTTTGAATTGTCCTTTCGCTTTGTCCATTTGTTTGAGGATGATAGGCTGTGCTCAACTTTAACTTGGTTCCCATTGCTTTTTGGAAACTTGACAAAACATGAGAGGTAAATCGACTATCTCTATCAGAAACAATTGATATATGAATGCCATGTAAAGAAACAATTTCATTTACATATAATTTGGCTATTTGTTCCATACTGAAAGTTTCTTTCATTGGTAGAAAATGAGCTGACTTGGTTAGCCTATCTACAATCACCCAGATTGTATCATTTCCTTTTTTAGTTTTGGGTAATTTAGTAACAAAATTCATTGTTATCAAATCCCATTTCCACACTGGCATTTCTAACTGTTGTAATAGACCTGAGAGTTTCTGGTGTTCAGTTTTGACTTGTGAACAAGTTAAACATTTAGAAACATAGGCTGCTATGTCCTTTTTCATTCCTTTCCACCGGAAATTCTTTCTTAAATCCTGGTACATTTTATCATTTCCTGGGTGCATCGTATACTTAGACTTATGGGCTTCTTCTAATATACGATGACGTAAATTTCTTAATTTAGGTATCCACATTCTCTTTTCATGGAATCTCCAAATTCCATCTGTCCCTTGTTCTAATTATTTTAGCATACCTTTTAGCTTTTCAGTATCTTCCTTGATTACTGATTCTTGTGCTTCTCTTATTTGATCATTTAAATCTACTTGTAGATTTAATTTAAGAGAACGTATCCTTTTTGACTTTTCATGATACTTTCGGCTTAAAGCATCTGCCACTACATTTGTTTTTCCTTCATGAGAATATCATCTATGAAAACGATTATGAATTTATCCAAATATGGCTTACATATTCGGTTCATCATGTCCATGAATGCAGCTGGGGCATTGGTTAAACCAAATGGCATGACAGTAAATTCATAATGGCCATACCTCGTTCTAAATGCGGTTTTAGGAATGTCCTCTTCATGTACCTTTAATTGATGATATCCTGACCTTAAATCAATTTTAGAGAAAAATCGAGCTCCTTGTAGTTGATCAAACAGATCATCGATTCTCGGTAGTGGGTACCGATTCTTAATCGTGACTTTGTTCAATTCACGGTAGTCAATGCACATACACATTGATCCGTCCTTCTTTTTAACAAACAGTGTTGGCGCTCCCCATGGCGATGAACTAGGTTGTATAAATCCTTTCTTTAAAAATTCGTCTAATTGTTTCGTCAATTCTTTCATTTCTGCAGGTTCCAAACGGTAAGGTGCTTTGGCAATTGGTGTTGTTCCTGGTATTAAATGGATTCTGAATTCGACTTCTCTATCTAGAGGTTGCCCTGGCAATTCTTCTGGAAATACGTCTGAAAACTGAGATACTACTGGAATATCTTTTAAATCATTTCCTTTAGTGTTAGTGATTATGGAAATCAAATACACTATAGAACCTTTTCTTATATAACTTGTAGTTTTCTTCACATAGAAGAATTTTGTAGATCTAGAGGGTTTATCTCCATTAATTGTGATCATTTTACCTTTTGGTGAATTACTTGGATTGACTTTTGATCACATAAAATATTGGCTTTATTGGCTATTAACCAATCCATTCCTAAAACAACATCGAATCCTGCCAGATTCATGGGATAAAGATTTGCCATAAATTTCTGATTTAAAATTTCTATTCTTGCTCCCTGCAAGATTTCAGAAATCCTAACGGTTTCTCCATTAGCTGTCTCTACTAAGCATTCTTGTGGTAGTTTAGTTAATGACTGATTTAGAAATTTGCAAAATGATGTATTAATAAAACTTTGTTTCGCACCAGAGTCAAATAATACTTTAGCAAAAATATCATTAACTAAAAACGTACCAGCTATGACATCTGGAATCATCTTAGCTTCATCTGCAGTCAGAACAAATGTTCTAGCATTTTGAGTATTCTTGTTGTTTGCAGCTGAAGCTAATTTCGGACAATTAAGCTTGATATGACCTTGTTCTCCGCAGTTGTAACATATCCTGTTGTTACCTTTCTTCCTGCAGTTTTCTTCTTTGTGTCCCGATATTTTGCAAAAGTTACAGTATATGGAGCATCTTCCTGAATGCTTTCTTTTGCAATTCTTACAGTAAGGTGCAGAGGTAGAATCTATATTTTTCCCACGATTAAAATTTCCAGAACGAAATTCTTGTGTGAGCTTCTGGGTTAGGTTCCTTCTTTGATCCTCTTCTCGGGTACGGACTAATTCATCTGTCAAGGTATTTGCTAGTTCTACAGCTTCTTCTATAGTTTGAGGTCTAGCTGCCTTGACTACGTGTCTTATCTCCCCAATTAATCCCCAAATATAACGGGAGATTAATACTGGTTCTGGTGAAGCAAGAGTTGGCACTATTCTAGCATATTCAAAGAATAATTTAGTGTATCCCTTACTATCCACACCAGTCATCCTAAGATTTAAGAATTTGTTTGCTATTTGTTCTTTCTCATTGGGTGGGCATAATTTCCTTTCTACCTTGTTCTTAAATTCTTCCCATTCCATATTGTAGGTTCTATCACTTCCTCTTGATTGGAGGATAGTGTTCCACAATTCTAATGTTGAATTCTTAAACAAATTAGAAGCAAACAATATCTTATCTTCTTCAGCACACTTGCTTATTCTTAACACTGCCTCAGTCTTCTCTATCCAGCGTAAAGTTGCAATGGCCCCTTCGTTGCCCGAGAATTCCATTGGTTTTCAAGACCAGAATTTTTATAAGAACAACCGTAAGACACGGTTCTTCTCCTTTTGGGAATAGGCATTTGAAGTACAGGTCCATTGTTCACACTGTTTTCTGGTTCAATTGGTCGCTTACTGCTATGCTTACTTTTATTATTCGCATCTTGAATAGTTTGAATAATAAATGGCATTGCATTTATGATTCCTTGTGCCACTATATGTTGAACAACACTATTATCCTGTTGGTTTCCATTGTTATTGATACTTGGATTCTCATTAACCACGTTAATGTTACTCTGGTTATCATTATTCAGATTTCCTTGATTTCCTTCGTCGGCCATCTGAATTTTAAACATTTATCCCATATTAATATCACAAGATAATATTTAATATAGTAAATCACATGACACGCAATCTAGCCAAAAACGTCGATCATTGCGACTTGTACTCTATTTTCATATACTATGCGTCTATTACACACTAGTACTGAAATAAAATTACAATACCAACAGAAATAGAATCACACTAATATTAATATGCATCCGTACACACATATTTTTATTTTATTTTTATTTTATTATATTATTATTACTATTACCGTCTCCTCCATCACATCATGGATATGGATTTATCCAAAAATCCATATTGCGCTCATCGTATTTCCATACGAGACGCTCTCCTACCTGTCGCATTCTCTCACGGCTTTCTAAAATTTCCTCCCCAAAAGTCCTAAGTTCTTGGACGTTTTCTGCACTCATTGGGGGTGCAGGTTCTAGGACTGGGTTCGGAATCTGGGGTGCGGGTTCCTGATATGGGGGTGAAAGTGCCTGAAATCGGTTAGGATCTTCTAAGATTTCCCTAATGTATTCATCGTGGTAATAGGGATCTAAATGGTCCATACATGGGTAGGCTCCTATGTTCTGTATGGGTGTGTCTTCATGTATAGGGTAACGTTGCACAAAGTCCCTATTATTGTCCCACCAGGGATCATAATTTGGGTCTAGGGGGTTTGGTGCAGGTACCCTAGGGATTTCTTTTGGGTTGAAATGATGCATCTCCACTTGGTTTTCAGGATTTTCTATCTCCATGGGTTGGTCTGGGATTTGTGGTTGTAGGGCTACTAGTTGTTCCAGACTTGGGTCAGCAGCAGTTGTTGCTAGGATATGGAAATTGGCTAGGCTTCTATTAAGCATATCCTGTGTATGGGCATCTGTTTTTCGCTTAGAGGCTGCTAAAACTCTTTGCTGTTGCAATTTTCGCATTCTTTTCCTACGTGCAAAGGCTTCCTTACTGAACCATCCTCGTTTCTTATTAGGGAATGACTCTTCTGAGTGAGCTTTAAAGGCAAATATCCCTTCTTCCTGATCAGCAAAATACCCAGAAAGAGCAGGCTGTGAAGAGGTACCTTCACTCCTAGGTGAATCAGACAACTGACGACTCATGTCTGAGGGTACTTGATCACTCATACTGTAAACTAACAAATAGTCAAATAACACATAACAAATAAATACAGTTATGCATGTAATTCCATAATTTATTTCCTAACAGAAAGTTTAACATTTTAAGGGTCAGCAGAACACTTCTTTGGCTCAGACCAGTGGCTAGGCTCTGATACCACCTTCTGTCACAACCCCCGATCCCTTATCTGTCCCGGGAACGGGCGGACGCGAACTCAAATTTTCGGTGGTATCATTTGCGTTAATTTGGCAGCGGAAATTACATCAGGACCGTAGTTAGGAAATGTTTATCAGAGTAAAACCACCATATTTAATATTAATAATCACATGGTTAAAACCCAAGGTTCTTATTACAATACATTTATAGGGATAAACCCTATTTTATTGAATTTAAAACATCATTTATTAGGTAACTTTTTATAGCCACATTTTTCCCAAGCCTTCAGTGCTCTCCAGCTGGCTTTTTACTAATTGGCTGTAACATTGTGTTACCTGAAACGCGTTTTAAAAACATTTGTCAGTGGGAAATACTGGTGAGTGAATCCCAGTTTAATCAAGAAACATTTTATCAATTAAAACAATATTGAGAGCGATCACATTGTTTATTTCTACACAATTACTCTTTCAGTACTGTCAATCCTGACTTGTGGGTCATATTACACATTGGCTAACTCGTCGTCCAATGGTAACGTACTATCATCCCCGACTTACTACACGCAGTAGTACATTTTGTATACAAAACCCCAACATACCGGCAGTAATTGAAGAATTACAAAGACTCAATCACCGCTTAATCACATTGTAAAATAATTAAGGTTTTGTAAAACATTCCAAAAAGGTTAACAAAAAAAGGATAAACTCACATTGCTATCTTAGACTTCGCGTAAGGGTTTCCTGGGAATAATCTATAATTTATACAAATGTACATAGCTTAGTATCATAACCCTTTGAAAATATTAATGATACCCTCCCCGAGACGGTATTCCAACAACTACGCCGGGCAGAACCACGACAGTTGTTACGGAACCCTAAATCAATCGGGCAGCGTATCTATTACGAAACTGGGGTTATAATACTTACAACGGAGCATAACCTTGCTAATTAGGGGGTATAATACCCGCGTATTATAACTCTACTACAGAAATTCGAGATTGAGAAATGAGAATGAACGATTTGAAATGAAATCCGATGCGTTCTATTTATAGTTGCAGAACCTGACTCTCACGCGACCCGCGTGAAAAAGCTTACGCGGTCCGCGTCTACACTGGGTCAACGAGTAGCTTAGCTGGGTCAGCATGTAGGTCCGCCGGGTGTTATGCCACATGGCAGCACCGGGCTGCGCCACAATTCAGGAAACTCGCGGGTCGCGTAAGGTTGAGGTGGGTTCTATGCGGCCCGCCTCAACTTAAGTTTCAGATTTTATATTTTATTTTTAATGCTATATTGTATTTCAGGCTCGGTTTTCAGATACAGAGTGTATTTAAAGACATAATGGGACATTTACAATATACTAGGGTGTCGGAAATATTCGAGAGTGTCGGTTTTACTGAGGGTTGTTACATCCTCCCCACCTTGTTTTAGAGCTTGTCCTCGAGATCTACTAGAATAAATGCGGATATTTCCTTTGCTTTTCAGATTCAAGCTCCCATGTGTACTCAGGTCCACTTTTGAACTAATCTCTTATGCTTGAGGTTCTTGACTTTCCTGTCTTCAATTTGTAGAGGCCTTTCTACAAACTTGAGTTGTTCATTTACCTCTATATCCTTAAGAGGTACTATCAGTGATTCGTCAGCTATACACTTTTTGAGATTTGATACATGAAATACATCATGTATTCCTGCCATTTCCTCTGGCAGTTGTAGCTGATAGGCTACAGGCCTATTCTTCTAATAATCTCAAAAGGTCCAATATACATGGGACTTAACTTTCCCCTTTTTATGAATCTTACTACTCCTTTCCAAGGAGAGACTTTCAATAATACTTTATCTCCTACTTGAAATTCCAATGGTTTGCGTCGGTTATCGGCATAGCTCTTTTGTCGATCACGTGCTGCTTTCAGTCGTTCCTTGACTTGAATAATTTTGTCAGTTGTTTCTTGCGCTATCTCAGGTCCAGATAGTTGTTTTTCCCCAATTTCTGCCCAACAGACTGGGGTTCGACACTTTCGTCCATAAAGTGCTTCGAATGGTGCAGCATTGATACTTATGTGATTGTTATTATAAGAAAATTCTATTAAAGGTAAGTGATCATCCCAATTACCTCCAAAATCAATTACACAAGCTCTAAGCATGTCTTCCATTGTTTGAATTGTCCTTTCGCTTTGTCCATCTGTTTGAGGATGATAAGCTGTGCTCAACTTTAACTTGGTTCCCATTGCTTTTTGGAAACTTGACCAAAAATGAGAGGTAAATCGACTATCTCTATCAGAAACAATTGATAAAGGAATGCCATGTAAAGAAACAATTTCATTTACATATAATTTGGCTAATTGTTCCATACTGAAAGTTTCTTTCATTGTAGAAAATGAGCTGACTTGGTTAGCCTATCTACAATCACCCAGATTGTATCATTTCCTTTTTTAGTTTTGGGTAATTTAGTAACAAAATCCATTGTTATCAATTCCCATTTCCACACTGGCATTTCTAACTGTTGTAATAGACCTGAGGGTTTCTGGTGTTCAACTTCGACTTGTGAACAAGTTAAACATTTAGAAACATAGGCTGCTATGTCCTTTTTCATTCCTATCCACCAGAAATTCTTTCTTAAATCCTGGTATATTTTATCATTTCCTGGGTGCATCGTATACTTAGACTTATGGGCTTCTTCTAATATACGATGACGTAAATTTCTTAATTTAGGTATCCACATTCTCTTTTCATGGAATCTCCAAATTCCATCTGTCCCTTGTTCTAATTCTTTTAGCATACCTTTTTAGCTTTTCAGTATCTTCCTTGATTACTGATTCTTGTGCTTCTCTTATTTGATCATTTAAATCTACTTGGAGATTTAATTTAAGAGAACGTATCCTTTTTGATTTTTCATGATACTTTCGGCTTAAAGCATCTGCCACTACATTTGTTTTTCCTTCATGATACTGGATATCACAATCATAGTCACTAAGCATCTCCATCCAACGTCTTTGTCTCATATTTAACTCCTTTTGCTTAAAAATATACCTTAAACTCTTATGATCAGTGAATATGGTAAACTTACTACCATAAAGGTAATGTCTCCAAATCTTAAGAGCAAAAATTATAGCTCCTAACTCTAAATCATGGGTTGAATAATTCTCTTCATGATTCTTAAGTTGTCTAGATGCGTAAGCTATAACCTTTTGACGTTGCATTAATACACATCCATAACCTAATTTAGAAGCGTCACAATAGACTACAAAGTCTTCAGTTCCTTCTGGTAACGCTAGTATGGGTGTATGGGTTAATTTATGCTTAAGGATTCTAAATGCTTCTTCTTGTTTTAATCCCCATTCAAATTTAACAGATTTACAGGTTAGCTTAAAGGAATGGCTATTCTAGAAAAATCTTGAATAAATCTTCCATAATAACCGGCCAATCCTAAGAAACTTCTAACCTCGGTTGGTGACTCAGGGGTTTTCCATTTAGTAATCGCCTCGATCTTTATGGGATCCACATGAATTCTTTCATGATTGACTAGGTGTCCAAGAAATTGTACCTGTTCTAACCAAAATTCGCACTTAGAAAATTTAGCATAAAGCTTTTCTTTTCTTAATAAACTTAAAAGTGCGTGCAAATGCTTTGCATGATCCTCTTTATTCTTAGAGTAAATGAGAATATCATCTATGAAAATGATTATGAATTTATCCAAATATGGCTTACATATTCGGTTCATCATGTCCATGAATGCAGCTGGGGCATTGGTTAAACCAAATGGCATGACAGTAAATTCATAATGGCCATACCTCGTTCTAAATGCGGTTTTAGGAATGTCCTCTTCCTGTACCTTAAATTAATGATATCCTGACCTTAAATCGATTTTAGAGAAAAATCGAGCTCCTTGTAGTTGATCAAACAGATCATCGATTCTCGGTAGTGGGTACCGATTCTTAATCATGACTTTGTTCAATTCACGGTAGTCAATGCACATACGCATTGATCTGTCCTTCTTTTTAACAAACAGTGTTGGCGCTCCCCATGGCGATGAACTAGGTTGTATAAATCCTTTCTTTAACAATTCGTTTAATTGTTTCTTCAATTCTTGCATTTCTGCAGGTGCCAAACGGTAAGGTGCTTTGGCAATTGGTGCTGTTCCTGGTATTAAATGGATTCTGAATTCGACTTCTCTATCTGGAGGTTGCCCTGGCAATTCTTCTGTAAATACATCTGAAAACTGAGATACTACTGGAATATCTTTTAAATCCTTTCCTTTAGTGTTAGTGATTATGGAAATCAAATACACTATAGAACCTTTTCTTATATAACTTGCAGTTTTCATCACAGAGATGAATTTTGTAGATCTAGAGGGTTTATCTCCTTTAATTGTGATCATTTTACCTTTTGGTGAATTTACTTGGATTGATTTTTGATCACATAAAATATTGGCTTTATTGGCTATTAACCAATCCATTCCTAAAACAACATCGAATCCTACCAGATTCATGGGATAAAGATTTGTCATAAATTTCTGATTTAAAATTTCTATTCTTGCTCCCTACAAGATTTCAGAAATCCTAACGGTTTCTCCATTAGCTATCTCTACTAAGCATTCTTGTGGTAGTTTAGTTAATGACTGATTTAGAAATTTGCAAAATGATGTATTAATAAAACTTTGGTTCGCACCAGAGTCAAATAATACTTTAGCAAAAATATCATTAACTAAAAACGTACCAGCTATGACATCTGGAATCGTCTTAGCTTCATCTGCAGTCAGAACAAATGTTCTAGCATTTTGAGTATTCTTGTTGTTTGCAACTGGAGCTAATTTCGGACAATTAAGCTTGATATGACCTTGTTCTCCGCAGTTGTAACATATCCTGTTGTTACCTTTCTTCCTGCAGTTTTCTTCTTTGTGTCAAGATATTTTGCAAAAGTTACAGTATATGGAGCATCTTCCTGAATGCTTTCTTTTGCAATTCTTACAGTAAGGTGCAGAGGTAGAACCTATTTTTTTCCCACGATTAAAATTTCCAGAACGAAATTCTTGTGTGAGCTTCTGGGTTAGGTTCCTTCTTTGATCCTCTTCTCGGGTACGAACTAATTCATATGTCAAGGTATTTGCTAGTTCTACAGCTTCTTCTATAGTTTAAGGTCTAGCTGCCTTGACTACGTGTCTTATCTCCCCAATTAATCCCCAAATATAACGGGAGATTAATATTGGTTCTGGTGAAGCAAGAGTTGGCACTATTCTAGCATATTCAAAGAATAATTTAGTGTATCCCTTACTATCCACACCAGTCATCCTAAGATTTAAGAATTTGTTTGCTATTTGTTCTTTCTCATTGGGTGGGCAGAATTTCCTTTCTACCTTGTTCTTAAATTCTTCCCATTCCATATTGTAGGTTCTATCACTTCCTCTTGATTGGAGGATAGTGTTCCACCATTATAATGCTGAATTCTTAAACAGATTAGAAGCAAACAATATCTTATCTTCTTCAGCACACTTGCTTATTCTTAAGACTGCCTCAGTCTTTTCTATCCAGCGTAAAGTTGCAATGGCCCCTTCGTTGCCCGAGAATTCCATTGGTTTACAAGACCAGAATTCTTTATAAGAACAACTGTAAGACACGGTTTTTCTTTTTGGGAATAGGCATTTGAAGTACAGGTCCATTGTTCACGTTGTTTTCTGGTTCAATTGGCCGCTTACTGCTATGTTTACTTTTATTATTCTCTTGTTGAATAGTTTGAATTATAAATGGCATTGCATCTATGATTCCTTGTGCCACTATATGTTGAACAACACTATTATCCATTTGGTTTCCATTGTTATTGATGCTTGGATTCTCATTAACCACGTTAATGTTACTCTGGTTATCATTATTCAGATTTCCTTGATTTCCTTCGTCGGCCATCTGAATTTTAAACATTTATCCCATATTAATATCACAAGATAATATTTAATGTAGTAAATCACATGACACGCAATCTAGCAAAAAACGTCGATCATTGCGACTTGTACTCTATTTTCAGATACTATGCGTCTATTACACACTAGTACTGAAATAAAATTACAATACCAACAGAAATAGAATCACACGAATATTAATATGCATCCGTACGCACATATTTTTATTTTATTATATTATATTATTATTACTATTACCGTCTCCTCCATCACATCATGGATATGGATTTATCCAAAAATCCATATTGCGCTCATCGTATTTCCATACGAGACGCTCTCCTACCTGTCGCATTCTCTCACGGCTTTCTAAAATTTCCTCCCCAAAAGTCCTAAGTTCTTGGACGTTTTCTGCACTCATTGGGGGTGCAGGTTCTAGGACTGGGTTCGGAATCTGGGGTGCGGGTTCCTGATATGGGGGTGAAAGTGCCTGAAATCGGTTAGGATCTTCTAAGATTTCCCTAATGTATTCATCGTGGTAATAGGGATCTAAAGGGTCCATACCTAGGTAGGCTCCTACGTTCTGTATGGGTGTGTCTTCATGTATAGGGTAACGTTGCACAAAGTCCCTATTATCGTCCCACCAGGGATCATAATTTGGGTCTAGGGGGTTTGGTGCAGGTACCCTAGGGATTTCTTTTGGGTTGAAATGATGCATCTCCACTTGGTTTTCAGGATTTTCTATCTCCATGGGTTGGTCTGGGATTTGTGGTTGTAGGGCTACTAGTTGTTCCAGACTTGGGTCAGCAGCAGTTGTTGCTAGGATATGGAAATTGGCTAGGCTTCTATTAAGCATATCCTGTGTATGGGCATCTGTTTTTCGCTTAGCGGCTGCTAAAACTCTTTGCTGTTGCAATTTTCGCATTCTTTTCCTACGTGCAAAGGCTTCCTTACTAAACCATCCTTGTTTCTTATGAGGGAATGGCTCTTCTGACTGAGCTTTAAAGGCAAATATCTCTTCTTCCTGATCAGCAGAATACCCAGAAAGGGCAGACTGTGAAGAGGTACCTTTACTCCTAGGTGAATCAGACAACTGACGACTCATGTCTGAGGGTCCTTGATCACTCATACTGTAAACTAACAAATAGTCAAATAACACATAACAAATAAATACAGTTATGCATGTAATTCCATAATTTATTTCCTAACAGAAAGTTTAAAATTTTAAGTGTCAGCAGAACACTTCTTTGGCTCAGACCAGTGGCTAGGCTCTGATACCACCTTCTGTCGCAACCCCCAATCCCTTATCTGTCCCGGGAACGGGCGGACGCGAACTCAGATTTTCGGTGGTATCAGTTGCGTTAATTTGGCAGCGGAAATTACATCAGGACCGTAGTTAGGAAATGTTTATCAGAGTAAAACCACCATATTTAATTTTAATAATCACATGGTTAAAACCCAAGTTTCTTATTACAATACATTTATATGGATAAACCATATTTTATTGAATTTAAAACATCGTTTATTAGGTAACTTTTTATAGCCACATTTTTCCCAAGCCTTCAGTGCTCTCCAGCTGGCTTTTTACTAATTGGCTGTCACATTGTATTACCTGAAACGCGTTTTAAAAACATTTGTCAGAGGGAAATACTGGTGAGTGAATCCCAGTTTAATCAAGAAACATTTTATCAATTAAAACAGTATTGAGAGCGGTCACATTGTTTATTTCTACACAATTACTCATTCAGTACTGTCAATCTTGACTTGTGGGTCATATTACACATTGGCTAACTCGTCGTCCAATGGTAACGTACTGTCATCCCTAACTTACTACACGCAGTAGTACATTTTATATACAAAACCCCAACATACCGGCAGTAATTGAAGAATTACAAAGACTCAATCACCGCTTAATCACATTGTTAAATAATTAAGGTTTTGTAAAACATTCCAAAAAGGTTAACAAAAAGAGGATAAACTCACATTGCTATCTTAGACTTCGCGTAAGGGTTTCCTGGGAATAATCTATAATTTATACAAATGTACATAGGTTAGTATCATAACCCTTTGAAAATATTAATGATACCCTCCCCGAGACGGTATTCCAACAACTACGTCGGGCAGAACCACGACAGTTGTTACGGAACCCTAAATCAATCGGGCAGCGTATCTATTACGAAACTGGGGTTATAATACTTACAACGGAGTAGAACCTTGCTAATTAGGGGGTATAATACCTGCGTATTATAACTCTACTACAGAAATTCGAGATTGAGAAATGAGAATGAACGATTTGAAATGAAATCCGATGCGTTCTATTTATAGTTGCTGAACCTGACTCTCACGCGGCCCGCGTGAAAGACAAGTCGGGCTTACGCGGCCCGCGTCAACACTGGGTCAACGAGTAGCTTAGCTGGGTTAGCAGGTAGGTCCGTCGGGTGTTATGCCACGTGGCAGCACCGGGCTGCGCCACAATCCAGGACACTCGTGGTGGGTTCTACGCGGCCCGCCTCAACTTAAGTTTCAGATTTTATATTTTATTTTTAATGCTATATTGTATTTCAGGCTCGGTTTTCAGATACGGAGGGTATTTAAAGACATAATGGGACATTTACAATATACTAGGGTGTCGGAAATATTTGAGAGTGTCGGTTTTACTGAGGGTTGTTACACGCTTAAGCGACAGTATTAAATAAAGTAACAAGTTGTCAATTCTTACATTGAGGATGTTGCTAAGCTAAAGCGTCAAATAGCTGATTTAGAACAGGATAACAACAAGTTATATAGTTATCATGCATCATCATATGTACTTAAAAGAATTTTCAACATAAAACCGGGTAATGATGATTCTGAGAAAAACAAGAAAGGTATTGGCTCAGAGTATCATCAAGTTCCTCCACCGGAAAAGTTTGCATTTTATGATGATGAGAAAGTCGAAAAAGCTTTCAACATGGTTGATCAATTGCCAGATAACATTGACGTAACCTATTCCAAATCTGATGATTCTAGTGATTCAGAGGTGGTAGGTAAGGTCGTTGAAAGTGTTTTGAAAGAAGAGTCGGTTGATACAGGTAAATCTGAATCACAGGATGAAAATGAAGGTAGTTTTCATGAAGGATATCTGAAAAACTCAAAATCTGAGAAAAAAGCGAATGATGACTCAAAAGGATTGGTATATACCATGATTGGATCGGACAAATTATTCTCAGATCCTGAAGTCCCGATTCAGAATGTGATTTCAGAAAAGATTGACAAAGTTTTCAAGATGGTTGAAATTGAAAAGTCTGAGATTCCAAAGTTTGCTGGAAAGAGTTATAAAAGTTTTTATAACAAACCTGGTTGCAAAAAGAAAAACATGAAGGCTGGGTTGGGTTATAAAAGGAAACATAATTGGAAAAGAAATAAAACTCTAAATTATCAGCAAAAGATGAATTTTGTCATGGAACAAGTTCCGAAGAAGAAAAAGAACTCCAATTTAGACGACAGTCTAACACAGAGTTCTATGCTCAGAAAAAACAACAACAACAGGTCAAAGATGTGTCAAAGAGAACATGTTTCTAATGTGATCAAATTGGACATCTTGCTCGCAAGTGTCCAAATCTAAAACTTGTTGGTGTTGAAACGAAAAAGAAGTCTGATGTTGTGAATCAAAAATCAACCAAGTTTGATTCAAAACAAAATTGGAAGCCGAAAATGTCAAAGGCTGACTCACAACAAACATGGAAATCAGAGACACACAGACATAGAACAACACAAAGATGGAAAACAACTGTTGATGCAAAAAAACCAAACCAGTTTTGGAATCCAAAAGTTGTTGTTCAAAATGAATCACATTTTTACAAGAGAAGTGCTTCAAAAGGACAAGGTTGGGTGGTTAAGACACAACCTGTTTCTGAACAGAAAACTGATGAAGTAAAAGATGAAAAGTTGTTTGTTCAAAATGATGATAACTTTCTGAAGTTGAATGAATCATATTGTGTCGAAATGCCTAAGGTCAAACAGACCTAGGCTAACTTATTCAAGTGATTGAATTAAATTGAATGCGCAGGTGCTTCCGAAGAAAACTGAATGTCATCAAGAGGAGTGTCAGGGCAGCCTGGCACGAGAAGAGAAGGTTGTTGGTCCCTGCGTCTGAAATCAGGGAGTTTGTTTGATTTCTGTACATAAATAAACAATATTTCAAAACCCTAAAAATAAAAAATTTAAAAAACCAAAAATATGTTTTTATCTTGTCAAAATTTTGAAAAATCAAAAATATGTTTGCTTTTAAATTTGTAAAAAATCAAAAATTCAAAAATATGTTATTTGAATATGCCGAAACCCTCACGGTTGAACAAACATGATTAATTTCACAAGATTGAAAAATGGTTTTCAAACTGTAAAAATATCAATGTGTTGTAAATCATGGGGGTAATTACTGCTTTACATGTTATATTTTCTGCAAATCAGTGCATGAGAAGCAGAAAATGGATGGCGAGACAAAGCTATCCACATCGGTTATCAAATTTTCTTTAAATGTTTTGAATTTTAGGGGGAGTAAGAGTTGTTGTCAGAAAATCCAAAAACATTCGAAAATTTGAAAAAGCCAAAAACATCATAAAAATCAAAAAGAGTTTTGTGTAAAAAGAGGAAATGATAGTACATCAGTAGACAATCACAGTACGCTAAAGAATTGGAATGTTAAATGTGATAAACGGTCTCACTGATGATATGCCAGTAGGTTTTTGCACGCTTAGTAGATTGTGTTCGAGATATAAATCTAAATATCAAATACTTGCTTATCTCGTGGGGAACATCTCTCGGATATATGGGTAACCCCCGAAATCTTGTTTGAGAGATTGCCTGATTCTGAGATACTAGGTCTTTATACTGTTTGATATCTGGGGTATTATACCTGGTCTTCTGATATTGCGGAAGCAATGGCCTAGACCTCGTATAATACTTTATGCGCTTTAAAAGCTTACCCTCTGCATAAAAATTGAAAAACATCAAAAGATATGAATCAATTGCAGTTGAAGAAAAAATTCCCTAAAGGGAACACACCTAAAGTCGAGCCTTCATCTCTTTGACTGAATGGAAGTTCATACCTGAGCTCTCAAGGTCTCGCACTAACCTAGAGAACATATATCAAATTGGTATACTCACCTGTAAGACTGAATCTAGGGAATCTTGATACGGGAGTATATTCTGAGGTGGGACACACGTATAAGTTAAGTTCTTAAAACACTAATTCTCGTATCTCGAAACAATTGAACTTTGTGTGAAAATTTAAATGGATCAGTATACTGACAATCTAAGTGAATCGTTTAGAACTTAAAGTCTAAAAAAGGTCAACGGTGCTAGTGATTTGTCATAAACTGGTATGATCCTCTGATGCGAACTCAAACAAAAAATATTGTCTGTAAATATATTTGTAAATATTTCTTTACTGCTTTATATTTTAGAAAAATATATTTTTTTATTTTGCTTTAGTTTCGACAACCGATGTCTAAAAGCTGAGTTTCAAAATCTAAGTATGCTGATCATGTTTCTAAAAATAAACAAGTTCGTTAATTTGAAACTTGAAGTTTTATTCAAAAATCAAAAACAGTTTGTGAAATCTTCAAGGTCATTAAATTGGACTTGGATGATTAAATCGTGAAGGTTTTGAATGCTTAAATTGTTAAAATTTGTTGTATAAGAGCCAGTTTTCGATCTTGGTCGCTGAAACAGCCACATCTTTAAAGCAATTTGATAAGAGAGAATCAATTAATCCTGGATATATTCATATTTTTTTATTTTAGAGCCAGGATTTTGATTAAAAGTTTTAAAAGCCAGGTCACGATTCCTGGTCAATTGAAAAAGCTTTCACTGTAGTATATTTGAATTGTGTTAGCTTATGCTAAGCCAGGTTTTTAATCCTGGATGATCATAATGCTTTTACTTATAAATATTTGAGATTTTCAGATGAAAGTTCCAGATTACGATCCCGATAGTCGAGTCTAAGGGGGAGTCTGAAGACAAGCTCAACGCAATGGGGAGCGTGCTTTTAAGGAGCCAGGTAACTATCCTGGAGGAGCTTGTAACCAGAAAGCCAGGTGTCGATCCCAAAAGCACGGAAGCTTGACGAAAGGGGGAGCCTGAAGAAAGAGTCTACTGAAAGGGGGAGCTGAAGCTGAAGACAGATCCACCGAGATTCTGTTCGAGCAAGAAGGAGTCTATGTTGCTGAAGATGTGATAAAGCTTCAAGAAAACTCAAGAGAGAGAGAGAGAGTCAAAACGCTACGAGATTGACTGCGACAATATCCAAGGGGGAGTCTGTTAGTGCATTTATGTCTATCGCCTCCGTCAATCCAATCCGTAGCAAGAAACTGAAGAAACCAAGTGCTTATATTGTTATATTTAGACAAACGACAATGTGGCAATATTGTAATTAATGAGAATTCTCATTAAGCTCTTTGGCCTATAAATAGAGCCCTTAGGGTTAGCTTTGTGACAACCCGTGATTTACGGCTCTTAACTACGTGATTAACAAGTGATTAACGCGATAATAAATGGTGTTTACAGCGCGAATTAACTTAATTAGGCCCTTGGAGTGCCCAGAAACGTTTGTTCAGCTATAAAGTGCGCGTGTGGTGATTTATGGGAAATCGGCTAAATATGACGCGACAACGGACTGATACCGTACGAAATACTGACAACGCCGACAACTATGGATGTTACACGGATATTTTATGCTTATGGAGCTTGCGTTGCGATATCGGGTCTCGTAGGAATTACGGGCCACCTACACATGAGATGGGCTTGTAGGCCCTGGGCCCAAGCCCAAGTCTAAACCTACACATAATATACTAGATCTAGTAAGGTCTCTATAAGAATCAAAAAAAAAATCTGCACAAAATCTCTATAAACCTTTTGACTAGATTGTGCAAGATTTACAAAATCAACTAAATCTATATTAATCTCTACAAGAGATTTTAATCCTAAAGATAAAGGATATGACCTGGATGTCATTTAAATGCATACAAGATTACAAGACCATATCTGCCTATATATAAGGCCCTTGGCCTTTAGTCCTCATTTGTCAACAACAGACAACAATAACACCAAACCAAACACTCACCTTTCCCCTCTTGTTCTCACTTTTCGGCGAACAACCGGCGGAGCCGGCCGGTGCGCGGCGGCGGAGCTCCGGAAACTGGTGTTCTCCGACCTCACACCTCCGACAACCCCCCTGTGCTCCTTCGTTCAATACCTACACACACCGAACACCCCTTTCCTTTTTCCTCTCGACAGACGGAACGAACCACCACCACCACGAACCGGTGGTGGTGCGGCGGCGCTGCACAGAGAGAAGCGGGAGAGAGAGACCAGGAGACTGAAGAAAGAGAGAGGGAGAACCGGCGGTCAAAGTCTCGGACCGCCGGTCGATGCAATTATCCGGTGGTGGGGGTAAATGACAGTGGTAGCGGTGAAGCTCACGGCGGCGGAGATGGTTCTGCAACGACAGTGGCGGCGGTAGCAAGCGGGGTGTCTCGGACCGGTGGTCCCCGTCTCGGACCGGTGGGTCTTGCCTCGGACCGTCGGGTTTCGCCGGTAAGCCATCCACCCCTGCTTATTTCCTTCACTTTCTTTTGTTTTTGAAGATGATGTTGATGATGTTAGGGGTGTCGGCTGCCGACCGGCGTCGGAGTCACCGGCGGCACCGGTAAAGACATAGCAGGCGAGTTGGAGTTCGGCTCAAGTTAGATTAGTTTTAGTGGCACTTCGGGTCAGGTTGGTTCAACAGTTCGGGTTCGGGTCTCGACTCGGTGCAACTCGGTGCAACTCGGTTCGACTCGGTGCAACTCGGTTCGACTCGGTACGACTCGGTCAGACCTGGTCAACTCACTGAGTCAACTCGGTCAACTCAGTCGGTCAACTCAGTTGACCCGGTCAACTCATTCAACGACTCGACACAAGAATTGGTAAAGAATTTCAGTGACGCTATTATTTATGTCATTTAATAATCTTTATATTATTAACGTGAACGAGCTCGAACCGATACCTTTAGCGATTATTGCGTTTTATTTTGGCGTATTTGATGGAAATTTATTATATATTGCTTGGATTGATTGAATTTTGATAAATAACGACAACTTGTGTTGTCGGGGCGTCCAAAAACAGAGGAAACTCTGCCAGTTTTTCGAGAAAACCCGTAAAATAAAACGAGTTTTATTATAAAAACGTGCTTTTCTTGTAAAACGACAACTATTGTTATAAAGCGACTTTTACGAGATACAAATATAAAGTTTCGTTCGACAACAACTTACGAGAACCACGATACGAAAAAAATATTTCGATAACAAAATAAATATAGTTATTATATTTATTTCAAACGAACTCGAATTCTTTTTATAAATAAATATAGTATATATATTTATTTCAAGCATCGTGTAGCACGAATTCGTTTCATCAAAATAAATATAGTTTATATTTATTTCATATATCAAACGACATGACGATTGTTTTGCTAAAATAAATATAGTTTATATATATTTTGAAGTAATAAACGACACGAATTCTTTTATAAAATAGATATAGTTTATCTATTTATTTCAAACTTCAAACAAACTCGATAATACTTTCGCAAAATAAATATGACTTTTTATATTTATTACAAACGCCGAAACGGCATATACGTATATTTTTGGCAAATATACACAAGACGTGATATATATATTATTTTCATACGAAACACGATATAAGATACGAGTTTGTTATATGATATTTTCATAGAAATATTCTTTTATACTCGTATGACTACTCGAGACGGCTAACACACTTACAACGATATATTTATATATTTTTTTATTCATTTTAAGTCTCTCGGAAACTAAGTCTTTTTCAAGACTTATTAGATTGCTACTGTCATTAAACGAGACTTAACACGTATAACTTAATCTTTTCCATTAAGTTAACAACTTACCTTTGAATCGTTCGATTAACGACTCGGTAGAGCTCGGTGACACGTAGTGAAGTTACCGCATTTATTTAGAAACTTATCAGATATTCCGTGTTAGGAATATTGTAGAATGCACGCTAGCGAGTCTCAGTTTGGAAACGACATCACGAAGTCGTAAATTAGCTAGCTTTGCACAGGAATATTCAGGTGAGTTCATAACCCCACTTTTTACTATTTTACAGTTTTGTAAATGTTTTCGGGGTGGAAAGACATGCACGTTTTGCAAAAACAAACAAAGTTTTTAACAAACGCAACACTAGTATTTCTAAATCATATTACGAAGGGATTTCAAGGAACTCAAATGATTTACGAAAGGTTTATACTAAACATACCGGTTTTTTACAAAACAAAGGTGTATTCTCGAAATGAATGATTTTCGTGACTAGGGATGGATCGTTTGGTAATGATATATAGAGAATGAGGAGCCAGCCTTAGTGGCTGGGGAGGCCAGCCTTAGTGGCTGGGGAGGATCAGCCTTAGTGGCTGGGGAGATTCAGCCTTAGAGGCTGGGTAAAATACATGTTACAATTTTTACAGACATTTTTACACATGGTATGTTTAGCGTAAGGAGGGTTACTACTTAGATCATGTGAGTGGGTAGGCGGAAACTTGAGGCCATTAATCCTCAGGGTAGGACCGAGGGACAGGAGCGGTAGATCTATCTGGGTGTAGCGAGCCCAGCCCCAGGCCCAAACAGAACGGACCTCGGGGCGACTTTGTACCCAACGCATAAATTTGCTAGGTTTGAGTCTTCCTACTTGCACTTCACACATATCAATGGCCTTGCAAACCATTGGTGATCTCTTTTTCCTTATTTGCTACATACCAGGGATTTTATACTTACGGAAACTTCTTGTTCATACAAATTAACTACCATGTTTTATACAAATTCAAAGAATTATGCGGGTATGGAGTCAAGTCAGGGTGGGCATTGACGGTTATGCGAACATTACAAATACAAGACTTTACAAATACATGGTTTTATGAACATAACGTGTTACAAACACAACGTTTCCATATAACTTGGCAAGAAAATGATTTTTAAATTCGTTTTCTCAATACTATTTAAAAAAAAAACCGGTTATTCCAAAGATTTATTTCAAATCTTTCACAATACCAAAGATTTATTTCAAACCTTTCACAACTCAAAAGATTTATCTCAAATCTTTTACGAACAAACTATGAACTCGCTCAACTTTATGTTGATTTTTCGCATGTTTCTTTCTCAGGTTACAGTTCTAAGACAGGGCACGGTTGGAATAGGAGAACCATGTGGAGTCGAGTACTTAGTGGGCGTTCATTTTCTAAAAGACTTAGCTTTTTGCTTCCGCTGTGCAATGAAGATACCAGTCCAGTCACGCCAGCTCTAATAATTTTCGGGGTGTGACAAGCTTTAGGAACCTTTTGCCATTTGCACTTTTGGAGCTTGAAGGTTAGAGAGAGAAAGTCTAGAGAGAGAAAGTGTTGTGTACGTGATTCAGGTGTTGTACGTTTTCAGATTTATCAATTGAATCACAGATTATATTACATCGTGTGTGTTTAGTCACGTTCGTGTATGGATTCCGCACGTTACACGAGTCGGTTCGCAATCGTTTCGGAGTAGAAAATCGGTCCTACAGAACTTTCGTTAGAGTTTCACAAGTCTACTCAATTGCTGAAGTTAAAAAAAGTTGTGCATACGGTGACAAAGATAAAGTCCTCTTAGTTTCATGTCATGATTGTTTGTGGTTGTACATTTGGTTCGTTGGTGGTACTAATTTTGCTTCTTAGACATGTTCTATATGTAGTTATGCCTATAAACAGGTTTCATTGTCAATGGGTGGGTGCTACTTTTTTTCTGTGGATAGCACAATGGAAATACTCATATGTATCTTATATATTAACTGATGATGCATGTCTATAGTTGTCTTTTAGCTATAATAGATAACACATTTTGGTACAATATCTATACACATATGTATATGTTCTATCAATATGTGTTATGCATGGTTTTCTAAGAAACGACCCGTGTTTGCACACGGGTCTTACTGCTAGTATTACATTAAATAACAATCAATGTTTGAAGTGATACAAGTGTTTTGCTTATTCTAACATATTACGTTGTATTTTTGCACTAAACAACATATAAAACTGGAAAATTTCGTCACAATGCTACAACAAAGAAAACTTATCACATTCAATGGCACTTGAGATGAATAAGAAAATGACAACAAGTCCAGATGTATCCATGGTTGCGGTTGAGTTTGACATTATGCTATGAAAATAATTACATGAAATAGAATAATCATAACTCAATTATTATTACTATATATTAATAAACCAATGTAATGAACAGTAAAGTTGATGGGTATTTAAGGGTTTTTTAACACATAAAAAATCCACCGCTTCCCATCTGGCGGTAGAAAGAGATAGAGAGAGAGAGGGAGTGCGCAACGGAGGGAGAGAGAGAGAGAGAGCGTAATGGAGGCAGAGTAATTAACCAAAATAAGAAACATTAATAGTTCTTTTGATCGTTATGTTTTCTTAATTTTTTTCTGCCACTTAAATGATGTTCCCTACTTGTTTTTCTAGCCATCAATTTTTTTCTTAACTTTTAACCATGAAGTAAAAGTATCACATAATTTTCCACCGAAAATTCATTTTATACTATGTAAAACTCTGAGAGTTGATTAAAAATAAAAGTAATCTTAAGATAAGTTCATAACTATACCTTGTTGAATCTTCTTAAGTTTTTGGCCTAATTTTAAAGTAACACTAACTAATAGAATACTTTACTTGAAATCTGAATGATCAATAAATAACTTAATGGCATAATCTCCTTGGTTACCCCGAGGCGCCAATCTTATATTTTTTTATCTAGAAATTTGCTTATTTCATGTAATAATGTAACCAAATTTGTAAAGTGAGGTAAAGGGCTTATGTGATGAACGATGATGAAATGAATGTCAAATGTATAAGATAATCAAACACAGAGATTTATACGAGGAAAAGCCCTTAATCACTAGTAGATCACCAGCACAAAAACCTCGGGTGGTGAAAACTATCACTACCAGCTATATTGCACAATTGAAAAATGATTACAACTTTGGATGTTGATCAAGCGTTTTACAACTGATTGCTAAGAGTGTTGTGTGTGTTCTTTGGTTCGTAGTGTGTACATGCGAAATGTGAATTGTTGTCTACTAACACTTGATCAACCCATTTTGAATAACACTAACAACTAAGTCAGATAATCATGCAAGACCCCATCCACTCCTATGACCGTTTGTGGAAATAGCACGTGCAACATCTAGAACGAATCATCCCTGATATTCCAACTAAGACTCAGTCCACTTCGTTGATAACCTGCACACGAATATTGACAAACACCAAGAATAATTATTAGGAACTATAAGTAATAATAAGGATCCTTGATCCTCTGAGTCCCTGCACTATCCGTAAGAATAACTTATCCAGGCAACACCTGTAATAACCCGACTTTTAAAGTCAAAGTACAAGTCAAAGTCAAAGGAAGAAAAGATTGCTAATTAGATCTGTCATTTCTGACTTAATTATTGCTTGTACTCTCGGACCTCGATAATCGATACTTTAGTTTACGCTCTTTTGATTTACGATTTGTAATATGTGAAGTAACAATGCGATAAACGTAATTAAACGTTAATCTACTTAACGCTATCTCATCGATATTGCATCGCAACTCGAATCGCAATTATTGGATGTTATTCTATGTGTGTATGTTATTATGTGCTTTACTTGTGTGTGGTGATGTTATGTTTAAAGGTGTTATTCGCAATCGCAACCCTATCGCACTGCAAACTCATCGCGAACTGGAAACGCAAGTTTACTTTTTGTGATTATTAGTAGTTATGTTAATTGTGTAACTAATGTGTACTACCATCGCATCGCTTGCTCGCAACTCGATTAAATGCAACGCAACGCTCAACGCAAGAAGCGAAAGTCGGGAACTAACTCACACGCGACGTACGATCGAACGACGGTTCGATCGAATGGTCATCCGACCGGATGGCCATCCGATCGAAAGGCCATTCGACCCATCTACCTTGCACCGCCTTTTTCTCCTCTCACTATAAATACCCCTCCTGTCACATCACTGTTCAGTTGATGTGACAACTCCCTCCGATCCAGTGCACTCTCAGGCTATTTTCCCTCGATTCCTCGCGATTCTTGTAAGTTTTCACTCTAAATCTTGTACTTCCTTGATCTTTACACACTTTCTCATCGATTTCACCCACGAATCTCATATTTCCACCGTGAAATCCTCCGATTCGGGCTGTTCTAAGATGATGTCATCATGGAGTTCTTATGAACATTGAAGTATGACCTCATTCCACCAAGAACGGTTCGGATCTAAGGGATTTCAACATGTTTAAACATTGATTTCAACATAATCTAAACATTTTTCAAGTGTTTCAAACTTTTCTTCAACCATCTTTCACTTTTTACTCAAAACCGTTAGAATCTGGACTCGTTCGGGTGTTCTACTCATTCTATAGTAAGGAACCAATCTGAGCACGAAATTCTATCGAAGAGACGACCGATTCACGGGTCGAACATGAAACACCGTCAAGAACAGTTGGTTCGGATCGAACGGGGTGATTCCCATCCGTTTAGATGGGTTGGACTTGATGGGATTTCCGTTGTTTAGCACGTTGTCACACCGTCTCTGTCAGACCACAACTTTTAAACTTAATAGATTTTACAAGTTTTCAAACAAACAGCTACTCAATCGAATAGCCATTCGATCGAACGACTATTCGACCAGGTGACTTATGCTTTTCAACACTTAAACAATTTTCAAAACTTTGAAGAATATCAACTTCCACCCGGATCATCATCCGATCGAACGGCCATCCGTTCGGATGACCATCCGACCGGATGACTGGACATATAGAGATACTTTTCACTTTTTAAAATGCTATAACGAAAACTTCAAAGTTCAAACATTTCACAAACACACTCTTTCCAACGAATGACCCTCCGACCGAATGGTCATCCGATCGGATCACTGTTCGTCACTCGTTCCACTCAAAGCACTGTTTTACGCACTATTCAACGCTTATACTGTCGTATTGTGATCAGGATAACTCTCCAGCGCTCCCTTCAATCCAAGGCTGTGTTTATTTATTAAACATGATTTGTGAGTATACTCGATCCCTTTTTGCTTAACGCACTTTTGGGTGTTACATACGTTACTTATATCAAATCACATCGACACACAATGCAACTACTTTTATACGCTAACCGCTCTGCATGTTATACGTGTTATTCGATGAACGCTTGTATGTTATGTTTACACAGTGATTGTTACCTGACACCTTAGCAACGACAGTATTATAGTTTGGACTCAGCACCTGTCGTGGACATGGGTTGTTAAGGGTATTTCTTAACGTGTCACAGTGGTGATATGTGTTGCGCATTCTACAACTCGCAGTCATGTCTGTGCATATTTCATTTTCGATAGCTTACATGCTTCACATTACAACGTGTTACACGCTGGTTATGCGTAAATCGCTTTCGCTACTATTATACTATTAAACTTGTATGCTTACCTTTACACTATGTGTATTGACATTATTTTAACGTATGTGACAGGTTTTTAGGATGCTATGTTAAGGCTTGCTTTTGTGGAATCAAGCTAGGGGAGTCTAGAAACGAACTAAATAAATTTATGAGTTGTCGGAGCAATGTTATTGTCTTTGAGAAACTATATATGTAGTAACTGTTTTAATTTATATGTTATGGTTCGGGATATGACGTTAAATATTTGGTAATTATATGTAACGCCCCAAAAACCAAAATGTCTAATTCTCTAGAATATTCCCATATTACATGGTATAAGGCGGTTCGACTAACTTTTATTAAATATTCTATTTAAAAATAGATAAAATATAAGTTATGTAATAGGGGTTTAGTTGTGGCAAAAGGGGGAGTATTAGTAAACATGAGGGACTAATATGGGAGAATGGGCTTAAGTTTATATAGAAAATAAAATCAAAATCTCACACACACTAAGTGTGTGTGTGGTGAGATCGACCAGGAGAAGGAGCAGAGGAGTGAAAACCCTAGCTCTCAGAACAACAATACAATTCAGCCAAATCAAAGCCAAAATTGAATGGAAAGCATTGCATGGATGAAGATCTCTCACCATCTAGTCCTAACAAACACATGATAAGTTGTAATTTTGAATTTGATGATCTTTGTATGAAGTGGGTTATGATCAATCCACAAAATTTTGTGAAATTGAGCATGAATAGGTGTTAGTATTATCTTAGGAAGCATGTGTAAGCATAATTTCAGTTAAAATAATGTTCAAGAATGAAAACTCACTAGTGGAATGATGAACATGACACGGATATTTCACCATGTTATGTATGTTAGAAACTTGTTAGATGAATTGAAGAAAATGTAGTGTTTGTTGTGTTTGATGAACATATGCGAATGATATTTGTCGGTTGGTAGAAAGGTTAGATGAATTATGTATGAACTTGGGAAAATGATGCATAAATTATTTGTATAATGTGCTCTATTAATGCGAAACCCGCCAAGTGTTTGATGAAATGCATAGGTGAGATTTTGGAAGAGATTTGATGAAAAAGAATCTGTCCAGAAAGTTACAGCCGAATTTAATTGGCTGTAACCGGGTCAAATCTTGTCAAAAAACTGATGTTTATTGAGTTTGTGATGAACTTCCAGGAAAAACCTTTCAAACCCAACTGGAATTGCATTTTTTCGACGAAAATTGAATGTTTTATGAATTTTTCCGTATCGAAGGTTCAGGCTGCATTTTCTGACAGAATTTGCAGCCTATTACGAATGTCATAACTCAATTTGGGAATTGAGTTATGATCTCAAATTTTTACTGTAGGTTGCTTCAGGAGGCCAAAAAAACTCCAACTGGAATTATGTCAATCGGATAATCGAGGATTTTTAAATGAATTTTTCCGTGGGCTGCAGTCAGAAAGTGATGAATCTGATTGCTGCTTGGTAAATGAATTTTTATAAATTTTTGGTAGAGAGTTAGACTCTAAAAATTTAACATAAGGATAAAACCTCTGAGGGGCACGTCACATAAAAAGATCGTAATTTTTGAAAGCTCATAAGTATAGTAAACGGACGTCTCAAAACAGCCTATTTTCAGTGAATTGAGCTATGCATGTTAGTGAATATTGATTGACTAATGAAAGTAATGCAACTAAGAATTTGAAATGATTATCGATATGGATGAACATGCAAACTAACAAGTTATGAAAATGATGGTATGAAAGAATATGAATTTACATTGGTAAGGACTCAAGCACGGATGGCTAACTAGTCAAAGGAAGGCAAGAAGACAAGCTCGAACATGGACGCATAAGGTAAGTGATTTCCGGAATCACTTCGTATTTAGTTACATGAGTATATAGAACATATTTATTTGAATATTTGATTTCAAGGTGGAACGTATAAATAAATGAGAAATGCTAATTAAGAATTGTTGAAATGGTTGGTATGATGTTAAATCGGTAAAACCTCAATATAAGGGTATGTGGATGTGGTGATGTCAAGGGAATGTTTGGATAGAAAGAATATCGGGTAAGATATTTGCTAAATGCGTGTTCGGACATCTGGGGGCCGGCTTAATTGAAAAATGTTTGAAACGGGTCAAAAGAGCCGCAAATGAATGAAATCAGATAGATGGTACTGGGCTCTACCGTAGCTTACGGCAGCTACCGTAAGCTACGGTAGGTATGAATAACACATGTTCACCGTAAGACAGTTAGAAGTCACCGTGGCCTTTTTAATGCCAGTGGAGGCTAGATGCAAAATGTTGGCCTTGAGTATTTTGTTGTTTTCGAATTTTCGTATTCCCTAAGGCTTATGTAAAGGCCCGATAAACTTTCGGAAGATAGTATAACCTACGAAATAAACGTAAAAGTTTAATTATGTAGTACGAATACAAATAATGATTTTTGGGCTCGTAGGAGATAAAAATATATATGTATGTATATATGTGTGTGATTCGAAACTTGTGGGAACGAATGTGTTAGAATATATTACACGGATGGGAAGATGAAACTTGTTCATTAGTATGCTTATAGGTGAATTATGATGCGTGATTAAAGTACAACGATTTAATGTGGACAAGTGAATATAACTTGAATGCACATATGAAAGTATATAGTTGTACATTGTAAGAGTTAGACGTCGATTTTATGTATGCATGTATGAGTGTGTATAAATATATGTATGTATGTACGCATGTACAAAGTGGGATTGGATGTATAAAAAAGAATAGGCTTGTATATATATGTATACATAGCTTCATTACGTTTGAAGGTTAACGTTACTAATCATGTGTCTTGAGAATGAAATGAAAGTGCAGGTACCCTAATGTTGACCTTACGAAGATTTGGCGTTGGGATGCAAGACTTCACTTAGGAAGTTAATTCGAAAGGATTAGCATGAATAGAAAGAATATGGCGTGGTTATCTAATTACACATGTTTTGATTATAGATGACATTACTAAGTATTAATGATATGTATGTATGTAGTGGTTGCAGGTTGTACGGAATTATGGATCATCAGCATGAAGGACAAGTGATTGAATATCGAGTTAGAGAGACATGGATTGTACGGAATGGGTGGTCATGTAACTTGTAATAGTATGTTATATTTGATTTACAAAATGATGGATGAATGATGTAATTCTTCTAAGGAAGTTGTTTAAAATGGTTTTCAAGTATGAGAGAAAATTTATAAAGAAAGAAATTTTACGGTACGAAATTCCGTTGCGTCTTTTCAACTAAAAATGTGTTAGGGTGTTTCATTATAGTTGTTATGGATTCTCCTGGACAATCTGTTTCGCTCAGTGCCTCACCCTGATTTTTCCGCCATCAGTTGGGGTGTGACAACACCTCAGAATAATGGATCCATAATTATAAAAATCTATGCCCTAACACCGACCATGCTCGATGCCGAACAAAAAGGTAGATTCTAATTCATTCACCAACCGAAACATCAAGAAATGAACACCACCTTAGTACCCAACCTTGTTACTTTCCACAAATCACAAAGACTAACCGTGTTTCATACCCGATCGGAAACCAGGTAAGATTTCTTAGGCTAAAAACCGGAACCCGTTCTTTCAATACTTGGTCTAAGTGGTAACCGACTATATCCGAAACCGGTTCCGTACGCGGAACCGGGTGTTGAAAGTGCACCTCTAACTATAGTAAATATTGGTCCGGCCCTAAAGTGGCCCAGCCCAAGTCCAACCATCAACCCAACACACAGTACAAATTCTCACATCTTCCTCAAACTTAGGGTTTCCAACTTCAATCGTCAGAAAACCTTACAACGATCTCGTACCTTCGATACTCTTCGATCCACAAACAAAAATGAGGCCAATATTGATGAAAGGCCATGAGAGGCCACTCACTTTCCTCAAGTATAACCGAGACGGAGACCTGCTCTTCTCCTGCGCTAAAGATCACACTCCAACTGTTTGGTTTGCCGATAACGGCGAACGATTGGGCACTTACCGTGGCCACAACGGTGCCGTTTGGTGCTGTGATGTTTCAAGTTTGTTTCTTTTTCTATAATTTGGATATACTTGATTTTGTTTTCATCATAATTGTTGTTTGATATGTCCTGTTAACATGTTATAAGTGGTAATGATTTTGTTCAAGTGAGTTTCTTATTGTGTGAATTTGTTTAGTGTAAGTTGGATTTATGATTTTGTTTTGATGCATTGTCTCATAATTGTTGTTATTAGCGGTAATGATTTATGTTAACTTGAGTTTTGTGTGAATTTGTTAAGTAAAAATTGGATTTTTTTTATGCATTTTTTTATAATTGTTGTTTGATATGTGTTTTTTCTATAGCGGTAATTTGGTTCAAGTTAGTTTTTAAATGTTAACTTTAGTTTGTGTGAACTTGTTTAGTGTAAGTTTGATTTTGTTTCGATGCATTGTTTGATAATTGTTGTTTTATATGTGTTGTTATTAGCGGTAATAATGACTTGGGTTCAAGTTAGTTTCATATTGTGTGAATTTGTTTAGTGTAAGTTGGATGTTTGATTTTGTTTTGATGCATTTTTTTGAAAATTGTTGTTTGATATGCGATTTAGTAGCGGTAATGATTTGGTTTAAGTTAGTGCTTTATTGTTAACTTTAGTTTTGTGCATGGTTTAAAAAACGGCTGACGCGTTCGCCTTGAGGCGAAGCGCCCAAAAAACGAGTCTGAGACGGCGCCTCAGGGGGTTATTTTGTATGTGCGACTCATTGGGCTGAGGCGCTAAGAAAAGCTGCGCCTCAGGGGGGGTTTGATGTTTGTTTTTGATGTTTTTGACTTTTTTGTCAATTTCAAACATTTCATGTCTTTTTTATGTGTGTTTTTTATGAATATAATGATGAAATTAGTTAGTATTGTTTTTTTATATAAGATATATTTATTTTTTTATTCCAGCGAACGCCTCCTGTGGCCAAGGGAAAACGCCTTGAGGCACGATTCCGTACTTTTAAACCTTGGTTTTGTGTGAATTTGTTTGGTGTAAGTTGGATATTTGGTTTTGTTTTGATGCATTGTTTTATACTTGTTGTTTGATACTTTGATATGTGTTGTTACTTACCGGTAATGCTTTGGTTTAAGTTGGTATAAATTGGATGTTTGATTTTGTTTTGATTATTGTTGATTGATAAGTATTTTAGTAGTGGTACAAATTTCGTTCAAGTTAGTTTCTTATTGTTAACTTGAGTTTTGTGTGAATTTGTTGTTCTGATGCATTGTTTGATGTGTGTTGTTATTAACGTTAATGGTTCGGACCGTTTGGTTATTGTTTTGGAGTTGTGAGGGATTTGGTTTTGTGTGTTTTTGGTTGATGGTTGATTGGTAATTGGGATTGCAGGGGATTCAACGCTATTGATTACTGGGAGTGCGGATCAATCAGCTAAGCTGTGGGATGTTCAAACTGGAAAACAGCTTTTTACTTTTAATTTTGATTCACCTGCTAGAGCTGTTGATTTTTCTGTTGGTGATAAGCTTGCTGTAATCACTACTGACCCTTTTATGGGGCTGACATCCGCTATTCATGTTAAACGCATTGCTGCCGATCCTGATGACCGTGAGTTTGCTGTTTTCTTTTTCATATTTGGCCTGGTTTATCTGTAGTTTCTTAATGGTTTAACCTTACCGTGTTTATCTAATTATGTTTGGACTTTGGACATTTAAGCTTCTTATTAATAAGATTTGTATAGCAGTATATGGTGGTAAGTAGTGATTGGAAAGAAGCACTTTTATGCTTGATTTCTCTACAAAATATATTAACATTGATGCGTTATCTATTATGCGAAACAAAAAAAATAATACAAGCAAAACTAGAGAAATCATCTTTGATCTCTTTTGTTCCACACTGTGTATTGGTTTATTTTCTAAAATGATTATTTTAGTATATCATATAGTATGTTCTAATTAACGTCACTTTTCAGAGATTGCCGATTCTGTACTTGTACTCAAGGGCCCTCAAGGAAGGATCAATAGAGCGGTTTGGGGACCTTTAAACAAGACAATCATTAGTGCTGGCGAAGATGCTGTGATTCGAATTTGGGATACAGAGGTATGCTTCTTCACATTTCACATGGTTAACTTATATCGGTAAAAGTAATACTTGTAAAGTCACAAAAAATGCTCAATAAATATGGGAGTTAAATGCCATTTTAGTTCCTGTGGTTTGGGCCATTTTGTCAGTTTAGGGCATGTTTGGGTAAGCTTTTTGAAACAACTTATTGACTTGTTGGCTTTTTGAAAAGTCATAAGCTCTAAAATGATGTTTGGCAAAGAGGATGTATGTGAGGGGAAAAAGCCAATAAGTCAAGAAGTCACAAAATCCTTGACTTTTCCAAGAAGCCAATAAGTCAATAAGTTGTTTTAAAAAGCTTACCCAAACATGCCCTTAGTCCAGAGGTTTTATTTTTTTGCTTGTGGGTCCAAAAAGGTTTCACCATTGCCATTTTAGTCCACTAGGTTAACTTCATCCATTTTTTCTATTAACTAGAAGGGCAATTCGGTCATTTTATATGGCTGAATTGCCCTTCTAGTTAACAGAATTACATATAAAATGACCGAATTATCCTTCTCGTCAACGGGAAAAATGGATGAAGTTAACCCAATGGACTAAAATGACAATGGTGAAACCTTTTTGGACCCACAAGGGAAAAATAAAACCTTTGGACTGAACTGGCAAAATAGCCCAAACCACAGGGACTAAAATGGCATTTAACTCATAAATATGGTATCGTAGTAAAATAGCTGGTAGTGTTTGCCACATTCTCACATAATAAATTATCAACAACCATACCCAGTAAATCCCACACATAGCAGAGCTATTGGTAGGATCTGGGGAGGGTGGGATGTAGGCACACCTTATCCCTATCCCTAGGGATAGAGAGGCTGCTTCCAGAGAGCCCCCCGACTCCAAGCAAAAAACAAAACTAGAAAATGCAATACACAGTAAGACTAAATATGCATAAAATACAAGGTGGCAATCCTATGCAAAGTCCCTAAAGTATAGGAAAAATCTAAGTCCCTAAGACAGAGATAGGACACAATAGTGCTACCTAAAAGTCCTTAATCTTAATCCTACGCCTCCACACACTCCTATCCTGGATCATGTCCTCAAAGAGGTGCAACTGTACTAAATCTTGCCTAATCCGCTCATCCCAGGTCAACCTGGGCCTGCCTTTACTCCTCCCCTCCACAGTGAGGGTTTCCACTGCCCTAACTTGCTCCGCCAACTTCCTCCTCTTCACATAATAAGTTATCAATGATTTATACATGTGTGATTACTGATTGGTAAGTTATTGGGGTAACTCTAATTAGGTTATGACAATATGGTAGTCTCATGGGCTTTACGGGGCAGTTTTTTCCATCTTCATGACATTTATTTTTTGTTTAGGCATATGAAGTTGCAAATAGATTGTAGCATTTTGAAATCAATTTTTATGTCACATTTTAAGCAAAACTTGTCATGGTTTTTGGATTTTAGCTTTAATTTCAAGTTACAGTGTATCAGTTAGGTCCGGCTCAAAACAGGTCGTTATAGAAAGTAATATTACAATGGGTTCACCTACTTTATTTGTTTTTCTGTGGCGGTTGGTGGCGACAATGGTGGTGCGTATCGGTAACGATGGCAGCGATGGGAGTAGCGGGGCGTTGGCGGTGACCCTAATATTTCTTTTTATGGTTTATCTATGGTAAAGTAAAAGTATCAAACTCACTTCAAAGTGGTTATTGAAGTGATGGCAGTGGTTATAAAATTCCGAGGTGGTGGTGGCAGTGGTTGCACCGGCATCGGTAGTGACAGAGACCTGTAGGTTGTGGCTTATGGCGGTGGGGGTGTTAGCAGTGACCGGAGATGATGGCATGGTAGCGTGCTTGTGGCGGTGGTGGCAGTGGTTATGTTGGCGGTGATCGGTAGCCAGTGGCGGTAGACACTAGCCTGGGTGGCGGTGCTCATTTGGACCCTTTTGATGTTAGATAGTTTTCTCTGTTTTGTTTATTTTTTTATTCTGTAATAATTTAGGCCATCATTATCTTCACCTCATTTCTGGTCTCGCTTTTTATATTCCAATTTATATCAAACCTACAATTAATTTCTTCTTTATAAACTGGCAGACTGGAAAATTGTTGCAAGAAAATGAAAAAGAAGTTGGCCACAAGAAGACAATCACATCACTTGCAAAATCAACTGATTGTTCACATTTTCTCACAGGGTCTCTAGATAAGTCTGCAAAGGTATTTTTTTTTCATTTCGTATGGTTTTGATAGTCACTAAAACACCATATTCTTATTGCCCCATTTTCTTCAAAATTATTAGCTATGGGACAGCAGAACATTGACATTGATCAAGACATATGTTACTGAACGTCCAGTCAACGCCGTTGCAATGTCTCCACTTCTTAACCATGTAAGTTTGATAATTTACTTTCAATAAAGTTCATTTTATATAATTTTTTTTTTATAATTTCGTGGTCAATCTTATGGCAGAGTATTTTGAACTTGCATAAACTAATTAGATGAATTTCCAGAAGATTGTCGTCATTAAGAAATAAGATAAAGATTATGTCTCTGCTTTTCAGGTGGTGCTTGGGGGTGGTCAGGATGCATCTGCTGTTACCACAACTGATCATCGTGCGGGGAAGTTTGAAGCCAAATTTTATGACAAGGTAAACAATATCTTTTGTCAAGTTTTGATTTTTTATATCAGTCTATATAATACCTATAAGTTAATGGTGTATGTAAAATCACTCAGGTTCTGCAAGAAGAGATTGGAGGCGTTAAAGGACATTTCGGGCCAATTAATGCTTTGGCATTCAACCCGGATGGAAAAAGGTACATTTTTCATCTCCGTTTATATCAAAATCAAGCTTCACTAATGGATCATTTAGTTGACATTTGTTTTTTAGGGTTTATGTTCGATTTAGTAGTGATTTTCGTTTTTTTAATGTATTATAGTTTCTCAAGTGGAGGCGAAGACGGTTACGTGAGACTGCATCATTTTGATCCTGACTACTTCAAGATTCCTTCAATTTGATTTCACGGTGATATTGTTGACTCTCCCAACTTGGTTGCTTAGCGGGGTCGAGAATGCGGCGGTGCGGCTTCTGTTTAATTCAAGTACTGTTGAATGATTGTTTCAGTTTTGGTGATACAAGATACTCGAACACAAATCATTGCAAGCATGGAATGCAAATAGATAGTTTTGTTGAATTTATCTTTATTTTTCTGTGACCAATATGGAAAGCATCATGCTGTGTCATAATAAGCAAGGTTTGGGTAAAAAGCATTCTAAAAAATTGGTTCAAACTAGGATGCTACTTTCACAGAAGATTACTGCATAAATTTTGGGAAACTATCTAGACCTTATGACCACTAATAATCTCACCAAAGAATATTTCTCCCACCAGTCTCACTTTTCACCCATTTTTCCTACAATGGCCCCCCATTAAAAAAACTTAACGGAGTTAAGTTTTTTTTTCAAATTACAAACAGATTTTTTAGGGCTTTTGATTAGAACGACGATACGAGTCCATTGATGTAAAACTTGCCTCGAAACGGTGCTCCAAACGATGAAAACGGTGCTTCAATTCGGGTGTTTAAATTTTTAATTAACCAAAATCAAGTCACTTGGAGCATCATTTTGAAGTAAGTTTTACATCAATGGACTCGTGTCATCGTTCTGATCAAAAGCCCTAAAAAATCTGTTTGTAATATGGAAAAAAAGCTTAACTCCGTTAAGTTTTTTAACGGGGGACCATTGTAGGAAAAATAGGTTAAAGGTGGGACTGGTGGAGGGAATATTCTAAGGTGGGATTATTAATGGTCAATAAGGTCTAGGTGAGAATTATTACAGACCAATTCCTTATAAACTTAAATTAAAGTTCAATTCATTTAAATTAGTTTGTTAATAAAATTAATGTTGTACTTTTATACACAGATGATTTCCATGGTTTATCCATATTGTAAGTCTGGTTTATTATAAGTATCAGAAATTACCATACATGATACATATATCTTAAAAATTCGATTTTTATCCCCCCACCCCAATAGCATTCTTAAAGGAGATGACCAATGCATGTACTCGGAGTACTTGTATGTATATAAAATCTACTCAACATTCGATGTCGACTCGAGAACAACGAGTTTTTTTTTTTTTAACGGCAAATTTGGATCACTGGCGGATCACTGAGTATCATCGCCACCAGCGGAACCACCCGATCTTATCCATCTTCACTAGGCAATAATGCATATACACCAATTCATGAGGAAACCCAATAAATATTGAAAAACCCCCCTTGTGATTATCAAACCCAGAACCTCATGGTTTCTAAGCCTTATTTCACCTCTAAGATGCCACTAGGCTATAATCCCATGGGCAAAGACGACTGTAGTTGAAAGGGTGAAGTGTTGCAAGGTATGATCTAGAGTTAGTACGCCAACTGCATACAAGTGAACTAAGCTCCATCAGAAACTGCAGAACTCAAGATCGCGATTACAAGAACATTGCAGAAATGCAACATGACATACACAACTGTTGTTAATAATGGTTTGAACTCTACAGAAATTGTAATATTGAATGTGCTCGCTCGTTCCTTTTGCCACATCAAATGGGTGCAAAATTAACTTTGTGGGTGTCAATAGATTAACCCCCCATTATATAAAGTTGTGTTTTCTAAAAAGCCATATATTACCCATTATCATTTCTTCTACTCTCCATTTTTCACAAGAGTCCTAGCACCACCGGTCGCCAATTGGAAAATCCCATTCCCTTTTAACCCACCTCTCATTATAGCTTTCATGGGAAAGGATATATAAGAAACTCTTTTAGTTGAGAACCTTGAAAACTCTAATCTCCTGACATTTTTTGCATTTGAAAAAAACCACATGTAATATATATGTTTTTAAGGGTTTTGAGTAAAAATCAAAAAGGCGTCGACCATGTTATTTAAAAAAAAAATAAACAAGTTTTTGTGTAACACATGTTACAATCATGTGTAACATGTTACAGTCGCGTTGCGCAAACTTGTTTATTTATTTATTTTTTGTAAATATCCTCTCGACGTTTTTTTTTTGTTTTTTGCTCAAAACTCTTAAAAACATGTGTGATTTAAAAAAAATGTCGGGAGGTTATAATTCCTTAGGTTTTCTCAATTAAAAAGGTTTTCTCCCAATACTTACATTAGTTTTCATTGTATACAGATAACATGACATACAAAGGGCTTATACGGTTTAATTGATTATGTATTAAACTTACCCATATATACATATATCTTCATATGAATTTACGTTTTTGTTCAATACACATGTCACTCCTCTAGTTTTTTATTATAACACTACGAATTAAAAAAAAATATATATTCACAAAAAAAATTGCGCTTTATTATTATCAAGTAATTGCTAGTTTACTGAAAATAAGTTAAAAAAAATTCAACAAACATGCACAGAATCTTGTAAGAGAAAATGAGGAATCAAAGAAAATAAAGTAATTAAATTAGATAGAGAAATCAATTAATCAACTAGCATATATATTATAAGTTAATAATAGTATAGCTAAAGATAAGTTATTTAGAAGATGTATAACATCAAAGGGTAAATTTATAAATAAAATATGTAAGCTTTAATGATAAAACAAACTCTTTTAGAAAATATATGTCTATTAACCAAGTCCAAAACCAAACAACAATATATGTTTTACTAATTCAATCATCAACCTCAGCAAGTCACAAACAAACACCTACATATATCCTCCCAAAAAACCTTGATAAGGAACATTAGATCCACAGTTTAAAACCTTTTAGCTATCACCTAACAATAGCTAATCACTGGCTGACTACAGGTCTAACAACTGAATTAACCGGTTTCAAATCTGACACCTAAAATATAAGCATTCCTGATCATACCTAAAGCATCAATTAACAACAATGCTATCACAATTACCAACGGATTTAGCGACGATCATACATGTTGGTAGCATCCCATGTTGCCCCGTGAGTTCTTCGATGCTCATAATTGTTGTGATCTCCATGATGTCTATGTATGTTAGAATATTGGGGGGCACCAGGTGAAACTGACATTTCAACAAAACGATTGTACATAAAAAATCGTCGCAATCTGACATATGGTTAAACTGCCAAACGTAAATACACAAAGACGTGAGGAAACGAGACACTTTACCTTGTGTGTGATACGACGAAGAGTTTGGAGAAATCTCTACGTTTAACCTTGATTTGAAAGAAGAATTTGACGCAACCATGGGTGACGTCTGCGGGTTTGGTGCAGCCTTGTCTTGCCCAGAAATCTTTTTTACATAATTCAAATATTGAAAGTGTAAATAACAAACACAGGTGATAATGTTGACTTGATTACTTATTAACGGATTCACTAAGATGTCAAACAGGCATAATAAAAAGAAACATGCCAAATGGACCGAACTTGTTTCTCATAAAACGCGAAATCTCCTAAATCATTTTATTCAGTATATTATCTTGTCTAAGTAGATCAAGAGAAAAAAGATAACTTACTCCAAATCTTAACGTTCGGTTGTAAAGAGTGACGAGGCCAGAAAAAAGCTTGACAGCATAATCAGCAATTTCTTTGGTTTCATATTCTGCAAAAGCGAAACCTTTTGGTTTATCGGTTTCTCTATCACGGGGAATGTGCAAGTCAACCACCCGCCCAGCTTGAATAAGGATATCATATAACACCCTATCAGTTACTCGTTCATCCAAGTTACCTGAGCATAAAAATTAAACATCAGTTGTTGGCTGACAGATGAAACAGAAAATGCTTTATGCTAACGGATTCCATCCATATTACTTATACTAGTTGTTAACCAAGTAACTAGAAATCTGAACATTTGTGGAACCAAGTGGCGAAGCTTGAGATTTCCGACCGGGGAGTCGAAAACGTATATACCTAAAAAAAAATTCTATACGAAAACTACATACGACCTAGGTAAGTAGGTAAAGCATTCACTAGTTACATATAATCAGAAATTGATGAATATCATCACTAGCTTTAACCTAACAATCAACCATTCCAACTGAATTGCGACTGCAACATACTCAAAAAAAAAAAGACAATTAACAAGCCCTAATTAATTATGTCGACAATTAGATGTCTGAGTAGCAGGAATTCAATCAAATTGATAAAGAAATATAGTAAGATTAGAACATACCGATGTAAACTGTGCTACTAGGGTTTGAAGACATGACTGGCGCAGGCAGGAATATCAACAGATTGCTCTACAATAGACAACACTACTGAAGATATATAAACAATAGACAAGACTACTGAAGATATATAAAAAAAGTAATTTACATAAGGATTTAGAAGGGGTATTTTATTCGCACATCTATCTTCGTATTTTTACAATTCAATATGGATCTTATACGCCTATACGATCCGTATTGAATAAAGTTAATATATGACAGGCTGACAGGTGTAGGGGATATCTTGCGGCTGGCTTATACGGATTGTATAGAGCTATACGATCCGTATTAAGGCCCTGATTTTTTTAGGTTTGAATTTTGGTGTGTTGTGTTTGGTTTTTGGTGTTTTGGGTTAGGCAACAACGGTTAAATCATAACGGCACATCTAAAAGCCTTGATAATAATAAGTAAATATATTTTTACCTCGTTCAGATCTGGCAACAACAGTTGGCGGGGCTCAACAAGCAAAAAAAACAACGGGTAAAAGGTAATGGTAAGTTTAACGCCGAATAGAAAAAAGTAAATAAATACTTACCTCGTTGAGGTCTGACAACAACGATTCATTATGATAGGCACGAAAGCCGGACACGACCTCATCCGCGTGATCATCATTTCCTCTCTCATCGTAAGAATCAGGGACAAGAGACCCTTCCTAATACAAACGGTGTGCTAAGTATTTCATAAACAAAAAAAAAAAACAAGTTAAAGAAATGCTAAACCACACTGCTTTCCAGAATAAACGTGCTCGTGTTTGTGTCGAACGACTCGCCGAAAATGTAATTAAGGTCGAACCAAGACATGGTGTTAACGAATATAAAGAAAAATCGAAGACAAATCGAATATAAATCGTCTTCATCTTCCTTCATAGTTTATAAAGGCCAAGCAGAATGCAAATTCACAGTCCAATACGAGTCGTATAGGCCTATACGACCCGTATAGGGCTGACGAAATGTTCTTTCAATCACACTATGTCACTGTTGAATAACAGAAAGCAACCTCGTACTATAATACGGATCGAATATGAATCATTTATAAAAGCCAAGCAGAATGCAAATTCACAGTCCAATAAGGGTCGTAGAGGCTTATACGACCTGTATAGGGCTGACGCAATGTTCTTTCAATCATTTTATGTTACTGTTAAGTGACAGAAAGCAACCCCGCACTATAATACGGATCGTATAGGCCTATACAATCCGTATAGGGTTTGCATGGGAACCGTATCTGTCAGCTTTGATAGACAACCTATGACTAATACACATCGTATATGCTTATACGATGCGTATTAGTCCACATGAGGAGATAGTGTCAGCCTTTGACTGACCTTGGAAATTGAATTTAACCTAATACGCATCGTATAGGCCTATACGATGCGTATTGGTGGTGTCGATTTAATTTTTCAAAGTGTGCCAATAATACGACCCATTTAGAAACCTCAATTTGGATATCTAGAGGAGCACCTAGGTTATATCTCGATTAAAAGGGCTATGAGCCGGATTAGTTACCGAAGATCTTAGTTCCCTTGGAAGAATTAAGCTTTTTTGTAACAGCAAATTTGGATCACTGACGGACCAATCATCGTGCCACCAGCGGAATCACCTGATCATATCCATCTCCACTAGGCAATAATGTTTATACACAAATTCAGGAGGAAACTCAATAAATATGGGAAAACCCACTTGTGGAAATCGAACCCAAAACTCATGGTCCCTAAACCTTATAATACCCCTCAGATGTCACTATGCTATATTGTGATAGCAAGAATTAAGTTTTTTACATTGGTCCAATGATACTTGGTTTTGGGTGTGAAATACCATAAGCTTAAAAATAATAATTACAAGTTAATTATGATTTTTAACCTTATGGTAGGGTCGGTCATGTAGTTCAAGGCCCCACTTAGTGTATGTGTGTGTATTAAATAAAAGTTGCAATGTAACAGAATTAAAAGTCCAGTTATTTGCAATGTAACAGAATTAAAAATCCAGTTATTTATAGAAGATTTGTAGGCAACAAAATCAGGTGAGTATAAAGATGAATGCGAGTTTCTGGGAAGTGAATCGACAGGTTCTACTATTGTGCTTTGATATATCACTACAATACTATAATCATGGTCATTCAAATCGCATGGTTGCTTGAATTCCAGTCACTTAAATCGTCGCTTGGCTACTTCAAATCACAATTCTGATTAAACCTGCTTCAATACTTGAAGGCGATTATTGTTGATTGAATGGCAATCCTGCTTTTTTTCGTAAATCGCAATTACGCTTCTTCTCTTTTGGCTTAAATTGACTCAACATGTTAGTAATAAAATAACAAGTTATTTGCTTAATATAATTGCTTAAATTGATTTATCCATTTAGGTAATAAAGTGATTACTTTTTTACTTTGATATTTGATTTGTTTATTGAACTATTTTTCGAGGCTTCGAGCTAGTAGAGTAATAGATTATAAATGACTTTTTAGTACGACATTGAATATGAATATGTGGCTGAATTGAGTGTTGATGTTCATAGATTAGGTTTAACCATAAAGAAGTATGGTTTATGACAATCAAAGACGAAAAAAAAGGGGCTCTAAAATATTATTCTGTAAGATTAAATATATTATGTATTAATATTTAATCTATAGCCATTATAATCATTTACATAATATAGATCAAAATATATAACAACATATTAAATAATTAGTTGGTAATTGTTGATGGACCATATTACCCTTATTAACTAATTAGGTTTCCTCCTGGGTGCTTATATAAGGAGACTTATGTGGAGGTTAAGGGGTTAGACAGTTACACCATTAGACATACCCCATAAGCATAACATCACATTCGACCTTCATCTCCATAGCCGATACCCTTTTCGGTTTAATCAGTCACCATCATCAGTCAGCACCCTAAGGAGGAACCAGATCACACTGACAAATATGTCGAACTCGATGTCATCTTCTCTGACTGGATTCTCCACTGCACTGTCTGCTGTAACAGGTATGTTTTCATGTTTTCCATCATGTTTAAACATAACTGAACCAACATGTGGTATCAGAGCATATGTTGATTAGTCACATCTGTTTTCGTATCCATTAATTCTGGGATTGAAATCATGAAAACAGAAATTTTTAACTTAATAAACTAACAGCCGGTTTTGAGTCGAATATGTTCACTCGAGATCATTGTTTTCGGAAAAGGTTAATCACATGTTCATTCGAAATCAACTGGATTATGTTTATGACCGAAATCTGTTTTAAAAACCTTAAAAATTCAGGTTTAGGGTTCCAGAATTAATGTTTTATTTTTTAGGGTTCATCATGTTCTTAGGAAAATTCGAAAATTCTGTTATGTTTTGGAATGTATTTAGGATTGATGAGTGTTTTTCCATGTTTGATCCAATTTTATCTTTTAAGTTTATTCGAAAACTGTTAAAAGATATACAGTTATAATTTTCGAAATATTTTGATAAAATTAGATCATCTTAAAACAGGAAATCATATCTCATAATCCCTTAGAATTCGAGTTTTCAGTTATTATCACTATAAACAGCTATCAACAGTGGGCTCGAGACCATCAGATTACGACTCGAGACCATAAGGTCTCGACTCGAAATCATCAGGTCCTTAAACCTTCACAACTCGAGACCAACAGATCTCGACTCGAGACCATAAGGTTTCGACTCGAAATCATAAGGGCTCAAAAGTTTACAACTCGAGACAAAGGTCATAACTCGAGACCATAAGGTTGCGACTCGAGACCGTGGTTGCGACTCGAGACCTTATCATGAGTCGAGATCTCATAAGATATAGTAGTCGAGACCATGGTTCCGACTCGAGACAACTAGGTTGCGACTCGAGACCTCATAACTTTAGGCTGTTTAATGTGAACTAAGATTTAGCCCGGGGCTCCGCCCCGAACCCCGTGCGGGGGCACGCTGTCCCCCTGCACCCCCCAGCGAACGGGTGGTTTGCTATTAAATAATTGGTTTTGTAATTACTTAGTTAATTAATCAGAATCAGATAAATTTTTACAAAACCAAGATGGCTTAACTTGAATGAGCTTCTGATGTATCATTTCTGGCCAAAGCTGATTTGATACATCTACTTATCATTCAAGTATTATGAAAGCTATGTTAAGTGTGCATCATAAACATGAATGTCTTAATATCTGGCCAAAGCTGATTTAATTCCTTCATAGATGACATACTTAACAAGTGCATAACTAAAGTGATTGTCTCAATTTCTGGCCAAAGCTGATTTGTTACAACCATTTTGCACATATGCTTAAATGATTACACTTCTGGCCAAAGCTGATTTGTCTTCGTTTAAGTAGAACTTTTTAACTAAGTCTATTATTTTGATGTTAGTAATAGACAATATCACAACTTCATAATATAAAATGGTCATTATTTATGCCTGCCTCACATTAGGACTTCTTCCTAAGTATCATAACTTGCCCATCTTATTTCCACTATCAGCACCAAATCACGGGATTCCACCTTTGACTGGTGATAACTTTGCTGCATGGAAGGATGCCCTCATGCTTACACTTGGATTGCTGGACTTTGATTATGCTCTAAGAGAGAATAAGCCAGCGAACCTTACCACTCAAAGTACTGCTGCTGAGCAGATAGTTCATGAAAAATGGACTATGTCACACCCCCCCCCAAAATACCACACGCGGAAACCTATGCGAGGCGTGTGACGTACCAGGATCCAAGCCACCAATCACATTGAACTTTTAGATAGGTTTAAATAAAACTTTCATTCATTAATATAAAGAGTTACAACGATACATATCATTCATTGTATACAACGGAAGCATATCTCATTTGTTAAGTGTATCATAAACCGTGTGTACATAACCATTAAGCTCGTATTGAGATTCCAAGTATAACGACCCATGACCACTCCAGCCTTCCAGACAGCATGTTCCACAAGATATAACCCTATAGACCTGCAAGCATGCAGACAAGTGTGTCAGACGACGCTGGTGAGTTCAAAGTTTTGTTAACGCGTTTAGTTACCAGATGTGTGTATAAAACAGTTCAACGTTATGTTTTGATGATGTTATTAACTCGATTACCGTATGCGGCTACTAGATGTGTTTGCCCAAACCCCAATGCCTCTATCAAAGCATTGGTCAAGTGGTCAAGGTAAATAGTTCACGCCCGTCCATTCCGGCCCGGTGTGAGGGTGCCACACCTAATAGCGCTATCAACTAAATACCTCGTTGCCTTCCCGGCAACAATCGGTAGATGTAAGGGGTCTTATATGATAGAAACTGAGTAATAACAAACATCCCATTCACCTGACATTCTTCCCTGAAAACGTTACCCGATATCCCTTCCCGGGATGCATGCTTGGAAAAGAGCAGTGAACTCACCTGATATTGCTCGGTATGTTTTATTACTTTGTTTCACGTTGATCAACCATATCCTAGTGTGGTTACCGATAATAGTCAGTTCCATGTATTCATTATTCACGTATTTATTCACACACATTACTCAAGAAATAAACAATCAAACACATATCATCACGTATGTCATAACCAGCGTCCGGGTCTTAGTACATTTATGGCACAAGTTCATGTTACACCAAAGCACATGTTAAATGGTTCACTTCACCTTCAGGTAACCATGTAAGTCGTGACAAGAAAACATGCAACATAACAAGCCGATTGTTATCATGAAATCATCTAGCAAGTATACGAGTTCACGTTACAATTTCGTGGCCCAATTAAACAATGAACTGTTCGACGTATTGTTCGCGTAGGTGTGCGGGAAATAATTAAGCAATCCCATTAATCGTGGCCCATCAGTTACATGAAATCCCACGACTTTCCATAACATCTTGCAATCCATATTATCATAAAGTCATTAACAGAATAATAGCACTATGATCAACATTCAAATCCACTACCAACTTGTTCCACTCGTGACATCAGATTCATCATATTTTAACATATACATGGGCCCTAAGCAATATATTACATGCAAACTAATAATAATGTTTTGGGCCAACAAGACCACGTGGGCTTGACATAGTTGACTTATTTGGACTGCATGTTTTGCAATTGGACCGCTTATACGGTTGCAATAGATTAGGATTGGGCCACTAAGCTATCACCTGTTGAATGTGTATTAAATGTGCAAAGTGTCGGTTGGGCATAATACCACGCAACAAACCACTATTCTTGGCCAAACCAGCTTGCGACGAAACATCATTAAGGTGACGAAACACCATAGTTTCGTCGAAAGCCATGTTTCGTCGAGGGTTATGTTTCGCCTATGGTTATGGTGCATCACAAACCCTAATTATCAGTTCATCATTATCGGCACATTAACTTAGATTCATAACACCACTCATCATGATCAACAGTTACACATATTCATCACTCAATTCAGATTCTGCAATTCATAACATGATCCTCGATTGATATCAGATTCTGCATATATTCACAACACCGTTTTCATAATTCAATTAACATGCATTTGATTCTAGATTGATATCAATATCATGCAATCCATTCCAACAGTATGTATAACACGATCCTAGTTCTTATTCACTGTTTAACATCATGAACATTACACGACTAATCAGTTAAGAATTAAAATCATAAACCGCAAGCTAACGTACCGATCGGATGCAAGGACACGAGTGATGCTTCGAAGATAGCAGATTGCTTCGCTTGGGGGGGGGGGGTCGTCTGCCGTCGGGCAAGGAAAAGTAGAGGAGAGGTGTCTAGGGTTTTCTTGTATAATCACCTCCTAACTTACGTATGCCCCTAACTCCTTAAAATACACATAAACAAACCCACATGTGTGTGGTTCAAGTATTGCGGGCCCGAAGCCCAATTGTGGACCGGGTTGGTTTGGGGTTTGAATAATAATTGAATGAGATACATGTGTGAGCGGCCCATCATCCATACGACCCAAACATGTGTATGTTATAATGGCCGGCCCAAGCATACTTGTGTATATTTTCGTTTAGCAAGTTCATAATAGCACAAAACATAACTAAATTCATCTAACCAAGGACCATTGAATAAGTATAATAAGAAGTTAGGATTACGGAGTTAAACGGCACAAACCTCGAAAGTACGGATTGTCACAGAATCCCCAACTTGAAAGAAATTTCGTCCCGAAATTTGATAAGTAAGCACAAAGACGTGAAATGATAAGTCAAGATTGCTGCAGATTTTCCTCAGGTGCCACATCATCCCCAACTTGAAAGGGAATTTCGTGCCGAAATTCCTCAATGATATCAATAGTTGATTCAACTGTTTAAACAACTGGGTATATTAGAGCTCCCTTGATTATTACGCTCTCACAAGGACTTCGGTCCACATACTGAGTTCCAACAAGCTCTTACGACCTGAATTTGGCTATGTCAACTAACCTTAACTTCTTGGTCCCCGTTTTCGATAGATTCCCTGACAAATACAACTGGTCAGTTAACCTCAGGCTCTGGTAAAGGTATCACAAGTGTTTCATCGGACCGATACTTCTTTAAATTCGAGGCAATAATATCATCGCGAACGCTATCCAATTCGTCGGTTAACTCGAGTCTGCGAGCCATGTCACTGATTTGATCCAGAAATCCGAATGTCCCCATGCATCATAACCTAAGCTTGTCGCGTTTTCCATGGTGCACCGCACCCTCTCAGGGTGAGACTTTCGATTATGATACGCTTGCCTACAGCGAATTCCCAGTGTTTCCTAGGCTCATCAGCTTTCCTAACGGTCACGCGTTGCCGCCAAGCGATTTCCGATCTACACCACCTTTCCACGTGGTTTGAGTACAAATTCTGAATCTTTGATTAGGTTGTCACCCACCTTAGTCCAACAAGAAGATTGGTATTATCGTCCATACAATGCCCCCGAACAGAGCTGTCCACATGCTAGAATGGTAGTTGTTGCAGTAAATTCAACTAGGGGTAGGTGTCCTTCCAATGTTACTAAGTCAATCACACACATGCCCGTAACTTGTCTTCAAGTGTCAGGATGGTTCGTTTACTCTAACCGTTTGTCCTATGATGACGAGTAATGCTCATGTCTAGACGTGAGTTGTGGGTGTTGTATTTTGTCCACCATGAATCAGGTATAGTTCAAAATCGAAGGTAACAAGAGTTGGCACCTTGTGCCTAAAAGATGCCTCTCGCAGGGGAACATTCACAGCTGTGAAGACTCGTCCGTTTCCTTAATTGCAAGAAGACGTGCCGGTAGCGGGAGACAATCAACGATCACCCAAGTGATACTGTTTCTGTTTCGAGTTGCAAGTAGACTAGTGCCAGCTTCCATGGCAGTCTGTTCTCATTTCCATATGGGTGATTCTAGTTGCTGATACTGTACCTTGACTTCCCGACCAGGCAAACATCATTCCCATGCATAGCTAGGTGGGCCTCCATGCCCGATTACCAGTACAAGGCTTATAAATCCTACTGTCTCTCATCAAAACCCAAACGACTAAAGTATCGAGGCCGGGGTGCTTTGCGTAACACAAATTTCCTACAGTTACTGAATAATGAGATCCACATTCGTTCCATGAGGTAGCGAATATCGTCCGGCCTGCCAAGGTTGCTCCTCCGTGCCCCGCATGGGTTCAACTTGAAAATCTTCTCCCTTCAGCTCTCCAGCTTGAACAGAGCGAATCTGATCAGGTAAGTTAAAGTCGATAGTGAGCTACAAAGCTCATACACGTTCAAGTTCCATAGTCGTAATCCTCCCAAAAGTTCCATCCAACGATGCCATTTACTGATTTAGCTCTTTCGAAACCAGAGTACACGGGAGGCCCTTGTGATCGGTCTAAGTAACGCATTCGGTACCGTCCAAGTAATGCCTCCAAGTAAATCCAAAAACCATGGTTTCCACCACTGGTTGTGTGTCGTGCAGTTCCTCTTTGGAACTCCATTATGTAAATCATCACTCTCTCGCGTTGCGTCGACGTGTAACTGGGACTCTGATTCGAACCATAATGATATACCACCGAATCACCCGCACCCTCGGTTAGGGACGGTGCTTCAGCGCATTGCAGAGTTGAGATTCGAAAGCTGAAAAGGACATCCTCCTGTCCTGCCTTTCACGAACACAACACCTGGCTGTGGTAAAGAGATTTAAGCTGTGTGACCTCTGAAAATCATGCGATTAATCTGCGATAGCATCAAGCGAGACCAAGAAATTGTTGTATCCTCAAACGGGTCTTAGCGAGATTCACGTGCATTCCCACTTCGTTGATTATATGACCCAAAAAGGTTACCTCTCGAATTCAGAAGTTACATTTATTAAGACTTCGCGCGGTGTGGCTCCTCCCTCAGGAGCTCTCAAATAAGATACAAAGCTGTCCATGATGCTCTTTTCTCCTGGAAAGGATTCAAAACGTCACCCAATAGCATGGTCGGTTCACATGGCCCATAAAGCCGCTGGTGTGATAATTACCCCAATGGTCATGGAATACAAAGTCGTATGGCCGAATTGCGTCTGATAAGCCGCTTTAAGAACGTTCTCCCCTTGGACTTCCATCTGATAATAGTTCGCCCGTAAATTAATTCTCGAATGAAAGCTCGCCCCTTGCAACTAGTCGACAGGTTGTCAATACATGGTTGAGGCAAACGGTTCTCAACTGCCGCCTTGATGAGTTCTTGATAATCAGTATTCACACAAAAAGTCTTATCCTCACGGATATAACTGGGGCTTCCCAAAGCGGAAACTAGGTCCGACAAAACTCCTGTCCAACAGTTCTCGTAGTAGCTTATATAGTTCTTGCAACCCACCTGGTGCAAGACGGTAAGAGTACGAGTATTCGGAGCTGCCTCTGGCGTGAGATCAACTGGGATTCCGACTAACAGTTGTGGTAGTACCTTGAAAGTTCCTCGAATGGTACACTGAGATGAGTCACCACAATTGGTGGATCCTCGATCCTATTTTCCTTAGCCTTATCATCAGAAACGGTTGCTAATATAGCGGGGTCATCCCTCCGTAGACGCTTCTGGGCCCTCATAGCCAAAATGGCGCTAACCCTTGCACCAGTCTAATGCTTTAGAACAAATAACAATTCACCACACAAAATTTTCTCCCCACTGGGTACATTCGCGCGAGTTCTGGATAACCAGTCCACTCTAACTACTGCATTGTAGCCATCAAGGATAGTAGAAAGAAGATCGGTGTCGAATACCTGTCCCACAAGGTCGAATTTGCATCCTAACCAACATATGCGGTTTCATCTGACTTGCCATCAGCCGATTCCATAGCAGGTTCGGTTTCAAGAAGCATCAGGGTTAAGCAAAACGGTGACGAAGCGATTAGTTACTAAGAACGTGTAGGCAACCATGTTGCTATAATCCTGACATCGCCCACGCCAATCCTAATTGTCCTTCGCGAGTACCATATCCAGTGTTGTTGCTACTGCTACTAGAATTCCCGAAACTGTCATTGCTTCTGGGGTTGTTGGCGTCTTGCCTTAACATCGGCCATTCCCTGTTGATGCCACCATCATATCCATACCGAAAGTCATGATTTGCGAGTACCTTGCTGTCATCGTGACTGTTGCTTCTAATGTTGTTGCTCGAAATGGAGTCCTACGATCTTTCACCAACAATGTCCATCTCTTCACATTCTGTGCCACGTTCCAAGGCGCTACTCATTGTGCTGGCAGTTACACATTCCACATCATGGTCAATTGTCATCGTTTATGTCCCGATTGATTCGTAAAAGTCGACTCCCATAAGTTGTTGCCTAGGGTTTAGGATTCATTTGGAATCAAATCGTTGATGTTCGTTGTCAGTAACTAGAGTCGTTCAAATGCTGAACACCGCTAAGAAGGTACTTCGATATCTGCAAGGGACGAAAGACTATAAACTGACTTATAGAAGAAGTGATCATTTAGAAGTGGTGGGCTATTCTGATTCTGATTTTGCCAAGTGCAAAGATGACAAGAAATCCACTTCGGGCTATATCTTTATGTTAGCAGGCTGCCCTATCTCATGGAAGAGTCATAAACAACAGTTGACCACAACTTCCACAATGATGGCAGAGTACATTGCTGTTTATAACACAACCTGTCATGGAATGTTGCTTAGAAATCTGATCACTGGACTCAAAATCGTTAATTCCATTTCTAGACCATTGAAGCTTTACTGTGATAATTCAGCTGCCGTTAGTTTCTCGAACAGTAACAGTTCGACTGGAGCTGGTTTATATCTCGATACAAAATATTTGTTCGTACGTGAACGAGTTGAGGAAAATAATCTTTGTATCGAGTATATTAGTACTAAAGATATGCTTGCGGATCCGATGACTAAAGGTCTCCCTCCTAAGGTTTACGAAGAACATGTTCGGAATATGGGATTTAGTAAAGACCTTATTTGAGCATATTGTACTAGCTTATGTTTTATGTTAATGAAATTTCCTCAGTTTGATTTTGTATGTCTCTTAGAATATGTTCAACCGGTATAATGGCATATAAACAAATAAAGTTACAAATCAAACAAAGGGCTTATGCGTATTTTGATCATAACGATTAGGTTTTAAATTAAGGCTATAGTATGATTAATGGGGTTCCTGAGTCGCATAATGATTCAACGGCTGTATTTCTCTGCTATAGTACTTGTTTAAGGCTAAAATGAGTGTTAACTCCTGATCAGGCTTATCTAATACTCATAGTAAATGATTACTCGGCTAAGTGGGAGAATGTAAGATTAAATATATTATGTATTAATATTTAGGGTAAATTACACTTTTCGTCCTTTATGTTTGTATCAGATTGCAATGGATGACCTTTAACTTTAATAATTACAATCATAGTCCTTTTTTTCTAAAACTCATTACATCCTACGTCCTTTAGCACTAACCATGTTAAATTTTTAGGTTAAGTTTATTCCTATGAGGTTAGTTTTGTAATTTTACCTATTGGAAAAAAAAGAAAATATATTTATACACTAACACATTCACACACAACTCTCTCCCCCAAAAAAAACCCTGTAACCTAATCACCTCATCACCACCACTCCTGCCGCCGCCACCACCACTCATGCCGCCGGCCACGACCACCATCACCAACTTCGCCACAACCACCACCATCTTTGCAACCAACACCGTCGGAATCGAAGCCGTGCGGTTCACACCGTCAGAATTGAGTGACGAGTTGTAGGGTCGGATGCTGAGTGAAATAAACCCTAAATTGAAGTAATTGAAGGTTTTATTTCTTCGATTACATTACATTTATCACTCACTTTGTTTGTTGTTTAATCTGGCTTTTTGCAATTTGGAATATTGACAAGTTATACGAAGGAATGTTTGTAAAAGTTTTACAATTTTTCGGGTCAATATGCATTTAAACTATAAATAGGAGGTAAAGAACATAGAGTCTTTGTATTCAGGTCAGAAGTGTGGCGCAATTTTCAAAATTTAAATACCAAATGATGTTTTGTTACTTTATATGGTTGCATTTTAAGGTTTAATCTGACTTTAGGCAGTAGATCGTATAGACTTGATATTGAATTTTAATTAAGGACACACTGCATTATTTGAGTTTCATTTCCTGAAAAGCTTTCAAAGATTGTTTGTGATAGGATTTTTGATTAAGTAACGGAGAAACAAAGAGGCAGAGGATAGGTGGTCGCAAGTGGCGGGAATGGTGGTGGTCGGCGGCAGGAGTGGTGGTGGTGAGGAGATTAGCTTGCAGGGGTTTAGAGAGAGAGAGAGAGAGAGAGATAGTGAGAGAGTTAGAGTGTGAATGCGTGAGTGGTTGATTTATAAATGTAAATATATTTTCTTGATTTTTCCTTTTTCTAAATATTTTTTTAATTAAATATGTAAAATTATAAAATTACCCTTAAGTGGATAGATTTAACAAAAAAAAAAATTTAACCTAGTTAGTGCTAAATGACGTATGGTGTAATGAGTTCTAGAAAAAAGGACCGTGACTGTAATTATTGAAGTTAAAGGTCATCCATTGCAATCCGATACAAACATAAAGGACGAAAAGTGTAATTTACCCTAATATTTAATCTATAGCCATTATATTCATTTACATAATATAGATCAAAATATATAACAACCTATTAAATAATTAGATGGTAATTGTTGATGGACCATATTACCCTTATTAACTAATTAGGTTTTCTCCTGAGTGCTTATATAAGGAGACTTATGTGGAGGTTAAGGGGTTAGACAGTTACACCATTAGACATACCCCATAAGCATAACATCACATTCAACCTTCATCTCCATAGCCGATACCCTTTTCGGTTTAATCAGTCACCATCATCAGTCAGCACCCTAAGGAGGAACCAGATCACACTGACAAATATGTCGAACTCGATGTCATCTTCTCTGACTGGATTCTCCACTGCACTGTCTGCTGTAACAGGTATGTTTTCATGTTTTCCATCATGTTTAAACAGAACTGAACCAACACATTCGCCTTAAATCCCAAAAAAAAAAAGGATTGGGCCGACCCTATTGAAAATTTTACTTATCTTTAACAGTTACTAAAAGAGACATTAGTACTTCACAATAGATATGGGCATAATCGGGTATTTTTAATACCTAGAACTGGGTACTACCCGTACCCGGGTACTGATAACGTTGAGTGGAACCGGGTACACTGAAGAACCGGGTCCGGGTTGAACCCGGGTAAAAGTTAAAAAAGTGTAACCGATGTAACCGGTTACGGGTATTGTCGAACTGGGTTCGGGTATTGTTTGGAACCGGGTATGTCGGGTACTGTCAGGAACCAGTTATGCCGGGTATTTGAAATCAAAAAGCTGCAGAACACTGTATGGAACCGGTTCCAACGGCTATAAGACCGTTGGAAACCGATTTAATATTAAAAAAATTGGTTTTTTCCTATAAAACCCCAAATTTTTACCCTTCACTCCCATTATTACCCAAGTTATTCATTACCTTCAATTACTACTCCAAAAATTCATCAAACGAAGAGAGAATGGCATGCAACGACGAAGTTATGATGGTTTTGGAAACCAAATGAAACCCGACTATTTGGAAGCACTTTGACTTGTGTTTGATGACCGACAACCATGAGATGGCTAGGTGCAAGGGTTGTGGAAAGTTTATGAAAGCGGCCGCCAAATCGACTCTAAAGAAACACTGAACGCCATTGCCCCGCGACCAAGGTGAAAAACGAGAAGGGTGAAGGATCTGGTTCCTCAAATGTTTAGGTTGTTGTGTAATGTTTAGTTAAGTTAGGTTTGTTATGGTTAGTTAAGTTAGGTTTGTTAAATTTAGTTAAGTTATGTTGTAATCGGTTCCTTTGAAATAAATAAACGGTGTGTTTTAGCTTTAGTAACGGGTTATAAAAAAAATCAAATTAATAAATCACATCAAGATCAAGCTCTTAAACACTAACAGTAACCGGTTTACTTCCTTTGCCTTTTGCTTGTGTCGGGTGCGGCACTTTCACATGCGCTACCCTTTGGTCCGGGCACTTCGGTACAATCATCTTCTGAATCATTAGTCTCTACTTCGTCTTCCTCCTCTTCATCGATAATCTTGTGCTCTAACTAGTGCCATTCCTAGAATTTTGGGGGCCCAAAGCGAATTAAAAATTCAAGGCCCTTTTTAATTTTTTTAGGGTCGTAATTTCGGTTTGTATCTAACATGAAATATATTAGGAAGAAACTTATAAAGCACTTAACCATTATATAAACTAGATGATTTCCCTAATCAAATAATGTTGGGATCTAATTCATAAATCAAATCTAAGTTGGTCAAAAGAGCTTAACCTAACAAATAACAACTTACATTATGTGTGAAAGGAATTAAAACATGTTACTTATTTTAAGTATACTATTGTTATTAGTTAGAAACGATTATTTTAAATAAAATTTTACATGGACATATTTTTTTTTTGAAAGATAAACTTCATTAGAAACCGGCGACACTCGCCTCCAAGAAAGAGACCGAGCCGCCCAAAAACCACATTACATCAAATTAAATTTACACCAACCATCCCAATCACAATTACTATGTTTTTTCCTATGTTTATACCATAAAAACCCGTAGGCCTTCACGTCCGCTATGATCTCAACTCCCTTTGTCCTAATGCCTCTAAAGACTAACTCATTGCGAGCCCTCCAAATGCGCCAACACGTAATGACTATAATCCCTTTTATCGCCTCTTTATACCTCGGTGAACGCCCACAGTTTTCTGCAATATCCAATAAGTCTTTGCTTCAGAACGCGAAAACATATGGGATACCGCACCATCTCGAGATCGCCTGCCAAATACCGTGGAAAACGCACATGCAGTGAACATATGCATAGCCGTTTCATCTGCTTCGCTGCAAAATACGCACCCCGTATCCGCCACATATATGTTTCTTCTAACTAAAGCATCTTTCGTAGGAATACGCTCCATTAAAGCCCTCCACATGAATATGTTGCATTTTATAGGGATCCACTTAACCCACTTGAAACCTGGACTCAAGCTTTCAGTTGTAGAATTTGATAGCCATGATTTTATTGCCGCTACTGAGAAACCATCCTTCGATCCGTGCCATTGCCACTCGTCTCTCTCGTCTGCAAGTTGTAATCCTGCAAGTTTATTAGTTAAATCCGTCAATTCCAAAATCTCGTCCACCATATCTATCGGCCTCCTCCACTGCCACAAAAAAAGAACATATACCATCGTCCATGAACACCCGATCTGAAACCGTACAAAACTTATCTTCTTCTATATGGAATAAATTCGAATATTTCCTTTTCAAAGCCGAACCATCTACCCATGGATCTAACCAAAATCGAGTCCTCTTACCATCACCAAGTTTACTACGAATTAATGATCCAAAGTTTTGGCCATCGATCTTGACTTTATAACCAAGCTTTACTATACTCGACCACACACTCCCACTACAGTTAGTAATCATCAGATAAAACTCCCACTTTCTAGCTTTAGCATGAATCGCCTCAATCACTTTCTTCCACAACGAGTCATATTCTACTCTATATTTCCATAACCATTTAAGCACAAGAGCATTATTACAATCTTCTAGTTTATTCAAACCCAACCCTCCTTTACTCCTAGGTGTGGCCACCTTCTCCCAAGCCACCCAATGCATTTTCGTGACCTCGTCAGAACCACCCCATAAAAAAAATTTAATCAACCCTTCCAATGTCATAATTACTTTTCTTGGCGCTGTAGAGCGAAAAATAGTAATTAGGGAGACTTTGGAGAACCGATTTAATCAAAGTAACTCTACCTCCTATGGACAAAACCTGCGCTTTCCATTTCGATAACCGATTTCTAAACACTTCCACCACCGGGTCCCAATTTCTTACCCGGTTCATGTTTGCGCCCACCTTAATACCAAGATACACAAATGGTAATGATCCCGCCTTGCATCCCATCATCACCGCGTGGTTTAGAACTTCTTCATTATCGACCCCAATACCATATAAAGTCGATTTATTTATGTTAATTTTCAAACCTTAGCACAAATAAAAAACCCTCAACATTCTTTTGACATTGTTGAAATTAAAATTCGACCATTCACCAAGAATCATAGCATCGTCTGCATACAATAGATGATTGATCTTCGGGCCGTTATTTGGAAGCTGAATACCCTCGAACACCCCAACATTACTCGCTCTCCTAAAAATGCACGTAAACGCTTCCATTACAAAAAGAAACAAGAAAGGCGAAAGCGGGTCCCCCTGTCTGATCCCCTTTTCACAATCAAACTGGAAAGTTGGCGAACCGTTAACCAAAACTGATGATTTAGCCGAAGTCAGAATACCACGGATCCAATCACACCAAATAGATGGGAAGCCTTTTTGGTGTAGAATGTCAAGCAAAAATTCCCAGTGTACATTGTCATAGGCCTTTTCAAAATCAATCTGCATCACAAAATATTTTTCCCCAGTCGCTTAGCCCAATTAGTTATCTAATTAATCACAAGAGGCCCATCGAGAATGAATCTTCCTGTAAGAAATGCACTTTACGTATCTTCTGTTATCTTCCCCATCACCATCTTCAATCGGTTAGCAAGCACCTTAGATATAACCTTACTCACCACACCAATAAGATTAATCGGTCTGTACTCTGTCAAGTCAATTGGCGCCTTCGATTTTGGAACTAGGGTTATGAAAGATGACCCCATGCCCAGACTTATAGTTCCCGTCTCATAAAATCTTTGAAGATCTCCAAAAAATTACCTGAAAAACAACTCCAGAATCGTTTAATAAATTTAAAATTAAAACCATCGGGACCCGGAGCTTTATCATCCCTCACCCGAACACCGCCTCCTTAATTTCCTTCTCCGTAAACGGACTACTAATGCCCTACGCCCCTTCCTCCGATAACTCCTTCATACCGTGACAAAATAAATGCGGCCTCGATCTACACCCCTCCACAAACTTCCTTCTAAAAAAATGAAACACCTCTTTTTTTAACAATCGAAGGCCTAGACTCCCACTCCCCATTAATCAATAAACCAGAAATTGAATTACTCGTTTTCCTCTTGTTTATAAGCCCGTGGAAGAACTTTGTATTATCATCACCATACATCGCCCACTTACATCTAGATTTTTGTTTCAAATCCCTATATTTATAGTCTTCAATTTCCTTAACTCGTTTCATGCATTCAACCCAAACCCAATTCTCCTCCTCAGATAGATCTCTGTCCTCCACTAACTTATCTAACTGTTCAAGTTCCCCTCTTAAAATCTTCTCTTCTTCCATATCTTTATTTCGAACATCATCCTTCCACCCAGTAATAGCTTTCCTCAACGCCTTAAATTTATTCATAAGGACCACATCTGGGTAACCACATTCATTAAATTCTTCACAAGTATTTTTAACCAACACCTCAAAGTCCTTTCTCTCTAACCACGAATTAAAAAACTTAAAAGGTTTCGGACCAAAATTAAACGACACCGTCTTCAACATTATTGGCCTATGATCCGGTGCACCTTTTGGAGCGTTCTATACTCTGCCGTTGGCCACCTATTAAAAAACTCCCAGCAAACAAAAATTCTATCTATACGACTCATCTTATTACCTACCGCAAAAGTAAACTTACTACCTTTCAAACTAAATTCATGTAATCATGTTTCTTCAATGTACACATTAAAATCTTTCGCAGCATTTTGATTAAAATTAGAGTTTATCCTTTCAACTTCCGAGCGAACCGAATTAAAATTCCAAGCAACTATCCATAAACCACTTCTAGTATGCATAATTTCTAAAATTTCAGCCCACAATTGACGTTTCTCCGTATCACGTTGCAGAGCATATATGTTTAGAACATTACATTCAATCGCTAAGCCTTTCAAAACACCACTAACCAGCAAAAAAGCTCTATTTTTAACAGAACTTAATGCTTCAAAAACCTTTTTATCCCACATACTAATTATACCCCCGATCTACCATACAGATTAACATAATCAAAATCAAACTCCCCTCGGCCCCAAAAACCACCCAACTCCCTCTCCGAGACAGTTGAACATAGCGATTCTTGAAACATGACAAACCCCACCTCTTCATTTTTTCTAATCTCCCTGAACCAAACATCTTTACCCACCACCCCCAAACCACGAACATTCAAAGACACAAAATTCATGAGTTACCTGATTGATACCCTTCTCGTCGAATTGACATTGCAATCTGTTCTCGAAAATCCCCAATATTAGAAGCTCCCAACTTCGCTCCTATTTCTATAGTGTTGTTCGTCTCCACTCCAATCGGATCCCCTGAACTTCTGTCAACATGGAATTGTTGTTGTGTTTGCTGACCGGATTCAACCACCTCTTTGTTCTCTTCATTATCAAGTTGATTCAATTGTATGTACTCTGTGGTTTCCGAATTCACTTTATCGTTTAAATCAGGAGTAACAAACTCTACTGGACAGCTTACATTCTCCTCCATAGAACCATCAAAATTTTCAGGCCCACTATCCACCAAGCCCAATAACTTATTTAAACCAAAAGGATCCCCATTACGGGCTCTCTTTTTGGGCCTTTCAACCTACTGAGGAGACACCGAATTTCTCTGCCTAACTGCCTTTTTTTAAAATTTCCTAGGCCCCATTCCTTCCTTTGACTTACCATTGAAGTTATTGAGACAAAATTGAAAAAAACTTATCATATTCTCCTTGTTTCGTATTTTCCAACGAATCACCATTTAAAGCAAAATTACCTTCCTTTATGACCACAATTTCCTCATTTAGATCGTGACCGACATCCGACGCTGGCTGCGACGGAACATCCTCACCGGTAACCATATTCCGGTCACCTGAATCATCATCATCCGCAACCGATCGTACTTCCATCGAACCCGACTCCTCAGATACATCTTCCTCACCAATTAAACAATCCGGAATCCAATAGTTCTGTTCTTCTTCCACCCTCACTCTAAACATTTTATCACACCACCGGATAGACACCATTTGATTAATTCGGTTTACTTCACCCACAAGGACTCCAATGCACACGTAAGACAAATCCCCGTCTTCGTCAATTAATTGTGTCGGCTGCATAATCGGACCAAATTTAGCTCCAATTTGATTAAAAGCAGCATTACCAGCAATACATATTTGAACCCCAAAAATCTTTAACCAGGCGATCCTTTCATTGCCCAAAACCTGTCCTTTCCACACCGCCACCTTAGAAAACGACTCCTTCCACTTTGCCTCATCTGATAAAAACAATGCTGCCTTTAATTCATTATCAAAAACCAACATAACGGAAAGACCGCCCACATATTTAATCATTACGCCATTCAGTAACCTCTCCAGAACCCAGTTTCGGAGATTAATCAGTCTCTGAAAATACTTCGCCCGACCAACAACCGCTCTGTCACACCATATAGAAAAAGCATTGATTTCAGGATCAACTGTAATGTCTGCGTCTGGTTGTTTATTGGTTAACGTATCACGGAACGACCTTCCCCCATAGCCATGCATACTACCACCACCGTTCTCATTTGAAGCCACTTTTTCTTCATTTGGTTTTTTATTTTCCCCATCTAATTTATTACGGTCACCAATCTCCCCATCTATCTTATGGTGAACATCATTAACTTTAACCTCCCTACCCAAAATCTTACCATCAAAATTTCGCAATAGTAATGAACAGTCTCTCATCCTTGTTTCCATATCATGCTTATTATTAACTGCCACAAAATTAACGAATGCAAATCTCTGGCCATACTTATTGAGTTTTCTAGCCACATAAACACCATCAATGGTTCCATACTCCTTACGAGCACTCTTGATATCCTCAACCGAACACTTCTCTGGGATGTTTGCTACGTAAAATTTTGTAATCTATTGCGTCTGTCTGTTATCTTCCTTCTGTCCATCCCTATCTCTTCTTCACTCCGGAACCTTCTACCACACCTCCGTCGCCGGTCCCCTCCTTCCACGACTCATAACCAACAAAAAGAAAAACGAAACCACGGAACTTTAAAAGGTTAATAGAATTCGAACCGATCAAGCTAAATTATCGACGACAGCCGCGACCGATATCAGACCTACTAAGCAATCAAGAAACCGGGTAAAAACAAGCAAACCAAAGAAAAAAGAAAGGAAACTACGAACGGATCCAACCGGCGAAAGGTATCGACGAGGCTCACACAAGGAATGAGAACCAAGGAACCTTGCACACTATTCCGAGATGTTCCTCATCGTCAAGCACTTCCAACGTCGGCGTTTAGGGTTTTTTTTTTCACAAAAGATTCTAGAATGGATCTATAACATACTCAGCGGAAACGACACGAAAACGAAATGGAGATCTGAGGTAACATATCGAAGACGAAAGAATGATGAAATTGAAAATGAAAAGAAAAAGGAGAATGAAGGAAGGTACCTGTAGGGTTGAATGGAAAATTGTCTGTCACTTACATGGACATATCATGTTAAAAATTGTGTGGACAAAATATTTTAGCTTATTAAATTAAGAGAGGTGATTAAAAAAGATGCATTTATAACCCTTTATTAAAAGAGTGAGTGAGGTGATTAATAATTTTGAAAATGGGTAGCAGGTGGGATTTAAACCTAGCCCTCTACAAAAACCAAATCTTGTTCTTACCACCAGACTACACTTGTATTAATGTTAATAGATATTACCGTAAATATAATATTATTTTTCCTATAAATATAGATTTTTTTTATTTTGAGGCCCTATATTTTCGGAGGCCCTAATCCGTCGCCTAGCCCAATTACACTAACGGGCCAGCCTTGGCTCTAACTCCAATTCGTCTTCTAGACTCGTTTTATGTTGAACACGGTCAATGGCATCCAAATGATCCTTTAGGAAAATTGCCATCTCTAGCGATTCCGGTGTTAGTCTTGTTCTTCGAATGAATAATACCCTACCACTAAGAGAAAAAACACTTTCCGAAGCTACCGTGGAAGCTTGGACCGTTAGTATATCACGAGCCATGGTGGCTAGAATCGGGAATTCTGATTCTTTTGATTTCCACCATGCCAAAATATCAAAGTTGGTATATTCCTCGGCGGTCATAGTACGCGAATAATCATATATTTTATATCGACCGAGGTCACTTGATGGTTCGTTACCCCTTTGTTGCTTGGCCGTTTCGTTAAAGATAATTTTTGCTTATTTAATTGGTAAATGGTGTTTTAATAATATTATTAATAGTGAATCAAAATTTCTTCTTATTTCTATATTATAAATTAGGTTATCACTCGAGACTGCTTCCCGAGATTGAGAAAGTTTTTATACTCTAATTTTATGAGTAACATCGTATTTAAAATAATACAATAAGTTATCTATAAACGAATTCTAAAGTTTTGGTATAATTAAATATGAGTTTTTGAACATGTAGCATAATGTTAAAATCGTACTAATGATTTGTGATTAAAAAAGGACAAATGATAATGTTCAAATATTTCAACCAACAAATAAACAATATTGAATATAAAGTAAACAATGTTATGCGAAGATGATTTAGATTGAGAAAGTTTTTATACTCTAATTTTATGAGTAACATCGTATTTAAAATAATACAATAAGTTATCTATAAACGAATTTTAAAGTTTTGGTATAATTAAATATGAGTTTTTGAACATGTAGCATAATGTTAAAATCGTACTAATGACTTGTGATTAAAAAAGACAAATGATAATGTTCAAATATTTCAACCAACAAATAAACAAACAATATTGAATATAAAGTAAACAATGTTATGCGAAGATGATTTTGATAAATAGGATTTTATGAAATATTAAAGGTTTTGGTATATTGCAAGCAAAAGCTTTCCCAAGGTCGTTGACCATTTGAAAATACCCATCGTGACTCATGGAACTCCCCCAAATTTTATCAAATTATTCCAACTGACAACATTATATCTGTAACAAACAACAATTAATAATGTAGATATGAAAACAAAAAAAAAACAAATGTACTATATTATAAATAGATTACAAATTGTAGTATATATTATAAATAGATTGTAATCCTTGTAGTTTTGAAATACTCTTCTTCTGTAAATATTTTCAATTCCCATTCATATCCACCAATCATCTTTATAATTATTTTGGAATTATTGTGTAAACCAGCAAAAATTCCGATGTGTTAGGTAGCCCCTACAAAATAAGAACAAATTGTTAGTAATATTAGAATGTAAATTGTTAAATGTTAGTAAAAACATAAAAAAATATTAATGCAATAGAGTAATTTACCAAGGTATAGACTATTCAACTTTCAAAAATATGATACTTTAAATCATTAGGAAGCTCAATGAAGTTGTATGGGTCATAGGTATCTTCAAGATCAATGACATCTGAGGTTGATTTCCTCGATAATATTTCACAATCATTTTTATTAAAAATTTTAGTTTTAAAAAATGTCTTATTTTGCATTTGGAAATAGAAAGTATCACCAAAGGCCAACTTAATTTCATACACAAAACTACTCCAGCCATCTGTGAAACAAAAGTAATTGCCACACTTATTTTTTTAAATTTAGTAATTTGGTATGATATAAATCTTTATTAATGTTTACACACTTATTTTTTTAAATTTATTTAATTACTTACGAGATTAGATACATGGAATCATTTATACAATAATTTATTATTTCATTAAAATGGGTTACGAAATTCATAAAAAAAATATATGTACTACATAATAATTAGTGACATAGAAAACGACTCCCTAAAAACAGTACTTAAAAAATGTTATATAAACAAACCATTTGTATTATTAAAATAAAGTTATTCATAGATACTACAGATGATAAATATTAAGAAATCATGTAAAAAAACAGAAACAAAGAACTTAAATGGTTGTCGTGATTATGAATTTTGAATACTTTCATTTCAAATTTTCGAAAATTACCATATCTTTCAAGTTATATTTATTATTGAAATGTAATTATTGCTTTATTATTTAAATAAGTTTTTTAGAGTTGGTTATGGCTAGATATCTACCAAAACAATTGCATATATAATTTAAAAATTTATAGGTATTTGAGTTTTAAAATATTTAAAAAGGTTTACATAAACATATAATGAATATTGATTGAAGATAACGTTTAACTAAAAATTCAAATAACAAAGGAAGAACAATTTGATAATCATGCTAGAATACAATGACATGGAATGCATGACAAAATTTTTAAAGAAATAATGTTTGCTTCAGGGATATTAGGGTGGTATACGATGCTAGTCAAATCTGTTGACCTTAAAATGTTTCCTACATAACATAAAAGTTTAATTATGTAAGATACAAGATATAATTGCTAGAAAAACTAATGGGTAATTTATGTAAACCAATATGCTAACAAAAACTTACTTGAGTTCCAATTAACCAACTTTACACATGTCGCATATATAACAGACTTCTTTTTAATATTCAAGCGAGTAGATATGTATCCATATTTTTTCATGTCATACAACTCAATTTCTATCACATGTCCATTACAAAGTAAAGTTTAATTGATACTATACGTAATAATTTAATACGATGGAAATGTATTAAAAAAATTATGCAGAAACAATTGTTGTTTAAGTTAAAGAAATGTTGACTTACGTAAAATCCTGTAAAAATTGATTAAAAAATCGGTCACAAGGTAAATTTTAAAGATACAATTATACCATAAATAAAAAAAACTATAGGGAAAAATTGTAAATGAAAAATAAAAATGGAATTTATTGTAATTGTAAACGAAAATTAAAAAAAATATATTGTAAAAATTGGCGACTCTAAATTTGAAAAAAATAAGTATGCAATTACTTTCTTAAAATAATGCATCATTATTTTTCCATCAAAAAACAAATCTAAAGGCCCATTACACGTGTCCCACGCTTATTGTTCGAAATCATTGAATATCATTGTTCGAAAACCCCACTCAGGGGGTGCATGCAAAAGAGACAGGAAAAGTAAATTGTTTAGGGGGGATTACACAACCACGTAAACACAACCACAAAACCTAAAAAATGAGGCTCTGGCCTGGTCAAGAATATCCATCATTGCCCTATTTACCTACTACTCCTTCTCACCTTCTCCACCTATAACCTCAGCCTCAGGATCTTCACCAGCGTTATTAGCCTCAACCTCTTCAATTTTTTCACCCTCAGCCTCAAGAACCTCAACTCGTCTGCCCAGCTTGGCCACCACATCCTTCCACTTCCTCACATCTCAAGCCTTAACCTTGAAACCCTCAGCTTTGGCCTCCTCGTACATCAAGATCTTGGACTGAAAAAATAGTGAGGGTGATAGACTTATTGGCTTTAGATTCAATCTATTTCAGCTGCTTCTGATGAGCCTTCTCCAACTCATGACACCTCTTCCTCGTAGCTTCAAGTTCGATGCGGAGATCCTTAGAGTGTTTAGCCCGGTGCTCTGCAAGTAGATACATGTCAGAGATTTTTTCAACATATTGAGCTAACTATTCATCTCGGGTAGTGAGAAGCTTGGAGAGAGCCTGCACAACATTAGACATGTTAATCAGAAAACTGAAACAAAAATACTTAACTTGTACTTACCACACTTTTAACCATTTAAAGCTTCTTTGTAATCTCTATAGGATCCATGTTATTGAAAGCTTCCAAGTCCATGACATATGGATTCTTGTGTTTTTGTTGGAGATAGCCTTGGAGCGGAGAGGAAGGGCACTGCCTTGCTAGCAGAGGGAGCATTTCTTTCGTGCTTAACCTGAGTACCCTACTCTGCAAACTTAAGGACTCCAACGAGGTCAAAGTAGCTAGAGGGCTTTTGGGGTCCCGCATCTAGAAAATAGTAATGTCAGGATCCTAAACACGTAGAATCTGAAAGGATATGAGAGACAGTAAGGGTACCTGAGGTGTCACACCATGATTTCCCGGTGGGCTCGAACTTGGGGTTTATGCGTGACAATTTGATATAGATATTCACATTAACACAGCAGGAGTCTTGGGAATATAAAATAATTATTACAAAGTACAATGTCCGAAAGTTCAAAAATAATATATACAGACGAGAGTGTACTAAAAGATCCACAGGCGGATCAAATAATAAATGATTACATAAAAGACTACTAGGCTTTTTGCTTGGAGTCGCAAATTCCAATAAGCAATTACCGGGCAGCTTCTAGCCTATTCCGTACTTTGCAAACCTGCGCTTAGTCTTTTGAAAATACGTCAGTTTTTACTGGTAAATACAAATAACAGACATATTTTGAAAATATTTCAAAATCATTTTATATACCATTTGGTATATCAATTTTCAAAAATAATTTGGAATAAACTATATATCTTGTTATCCGTATTACATGCTTGTCAATACATATGGGGCCCGGAACTAAACTCCGATACATAATTAACCGACACACCACTTTATCCCCATACTGGGTAAGAAAAATATTTTATCAAAGCATTAAAATATGTCAGGTGTATGCCTACACCCCGTGCTTAGGTCGTGGCCACTTTCAATTAAGTGAGTCGTGGATATCAAGGACACGATTGCATTAACCCTCAATTTTTAAGTTATCAAGCATCATGAATTAAAACGGGTTATTTGGATTTTGGAAACATTGGTCATTGATCCCATACCTGACCAAGTGGTAATAATTTACTGTATCCCAAGCCCGTATAGGGAAAATAGGTTAAAAGTATTTACCTGAGCTTAATTCTTTACATTCTAAAGATATTTACAAGCACAATCGTTAAGTCAAGATAACTAACAAGGTTGCAATTTACTGGATGCCCTTAGTCTGGAATGAATGGAATTATGATCCATTAGAATGTTAATGGGTTTTCTTCAAGTCATATGACTTGGACCGGTTCACTAATAAATAAATCGACACGATATATAAGCGGAGACCGGATAGAATGTGGTTTGTACCCTCACAAGTACTACGACTTGTATAATATGGTTCAAACAATAATATATTCTGATTAGAATTGATTAAAAAGGAATTTGACCCGATTCGGCTAACTTATATAAACTAGGCTATATAAGTCATTCGTATGCGCATAGGCGGCATCGGGTGATTGGATGAGTCAATGTCAAGTTTATTATGCCAAAACATTTTTAATATGTTACCACATCAGTTTATAACTCAAATTATATGTTCATTATAGTTTAAAATCATTTTATGCACAAAAGGGCATAATCGGCATTTTTTAAGGCATAATATAAGAACTTGCATAAAACCCGACAATTGATTATGATCAAATGGTATAACCTCAGAGGGTCATCCCATACATTAATATGATCATAATACAATTTCAAATCAGTAGCTAACTAAGCTTAAATGAGTCAGAATTGAAAGTCAAAGCAGGAGTCAACTGTTTGACTTTCGGTTACGAACCGAGCTATAAGCAGGAAATGATGGGTTGGACATGATCTAACATGTCCTAATATGTTATAACAACTGATATAATGTCAAAAATTAGTGTTTAGATGTTTAGAAGTTCATTTAACGTACTTTCCGAAAATCTGTGTTTTGACTTTTATTTTATTACAACTTTAACTCGTCATTTACCAACTTAACGTGATCTTCAGGAGGTGCCTTCATAGGGGATTATCACCTCCCTTATTACGATCGCGTAGCCATGTTCGATTCGAACACTGACTTGACTAAAATGGTCATAACTGAAAGTCAAAGCAAAAGTCAATTTGTTTGACTTTTGGCTAACAGCTTTGCATAGAAATGAAAAGAACTAAGAAAGAACACTTATAAGTGTTCTGGGAGAAGATTGAACTCAGTGGGTGGCCTCTTTATGATCAGAAGCAACTCCAGGAGTGAGTAGAGAGAAAGAATGATAAGGTGCAAACTGGAATGGTGGAATTACGGTGCTATTTATAGTTGCACAAGAAGTGTAGGATCATGCCAAGTATTGGCAATGATTCCAGATGTTAACAAGTGCCTATTGATATGTTTGACGAAGAGAGATGGTGGCATTTTGCGAGAGAGGTGGCATGAGATGCAGGCTGCCATGTCACTCTGCACATACTTGCAGCGCACCCCTTACGAACCGTAAGGGGTAATGTCTTATGGTCCGTAAGGACCTTCAGGCGCCCATGATTTCAAATTCCTTACGGTTCGTAAGGCACTAAGCCTTGCGGTCCGTAAGGGACTACCAGATAATGCCTTACGGACCTTAAGGGACTACCAGAAATAATATTTATAACTGCCTTACGGTCCGTAAGGGTTCTTCAGAGGCCAAATTTTCGCAATTTGTCACAATTGAACCCTCCACATCCAATCGTCCACAATTTTATATATTTAGTCCCTCTCGTCCAAATAATTTGCCATATTTGAGAGTTGATTGGACACGTGCTGCTATATGATTCAATATAAATTTCTGAGGTGTTACATGAGGACATGATAGATTCAAAACTGGAGAGTGGTGCTGGATTCTTGAAAAGTTTGGTCTAGTCAAAGTTCAATTGAACTTTGCAACGTGATCGTAATCACGAAGGTTGTAATCCCTTGAGATTGCACCTTCTAATTATCACGTTTACTAGTCGAAGTGACGAGTCAAAGTTTCGGACAAATATGCACATTATGTGCATTTTACACTGGAACTATTTTCGGGTATCAAAACACTAAGTTTTGATACCAAATCAGTTTTGCAACTTAGTTAGACATGTTTTGACATGTCTAACTCGTCACTTCTAGTTTAATGCTTATTTAGGGTCGTAAGTCGAGCGGTTTGACCACCGCTTTGACTTTCGAATCCGACCAAACACATATTTTTTACCATAGTTGTATTGGAAATATCCTACTGAGGTTATACCTTATGGTCACGTCGTTTGGTTAGTGTTATGATAAGTCGATTGTTATATGCCTAAAAATGACCAAAATGCCCTTTTGTGCATAAATCCATTTTAAGCATATGTAACCAACTTTTTGACATATAAACTGATGTTATAACATTTTCAAACATGTTTGGGCATTTAAGACTTATCATAGGACATGTTTAACCATCCGAACACGCGTTTACGCGAATGACACGTTAAAGTAGCGTAAACTACCTTAACGAGTCATAACGGGTCAAAAGCACTTAGGATCACTTCCAAATCAGAATGTTGAGTTTGTTAAACCATATCATATGATTTCCAACACTCATTTGGTTTATAAAACCTCATTCTATCCGATTCCCCGATTTATGTCCTGTTACACTAACATAGTATCCGACACACTAGGATGCACTTGAGCTTTATTTCCTCTATTGATCAAGGATAATTTGCAATCCCAAGTGAGTACATAGTTCCTCTATTCCCTATTTTATGCTTTCAATTGTTTTGGGGTGACTCATATGTGCCAAACTACTTTTCAAGTTTTCTAAAATAAAGTCTATGGTTTATATAAAACACGACGAATGACATTCATTAGCTTTGGCTGAGCCGACCAGTAGTATGTTATGGTACCATAGGACTGACAATCCCGTTACTAGACTAATCACTGGATTTGGTGGGTAGTTTGGGAAACGACAGAATCTGTTATTTTAACAAACCCTTTGGTGGTTTGTTAGTCGATATAAAAAGACCATTTGGTGGTCTAGTCGAGTCACACAGGTTTGAATGTATTCAATAAAGAATGACCAAAAGTTTTCATAATTAAAACACGGACGATTGACGATTGATTTATAACACGGACGATTGACGAATGGTTTATACCACGGACAATTGACAATTGGTTTTATAACACAGATGATTGGGATGATTGGTTTATGGTAAGTGATTTAGATAACGAGACATGTGTAATTGTCACACCCCGATATTTCCACGTACTACCGGTGGGGAGTATCGTGACGTAGTTGATATCATCATAGTCAAACAACACAATTTTAAATGCACAGCGGAAGCAAAAGATAAAATATTACAAACTGATATAAAGTAATATCAAAGTATTACAAACGGAAAGTAGAGGATCCACAGGCGGATCGAAAATAAAATGAAACATTGTTCAACAGACTGTAGGCATCTAAGCTTGCGAGACTCTTTATTGATGCTAGGAGTAGCCAGCCTATTCCGATTAGTACCTGCACTTAGCCTTTTTGGAAAATACCTCAGTTTACACTGGTAAATACAATTTAACTGACTCATTTTGAAAATGTTTAAGAAAATTGATTTGAGTGCGCATGGCACAAAACTTTTTATAACTTGGGATAATTATTTGTATATAATACTTGTAAAAGAATTACATGTTTCTTATGCGTTCAGTAGCCCGGGCTGAATACTGGGTTAAAGATTCATAGACACACCACAGGTATAATGCCCACAAGGTTGATTCCTTTAAGTGGGTTACCAGTTTTACGTATGCATCAGTCAGGTGTACGCCTACACCCCGTGCTTAGGTCGTAGCCATTTCGTAAATGATGCCAAGGATATCCGGGACATGGTCATTAACCCCCCAAAGGATTTAAGCAAACAAACATTTTCAAACGGGACATTTCAATGATTTAACCTTCATACAATTAAAGATTCAATGCCCGACCAAGCGGTATTTTATATACCGTACCCCAAGCCCGTATAAGGGAAAATAAGTTAAAAGTATTTACCTGAGCAAACTTATACAATTTATCCCAGCCGTATACCACCAAGAAAGTACAAATAGCTTTTACTGGGCTCCTAAATCTGGAACGAAGGTTTTTAATAACCTATTAGATTCCTAACGGGTCTTAATTAAGCCTACGCGTAGACCGGTTAGTTTTAAAGGAGGATACGGTTCAACACGCATGATTATGCGAGGACCGAATTAGAATGTGGTTTAGACCCGACAAGCTTGTATACTTGTTTAATATGGGTAAACTAAACACATTCTGGATTTTGAGATAAAAATGACAAGGTTTGACCCGTTCCGGCTAATTTATGCAAACTAGTTACATAAGCCGACCCGAACGCGAAAAGGGCGTAACGGGTAACGCCAAGAGTCATGAACAGATTTTCTCAGTTAATATGCCTTAAATATGTTGTGATATCAGTAGGATACCTTCCATTATGCCCAAAACGAATTTAAAACCAATTTATGCCCCGCAGGGGTATTTTGGTCATTTAAAAGGTTATAAAAGAGGTTTAATATAAATCTGAGTTTCAGGTCTGATATAATCAGTAAAAATACTTACTTTAATAATTTATATCAGTATGGTATTACATATATGTGAAATTTATTAATTATAACCAAACTATGCACCGAAGGGGCATTTTGGTAATTTCACATAAGCTTTAAAGGTCAAAATTAGAATTCTGAGTTTAAAACTTTTGCTGACTGTTTAATTATGAAAATTTACTTAAAAAATCAGTAGGTTTCAAACCTTATATGTTAAAAATAGTTTTAACTTATACTATGCGTTAAAAACGCTTAAAAATGCGATTTTGAGCTATTTCTTGGTTTTTAAAGAAAAGCTGATATTTTTATTATTCCAGAAGGCTCAAAATATTTTATTTATCATATTAGATTAGTCGAAAAAGGTTTGGTACTAAAAGGATTTGTAAAACTCATTTTATAGGCCAAAAGGGCAAAACCGGCAATTACCGAATCAAGCTTAGAACTCTATGTTACGCTCAGCCTAAAATTAAATAAAAATCTTCAAAAATCCCAAAATATTATTTTATATCAGTGGGTAAAAATTTTGGTATTAAAAATTGGGTTTAGATAGGCTATATGCTAATTACGCCGTTTAATTAATAAAAAGCTTTTCATTTACGCTAATGAGCATAACTCCTAATCTAGACCTCAAACTGATGTCAAATTTTAGGGACATGTTTATAAATCATTAATAAAGATTATTGTCCTCTCACATTTTCAAAATTCTCGTTTTAGGGTCAAAAGGGCATAATGGACAACATTTAAGCATATAACGGAAACATGTAATTGAATAGGATAACTAAGGATCCAAGTTGTATAACCTCAGAGGGTTACACTAACCTATAACATGATCCTAAAGGAATCCTAAGGCATATCTAAACTAAGCTAAATCGGGTCAGAACTGAAAGTCAAAGCAAAAGTCTACTTTTGCGACTTTCGGTTCCGAACCGATCCTAAACTTGAAATTGTCGGGTTGAACATGCTTAGGCATGTTCTTATACTAATTACCAAGTTATACAAGTGTTAAAACAGGTTTCATAGCTTCTATATTGCTAATTATGAATTTATTTTCAAAATAGCTTTCTGTTGACTTTTTATTATTAGGTTTGACCCGACATTTGACCAAGCTAGGGTGATAATCAGTAGGTGCCCTCTGAGGGGTTTATTACCTACATAATTACCAACTTATAACTACTCTTAATTTGACTAATGGCTGGATCATTAGTGTTTAATTACTAAGTCAAACCTTAACTATGATAAGTTTGACTTTTGACCATTAAACTAATCAAAGCTGAAATTAGGAGGTTAAGGACACTTACAAATGGTCCTTAGTACTGAAAAGAACTCCAAGGAAGTTCCAAATGCTCAGGATTCCTCCAGAAATGAGAAGATAGCAAGATGGGATGAAATGAGCAAATGAAAGTGTTGGGTTCTCATCCTATTTATAGTTTTTGGACATGATTAGGATTGAGACAAGTGTTTGAAGGGTTAATCAGATCACTACACCTGTTAGGACAGCTGTATAATTGTCTTGAAGCCCAAGGATTCGGTTTTGATTAGATGAGAATGGAATAGAGTAGTGACCAAGCAAAAATTCGTATATGGAACATGCTTACGGACTGTAAGGTCCAATGTATACGGTCCGTAAGGACCCGGTCAGCAAAGCAAAGTTTCAACTGTTGACATGTTTAGCCCCTGCACTTGTATAGATGAGTTTTTGGCACTTCTAACACCCGTTAAACCATTTTCAAGGCTCTACAATGATGCCTAAGTATAGGGAACATGAAACATGCTCAAAAACATGACGGATGTCGGTTCGTTTGGTGGTACGGTCACGTTGTTCGGCTAGTTACGACGAAACACGGACGGACGCGAAAAACGAACCAAATTACTCGAGGAATGGAATTTTATCAAACCAAACACTAAAATAAAAATATTTTAGTGCTTACATAAATTTTTGGGTGTCCGGAGATATTCAGAATGTGAGATATGCGCGAAAGTGCAAACTTGTGCACTTTTTGACACTTTTAGTCCCTGCATGACTTAAAAGTTTATTTTTGCGCACCAAAAACCTCCAAGCCTATACCTAAGCTATATAAAGGATAATTAGGGTATGTTTAACTCATACTCATATTCCGGAAGGTCCGATACCCTACGAATCGACATACTTTTGCAGTTTGACGCAGTTAGTCCTTTAATTGCGCAAAGTAGCGCGAAATGTCGTTTACTGACATCCAAGCATTCCATGGCCCATGATGGGCATTCCCAAGTATATAATTAAATATTACTACTCTCCTGTTTGCTTAAATGGTCACCGAAAGGCGTAGATTAAAAAGTTGACGCTTTAGGTCCCTCTATTGCGCAAAGTTGCGCATCTCATCATTTAATAGCATTGAAGCCTCATCTAATCCATATTAGGCATTCTTGAAAGTATTATTAAACATCACGATGCTTCGGGTTCGCTAAAAGGTCATTCAGAGGTATAATTAAACATATTGACGCTTTTAGCCCCTCTAACTTGCAAAGTTGCGCGTAACTTTACTTATAGGCATACAAACCTTAGACGGCCAATAATTGGCATTCCCGAGAGTATAATAAAATATCATGAAGCTCCCGAAAAGGTCACTCAGAGGTAAGAATTAACATGTTGACGCTTTTAACCGTTCATTGCGCAAACTTTCAATTAATTACGCAAACGGCTACACTCGATCAACAAGTGGCTCATTTGGGAATATAAATACCGTACGAGGTTATTCAGAAACTTATTTTAGGTATACAAACACTTCCAGTCCTTTCATAATCAAGGTTTTCGATTTTTCGAAAAATTAGTCCCTGAAATTCAATGTTTGACTTCATTAGGGTTTATTACACGTGTCAATACATCATTTGGACGTGATTTTGCGAGGTGTTACAGTAATGTGATAAAAGCATGGTGGATAATCCGATGGTAGTTCCTATGTATAAGTGCTTTTATCATATTACATATCGTAACGTTATCTAGATCACTTGAATAAATGGTTTCAAACGATGTCACGCAATGATTTTCACTTAATGATATAAACCATACGAAGTTTCTTTAAAGTTGATTTACTACACGGTTTTACAAAAGGAATGTTTTAGTCAAGATTCATGGCAACAAGGTTTGCGTAAACTTAACCAACATGTTTTAGTTGGTTAATTATATTGCAATACCAAACAATTTTTATACAAGGTTTTCACTTAATGACTCTCGTAGTCGGACGGGGTATTGCAATGAGTATACAAGCCACGAATTTGACACACTCACAAAACCTATGTACTCGCCAGCTTTTTATGCTGACTCTCTTTTCACATATGTTTCAGGAGCTGTTGTTTGATGTTATGATGCATGCTTAACATAGGATGGACGCGGGCTTTAGTGACTTAAAATTTGAAAGACAATATGTTTGAACTTGTTTCTTTTTACTCTAAGACAATGTAAAACACTTATTAATTCAATAAAATGAAACTTTAAATGCCATGTGTTGTGAAACAATTTATCTTGTGACGTGACTCCCCGACGTTTCCGCTGCGGTTTGTTGTTTTACGTGCTTGAGGTATTACAGGAAAGATTGGTATCAGAGCCATGGTTATAGGGAATTAGGTTATTAGTAATACTTTGACCTAGACTGTAATCTTTCTAGGACCCTAACACAAGTTATCTTGTGTTTAGATCTTAAAACAATAACGTCATCTATCCTTAGGTGACTACCACAACAAGTACACAAATTTCAAATCCGTTTTGAATTCAATCATCTATTCTTAGATAATTTGTTTTTGGCCTTGTGCCTTCAAAGTTTTCAAAATCTCGTCAAAGTTTGGGTCTTATTAATGTGAACACATGCAATCTGGAAGGGTGGGTACCTGTACCCTGAGTTTTCTATCTAAGGCTAGAGTGTTCGTATAAATCCGCATTATCGGACCAATCACTCTTACCTGGGAACTCTTGGGGTGAGTGTCCACTTATAGGCTAAAGCATGTCTTCGCGATACATTATAAATACCCATTTACTTTGATTAGTCACTATGTGTCGTTTGTTTGTTTTAAGTAACGAACGAATGACCACCTTCCTCATGTTTCGTCGATATTTTTAATACCTCTTTTGATTATCCAATGTCAATCTCACACATTTTCTCATGTTTCCTTCTCTTTTAGAATGCCTCCTCGACGTGATGCAACTCAGGATGCCAATATGGCAGCCATGGTCGCTCAGCAAATTGCTGTCCTGCTCCCGAACCTAATCAACCAGATAAACCAAGCGATCAACAACAACAATAACAATAACAATAACAATACACCCACTCCGTGCAATTACAAACAGTTCAATTCGGCTAAACCACTCAAATTTTCTGGGTCTGAAGGAGCTACTGGGCTCCTACAGTGGTTCGAGAGTCTCGAAAGCACGTTTCGACATGTTCCATACCCGAATGAGCGAAAGGTTGAGTTTGCATCATGTTTCTTTAAAAAAGGGCACTTACATGGTTGAATGGTGTGATGAGAGATAGGGGTGCCGACATGGCAATGGCTCAAACCTGGGAAGAGCTTCGCGCTCTAACGATGAAGGAATTATGTCCTCGTCATGGACAACGGGCACTGGAAAACAAATTCCACGATCTTAAGCAAGATAGTGGAGAGCATCGTGCCTACATAGACCGTTACGAAGAATTGAGCTTGTTGTGTCCCACCATGGTCACCCCGTTGGATAAAGAGATTGAGAGGTATATCGATGGTCTGCCTGACCTCGTTCATGACATTGTTACTGGTAGCAACCCTACCATTGTCCGTCAGGCAATCGAATTGACTGCTACTCTGACTGAGTCTCAAGTTAGGAAGGGTAAACTATTTCGAAAGGGCGATAAGAAACAAGCAGCCAAGACCACCCAAGACAAGACGAAGAAGAACAAAGCCGAGCCTTCCAAGAAGTCGAGGAAGCGCAAGGCTTCTCAGAATTTTGTAGTCGTTTCACAACCCAACTAGAACACGTAAAACCAGCCAGCACAACCTCATGCGAGGAAACCTTATGCTGGTACTGCACCGTTATGCAACCGGTACAATGGTCATCATCAAGCTCACCTAGTATGTCGTGAGTGTACATCATGTGGGAAACTTGGCCACACGGCTAACATTTGTCGGTCTGCTCGAAACCAAGCTGCACAGAACCATGGTCAACCTCAAGCCAACCCTGCTAGACCTCCATTCCCACCTGGTTCATGCTACAACTATGGCGAGATGGGTCACTTCAGGAACAACTGTCCAAAGCTTGTGAACACGAATGCAAATCCAGCCCGTGGACGCGCATTCAACATTAACGCCAATGAGGCTCGTGCTGATAACGAAGTCATTAACAGTACGTTGTTTGTTAACCATTACCCTGCTTCTGTTCTTTTTTATTCTGGTGCCGATAGAAGCTTTATATCACTAGCCTTTGAACCTTTGCTTTCGATGCCTAGAACCAAGCCCACATGCACACTATTAACTAAACAAGCCCAAATCATTTAAATAGTCCACATGGCTTATCCCAATACTATCTAACCCACTATAAAACTAAGCCCAATAGCTTGTAATTGTGTTTGATAAAGAAAGCATAAACCTACTTAATTATATGGCCTTACAATATCCCCCTAGGTTTATGCTGTCTTTATCAAACTGCAGTCTTCATCATGTCTCTGTGGGAAGATACTTCGTGTCTTCGTTCTCAAACTCGGGTCTTCTGTTCTTCTTGATCATGATCAGCTTTTCTTGAAAAACTTGTTGAAAAGAATGCGAGAGGATGATTATCTTCAACTCTTTTCTTTGTCAATCTTTTCTCTTTCCAGCAAGTTCACAGGTACTTCTTCAAAGGTACTATCATTATCAGACGAAGATTCTTATCTGGATCTTCTGAATCAGGTACATCTTGCTGTTGTGATGCTTCATGCTTTGTCAGCAGCTAACAACATCTCAATCTTCAACAACCCCTGTTTCTTGATTTAAATAAAGTTCTGCACATGCTCAGAAACTCATAAGCAAACATTTCTAAGCAACAGAGGGAAATACCACATAAACACTTGGTACATCCAAGTATTTATACTCGGACTTCACAATTCAAATTTCTTTCAGCTTATGATGATCAATCAAATCTTCAGGAACTGTCAAAAATTTTAATAAAATAACTAAACACTCTATTTTTGGATTTTTGATTTTATAAACATAAAACACTATTTTTGGATTTTTTTTTCAAATCTAAGAATATAAACTGAAACAAAAATAAACAAAGAAGCTAATATACACTTTCAATTACAATGGGATCAAATCACAGTGTTTCAGGCCATACTACACTTATCAACACTAATTTACTTTGGGTGATCCGAGCTATTGCCAGTATGTTTGTCCACTTAAGCTAATCTCCTTAGGCCTTTTTCATATAACGGTCTACAACTAATTTATCATGTTTTGGTTTATATAATATGAGCACCCAAATAAATCACAATCGAATCCTAAAATTTTAATCAGAACAATCTATCATGCATGCAGTTTCCCTACCACATATTTTCACAAGCCTGTTCTAGTATTCTGAAACCTTAACTAAGACTTGGTTGAGAAGAGAACATAATAGATCATTTGCAGAGATGGATATCATATACAGATCAAATGAATTTTTCAATTTGATATAGGTTTCTCGGGTTTCTTTTGGGCATTAGAAGGCCTCTTTTGGGTGTAACTGATCTACAGCGCGACAACGTACAGCTAGGTCATCATGTATCTAGATGCAGCAGAAGCTGACGTTGCCTAGCACCTCCAGGTCTTTGCTCACGCAAAACAAAGGAGATACACGAGTTGGTCAGAAAATATTTCAGAACTAGAACAAAATTGTGTGTATCGAGACATCACACAAGCATTCAAATAGGCATGTCATAATTCCAAGTGACGTTCTTTCCAGAGCCCATAATTTAATTTAATGTTCTACATTGAACCAGTCAAAGTGTCCTGCCATCAGGATAAAGCCTACCAACATATCGCTCTAGAGTCAGACCATTTCAATATTGGTCTTACATGAGTCAGCCTTAATCCACATAGTGAAAATTTATTTCATTTCCCTTTTATGTAATAAAATCTTTTTGGATTTTCTATGTTTTTTTTAAATGTTTTTGTATTTTTCTCCCTCTAATATTTACAGATATCTCTAAGATATCCCCTAAATTTGTGCATAAAAATCATGCGCAAATTTACCTAATAACGAAAACGTATGTACAAAGAGAAATACGAAATAAAATAAAAACATTTTTGTTATTTTAGCTTAACCGTTCCGTCATAAGATTTAAGACTAATCAATATCAAAATTAGAACATGAAATTTAAATTTGTACCTTTTCGTTGATCTTGTCTTACCTCCCATATCTCCTCCAAAGGAAACATATCATCTATAAAGAAATATACCTTTTGCAACAGTGAGTGTTACCCTTTAGATATCTGGAACAACCGTTATCAACATCCAAGGATTGTCAACAACTCCTCCTTGGTTGTCCCTGAAAAATAAGGAGATCAGTAAGACATTGGTACCCAGACCATCGTGGTCCTGGGTATTCCTGAAGCATCAACATAAGACACTTCTCGTAAGCACATGTCCCCTTTTATTTCAGGGATTGGTGATGTTGCTGCTTTATGTTTTGCCTTCCAGACTTGTTTAGGCTTCTCTAATTTCTTAGGTGCCTTTAGCAAAACTGTTTGCTTTTCAACCTTGTTATTTTTCACAACTTGTTTAGGTTTCAAAGCTTGTTTTCTTTTTTGCTTTTGCAACATTCCAATCCCCATTAAATGGTTTAACCTTGGGATGCTTATTCATCATTTCCTTAGGCTTTTCAATCTTCATTGGCTTAGAATAAGATCTATCCCTTGATGTAACCCTCTGATGTTGTGTATAATACGACACATTGGGACGATGTGTGCAACTCCTTGCAATATAACCAGGTATGCCACAGTTGTAGGATGTTTGCTTCTTTGCATAGGGAGCATATCCCGATCCATTCGATCTAACTGATGATGAATTTGAGTTATAAAATTTGTTAGATGATTTATTTGCAGACTGTTCAACCTTTCTGCCCTGCTTCATATGTCTTTGTTTACAACAGTTAGTAAATTCACTGGATTTAGCATTTTCATTTCTAACTGTTGGCATTGGAGACACATATTTATTTGAAGGGCCTCTCTAAGCTGGCTCAGAAACAACCTTTCTCACATATGGAGGAGCATCAACAGACAAATTTGATGTTTTTGAACAAACTCGTCAGCTTTTTGGCAAACAATATCATCCCCTCAACCCAATCCTCTACTTTTACCTCATTTGTACATGAAGTAGAAGCATCAGTAACATTCACACAATTAAACTCAGGGACTTGCCTTATTGTTTCAATTTCAGACGTTGTGGGCTCACTCACTGTTTCACTACTTGATTCAGCTGAACCACTTTAGTTACATTACTTTTGTACTTGTAGTGGCTCTAATGAATCCTCTACTATTGAGTTAGCTGCTCCAGAAGACTCACAGCTGGATTCACAAGAATCAGTTGCTTCAGGTGATTCACATTTGGAGTCAGATGGTGCAGCTGGCTCAGTCGGTTCATTCGGATTTAAAACCTGAAAGTGTTAATCAACCTCTGCATTTTTCTCAAAACTCAATGTCTTTGTTTGTTTAGAGACATTTTCTGATTTAACAAAGACAGGTGCAGATGCTGCTTCAGTTGTCTTTGTTTCATTCCTTTTAGGTTTTGAGATTTTAACTTTTGTGGTTTTACCAGCTCAACCTTGACATCACTGGGTCTTCCATACTCCATGTCAGGCAAGTTGGCTATCTCTTCCCCAGTTATAGGAATAGAGATGTAATTGTGATTGTATGGTGGAGGTATGCATACAAATCCCAATCTCTTATTCCTGACTTCCTTTTTACTATATTTTAACTGTTTGTTTATCATTTTTTCAACTTTTCACTTAACACATCAAACTTTTTAAAATTGAACTCTGTATTTTCAAAGGTTGATTTTAAATTATCAAGTTCAACAGTTAATTTTTTTGACAATTCCTTGAAGTGGAGATGCCTACCTTTTTCGTCACTCAAATCCTTATGCAACTGTCGGATATCACATTTTTGTGCCTCCACCATATCCTTATATCCATTGATTTTCTTTTTAATCTGATATAAATCAAACTTGGATAATTAAAGTTGCATAATAAGGAGTTTGTCTGTTCTTTGTACCTGCTTACCTTCTCTCTACAAGCAGTAGTACAACAAATATTATCTTCACATACCTCAGTAGGAGTAGGAGTGAAGTCATGAATCTGAAAACCTGCACTACAACTTGATTCTGAATTCAGCAATGAATCAGCAGGAGTGGACGAGCAAACTACAGCAGGCAATGGAGTAGCAGGAGTAGCATGAGTGGATGAGCAAGGTGCAGCAGATGTGTTTCCTTGAACCTTTTGGTTATCGGCCTTATCATATGATTTAATAAGTGAAATTAGCTCATCATGCTTCATTCTGTAACAGTAACAGTTGGTTGTCAACACTATCTGATTAACATTGTTAAACAAACTACAGTTTGCCTGGTCTGGAATCCTGTTTATAACATCCAAAAGCTTACTGTTGCCCTAATAAGTAGACATCACAATCTCTGCATTTTTCATTTCTGAGAGCAGTTTAGCAAACCGGCTAATTAACGCTTCTATAGATTCACCAGGAAAGTATCTGAAACTTTCCAATTTCTGCTCAAGCACATCTTTCTGAGAAGACATTTCTAAGATGCTAAACTGTGATCCCCCAGAAATGTCTGTCTTACCGAAACAGACCGTTAAACCGCACGAAAACTGACCTAAAACTATTTTTACCAAATCGTACCATTAGACTCGTCTCGGAGTTTTGAGTCAAGTGGTATATAACGTCCAAACACTTTTTCGGAATTTCCGTGCCTTTTTTGTCCTAAAAATCACACGAGTCTAACCGTGCAGTTGGTTTGGCAAGATTGTTTGCAGATCAAATTCTGCGTTTAAATACGTTTAAAACCGTACACGTCAGCTAGTTAAAATTCCACCTTTATCTTAGATGGTCGCACACTACCCTTTGGACCGCATACTAGTTATTTGGATAGTACACTATTAGTTTTGGGCCGCACACTAGGTAATTGGGCCTGGTCGCACACTGATAACCTGACCGCACACTCACAATCAGGTCGCACACTAAGACTTAATTTGGGCCGCACACTAAATTAATTTGGGCCTGTACACTGAAGTCCAGTCCATAAACAAAATATAAGGTCGCTCAATCCATAAACAAAATATAAGGTCGCTCAATGATATATGAACTGATCCGCACACTCCCAGGTCGCACACCTTGAGTTTTTAATCAATCCAGCATACTCCTAGGTCGCATACCTTGAATTTTTAATCAATCCAACACACTCCTAGGTCGTACACTACCCCTTTTTAATCATGTACACTGCATATTTTGCAAATAAATCACCCACTTAAATCCCGAAAATCAGGGAATTTATTCAAAAATTCATTTTCAGTTGATTGTTTCCACCAATAACTTTTGAAAAATCAGCAAACACACTATGAAAACTTCCAACACAGATCAAACACAGACTTTTTTAATATGTTCATCAAATATTCAAACTGTTCTTCGAATAAAAATTCTGATTTTGCTGAAAAACTTCGACCAAAAATCTGAAAACAGAACCTTTTACGGACTGATGGATCTGCAAATCTTCAATCTTGTTCTTCAAATGATATCCAATGAAACCGAGCCTTTGAAAGACTTCTTAGGCTTTGATACGAACTGTAAGTCTAGAAAAACTATGGGTCGGATATCACAGTCACTATCAAAGTGCGAAAAACTAAGAAAGTGGTGAACAAGAAAGATTTGTATTGATTGAATATCAAAGTGCACACGATCTCAAAGGGATCGTCTGGTATACTTAACACAAGAACTCAAACAACAACCCTAAAATGATATAGATGCACCCTATTTATAGTTACATAGGGTAACCTAAATACAAATTGGGCCAAGCCTACATGCACACTATTAACTAAACAAGCCCAAATCATTTAATTAGTCCACATGGCTTATCCCAATACTAACTAACCCACTAGAAAACTAAGCCCAATAGCTTGTAATTGTGTTTGATAAAGACAACATAAACCTAGGGGGATATTGTAAGGCCATATAATTAAGTAGGTTTATGCTTATTTTTGTCAAACACAACTACAAGCTATTGGACTTAGTTTTTTAGTGGGTTAGATAATATTGGGATAAGCCATGTGGACTAATTAAATGATTTGGGCTTGTTTAGTTAATAGTGTGCATGTGGGCTTGGCCCAGTTCTAGTATATTATTTCTTTTACAACACTTAGGGGTATTGTTAGCCCATTTTAAAGTAAGTGTAGAAAAGAAAATGTAACAACCCTCGGTAAAACCGACACCCTTATAATATCTCTAACACTCTAATATATTTAAGAATGTCTCAATATGTCTTATGTTACACCCCGTATGTGAAAACCGAGCCCGAAATATGTTATAACATATAATATAAAATATAAAATAAAAACAAGAAATATTAAGCTGAGGCGGGCCGCGTAGGACCTCACCTCAAGCTTACGCGGGCGGTATCAATGCTAGAACCTGACTTCGCTGATTTCTTTAGTTCAAGCGGGCCACGTAAGCTTAAGCTTACATTGACGCGGGCCGCGAGAGATCATGAAACGCGGAGACATCCTGAGCTGACACGTGTCGATATCGTGGCGGACCTATACGCTGACCCAGCTAAGCTACATGTTGACCATATGTTGACGCGGGCCGCGTAAGAGCCCCTTATCTTTTACGCGGGCCGCAAGAGGACTAGAATCAGCAACTATATATAGAACGCATCAGTTTTCGTTTTCCGTCGCTCATTCTCAATTCTCAAATCACAATTTATGTAGAAGAGGTATTATAGTCGGGTATTATACCCCTAATTTGCGAGGTTCTGCTCCGTTGTAAGTATTATAACCCCAGTTTCGTAATAGTTACACTGCCCGATTGATTTAGGGTTTCGTAACAACTGTCATGGTTCTACCCGACGTAGTTGTTGGAATGCCGTCTCGGGGAGGGTATCATTAATATTTTCAAAGGGTTATGGTACTAACCTATGTACATTTGTATAAATTATAGATTATATCCAGGAAACCCTCACGAGAAGTCTAAGATAGCAATGTGAGTTTATCCTCTTTTTGTTAACCTTTTTGGAATGTTTTACAAAACCTTAATTGTTTACAATGGGATTAAGCGGTGATTGAGTCTTTGTAGTTCTTCAATTACTGCCAGTATTATGGGGTTTTGTATACAAAATTTATTACTATGAGTAGTAGTAAGTCAGAATGACAGTACATTACCATTGGACGACGAGTTAGCCAATGGGTAATTTGACCATAGCCATAGATCCGGTCGAGTGGCAAATACTGAATGAGTAATTGTGTAGAAATAAACAATGTGATCGCTCTCAATACTGTTTTAATTTCTTAATTAAACTGGGATTCACTCACCAGTATTTCCGACTGACAAATGTTTTTAAAACACATTACAGGTAACACAATGTGAGCAGCCAATTAATGAAAGCCAGCTGGAGAGCACTGAAGGCTTGGGAAAAATGTGGCTATAAAAGTTACCTAATAAACGATGTTTTAAATTCAATAAAATGGGGTTTGTCCCTATAAATGTATTGTAGTAAGAAACTTGGGTTTTGCCCATGTGTTACTAATATCAAATATGGTGGTTTTACTCTGATAAACATTTCCTAACTACGGTCCTGATGTAAATTCCGCTGCAAGATTAAATAACCTGATACCACCAAAACTCTGAGATCGCGTCCGCCCGTTCCCGGGAATCACGGATCAGGGGATGCGACAGAAGGTGGTATCAGAGCCTAGCCACTGGTCTGAGCCAAAGAAGTGTTCTGCTGACACTTAAATTCTATATTTTGTGTTAGAAAATAAATTATGGAAATACGTGCATAACTGTATTTATTTGTTATGTGTTATTTGACTATTTGCTAGTTTACAGTATGAGTGATCAAGGACCTTCAGACATGAATCGTCAGTTGTCTGAATCACCTAGGAGTGAAGGTACTTCTTCACAGCCTGCCCTTTCTGGGTATACTGCTGATCAGGAAGAAGGAGTGTTTGCTTTCAAAGCTCAGTCAGAAGAGCCATTCCTTCATAAGAAATGAGGATGGTTCAGTAAGGAAGCCTTTGCTCGTAGGAAGAGAATGCGAAAGTTGCAACAGCAAAGAGTTCTAGCGGCTGCTAAACGTAGAACCGATGCCCATACACAGGATATGCTTAATAGAAGCCTAGCTAATTTCCATATCCTAGCTACAACTGCTGCTGACCCAAGTCTGGAACAACTAGTAGCCCCACAACCACAAAACCCAGATCAACCCATTGAGATAGAAAATCAGGAAAACCAAGTGGAGATGCATGACTTTAACCCAGAAGAAATTCCTAGGATACCTGCACCAAACCCTCTAGACCCAAATTACGACCCCTGGTGGGATGACAATAGGGACTTTGTGCAACGTTACCCTATCCCGGAATACCCACCCATACAGAACATAGAAGCCTACCCATGTATGGACCCTTAGATCCCTATTACCATGATGAATATATTAGGGAGATCTTAGAGGATCCTTACCGATTTCAGGAACTTTCACCCCCATATCAGGAACCCGCACCCCAGATTCCAAACCTAGTCCGAGAACCTGCACCCCCAATGAGTGCAGAAAACGTTCAAGAACTTAGGACTTTCGGGGAGGAAATTTTAGAAAGCAGTGAGAGAATGCGTCAGGTAGGAGAGCATCTCGTATGGAAATACGATGAGCGCAATATGGATTTTTGGATAAATCCATATCCTTGATGTGATGGCAGGAGATTGTAGTAGTAATAATAATATAATATAATAAAAATAAAATAAAATATGTGTGTACGGATGCATATTACTATTAGTGTAATTTTCTTTCTGTTGGTATTGTAATCTTTATTTCTATACTAGTGTGTAATAGACGTATAGTATATGAAAATAGAGTACAAGTCGCAATGATCGACGTTTTTGGCTAGAATGCGTGTCATATGATTAACTATATTAAGATATTATTTGTGATATTAATATGGGGTAATTGTTTAAAATTCAGATGGCCGACGAAGGAAATCAAGGAAATCTGAATAATGATAACCAAAGTAACATTAACGTGGTTAATGAGAATCCAAGCATCAATAATAATAACAATGGAAACCAAGTGGATAATAGTGCTATCCAACACATAGTAGCACAGGGAATTATAGATGCAATGCCATTTATTCTTCAAACTACTAAGGATGCTGATAATAAAAGTAAGCATAGCAGTAAGCGACCAAGTGAACCAGAAAACAGCGTGAACAATGGACCTGTAATTCAAATGCCCATTCCCAAAAGAAGAAGAACCATGCCTTATGGTTGTTCTTATAAGGAATTCTAGTCATGTAAACCAATGGAATTCTCGGGCAATGAAGGGGCCATTGCAACCCTACGATGGATAGAAAATACTGAGGCAGTCTTAAGGATAAGTAAGTGTGCTGAAGAAGACAAAATACTATTTACTTCTAATCTGTTTAAGAATTCAGCACTAGAATGGTGGAACACTATCCTTCAATTAAGAGGAAGTGATAGAACCTATAATATGGAATGGGAAGAATTTAAGAACAAGGTAGAAAGGAAATTCTGCCCACCTAATGAAAAAGAACAGATAGCAAACAAATTCCTAAACCTTAGGATGACTGGTGTGGATAGCAAGGGGTACACTAAGTTATTCTTCGAATATGCTAGGATAGTGCCAACTCTTGCCTCACCAGAACCAGTGTTAATCTCCCGTTATATTTGGGGATTAATTAGGGAGATAAGACACGTAGTCAAGGCAGCTAGACCTCAAACCATAGAAGAAGCTGTAGAACTAGCCAATACCTTGACTGATGAGTTAGTCCGTACCCGAGAAGAGGATCAACGGAGGAACCTAACCCAGAAGTTAACCCAAGAATTTCGTTCTGGAAATTCTAACCGTGGGAAAAATATAGGTTCTACCTCTGCATCCTACTGCAGGTATTGCAAAAGAAAGCATTCCGGAAGATGCTCCATATATTGTAACTTTTGCAAAATATCGGGACACAAGGAAGAAAATTGCAGGAAGAAAGCTAACAGCAAGATATGTTACAATTGCGGAGAACAAGGTCATATCAAGCTAAATTGTCCAAAATTAGCTCCAGCTCCAGACAACAAGAATACTAAAAATGCTAGAGCATTTGTTCTAACTGCAGAAGAAGCCAAAATGATTCCAGATGTCATAGCTGGTACGTTTTTAGTTAATGATGTTTTTGCTAAAGTATTATTTGACTCTGGTGCAAAACAAAGTTTTATTAATACATCGTTTTGCAAATTTCTAAATCAGTCATTAACTAAACTACCACAAGAATGCTTAGTAGAAACAGCTAATGGGGAAACTGTTAGAATTTCTGAAATCTTGCAGGGAGCAAGCATATAAATTTTAAATCAAAAGTTTATTGCAAATCTTTATCCCATGAATCTGGCAGGATTCGATGTTGTTTTAGGAATGGATTGGTTAATAGCCAATAAAGCTAGTATTTTATGTGATCAAAAGTCAATTCAAGTAAATTCACCAAAAGGAAAAATGATCACAATTAAAGGAGATAAAATCTCTAGATCCACTAAATTCATTTCTGTGATGAAAACTGCAAGTTCTATAAGAAAAGGTTCTATAGTGTATTTGATTTCTATAATCACTAACACTAAAGGAAAGGATTTAAAAAATATACCAGTAGTATCGCAGTTTCCAGATCTATTTCCAGAAGAATTGCCAGGGCAACCTCAAGACAGAGAAGTTGAATTCAGAATCCATTTAATACCAGGAACATCACCAATTGCCAAAGCACCTTATCGGTTGGCACCTGCAGAAATGCAAGAATTAAAGAAACAATTAGATGAATTGTTAGAGAAAGGATTCATACAACTAAGTTCGTCGCCATGGGGAGCGCCGATATTGTTTGTTAAAAAGAAGGACGGATCAATGCGTATGTGTATTGACTACCGTGAACTGAACAAAGTCACGATTAAGAATCGGTACCCATTACCGAGAATCGATGATCTGTTTGATCAACTTCAAGGAGCTCGATTTTTCTCTAAAATCGATTTAAGGTCAGGATATCATCAATTAAAAGTACAGGAAGAGGACATTCCTAAAACCGCATTTAGAACGAGGTATGGCCATTATGAATTTACTGTCATGCCATTTGGTTTAACCAATGCCCCAGCTGCATTTATGGATATGATGAACCGAATATGTAAGCCATATTTGGATAAATTCATAATTGTTTTCATAGATGATATTCTAATTTATTCTAAGAATAAAGAAGATCATGCAAAGCATTTGCAAGCACTTTTAAGTTTATTAAGAAATGAAAAGCTTTATGCTAAATTCTCTAAGTGCGAATTTTGGTTAGAACAGGTACAATTCCTTGGACATTTAGTTAATCATGAAGGAATTCATGCAGATCCAACAAAAATCGAGGCGATTACTAAATGGAAAACCCCTGAGTCACCAACCGAGGTTAGAAGTTTCTTAGGATTGGCCGGTTATTATAGAAGATTTATTAAGGATTTCTCTAGAATAGCCATTCCTTTAACTAAGCTAACCTGTAAATCTGTTAAGTTTGAATGGGGATTAAAACAGGAAGAAGCATTTAGAAGTCTTAAGCAAAGATTAACCCATACACCTTGTGCTTAAGTTATATCTTTTACATACGCAACAGGAGGTGTTATGCCTACACCTTGTGCTTAAGTTATAGCCATTCACTTTTTAAATGAGCCAAGGATATCCAGGACACGGTCATTAACCCCTAATGTTATTTGTTATCAATCAATACAGATTAAAACGGGATTATGCAATTTAATCATCTCCGATTAAAAGGTTTCTACACCCGACCAAGCGGTATTTTATAATACCGTATCCCAAGCCCGTATAAGGGAAAATAAGTTAAAAGTATTTACCTGAGCTAGCTCCTGTCTTAAATGGCAAGAATTTTAATAACTCAGCCGTATTCACTTAAGTAAGCGTAGGTATAATTTACCGGAAGGCTCTAGTCTGGAATGATGGTATAAATAACCAATTAGAATGCTAACGGGTCTTTAATTAAGCCTAAGCTTAGACCGGTTAGTCTTAAAGAAATATACGGTTCAAACGCATGATTAAGCAAAGACCGGAATAGAATGTGTTTTAGACCCGACAAGTTTGAAGACTTGTATAATATGGGTAATCTAAACACCTTCTGGATTTTGAGATAAAAATGATAAGGTTTGACCCGTTTCGGCTAATATATACAAACTAGTTACATAAGCCGATCCGAACGCGAAAAGTGCGTAACAAGTAACCACATGAATCATATACAGGTTTCCTAAGTTAGTATGCCTTAAACATGTTGTGATATCAGTAGGATATCTTCCATTATGCCCAAAACGAGTTTAATCTCAAAATAAGCCCCGTAGGGGTATTTTGGTCATTTTAAAGGTTATAAAAGAGTTTAAATGAAGTTCTGAGATTCGGGTCTGAATACATCAGTAAAATAACTTATTTTAATAGGTCATATCAGTTGGTAATAAGCCTTATATGGCAAAAATGGTTTTAAACCCAAACTATGCGTTTAATACGCTTTAAAAGCCATTTTAAGCGATTTCCGGGTTATACAGGAAATCTGAGTTTTCTGATCAGTTTATAAAGTTCAAAATACTTTATTTATTATATAAAATCAGTAGCAATTGGATTGGTGTCAAAATTTGGGTTTAGATAGGCTTTATGCTAATTGCGCCTTTTAATTAATAAAAGGCGTTATAATTACGCAAATGAGCATAACTCCTAATCTAGACCTCCAACTGATGTAAAATTTTAGGGACAACTTTATAAATTAGTAATAAGGATTATTGTCCTTTCATATTTCCAAAATTCTCGTTTTACGGTCAAAAGGGCATATTGGTCAACATTTAAGCAACTAAGGGAAACATGTAAACGAATCGGATAATCAATGAACCAACCACAGAGGGTTATGCTAACATGTAGCCTGGTCCTAAGGAAGCTCTAAGGCATTTACAAATCATACTAAATCGGGTCAGAACTGAAGTCAAAGCAAAAGTCAAAGTTTTGCGACTTTCGGTTCCGAACCGGATCTAAATAGAAAATTGTCGGATCAAACAAGCTTAGATCAGTTCTTATACTTATTACCAAGTTATATGAGTGATAAAATAGGTTACATGCCTTCTACATTACTAATTACATGTTAATTTGCAAATTAAGCTTCTGTTGACTTTTTCTAAACAACTTTGACCCGACATTTGATCTAGTTAGGATGGGAATCAGTGGATGCCCTTCTAAGGGTTTATTGCCCACATAATTACCAACTTATAACTACCTTCAATTCGACTAATCACTGGACCATTAGTGATTAATCTTGAAGTCAACCGTTAAGTACGACGGTTTGACTTTTAAGCTAAAACTAAGCTAAAACTTAATTAAGAAAGGTTAAGCAAACTTACAAGAGTCCTATGAACGACCAGAGATCACTTGAGAGAAGTCTTGAGCTCCAGAAATGATCAGGAATGCAAGAATGAAGGTGTGAAGAATGTTTGCAACTTAGTGGCCTTATATAGTGTTTAAATCACCATAGATTGTTGACATGTAAGTCTACAAGTGACCACAATTCATCCACAAGTGTCCCTAAGTGTCTAGGACTGTTTAGGGGTCGTCCAAATATGAGGAAAATCATTTGAAAGGTCAGAAATGCGTTTAAACAGCAAACAGGCGAATCTGCTGTTGCTGGGCATCCCTTGCGCACCGTAAGCATAAGCCTTGCGGTGCGCAAGGCTTCTGATCAGCTTTCAAAATTTCTATTTCTTGCATAAGTGACTCTTGGCCCTTCCGAAAGGTCAACTAACCTTTATATATTGCAATTTGAGCCCTCCATATTTACCTACAAGGGCTTTAGGATATTTACCCACTTTGTTAAGTCCTCGGTTAACTTTATTGTTACCCGAAAGGTCCTAACTTTCAACGTTGAAGCTTTAACCCCTCGCATACGAATTTGATCATAACTTTCTCATACGATAACGAAACTTTACGAAATTTATATCGCGCATTCTAGTGAGCATAATTAACCGTTACAAAGCTTCGGGTTTGTTAAAAGGTCACTCAGAGGTATAACTTAAACATGTTGACACATTTAACCCTTGTAGTTTGTAATCTCTCACTTTTAGCTTCGTATGATCCATGGTTTATTCGTTTTAAGGTATGAGTATCATGTAGGGTTAATGTACAATATATTTATTCACTGTTGACATTTAGAACACGTATTTTCACACAATTTCCATGATTGTCAACTTTAGTCCTTTCAGAGCATTCTTTTGCACGTTCAAGCTTATGACACGTGTCAATGCATTATAGGACGTGAATTTTCGAGGTGTTACATCCTCACCCCCTTAAAATAAATCTCAACCTCGAGATTTGTTAAAGTAAAGGAAGTATTTTCTGCCTTAAATTGGCTTAATCTTCCTCAGTACCTTTGAGCCTCTAAGGCACTACAATTGACCTTTATAATAGGTACATGTATCTTTTGGAGCTTCTAATCCTGTCGATCCTTAATCAACACAGGTTGCTCATCATATCATAAATCTGTATATCATTATGTGATAGTGTTTCTTGACTTATTGGCAAAACACGTCCTTAAATCATTAGTGTGGGGTGCATTACGCGTTCCACCGAGCTCCTTAATTAGGTCTTAGCTCGTAAGCTATTTAATCTTGATACATTCGAATCCTTCGAATGAATCTATATACTCAGAGCCTGACTAGCCTGATAATTTAACAAATTTGGCACACCCTGCCTGGGTGATATCTTTTGTTGAGCCTTATTTCTTAACAAGAATTTAGGAAGGTTACTACTTTCCATTAATCCTTGATTTTCTGCCGAATAATGGCAACTTATAGATAATTAGGGGTTTGTATGATCTTATTCGTTGTTTCTAATGCAACTTTCAGATCCTGATAAGTGGACTTACCAGTCTATTGTCCTAACAATAGATGTTTAACATTCCATTTATACAAGGTCTCCAAGGGAGCAGCCTTGATGTTTATATATCAACTATTATAGAAAAGCTTATCTAACGGTGGAATAGTTATTCCAACCACTGCTTAACAAATTTTAAGGAATAGCTAATCCTTGCCGTTAGTCGAACAAATCGACGTTCCTGGGCAGCTGATGGCAATTCTTAATCATTGCCTAAGTAGGGTTGCGGTAACAATGCATAAGCAAAATGAACCGTCTTTCATACTTAACTATACCGAATTCTCCGGATATTGAGTCAGGCTATATGAATCTATATCTTAAAATTTACTTAATTAGGGTTTCGGTTATTCCATAATCAACATGAGTTCTTACAACACTTCAACCCAAAGCGGGATGTTAGTCTTAACTCTACTTGCCTCTTGGGAGGTAAACAGGGCAGTCTTAGGAGAAGATAATCAAGATACAAGGAGGTTACAGAGATTTTCCCAATCTCAAGCTCCAGTTCATCCATCCTTGCTCGTGCCAAATGAGTGACACTTTTATGTTATGAATCCACAGGTTCCTTTACCAGGAAACATTTATTTGGACAATTCTATTTTCCAGATATCTTCTTTGAATACTACTAGTCGACTTTAGTACAATATGACCATTGGGATATCTCAGGGGTTCCATGCATTAAACCTCCATACTGATCAGGCATGGAAGCAATCTATGAGACACACTAGGATACGCCAACCCTCATATGGCACTTTTATCAAACATAGTTTGGCATTCGCAGGCGATAGAAAACGATGAGGAAAATAATAAAATAAAGTAATATATATTGTCGTACTCTTTTTGGGGAAGAGTACTCCAGATTCTTATGAAAGGATTTTCTCTGAGGATGGGAGAGAGGGTCATTAAAGATTCCATTGGTAAATTATACCTTATTTTTAATATCTGAAGTTCTTATGTATGCAATCAAAAGTTTGCTAAGCTTATGGTTTACTAAAGGTCTATTAATGGCATTCAAGGTTTGGAGCGAGACCAATACCTGCTTGACAGGGGACCATAATGTCACAACTGTCTTTGTCACAAGGACGATTATAAATAGCTCAAAGGCTAGCCTTACATGACTTTGGTTATATATATATACATATATGGCATAGAAGCCTGTCGTGAGGGACGTAGAAAGATATGGCATAAAGTCCAGTCATGAAGGACATAAGTAATCATATGGCGCGAAGGCCTTATCGTAATGACATTTAGATACGGCACAAATGGCCTTGTCTCTAGGACGTTATAGAATATGGCACTAAGGCCTGTCACCAGGGATGTTAACATCTAATATGTTAACTTGTCACGAGCGACGAATTATAGCACGGAGGCTTTTTATGGGTGACTTGAAATATAACTTGTGGATTTGTCACAAGGACATCAATTCATAGGCTGCAATCTTATTAGATCAGGAGTTTTAAGGCTTGAACATAGTTCTTCACCTTTGGACAGGGAGTCATAGAAATCATAATGTTTGTGTCACAAATGGACAATATAATATGGCCCGTAGGCGAAACATCACTAATGAATGTTTATAATGGATTCATCATTTTAGATGATATAAGTCAGGATTGCATTAATCATATTGACTATTTGGCTCGAGCATAGCTCACCACCTTAGACAAGGAATCATAAAGATCACAATGTCAATGTCTCAGATGGACAATTTATCATAGCCCGTAGGCAAAACATCTTTTCTTGACAGAGAATTGTAAGCTACCACTGTCATTAGTCTCGGAGGACGTTAATTATAGCCCGTAGGCATTTCCCTCCTAAGGGATATTTATGGTATGATCATCTTTTCAGATGATATTAGTCGAGATCGTATGGACCCTACCGACTATTATGCTTGGACGTATTCCAACATCTTTAGACAGGGTCAAAGACCACCACTGTCGTTGTCTTATCGGACAACAAATTTAGCCCGTAGGCACTTCATCACTCACGGATGTTTATAATATGATCATCATATAAGATGATATAAGCCATGATTTCTAGATCATAAGGCAAATTAGGAATTTAAAAAATTTCCAATATAGGGATGACTGTTGTGATTTTATCGAATCACATTTGTCAGGGGGGGCAAAAGCAAAAGTGCACTAATTTTTAACGTTATTTTACTAATTTCGTGAAAATAACGTTAAAAAGAGGGGATCGTTAATCAGGCATCATGTGGTGGCGTTGATAGCCGAAAGACAAGGGGGTACATGCACCAATTGGCGTTTGTCTCAATTGCTGAGTGTTATGTGCCTTATGTCCAAGGCTTGATGCAAAACCACAATCGAGCCGGGGGTCTCATTGGAAGCAGCCTCTCTATTCCTACGGGGTAGAGGTAAGGCTGTCTACATCCCACCCTCCTCAGACCCTACCTTAGCTTTGCTATAGGTGGGATATACTGAGTACGATGATGATGATGATGACATTTGTCAGGAGTGCTAACACGTTCTTAGGTGTTAACAAGGATCTGAATCCCTTGAGTAGGTTTCACCATCTTGGCCGCGTAGGCTAGGTTTCACCTTTAAGATTCTTTTTAAAATGCATACTGGCAGGGAAGGAAGGATATTCATTTTATTCAGGATTTTTATCATAAATCCTAATTTATAAGTTAACAATAGCACAAATGGCCTAGTCGCGTAGACAAAGTTTAATTTATAAGCCATGATTTCAGAGAATCGAGGCATTAAGGCTTGAATCAAGTTCATTACCTTTTCTTGACAGGGAGTTGTAGGCTACCACTGTCTTTAGTCTCAGAGGACATTAACTATAGCCCGTAGGCACTTCCCTTCTAAGGGATGTTTATAATATGATCATCTCATAGGATGATATAAGCCATGATTTCAGAGAATCGAGGCATTAAGGTTTGAATCAAAGTTCATTACCTTTTTCTGACAGGGAGTCATAGCTACCACTGTCTTTTGGCTCATATGGAAATGAGCAAGGCCCGTAGGCGTTATATTACCACGTGTGGTCAAAATATGATCATCTTAACTGATGATTTAACCCATGATTCAGAGATCATTTAGTTGGGTTAGGAATCTTTTGGATAGGTTTTACCGTCTTGGCCATGTCTGCAATGACATTTAGGCTAGGTTTTACCATCTTGGCCATGTCTGCATTGACATTTAGGCTAGGTTTTACCATCTTGGCCATGTCAGCATTGACATTTAGGCTAGGTTTTACCTTTAAGATTCTTTTTAATAATTAACGCAGAACAATTTCTAAATTGAAATGTTAATAAGGATCTGAATCTAAATTGAGGAACTGCCATCTTGGCCGGGTCTTAATATGACACGAGGCTAGGTCTTGTCCTTTTAGATTTTGCCATTTTATCATAATAGTAGATCTTGCAAAAGGAATGTTAATAAGGATCTGAATCTAAATTGAGGAACTGCCATCTTCGCCGGGTCTTAATATGACAATAGGCTAGGTTTTGTCCTTTTAGATTTTGTCATTTTATTATAATGGTAGATCTTATAAAAGGAATGTTATTTTCCATTTATTTAATATTTCCTGATTAGGATGAATATTTAATCATTCCACTATAAAATTAAAAAGTTCAAGGTTGCCCTAAACGGGACTTCAAAGGAATAATGTTGTCCTCGAAGGGACTAAAAGATAAATATGTCCTTATAAGGACTTATTAAGGAAACGATCTTCAGCAAGAGGAGTTTCTTCTTCATTCGATTCCTGAATGCTTTCTCCTTGGTTACACGTTTCACCTTGGCCGCGGTACGAAGCTCAGCATTTCTAGGCTCCGGGATGTGGAGAATTCTTATTACAGCTTCTTCGCTTGGCGACGTATCCAATATATATAAAAAAATTTGGAAGCAAAAATTTCCAGATTAGGATTTGAGATTATTCCTATGTTAAGTCTAGACTCAGAAGGTCAAGGAATGTGCTACTGTGTCATTGAGATTAAACACATAAGGCTAGTGTTTAATTCACTCAATGTTGGCTCTGATACCAACCTGTCACACCCCGACTTTCCACGTGTCACCGGTGGGCCCGGTGGGGAGTATCGTGACGTGGTTGGCAACATCATAGTCAAACAACACAATATATAAATGCACAGCGGAAGCAAAAGATAAATATATTACCATCCGAATATAAAGTAATATCAAAGTATTACAACGGAAAGTAAAGGATCCACAGGCGGATCAAATAAAAGGAAAAACTGTTCAACAGACTTTAGAGGCCTAGAACTTGCAAGATTCCTTATTAACGCCCTGAGCTCCCAGCCAATTACGTTCAGTACCTGTCACTTAACCTTTTGGAAAATACGTCAGTTTACACTGGTAAATACAATTAACTGACTCATTTTGAAAATGTTTAAGAAAATTGGTTTGAATGCACAAGGCACAAACATTCTTTTATAACCTGGGACAATTTTATTAATAAAAATCTTGTATCCGATTTACATGGTTGTCCAACATTTAGGGCCGGTGATTATACAATACAAGCCGGTCAAGATTAATCGACACACCATAAATATAACTCACAAGAAGACATCCTTACGAGTGAGTATATCTTTTACATACGCAACAGGAGGTGTTATGCCTACACCTTGTGCTTAAGTTATAGCCATTCACTTTTTAAATGAGCCAAGGATATCCAGGATACGGTCATTAACCCCTAATGTTATTTGTTATCAATCAATACAGATTAAAACGGGATTATGCAATTTAATCATCTCCGATTAAAAGGTTTCTACACCCGACCAAGCGGTATTTTTATAATACCGTATCCCAAGCCCGTATAAGGGAAAATAAGTTAAAAGTATTTACCTGAGCTAGCTCCTGTCTTAAATGGCAAGAATTTTAATAACTCAGCCGTATTCACTTAAGTAAGCGTAGGTACAATTTACCGGAAGGCTCTAGTCTGGAATGATGGTATAAATAACCAATTAGAATGCTAACGGGTCTTTAATTAAGCCTAAGCTTAGACCGGTTAGTCTTAAAGAAATATACGGTTCAAACGCATGATTAAGCAAAGACCGGAATAGAATGTGTTTTAGACCCGACAAGTTTGAAGACTTGTATAATATGGGTAATCTAAACACCTTCTGGATTTTGAGATAAAAATGATAAGGTTTGACCCGTTTCGGCTAATATATGCAAACTAGTTACATAAGCCGATCCGAACGCGAAAAGTGCGTAACGAGTAACCACATGAATCATATACAGGTTTCCTAAGTTAGTATGCCTTAAACATGTTGTGATATCAGTAGGATATCTTCCATTATGCCCAAAACGAGTTTAATCTCAAAATAAGCCCCGTAGGGGTATTTTGGTCATTTTAAAGGTTATAAAAGAGTTTAAATGAAGTTCTGAGATTCGGGTCCGAATACATCAGTAAAATAACTTATTTTAATAGGTCATATCAGTTGGTAAAAAGCCTTATTTGGCAAAAATGGTTTTAAACCCAAACTATGCGTTTAATACGCTTTAAAAGCCATTTTAAGCGATTTCCGGGTTATACAGGAAATCTGAGTTTTCTGATCAGTTTATAAAGTTCAAAATACTTTATTTATTATATAAAATCAGTAGCAATTGGATTGGTGTCAAAATTTGGGTTTAGATAGGCTTTATGCTAATTGCGCCTTTTAATTACTAAAAGGCGTTATAATTACGCTAATGAGCATAACTCCTAATCTAGACCTCCAACTGATGTAAAATTTTAGGGACAACTTTATAAATCAGTAATAAGGATTATTGTCCTTTCACATTTCCAAAATTCTCGTTTTACGGTCAAAAAGGCATATTGGTCAACATTTAAGCAACTAAGGGAAACATGTAAACGAATCGGATAATCAATGAACCAACCACAAAGGGTTATGCTAACATGTAGCCTGGTCCTAAGGAAGCTCTAAGGCATTTACAAATCATACTAAATCGGGTCAGAACTGAAGTCAAAGCAAAAGTCAAAGTTTTGCGACTTTCGGTTCCGAACCGGATCTAAATAGAAAATTGTCGGATCAAACAAGCTTAGATCAGTTCTTATACTTATTACCAAGTTATATGAGTGATAAAATAGGTTACATGCCTTCTACATTGCTAATTACATGTTAATTTGCAAATTAAGCTTCTGTTGACTTTTTCTAAACAACTTTGACCCGACATTTGATCTAGTTAGGATGGGAATCAGTGGATGCCCTTCTAAGGGTTTATTGCCCACATAATTACCAACTTATAACTACCTTCAATTCGACTAATCACTGGACCATTAGTGATTAATCTTGAAGTCAACCGTTAATTACGACGGTTTGACTTTTAAGCTAAAACTAAGCTAAAACTTAATTAAGAAAGGTTAAGCAAACTTACAAGAGTCCTATGAACGACCAGAGATCACTTGAGAGAAGTCTTGAGCTCCAGAAATGATCAGGAATGCAAGAATGAAGGTGTGAAGAATGTTTGCAACTTAGTGGCCTTATATAGTGTTTAAATCACCATAGATTGTTGACATGTAACTCTACAAGTGACCACAATTCATCCACAAGTGTCCCTAAGTGTCTAGGACTATTTAGGGGTCGTCCAAATATGAGGAAAATCGTTTGAAAGGTCAGAAATGCGTTTAAACAGCAAACAGGCAAATCTACTGTCGCTAGGCATCCCTTGCGCACCGTAAGCATAAGCCTTGCGGTGCGCAAGGCTTCTGATCAGCTTTCAAAATTTCTATTTCTTGCATAAGTGACTCTTGGCCCTTCCAAAAGGTCAACTAACCTTTATATATTGCAATTTAAGCCCTCCATATTTACCTACAAGGGCTTTAGGATATTTACCCACTTTGTTAAGTCCTCGGTTAACTTTATTGTTACCCGAAAGGTCCTAACTTTCAACGTTGACGCTTTAACCCCTCGCATACGAATTTGATCATAACTTTCTCATACGATAACGAAACTTTACGAAATTTATATCGCGCATTCTAGTGAGCATAATTAACCGTTACAAAGCTTCGGGTTTGTTAAAAGGTCACTCAGAGGTATAACTTAAACATGTTGACACATTTAACCCTTTTAGTTTGTAATCTCTCACTTTTAGCTTCGTATGATCCATGGTTTATTCGTTTTAAGGTATGAGTATCATGTAGGGTTAATGTACAATATATTTATTCACTGTTGACATTTAGAATACGTATTTTCACACGATTTCCATGATTGTCAACTTTAGTCCTTTCAGAGCATTCTTTTGCACGTTCAAGCTTATGACACGTGTCAATGCATTATAGGACGTGAATTTTCGAGGTGTTACATTATTCAACTCATGATTTAGAATTAGGAGCTATAATTTTTGCTCTTAAGATTTGGAGACATTACCTTTATGGTAATAAGTTTACCATTTTCACTGATCATAAGAGTTTAAGGTATATCTTCAAGCAAAAGGAATTGAATATGAGACAAAGACGCTGGATGGAGATGCTTAGTGACTATGATTGTGATATCCAGTATCATGAAGGAAAAGCAAATGTAGTGGCAGATGCTTTAAGCCGAAAATATCATGAAAAGCCAAAAAGGGTACGTTCTCTTAAATTAAATCTGCAAGTAGATTTAAATGATCAGATAAGAGAAGCACAAGAATTAATAATCAAGTAGGATTCTGAAAAATTAAAAGGTATGCTAAAAGAATTGGAACAAGGACTAGATGGAATTTGGAGATTCCATAAAAAGAGAATGTGGATACCTAAACTAGGAAATCTACGTCATCGTATACTAGAAGAGGCCCATAAGTCTAAATATACGATGCATCCAGGAAGTGATAAAAATGTACCAGGATTTAAGGAAAAATTTCTGGTGGATAGGAATGAAAAAGGACATAGCAACCTATGTTTCTAAATGTTTAACTTGTTTACAAGTCAAAGCTGAACACCAGAAACCCTCAGGTTTGTTACAACAATTAGAAATGCCAGTTTGGAAATGGGAATTTATAACAATGGATTTTTTTACAAAATTACCCAAAACAAAGAAAGGAAATGATACAATCTGGGTGATTGTAGATAGACTAACCAAGTCAGCTCATTTCCTACCAATGAAGGAAACAATTAGTATGGAACAATTATCTAAGTTGTATGTAAATGAAATTGTTTCTTTGCATGGAATTCCTTTATCAATTGTTTCTGATAGGGATAGTCGATTTACATCTCATTTTTGGTCAAGTTTCCAAAAGGCGATGGGAACCAAATTAAAGTTGAGCACGGCTTATCATCCACAAACGGATGGACAAAGTGAAAGGACAATTTAGACAATGGAAGACATGCTTAGAGCTTGTGTAATTGATTTTGGAGGTAATTGGGACGATCACTTACCTTTAATAGAATTTTCATATAATAATAGTTATCACACAAGTATCAATGCTGCACCATTCGAAGCACTTTACGGACGAAAGTGCCAAACCCCAGTCTGTTGGGCAAAAATTGGGGAAAAGAAACTATCTGGACCTGAGATAGTACAAGAAACAACTGACAAAATTATTCAAGTCAAGGAACGACTGAAAGCAGCACTTGATCGACAGAAAAGCTATGCTGATAACCAACGCAAGCCTTTAGAATTTCAATTAGAAGATAAAGTATTGTTGAAAGTCTCTCCTTGGAAAGGAGTGGTAAGATTCATCAAACGGGGAAAGCTAAGTCCCAGGTATGTTGGACCTTTTGAGATTATTAGAAGAATAGGACCTGTAGCCTATCAGCTACAACTGCCAGAGGAAATGGCAGGAATACATGATGTGTTTCATGTATCTAATCTTAAAAAGTGTTTAGCTGATGAATCATTGATAGTACCTCTTAAGGATATAGAGGTAAATGAACAACTCAAGTTTGTAGAAAGACCTCTAGAAATTGAAGACAGGAAAGTCAAGAATCTCAAACATAAAAGATTAGTTCTGGTCAAAGTGAAGTGGGACTCCAAAAGAGGACCTGAGTACACATGGGAGCTTGAAGCAGAAATGAAAAAGAAATATCCGTATTTATTTTAGTAGATCTCGAGGACGAGCTTTAAAACAAGGTGGGGAGAATGTAACAACCCTCGGTAAAACCGACACCCTTATAATATCTCTAACACTCTAATATATTTAAGAATGTCTCAATATGTATTATGTTACACCCCGTATGTGAAAACCGAGCCCGAAATATGTTATAACATATAATATAAAATAAAAACAAGAAATATTAAGCTGAGGCGGGCCGCGTAGGACCTCACCTCAAGCTTACGCGGGCGGTATCAATGCTAGAACCTGACTCCGCTGATTTCTTTAGTTTAAGCGGGCCGCGTAAGCTTAAACTTACATTGACGCGGGCCGCGAGAGATCATGAAACGCGGAGACATCCTGAGCTGACACGTGTCGATATCGTGGCGGACCTATACGCTGACCCAGCTAAGCTACATGTTGACCATATGTTGACGCGGGCCGCGTAAGAGCCCCTTATCTTTTACGCGGGCCGCGAGAGGACTAGAATCAGCAACTATATATAGAACGCATCAGTTTTCGTTTTCCGTCGCTCATTCTCAATTCTCAAATCACAATTTATGTAGAAGAGGTATTATAGTCGGGTATTATACCCCTAATTTGCGAGGTTCTGCTCCGTTGTAAGTATTATAACCCCAGTTTCGTAATAGTTACACTGCCCGATTGATTTAGGGTTCCGTAACAACTGTCGTGGTTCTACCCGACGTAGTTGTTGGAATGCCATCTCGGGGAGGGTATCATTAATATTTTCAAAGGGTTATGGTACTAACCTATGTACATTTGTATAAATTATAGATTATATCCAGGAAACCCTCACGAGAAGTCTAAGATAACAATGTGAGTTTATCCTCTTTTTGTTAACCTTTTTGGAATGTTTTACAAAACCTTAATTGTTTACAATGGGATTAAGCGGTGATTGAGTCTTTGTAGTTCTTCAATTACTGCCAGTATTATGGGGTTTTGTATACAAAATTTATTACTACGAGTAGTAGTAAGTCGGAATGACAGTACATTACCATTGGACGACGAGTTAGCCAATGGGTAATTTGACCATAGCCATAGATCCGGTCGAGTGGCAAATACTGAATGAGTAATTGTGTAGAAATAAACAATGTGATCGTTCTCAATACTGTTTTAATTTCTTGATTAAACTGGGATTCACTCACCAGTATTTCCGACTGACAAATGTTTTTAAAACGCGTTACAGGTAACACAATGTGAACAACCAATTAATGAAAGCCAGCTGGAGAACACTGAAGGCTTGGGAAAAATGTGGCTATAAAAGTTACCTAATAAACGATGTTTTAAATTCAATAAAATGGGGTTTGTCCCTATAAATGTATTGTAGTAAGAAACTTGGGTTTTGCCCATGTGATTACTAATATCAAATATGGTGGTTTTACTCTGATAAACATTTCCTAACTACGGTCCTGATGTAAATTCCGCTGCAAGATTAAATAACCTGATACCACCAAAACTCTGAGATCGCGTCCGCCCGTTCCCGGGAATCAGGGATCGGGGGATGCGACAGAAAACTTCAAGAGGAATGTAAGCAGCTTAGGAGCGACCGATAACAAAACACACCTGAGCTTAGGAATGAAGCATCTGAAGTCCACCCAACAGCAACTGAAGTTCTCCAGAAGCATATTGCCAATGTTGAAGAGCTTTAGATGAGGTAAAGTAAAAGTGACATCAGACGAACTGAGCCAAAGATCAGACGACCGAAGCTTATCTTTAGACGTCTAATAGCGACTTCAGAGGAGGAAGGAAATTATCATGAAGAAAAGCTTTAGAAGACTTTAGTAATTATTAGAAGACATCTGTTGTTGGACTCGTCGTTCAAAAAAATCTGTTGTTGGACTAAGGTTAAAGTCATCAATCATAATACGAGATTCTTGAAGTATAAACAATCAGTACACTTGGAGCCTCACTGATGGAAGACAGTAAGTGTAAGCCTTCGAGAAGCAAAGGAAGTCAGCGTAAGTAGACAAGCGCACGAACTCCAAAGGGATAAAAAGCAAGTTGACTAATTGGATAAATAAACAAATAGTTCATTTATGCCACATGCTTGAATCTTTATCCTATAAACAGTAATACAACCAAAGGTAGAAGACAACTGATTTGAAGAGAGCATTTAATCAGTTCAAAATATTTTCTCTCATCCATCAAAGCACCCGAAACATATTTTGTTCCACATGTGTAGAATTTTTGTGTATATTCATTATTGTAAATCTTTTACAGACTGAATAACAACATAAAAATTCTATATCTCCAAGATAATCATGTACTGATTTCAATTTCCGCTTAAAACAAACTGGCTAGAATACTGTTTTATCGGACTAACATGTAGACATCGTTAAAGAGAAATAGAGGATCGCAATCGGAAATTCATAAATTTGAAAAAAGGTATGTGGGAATCATTAAATCAAAGAAAAATAATTTGGATGTAAAACCATAATATTCGATCGACAACCTACGATAAGATAAGATAAGATTAAACCCGAGAGGATAGAAGTGAGTCGGAAAGTCGCGTTCAAAATAACTGATAATACCAATTCCAAATTGTCGTTCAAAAAAGAATTGAAAATGCCTAAATAGGTCAACGTGCCACTCATTCAGAAAACAAAATATGGGTCAACATGAATTTCATAATCCCATTGTTTTAGATTGATTAGTTATTCGTATGAACAATTAGGATTATATTTACTATATGTTTTCTTGGGCCTGGTGGATGGTGGGCACATTCCGACCCTAGCAACCATGTGCATCTGCTATTGAATACAAGGATGGTTGTGAAACAGTTAAACACACATATAATGATAAATTTACAACAACGTTAACCTCGTGTAATCGTGAACTGTCCCGTGTCCTCATTATCATCTTTGTATCTCAATGTGTCTCAAACATGTCATATTTCAGGTTTAGTACAACTTTCATCATGTTAAAGAGTCATGTCATATTACATCTCCGCTTATTTCCATTTCATCATGGTCATATCACCTTATAGCATAAGCCATTTATCATATAAGCCTTTGTGGCATTAACCAACTATCCTAGATTTGTCTATTTGATCATTGTTTCTTTTTCCATTAAGCATGCTACTCATCACGTGTCCATAAAACTGTGCTTTATTTTATTCATGAGAAGGGATCATTTTAAATCTTGGTATCAATTCTTTCACTCCTAATCTAAGCGAGATAAAAATATATTGGTTATGTCCATTGAATCCTAAACCACTTACATGCATGTCATTCTTCCATGTCAGCATAAGTTTAGTTAGTCATGTCTAAGGCTCATTTGTAAATGAGCCAAGCTCGAGAATCGCTCAAAATATATTAATTCACAAATATTTAGACTTCATTATAACATTGGTAAGTCATATTGATTTGTTCAAATAGATTCAAACAAACTTTGAATTCACATGATGTCATTTGTGTATTATCATACCAAATTTTTAATTTTAAAAGGTTAGACTTCATTACAACATTGGTAAGACATGTTTAATAAAACCAATTTAAAAAAAATCATGATAATACCATAGTATTTGTATTTGTCTATAGTGCCGGTTATATAATCATCTTATACACAACATTCAAAACAAATATCTATACAGTTCTCTAAGTCTACCTGTTATGGATTCACTTCCAAATGATGTTGTAGCCCGGGGCGTGAGAGGGGCCTTAAACACCGATCCGTGGTGGCATGAAATGTGCGTGAAACTTGGAGGTGTGATGGGGGTACCGACGTGTAGGAGAAAGTGAAGGAAAAAAAAAGATGTGAATTACTTTGGAAGGACCAATAACAAAAAAAAAAAAAAAACAAGTGTCTTACCTTTTGATTTCCACCGATCATATTTTTACACACTTTTTAATTATATAATTTATATATTGTTTTAATGAGGTAGCGGGTAGTTAAAACTTGTAAAACCATTACACATCAAAGGTGAAAAAAAGTGAGTGAGAGCTTGTGCTAAATAGTAGTGATGTGACAAACAGTTTATGATATAAGACGGTTAAAGAAGTAAAATCATAACACATAACCTAACACTTTATGATATGACGGTTAAAATATAAAATTAAGAAATACATAAGTTAAGTTCTAAGGGTTAAACATAACATAACAATATTTATTTACTATGCCGTACAAAGTTTCAACCCTTTTCTCTCTCACTTGATGAGTCGCGTTGGGGTCGAAATACGTTGCTTCTTGCTTCTCGACATCGTGCACAAATCCTGACCAAATCAATCAAGGTATTCTCACTACGATCTATCCTTCATCTCCGCTTAATTATCGCTTTAATTCATTCAATTTCAATTTCGCCTAATTCAATTACCCTTTCCTGCAATCAGAATCCCTTGTTTCAACCAACGATTCGATTCGATTCACGTTCTTTATATGCAGATGATTACTGTAGCTAAATTTAGGTTTTGTGAATTTCTATTTGAAATAGTCGAAGAGTTTAGGTTTTTGGAGAATTAGTTTTAGGAATTGTTTGTATATGTGAATCGAAGCTGCAGTTATGATGTTTTTGTGTTTAGGTTTTGAATTTGTAGATGAAATAGTTGATTTGATGCACGTAGAGTTTAGGTTTTTGGAGAATTAGTTTTAGATAGGTGTGAATTGAAGCTGCAGTTATAAATTTATGATTTTTTTTTTTTTTTTTTTGTGTTTAGAGGTTTTGAATTGGTGATTGGATTGTAGGTTATGTGTTTTGTTTGTGTTGTGAGTTGTGAATGTGGTGTGGAGGTTTGGTTGGAGATAGTTGAGGTTTTGGTTCGGTAGGGTTTGATGTTTGGGATTGTTAGATGTGAATTTGAATGTTTGAGTGATTGTAGGTGATTGATTTTGGCCGAAAACACACACTTTTGTCATTTATGTTACATGTTTGTAGCATTTGACTTGAAATTTGTTCGATTTTTGAATAATATGATGAAAGATATATGGTATTGTACACTTGTATATCCACATGCACTTATCGATGTATAACTTGGAGAGAATTTGAACAAGTCCTTGTATTGACTTTTGAGATGCATCCTATTACTTTTTTGATGTCTTGACTGAAAAAGAAATGTGTTGTTAGTGTGATTTTGATTATATTCAACTTTTTTTTATTGTTTTTGCTGCTCTGATTTTATTAGCGAAAAGTTAAGCTGAATCTTTATACATCTGGAGTTGTTACATTTTGTTATGAAATATATTGTTGCTAGAAGACAGGAGGATTTAAATGAATTTACAAGCTCCAATAGCAGGACAGTACTCAAGGCAGGTTTCCAATCAAGGCGGAGCTTCATTGCCTGCCGTCCCACAGCAACAGAATATGATGCAGAACTCTGAAGGTGGTCCCCGTGCTCCAGTTACTATGGAGCATGCAAGGCAGTTTATACGAGATAGAATGTAAGTTATTTTTCACATGTATCTATATGTCTTGTGTATTTTGTGTGTGACTAAAATGTCTGATTGTTACTATGCTAGTGTTTGATGTAGTTATTTTAAGTGTAGAGAAGTAGAGAACTATCGACAATATTTAGTTAGGATTTCCAATTCTCATAACTTCGTTATACGCTACTGAATACTGCCTAGTTTATTCATTGTTTTCTTTACATCTATGCTTGAAGGTATTCCTCAATAAATTGATCTGTATCACTTTCACTCTTAATATTTTCATGATGTTAGTCCTATGTACAATCACGGGAGATATGACTTTCATCTTCTAGGTTACAGACACTTATATTCATCTACGTTACTTGTGTACAAATTTTATGAAGTAATTTGCTGTTGTGTTAATAAGTATTTTAGGAAGTCAAAAAAAGCAACACACATTGAAAATCAATGGTAATAATATTTAATTAATTCCCTTCTCATGCATAAACATTGTGTCGAGTTTGTTATTCTGTCTTATCTCGTAATCATGTTCACGGCCTTTTGATTCTGTTTGTTTTCATGCTTTCTCTTTATATTTATAGCTTAGAAATTTTTGTAAAGTGCTTCATGAATTAGAGTTATACCATGACTTTTGGTGGATCATATAGATTAAATCCTGATGAAATATCTTAATATTTTTCTAGCTATAAGTTCCTCACGCAGCGACTAACTCGGGAGGTGCCTCAAAAGAACTATCTGGATATTGTTAGACGCTTGGAGGATGGCCTGTTTAAAAGTGCTCAATCAAAGGTTTTTTTCTTTTTATATTTACTTTTATCGTACGATATATTTTCACTTGCTGTATACATATTATATTAATTTGTATTGATGGTATTTGGAAAGTTCTATGGATGATAAGCTTTAAAAAAGAAGAAAAAGAAATGGATATTATTTTTAATTTGTTTATATTATGAACCATGTCTTCTAATACTTATATACACACATGTCAAATGATATGATTTTTTTTTTCCTATTCAGGAGGAATATTTGAATTTAGATACATTGGAAAACCGTTTGCAAGCTCTGCTCAAACGAAACTCAATGAACAATCAAAATCAACAATATCAGCAACAAAGTAATGCTAATGCCTCAATGGGAACAATGATTCCAACTCCTGGCTTCCCTCAAAACGGGAACTCAGGTAACATGATGTCATCAGTTGTCAATCAGGGAAGCCTTTCCATGACTACCCCTGGGCCTTCTAGAAGCATGCACACTGGTTCATTTGATGGTATTTGTTCTCTTTTTACAATTTTTTTTTGAGTAAATTGCCATTTTCGTCCCTTAGGTTTGGCCAGTTTTGCGACTTTCATCGAAAGGTTTGTTTTTCCTCATCTGGATCCAAAAGGTTTGAAATCTTGCCATTTTCATCTGGCTCGTTAACTCCATTCATTTTCTCCGTTAAGGCAGGGGTATTTTTGTCTTTTTTGTTAACTTAAGGGTATTTTGTTTTTTTTCAATACTTGTACATTATGCTAAATGCTTGTACATAAATTGAAAAAGACCGAATTGGCCTTTAAGTTAACAAAAAGGACAAAAATACCCCTGCCTTAACAAGGAAAAATGGATGGAGTTAACGAGCCGGATGAAAATAGCAAGATTTTAAACCTTTTGGATCCAGATGCGGAAAAACAAACCTTTGGACGAAAGTCACAAAACTGGCCAAATCTCAGGGACGAAAATGCCATTTTACCTCTTTATTTTTTTATACAAGTGTTACCAACTTTTATTAGAAAAATGTTCAACTGGATCTGCTTGAGGTTTATCAGATGGATCTCAACAGGCGATGTCTAATTTTTCATTAACAGGTGGACAAAGAATCGGCAGCCAAATGATGCCTACTCCTGGATTAAATAATAGTAATAACTAGGTTAGAACTCCGTGTATTACACGAGTTGAATAAATATAATTTTATATATTACGTAATAAAATAGTGACATCTTTTAAAAACTCGTGTATTGCACGATCTGAATAAACACATGTATTACACGAATAATGTAATCCGTTAACACATTTAGTCATCAAGATGTGTTTTCTAATAAAATGAACTTTGAGTTACTATTTACTTACTGTAACATCTCACTTTATTTTTTATTAGGTTAGAGAGTTATGTATTACATGGTTTATAACATTTTACTTTGTTTTTTATTTATTATTAGGTTAGAAACTTACGAATTACCTCATGTTGCCATTTTAGTCTCTGTGGTTTAGGCCAGTTTAGTCCAAAGGTTTCATTTTTCGCATGTGGGTCCAAAAAGCTTTCACCGTTGCCATTTTAGTCCACTGGGTTAACTTCATCCATATTTTATGTGGATGAGAAGGGTAATTCGGTCATTTTATATGGTCGGATTGCCCTTCTAGTTAACAGAATTACATATAAAATGACTGAATTATCCTTTTTATTAATAGAAAAAATGGATGAAGTTAATCCAATGGACTAAAATGGCAACGGTGAAAGCTTTTTGGATCCATAGACGAAAAATGAGAACTTTGGACTAAACTGGTAAAATGGCCCAAAGGACAAGGACTAAAATGACATTTAACTCAAAATATTAAATATACAAAAGATAAGCGGGATATAATAATTAGGGTTAGGATATAATAGGAAGTTTATTTAGCTAGAAAGGGTAGGAAGTAATTTTGACCATTAATTGATTTAATCAAGGGCTAAGATTAAATGAAGGGAAAAAAAGAGGCGCGTGGGTTTGTGTAAGGGCATTGTAGTCAATTCAGGACAATAGTTTTTCTCTCCTCCAATTCACCCCATTTTTTAAACGTTAATAACTTTTTCATACGACATTATTTTTTTATAAAAATTGCACCAAAAAACTAGCGTTTTTTTATCTTTAAAACGAGTATACTATTGCTATATTTTCGAGAAAAAAAAAATTGAAAACCCAGTTGCATAAAACGCAATGAAAAAAAAACGTTAAAAAATGACTTTTTATAAAACGCAATGCCCAAAAAACACAAAGAAATGTCTTATTTCTAAAACGCAATGGCAAGAAAACACAAAGAAATATCTTATTTCTAAAACGCAATAGTCTAAAAACATAAAAGAAAGTGTACTTTATAAAACGCAATGGACTGAATGTGTTTTACCTAAAACGCAATGCACCCAAAACACAAAAAAATGACTTATTTCTAAAACGCAATGACCAGAAAACACTTAAAAATGTCTTTTTTCTAAAACGGAATAGCCTAAAAACACAAAAGAAAGTGTACTTTCTAAAACGGAATGGACTCAAAACACATAAAAATGTGTTTTACCTAAAACACAGTGCACAAAAAACACAAAGAAATGTATTATTTCTAAAACGCAATGTCCAGAAACCACTTAAAATCTCTTTTTTTCTAAAACGCAATGGCTAGAAAACACATAAAAATGTCTTATTCTAAAACGCAATGGCCTAAAAACACAAAAGAATCTGTTCTCTCTAAAACGCAATGAACTAAATACACATAAAAATGTGTTTACCTAGAATGCAATGAGTAAAAACACTTCAAAAATGTTTTATTTCTAAAACGCAATGACAAGAAACTATTGTTCACAGAACCAGAAACTGTCTAAAACGCAATGACCAGAAACTGTCTAAAACGCAATGACCAGATGTTGTTCACAGAACCAGAAACTGTCTAAAAGCTCGACCCCAGCCAGGGGCTCTGCCCCTTGGACCCCGCCAGGGGCTGCTGCCCTTTGGACCCTGCTACCAGAGGCGCTGCCCCCGGACCCCCGCCAATATTGTAAAACGCAATGACTAAATCAAAAACCCAGATCGTAAAAATGAAATTAAAGAATTTCTTACATGGACGAAGCCGATTTCTTCAACGATTGACGAAATTTGAATGATAGAAACACTTATCAGCGATCGAATCGAGCCGATCGAGTGATTATCTTCAAAATCACGGGAAAAAACGAGATTTTGAATGAAATTAAACTGGGTTTTCTTCAAAAAAAAGCTGAAGAACACGTTGATCGGGTGTTTGAATCATTGATTGATGACGAAAATTACACTATAATGTAGTGATTATTGAGATAGTAAGTGAAGAAAAGGTTGAAGATGGTGAGTTTTGAAAATGATGGGTTTTGAAGTTACCGGGGAGAAGAAGAAAGGATATGATTGACTAAAATACCCTTCCTCTTTATTTTAAATTTTGCCACATGTCATAATCCTATTGCTTCCTATCCTTTCTAGCCAAAATAAACTTCCTATTTGATCCTCACTCACAATAATTAATATATTATTATTAGTTATCTTTGTCTTTAGCATTAAAATCTCTTCTACAAATTTTAAATTTAATAATTAAATACAATCCAAATTCATGCATTCTAATTTATTTTGATATTCAGATGTCAATTTCTAAACCCAAAACCTATCCCACATAAATGAGAGTTTTTTGCCGACTATTCTAAATAAACATATAACTAAATACAATCCAAATTCATGCATTCTAATTTATTTTGATAAAAGTGTATTCATTCTTATTTTTCACGTAACAAAATAATATATAATTCATATTTAGAAAAATAATTAAGAGCTTCTCATAGAGCGCCATGTGTCCCTCACATGGTTTTCTTTTATTATATAGTATAGATATTAATAGCATGAGTAATCAATCATATGTGAAGTTGGAGCCAACTAATAATGTTTCGGTTATTTCAAATGCTGACTCAGCAATGGTGTCTCAGCCACTGCAACAGAAGCAACAAGTTGGTGGCCAAAACAGCAGGATCTTGCATAGCCTGGGAAGTCATATGGGCGGGGGGAATATGTCAACTTTGACTCAAAAATCGTATGGGTTTCCAAGTGGATCGGTAAACAGTAACTTAGGGATGATGAGTAAAAGTTCATCGATGGTTAATAGTTTGGGTAACTCCGAAGGATATTTGACAGACTCTCTACGCAAACTGTGAGTATACTCTATTCCATTTTCATTTTTATCTTTGGGTGAAACATGTTCATTATACAAAAACACCCAACCCTATGATACTTGTTTATTCACATCACACTCTATCCATAATTAAACATGAAAACATGTTATACTTATTAAACTCTTATGCTCTGTATACATTGTGTCTATATTCTCATTAACTTTTCAAGCCTACTTTAACAATTATTAATGCACCGCCCGTATTCTTGAGGTATTGTTAAGTAAAACACATTACAACCTCTTTGTCTCGACGATGTTGGGTAATCACAATTGCGTTGGAAACTTTGGTTTGACATATAGTTTACACCTGTTCAGCATATTAGTAACTTGTATACAATATGAGCACGTTAAAACATTTTCATATTATGCTATGTATTCAAACTTGTATACTCGCCAACATATTTGTTGATCATTATTTTAATACATATTGCAGGTTGATAGGTGATGAATGAAGAAAACAATTATTTATGATTCTTGTATTTGGTGCTACAATTGATCATGTTTTGGTTGTTTGAACAATGTATGACATTTAGTCTTAAATGAAATTTTGATTTAATAATTATTGTCACAATTTAGTGTTTGAAGCTATGAGCAATCATGTTTTCGTCTCACTCCGATGTTTCCGCCATCAGATGGGGTGTGACATTGGGAACTTTTATGAGGAAGTCCCAAATGGTTTAACGTACCAACGATAACGTCTAGCGGTAGACGTAAAGCAAAGCGGCCCAAAACATCATCGTCGGTTGACCAGGACATACCAACTTCCGATGTGAGTAACGTCGACTGAAACATTAATTTGGAGGACGACGAGGATTTGGAGTTGGAACAACCGCCCGGTAGAAGAAGTGAGAAAAGTAGGGGAAAGAAGGCGCAGTCCTCTTCGGTTAATCCCGACATAATGAAGAAACGCCGAAAACAAAAACATTGTTGCGATACAAGAATCGAGGCAAATGGAGAAAGACATAGAATTTTTGTCTAAACCCATCGACCATCTCGTAGGCGACGCGTTGATCCTAACGCAAATGCGTCGGCAACAAATCCGTGAAAAATACGGACTTTAGATTATTAGTTTTTTATTTAGCAATGTAATTTTTTATTTCTTTTTTTCGGTTTTTATTTTTTTTAGCAATGTAACTTTTTTATTTAATGAAATTTTATTAGTTTTAATTTATAAAAAAATAATAATTGGGTAATCATTGATGGGGCATTTGAGCATTATCCCACTACACCCATTTATGAAAAACGTCCCATAATGCCCCTTTGCTGACTGAACTGTCACATAGCGCAAAACGCCCAAGGGTGAGGACATTATTTAGGTGTACCACTACACGTGGTCTAAGCATGAAAGGAGTATTCAACGCATTTATATCAATTTTAAAAACAAATAGACCAAAACAACGCCTCTTCTTAAGTTAAACTCCTTACTTTTGGTTGGTCCATATGTTTTCAGGTTTCTTTTTCCTTAATCAAGAATCCATCATAACAACGGTTTTTGCTCCACATTTTGTAACACCCCAAAAACGGGCCTGGTAATTTAGAACCCGGTTAAGATAAAGGAATGGGTAAAGTACCGTTAGTAGTAAAAGTGACATAAATAAAATAACTAGGAATAAACTAGCCTAGTGGTGTCATGCATATAAGTAATAAGATGATAAGTTTTTAGTCCCGTATGCAATCAAAACGAAATTGAGGGACCAAAACCGTTGAGATTGAAAGATGGGTTTAATTTATGAAAGTTAACACACACAAAACACACACTTCGTGTGTGTTCTAGATCGAGCAGGAGACTCCCATGGAGCCAAGAACCCTAACTTCATCATTTTCATCAAATTAAAAGGCTAAATGATGCTTAAATTCATGAATAAACACGGATTAATGATCACCTTCACAAGGGGATCGTAAGGTATGTCTTAAAAGTTAGATTGGTGATCTTTCACGAAGTGGGTTATGATGTAAATTGCGAATTTGTATGAAATTGAGAATGGGTGTGTGTTAGAATCATCATATTAAACATGGGTTATGCATGATTTAGGTTAATTTGATGTTTAAGGATGAAACCCATTAGCTATGGTGAGAATGATGACTTGAATCATCATCCATGTCTAACTCTTGTTGAATGTTGATGTACTATGTGAGTAATATGGATTCTTGTTAGAAGAATTGAAAGAAATATGATGATAATATGTTTAAATGTTTATGTGTGAATGATATATGTTAACTAGTAGGAGGATTTGATGAATTATGTATGAGATTAGGAGATTGTGCATGAATTAGTTGTACTTTATGTTTAGAAGGTAGTACATACACTAAGGGTATGATGAAATTAGAGATAATTGAGTTTAGATCACTAGTAAGTGATTAACAATGTAGTCATGAAGTGGGTTTTAGATGATGTAATGTAAATTGATGATTTACTTATGTTAATGATGTTTGGAATCATACATGTGTGTGAATGTTTAAAGAAATCGGATAAGAAATGATAGATTAGCATGTTATAAGGTTGAATGATAAATTCCATGTAAGATCCGTGTAATGAAAAGGTTGTGATGAATAATGAATAAGCTAACTATCTTGAGAATGATATATGATAGTTGATGCTTGATAAGCGATATGGAAGCTTGGAAAAGAAGTGGGTCAAACGGGACTAATGCGCACGGGAAGCATGTTCGGATGCTAGGTAAGTAAAGCTTACACCCCTTTTTGGTAGAATATCTATTTAATGTATAGATTACGAACATGGTAAGTAAATATGTGAATTATGATGTTCCGACAAGTTTTGATATGGGTCGGAACATGTGATTATGTTAAGAAACTAAGTTTGAAGGTAAAAAGGGTAAAAAGGGTATTGTGGTGATTTTGGTCACGGGTTAACAAAGGAATAAGTTATATGGATGGGATAATGACTAACTAAAGTCCCAGAAGGATAAAATGGACATTTAGACTTAATGGATCGAATGGTGAAGACATTACCATTTGACAATGTCGACTAATGATTTTATTGTCAAGTACTATGAATTCACAGGGTGAATAGCGAAAGGATTTGCGTTGTTATTAACTAGCAACTTAGTGGACGAAGTATTAAAACAGGTCATAGCCTTGATCCGAGCCAGGTACGTGCGATTAGCGTTGTAGTTAAGTCGTGGGATTAGTCAAATGTTTAAGGAAGTCCTTTGTAGTAAAGAATGGAACAAAGTTGACAAAAAACGCCCTTGATGGGTAAAACGGGCAAGTGGTCTTAAAAGTTGATTATAAACAAGCTATTTGACTAAATGAATGTTTTGAAAAAGTAAGAAAGCGAGAAGTATGATTTTCGTAAGCTAAGGACCTTAAAATGCGCAAATACCTTTAACGGGTCAAAATAAGCTTTCGAGCGAAAATGGACTAAGAGGATGCAAGACATCCGAGAATTTAGTTTTTATGATAGACGTCATCGATATTATTAGGTTCATAAGAAGTTATGGTCAAACGAAAGAGTTATGTTGATAAATGCATGAACGGGTCAAAATTTGGTAAAAGGGTTATAAGCCGAAGGCTTAAAAGTCATAAATTTCGGTAGTCCAAATATTGGATTTTCACTCCATGTGATGGAGAATTAAATTACGGTCGCGTAGGAAAAAGAATCGGGTAAAACGGATCAAAAACGAGAAAGTTATGCTCGTTTCTGTAAAATCCGGATGTGCTGGGAATGTGCAGCAACAATAAAGGAACTTGCTGTCAAAAAAGGGGCTAGGTGGGGCGTCTAGCCCCCCCTGAATCTCAAAATTGTTTAATTTTGTTTTTTTTTACCCACATAACTTGTTTAAACTTGTTATTTAACTATCAAAACTAACTTTTAAGTTGGTTTTGATCATAGGTGAATGTCAAGAGTGCCCGGGCCGTTTTTAAACGCGTATAAGCTAAGAATGACTAATTTATTCCTTGTTTTAGGAAATGTAAATACGTATGAAGGTATGTATGTATGTATGTATGAATATAAGTGGTATGTATGAATGAATGTATGTGTGTAGGTATGCAAGTAGGTAGATATGAGCGTGTGCACGTATGTAGGTATGCGTGAAGATATGAACGTATGTATGTACATAGGTGTATATGTAGGTAGTATGTGAATATATATATATATATCCAAGTGGGTATGTACGAATGTATGCACGTATGTAGGGTTGTGTGAAGGCATGTAATAGGTATGTATGTAGGCATGTATGTACGTATGTATGTAGGTACGCATGTATGTAAGTAGTTATGTGTGAACATATGCATATATATAAGTATGTATGGAAGTATATATGCATGTATTCAATGAAATTGAGTATTGACGATAATAATAGTGTGCCTTGTGAACGAAGTGTAGCGCAGGTACAAAGAGGAAGTCTCACCACGGAATGTATAATCATATGGAAAGCTGGAATGTAAAGAGATAATGAAATGAATAGTCAGTAAGGAGGAATCTTATTTATGCTTATAATGTGTACTGATGTTATGAATGTATGTGGTGAGCGCAGGTTGATCGGGTCACAGAGGATCATCAAGGAATGGAGATCGAGGATCGAGTCGCAAGATAGATTGTACGGGGACGTTTGTGTATGTAATTTAGCAGACATAAGTTATGTTTTTATTGAGTAAATAAGTCGATTGATGCAAATGTGTAAAAGAGTATAAAAAAATGGATGAATGAAATTTCAAATAAGTCAAGGTATTATAAGGAAAGAAATTTTTAGACATGAACTTCCGCTACGACTTTTGGTCAAACGTGAATTAGGGTCTTACAAGTTGGTATCAGAGCCCTGGTTTGAGAGAATCAAGTACGAGAGGGTAGGTACTTGAACTCAAACCTGTGTGCTCTTGTGATAAGGAACCCGTACAATCCATGACTCGATCAAGATCTAAAGGTAAGCTTAAAAGTTTGAAGAGGATGATCCGTGAATGCAGTCTAAGATGGACGCTAAGGCAGGCAAGGATGCGAATGGACAGACGGACCCCAGGTACACAATATTAATATGTATGAGTACCTGTGTTAAAAGAAAAAGGAGGAAATCTCCTTGGGAAGGTAAGTATTAAATGGAAGACAACGGTATTGTCTTGGTAAGATTTTAAAAATGTAGCACGAACTGAGACCCACTACTGCGGACATAAGGTGATGATTACCTGAAGGCACGAAATTAGTATGTGAATTGCGCACCTGGCCAGTACGCAAGAAGCATATGACGTTCGTGAGACCGTGGTAATTATCGCAGGTGTGTCCGTTAGAATTGGGTAACAGTTGGACGTGCGGGTGAAATGGGTAGTGAGACTCTCATGAAATCGAGAGTATTATGTAAGAATGAAAAGTATGAATGATAAGAATGAAGAATGTTGAATCCGTAAGAAAGTACGGATCAACAAGATATGAATGAAACGATTGAATCCGCGAGACGAATTCAAGGAATGAAAGGTATGAATGAGATGTTTGAATCCGTGAGACGGATTCAAAGAATGAAAGGTGTGAATTTAATGTTTGAATCCGCGAGAAGGATTCAAAGAATGAAAGGCATGAATGGAATGTTTGAATCCGCAAGACGGATTCAAGGAATGACTAGTTACGTAAAATAGCCGAAACGGGTTTGACCTTATCATTAAATCCTCAAATTCCAGAATGTGTTTAGTTTACCCATATTATACAAGTATCCAAACTTGTCGGGTCTAAACCACATTCTATTCCGGTCTCCGCTTAATCTAGCGTTTTGAACCGTAAAGTTTCTTTCAAGCTAGTCGGTCTAAGTATCCTAATAGGTTATTAAACCTTCCATACAGATTGAGTAGCTTCAGTAGAAGGTATTATCATAAAGCTTTAGGAATATACGGCTGAGTTACTTCTCACTTTAGCTCAGGTAAATACTTTTAACTTATTTTCCTTCATACGGGCTTGGGATACGGTATTATAATAATACTGCTTGGTCGGGTATGAAATCATTTAATCGGATTGTGATTAATAAATTTGCATAACCCGTTTTAATCTGTCTTGTTTGATAACATAAACATTGGGGGTTAATACGACCGTGTCCTGGATATCCTCGGCTCATTTCATTTGAAAATGGCCACGACCTATACACGGGGTGTAGGCATACACCTGACAGATGCAAATGCTAAAAATATAAACCCACATGTTGGGGATAACTCCTTTGTGGGTTCTATAAATGGTGAGTCGGTTAATCAAGACCGGCTTTCAACCGGGCCCAATTGTATGACAAACATATAAATCTGTATACAAGATTATCTTAAATAATTGTCCCAAGTTATAAATGATTTGTGCCTTGTGCACTTAAATCAATTTTCATAAACACTTTTCAAATGAGTCAGTTAATTGTATTTACTAGTGTAAACTGACGTATTTTATAAAGACTGATTGACAGGTACTTCTCGTAAATAGGCTGGAGCTACTAGGTGTCATATAAGAGGATCTTGCACATCCCTATATACCTGGATTCTGTTATTTTAGTTTCTTGCATTTTATTTTATGATCCGCCTGTGGATCTTATTACAACCAAGTCTGTATATTCTTTCATTCGAACACCCAGACACTATGGTTTGTAATAGTTTATTTCACCAAGCCTTCCGTTGTGCTATCATATTGTGTGTATTGACAATGATGATATCAACTACGTCACGTTACTCCCCGCCGGGCCCACCGGTAATATGTGGAAATATCGGGGTGTGACAAGGACACGGTCATTAACCCCCCAAAGGCTTAGATCAAACAAAATAGATTAAACGGGTTATCTCAATGATTTAACCACCAGTTGATTAAAGATTCAATACCCGACCAAGCGGTATTATTAAATACCGTATCCGAAGCCCGTATAACGGAAAATAAGTTAAAAGTATTTACCTGAGCTAAAAGTAATTTTATTCTGAGCCGTATATCAAATCAGCAAGTACAAGTATCTTTTACTGGGCTCCTAATCTGTAATGAAGGTTTTAATAACCTATTAGATTCCTAACGGGTCTTATTTAAGTTATAACTTAGACCAGTTAGTTTTAAAGAAAGGTTTACGGTTCAAAACGCAAGATTAAGCGAAGACCGGATTAGAATGTGATTTAGACCCAACAAGTATGAAGACTCGTATAAAATGGGTAAACTAAATACACTCTGGATTTTGAAGTAAAAAATGATAAGGTTTGACCCGTTTCGGCTAATTTACGCAAACTAGTTAAATAAACCTTACCGAACGCGTTATATGCATAACGGGTAACCAAACGAGTCATGAACATGTTCCATAAGTTATTATGCTTAAAATATGTTATGATATCAATAGGATATCTTCCATTATGCCCAAAACGAATTTAAAACTCATTTAAGCCCCGTAGGGGTATTTTGGTCATTTTTAAAGTTTATAAAAAGGTTTAACTGGTAATCTGAGGTTCTGGTCTAAATTGATCAGTAAAAATATTTATCTTAACAAGTTACATCAGTAAGATATCACATATATGTGAAATTTATCATTTATGGCCAAACTATGCACCGTAGGGGCATTTTGGTCATTTCACATGAGCTTTAAGGTCAAATTTGGAAATCTAAGTTCAAGACTTATACTTACTGTTAAAGTATAAAAAAATATTCATAAAATCAGTAGGTAATAAGTCTTAGGTGCTAAATGTGGTTTTAAACCATACCATGCGCCTAAATCGCATAAAAGTCGGTATTTGACGATATTCAGGTTGTTTAAGGGAATCTAAGATTTTGATCAGTCTCTACTGTTTAAAATAATTTATTTAATGTATAAAATCAGTAGAAAAAGGTTTTACGTGTAAAGGATGTGCAAAACTCATTTTATTAGCGAAAAGGGCATTATCGTCAATTACCGAGTCTATGCAAGAACTCTATGTTATGATCAGTTTAAAATTTAACAAAAAATTCCAAAAATCCCTAAATATTATATCTTAACAGTAGGTGGCAAGTTGGGTGTCAAAAATCGGGTTTAAATATGACTTATGCCAAAAATGCCATTAAATTAACAAAAAGCTTTCATTTTACGGTATCGCGCATAACTTTCATTTTTGACCAGAAACTGATGTCAAACTTTTAGGACATACTAATATATCAGTAATAAAGGTTTTTGTCCACTCACATTTCCAAAAATTTCGTTTTTATATAAAAGGGCATTATGGTCGACTTTTAAGCATTTAATGGAAACATGCAATGCAATAGGATTTCTATGGAACCAAGTTGTATAACCTCAGAGGGTTATACTAACCTATAATATGGTCCTAAAGGAACCCTAAGGCACAACTATACTAATCTAAATCGGGTCAGAACTAAAAGTAAATAATTTGGATGTGGGAATCATTAAATCAAAGAAAAATAATTTGGATGTAAAACCATAATATTCGATCGACAACCTACGATAAGATAAGATTAAACCCGAGAGGATAGAAGTGAGTCGGAAAGTCGCGTTCAAAATAATTGATAATACCAATTCCAAATTGTCGTTCAAAAAAGAATTGAAAAATGCCTAAATAGGTCAACGTGCCACTCATTCAGAAAACAAAATATGGGTCAACATGAATTTCATAATCCCATTGTTTTATATTGATTAGTTATTCGTATGAACAATTAGGATTATATTTACTATAAGCATGTGCATCTGCTATTGAATACAAGGATGGGTGTGAAACAGTTAAACACACATATAATGATAAATTTACAACAACGTTAACCTGGTGTAATCGTGAACTATCCCATGTCCTCATTATCATCTTTGTATCTCAATGTGTCTCAAACATGTCATATTTCAGGTTTTATACAACTTTCATCATGTTAAAGAGTCATGTCATATTACATCTCCGCTTATTTCCATTTCATCATGGTCACATCACCTTATAGCATAAGCCATTTATCATATAAGCCTTTGTGGCATTAACCAACTATCATAGATTTGTCTATTTGATCATTGTTTCTTTTTCCATTAAGCATGCTACTCATCACGTGTCCATAAAACTGTGCTTTATTTTATTCATGAGAAGGGATCATTTTAAATCTTGGTATCAATTCTTTCACTCCTAATCTAAGCGAGATAAAAATATATTGGTTATGTCCATTGAATCCTAAACCACTTACATGCATGTCATTCTTCCATGTCAGCATAAGTTTAGTTAGTCATGTATAGGGCTCATTTGTAAATGAGCCAAGCTCGAGAATCGATAGCTCGCTCAAAATATATCAATTCACAAATAGTTAGTCATGAAAGCTGGAGGTGTGATGGGGGTACCAACGTGTAGGAGAAAGTGAAGGAAAAAAAGAGGTGAATTAATTTGGAGGGACCAATAACAAAAAAAAAAAAAAACAAGTGTCTTACCTTTTGATTTCCACCGATCATATTTTTACACACTTTTTAATTATATAATTTATATATTGTTTTAATGAGGTAGCGGGTAGTTAAAACTTGTAAAACCATTACACATCAAAGGTGAAAAAAAGTGAGTGAGAGCTTGTGCTAAATAGTAGTGATGTGACAAACAGTTTATGATATAAGACGGTTAAAGAAGTAAAATCATAACACATAACCTAACACTTTATGATATGACGGTTAAAATATAAAATTAAGAAATACATAAGTTAAGTTCTAAGGGTTAAACATAACATAACAATATTTATTTACTATGCCGTACAAAGTTTCAACCCTTTTCTCTCTCACTTGATGAGTCGCGTTGGGGTCGAAATACGTTGCTTCTTGCTTCTCGACATCGTGCACAAATCCTGACCAAATCAATCAAGGTATTCTCACTACGATCTATCCTTCATCTCCGCTTAATTATCGCTTTAATTCATTCAATTTCAATTTCGCCTAATTCAATTACCCTTTCCTGCAATCAGAATCCCTTGTTTCAACCAACGATTCGATTCGATTCACGTTCTTTATATGCAGATGATTACTGTAGCTAAATTTAGGTTTTGTGAATTTCTATTTGAAATAGTCGAAGAGTTTAGGTTTTTGGAGAATTAGTTTTAGGAATTGTTTGTATATGTGAATCGAAGCTGCAGTTATGATGTTTTTGTGTTTAGGTTTTGAATTTGTAGATGAAATAGTTGATTTGATGCACGTAGAGTTTAGGTTTTTGGAGAATTAGTTTTAGATAGGTGTGAATTGAAGCTGCAGTTATAAATTTATGATTTTTTTTTTTTTTTTTTTGTGTTTAGAGGTTTTGAATTGGTGATTGGATTGTAGGTTATGTGTTTTGTTTGTGTTGTGAGTTGTGAATGTGGTGTGGAGGTTTGGTTGGAGATAGTTGAGGTTTTGGTTCGGTAGGGTTTGATGTTTGGGATTGTTAGATGTGAATTTGAATGTTTGAGTGATTGTAGGTGATTGATTTTGGCCGAAAACACACACTTTTGTCATTTATGTTACATGTTTGTAGCATTTGACTTGAAATTTGTTCGATTTTTGAATAATATGATGAAAGATATATGGTATTGTACACTTGTATATCCACATGCACTTATCGATGTATAACTTGGAGAGAATTTGAACAAGTCCTTGTATTGACTTTTGAGATGCATCCTATTACTTTTTTGATGTCTTGACTGAAAAAGAAATGTGTTGTTAGTGTGATTTTGATTATATTCAACTTTTTTTTATTGTTTTTGCTGCTCTGATTTTATTAGCGAAAAGTTAAGCTGAATCTTTATACATCTGGAGTTGTTACATTTTGTTATGAAATATATTGTTGCTAGAAGACAGGAGGATTTAAATGAATTTACAAGCTCCAATAGCAGGACAGTACTCAAGGCAGGTTTCCAATCAAGGCGGAGCTTCATTGCCTGCCGTCCCACAGCAACAGAATATGATGCAGAACTCTGAAGGTGGTCCCCGTGCTCCAGTTACTATGGAGCATGCAAGGCAGTTTATACGAGATAGAATGTAAGTTATTTTTCACATGTATCTATATGTCTTGTGTATTTTGTGTGTGACTAAAATGTCTGATTGTTACTATGCTAGTGTTTGATGTAGTTATTTTAAGTGTAGAGAAGTAGAGAACTATCGACAATATTTAGTTAGGATTTCCAATTCTCATAACTTCGTTATACGCTACTGAATACTGCCTAGTTTATTCATTGTTTTCTTTACATCTATGCTTGAAGGTATTCCTCAATAAATTGATCTGTATCACTTTCACTCTTAATATTTTCATGATGTTAGTCCTATGTACAATCACGGGAGATATGACTTTCATCTTCTAGGTTACAGACACTTATATTCATCTACGTTACTTGTGTACAAATTTTATGAAGTAATTTGCTGTTGTGTTAATAAGTATTTTAGGAAGTCAAAAAAAGCAACACACATTGAAAATCAATGGTAATAATATTTAATTAATTCCCTTCTCATGCATAAACATTGTGTCGAGTTTGTTATTCTGTCTTATCTCGTAATCATGTTCACGGCCTTTTGATTCTGTTTGTTTTCATGCTTTCTCTTTATATTTATAGCTTAGAAATTTTTGTAAAGTGCTTCATGAATTAGAGTTATACCATGACTTTTGGTGGATCATATAGATTAAATCCTGATGAAATATCTTAATATTTTTCTAGCTATAAGTTCCTCACGCAGCGACTAATACCATGACTTTTGGTGGATCATATAGATTAAATCCTGATGAAATATCTTAATATTTTTCTAGCTATAAGTTCCTCACGCAGCGACTAACTCGGGAAGTGCCTCCAAAGAATTATCTGGATATTGTTAGACGCTTGGAGGAAGGCCTGTTTAAAAGTGCTCAATCAAAGGTTTTTTCTTTTTATATTTACTTTTATCGTACGATATATTTTCACTTGCTGAATACATATTATATTAATTTGTATTGATGGTATTTGGAAAGTTCTATGGACGATAAGTTTTAAAAAAGAAGAAAAAGAAATGGATATTATTTTTAATTTGTTTATATTATGAACCACTAATACGTATATACACACATGTCACATAATATGATTTTTTTCCTATTTAGGAGGAATATTTGAATTTAGATACATTGGAAAACCGTTTGCAAGCTCTGCTCAAACGAAACTCAATGAACAATCAAAATCAACGATATCAGCAACAAAGTAATGCTAATGCCTCAATGGGAACAATGATTCCAACTCCTGGCTTCCCTCAAAACGGGAACTCAGGTAACATGATGTCATCAGTTGTCAATCAGGGAAGCTTTTCCATGACTACCCCTGGGCCTTCTAGAAGCATGCACACTGGTTCATTTGATGGTACTTGTTCTCTTTTTACAATATTTTGAGTAAAATGCCATTTTCGTCCCTAAGGTTTGGCCAGTTTTGCAACTTTCATCGAAAGGTTTGTATTTCTTCATCTGGATCCAAAAGGTTTGAAATCTTGCCATTTTCATCCGGCTCGTTAACTCCATTCATTTTTCTCCGTTAAGGCAAGGGTATTTTTGTCTTTTTTGTTAACTTAAGGGTATTTTTTTTTTTTCAATACTTGTACATCTGCTAAATGCTTGTACATAAAGTAAAAGGACCGAATTGCCCTTTAAGTTAACAAAAAGGACAAAAATACCCCTGCCTTTACAGGGAAAAATGAATGGAGTTAACGAGCCGGATGAAAATGACAAGATTTTAAACCTTTTGGATCCAGATGCGGAAAAACAAACCTTTGGACAAAAGTCGCAAAACTGGCCAAATCTCAGGGACGAAAATGCCATTTTACCTCTTTATTTTTTATATAAGTGTTATCAACTTTTATTAGAAAAATGTTCAACTGGATTTGCTTTTACAGGAGGTTTATCAGATGGATCTCAACAGGCGATGTCTAATTTTTCATTAACGGGTGGACAAAGAATCGGCAGCCAAATGATGCCTACTCCTGGATTAAATAATAGTAATAATATTAATAGCACGAGTAATCAATCATATGTGAAGCTGGAGCCAACTAATAATGTTCCGGTTATTTCAAATGCTGACTCAGCAATGGTGTCTCAGCCACTGCAACAGAAGCAACAAGTTGGTGGCCAAAACAGCAGGATCTTGCATAGCCTGGGAAGTCATATGGGCGGGGGGACCAGGTCAACTTTGACTCAAAAATCGTATGGGTTTCCAAATGGATCAGTAAACAGTAACTTAGGGATGATGGGTAAAAGTTCACCGATGGTTAATAGTTTGGGTAACTCTGAAGGATATTTGACAGACTCTCATTATGGAAACTCTCCTAAACTAGTGTCACAGTATTTTGATCAACATCAAGGACAGATATCCCAGGGTAATTTATTCTGCACACATACATATATGCTTGATTTTTTTTGTTTGTGTCTATGTTGTCAAAGACGCAAGGCGCAGGCAAGGCGCATCAGCCTCGCCCGGAGCCTAGGCGCAAAAAAAGCGTGGGCTTTTTTAAGAAAAGCGCACATAGAGAAAAAATATAAAAAATATGTTATGCTTTGAAAATAAATAAGATTCCACATATAAAAAAAAGCTATTATATATGCCATTTAAGATCATGTAGCTAATAGTTGGTAGCAAAAGTTTAGGACTTATACACATGTAGTGATACCAAAAGTTACTAGGACTTATACAAACGTTTGCGGTTACTAAAACATTTAAACTTTAAAAAGGAATGGTTTACAGCTGTAAAAAAAACTTGAAAAAATAACATCAAAACAGAAAAGTGCGCCTGATAGAAAAAAGCCCGCGTTTTTTACTCGTTGCGCCTTGTTCTGGGCGCGCGCCTGAGCACCGTTTTTACAAAAAAAAAACCCATATTTGCGCCTAAGCTACCACCAGGCGCTATAGGCTCGCCTCGCTGCGCCTGAGCGCGCGACAACTATGGTTTTTGTGTGTGTGTTGTTGGGGGGGGGGGGGGGGTAACCGGTCGAAACAGATATGGGTCAAAAGGGACAATGGGTCATGTTCGGTTGATCCGGAAACGTTTTTGGCCCATTAATCAAAACATTTTTTTTTTTTGCAATCTCTACTTCGTGTGTTAAAAATATGATTACAGAGAATATTGCTTTAACAACAATAATCCAGTTTGTGAATAATTTGATTTAGTAGGTTGTATGTTAACAAACAATGCACTTCGAATGGCTTTTGTCTTATTTTCCTTTTCTGCTATGATTTATCTTGTTTGATCCTTTAGGGATAAAACATGATCTGAGTTAACCCTTTCATTTGGTAAAGTAGTAGTTCTTATGTTTATATGGTTAAATTTTGTAGGTGATGGATCAGGAAACCTCTTTGTCCCAACAACCTCATCTACATCACTAATGAACATGAACCCAAATTTATCGACATTACAAAGAACAAACTCTCCCTTGGTGGTCAATCAGTCAAACTTACACAATTCTGATCAGCCTGCAAACATAAAACCTTCAATAGATCAATCATATGCACAACCTTCTGATCAGCAACAACTCATTCAATCTCAAAGACAACAGAATCAGCAGAATCAATGGTTACCATATGGGCAGTCTCAGCTGATATCTGATATGGGCAATCGAATTAAATCTGAACCACAAGCGTATGAACATTTTCAGTCATCCAGAGGTAGTCAGTTGCATGCTATTTCATCTGGTTCTCAAGACATGTCTTCATCAATGCAACAAACTTCAGTGCAGCAACAACAGATAGGTGGTCAAGGTCAACCACCTCAAGGTCAATGGCATTCCAGACTACATGAACCATCGAATCATTTAGGTAATTCATCAAATGAGATGAAAACCGAAGAGGGATTTCAAGATCAGATTCAGCGCAACAGTTTATCTTCAGAAGCATCAATGGCTGCCAATGCATCAGTAGACCTACCATCTGGCCGTGAGTTGCAGTTCAAGAATCAACAAAGATGGCTTTTGCTCATGCTGCACGCTCGGAAATGTGGTTATCCACCTGGAAAATGCCCTGAAAAATATTGCATTGTTGTTCAAAAACTTTGGAAACATATTATGTCACATAGTGATGTCACTCAGTGTCAATATCCTCGTTGTCATAGGTCTACGACATTACTTCATCATCATAAGCAATGCAAGGATGAAAGTTGTCCTGTGTGTGTTCCTGTAAAGCTCTTTGTGCAACAAAAGGGGGTCCACCAAACAAGCTTCCCACAAACAGGAAACGGCTCACGTGATTATACTTCAGAAGATTTGCATCCTTCCATTAAACGGTTAAAGATCGAGCAGTCACCCGCTGCTCAAAACCAAGACCAAAGCGAAAACGAAAACCGAAACCAAGACCAAAACCCAAACCCGATCATACCAGTTTCCATCTCTGCTACGTCTGAACGTCTTCCGGAACCTGACACACGTCAACCGTTAAAATATGATGTTGCTGGAGTGAAACAAGAAGTTCCTACAAGTTCTATGCAAGGAACAATGAAGATCACTAAGGAGAACAATGATGGTGTATCACTCATGTCAAATGAAGGCACAGGTTTTCCTAAGCAAGAGTTTTTTAAGGCAGAGAAAGAGGTGGGCCCAACTAAACAGGATGATGTGGCACTTGTTGCTGAGACGTCTGCTGCTGGAACCAAATCTGGGAAGCCAAAAATTAAGGGGGTATCGATGATAGAACTGTTCACACCAGAGCAGGTTCAAGAGCATATAACTGGTCTCCGGCAGTGGGTTGGCCAGGTCAGCATCTTAATATAATAGATAATTGTTTCATATAGGTTCTCTTTTAGAATCATCGTCCAAAGGTTATTGTTCAGTAAAATGGCTTATGATATCTATTCTTTGTTCTGTTACAGAGTAAAGCAAAGGTAGAAAAGAATCAAGCTATGGAGCACTTAATGAACGAGAATTCTTGTCAGTTATGTGCAGTTGAAAAGCTCAATTTTGAGCCACCACCAACATATTGCTCTCCTTGTGGGGCCCGAATTAAAAGAAATGCAATGTTTTATACTTGGGGGAGCGGTGAAACGCGTCATTTTTTCTGTATTCCCTGTTATAACGAGTCTCGAGGAGACACCATAAGTGTTGATGGAACTAATATTTTGAAAGCAAGACTAGAGAAAAAGAAAAATGATGAGGAGACTGAAGAACCGGTATTATGCTATATCTGTTCTTTAAATAATTACAAATTTTGTGTAATTATTTAGATAAATTTCTAATTCTTTCTATGTATAGTGGGTTCAATGTGACAAATGTGAAGCTTGGCAACATCAAATTTGTGCATTATTTAATGGTCGTAGAGATGACGGGGGTCAAGCAGAGTACACTTGCCCTAATTGCTATGTGGAAGAAGTTGAAAGAGGAGAGCGGGTCCCACTACCTCAGAGTGCTCTTCTTGGAGCTAAAGATTTACCAAGAACCATACTTAGTGATCACATAGAGAACAGATTGTTTAAGAGACTGAAGCAGGAAAGGTCAGATAGAGCAAGATTCCAAGGGAAAAGTTATGATGAGGTACTATTATCGTAACCTTCCACTAGCTGATCGTTCTTTTTATGATTTAAGAAATTGATCCAAACTAGAATTAAGCCCCCCTGCGTTGCTGCGGGGGCATAAAACTGTGCCACACCATCGCTAGCGACCACCAACACTGAGTCGATCTAGGTACTGCGCGTTGCGACGAACCTGTCAAATGGGAAAAAATAGATGTAAAAACATTGAACCACACATGCACATTGCGCCGTGTTAACTCACAAAATTTTGAACAAAACGTAAAAACTTTGATGTGCTGTGTTAACTCGTAAAATTTAGAACGAAACGTAAAACGGAAATTTGCGAAAGATGAAAAGTATAGGGGACCAAAGTTGAAAGTAAAAAAGTTGTGAGGTTAAATTGCATATAATGAAAAGTTTTGGGTTAAATAAAAAAACTAACAGATTTTGTGGGGTTAAAATTGCAAAAGATGAAAAGCTTTGGGTTAAAAGTAAAAAAGTCAACTTTATTTTTTTTCTGAAAAAACCCCAAAGCATGTGGTATAATCCCATCATGCATAAAAATGTTGCTAATTGAGAGTATGTAAATTATGATATGTTATTAGGTTCCTGGAGCGGAATCACTTGTTGTCAGAGTTGTTTCATCTGTGGACAAAAAGTTGGAAGTTAAACCGCGATTCCTTGAGATTTTTCAAGAGGAAAATTACCCGTCAGAATTTGCATATAAATCAAAGGTATGTAACAATATTAGTATTTTAACTTTTAAGTGTTACCGTGTTCATTTGATTGAAGTTCAAGGATTAAGATTGACCAACTACTGAACCCACTGTTGCTTCTTTTAGGTTGTTTTGTTATTTCAGAGAATAGAAGGGGTAGAAGTATGCCTTTTTGGCATGTATGTTCAAGAATTTGGAGCGGAATGTGAGCAGCCAAATCATCGTCGCGTTTATCTTTCGTATTTGGATTCAGTCAAATACTTTAGGCCAGAGATAAGAACAGTTACAGGAGAAGCTCTGCGTACATTTGTATATCATGAAATTCTGGCAAGTTTTTTTATTTGTATTTCCAAATTATTCTCAAGTTTATTGTTACATTAATCGAAATAGTCAAATACCATGATTTTGTATTTATATTTTTTTCGAATCATCCTATTTTTTCAGATTGGTTACCTAGAATATTGCAAGTTACGTGGTTTCACTAGTTGTTATATATGGGCTTGCCCTCCGTTGAAGGGTGAAGATTATATCTTGTATTGCCATCCCGAAATTCAGAAGACACCAAAATCTGATAAACTAAGAGAATGGTAAGTGGGTGTGTTAAATAGAAAGTGTGAAGTATTATGCAAGGATTTCAGGACCGGACGTCGAACCGGTCTCGTTACTGGTCCATTGGTCGGGCCGGTCGGATCGGATGTTAGAACCAGGTTATGTCGCAATTGTTATAATTATAAAAATAAATAGGGTAAAATCGAAAAAAAAAAATTAAGCAAAATCCGGTTCAACCTTTAAAAATCCGGTTCGATCACCCGTTTTTTCGGTCCAACCAGCTGGTTCGACTCAAAACTGGTCTGATAGGGTGGAGCGGGCAGGTCGTCTGACCCCCAGTTCCTGGTTCGACCGACTGGTCTGGCTTTCTAAACATTGCTGTATTATGGACCATCTGACATGGATTATTGATTTTTATCATCAGGTATCTGTCAATGTTGAGAAAGGCTACAAAGGAAAATATTGTAGTTGACCTGACAAATTTATACGACCATTTCTTTGTACAATCTGGTGAATGTAAAGCTAAAGTGACTGCATCCCGTTTGCCGTATTTTGACGGAGATTATTGGCCCGGTGCTGCGGAGGATATAATTTATGAAATTCGTCAAGAAGAGGAGGGAAGAAAACATAATAGAAAAGGGCCAATGAAAAGGACCATTACAAAAAGAGCTCTCAAAGCTTCCGGTCAAACCGATCTTTCTTCAAACGCTTCTAAAGATCTGTTACTCATGCATAGGGTAATTTTCTTCTTCATTATATCTTCACAAAACAAAAAAAGAAAAAAATAGAAAAAAAAAACTCAATATCAAATATACCCGTTCAAAATACTTAAAATTTCATATTTTTCTCATTTCATTTAATACACTTTATTATATGATTGTTATACCTTTCTTTTTCTCCTTACACTCCAAACTCTGATATCTTAATGCAAGTTTTAAGGTAAAGGTATTGAGGTCATAAATTAAAAAAATTGGTATATTTGATATTATTGTTTTTTAGTTGGGTAAATATGATATTATACCAAGTTTTAAAGGGATATATGAATTTACTCTCGAAAAAAAGGAAAAAATCATAGTTATTGCATCGTATATTAGCAAGAGTTTTTTTATTGTAGTAAGATAGACAAGTCTGCTAGTGTTTGAACATGTACTTTAAAACTCATAAATATTAAAAATGAATAGATTTGATTTTTTTTATCAAATTATGCATTTCTAATTTTGTATATTGTCATTTGTCACTATTCATACCCTACTTTATGTCTTTATCAACCTTGTGGTTCATCTTTTTTTTACATGTTCTTTTTACAGCTTGGTGAAACAATATCCCCGATGAAGGAAGATTTCATCATGGTTCACTTGCAGCACCCATGTACTCATTGCTGTATCCTTATGGTCTCTGGAACACGTTGGGTTTGCAACAACTGCAAAAATTTTCAGCTCTGCACTAGGTAGCCAGCCACTTATTGACTTGTATAGTTGTATGCATGGAATATGCATTCATATATTGTATGTGACATTAATTAATCATTATGTATGTTTGTTTCAGTTGTTATGAAATTGAACAAACTCGGGAAGAGAGGGAGAGACATCCTATTAACCAAAGGATCAAACATCAACTTTATCCTGTAAGTTGGTATTTTTTTGACGGTTAGATTTTTTTTTTTTTTTTTTTGAGTCTGTTCTAGGGTTCGTAATCTTGAATTTGCTCACACTTTGGTTCTTTTGATTCCGAGCAAGATTCTGGCTTGAAAGCGACAAATCAAACCCGGCCAGTTTGGGTGGGTTGGCCGGTTTAAGTGGTTGACGGTTCAGTTATGATTCTTTGGCGGTTTGAACTGAAATTTTGTTTCAAAATCGTTAGCATGTATTAAAAGTGGTTCATGAGAATATACGTATACATAACTGCATATTCAAAAAATAAAAAAATACAAATAGATAAAAAAAGACTCAATCAGATCGTCGGTCAGCTCGTTAAACCGCCAAAATCAAACCATGAACAAAACACATAAATCTCACAATGGCCGCTTTCTTTGGTTTGGATGGTTTGGTTGGTTTCAACGGGTTATGTACACCGCTATTTTGTGTAACTAAATTTTGATACTATTTACGGTGATGTCCATGACATAAAATAAGGGTGCTAAATGGGTCGTGTTCGCGGGTTGACACAATGACACCCGAAAATCGTGTCATACATATGAACCGAATATTCGCGGGTTGACCCAAACACGACTCGTTCAACCCATAGTTGTTAAAAGCCATCGCCTCTTGCGCCTAGGCCCAATTTCCTAGCAAGGCGAGGCAATTGCGCCTTAAGTCAAGGCAATTGCGCTTTAATTCTCCAGGTGATGGTTCATGCGCATATTCCAGTGAGATTCCTAGATTCTAGAGAGTTTCCGGCCAAATTCTTTAAATTCTGGCAAGATTCCAGCTAGATTTCCTACTTTTATCTAACGAAAACTATTTTTCTACACTTATAAACAAGCATTTATAACTTTTGGTACTAAATAGACGATATAAAATGTTATATAATAGCTTTAGTTTTATTTTATTTGAAGAATAGTATTAACTTTCTATTATATAAAAATATTTTAAGTTTTTTTGTTGTGCGCTTTTTTTTTTCTCAGGCCCGCGCTTTTTTTTTCGCCTTGAGCCTAGGCCACAGGCGAGACTTATGCGCCTTGAGTGCACCTAACGTCTTTAATAACTATGGTTCAACCCAATTTTTTTAGTTTTTTTTCGCAAATTAATATATTAAAATTATAATTTACTACAAAAAACACAAATGTATATAATACAATTACATTTAAATTATAAAATATTATGTCGATTTCTCTTTTTAAGTTATAAACTTGTAATTGTGTTGTAAAATACACACCCAATTCAGTTTATGACATAAAACATATTGTAAAAAAAATATAATATACATGGGTTAAACGGGTCAACCTGCCAAGCTCGCGAATTTCGTGTTAGGTTCGTGTCGTGTTAGAAATTCACACCCCTAACTTGAAATGATCAAGAATTTAAATGGATTAAAATTAACTATGCAGATGGAAATCAATGATGTGCCTACTGATACGAAAGATAGAGACGAAATTCTCGAGAGTGAATTCTTTGATACGAGACAAGCCTTTCTTAACCTTTGCCAAGGAAATCACTATCAATATGATACGCTGAGACGCGCTAAACATTCATCAATGATGGCATTATATCATCTTCACAACCCAACAGCTCCTGCATTTGTCATAAATTGCATTGTATGCCGTCTTGATATTGAAACAGGCCAAGGTTGGCGATGCGAGATCTGCCCCGATTACGACATATGCAATTCATGTTATCTCAAAGGTAGAGGTCGTGATCATCCTCACAAGCTGACTCATCATCCCTCAATTGCTGAGCGTGATGCACAAAACACAGAAGCTCGACAACAACGAGTTCTTCAGGTAATATACACAAATAAGTTAAACAAGGTTGACTTTTTTATTATTTGTAACATGACAACTTAGGGGTGCACGGTTCAGTTTGGTTATTAGCCTTAACTGAAATCGTAACCGAAGTTGTCGGTTAATTGGTTCGTTTTATTTGGTTAATTTGTCGGTTTTCGGTTCGGTTAATAACCAAACCAAACTTGGGCTAAAATTTACTTCGTATAAATACATGAAATGGTAGTATAAATACATAAAAACTTTGGTATAAATACAAGAATTGGATGTATAAATGTATGAAATGGAGGTATAAAACATAAAATACATGAAATGGAGGTATAAAAGCTAGATATATATATATATATATATATATAAAATATGAATTGTACGGTTTGGTTAACCGAGAGTACAAAAAATAACCAATAACCGATCTTAGGTTAATTTTGGTTTGGTTTTGTCGGTTTTCGGTTCAGTTTCAATTAACGGTTTGGGTTTTTGCTCACCCCTATATGACATGGTTGAATTCATTGCAGCTAAGGAAGATGCTTGATCTTTTGGTGCACGCTTCCCAATGCAAATCGGGTCAATGCCAGTATCCAAATTGTAGAAAAGTGAAGGGACTTTTCAGACATGGAATGCAATGTAAGATACGCGCTTCTGGTGGTTGCCTCCTCTGCAAGAAAATGTGGGATCTTCTTCAGCTTCATGCACGCTCTTGTAAAGACTCCCCATGCACCGTTCCCCGCTGCAGGTCCGTTTTCAGTTTATATATATATATATATATAGGATCAAGATCAAGAGAAAACCCCCTTGAGTTGTGAGAACTTAGAGAACTCCGACTTCCCGTGCAAGTTTTGCTCCCATTCTTTGCACACACGTAGATTAAAATGTTACAAACACAACTGTAAAAAAAAAAAAAATTTCGAAGCGGCGTTTTCAGCCCTTTTACGCTGCTGTAAAAAGCTGCTGACATCAGCATGAATCAGCATTTACACCAACTGTAAGGGTTTTTTACGGGTGGTGTAAATTAACAAAAAAACTACTATTTTTCTTGGACAAGTTATTTTTTTTAGGATTTTAGGTAAAAAAAATTTTTTGAAAGTCTTTTGTAAGGCCTGAGTTCTCTAAGTTCTCACAACTCGTAGGAGTTTTCATTTTACCTTAACCATATATATATATATATATATATATATATAACCAAGTATATATGATTTGATAAATGATTAATACAGGGATCTGAGGGAACATCTGAGAAGGCTGACCCAACAGGCGGATAGCAGGCGGAGGGCAGCGGTTATGGAGATGATGAGGCAGCGGGCGGCAGAGGTTGCTAGCAGCAGTTAATGATGGGATCAAACTGTATATATACACCCGTTCCGTGATAAGTTAGTGTACAGTTACAGTTTTGATTAGTTGGATTTTCAAGTATATTTTTTTTTTTGGAATGGGGCAACAGCAGCAGCAGGTAGCTGGGCAACATAGGGATAGAACAAGTACAGACTATAGGCAGGTTTGACTAACTTTATTTTCAACAATTAAGACATGGGATTTTGTTTTTAAATATTTTTTTGCTTGGTAGTGACCTTAGGTCATGCAAATGAATCTCCCACTTTGTTTTATAGAGTGATTGTTTATTTAAAGTCGCCTGGAAGTTACTCGATCTATGCCAGTTTGAAGATCAGAACTCACGTAAAACAAAAGAAATCACCCCTTGCTTTGTAAAAGAAGTTGCCCATTTTGACCCGTTAATGAATCTGATCCGGTTTATTCATCAAACCGGTTCGATTAAAACGGTTAACTTATAATTTATATTTAACTTGAATTGTATTGGTTGAATAAAGATTACATACTAATGGCTCTATATATATATAGGGCATGATATTACAGTTTGATACATTATACAATGAACAACTTGCAACTTGGGCCGTAAAAATAGAAAACGCTGTGAAGATAACGAACGACTTAGTGAACACATCAGCAATCTGATTACTTGTAGATATGAACTAAACATTTAGATCACTTGAGCCACTGGTTCACGAACAAAAAGAAAAATCTACTACAACATGTTTCCAATTAAGCAATTAGAAACAAGAAATGGCTACCCTTCCAATATCCATGGTGTGGAGAGGGTGAAGGCAAACCTGTGAGAATTGTGATTGGTTTTCTCTTGAGAAGTAAAAGGAGCAAGATTGACTATGGTGGTCGGTTTCAATAGGTTGGTAGTGTTTCAGTAGAGTAGAGATGGAAGTGTTAGATAGGGTAGCCGGAAAAGAAATTTTGTGTGACAGGTAGGGTAGGGGTTAACGATAGGTTAATTAACCTAGCTGTGATACCATATTAAACGCGAATTGTATTGATTGAATAAAGATTACATACTAAAGGCTCTATATAGAGTATTACAATTTGATACCCTATACAATGAAGTATATAAAATACGATTCTAAGTTGAATAATATAACAATTTATCTGGACAATTTACTAAAATGTTGCAAGAAAAATAATAAAGTAAATTACTTTTTTGGCCCCTGTGGTTATATCACTTTTACTCTTTTAATCCAAAAAGAAATCTTTTGACACTTGTGCCCCAAATGGTTAGAAAATATGACGTTGGGGGCACAGATGTCAAAAGATTCATTTTTGAGTTAATAGGGTAAAAGTGGTATAACCACCAAGGTTTAAAAAGGCGGAAACGGTTATCGAGGCGTTTTCCCTTAACCTCACGAGGCGTAAGCCTCAAGGCAGGTCGAGGCGTAAGCCTCAAAACATTATTAAAAAAATAAAAAAATATATATATATCTCATAAAATCACAAATTACCATAAAACAAACATCATCAATAGAAAATAGGAAAACAAACAAGGTTTAACATAACCCCAACATCATAAAATAGTTCGAGCAACTTAAATTAGTAATGTTATGACATCTAAATATCATAGAACTTGTTTTCCTCCGCATCATCATCCTCAAAGTTTTCATCTAGCGTATTTAGATCGTCATCGTCATCCACCAAATTAATAACTCTTTTCCTTTTCCTCCTAGATGATGAACTCTCACCTTTTTCCTCATTTGGCATTTTGATCCGCCAACTCCACCAATGCCATCTTCATCCCTACTCGGGTTGGCTATCCACTCATCATCCGGAAAAACATCAGCAACTATCGAGACTTCATCATCTTTTAGATTCGTCTTCTTTATAAACTTTTGCTTCAATCTCCTATTGTACATAACGTACACCAACTTGTTCATCCTATTCGTGCCCAACCGATATCTTCTTTTGGATTAGGTTTTTTTTAACCTAATAGATGTTTTTTAAGTGAATTATTGGGTTGGCCCACCAATTAAGCCTAATAAACACTTAATGGGTCTAAAATAAAGTCCAAAAAACCTAAAATTTTCCATTTAAGCCTCACCGCCTCGGACAGCCTCGGATGACTGAGGCCTAGGTTTCAGTTGACCCCTATGAGGCTAAGCCTTTAAGGCGTTTTTTCATAGCCTCAGCCGAGGCGTAAGCCTCGAGGCGGGCCCGGAAAGCCTTTTTAAACCATGATAACCACAGGGGCCAAAATCCTAATTTACTCGAAATAATATTTAAGATGGTATATGTACATCAGAAGACGGAAAAAGGAAGGTGAATTTTAGGGTCGATGGTGATTCCATATCCACATGTGAGCAAGTTGAAACATTAATTGAGTTTACATGCGACATTAATTGCATAATTCCACACCCTTGCGTGTGACACTATGATTGTGGATAATGGGCGCAACGTGGTGTTTTGATGATGCACTTATGGATGATATCATGAAACTATTCATGAAAGGGGTTTACAATGTATAATATCATTGTTGACACTAGTGGTTACTCATTATGATTCATGACTTCCATGAATTGTTCATACACCGGATGTGTTAAGACATGAATTTTACCTTTAAAACATGAACATTTATCTCATGCTCAAGGGTCGAGAACTATGTCAACGTTTTCATGCTCTAAACTGCAATCGATGTCTTCATTCTCATAATATCGCCTTGCAACTATATTCACACTTGGAAGCACAATAAACTTATGCTTATGTTTCACCCATGACGAACTTTAAGTGCATAGATATGATCATATGGCATATGCCTCGCAAATGCGAATATTCATCCACCTTGTAGCGTCATGTATGAAAAGTTTGATCAAAGTTTTGTAGATTTCTTACAGTGTACTTTTTTCATGTAATAAATTACTAGTTTTTGTCACTACTGACACTAGTCACCTATACGGTTCAAACTTTGCAATGACAACAAATGTTTTAACAATCAGATTAAGAATCATCGCAACGAAACAACATTCTTATAACCACAGTCTAAAAGAGCAAAGGTTGTATGAATAAACAAACTCGAGTTATTATGATCTATACGGGTCTAACTTTGCAATGACAACATATGTTTTTATGATCAGATTAAGAATCATCGCAACAAAACAATTTTCTTATAACCACAATCTAAAAGAGAAAAGGTTGTATGAACAAACAAACAACTCGAGTTACTACGATCTTCTAGAATGTCCTGGAGAACTTTCTGATTTCATACATAATGGACGATATGGAAACAAGATCCTTGTTAAGCGCGGACCCACCATCGATTTTCTTCATGCAATCAGAGAGTCTTGTATAGTAAAGTAGAAGTTGCGTCAAGGCGGCTCTTAATATCTCCATTCCACATAGGAAGTTGCTGAACGACGTGATTACATCACTGTGCATCAATTCTATTGCTGCTTTCCATCTACTTCCAAAATCCTTCACGAGTGGTTCAACTTCAGCCACCGTGATTGGTTTGTCAGATCCGGAATTCGGGTCCTCAGCTGCAATTCAAAACGTCAACCTTAGTCTGACCTATTTTGACCAATATAATTGATAACAAACACAGAATGCGATGAAGATTCATAAACTCACAGGCACGGGTTTTTACAAACTTTATCAGATTGCCAAAATGTTCCAACAGCAATTCTTCCTGTCAGAAACAAATTTTATAACATATTATGTGCTAAATATGATTACAAAAACTAAACAAAATTATGACAAAGCTACATGTACATGCATTTAAGGATATTATGTAGTTAAAAACTCACAACATAAACAGCAGTATAGTTCTTCAGAAGGTCTTCAAAATGGGCCTGAATTTTGCCACCTTCTGGGCCCGCCTCCTAGAAATGAAATCACATTATAGCTAATACATAAATAATTGTACAATGTAAGCGTGAAAGAAATTTTTTATTGATATATCTAGTACGTTATCCTAATGGGCTAAGCTAATGGGCCTAACCCTAATACGAGCACATTCCTGTGAAGCAAGCCCAACAGTGAGAAAGGGAACAAATATTAAAGGAGGAAAATAGTGAGACGGGCGGACTGCGTAACGGGTCAAATAGAATAAATTTATGGTATGGGTCAAAAAAGGTTGGTTAGGATTTGGTAGACCAAAACTTAGCTTTTTATGATTGCGGACCAGGTCCTAAACAGTCCCCAAAACTTAGCTTTTTATGATTGCGGAAATATATATTATACTTTTTTTAAGTAAATGGTAGACACCAAAAAAAAACAAAAGGCTGATTTATTGAAATAATAAGATAGTTGGCCGGATTCGAGTTGGCTAATCTCCAATACAAAACACTGAATAATCAAAGTAAACAAGACATAGGAAACTAGAATAGGAAATGGAATACTTAAATAAGAAATATAGTAGTTACTAATCCTAAATTTCAGCCCCTACATTCAGCCTCTTGACTTTGACTTTGACTTCCCTAAAATTCAGCCCCCTGATTTCTTGCCTTCTTTCCCACCACCCCACATCAGCTGGGTCTGACCCGACCCAGTTTGACCCTGATCCAGTATTGGATTCCTATCAGTAAACTTCAGACCATTTGACCCGTTTCTTATTCAGTGAACTATTATTTAGCAGTTTGACCCATTTTCAGGTAAAACGTAGCCCGAATTGATCCATTCACAGGTAAATGGGTCGAAATTGCAATCACTACATGAAACAACACAATACAAAGTTTGATCTGACAAAAAAAAGCTTCGTACCTTCAAAACCGCAATTGTCATGTCATAGTTATTAATAAGAAAAACCGTCTGCAGTTTCGGTTTTGTGAACATTTTGGCAAGCTTAATTAGCAAGTCATCAATAGCCATTTTCAGTCTTTCCATGTTCAGGTCAAGCTGTGAATAGAACAGAAAGTTAAAAGCTAATGCCTCTCGGGTTTACATAACGAATGTATTAACCACATGAGTTTCTGAATCAAACCTGTCCATCCCCGTAGTCAACATTAAGTTGAATAAGCGAAGCTGTAAACTCAGCGTAACGCCTCATGACGTAATGCGGGTGCACATCATCTTCCCACAATGTTTTTACATTTGCGTTGCGCAAACTGTTTATGTGCATATCAAATACCATCTTGAAACGTGGCCATAATGATATATTCACCTAACAACAATCATGTAATGTTAATTACAGTAATTTAAACAAAAATACAAAAATATTATACAAAAAACTTTATTCGCATTAATAAAAAATACACGTTACCTTGTCTAAATAAGAATCAAGACATGGAATCCGTCGCCTAGACATTATGAGCTGAGAATAGTATAAAAAAATGATGTATTATACGAAGAAAAGAAGTGTTATTACTATGTTTAGTATTATCATCATCATTATTATTATAAACTTGAGTTGTTACCTGGTGTTGATGGGTGATGCGGATCATAAGCATTATACCAATTGCATCAAAGGAGTTTGGAAGAACCGTACCAAAGTGCTCATCCATTACAGCAAATGGCCCTGACAAGAATTTAAAATTAAAAAATGTTACTGGTGAATATATACTATTGAAATTAGACAAATGTGTTCTAGAGAATTTAATCAATACCTGAAAATATTTCGTAAAATACAGATTCTTCTCCAAAGAAATCACCACAGAACACATATCTGCAAAACATTATAAAAGTTAAACGGTGTATTCCTGGTTCAAAAGACACATTTGTGTGTGTGTGTGTGTGTGGGGGGGGGGGGGTTAAAAACATATATATACAGTACTCTGAAGTGGCAGTATCCATAAGCAGCTTATGCAAGCTCCTGAAGAGAACTTCATAAGGATATTTTTTTGAGCTTGCTTCAGCAATATGTGGAATTAACGAAGGCTCATCAATTTCCTAAATCAGTAGCAACTAAATAAGAAAACTGAGATGCCAGGTGGCAAGAAAACAAACAGAAATAAGTTGAAATCAGTTAGAAGACCTTGAGAATGCTTATCCTATCTCCGAGAGCAAAGATAGCAGACCGGTTTTTCAGAGGTTCTCTTCCTCTTGAAAAAAGGCTCGTGCTTCTGGTGTCAACGCCTATCAGATCTGTAGGTCCCGCTATATCCAGTTGTAGTTTCTCTAATGCTTGAATATAAGCACGGAAATGAGCGCTTAGGACCTGAATAATACAAAGATGTCACTTTCAAGTTACAAAAAGGTCACACCATGACCTGATTATATATTTATATACCATGTAAAAATGTAACTAAAAGTACACAATAAAAATAATCGACGTCTTAGAGAAATTTAATTAGTCTACCTTGTTCATGGTATCAGTATATGCTGCCCGAACTTCATTATAAATATCCTTCCCATGCTCTTTGAGAAAGGAAATAGCATACCTGCATGAGTAATAGACCCGATAATACATGATTAATCTAAATAATAAAGTTATTACAAGATATCCTATATAGATAGATATATAAGATTATGTATTAGTCCAGTATGTAGCCCAATCGGCCTTAGGGTTTAGTTTAGATGTGGTTCCTTTATACATGCCCCCTCCATGATCTAAATACACAACACATACATTACAATCATTTATATTCCTTCACTAGATACCATAATTACTGGATATATCATACTGAAGATATTTAAGAGAGAAAACTGACTTGTATTTTAACAGGATGCTCTGCTGAAGAATCTGGATATTTGTTTTAGGTTTCCGCAATGCATAAAGCTTCTGAATCATGAATTCAAATACCTGAAAGTTCAAATGAAAATTAAAAATAAAATACAATAAACAAAGAGAGACAATCAACAAAAATCAAACATGCCAATAAGTTTACTTTACCTTCGAAATTGCTTTCTGTCTAAGTCTTTCTAACTCAGGCTGAACATCTTTTAGAGCATTTGACGTTTTAACCATGGAATCTACTTCCACAAACTTCAACTTCTTACTCAGGATCTCCAGAGTCCTAAGGTATTCCTCATTTACCTAAAGTAAAATTTTGGAATCAAAGATCAAACAAATAATATACATTGCAGTATGTTTGCTACATAAATGTAAATCAAACGTCACAGAAGATCTCAAAACGTTGCAGTATATCAAATTTCTTGCTTTTCTAACAAAAAGACAAGCTGGTACGAGTCGGCAATTTTAAAACCTCCATTAAGATAGCAAAATTGGCATTTCCCGCTCCATCAAAAAAAAAGGTAATAACAAAAATCCAAGAAACATGTTGCAGCCCAAAACTAATTACCTCTCCATCAACAATTATGTCTATCATCCTTGGTGGTACAATAATTTCTTCAACAAATTTCGCCAATTTTGATTCTGCAACCTGTGAAATATGGCACAAACTGTAAATCATAGTGGATTAGAAAAAACTTTTAATTAATATAAAAACGCAAAGTTGCATTTGAAAGATATGTTTAAAACATTAGGCACCTATTTGGCTATTTCACACAAATGACACACACAGACTTGAAGTATACCCACATTATATAGCTGGAGGCCCACACATATATAGACTAGCAGGCCCACACTCGATAACAATGCAGCAAATCTTAATGTTAGTAAATAACTTGAATCAGAGTTGAGATGATAGATTTATTATTTCACTTTGTAACTACAATTATTTTTCAGTTAGTAGGTAAAGACTTCTATTCTTAGTATAGTATATATAGACGTCGACTTAATGCTGTTAAATCACGAGAGGCCTGAAATAGTTTATCAATAACCAGTGAATTTACAGAACATAACGGTGATACCTTGCGATTTTTGAGCTTGAGCCCCATATCCAAAGATTTCTCCTGAAGAATTTTTATGTCTGAACTAATAGAGCCAATCTCAACCTACCACAATATATATGGAATAAATTGAAGAATGCAATATAAAAGTATGATCATAATTTCCACGATCTTAGCATAAGAAAACTGCAATACACTTTTGTCTGAACTCTGAAACATAAACCATTACCTGAAATCCACCAAGTAAAGTTTCCATTTGTGAAAGAATGATGTCACAATCACGGATTTGATCATGCAGTGACACTAGATTATCACTCTCTGTTATGTACTCCTGTTAATAAGAAATTAAGAAGTTAGGTGAACGTAAATATGCAAATTATGGTAGCATGGTACCATAACTGCAAACATAAAAATAAACATGAATAGAAAAAACAATAATAGATGCAGAATTCAGAAATTAGAGAATATAAGTTAAAAAAAACAAACAAATAACTGCAGCTGGGCCACCTGCCTGTATTGAGTCCAATTCTACTTGGCGTAAATTGTTTTCAACTCCCTTAGTATACTCCCGCAATTTCACACCTTTTGATAATATGTTTGCAACAACCTAAAAGCAAACAAGTAAACACCACATTATGCAAAAGTATATACGTGTCAAAATACAATTTTCAGTTGCCATTATAGTTAGAACTACATAAAATCATGAATAAATCATCACAATAAGAAATGAAAACACTTATAAACACCAAATTTCAAATAGAAATGGTGCAGTTATTTTTTAACAACTTTACACATGCATGGTTTTAGCCAGGATAATATTTTGACATATATCAAAGAAGTGTACATGAAACGATATACATCTAATAAATAATTAATTATCGAATAACCAACCGAATAAGTGTTCATATAAGTAAAGGTACCTCGTCGGCTTTGCACTCTTCAAGCTCTTGTTGTAGGCCTTCCAATGATATATCATTGCTGTAATAAACCAATCATTGATTCAAAAAGATCAAAATCAAGCTTTTAACTTCATTACATAATAACAACATTTAAAAGCATTGAATCAATACTAAAACTAAAAGTCTAAAACTATAAACACAAACAGTAATAGGCCTCATGAGCACATTATCTTAACTTTCGGCTGGACCAAGGGTAAAGAAGTGTACCTGCCTGCATCTTCTTCAATAGTTAAATCACCAACAACAGACCCTAAATTAAAAACAGATTTGCTGGAATCCATGGTTTCACCTTCTGATTTATGCTGAGAACACCAAAATATCAACACACATGTCACACATAGATAAAAAATGAGCCGAAAAAGCTGCGCTAAGCAACCACTTTCAACTAACTACATACAAATGAGGGAGTAAAACTCCTACCAATTCATCTGTTGCTACATCTGCCATTTTTCCAGTCAATACCACAATCAATGGCCTGCTATCTGTATGCAATTAGAACCAACGCAGAACTAAGTTAACAAAACTAGAGGGTTACAAGGTACAAACCACCAAAATATACACAAAAATACACAGCTAAGTTAACTTATCATTCAATTTGGTGCTATTCACAAAGTAGCATCTGAACTAAAACTATGACATTATCAATCACATTTCGATATCGTGATCAATATCTACTGACAGTGGAAATATAAATCTATGTAGCCTACAGGAAGCAAAATGGCAGACAAGTTTATAGTAGAGCAAGGTGCTAAGAAGATCACTGCAGCGTAGAGGTGGCAAAATGGGTGGGTTGGGTATGGGTTAGGATGGGTATGGGTTAGGATGGGTTTGGGTTAGGATGGGTTTATTAAGAAATGGGTTAGAATGGGTTTAGGTCAAGATGGGTTTTTGTCAAGATGGATTTAGGCATGATAGGCTAAAAATATAAATAAATAAAAAAAATCAAAAAACTTATAAAAAAATCAAAAAAAATCAAAATTACAAAAATAATTATAAAAATAAAAAAAATTACAAAAAAATCAAAAAAATCAAAAAAATTAAAAAAATAAAAAAAGTTAAAAAAAATAAAAAAAAATTAAAGAATAATTTAAAGAAATAAAAAAATCAAAAAAAATTTAAAAAGTAAAAAAAAATCAAAAAAACTTTGGGATTGCAGGGTCAGTGATTCTACTTCACTTGTCATTGCAGATTAACTGTTATTTCCATAAAAATCCCCAAAAAATAAAATAAATAACCCACTAGCTTGCAAGATTTATCAATTGATTATGGAAAGGCAAATCACAAACAGTAAAGATGTTGAAAGGGTCAATAACTAAATTGATTTACCAATAACATTCAGCAAGAAAACTCACAAATTAAACTGATTTTGTAATATCCGGAAACTCATACCACCAATATTATCTGTTTTGCCAACGATGAACTTCATTTGGTATCGGGTACCAGTACCGAACCGTACCCGAATCAAAATTCATTTGATACATCAAAATTACGCTTAAATTCATTCCGATTTCACACCCGAATCAACAGTAGAACACAATTATTTTCGCAGAACGATGAATTAAGAAAAGTATATCACGATAGTTCCAATGCTGAATTTTAAAACTAAATCCTTAACAATTTCGCACCAAAAATATCTTCAGTTGACGAAATTGATGCGTCGTTTACTTTTTCCACCAGAAAACGCACGTAACTAGACGAAAATTATAAAAAAAAGTCACAGTTTATCATCTAATACAGTACAGACTATTCAAAAAACCATAAATAACTTGTCAACATCATTATACAAGTTATAGCAAGGTCTAATCTCACCATATGTTCCAGATCAAGCACAACGAACACTCCAAATTACACACGAAAGTACGAAACAAGTGAATCAGTCAAATAACATCAAAACGAAGCTTAAACTGATAAGCATGACGAACACTCGAAATCACACAAATTACACACGAAAGTATGAAACAAGTGAAATTAGTCGATTAACATCAACACGAAGTTTAAATTGATTCATATTTCATACGCAAATCAACAGCAATTTGAATTTAAGCATGACGAACACTTGAAATCACACACGAAAGTACGAAACAAGTGAAATCAGTCGATTAACATCAAAACGAAGCTCAAATTGATTAAAATTTCATACGCAAATCAACAATAATTTGAAATTAAGCATGGCGAACGCTCATAATTACATACAAATGTACGGAACAAGTGAAATCAGTCAAATAACATCAAAATGAAGCTTAAATTGATTCAAATTTCATGAACAGATCAACAGTAGTTCGAATTTGTGATTGAATGATTGATTACCTGTTGCCACGATCGATTTTTGAAGTGAAAAACGGTTACATTGGTGAAGAATTCAGAGGCGAAATGGGGATAGAAACTGTTGCAGAGACATTAATCCAAAATTTTTAGGGTTAGATAGATAAAAACCCATCCATCCTGACCTATGTTAAAACTTAGATGGGTATTTTAAAACCCATCCTAACCCATCTTGACTAATTACCCAGCCCATTTTGACTTATTTCCTTTCTTAAAAGGGCCCAAAATATCATTGTTAGGTTTTTGTTGCCACCCCTACTGCAGTGCAGCGGCATCGCCGGAATCATTTACATAACAACAGCTATAGTCACCTCTTCATTTCGACACCAAACCCCAAATTCTAATCCAATTTCTGATCCGAACAAATTAACCACCAAATTCTAATAAAAAACACACACAGATCCGAACAAATTAACCAACTACGGCCCTAACAAAGTCAAAATTGGCATAAGTTTAGTCAAAACCACATGAATTCGACTCCAAAAACAACTTCAACTAAACAAAATCGGTCAAATCGGAAGTATACAGTCAAAATGTGATATAAACAGCATGAACAATTTGAGAATTGAATGTTTGTTACAGATTGATGAAAACTGACCTGTAATCGACGGTTAGGATTGAACAATTTGAGAATTGAAAGACGAAGAAAATCTAGGGTTTGATTTGATTGATCCTGGTGTTCTGGATCTTGAAGGAGGAGGTGGTGTTGTGTAAAGCTGTTGATATAAGTTATTCAGGGCTATTTGTTTACCTTTTTAATTGAGGAGAGGGAGAGAGTTTATATTTTTTACACCTTTAGTTCCTTGATATAAGTTGGTTGTTTGTTTATCTTTTAACAAACTTTTTAATGGCTTATATCTCTTACTGGTTCAGTATTTAATGATTTAAACTGTTTGTTTCACGAGCAAATGTCTGAGTGGTTCATACATTTGCCTCTGAACGGTTAAGCATTATATAGGCTTTTAATAGTTCAGAGACATCTTACTGATTCATCACTTAATGGTTCAGACCTCTTACTGGTTCAGCACTTAACCATTCAGATGTTGCCAAACAACCCCTTACTCAATAGTCATTTGAGAGGTAAAATGACAAGAATACCCTCATGTGCAAAGCACATGATCATACTTAACAAAAAAATTTGACTGAGTTAGTCTCAAAGGACAAACCGTGCAAGATTTTGAAACAAAAAGTACAAAACTCGTCAACTTTTACGCTAAAGGACAGCGCCTGCAATTTGGTATAAACATAAAGGACAAAACTTGTAATTTACTTTTTTTATTACACAACTTTGTTTACTTGGTTTTGATGGATATTTTTTGATAAAACTAGTTATTTTCCGCTCGCGCGTTGCGGCGGGACCCAATGACTACAAAAGGCGTGTCAGCAACGGCAAACAAATACCGGATATCAAAACATAAATAAAATGATGTGGTAAGGATAGTCACTTCGTCATAAAAAAACGATTTTAAATAACCTAATATATAATAATATGACTCACACGTCCTACACGTTGGAAATTCGGTTGTTTTCAGTTCAGTTATTACGGTGCTAACACGTTAAAATATGGATGAGCTCGGTACCGGTAACGGCAGCGAAAGTACCGATTCGGAAAATCATCGAAATTAGGTACCGGCACCGAAAATGCTCGGTACAATACGGTATGGTATTTGAAGGTAAAAATCAATAAATACAGGTATGATGCTAGACCGGTGTCGAATCGAAAGTAACGATTCTGAAAACGCCAAAAGGTGGGTACCAAATTGGTACCGAAAATGATTTGGTATAGTAGATTTGGTACCGATACGATACCGGTTCGTTTACAGGATTTGATACGATTTGCTCATCAATATTCTAAATATCCAAGTTAATTTTACATGCTACAATTCATTCATTACAGAAAAAGACAAAAAAGAAAGCAAAATAAGTTGTTGTGTATATAAAACCTCATTCAAACGAAATACAGTTTACTTACTGTGTGTATGAAAAGTAATCTAAACGGTGCAATTACTTGCATTGATGCGTTGCTACAGGATTTGATGAGCTCGGTACCAACCGGTACCGAAAATACCGTTACCGAAATCCCCAAAAGTGGGTACCGGTACCGAATATACCTAGTATGGTACGGTTCGGTACCGGTCGGTACTGGTACGGCACCGGTATTTGAGGGTAAAAACCGGTGAATACCTGTGCAGAACCGGTACCGAAAATACACCGGTTTGGTAAATTTGAGATCGGTACCTATACCCGATACCATTTGCTCATCTCTTAATTATAATTCTAATTTTATCATATATGAATTGCTAGGTGATCCTATATGAATTGCTAGGTTTATTTAATAATAATCTACTGTTCATTAAGTTTAAATTTTATCATATATGAATTGTAAGCCTGTTAATAACGATTTTTTATTATTTGAAGCCGAAACCAAACCATTTCAACTTAAAACCAAAGCAAACCAAATTATTATTGACGGTTGAGTTCCGGTTTGGGCTCATTAGGACTTCAAGGTATCCAAAATACATGAAATATATATTAAAAAATGGTTAAAGTAATTTTTTTAGAATTATATATATATGTATATATAGGGTAGAGTTCATGCGAGAACCACCTTTATTGCGAGAACCGCAAGAACCAATGTGAACACAACAAAATAAACTCATTTATACAACGGGAATATGGATCGCTTGTTATTTTCTGGCGCCATTTCGAATATATTACTCTGTTTTTTTTTTTTCGATGAGTGCCTATGAGGATGATGAATATTATGATAAAATATTGAGTATGTGAGGGATAGTGACTGTCAATGGCATCCGCCCGAAGTCCAGCACAACGGATGGCAGATGAGGATGCGCGATCGCTCGCGTCCGAAGAAGAAATGTGTAACACCCCAAAACCCAATTATTAAATTTGCTAGTTTGTTATCATGTTTAACAAAATGAGATATAATAACTAGGTTAGTAAAACTAGTTGAATGTCTAGCAAATTAGGTAAAGTAATGAAATTAAAGCCAATTATGATGGTGTCATGAACTTAAAGGGCTAAGGTTGTCAAAGTGGGAACTTGAAACTAATTAAAAGAATAAAATAGAAAATTAAAACACACACCTTGTGTGTGTTTTGGGTCTGGCGATCGAACATAAGGCAAGGGTGAAGGGGTGCAAACCCTAATTCAAGAAAAACCTTCAAATTGAAAGGGGAAACTGGCTCTAATCGGATGCATGGACTTAGATTCTTGATCATCTAAACTTTCTACACATGAGGTAAGTTGTAGAAGTTAATTTTATGATTCGGTATGAAGTGAGACTATGATCAAACTACGAAATTGTATGAAATTGTGCATGTAGAGGTGTTAGAATCACCATTTAGATTATGTGTTATGAATAAGTTCAAGTAATTTGATTATTTAAGGTGAAACCCACAATTGTGAGTGAAGGTGGCGACATGGGTGTTCTGCCCATGTCCAATCTGTACTTATTCCTAGCTTGAAATAGGTTGTATGATGATAGTCTAGGGTTAATTGTATGAAGGGAATGTGATTTTGAGCACTCTCTTGGTGATTGGAATTTGGAAGGAGATGATTATGCCTAAACTAGTTGTAAACTATGCAAAGTAGGTTGTATGCCACCCAAGTGGCTAATGCTTTAGATATCATCAGAGCTGAGGGTCCTTCCTTAGGGCTTCAACTTAATATAAAAAAAATTGAAGTTTTCTGGCCAACCTGCAATGGTGTAAAGGTTCAGGAGGGCTTATTCCCTCGGGGGATTGGGAGGCCGGTGCTGGGTGTGAAACTCCTGGGGGGTGCCGTTAGTCGTGATGCAGAGTTTATTAGTGCTATGGCTCTTAAAAGAGCGAAATGTGCAGTCAAGCTGATGAGGTGCCTTAAACGCCTACGGGACCCTCAGAGTGAGCTCCTCTTGCTTCGTTCTTGTATGAGTGTTGCTAAATTACTGTTTGGTCTTCGAACGTGTCAACCTTCTTTGGTCGGAGGAGCTGTATCTGTTTTTGATGAAGGCCTCCGGGGAGCATTGGAGGATATTGTTGTTTGTGGAGGTGCCTTTTTTGGAGATCTCCAGTGGAGGTTGGCTTCTCTCCCGACCCGGTTCGGAGGCTTAGGGATTTGTACGGCCGAGGATGCCTCTTCATATGCTTTCGTGGCTTCAAGGGCCCAATCTTGGGGTTTACAAGACCACATACTCCGAGAATGTGGTGGGGATGTTTTAGACTCCGATTACAAGAGTGCGTTGGACCTTTTGCATAGTTCTCTTCCCGACCTTGATATTGGCGGTTTCTACATTAAAGACACCGCCCCTCCTAAATCCCAGAAAATTCTGGCGAATGCCTTATATGGCGAAATTGTCAAGAGGTTTGAAGAGAAGTTTGTTTTATCCCCTCGGCAAAGAGCTGTGTTTGAATGTCTACGTGCCCCACATGCTCAGGATTTTCTGTCTGTCGCACCTATTGAAGGCTTGGGGCAACACATGTCGGCTGTGGAATACCGTGCTATCCTTAGATACCGGCTGATGATTCCTTTGTTCCCAGTTGACGAGCCATGTCCGGTATGCCGCAAAGCGTGTTTAGATTCTTTTGGCGAGCACGCGATCCACTGTAAAGAGCTACCAGGGTTTAAATATCGGCATGATTGGGTGAGAGATGTGTTATGTGATGTTCTTAAGTGGGTCGGGATCTCTGCCAAAAAGGAGGCTCCAGTAAATTTCCTGACTGACCCCTTAGAGGGGAGGTCCACTTTACGCCCGGCGGACATCCTTGTGTTTGGATGGGAAGGGGGAAACACGCTTGTGTAGATCTAACTGGAGTCTCCCCCTTGTTGGGCTCAAGGACAAGGGCTTTGTTGTAGGGCAAGCGGTGCTCAAGGCAGAGGCGAGCAAGGTGGCAAAACATGAGAAAGCCTGCCGGGAGAATCAACATGTGTTTGTCCCGTTTGCGTTTGATACCTTTGGTGGTCTCGCTCCTGACGCTGTGCGACTCTTGAATCGGGTTCAAAAAGTCGTTAATAGTAATTCTTCGTCGCTAAAGGTTTCAAACTTCGTATTTAGTAGAATTGGTTTTTCTATTCAAAAGGGGGTGGCGGCGCAACTTGTTGCCCGACTACCTGCCATTGCTTTGTAATTGTCCTTTTTCGTGTGGAATGAAATACAATTTCAACTCTAAAAATAAAATGCTTAACTAGTAGTAATAGATGATACGGTGTTCTTGAAATTGTGAATTCCAAGCATAATGAGTTGGTTGTGTTAGCGCTAGTAAATATGCAAAAAGGAAGGTGTCTTGAGCGAATTTCATAGTGCAATCATAATAGTTATGCAAACGGTGAAAGATGGCACCTTTGAGGTCCATGAACCTTGTTGTTGTAAATAATGCTTATTATGTGATTCATTGGTTTGGTAAACATGGAAGTAATGTGTTGTAAAGGATGATATATAGAATCTTAGTCGAAAGCATTGATGCTAGGGCCATGTTTCAACGATTAATTTAAATGTGAAAAGGCTAGGTGGATAAGATCACAAGTATGTGTGTTTATATTGAAGACTTGGAAGTCGATATGACATGAAAGCCATTTGTTGATGTGATTAACTACCATTGGCTTGTGGATTAACATTCATGTGTATGCAAATGATAATGAAGGATAGGCCCTCGAAAAGGTGGACTTGTACACTCGGAGCTAGCAAGACAAGGGAACCGATATATCAAGTAAGAAACATGGGTCTATGAGGTAAGTGAATTTCGATTCACTTCTTGGTATGTATAATAAATGTTGATATTTATGAACACGGTTTTATTTCGTAAGATTATGTAACAATCAGAAAATACAAGGTTAGGTGATATTTTAGTAAGACAAAGATTGTTGGTTAAGTAGAAAGCAAATGGGTGAATTTAAACGGGTCAAGTAATGTGCACGAGTAATGTTTTGTTAAGAAACTCGAGTAGAATAAGGCCCCGGGGCAGGGACTTTTAGTTAGTAATGTAAGGAATAAGTACACGAATAAGTTAGGATTAAGTTCCAAGTGCTTCGGATGCCAAATGAATGAGTTAAGAGAGTTTAAGCCATTAAGTGGGATGTGGAACTGGGCACCACCGTAGCTTACGGTGGGTGCTGGTCTTTTCTCTTCTGCCGTAAGGCAGTCTCTAGTCGCCGTAAGCCTTTTTGGAGTCACCGTAGCTTACGGTAGAGCTCTGGCGCGTAGGAAGCAGGCAAGGCTGTCGCGGCCCGCGACAGACCTTGCTGCTAACAAATTATTTGTTGTTTGAATGGTTGTAAATGCTTTTCAAGGCCACCGAATTAATGTTTATGCTAGTTTTAAATAAAGTGAAGGTTGCGGGCCTTCGATTCTCCACAAGGTACTCTAAAATCCCAATGAGGAGGCGTTTAGGAAGCATGATCACGATTAATATGTGTGAGTAAGAATGTAAGGGAGCGAACTAAGTTTGTGTTTATTTATTTATATTTACACATTTATGTATAAGGAATAAATTACCATCCAATAGTTGGAACCTATAGGTGTTTATGATTAGAAGTAAGAATGCATGCTAGGTCGTATGTACGTGGTTTATTTGTGTGGAAGGTTGTAATTAGCATACCTTAGTAAACCTAGGGATGATTTAAGTGTTAAAAAGGAGTTGTAAGTTTGTATGGGGGTACGTAATCATGTGTGGAGGTTCACATTTACGTATATATATATATGTGTGTTTGTGCCTATGCTTGAAGTAGGATTCATTGTTTATGAGCAAACTGAACTTGTGTATATGTTGTACAGTTTAAATAAGTTGAAGTGTTAAGTTACTAAACCATTGTCTTGAGTATGAAATGAGGATGCATGTATTCTATTAATGTCGTTATCAGAGTTAAAGAGTTTGAAATGCACAAATGTACACGGAAAGCATATTCGTGAGGATTAGTATGGGAAGAAGGAATGCGGACTGGCTATTGAATATGTATGTCTAGTTTAGGGATGATGTCATTAAATCTAACCGATGCACATGTATGTGGTGAATGTAGGTGGCGGGGACTTAGCATCATTATGAAGAATAGAAGGATTGAAGATCGAGTTAAGAGCGAGGGTTGTACGGGAAGGATCGGTCACATGGTTTGACAAATATAGGTCTTGGAGGATTAATATAGTGGAACGTGGTAAATCCTTTTTAATAAGTATATGAAATTTTGTATTCGAACCTTCCTGTAAGTATTATGTCTAATAAAGAACGAAATTTTGGGCTCATATTTACCGTTGTGTCGTATTTTAAGTTATTACAAGTTAGTCTTACAGGGAATTGTTCATAATACGAACGGGTCATGCCCGAATTTTGTTAAATAAAAGTATGATAATATCACATTTTGGAACGTGAAATTTGGGCGTTACAAAATATCTACCACAGAAACAACCGGATATCACATCTCCAGAATAGCAACGTCGATAACCTTGCCATCACCTATGTCCTCGTCTAGGTGATCAACATGAAAGACGGGAACCTCGTCCTCGTCATCGGATAAAACAATGACCAGTGGAATAGCAGTGAGTGGTAGAATAGCTAATGGGATAAACTCAACAACGTGCTTACCCTCTGGGTGGCCAATAATCACAAAGTTATTTAGTTGGGATCCCACAGCTAAAATGTCGTCCTCAATGAGCGCGTCCTCCATGACAGCATCGTCGGAAGCGTAGTCAGGATCCTCCTCGGGACCTCAGAAGAAATGATCTTGATAAAGTGCGGATACTCATCATCTGATGCGACCTCCATCGGGTCGACATCATTGTAAATGTCACTACCTGCAGATGAGGCCATCGTACCCTGGCAAAAATAATTCGTACAACATGTATATATATATATATCAATAAATAATATTACTTATTATATATATATATATATATATATATTTATAAACATATAAAATATAATTCACGTTGGATCGTTGTAAGTTGTCTCGCTTGTTCGTGCGAATCAATCTAGTTTAACAAGTCTATCCCATATAGACTAAGCCCCAATAATGTCCTTTCATTATTTATTTTCGAAATGAGTTTCGCGGAGTGGATCTTACATTTTTGTATGCGATGAAAACCATTTGTTTTAGTAAAACCGTTTTCATGAGGGGATCCTAGTGATTGTAGACTAGACTCGAGAAAGAATCCTTGTTCACTACAATCGAAGCTCTTATACCAATCTATCACACCCGCTCGTAGGCGGAAGCGCAAGGTGTGAACTTGATTAGTTTTCATTACATACGATGCAAGTAAACAAGCTATATGAATAAAAAGCACGATGTTCATCCATTCAACATAAGTAAAAAATACAAGTCATACGTTGTTCGAAAGTAAAAGACAACACAAGTTATAATGTTTTACAAAAGACTTGTTCCAAAATAAAGTTTTTAAAACGCAAAGGCTTTGCATCCTATATCTCACTCGAAGATGAGATATATGGACCAAGCCCTTCAAAAGCGGATGGCATCGCCAACTTGACAACCATATTCTTCGTGATAACCATTGCGCCAAGATCCACTTAGTTTCCTGAAATACATGTAAGTTTAAAACGTCAACAAAAGTTGGTGACTTCATGTGTTTTGAGTTCGCATCAAATGAATCTTAAAAACATTTGAAAGTTCTTGTATAGAAAACCGGTATGTAAAGCGTCTATGAAATCGTTGATCATTAATGTTTTGCAAGGACATTAATATGTGTGACGACATAGGAAGCACTCAAACCTTGACGATTTAGTATTGGTCCACTGGGTTGGGACAACAAAAACACTACATGCCGCCGCACAAGAACCCATGAGCGGGGCTCGCCCGTACCCAATAGATCTACCCCTCTTGTACCTTGGTCTTATAAAAGATTAATGGCGCTTAAGTTTCACCCTATTCGCACATGATCTAGTTGTTTCATTCCATAGCTTAACCATACCATCGTAACATGTATTTCCCCCCGGGAGTTGTAAAACCGAAACCGTTTAAAAGAAAATGGGGAACATGAAATCATAGTTTTGCGTCCGTATAAATGTGCCAGCAATGGGTATTCCAAACACGCGGTGCAGTCTATAAGTGTTCTAACTCGTTAGACACTTAGGTCTCTACTAGACCGTGTATGCATTGCTCATCTTGAACGTTGTTGGATTTGTATTTGTTATGTATTTGAAATCCTTGTGTGTTTTTAATATGTTGGCATTTGTTTCGTACGTTTGTTTTAATATATATATGGTCAGGATTTAGAGAAAACGCTCAAAAGTGTGAGAACGAAGAGAACGCTTATTGATCGTCAGATCAAAACAATCTATGGACTAGATGACGCGGTGGCGTTTTCGTAAATAAAATCACTTTTATTAATCGGGCGCGCTTTATTAAGGGTAAACGGGTCTTTTGACTTAACATAAAACGCCAAACTCACGCTATTAAAATCCTTCCTCAACACACATAGCACACTTCATCATAATATAACCCCATATATATAAAACGCCAAACTTTGTTTTTAACTGATAAAGCTGAACAAACAGTACTCAAACGACGTAACTTAATTACTAGCATTTACTGTAATAAAAATCGTGCCTAAAATACGCGCCAAAAACTTCCTATATAAACAAACTCTTAGAACTACTAAAATCCACACCAAAAACCCAAAACCCTATATTTTCCTCTATACCATTCATCTTATAAACGCCAAAAAAAACAAAATATCAAAGATTCCAATCCATGTTTCTTTGATATACACTATTTTCTCAATAAACATTCGCTCTATGTAATGAGCAAGATCCTCAATATAAACGCCAAAACATACAAAAACCACAAAACTTCAAAAACGCCATTTCATGGAGATTCAGTTTTTGTTCTAAATAAAGTTTAGCTAAACGGGATGGATAACATTGTTACACATCTTTCTTGACTGAGGATTAACAATGTTATCCATCTCGTTCAGCAAAACATTATTGAGTTTAGCACGACCAAAATTAGAAGTTTATGTTAGTTTTATTTAGTGGTGTTATTGTTTTTTTTGGCGTTTGATTTCCTTGCCCGATCTTATATTGTTTGTTATTTAACTTCGAAGTAGCATGTTATGAACAAATAGGTAGAAAAAAGAAAAAAAATGCAAAAAAAAAAAAAAAATGATGTATAAAAATGATTTAAAACGCCAAACTGAGATCTGTCTGTGTTCTATAGGATTGAAATATACAAAACGCCAAACTACTCTACACTGGCTCTCGAAGACCATCTGTGTGTGTTCTGTAAGAATGAAAAATACAAAACGCCAAACTACTCTTCACTGGCTCTCGAAGACCTTGTTGATCTTCTTTTAATTACGGCATGTTTGCATGTCGATGCGTAGTGTCCATAGCCTTTGCAGTTCTGACATTGTCTTTCTTTGGCCCCGGGTTTCGACTTTGATTTCTTTTTGTCGATTGCTATCTCCTGTTTAGATTTCAGGCGCTTCCGAGAACCAGAACCTTTGGATTTATACCCAACAGGGACTCTTATCGGATTCTTGTCGTTTTTATATTGACCGGTTATCTCGGCAAATCTATCCCTAGAACTAGCGGGAGGAGCAACAATCTGCATATCTTGAACCTTCTTCATATAAGATTGAACATGATCCTTTTATAAGGATAGCTCCTCTTTATTACCAGATAAACGGTTTAAAGTGTATTCGGATGAAAAAATAATATCTTGCATCATACTTTGCACATCAGGATCAAGCTCGGTCATATATTCACGACTAATTGAGAATTCAGGAGAGCAATTTGGGGAAGCCTCTTTGTGCCATCTATTCAAAATGTATTGTTTTGGAAATTCCCTAATGTCCATAATTCTCAAAACATAGAATATACGTCTACATAGCAAACCAAACTGTTCAAAACGCCTGCATGAGCAACTGCATGTGCAATCAGACTTACGAAACATTACCTGAAAAACGCCAAAAACAATATCTCTATAACGCCATGCATAGAATGTTTGTCTAATAAGTAAAAAAACACATTGCATATGATAAAACGCCATTAATAGAAAACGCCATAAAAACCAAAACGCCATTATTTACCTCAAATAAGGATGTACAAGGTCGTTGGAAGTCATTTACGTAAAACTTAACAAACCCATCAGGCTGATCTTCGTAACGTTGATTTATGCAATCCACAACTCCAATAAGCTCAACTTGAACGTCACAAAATATACTTTTTGTGTATATGTCAACAACTTGCCCTTCCAACAATTTGTAACTACTCTTCAACTGGGGTCTTTTGTATCGAGATTCATGATCATTTTTACGATGTGTGTGACGCTGTGCTTCTATTGTAGTCTCGTAATGCGTCATGAACTCAACAAGAGTAGCTTTCGAATTGCACACTTGACCAAAAAAATGATTCTCACTCTCCGACTTGGATGTCGTTCGCATAAGACCAGACATCTGCTCCATTCTATAGTATGCAGGGATCCAAGATTTCCTAAGTGCAAAAATATCGGATAGCCAGTCATTATCTTCTAAATTGAACTCTGCGATAACCGCTTCCCATTCTGATTCAAACTCTTCAGGTGTGAGAATATCCGTCCACACAATACCACAAATACGTTCTTTAAAATTGGTGGAATTGCATAGCCTAACACCAACCTATATATAACACTAAAACGCCATGCATAAATAAAAAAACAGAAAGACAAAACTTAATTAAAAAAACACTAACAAGGTAAAGAACGCCATGTATTTTAAAACGCAGTGTATCCTAAAACGCCAAAGGTAAAAAAAAAGCATAACAACCTTCGGAGAAAGTTTATGCATCACATGCCACATGCATAACCGATGCCTCGTGTCAACAAATACAACAGAAATAGCCTTCTTCATCGCTGGATCTTGGTCAGTGACAACAACTTTTGGTTGAGAACCAACAACTTTTAGAAAAACTCTTAACAACCAAATATTTGTATCAGCAGTTTCCGACGCCTATAATGCTGCACCAAATGTAACATTGCAGTGATGATTGTCTATACCAGTGAACGGTACAAACACCATAGAGTATCTGCATATGAAAACGCCATGAGAACTGAAACAATAATAAAACACCATTGAATATAAACTAATAAAACGTCATTACATGTAAACTAATAAAACGCCATTGCATGTAAAATAATAAAACGCTATTGCATGTAAATTAATAAAACGCCAAAAACAGAAGAAGTTGAATTATAAAATATTACTTGTTGGAACGATACGTGGCGTCAAACGAAATCACATCACATCACCAAACACGTGGTAATTACGTTTGGCTTGATCGTCACACCAAAAAAGACCTTCAAATGATTCTCTTCGTCTGTGGTGTAATCATACGAGAAATTTGGCTGGGAATGTTTTTTTTTCATCCAAATGTCTCACAACCATATCGGCGTCATATTCCCCTATAAACAAGTTAATTTGCCTCTTATAGTTCTTAAATTCAACTTTACTTGCACCCACGTCTTCAAAACCGCCAAAACAAGTCTTCACAACAATAAACGCCTTGACGGGACCCAAATTCAGCTTAGACATGCTGTGTATAATATGCTACTGGAGCTGAGTGGGGTGTCGTTCAGTTGGAAGAAAATGCTTATCGGGACGTTCAACAAGTTCATGATTGTGCTCCTCGACAAACTTATACACCTTCCATGATCCAACCTCAAAAAATACACATAACAGTGCACCACAATCAGTCCTCTTTGAAAAGTTAGATCGCACTACTCGCTCCTTTTGATTGGGTCCAACGTATCAACCTTCTTGTCCTTGTATAACCCATATCTCATACACAAGTAATACTTAATATGTAAGACACCTTTAGAGTTTGTCTTTGTAGTCCCTTTCCTGACTGAAAACCCACACTCCTTGGCATACTTAACATACATTGAATAACAATCATCAAGGCTTGAGAATACCATGTCCATTGTAGGCTTTAATTCTTCACTGACGTCAGGAATGATAAATGGCAATCCAGTTTTGTGGCAAAGCCTTTGACTCGAGAAAGAGACTTCGTCTGAGAAAACACAGTGAGGAACAGAAAAATCAGAAAAACACAGTGATGTCTCATAATAACATTATACATTAAAACGCCATTAATTGAATAATAAACAAGACATAATAAACACATAATTTGAAAACGACATGATAAAAAAGCCATGAGATGAATAATTAAAAAAACTTAACAACATAAAATAATTAACAAAATATAACACCATAATGAAAACGCCATAATTAACAAAACTAATGTTTACACAAATTAACAAAATAGTAATAACTGATGTTCACAAATACTACTAAATAAAATTAAAAAATAATCAAATAGATGAAAAACGCCAATGATCGTAAAAACATAAGAAATACACTAGAACGTAAACGATAATTAAAATTAATATTGAAAACTCCAATTGCAGTTCTTAATAATTGTTTAAATATCAATTAAAACGCGATTAAATTGTATAATTGAATAACCCTAGTGAAAATCATACAACATATTATAAAAATAATAATACAAAAAAAACGCCATAGAACAATGATAAAAGAACAAAACGCCATATCTGTTGCATGATTTGCTGGAACGAAAATAGAAAACGCCAACGAATTTTACTTTGTCGAACAAAATCCACGTTAAACGCCATAGATCTGAGAAAGCTTGCTGTAGGATCATTGTGCGACCTGAATGAGTCGTTCAGAAGAGCTTATATCCGAATCTAAGGAGGAATTCAGAGAAACGGACTTGTTTACAGCTTGATTCAATTTAAATGTCTCTATTATTGATATAACAGCAATTTACAACCTGGAGACAATTTGGCAGCACTTCGGTACCAAATCAGAAAAGTTACAAATGACAAACCATGCTCCACTATATATAGGTGTGCTGATTTCGCTTGAAATGGTCAAGGTTAATTTCGTGCGAAATTAACACTGTTAATTTCATGCGAAATTAACATTGTTAATTTCGTGTGAAATGGTCATTAACTATTTCATGCAAAATAGCTACAACTCACACAATACTCAGTTTCTAGCATCTCGAGGACTGGTTTACCCTATCCTATTACATGATTTGATACAAGTCGAAGTCAACATACATAGTGCACTAACAGACTCCCCCTTGGATGTTAACGAAGTCTTCAGTGTCTAATCTTTAGCATGGCACCTCTTCAGTCTTGATCAGTCTTTTTGCTCTTTCTGAATTGTCTAACATTGTAAGCATCCATAAATCTTTATCTTCTTCAATCAGCTTCTATCTTTGAATGTTATACCAATATCTGACTCTGGCTCTTACAAACACTTTTTCCCAGGCTCCCCCTTTCATCAAGCTTCCGTGCTTTAGGGATCGACACCTTGATTTCTGGTTACAAACTCCCCCTTACTTTGAGCTCGCCTTCAGACTTCCCCTTAGACTCGGCAATCGGGATCGTAGTCTGGTACAATATCTGCAATTTCTCAAACATTTATAAGAAACAACATTTTGAACATCCAGGATTAAATGACCTAGCTCTTTTATCATATAAAAAAATTACAATTAAAGCAATTTCAATTTTCCAAGAATCGTAACCTGGCTTTATTCAACAGATTTTAACAATATAAGCATCCAAATCCCTCACAGTTAATCATCCAAGTCTAAATTAATGACCTTGGAGATATCACAAACTGTTTTTGAATTTTTTATTATTAAAAACTTCAAGTTTCAAATTAATGAACATGTTTATTTTCAGAAACACAATCAACATACTTAGATTTTGAAACTCAGCATTCAGACATCGGTTGTCGAAAATAAAGTAGAATCAAAATCTTTTCGTATTTTTCTGAAATATAAAGCAGTAAAGAAATATTCACAAACATATTTACAGACAATATTTTTTTTTGAGTTCGTGTCAGAGGATCATATCAGATTATGACAAGTCACAAGTACCGTTGAGCTTAGTTACACATTAAGAATTAAACAATTCACTTAGATTGTCGATATACAGATCCACTTAAATTTTCACACAAATTTCAACTGATTTGGGATACGAATTAGATGTATTAAGAACTTAAACTTATTCATGTGTCCCACCTCTTGAATATACTCCCGTATCCAGATCCCAATATCCAGTCTTACAGGTGAGTATACCTAGATGATATCTGTAAAGGGTTAAATGCGAGACCATGAGAGCTCAGGTCAGAACTTCCGTTCAGCAAAGAGATGATGGCTCGGCTTTCGGTGTGTTCCCTTTAGAGAATCTTTTCTTCAACAGCACATGATTAGCATTTTTCAATGTTTCATCATTTTTTATGCTGAGGGTGGTGCTATATTTCAAGCAAGCAGAAAGTATTATACGGGGACTAGGCCATTGTTTCCGCATTATCAGAAGTCCCGGTCCCGGAATAATACCCCAGATATCACTAAGCATAAAGACCTAGTATCTCAGAAAGAGGGGTCCTTCAAATGAGATTTCAGGGGTTACCTATATATCCAAGTAGTGTTCCCCACGAAACAAGCAAGTTTGAATTTATGTTTATATCCCGAAAAAGTTTACTAAATGTATAAAAACCTATCGGCATATCATCAGTGAGACTGTTTAACGCTATTTAAACATTACATTTCTTTAGCATACTGTAACTGTCTACTGATGCACTATCATTTCCTCTTTTTACACAAAAACTCATTTTTTTTAAAATTTTATCATGTTTTTTACTTTTTCAAATTTTCAAATGTTTTTGGATTTTCTGACAATAATACTCCCCCTAAAATACAAAATCATTTAAAAAAATTGACAACCTGATACTGATAGCTTTGTCTCGCCATCCATTTTCTGCTTCTCATGCCCTGATTTGCAGAAAAATATAACGTACCCCCATGATTTACAACACATTGATATTTTACAGTTTGAAAACCGTTTTTCAATCTTGTGAAATTAATCATGTTTGTTCCGCCGTGAGGGTTTCGGCATATTCAATCAACATCTTTTTGAATTTTTGGATATTTGACAAATTAAAAAACAAACATATTTTTGATTTTTCAAAATTTTGACAAAATAAAAACATATTTTTTGTTTTTTTTAATTTTCAATTTTTAGGGTTTTTGAAAGGTTTATTTATGTACAGAAATCAAACAAACTCCCTGTTTCAACCAACACAGGGTTCAGCGGCCTTCTCTTTCCGTTGTGCCAGGCTGCTCCGAATTCCATTTTCACAATCTTCAGTTTTCTTGAGCACCTGCACATTCAACTAATTCAATCACTTGAACAAGTTAGCCTAGGTCTGTTGGACCTTAGGCATTTCAACACAATACACTTCATTCAACTTCGGAAAATCTTTGTCATTTTGTACAAAGACTTTGTCAATTTTGACTTCAACTTTTTCGTCGTTTACTGAAGCAATTTCTTTCTTAGCAGACCATGTTTGACCTTTAGGAGTACCTCGTTTGTAAAAATGTGAATCTTTTTGAACATTTTGATTTTGAACAACAGTTGGTTTCAAAAACTCATTTGGTTTTGTTGTATCAACAGTTGTTTTCCAACTTTGTGTTGTTCTTAATCTGGGTGTGTGAGAATTCCATGTTTGTCTAGACTCAAACCTATTCAGGTTTGATTTCCAAGTTTGGTTCTAAACAAACTTGTTTGTGTTGTACCTCCAAGTTTGTTTTGAATCAAATCTAGTTAACCTCTGTTTCATATCCTCAGATTTCTGTTTTTCCACATTATCAGACTTCTTTTTCTCAACATCAACAGGTTTCAGATTTTGACACTTGCGAGCAAGATGTCCAATTTGATCACATTTAAAACATGTTCTGTTTGAAACATCTTTGATGTAACACCTCGAAAATTCACGTCCTATAATGTGTTGACACGTGTCATAAGCTTGGAACGTGTAAAGGATTTCTTAAGAGGGACTAAAGTTGACAAACAAGAAAAGTATTTGAATATAAGGGTTCAAAATGTCAACAATGGATAAATATACTTTACAATAACCATACATGATGTTTATACCCTTAAACGAATGATTCATGGATCATACGAAGCTAATTGTGAAAGAAAGTGAGAGATTACAAACTATAGGGGTTAAATGTGTCAACATGTTTAAAGTGTACCTCTGAGTGACCTTTTAGCAAACCCGAAGCTTTGTAATGATTAATTATGCTCACCAGAATGCATGATAAAAATTTCACCAAGTTTCGTTATCGTATGAGGAAGTTATGATAAAATTCGTATACGAGGGGTTAAAAGCGTCAACGTTGAAATTTAAGACCTTTCGGTGATCGTATGAATAACCGGGGACCTAAAAAAGTTGGTTTATTACTTAGAGTCCTTAAAAGTCAAGTTTGGGGGGTTACAAGTGCAAGAAACCTTGTTAAAAATCAAGTTTGGAAGTACAGGGGCTAAACATGGCAACATTGGAAAATTGCTTTGCTGACCAGGTCCTTACGGACCGTATGGCTGGACCCTTACGGTCTGTAAGCCATGCCCAGATGTAGAAACTCGATCAGTTGGTTGTTCAGCCCATGTAAACGACTTATATTGCCCTTTAACACCACCAGGGGTTGCCTAAACTAATTCTTAGGCTTAGGGACACTTGTTAATGATCAGGGATCATGTATAGCCTTGTTTGTCATGATCATAAGCAATCTAGAACACTATATAAAGCCCCACTTTGTTGCAACTTTGATCATTCACTCATTCCTTCACTCCTGATCATTTCTGGAGCTCAAGGCCTTTCCCCAAGCATCTCTAATCGTGCATTAGACCTTGGTAAGTATCATTGACCTTCCTTAATCGAGTTTTGCTTAGTTATTAGCTTAAAAGTCAAACCGTCGCAATTAACGTTTGACTTATCGATTAATCACTAATGGTCCAGTGATTAGTCAAATTGAAAGTAGTTATAAGTTGGTAATTATGTAGGCATTACACCCTTAAAAGGGCACCCTCTGATTCCCACGCTAACTAGATCATTTGTCGGGTCAAAGTTTATTATAAAAAGTTAACAGGATCCTAATTTTTGAATTAACGCATAATTACCAATGTAGAAGGCGTGTAACCTATTTTTATCACTCATATAACTTGGTAATAAGTATAAGAACTAGTCTAAGCTTGTTTGATCCGACAATTTTCTGTTTAGGATCGGCTCGGAACCGAAAGTCGCAAAACTTTGACTTTTACTTTAACTTCAGTTCTAACCCAATTTAGATGGGTTAAGAAATGCCTTAGAGATTCCTTAGGACCAGGGTACATGATAGTATAACCCTCTGTGGTTGGATCATTGATTGTCCGATTCGTTTACACGTTTCCGTTAATTGCTTAATGTTGACCATAATGCCCTTTTGACCATAAAACGAGAATTTTGGAAATATTAAAGAACAATAATCTTTATTACTGATTTATAAACATGTCCCTAAAATTTCACATCAGTTGGAGGTCTAGATTAGGAGTTATGCTCAATAGCATAATTTGAAAGCTTTTTGTTAATTAAAAGGCATATTTAGCGTAAAGCCTATCTAAACCCAATTTTTGACACCAAAACTTTTACCCACTGATGTAATATAATATTTTGAGATTTTTGAAGATTTTTAATTATTTTTAAACTGATCATAACCTAAGGTTATTGCCTTGATTCGGTAAATACCGATTATACCCTTTTTTGTTTATAAAATGAGTTCTACATAGTATTTTGACACCAATCCAATTGCTACTGATTTTATATAATAAATGAAATATTTTGAACTTTATAACCTGATCAGAAAACTCAGATTTCCTGTATAACCCGGAAAACGCTTAAAACGGCTTTTTACGCGTACTAAACACCTAGTATGGGTTTAAAACCATTTTGGCATATAAGACTTATCACCAACTGATATAACCTATTAAATTAAGTTGTTTTACTGATTATTTCAGACCCGAGTCTCAGAATTTAAAATTTCTCTCTTTTATAATCTTTTAAATGACCAAAATACCCCTACGGGGCTTATATTAAGATTAAACTCGTTTTGGGAATAATGGAAGGTATCCTACTGATATCACAACATATTTATGGCATATTAACCTAGGAAACCTGTATATGACCCATATGGTTACCCGTTATGCCTCTTGCGCGTTCGGTTCGGTTTATGTAACTAGTTTGCATAAATTAGCCGAAACGGGTCAAACCTTATCATTTTTATCTCAAAATCCAGAATGTATTTAGATTATCCATATTATACAAGTCTTAAAACTTGTCGGGTCTAAATCACGTTCTATTCCGGTCTTCGCTTAATCGTGCGTTTGAACCGTATCTTTCTTTAAAAACTAACCGGTCTAAGTTTAGGCTTAATTAAAGACCCGTTAGGATTCTAATAGGTTATTATAAAACCTTCGTTCCAGATTAAGAGCCCCAGTAAAAGTACTTGTGCTTGCTGATTAGAATATACGACTGAGTATAAATTGCATTGCTAGCTCAGGTAAATACTCTTAACTTATTTTCCCTATACGGGCTTGGGATATGGTATTATAATAATACCGCTTGGTCCGGAATTGAATGTTTAATCATATTGTGGTTAAATTATTGAGGTAACCCGCTTTAATCTGTATTGTTTGAAATAAAAGCCTTTAGGGGTTAATGACCAAGTCCCGGATATCCTTGACATCATTATATTATAAAATGGCCACGTCTTAAGCACGGGGTGTAGGCATACACCTGACAGTTTGCATAAGGGAAACGGTATCTCACTCTCATGTGGGCCTATACTTATGGCGTGTCTGTTAATCTTGACTCGGTTTCTACATCGGGCCCTGAACGTATAACGAACATGTAAATCTGTATACAAGATTATTTATATAATTGTCCCAAGTTATAAAAGATATGTTGTGCCTTGTGCATTCAAATCAATTTTTATACATGTTTTCAAATGAGTCGGTTAATTGTATTTACCAGTGTAAACTGATGTATTTTCCAAAAAGGTTAAGTGACAGGTACTGAACATAATTGGCTGGAAGCTCAGGGCGTTAATAAGGAATCTTGCAAGTTCTAGGCGTCCAAAGTCTGTTGAACAGTTTTCTTTTTATTTGATCCGCCTGTGGATCCTTTACTTTTCGTTGTAATACTTTGATATTACTTTATACTCGGATTGTAATATATTTATCTTTTGCTTCCGTTGTGCATTTATATATTGTGTTGTTTGACTATGATGATCTCAACTACGTCACGATACTCCCCACCGGGCCCACCGGTAATACGTGGAAATATCAGGGTGTGACAGGTTGGTATCAGAGCCAACATTGAGTGAATTAAACACTAGCCCTTAGTGTTTAATCTCAATGACACAGTAGCACATTCCTTGACCTTCTGAGTCTAGACTTAACATAGGAATGCTCTCAATCCTAATCTGAAACTATTGCTTCCGAAATTTATATATTTTGAATATGTCTCCAATCAAAGAAGCCGTAATGGAAATTCTCCACATCCGGAGCCTTGAATTTCCGAGCTTCGTACCGCGGCTAGGGTACAACGTGCAACCAAGGAGAAAGCATTCAGAAGTAAAGAAGAAAACTCCTTCTTGCTGAAATTCGTTTCCTTAGTAGTCTTTATAAGGACATGTTTATCTTCTAGTCCCTTCATGGACAACATTAATTTCTTCAAGTCCCGTTTAGGGCAATTCTGTACTTCTTTTAAAAATTTTTATCCAAATTTCATCTTATCATTTTATACGAATATAATATATGAAATAAATCAAATTATTATTCTTTTCATAATTGATCTACCAGTATATATATTGAAAGAATCTTAAAGGGTAAAACCTAGCTTGAATGTCATTAAAGACCTAGCTATGATGGTAAAACCTGTTTAAAAGAGATTCAAGTTCTTGTTAACATCCGAAAACATGTTAACACTCCTGACAACAGTGATACGATAAAACCACACTTGTCATCTTTATATTGGGAAATTCCAAACCCTTATCTAGCCTAGTGATTTAGAATCATGGCTTAAATCATCAAATGAAGATGATCATATTATAAACATCCATTTGTAATGAAGTGCCTACGGGCCAAACTTGTTGTCCGATAAGACAACGTCAGTGGTGGCCTTTGACCCCCGTCTAAAGATGTTGGAGTACGTCCGAGCATAATAGTCTGTATGATCAATGCGATCCTGACTAATATCATCAGTTAAGATGATCATATCATAAACATCCATAAGTGATGAAATGCCTACGGGCCATACTTATTGTCCTAAGGGACAAAAGACAGTTGGAGTCTTTGACTCTCTGTCAAGAAAAGGTAATGAAATATGTTCAAACCTTAATGCCTCGATTCTCTGAAATCATGGCTTGTAAATTTAAAACTGTCCTTGTGACTAGGCCTTTTGCGCCACTTTAATATCCTTAATGTTTTATAACTAGGATAAATTATAATGAAAATACTAATACAACTAACAAATTAACCAATATGGTTTATATTACCATGGTTGATGAATCGTCAAAAATGATGATTCCATAATAACCTCTGAATAAATCATTGTTAATATTATGTAGCAATCAAGCTACATGGCTGGATCAGAGGATGTTAACAGCCACCCGAGGGTGAATAATGATGCTACCAGAGTTGATATAACTGGTGCAGAACTGCAGGCATTAATAGATGATACTGTTACTAGAGCTCTTGACAGACAATATAATGAATCAAGTGATACACACTCTAAGACTCTATCTGTGGCTCGTAGTAAGCCCCCTTCTAAATCACATGAGTCAAAGGAAGACGGTGTTCGTAACTCGTCAAATCAAAGGAGTGTTCCGTCTAGACAGGTGGTGCTTCATCAAGAGGCACCAGTTAAGACCTGCTCATATAAATATTTTGTCTCCTGCAAGCCCAGAGACTTTACAGGAGAAAAAGGGGCCATCGATTGCATGACATGGCTCGATGAGATGGACACCGTTGTTGACATCAGTGGATGTACAGAGCAAGACATTGTGAAGTTTGTTTCACAATCTTTTAAAGGAGAAGCTCTAGCTTGGTGGAGGTCACTGATCCAAGCTACGGGGAAGATCCCTTTGTACAACATGACTTGGGATCAGTTCATTGCTCTTATCAAAGAAAATTATTGTCCTCAACATGAAGTTGAGAAAATTGAGACTGAATTCTTGACATTAGTCATGGAGAACTTAGATTTTCAAGCATACCTTACAAGTTTCAATACCATGTCTCGATTGGTTCCTTACTTGATCACACCGGAACCAAAACGAATAGCTCGCTTTATTGGGGGTCTAGCCCCAGAAATAAAGGCAAGTGTGATAGCATCGAGGCCTACTACATTCAGGTCAGCGGCAGATCTGTCGCTATCTCTCACACTCGATGTGGTCAGAAACAAGGCTGCCAAGGCCTCTGAAGATGGAAAGCGTAAAAGGGAGGATGAGAATTCTCATCGCTTCGATAGGAAGACAAAGAGGAACTCTAAGGATAAGAAGAGTTCCGGGTTTAAGGAAGACAGCCAGCAGTCGGGTGAGAAGACCAGGTGCAAAACCTGTCGGAAATACCACCTCGGGAAATGCAGATTTGAATCTCAACCTCTACCTTGTGGGATTTGCAAGTCTAAGGAACATAAAACCTTGGATTACAAGAAGTTGAAAGACGCAACCTGTTATGGTTGCAACGAGAAGGGGCATATCAAGACCAACTGCCCTAGGAATCAGAAGAAGCCCGAAGAGGCCAAGAAAACAAACGCATGAGTCTTCTAGATGAACGCCAGGAGATGGTGCAGAATGATAACTATATAGCAGGTACCTTTCCTTATCAAGCAGTTTATGCAGAAATTTATTTGATGCTGGCACATATGATTCTATAATGAACGATAAATGTTGAGAACTGTTGTCTCCGCCTGATTAGGACTCCGGTCATTTAACGGGAGGTGGAAATTGGCTGATGATATGCTCCAACAAATCTTAGATTGATATTTTATATCTACTAGGAATCACTCTTTTTGATACCCTTATGACAAGCTTTCAAGCTATCCAAATTCATCAATATAATAAAGACAGATGTGACATTTTGATCCCCTGTCAAAAAGATGATGGATTAGGTCCAAACCTTAAATGCCATTGATGGTCTTTTGTGACCTAGGCTAAACATAATGAATATATATTAAATAACCTTCATTAAGAATGTTAGTACTATATAGCCTTTATGGTCTATTGATACCATGGTTAGTATATGTTAAGGACATCAAGATGATGAATAGCAATGGTTGAATTGCAACTAAGAAATTGTTTTATTGGTGTTAGGAACCAATATCGAGTATGGCAAACTCAGATAAGACAGCCGTTGATCGTGTTATGGATAATGCGGCACATGCCAATGATGCTACAATTGTGAACCTTAGAATTTCCAAAGATGTTCTTCAAACTATGATAGACGCAACTGTTGGAAAAGCTGTGAAGAAGGCGGTGAAAAAGTTCAAGGAGCCCCATGCTACTCGCTCCAAATTTTATCTAGGACCACATTTCCTTACTCATAAGGAGGATCTTGTTCATGCCTCAAATGCAAAAGATGAGCTAAAAAGGAAAAGGGAGGAAGATAACTCCCAGAGCTCTAAGACAAAGAACAAACAAAAGTCCAACCAGAAACCTGTATGCAAGACCTGCAAGAAGCGCCATTATGGGAAGTGCAGGTTCGAACCACAATCCCAATCGCAGCCGAGGGCTTGTGGGATCTGCAAATCAAGGGAACATAAAACGATGAACTGCAAGGACATGAGGAATGCAGTCTGCTTCGGCTGTAATGAGAAAGGCCACATCAAGACCACGTGCCCTAAATCTGTCAAAGGAAATGCGGCTAAGGAAGGAAAGCCTAAGAATGAAAGCGCCTAAAATGCCTGAGCTAGTTCATAAATAATGGCATCAGGTACATTCCTTGACATTTATCATTGATTTAAATGCTAAGAGTTTTTATTTTTGGTTCGGATACCAATAAATCCTTCATAAACTATAAGTATAGCAAGCTTTTAAAACCTTTCATAAGAACCCTAGATATTAAGTGTAAGGTAAAACTTACAGACAAAATCATAGGAACCATTTCTTCTGTTCCTGTCAGTGATCTGCAGTCGTAAATTCTAGTATACCCTCTCTTCGGATAAAGTGCGTTAGCATATGTAATTGATATCTCTTGATCTCTATCGATTAAGAGTACCAGAAGGTATGACAAAAGCGCCATATGAGGGTTGGTGTATCTTAATAAGTTCCATAGATTGCTTCCATGCCTGATCAGTATGGAGGTTTAATGCATGGAACCGCAAGGATATTTCAATGGTCATATGGTACTAAGGTCAACTAATGGTATTCAAAGAAGATATCTAAAATAGAATTGTCCAAGTAAATGTTCCAGATCAAGGAGTTCGTGGAGTCGTAACATAAATGTGTCACTTAATTGACACAAGCAATGATGGATGAACTGGAGCCTGAGATTTGGAAAATCTCTGTAATCTCCGTGTGTCTTGATTACATTCTGCAAAGATTACCCTGTTTACCTCCTAAGAGGCAAGTAGAGATAAGATTAATATCCCGCTTAAGGCTGTATTATTATGAAATCTCCAAGACGGTTAGCACCATCATTGGAAGAATCGAAACCCTGATTAACTAGGTTTAAAATAGAGGGTTCATATAGCCTAACTCGATATCCTGAGAATTCGATATAGTTAATTATGAAAGACGGTTCATTTTGCTTATGCATTGTTACCGCAACCCTAATTAGGCAACGATTAAGAATTTCCATCAGCTGCCCAGGATCGTCGATTTGTTCGACTAACGACAAGGATTAGCTATTCCTTAAAACTAGTTAAGCAGTGGTTGGAATAAGCATCTCACCTTAAGATAAGCTTTTCTATAATAGTTGATATATAAGCATCAAGGCTGCTCCTTTGGAGACCTTGTATAGATGGAATGTTAAACATCTATTGTTAGGACAATAGATTTGTAAGTCCAATTATCAGGATTTGAAAGTTGTATTGGAAACAACAAATAAGATCACGCAAATTCATAATCATCTGTAAGATGCCAGTATTCGGCAGAAAAATCAAGGATTAATGAAAATAGCAAACCTCCTAAATTCTTGTTAAGGAATAAGGTTCAACAAAAGATATCACCCAAGAAGGGTGTGCCAAAATTTGTTAAATTATCAGGCTAGTTAAGCTCTGAATATATAGAATCATTCAAAGGAAATCGAATGTATCAAGATCAAGTAGCTTATAAGCTAAAACCTATTTAAGGAGCTTGGCGGAGCTCGCAATAGATTGCACACTAGTGACTGAAGGATGTGTTTCATCAATAAGTCAAGAAGCACCATCACATAATGATATGCAGATTTATGATGTGAGGAGCATCCTGTATCGATTGAGGATCGACAGGTTAAGAAGCTCCAAAAGGATACATGTACCTAATATAGGGGTCACTTTGGGAGCTTAGAAAGACTCTAGATATGTTATAGAAGTTAAGTCCATTATGCGACAAAAAGTACTTCCAGCATCTTAACAAATCTCGAGGTCGAGATTTCTTTTAAGGGGGTGAGGATGTAACACCTCGAAAATTCACGTCCTATAATGTGTTGACACATGTCATAAGCTTGGAACGTGTAAAGGATTTCTTAAGAGGGACTAAAGTTGACAAACAAGAAAAGTATGTGAATATAAGGGTTCAAAATGTCAACAATGGATAAATATACTTTATAATAACCATACATGATGTTTATACCCTTAAACGAATGATTCATGGATCATACGAAGCTAATTGTGAAAGAAAGTGAGAGATTACAAACTACAGGGGTTAAATGTGTCAACATGTTTAAAGTGTACCTCTGAATGACCTTTTAGCAAACCCGAAGCTTTGTAATGATTAATTATGCTCACCAGAATGCATGATAAAAATTTCACCAAGTTTCGTTATCGTATGAGGAAGTTATGATAAAATTCGTATACGAGGGGTTAAAAGCGTCAACGTTGAAATTTAAGACCTTTCGGTGATCGTATGAATAACCGGGGACCTAACAAAGTTGGTTTATTACTTAGAGTCCTTAAAAGTCAATTTTGGGGGTTACAAGTGCAAGAAACCTTGTTAAAAATCAAGTTTGGAAGTACAGGGGCTAAACATGGCAACATTGGAAAATTGCTTTGCTGACCAGGTCATTACGGACCGTATGGCTGGACCCTTACGGTCCGTAAGCCATGCCCAGATGCAGAAACTCGATCAGTTGGCTGTTCAGCCCATGTAAACGACTTATATTGCCCTTTATTTCACACCCCGAGTTTCCACGTGTCACCGGTGGGCCCGGTGGGGAGTATCGTGACGTGGTTAGCAACGTAATAGTCAAACAACACAATATTTAATATGCACAGCGGAAGCAAATGAAAGATATATTTCAACCGAATAAATTATTGTAATATCATGTATCACAACCAGTTGAAAGTTTATCCACAGAATGATCAAAATAAATAGGAAACAGTAGTTCAACAGACTTTATGCATCTTAAGCTTGCGAGACTCTTTTGATACTAAGGAGATATCCAGCCAATTACTATTAGTACCTGCACTTAATCTTTTTGGGAAAATACGTCAGTTTACACTGGTAAATACAATCAACTGACTCATTTTAAAAATGATTAAAATTGGTTTGGATGCACATGGCATAAACATTTTATAACTTGGGATAAATATTTAAATATATAAACTTGTAAAAGAATTACATGTTCCTTATGCGTTCAGTAGCCCGGATCGTGCCGGGTTAAAGATCAATAGACACACCACAATATTTATTTATGCACTGACGGGTGTACGCCTACACCCCGCGCTTAAGTCATGGCCATTTCGTAAAATGATGCCAAGGATATCCGGGACATGGTCATTAACCCCCCAAAGGCTTTAAGTAAACAAAACAATTTAAACGGGTCGATCAAATTTCAATTAACCACCATACGATGGAAGATTTAATGCCCGACCAAGCGGTATTTTATATACCGTACCCCAAGCCCGTATAGGGAAAATAAGTTAAAAGTATTTACCTGAGCAAAGTAATAATCACAATAAGCAAATGCAAGTAGCTTTTACTGATTCTCCTATTCTGGAACAAAGGTTTATAATAACCTATTAGAATCCTAACGGGTCTTTAGTTAAGCTTAAGCTTAGACCGGTTAGTTTCAAAGATACGATTCGTACGCACGATTAAGCGAGGACCGGAATAGAACGTGATTTAGACCCGACAAGTTTGAAGACTTGTTTAATATGGGTATTTCATACACATTCTGGATTTTGAGATAAAACCGATAAGGTTTGACCCGTTTCGGCTAATTTATGTAAACTAGTTACATAAACCGAACCGAACGTGTAATAAGCGTAACGGGTATCTGTACGAGCCATATACATGTTTCCTAAGTTAATATGCTTCAAATATGTTGTGACATCAGTAAGATGTCTTTTATTATGCCCGAAACGAATTTAAACACAAACTATGCCCCGTAGGGGTAGTTTGGTCATTTACAGGTCTGATATAATCAGCAAAAATGCTTATTTTACTAAGTTATAACAGTAGGGTAGAGTATATATGTGAAATTTATCAATTATAACTAAACTATGCACCGTAGGGGCGTTTTGGTAATTTCATATAAGCCGTAAAGCTCAAAACTGAAGTCTGAGTTAAACAACTTTTGCTTACTGTTAAAATATTATAATTTACCTAAAATATCAGTAGGTATCAACCCTTGTATGATTAAAATAGTTTTTGTACATACTATGCGTTAAAAACGCTTAATAAGGCGATTAGAAGCCGTTTCCGGGTTCTATATCGAAATCTGATATTTTTATTATTCCAGAAGGTTTAAAATACTTTATTTATCATTTAAAATCAGTAGCAAAAGGTTTGGAGTCGATTAAATATGTAAAACTCATTTTATAGCCCGTTAGGGCAAAACCGACAATTACCGGATTAAGCCTATGACTATAAGTTATGCTCAGCCTAAAATTAATTAAAAATCTTCAAAAATCCCAAATTAATATATTACATCAGTGGGTAATAAGATTGATATCAAAAAGTAGGCTTAAATAGGCTATATGCTAATTATGTCGTTTAATCGCTAAAAAGCTTTCAAATTACGCTAACGAGCATAACTCTTAATCTACACCTCAAACTGATGTCAAATTTTGGGTGCAAGTTTATAATTCAGCAACTAAGGTTTCTACTCTTTTACATTTTCAAAAATCATGTTTTAAGGTGAAAAGGGCATAATGGTCAACATATGTGCAATTAACGGAAACATGCATATTAATTGGATAACTAATGAACCAAGGTGTATAATCACAGAGGGTTATACTAGCATGTAACCTAGTCCAATTAAAGCTCTAAGGCATTTCTAAAACATACCAAAACGGGTCAGAACTGAAGTCAAAGAAAAAGTCAAAGCTTTGCGACTTTCGGTTCCGAACCGGGTCTAAACAGAAAATTTGTCGGGTTGAACATGTTTAGACATGTTCTTACACTAATTACCAAGTTATATTAATGATCAAATAGGTTGTATGGGTTCTACATTGCTAATTATGCATAAATTAGAAAATAAGCATTCTGTTGACTTTTTAATAACAAGTTTGACCCGACATATGGTCTAGTTAGAGTGGGAATCAGGGGGTGCCCTTTTAAGGGTTTATTGCCCACATAATTACCAACTTATAACTACTTTCAATTCGACTAATCACTGGACCATTAGTGATTAATCGCTAAGTCAACCGTTAATTACGACGGTTTGACTTTTAAGCTAAAACTAAGCAAAAACTTAACTAAGAAAGGTTAAGTATACTTACTGAAGTCCTATGCACGATTAGTGATCACTTGAGCCTGCTTTGGAGCTCCAGAAATGATCAGAAATGCTGAAGGAAGGTGTGAAGAAATGGTTGCAACCTTGGCCCTTTATATAGTGCTCAAGAACTCATGGATTGTTGACATCAAAGCCTATCAATGATCCCAGATGATCCACACATGTCCCTAAGGGTCTAGGGGTTGCTTAGGGGTCGCCCATGAAGTGAAACAACTAATTAAAGTCGGTTATGCGCGAAAACAGGCTGCTGTCCCAAACTTTCTGATACTGGGCATCGGACGCGGCCCGCGTAAGACCATAACAACTCTTACGCGGCCCGTCTAAGCCCCGTTTTCAGGTTTTCACATTTTTAAGTTGTTGCCTCTTGTCTCTTGGCCAATTCGAAAGGTCAACTAACTTATTTCTTGCAATTTGACCCCTTCCTATTTACCTACAAGGGCTTCAAGGCTTATACCCACTTTATTTAGTCCTTGATCACTTTGTTATTACCCGAAAAGTCATAACTTTCAACGTTGACACTTTAACCCCTTGTATACGAATTTGATCATAACTTTCTCATACGATAACGAAACTTTATGAAATTTATATCGTGCATTCTAGTGAGCATAATTAACCGTTACAAGCTTCGGGTTTGTCAAAAGGTCACTCAGAGGTATAACTTAAACATGTTGACACATTTAACCCCTGTAGTTTGTAATCTCTCACTTTCATTCACAATTAGCTTCGTATGATCCATGATTTATTCGTTTGAAGGTATGAGCATCATGTTGGGTTAATGTACAATATATTTATTCACTGTTGACATTTAGAACTCGTAGATTCACATACTTTCCATGATTGTCAACTTTAATCCTTCTATAACTTTCTTTCACACGTTCAAACATATGACACGTGTCAACACATTACAGGACGTGAATTTTCGAGGTGTTACATCCTCACCCCCTTAAAAGAAATCTCGACCTCAAGATTTACTAAAATAAATGAGGGTACTTTTCTTTCATTGTGGACTCAACTTCCCACGTGTATTCGGGACCTCTTCGGGCATCCCATTTTACCTTTACAATAGGCACATGCTTCCTTCGAAGCTTCTTAACCTGTCGATCTTCAATCGACAATGGTTTTTCCACAAATTTCAAGCTCTCATCTATATGCACATCTGTATGTGGTATGACTAGCGATTCATCAGCTAGGCATTTCTTCAGATTGCAGACGTGGAATAAGTTATGAATACCACTGAGCTCTTCAGGTAAGTTTAGCTTATAGGCAACTGATCTGACACATTCGATGACCTCGAAAGGTCCTATGTATCTCGGGCTTAACTTGCCTTTCTTACCAAATCGCATCACTCCCTTCCAGGGTGATACTTTAAGCAACACTTTGTCACCAACTTCAAATTTCATAGGTTTACGCTTTGGATCTGCGTAACTCTTCTGCCTATCTCGGGCAGCTTTGAGACGGTCACGAATCTGGACAATCTTGTCCGTCGTTTCAAAGACTATCTCTGGTCCTGATAATTGGACATCTCCAACTTCCGCCCAACAAACAGGCGTTCTACACTTTCTACCATATAAGGCCTCAAAAGGCGCAGCCTTAATGCTGGTATGGTAGCTGTTGTTGTAGGAGAATTCGATTAATGGTAGGTGGTTATCCCAACTACCACCTAAATCAATCACGCATTCTCGAAGCATGTCTTCCAAAGTTTGAATAGTACGCTCACTCTGACCGTCCGTCTGAGGATGGTAAGCTGTACTAAAATTCAAACGCGTGCCCAAAGATTGTTGGAAACTTTTCCAAAAATGTGACGTGTATCTAGTATCTCTGTCAGAGATAATAGACACAGGTATGCCATGTAAGGCTACAATCTTATCCACGTACAACTGGGCTAACATGTCGGAGCTGTAAGTCTCCTTAATGGGTAGGAAATGTGCTGACTTAGTCAGTCTGTCTACGATCACCCAAATGGTATCGTTTCCTTTCCTTGTCTTAGGTAACTTGGTGATAAAATCCATAGTTACCATTTCCCACTTCCATGTAGGAAGTTCAGGCTGTTGTAGCAAACCTGACGGCTTTTGATGTTCTGCTTTGACTTGCGCACACGTCAAGCATTTAGCTACATAGGTAGCTACAGACTTCTTCAAGCCTATCCACCAATAGTTTGCCCTTAGATCCTGGTACATCTTATCAGCTCCAGGATGAACGGAATATTTGGAACTATGGGCTTCCTGGAGGATAACATCTCGAAGTCCTCCATAAATTGGAACCCATATTCGTCCATTCAATCTCAGAATTCCATCCTTGCCAAGAGATAACTGCTCCTCAGTTACTCCTAGCTATTCGTTAGGAGAGTTAGCTTCTAACACAGCTTCCTTCTGTGCAGCTAACAACCTTTCATTTAAACTGTTCTTCATTTCAATGCTCTTGGCATTGATTCGGATGGGTTTCACCCTTTCCTTTCGACTCAAGGCGTCAGCGACTACATTCGCCTTGCCGGGATGGTATCTGATTTCACAATCATAATCATTTAAAGTCTCCATCCATCGGCGCTGCCTCATGTTTAAATCCTTCTGATTAAACAGATGTTGAAGGCTCTTGTGATCAGAATAAATCACACACTTGATACCATACAAATAATACCTCCATAGTTTTAGTGCAAATACAACGGCACCCAACTCTAAGTCGTGGGTGGTGTAATTCTTTTCATGCACCTTTAACTGCCGTGAAGCATAGGCAATCACCTTGCCTTTCTGCATAAGCACACACCCCATGCCAGTGTGTGATGCATCGCAGTAAACTACGAATTCTTCGGTACCTTCAGGCAATGTCAATACAGGAGCGTTGCTCAACTTTTTCTTTAGAATATCAAAAGATTTTTGCTTCTTAGGCCCCCAATCAAACTTTATTTTCTTCCTAGTCAATGAAGTTAGGGGTGCAACAATCCTTGAAAAATTTTCAATGAAGCGCCTGTAGTATCCTGCCAAGCCTAGAAAGCTACGAATTTCTGTAGGCGTCTTTGGCTCTTACCAGTTCATAACAGCTTCCACCTTAGCGGGATCCACTTGGATACCACGCTCACTAACCACATGTCCAAGGAATTGGACTTCTCGAATCCAGAATTCACACTTGGAGAATTTGGCATAGAGCTTCTCATGATGTAGGAGTTTGAGAATACAGCGAAGGTGTTTCTCATGGTCAGTTTGGTTCTTTGAGTAAATGAGAATGTCGTCGATGAAAACGATGACGAATTTATCTAAGTATGGCTTGCAAACGCGATTCATGAGATCCATGAACGCGGCAGGTGCATTAGTGAGCCCAAAAGGCATCACTAGGAACTCGTAATGACCATAACGAGTCCTAAATGCAGTTTTGTGTACGTCTTCATCTCTAACCTTCAGTTGGTGGTAGCCTGACCTTAAGTCAATCTTCGAGAAATAACTTGCCCCTTGCAATTGATCGAACAAATCGTCGATCCTGGGCAAAGGATACTTATTCTTTATCGTGACCTTATTAAGCTCACGATAATCGATGCACAGACGCATCGACCCATCCTTCTTCTTGACAAACAAGACTGGTGCTCCCCAAGGAGACGAACTAGGTTTAATGAAACCTTTAGCTAGCAATTCATCCAGTTGTGTCCTCAATTCCTTCATCTCTGTGGGCGTTAATCTATAAGGTGCTCTAGCAACAAGTGCTGCTCCAGGGATGATGTCAATTCTGAATTCCACTTGCCTATCTGGTGGCAAACCAGGTAGTTCTTCAGGAAAAACTTCGGGGTATTCAGAAATGACGGGGATGTCCTCAATCTTGGGTTTCGGCTCATCAATGGTCACATGTGCCATGTAGATGACACAACCCTTCTTCAAACACCTAGAGGCCTTGAGCATAGTCACTTGCTCAGGCAGTCCATACCGGGTGTCTCCCTGTATAGTAAGTGATTCACCAGACGGAGTCTTGATCACCACTTGCTTCTTATTACAGACAATTTGGGCCTGGTTATGAGATAACCAGTCCATGCCTAACACGATGTCAAAACCAGCCAACTTCAAAGGAAGTAGGGACAAAGGAAAAGAGTGGTTCTTAATGGATATGAAACATCCATCTAATATGGTTGAGGCGGTTTCTAAGGTGCCATCTGCTAACTCCACCTCATATTTCACTCTTAGGGTTTTAACAGGTAAATTCAGCAATTTGCAAAACTTATTATCTACAAATGATTTATCAACGCCTGAATAAAAAAGTACTCTTGCATAGATATCATTTATGAGAAAGGTACCTGTGATCATGTTATCGTCTTGCACAGCCTCCTTCGCATCCATCCTAAAGACCCTAGCATTGGTCTTCTTGGCCTCTTCAGGCTTCTTGGCGTATTTAGGGCAGTTGGTTTTAATGTGCCCTTTCTCATTGCAACTATAGCACGTTGCATCCTTCAACTTTTTTCAATCCAAGGTTTTGTGTTCCTTGGACTTGCATATCCCGCAAGCAAAAGTTCTTCACTGAGTCTGCGAGTTCGAGTCGAGCATGCACTTTCCGAAGTGCTGTTTCTTGCAAATCTTGCATTTGGGCTTCTCACCAGACTGATGCCCATCCTTCCTTGACTCAGACCCCTTCTTGTTGTCATCGTTTCCTCGGTGCTTCTTGTTTGACCTCCGTGAATTATCATCTTCACGTTTTCTCTTCTCGGCATCTTTGTTCCTCATCGATCTTTGTCTGACCGCGTCCAGAGTGAGGGACAAAGATATGTCAGCTACAAATCTGAAGGTAGCTGGCCGAGAGGCCTTCACGCTTGCCTTTATCTCGGGGGCTAAACCCCCGATGAAACGAGCTATTCGTTTGGGTTCCGGGGTCACTAAATATGGAACCAACCTCGACATGGTATTAAAGCTCGTGAGGTAAGCTTGGCAATCTAGATTGGTCATTACCAACGAAAGAAAATCTGACTGAATCTTCTCGACCTCGTGCTGAGGACAGTAATTATCCCTGATGAGGGCAACGAATTGTTCCCATAACATGTTGTACAATGGGATCTTCCCAGTGGCTTGAATCAGTGATCTCCACCAGGCTAAAGCCTCGTCCTTAAAAGATTGTGACACAAACTTGACTATATCCCTCTCAGCGCACCCGCTGATATCCACTACTGTGTCCATCTCATCTAACCACGTCATGCAGTCAATGGCTCCTTTTCCCCCAGTGAAATCCCTGGGTTTGCATGAAACAAAGTATTTATAGGAGCAACCCTTATTACGGGGTTCTTGATTTAGTACAATCTGTTGAGATGGAGCACTGTGGTGGTTTGAGGAGAGTCGATCATCATCTTTCTTCAGTTCTTCCTTCTTGGAAGGTGGCTTTGAATGCGGTGTAGATAGGGTCCTACTTCGAGTCCCACTATATTCTTCATACTGTCGTTCTAAGGCCTTTGTAACTGCGTCGTCTACTAACGCTTTCAGTTCAACACCCGTTATATTAATTCGGGCGTTATCATTATTCTCCACTGGGTGACTGTTAATTTCATCCGAGTCAGCCATTTTAATTGAACTGTTACATAAAACAAGGACAATAGTTTACTTGGGAGTTTATTATGGAATTGTCTTTTATGGCAATTCATTAACCATGGTAACATAGACCATATTTGGTTAATTTATTAATCATATTTATTTAGGATTTTTATTATAATTTATCCGAATTATAAAACAATAACAGTTTTATTTGTAGCACAAAAGGCCTAGTCACAAGGACATTTTTAAATTATAAGCCATGATTTCAGAGAATCAAGGCATGAAGGTTTGAACATAGTTCTTCACCTTTTTCAGACAGGGTCATAGACTATTACTGTCTTTTGTCTCATATAAAAATGAGAAGGGCCCGTAGGCATTATATTACCAATGTATGGTCAAAATATGATCATCTTAATTGATGATTTTACCCATGATTCAGAGATCATTAAGTTGGGTTAGGAATCTTTTGAAGAATCCTTATATAATAATGATGTGGGTGATTTTAACGAATCACATCTGCCAGGAGTGTTAACATGTTTACAGATGTTAACAGGGGTTTGAATCTTTTAAACAGGTCTTACCATTTTGGCCAGATCTTTACAATGACACTCAGGCTAGGTTTCACTCTTAAGATTCTTATTCAATATTTAATAGGCAGATCATTATTAAAAGGAATGATTTTGATTTATTTATTTCATATATAATATTTATGCATATAATGGCAAAAATGAAATTTATAAATTAAACATTCCATTAATTATTAATAGATTACACATCGCCCTAAACGGGACTTATTAGACAAACAAGTTACCCACGCAGGGGTCAAGCAACATACTAGTCCACGCAGGGACTTAAACAAACATCATACCCTCGTAGGGGTTAACAGAAAGATAGACCCATGCAGGGGTCGAACAAACAAACAAACATACATACCCACACAGGGGTCAATACAGCAAGACAGGCCCACGCAGGGGCTCAACTGATACAAGGAAATTACAACAACAGTGGAAGGATTCAATGGTCCTTCTTGCTCTTCTCTTTTATTAGGCTTGTCAATCCTTGGAAGAAACTTTGTCGCTCCCTGCGGTCTCTGTGAAAGTCTCGCTCGACCTGATCCAACCTTTGCAGAATTTCTTCACGCTCTGGTGGGGAGAACCTTGGCGGATGCGATTGTTGCCGAATGATAGGTCTAGTAGGTATTTGGTACCCATGAGTTGGGTACCCTACTCCCCAAGGAGCTCCATACTGTCCTTCAGGATGAAGGGCGTTATAATTGGCTGCTACCATGTATGGGTCGGCTTCAGCGTAACCATAGTGGGTGTGAGCCGGCTGCTCAAACGGGTTATACGCCATAGAACCCGTGTATGCTGGAATCGGGTTATCAAAACCCATTGGTAGTGGTTGCGGTGCAACTGGGTTCGAAGGTCCACCCATTTGTGGATCTTCTGGAAGTGGCGGATAATGACTGCCACTTCACTATCGAGGAGAGCTAAAATGAAAGTCCCCTCATCGTGCAGACATACGTGCTACGGTTCTCCTACGCCTTAGCGGTTGCGGAGGTGCCGGCTGAACTGGTGGCGGTGGAGGCGGTGGCGTGACTGCCACGAATCGTGAATCCTCAGAGGGATCCTGCTGCTGCTGCTGGTGAGGCGACGAATGATGCGAGGGTGTAAAATGCCACTCGTGCTGGTTAAATCGCGCCTGGTAACTGTCCGGACCATGGTAGGGTGATCCGTGAAAAGATGAACCATCTGAGACCTCGATAGGATGGTTCGGAGTTCCGGTTGCGGGCTCGACTGGATCGGTGTCCTCGTCCATATCTTCCGCATGATCGCCGGAGAAATGGTCCTCCGGCCCCAATGGGTTAAAACCCACTGGTTCTTGTATGTAATTTACCGGGTTAAACCGACCCCTAAAAACAGGTGTAGGGTCACCAAAAGAATGGTGCGACAGGGATCGTTGAAGAGGTATGTAAGAAGGTTGAGGGTTGTTGGGCTCATTTTCCGAATGTGGCCCATAAGAGTTATGAATGGGAGGTGTCGAACTGTGCGATACAGATCGTCTAGCTGGTTCAAAAAGGTTCATCCGGTTTTCTCTAGGGTCAGCACTCGCAGTGGTAGTAGGAGCTCGCATGTGCGAAGGTCCTGCCTCGTCGTCATTGGGGGCGGTGATTGGCCCCTTGCCTCGTCCTCTTCGTCGAAAGAATCTTGGCGGCATATTAATCCTGTCAATACAACATAAGATAATGACAAGCATATATAAAATAAAAGACAAAATAAACACAGCAATTTAGAATTTGTCCTATGTTATTTGTCTAGACTCGAAAGTTTTTGGAATGGGCAATTGTGTAACTGAGATTAAACATAGAAGGCTAGTGTTTAATTCACTCAGTGTTGGCTCTGATACCAACCTGTCACACCCCGAGTTTCCACGTGTCACCGGTGGGCCCGGTGGGGAGTATCGTGACGTGGTTGGCAACGTAATAGTCAAACAACACAATATTTAATATGCACAGCGGAAGCAAATGAAAGATATATTTCAACCGAATAAATTATTGTAATATCATGTATCACAACCAGTTGAAAGTTTATCCACAGAAGGATCAAAATAAATAGGAAACAGTAGTTCAACAGACTTTAGGCATCTTAAGCTTGCGAGACTCTTTTGATGCTAAGGAGATATCCAGCCAATTACGATTAGTACCTGCACTTAATCTTTTTGGGAAAATACGTCAGTTTACACTGGTAAATACAATCAACTGACTCATTTTAAAAATGATTAAAATTGGTTTGGATGCACATGGCATAAACATTTTATAACTTGGGATAAATATTTAAATATATAAACTTGTAAAAGAATTACATGTTCCTTATGCGTTCAGTAGCCCGGATCGTGCCGGGTTAAAGATCAATAGACACACCACATTATTTATTTATGCACTGACGGGTGTGCGCCTACACCCCGCGCTTAAGTCGTGGCCATTTCGTAAAATGATGCCAAGGATATCCGGGACATGGTCATTAACCCCCCAAAGGCTTTAAGTAAACAAAACAATTTAAACGGGCCGATCAAATTTCAATTAACCACCATACGATGGAAGATTTAATGCCCGACCAAGCGGTATTTTATATACCGTACCCCAAGCCCGTATAGGGAAAATAAGTTAAAAGTATTTACCTGAGCAAAGTAATAATCACAATAAGCAAATTCAAGTAGCTTTTACTGATTCTCCTATTCTGGAACAAAGGTTTATAATAACCTATTAGAATCCTAACGGGTATTTAGTTAAGCTTAAGCTTAGACCGGTTAGTTTCAAAGATACGGTTCGTACGCACGATTAAGCAAGGACCAGAATAGAACGTGATTTAGACCCGACAAGTTTGAAGACTTGTTTAATATGGGTATTTCATACACATTCTGGATTTTGAGATAAAACCGATAAGGTTTGACCCGTTTCGGCTAATTTATGTAAACTAGTTACATAAACCGAACCGAACGCGTAATAAGCGTAACGGGTATCCGTAAGAGCCATATACATGTTTCCTAAGTTAATATGCTTCAAATATGTTGTGACATCAGTAAGATGTCTTTTATTATGCTGGAAACGAATTTAAACACAAACTATTCCCCGTGGGGTAGTTTGGTCATTTATAAGGTTATAAAAGAGTTTAAGTATTAACCTGAGTTACAGGTCTGATATAATCAGCAAAAATACTTATTTTACTAAGTTATAACAGTAGGGTAGAGTATATATGTGAAATTTATCAATTATAACCAAACTATGCACCGTAGGGGCATTTTGGTAATTTCACATAAGCCGTAAAGCTCAAAACTGAAGTCTGAGTTAAACAACTTTTTCTTACTGTTAAAATATTATAATTTACCTAAAATATCATTAGGTATTAACCCTTGTATGATTAAAATAGTTTTTGTACATACTATGCGTTAAAAACGCCTAATAAGGCGATTAGAAGCCGTTTCCGGGTTCTATATCGAAATTTGATATTTTTATTATTCCGGAAGGTTTAAAATAATTTATTTATCATTTAAAATCAGTAGCAAAAGGTTTGTAGTCGATTAGATATGTAAAACTCATTTTATAGCCCGTAAGGGCAAAACCGACAATTACCGGATTAAGCCTATGACTATAAGTTATGCTCAGCCTAAAATTAATTAAAAATCTTCAAAAATCCCAAATTAATATATTACATTAGTGGGTAATAAGTTTTATATCTAAAAGTAGGCTTAAATAGGCTATATGCTAATTATGTCGCTTAATCGCTAAAAAGCTTTCAAATTACGCTAACGAGCATAACTCTTAATCTACACCTCAAACTGATGTCAAATTTTGGGTGCAAGTTTATAATTCAGTAACTAAGGTTTCTAATCTTTTACATTTTCAAAAATCACGTTTTAAGGTGAAAAGGGCATAATGGTCAACATATGAGCAATTAACGGAAACATGCATATTAATTGGATAACTAATGAACCATGGTGTATAATCACAGAGGGTTATACTAGCATGTAACCTAGTCCAATTAAAGCTCTAAGGCATTTCTAAAACATACCAAAACGGGTCAGAACTGAAGTCAAAGCAAAAGTCAAAGCTTTGCGACTTTCGGTTCCGAACCGGGTCTAAACAGAAAATTTGTCGTGTTGAACATGTTTAGACATGTTCTTACACTAATTACCAAGTTATATTAATGATCAAACAGGTTGTATGGGTTCTACATTGCTAATTATGCATAAATTAGAAAATAAGCATTCTGTTGACTTTTTAATAACAAGTTTGACTCGACATATGGTCTAGTTAGAGTGGGAATCAGAGGGTGCCCTTTTAAGGGTTTATTGCCCACATAATTACCAACTTATAACTACTTTCAATTCGACTAATCACTGGACCATTAGTGATTAATCGCTAAGTCAACCGTTAATTATCACGGTTTGACTTTTAAGCTAAAACTAAGCAAAAACTTAACTAAGAAAGGTTAAGCATACTTATTGAAGTCCTATGCACGATTAGTGATCACTTGAGCCTGCTTTGGAGCTCCAGAAATGATCAGAAATGCAGAAGGAAGGTGTGAAGAAATGGTTGCAACCTTGGCCCTTTATATAGTGCTCAAGAACTCATGGATTGTTGACACCAAAGCCTATCAATGATCCCAGATGATCCACACATGTCCCTAAGGGTCTAGGGGTTGCTTAGGGGTCGCCCATGAAGTGAAACAACTGATTAAAGTCGGTTATGCGCGAAAACAGGATGCTGTCCCAAACTTTCTGATACTGGGCATCGGACGCGGCCCGCGTAAGACCATAACAACTCTTACGCGGCTTGTCTAAGCCCCGTTTTCAGGTTTTCACATTTTTAAGTTGTTGCCTCTTGTCTCTTGGCCAATTCGAAAGGTCAACTAACTTATTTCTTGCAATTTGACCCCTTCCTATTTACCTACAAGGGCTTCAAGGCTTATACCCACTTTATTTAGTCCTTGATCACTTTGTTATTACCCGAAAAGTCATAACTTTCAACGTTGACACTTTAACCCCTTGTATACGAATTTGGTCATAACTTTCTCATACGATAACGAAACTTTATGAAATTTATATTGTGTATTCTAGTGAGCATAAATAACCGTTACAAAGCTTCGGGTTTGTCAAAAGGTCACTCAGAGGTATAACTTAAACATGTTGACACATTTAACCCCTGTAGTTTGTAATCTCTCACTTTCATTCACAATTAGCTTCGTATGATCCATGATTTATTCGTTTGAAGGTATGAGCATCATGTAGGGTTAATGTACAATATATTTATTCACTGTTGACATTTAAAACTCGTAGATTCACATACTTTCTATGATTGTCAACGTTAATCCTTCTATAACTTTCTTTCACACGTTCAAACATATGACACGTATCAACACATTACAGAACGTGAATTTTTGAGGTGTTACACTTTAACACCACCAGGGGTTGCCTAAACTAATTCTTAGGCTTAGGGACACTTGTTAATGATCAGGGATCATGTATAGCCTTGTTTGTCATGATCATAAGCAATCTAGAACACTATATAAAGCCCCACTTTGTTGCAACTTTGATCATTCACTCATTTCTTCACTCCTGATCATTTCTGGAGCTCAAGGCCTTTCCCCAAGCATCTTTAATCGTGCATTAGACCTTGGTAAGTATGCTTGACCTTCCTTAATCGAGTTTTGCTTAGTTATTAGCTTAAAAGTCAAACCGTCATAATTAAGGTTTGACTTATCGATTAACCACTAATGGTACAGTGATTAGTCAAATTGAAAGTAGTTATAAGTTGGTAATCATGTAGGCATTACACCCTTAAAAGGGCACCCTCTGATTCCCACTCTAACTAGATCATTTGTCGGGTCAAAGTTTATTATAAAAAGTCAACAGGATCCTAATTTTTGAATTAACGCATAATTAGCAATGTAGAAGGCGTGTAACCTATTTTTATCACTAATATAACTTGGTAATAAGTATAAGAACTAGTCTAAGCTTGTTTGATCCGACAATTTTCTGTTTAGGATCGGCTCGGAACCGAAAGTCGCAAAACTTTGACTTTTACTGTGACTTCAGTTCTGACCCGATTTAGATGGGTTTAGAAATGCCTTAGAGCTTCCTTAGGACCAGGGTACATGATAGTATAACCCTCTATGGTTGGATCGTTGATTGTCCGATTCGTTTACACGTTTCCGTTAATTGCTTAATGTTGACCATAATGCCCTTTTGACCATAAAACGAGAATTTTGGAAATGTGAAAGGACAATAATCTTTATTAATGATTTATAAACATGTCACTAAAATTTCACATCAGTTGGAGGTCTAGATTAGGAGTTATGCTCAATAGCGTAATTTGAAAGCTTTTTGTTAATTAAAAGGCATAATTAGCGTAAAGCCTATCTAAACCCAATTTTTGACACCAAACCTTTTACCCACTAATGTAATATAATATTTTGAGATTTTTGAAGATTTTTAATTATTTTTAAACTGATCATAACCTAAGGTTATTGCCTTGATTCGGTAAATACCGATTATACCCTTTTTGTTTATAAAATGAGTTCTACATAGTATTTTGACACCAATCCAATTGCTACTGATTTTATATAATAAATGAAGTATTTTAAACTTTATAACCTGATCAGAAAACTCAGATTTCCTGCATAACCCGGAAAACGCTTAAAACGACTTTTTACGCGTATTAAACATCTAGTATGGGTTTAAAACCATTTTGGCATATAAGACTTATCACCAACTGATATAACCTATTAAATTAAGTTGTTTTACTGATTATTTCAGACCCGAGTCTCAGAATTTAAAATTTATCTCTTTTATAATCTTTTAAATGACCAAAATACCCCTACGGGGCTTATATTAAGATTAAACTCGTTTTGGGCATAATGGAAGGTATCCTACTGATATCACAACATATTTAAGGCATATTAACCTAGTAAACATGTATATGACCCATATGGTTACCCGTTACGCCTCTTGCGCGTTCGGTTCGGTTTTTGTAACTAGTTTGCATAAATTAGCAGAAACGGGTCAAACCTTATCATTTTTATCTCAAAATCCAGAATGTATTTAGATTAACCATATTATACAAGTCTTCAAACTTGTCGGGTCTAAATCACGTTCTATTCCGGTCTTCGCTTAATCGTGCGTTTGAACCGTATCTTTCTTTAAAAACTAACCGGTCTAAGTTTAGGCTTAATTAAAGACCCGTTAGGATTCTAATAGGTTATTATAAAACCTTCGTTCCAGATTAAGAGCCCCAGTAAAAGTACTTGTGCTTGCTGATTAGAATATACGACTGAGTATAAATTGCATTGCTAGCTCAGGTAAATACTCTTAACTTATTTTCCCTATACGGGCTTGGGATACGGTATTATAATAATACCGCTTGGTCGGGTATTGAAAGTTTAATCATATTGTGGTTAAATTATTGAGGTAGCCCGCTTTAATCTGTATTGTTTGAAATAAAAGCCTTTAGGGGTTAATGACCATGTCCCGGATATCCTTGACATCATTATATTATAAAATGGCCACGTCTTAAGCACGAGGTGTAGGCATACATCTGACAGTTTGCATAAGGGAAACGGTATCTCACTCTCATGTGGGCCTATACTTGTGGCGTGTCTGTTAATCTTGACTCGGTTTCTACATTGGGCCCTGAACGTATAACGAACATGTAAATCTGTATACAAGATTATTTATATAATTGTTCCAAGTTATAAAAGATATGTTGTGCCTTGTGCATTCAAATCAATTTTTATAAATGTTTTCAAATGAGTCGGTTAATTGTATTTACCAGTGTAAACTGACATATTTTCCAAAAAGGTTAAGTGACAGGTACTGAACGTAATTGGCTGGAAGCTCAGGGCGTTAATAAGGAATCTTGCAAGTTCTAGGTGTCAAAAGTCTGTTGAACAGTTTTCTTTTTATTTGATCCGCCTGTGGATCCTTTACTTTCCGTTGTAATACTTTGATATTACTTTATACTCAGATTGTAATATATTTATCTTTTGCTTCCGCTGTGCATTTATATATTGTGTTGTTTGACTATGATGATCTCAACTACGTCACGATACTCCCCACCGGGCCCACCGGTAATACGTGGAAATATCGGGGTGTGACATTTGACCTGTGGTTGTTGCTTTTTCTTTTGAGCGTAGAACTCTTCATTAGACTGACGCCTAAATTGAAGTTCTTTCTCTTCTTCAGAACTTGTTCCATGAACAAAATTCATCTTTGCCTGAAAATTCGGCGTTTCATTTTTCTTCCAATTCTGTTTCTTTTTATAACCCAGCCCAGCCTTCATGTTTTTCTTCTTGTAACCAGGTTTGTTATAAGAAATTTTGTGACACTTTCCAGCAAACTTTGAAATTTCAGACTTTTCAATTTTAACCATCTTGAAAACTTTGTCAATCTTTTCTGAAATCACATTCTGAATTGGGAATACAACATCTAAAAATAATTTGTCCGATCCAATCATGGTATAAAGCAATCCTTTTGAATCATCATTCAAATTTTTCTCAAATTTTGAGTTTTTCAGATATCCATCATGAAAATTACCTTCATTTTCATCCTGTGATTCAGATTTACCTTTTTCAACCGACTTTTCTTTCAACACACTTTCAACAACTTTACCTACCACCTCTGAATCACTAGAATCATCAGATTTGGAATAGGTTACATCAATGTTATCTGGCAATTGATCTACCATGTTGAAAGCTTTTTCGACCTTTTCATCATCATAAAATACAAACTTTTCCTGTGGTGGAACTTGATGAAACTCTGAGCCAATGCCTTTCTTGTTTTGCTCAGACTCACCATCTCCCGGTTTTATATTGAAAATACGTTCAAGCACATATGATGCCGCATGATAACTCTTTAACTTGTTATTATCCTGTTCTAAATCAACAATCTGACGCTTTAGCTTAGCAACATCCTCAATATAAGAATTTACAACATGTTGCTTAATTTCATATTGTCGCTTTATTTCAGTTGTTGTTTCAGAACAGTAATTCAATCTTGATTGAACAAATTTCATTTCACCTTTCACTTTTTCATATGACTCTTTTGTAATGTGATAAGCCAATTTTATTGAATCATATTCTTTTTTTCATTTCTTGACACTCATTTTCTTTTTGAGAACATTCTTCTTTCATTTCAAAAGATTTTCTTTCAAAACTTCATTTTCTTTTTCTAATTTTTTATATTTTTCCCAAAGTTTTTCATCATTATCTTTCAAAACTTTTTCATTTTCTAACATTTCTTTGTATTTATTTTTAAAAACATTTTCAATTTTTGTGAACTCAAGATCTCTTGTGCTGAACTTTTCGTCTTTTTCAGTACAAGCACTGCATGGTTTCATGCATTTCCTACACTGTTCAACAGTTTCATTTAAGACTTCAAAATCAGAATTTACCTCAGTGATTGGCACCTCGGTTTTTGGTTCCGTCTACTTTTGATCAGCATCACTCTTTTTCTCATTATCAGCATCAACACCATCATCAGCAGCAACCTTCAAAATCTCATTCTTCACTTCAATCAAACTTTCAACTTTCTTCTCAACTTCTTCAACTTGCTGTTCTTTGGTACCAGCATCTTTCATAACAACTTCTTCTACCTTCTCTTCCTCAACAATCTTCATATTTTCAACTTTTACATCTTCGACTTTCACATCTTCAGCTACCTTCTTCAACTCTTCAACCATACACTCAACATTCTTCTTCATTCTCTCTTCATCCCTCTTCTTCAGACTTGAAGTCATAACATCTCTAAGGAGTTTTTCAAACCTCTTCACATATGTTTTATCTTTTCCAACATTTGTATAGTATTCGACGGATCGAGGGATTACTAACAGAACATTATAAAAAAATTATGTCCTTTTTGGGAACAACAGATTCTCCATTTTTGTTAACATAGCATTCTCGTTTCTTGTCCCATCTCTTATTGCTGACAGCATCTTCATATTCTTCTTGCATATCGTCAATTCTGCTCCAAGCAATGTTTCTTTCTCTGTATGTTTTCTCTTTCAGAATCTCTTCTCTGGTTTTCTCTTTGATTTCAGCTATAACATTTTCTTCTTTGTTTTCCTCTTTGACCTCAGCAACAAAAACATAATGTCTGCTCTTTGATGAACTTCTGCCATGAGCTGTAGTCTGATTTTCCAAACGATCTTCTTCTGGAAGAATCTGACTCTAATCACATCCTTCGTCATCATGAATAACTTCACAAGCTCTTGATTTTTCTCTAGGATTATTTTCAATCATCTTAGGCTCTTCTTTGCTATGGTGATAGATTGCCTTTCGGTAATAATCATCATTGAAAGGATGTTCATTTCCACCAACTGCAGAATTGTTGCATTCTCTCTTGAAATGACATTTTTGCTTACATTTGAAGCATGTCACTTTGGACTTGTCAAATCCCAGTTTTGTTGATGGTCCACCGATGCACTGCTTTCCAGTAATCTCCATATATCTCTGAGCTCTTCTAATGCAACTCGCTAAACACCAGCGAATATCAATGAGTTCCATTTCTTCCGGATCAATCTAATCATAGTCTTCTTTGGTCAATTCAGAATTTCCAATTTTGTGAGCTACTAGACCTTCATACGATTCCAGAACAGATGCAAGGAAGCTCATTTGCTGTTTAGCAGAATTGATGCTCATAGCCAGAGAATTTTTCAACTTGAGAGCAATGTTGCACAGTATCTCCTCTGATTTTTCAGAATTAGCTTTTGACGAAATGAATGATAACCCGGATCGTAATTTGATGAGCTTTTCTGTGGCTCTTTTGTCCTCTCACCACTGAATGCTGTCTTTGGTGATTCTCCAACTTTCACCGAAGGTAAGTTACCTTTGTAATAGAGACCAACATTCTGTTGATGTGAAGAGCTGCTCATCTTATTTTGTTTCTGCAATTCAAGCTCATGAGTTTCAATCTTTTCAATTAACACATCGAGAGAAATTGTTTCATACAAAGCATCATTTTTCAATATAAACACAAACGTTTGCCACTGATCAACTCTTGGTAACGCTTCAATGATTTTGTCAATTATTTCTTCTCTCGTTTTCTCAATCTTAAATCTTTCTAATTCAATTTTTAGATGACAAAAACGTTCAATCATTTGTCGACCTGATTCACCGTTAATACTATCAAATAAATCGAATTCTTTCTTTAACAAAGCAATTTTATTCTTTTTGATTTGTTTACCCCCCTCAGCTTTAACCCGTAAGGCTTCCCACACAGATTTTGATGTTCCGTCATGTTGTAGTAACGCAAACATGTCATTTCTGATTGACGATTGAAATAAGGCAATCATTCTCTGTTCAGCTGCAAATTCTGATTTGTCTTCTTTGGATAAACCTTTTAGAGGAAGATCTTCTCCTTTATCATCGGTCGGCCTTTTATAACCAAATTCCAAACAGAACCAGCTCTCATGTGCGTAAGCTTTTTCCCAGTTGAGAAACCGTTCTTTCCACCAAGTATAATCTTCAATACTTTCGAGCGTTGGTTTTGAATGTGTTCCGTAAAAAGTATCATGTTTAATGTTTTCATTGATTGCTTTTGTTATGGTTTTTGGTGTCACAGTTGAAGTTTCAGAAGATTCTGATGTTAATGCGTTGTAGAACGTATTGTAGAATTCTTCTGCCATGATGAGTATTTCTTGAATTACCTAGAGACAAAATAAACAAACACAATCAGTCTAAACAATATCAAACAACTTGAAACAAACTGACACTCTGTTGACGTGAAATGATCTTGATGCAAAATGTCCACTTTCAAACGAAATAATGATCTTCAAACGAAATAAGATCTTCAAGCGGAATCACTTTGGTGCGGAATACTCTTTCAAGAGAAATAGCAACTCAAATGGAATAAGATGTTTCACACGAAATTAGATCTCAAGCAGAATCACTTTGGTGCGGAATACCCTTTCAAGCGATATAACCACTTTCAAACGGAATTACAATCTGGTGCGAAATACTACTTTCAAACGAAATCACTCAAGCGATATACCAGTTTCAAGCGAAATAAAGGTCTGATTCCGTGTGAAATACCGCTGACGTCATCAAATCCGAGAACATTTTCAAACAAAATTACCAATTTTACCAAGTTTGAGATCGATTTTATGTCCAAATCTTTCAAGGATCCATTAAAACACTGTTTCGCATGTAATGTGAGAGATTCAATCCATTTTGTCCGTAAAATTTTGTTAATTTTGAAAAAGAAGGTGTAGAAGTCAGAAATCAAGCTGAAATCCATAAGAACTCTTCCTCCTGAGCTCTGATACCACTTGTAGGATCGTTGTGCGACCTGAATGAGTCGTCCAGAAGAGCTTATATTTGAATCTAAGGCGGAATTCAGAGAAACGGACTTGTTTACAACTTGATTCAATTTAAATGTCTCTATTATTGATATAACAGCAATTTACAACCTGGAGACAATTTGGCAGCACTTCGGTACCAAATCAGAAAAGTTACAAATGACAAACCATGCTCCACTATATATAGGTGTGCTTATTTCGCTTGAAATGGTCAAGGTTAATTTCGTGTGAAATGGTCATTGACTATTTCATGCGAAATAGTTACAACTCACACAATACTCAGTTTCTAGCATCTCGAGCACTGGTTTACCCTATCCTATTACATGACTTGATACAAGACGAAGTCAACAGACATAGTGCACTAACACTTGCAAAGGAGGTGATGTGTGTAAAATGCAACATATAAATTACATCAAAGGAGGCATAAAACTAACCCTTTTTTAGTACTAATGTTGCAAAAAGTGTACTTTTGTCTTCCTTTTGTATTTTCAGGATTAAATGAGCGTAAATGAACAAAAGAAGCAAAAATACAGCTAAATCTAACATAAATACAAGAAAAAAGAAGCAAAAATATAGCTAAATCTAACATAAATACAAGAAAAGGAATAAACGTGGCATGCCTGACCCCTCAACAGCATCTTCCCAAGCAAAAACAAGATATCAGAAGGCTGAACACGCCCCGTGTCCAGCGGACACGGGGGCGTGCTCAAGTGTCTGCAGAAAATACAAAGTTGTAGAAGCTTCTATTTCCCATTACGGGGGCGTGCCCAACTCAACACGGCTGTGGTCAACGCTAAGATTCGCATAATCCAAGCAAATCTTGATAGTACAGATACGCTTCTGCACACGGGGCCGTGCCCAGCGGACACGGGGGCGTGGTCAACTAATGCAGACAAACTGCAATTAATGAAGAAATATAAAGTGGATGGACACGGGGCCGTACCCAATGGACACGGGGCCGTGTCCGGGCTTCTGTGCAGGCTATAAATAGAGATGCTTGGTTCACTTTAAAGGCATCCCTAGGCAAACCACCTCTCTCCCACTTCACCCACACTCCACCACCATCACAACACCCACGTCCACCACCATCATCCATCATAGAGTGTGTGTAGTAGTCTCGGGATCCAAGATTTATAGTAAGAGTTCTTGACAATCAAAGGCCATGTTTTCCTAACTCTCTTACATCACTTGGTGAAGACAAGCATTTAGTGTAATACTTTTGTTTTTTAATCTTTTCGCACTTTTTATTTGGTTTTGTATTAATGACTTTAATAACTAGTTTCTTATGTTGAAGGTGAAACTTTCTTATCATTTGTCCGTGGTGTCTTGGCGTTATTTTACTATCTATATAAAATAAAAGATTTACACCATTCATATCTCTAAGGTCTATATAGAGATATTTTGGCTACCTAGTCAGGGGTTAAGGGAATGGTTTGGTAAGGTTCTTGCCTTGTTCAGTGTATAGATCCTACAAGGACCTGGGTTAAGCTTACTAGGACCTCCTTCAATACCCACTGGTATTGGATGGCGGGGGTGCGAATGGCTTGATCCCCTCATATGTAAACTACTATTAATACATTAACCCGACTACTTGGGATTGTATCACTGCTGACTCAAACCACTTAGCCGAGGGTAACGTCACCTTCAAAAGAGGGGCCTACCACACTACGCATTAATAACTTAATTAATTATCTTTCAATAATCCAACCCTTTAGGATTGTATCCTTGCTGACTCAAACTACTGGGTTGAGGGTAACGTCACCTTCAAAAGAGGGGCCTACTACTATAACTAAGATAATCTCTTAAAAAGTGCAAAAGTACGGAAAACATCAAAGGTTACACTAAAGGCGAGTCGGATCCAAGTGATTCATCTTGTCTATCTGTTTTTTATTTTTATTTTCAGCATTTTTAGTTTTTATTTTCACGTTTAAAACTTTTTTTCCTAAAATTTTGATTTGATTAGACGTTGAGGATAAACCGGTACTAAAAGCTCTTGTGTCCTTGGACGACCTCAGTATCTTACCAATGCTATACTACGCTCACGATGGGTGCACTTGCCCATATGTGTGTTTAGTGTTAGTAAAATATCGTGTTTTATAAATTTAAAACTTGACTAAAGGGTTAAAAAGGGTTTAAAATATAACTAAAATTATATAACGCTACACACGCATCAAGTTTTTGGCGCCGTTGCCGGGGACACAAGGATTTTAAGAAAGTTAGGAATCAACGGCCAAATCGTTTTTCTTATTTTTTTATAGGATTTTTCTTAAATTTTCAGCTTCTGCAGACTGCAGCACGGGGCCGTGCCTGGTCGGACACGGGTCGTGCCCAACATTGTTACTGTCAGTTTTTATTTTCCGAGTTACAGAGAGCTGAGCACGGGGCCGTGTTGGTGCAGCACGAGTCCGTGTCGAGCTCTCCTGTAACAGGGATCCGGAAAACAATCACTGTAACTCCGACCACGGGCCGTGTTCATCTGAGCACGGGGCCGTGGTGAAACTTCTGACCAACATTCTTTTTGTTTTTATTGCAGGACATGGAACCCAGGCGCCACACCTGAGCTTTCTACGTAGTGTATGAGCTCCAGTTTCAGTAGAGACATAAAAGAATCTCTAGACGAACCCGAACGCTTTCTAAGAAAAAGACTCAAAGCTAAAAACCAAGAGAAAGTTTTGGGGGACCCACTTCCAATGGCGGACCAACGTACCCTCATGGATTACCTACGGCCCACCGTAGGTAATCTTGGCGCCACTATCAATGCGCCGAATGTCGATGCCAATAACTTCGAACTTCGGCCGCATTTGATCCAAATGCTCCAAAACTCCGCAACTTTCCACGGGCTTGCGAACGAAGATCCCCATTTACATATTACCAACTTTTTGGAAATATGTGAAACTTTTCGGATCAACGGAGCATCAAATGACGCCATCCGCCTACGGATGTTTCCATTTTCACTAAAAGACCAAGCTAAGGCTTGGCTTAATACCCTCCCAGTTGGTTCGGTAAACACCTGGGATGAACTAGCCCAAAATTTTCTATATAAGTATTTTCCTCCTGTTAAAACGGCTAAATTAATGACTGAAATTAATACATATTCACAAGAGGACGGGGAATCCTTATATGAAACTTGGGAAAGGTTCAAGGAGCTACTAAGAAAGTGCCCCCATCATGGTCTTGCGGTATGGCAACAAGTATCCACTTTCTATAATGGGTTGCTGCCACACACAAGACAAACACTCGACTCTAGCTCCGGGGGACTTTTAGGTAATCGTCGCCCAAATGAAATTTATGATCAAATTGAGGAAATTGCTCAAACCCATTTTCAGTGGCACACTCCCCAAGGCACAAAATCTATTGCCCGGGTGCTCATAAGGTTGAAGAAAGCACCTCTTTGCAAGCCCAAATCGTGGCCTTTTCTTCAAAAATAAAAAAGTTAGAAATGGCAAAAACGGCCTCGGTTATGGCTTGTGAAGGGTGTGGTGGACCACATGAAAATTGGAGTTGTATGAAAGAAATGCATAATCAAACTGAAACGGTAAACTACATTGATAATAGACCTAGGCCATCAGGTCCTCCCACGGGTACCTACAACCAAGGATGGCGTAACCACCCTAACCTCGGTTGGAGAGAACCCGACAATGGTAGTAACCAACAAAATCAAAACCAACGAAAAAACTTTCAACAACCAAGAAACGAGTCGTAAAATTTCTCTCAACAACAACAAGGGGGGCGAGAGAGGCTTGAGGACACCATCTCTTGCCTCATCTCCGACACCGACTAGAAAAACTCGGATCATTTTCAACAACTGGAATCAAACTTTAGAAATCAACAAGCTAGTATTCAAAACATTGAAAAACAATTAAATAAACTAGCTCAAAATTTCTCCGAGAGACCACAAGGCGCATTACCCAGTAATACCGAAACCAACCCGAAGGTGCAAGTACATCTCATCACATTGAGAAACCATACCGTAGGTCCCGAGGAGGCTCCGATACCTCCAACCGATAAGAGCCCGTCTAACCAACCCGCAACTTCGCCGACATCCCAAAAAGAGATGACTCCTCCCCCAAATCAAGAGCCTACCAAGACTCCTCCGGTACCGTACCCCGGTCGGTTACTTTGCCAAAAGACCGATGAGCAATTCACAAAATTGATAAATTTACTAAAACAATTGCATGTTAATATTCCATTTGTCATAGTCCTAAATCAAATGCCTAAATATTCAAAATTTATGAGGGACTTCCTCACTCACAAAAGGAAAATCGAATCATTGCAATTAGTAAATTTAAGTGAAGTGTGCTCCGCCTTGCTACTCAACAAACTCCCACAAAAGAAGATAGATCCCGGAAGCTTCACCATCCCTTGTTCGATTGGGGAATCACCCATATGCAATGCACTAGCCGATCTTGGGGCTAGCATCAACCTCATGCCCGCATCAATGTTCGACCGACTCGGCCTAGGAAAAACAAGCCCTACAAAAACGAGCATACAACTCGCCGATAGGTCCGTTAAATATCCACAAGGTGTCGCTGAAAATCTATTGGTTAAAGTCGGAGACTTTGTCTTCCCAGCCGACTTTGTCATACTAGATATGGAGGAAGATACCGAAGTACCACTCATCTTAGGGAGGCCATTCCTAGCTATGGCCCGCGCAGTGGTAGATATGAATGGGGGGACACTAACATTGAGGGTTAGGGACAAGGAAATGAAGTTTGGAGTTGGGAAAAGAGTAGAAGATGATGACCCGATCAACTACATGAAAGTCATAGATTCAAGTTTGGATGATGCTCTCCGACGGTGCAACATGGGATGTAAACCATCCCACTTGGGTAACATATGACTGGCTTTGGGTCTAGCCAAGGACCCTTATAAACGTGGCGCACCACGGAGGCATTCCGCGGAACTATCCTTAGTTTAGTTTAGATTAACCTTTATGCTTTCTAGTTTAGTTTTAATTTTCAGGAATAAAACACACTCAGGATGGTGAAGGATACTAAGGGAAACTTGAACCAACACCCCATGCACAAAAACAGAGCCTCCCGACAATTTTTCTTCATTACAGCAAGTTCAGCACGGGCCGTGCTCAGCCAACACGCCCCGTGCTCAATGATCTGCAGAAAAATGCCCAGTTCAGGTAACTAGACACGTGGTGTGTTCGCTGAACACCCCCCATGCCCAGCCTTCTGTTACTTTCTGTTACTGGCAATATGAACATGGGGCCGTGCCCGGTCACCACGGCCCGTGTCCAGATGCCCAGTAACATATATTTTTGTTTTTAACACACCTTTGTACACATTCAATCAACCTAAAAACTTATTTTTGGGACACATTGAGGACAATGTGTAATTTAAGTGGGGGGGGGGGGATGCTAGAACCTTGAATTTTGCAAGTCCTAATTACAAGCCTTACACAAAACTCTATTGGAACCGCTAAACACCCCAATTTTTTTCAAAAACTTTTTATTTTTTTTACTTGTCTTGGTTTAAATTGGGAATAACAAGTTCCAGAAAGGTTATATTTTTACGAATTTACAACCGATAGCTTCGTGATAAAAAGAACCAACATAAGAAAATTATGAAACGGCATAACAAATCTAGTTAAAATTTGATTATATATACTTGATCACATTAAAAACCCATTCCCACAAAAAGTGAGTTTTGACCCTTTATTGAGCATACAAATACACATCTTTAAATTAAATGCTCATTTTTCGTTTCTTGTGTGAATAGCCGCTTGGTTTCTTACGACTCTAGAACTTGCCATGACAATACGTTCCCGGTCCTTACCAACTTAAACCCAAGTAAGTAAATGATGGAGGCATTAGGACTAACCCTTTTTCTTTCAACACCATTATTTTTCTTTTTTTTTACCACCTACCCAAAATCCCCCTAGTTAACCCCTTTGAGCCTAAACCTTTTCATTTCTAAACCCACAAAACAAACACCCTTTACCCACCAAAACCCTTTTTCATTCTAAACCCTTTATTTTAGTAAAAAGCTCGGTCTTCATGTGACATTCCTTATTAAAAAAATGATGAAGCCTAGCAATAAATAAACAAGTTCCTCAAAAGAAACTTTGTTTGAAAAATGCTTCGTTTGAATAAAAAGTCACAAAAACAAAAAGTTTTACGAAAACCGACGCTTTTTACGCCTTTCACCCTTTTCTACTAACCACTAACCCAAAACCACCTACCTTTAACCCAAGCCTAACCCTTCCCCAAAGTCCTCTTGATATTTACAAAGGTTTATAGTTAAAAAGGAGAAGGATTGATTGCTTGGCAAACATATGGTAGAAGTAAGTTCCATGCCGGTCTCGAGTGTTTCACAAAAATACACATTCGGCCGAGTGTTGAGTGATCTCCCGTGAGGTATGTGAACTTGTATATAAATGAAATTTTAAAGAGGCATGTTATGCCCAAATAAGTAATTTCTCTTGTGAAATGTTCTAAATAAATCATAACGAAAAGGATTGTAAATAACATAAAAATAAAACCCAATAAAGATCTTGGAATCCTGACACTCAAAGACAAGCCCAAAACTTCTCTTCTACCCATTCCATTTGGGTGTGTAAGCCACATTATAAAGAGTTTTGCTTGAGGACAAGCAAAGATTCAAGTGTGGGGGTATTTGATGTGAGTAAAATGCAACATATAAATTACATCAAATGAGGCATAAAACTAACCCTTTTTAGTACTAGTATTGGAAAAAGTGTGCTTTTGTCTTCCTTTTGTATTTTCAGGATTAAATGAGCGCAAATGAACAAAAGAATAAAAATACAGCTAAATCTAACATAAATACAAGAAAAGGAATAAACGTGGCATGCCCGACCCCTCGACAACATCTTCCCAAGCAAAAACAAGATATTAGAAGGCTGAACACGCCCCGTGTCCAGCGGACACGGGGGCGTGCTCAAGTGTCTGCAGAAAATACAAAGTTATAGAAGCTTCTATTTCCCAACATGGGGGTGTGACCAGCTCAACACGGCCGTGGTCAACGCTAAGATTCGCAGAATCCAAGAAAATCTTGATAGTACAGATACGCTTCTGCACACGGGGCCGTGCCCAGTGGATACGGGGGCGTGGTCAACTAATGCAGACAAAGTGCAATTAATGAATAAAGAGAAAGTGGATGGACACGGGGCCATGCCCAATGGACATGGGGCCGTGTTCGGGCTTTTGTGCAGGCTATAAATAGAGGTGCTTGGTTCACTTCAAAAGCATCCCTTGGCAAACCACCTCTCTCCCACTTCACCCACACTCCACCACCATCATAACACCCACATCCACCACCATCATCCATCATCCATCATAGAGTGTGTGTAGTAGTATCGGGATCCAAGATTGATAGTAAGAGTTCTTGAGAATCAAAGGCCATGTTTGCCTAATTCTCTTACATCACTTGGTGAAGACAAGCACTTAGTGTAATACTTTTGTTTTTTAATCTTTTCACACTTTTTATTTGGTTTTGTATTAATGACTTTAATAACTAGTTTCTTATGTTGAAGGTGAAACTTCCTTATCATTTGTCCGTGGTGTTTTGGCGTTATTTTACTGTCTATATAAAATAAAAGATTTACACCATTCATATCTCTACGGTCTATATAGAGATATGTTGGCTACCTGGTCGGGGGTTAAGGGAATGGTTTGGTAAGGTTCTTGCCTTGTTCAATGTATAGATCCTGCAAGGACCTGGGTCAAGCTTACTAGGATCTCCTTCAATACCCACTGGTATTGGATGGCGGGGGTGCGAATGACTTGATCCCCTCATATGTAAACTTACTATTAATACATTAACCCGGCTACTTGGGATTGTATCCCTGCTGACTCAAACCACTTAGCCGAGGGTAACGTCACCTTCAAAAGAGTGGCCTACCACATTACGCATTAGTAACTTAATTAATTATCTTTCAATAATCCAACCCTTTAGGATTGTATCCTTGTTGACTCAAACTACTGGGTTGAGGGTAACGTCACCTTCAAAAGAGGGGCATACTACTACAACTAAGATAATCTCTTAAAAAGTGCAAAAATGCGGAAAACATCAAAGGTTACACTAAACGTGAGTCGGATCCAAGTGATTCATCTTGTCTATCTGTTTTTTATTTTTATTTTCAGCATTTTTAGTTTTTATTTTCATGTTTAAAACCTTTTTCCTAAAATTTTGATTTGATTAGACGTTGAGGATAAACCGGTACTAAAAGCTCTTGTGTCCTTGGATGACCTCGGTATCTTACCAACGCTATACTACGCTCACGATGGGTGCACTTGCCCATATGCGTGTTTAGTGTTAGTAAAATATCGTGTTTTATAAATTTAAAACTTGACTAAAGTGTTAAAAGGGCTTAAAATATAACTAAAATTATATAACGCTACACACGCATAAGAGGTAACAGCTAACAATAAATCTTTGGAGTTTTAATTTGAAAGAGATTTATAACGCGAATAAGGAGGGAACGTATTAAAGGACAATCGTACCCCTGCATAACAATTAGGGCCCCCGGCCACGTGTTGGGCCAGGATCCGTTCTCACCGTTCTCACACTTTTCACCGTTCTTTCCTGAACCCGTTTCTATATATATATATTGCATTCGTAATGTGTATGAACGGGCATTGCCTTCATGAGTCTTCGTGCCTAGCACGAGTATGAGTGGGCCTAGTCCATGAGAGTCTTTGTGCCTCGCACAAGTGAGAATGGGCCTAGCCCATTTGAGTCTCTGTGTTCAACACGGTATGAGTTCGTTATGCGTTATATATATATGGTCAGGTTTTAGAGAAAACGGTAGAAAGTGTGAGAACGGTGAGAACGCTTATTGATCGTCCGATCAAAACAATCTATGGACTAGATTGGCACAGTGGCATTTTCGTAGATAACATCAATTTTATTACGTGGACGCGCTTCATTAAGGGTAAAAAAGGTAAAACAACATTTCTCACATAAAACGCCATTGAAAAATAAAACGCCAAATAAATACAAAACGCCAATTTTATCATTGCGTACTTTTTTCTGTGTTTTTATTTAAGTTCTCTGGCTAGAAAAACGCCACAAAATATGAAACGCCATAATATATAACGCCAAACCTTACATCCGAATAAATGTTAATTACATTTTTTGTTATAAAAATAATATCCCGCCTAAACTACACGCCAAAAAAATTTCTATAAATAGAAACGTCTCACCACCTTCCGTTTATCACACCAAAAAAACACAGTGGTTGCTAAAAAAATACAACTCAATGTAAAACGCCAAAAAATACAACGATGGCAAACATCTTTTCTTTGATACTCAGTAATGTTTTACATGAAGTTTCGCTGAATGATTTGTTACGTGAGTGTAGTAAGATTTTGGTGCATGAGATGGACAAAATTGAAAAAAGAGGGACTTATGACACCCATATGTCATTCTGTCATCTTTGTTCTTGACGAAGGTTTTGATGGTAAGAAGAGACCTATACCAGTGTAAATGCTACTTTGGCCTCGATGATTATAATGAAGACGACGGGCAGATAGCATCCACCCACAAAGGGTTGATCTATATCTCCAACATCCACAAAGACACTTCAACACATGAACAAGGAAAATAAACGCCGGACCCAAAACGCCATTTATTTGTCACATCTCTTGTAGTTTCAAAAGAAAAAAGAGACTGATGACACTGAAGATTTAAATCATAAATTGCTTCTACTTTGTTTTTTTTTAATTTTCTTTATCTGTTGTTTGTTTTGTAATTTCAGTTAATAAACAACAAAAGTATTTTAATACTATAATGAAAAATATAATAAAACGCCAAAATGAGCAAATGCTTGTAAAACGCCATCATGCCATATAAACGCCCCCAAAAAACTACCAAACTATAATAAAATTACTTTGAACAACTACTATTATAAAAAAGCGTGAAACAATGTGCAAAGAATATAAAACAAAAAAAGTCCAATCGTTATCTAACCGCCATTGGAAAACAAAACGCCATAATTACAGTCATCAAGATTTGACGTGTTACACCATAAAAACAGTTGAGTCTGAAAACAAAACATGGTAAACTGCAAAAAACAGTAAAATGAAACGACGGAAAACATAATTACTAACATTTATTATATTAAAAGTAAAATTCTTGGGGAATTAAATTTATTTATCTTTTTCAAAACGCCATAATTACCTTTCATGCGTGTCACACCCCCAAAATACCACCCATGGAAACCCTGCTAGGCGTGTGACAAACCAATAACGAGCCACTAATCATGTTGAACTCATAACAAGTTTAAAAATGAAATTTCCAATTATTAATGAAATGTACCAACAATGAGTTTAATGAAATCCAACAAGTTCAGCGGAAGCAGTAAGTAAATCAAGTTTAAATGTTTCAAAGCAAGTATGTAATATCAACAATCACATCATGAGTATCCAATCAGCTCGACACATGACCACTCCAGCTACTTCAGACAGCAAGTTCCAATCCAAGTAATCTAACGACCTGCGAGCATGCAACAAGTGTATCAGACAACGTTGGTGAGTTCATAGTTTGTGAAAGCGTTAGTTACCAAGTGTTTAGTTCAGTTCATTGAATATAATGTTGATAATAACTCAAGTACCGTACAAGATGGCTACCAGATTGTTTTGCCCGTCCCCACTGCCCCCTATCTAAGCAATGGTCATAATTTAAGGTCATTAGTTCATGCCCGTCCTCTCAGGTACGGTGTGAGGTTGCCAAGCCTAATAGCGCTATCAACTAACACCCCGTTACCTCTCAGGTAACTATTCGGTATAAGATGGGACTTAAAATGATAGGAAGAGTGTATTATCTAACATTCTCATTTTAACCAAGAGATGTATTCCTCTCAGGAATACCCAATGATTTACCCAAGACCCATTCCTCCCAGGAATACCTAATTGACTCTCCCAACCACCGGGACGCATGCTCAAGAGATGAACTCACCTTAGTTTTGCTCGGTAAGATTAATTACTTGTTTATCGTTGGATACCCCAAACCCTAATATGGTTCCAATGACAGTCAGTTTTGTTTACACAGAAATCACATATTCTTTGTATATATTCCACAAATAGTAAGCAAGTATGGCACATATTATCACACAGTTACAACGAGTATTCGGGCCATATGTATTTTCACATTACACGTTCATATAACACAATAACACACCTTAACAGCTCAAACCTCATTCAAATGAACTTGCATGTAATAACAATAAATCATAACACTCTATAGTCATTTAGTTACAAAAATCTTGTATCGAAACAGTATAAGGCCCGCCATCACTTGGCAGCCCATTCTGGAAATCAGAACATGGTACGGCCCAGTTGATGTTGGGCCCATCAGAGCCCGTAGCCCTTAGCCTAATGGGTTGTTTGATGTGTGCGCTCGTGTGAGGTGCGGCCCAATCGTGCACTTCAACCCAAAGTGTGTAACGCATGACTATGGCCCAAGTGTTTGCAATCCGTTTTGTGTTTGTGGGCCAGCAACTCATGTGCGATCCTATACCCCCCCCCCCTTCCGGCCCACTCTAGTTATTATTATTAGATACATAAACAATCCATAACCCTAAACCGTGTTGTAACAGTTCTAGCATCATCAATCACATACCCTCAATTTAGTTATTACCATTTATCACAAACTCTAAGCATGATCATCAATATTATTTATCATTCAATTTCAACATTCCATTAGCATAAACATCTCTAACTAAGGAACTCTTGTTCACTGTTAAACGGTCACAACCACCAAACCAGATTCATCGTTTTCTATCATGTCATTATATTTATTAATTCTAATATATACTCGAACCCTAGCCTATGTTTTAGACATCCTAATTTAATTTCTGAATCCTTGTGAACTGTTATTATCACAACTAATCTAATGCCATGTTCATGTATACAACACCCTAATCATCACATAAATACCACATGTCATCATACCAAGGCTTGAGCCCAAAACCTAAGCCTTTATTCAACAAAGACACACCTCGTAAACATACATACATATCAATGACACTTTTCATGCAACCAATCATAGCTAAACAAGATTAAAATCCTTAATATTATACTTACCAGAATATTCGATTCAAAGGGGAGGGGAAGGCTGATCGTCGAAGAGAATAGGGTAGGGTGCACTAGGGTTTCTTTTGTTATCTTTTATGGTTTCAAAACAAAACTATCAATTACGTATTCCTGACTCCTAGATCTACATGTATACGTAACCTAAGATGGATTGGGCTCAAATGATCCTAGCCGGACTACAAGTGTCACGGCCAAAATACCTGTGATGCCTACTTTGTGTGTCGCGTTCCAAGATGACCCAACTACACAATAATAAAACGTTTAACATAATAAAACGATTACACTCAACCATTTTATCATAATAAAACATTTAACAGAATGTTTAATAAAGCAAAGACGTGGAATGAAAGAATTAGGAAAAGTTAGAATCACGAAACCACACGACACTGACCTTGAAAGTTCGGATTGTCACAATGCGCGGGAAAAAAAGTCAATAAAAAAGAAGACCATGAGAACACAAGCTCAAACACGCCAAAAAATTTGACTAAAACGCTGCGTATTGTCCAAAACGCCAAAAACTTTAAAAATGGCTAAGGTTATTGCATGGAGGTTTGAAAGGAAAGAGAAGCGATTCATCATAAAGTTCTCTGATAGGAGAAGGGTAAATGTAAGGACAATCAAAGCCATGCTTGGAATGAATGAAAAGGTTCAGAAGGATATCCTGGCCATTGGGGTTCCAATGGACAACAATTGTGAAAGAACCAGAACTGTAATAAAAAGACTGAAGAGAAAATTTCTGGCAGAAGATGATGATGATATTAACGATACTCCTATACCAAAACTTAGCAGTTGGGTGATGCATGAGGAAGAAGGAACGCTTTAAGTGACTTATAAAAACGGGGTGCAATATTCAAGGCCAATGAAAGAAATGTTTAAGACAGGGTTGCTATCTATCATTGAACAACTCTGTGATTTAGCACCTTCAAACGATCCAAAATCCAAGGATGCGGTGATATTCAAGAATAAGCTGCAACAAAGAAGAGACGAGCTAATGGCGTTATACGCAAATATGAAATTTGATGATGAAGAATCTGAAGAAAGTGAAGAACAAAGCGATGGATACATCTCTGATGTAATCCCGCCTACCGAAGACTATTAGTTTATTTTGATTTCGTATTGTTGTAATTTTATAAAATATTAATCTATGGTAATCAATTATTAACAAAAAGATACAAAACGCCAAAAAATGACATGGAAAAAGCCATAACGCCAAAAAAAATTAACTATGTGACACAAAAAGTTTTAATTCAACGAGAAGAAATCTGAGAAAAACAGTAAAACGCCAAATAATTAATAATTCTATATAACGCCAAAATTATCTTGCACGCAAAAAATAAAGCAGCATGTCAAACGCGAAAATCGGGAAAGGAGAAGAATACTAAAAAGACAAAAAAATCCCTCGGACCCTGATCATGCCCCACGCCATGTGTTGGACCAGGATGTGTTCTCACCGTTCTCACACTTTTTTCCGTTTTCTCCTGAACCCGTTTCTATATATATATTCTCCAAATATATATTTTAAGTGTGGTGATCCTCGTTCACATGTCTAAGTATGTTCAGTTCGAATGTATATATTTGTTTCACAAATATATATATATGCATATCTTGTCTAGATATAATAGTTAAAAATATTTATTTTTAACATCGTATTTATGTTGTTGTACGTGTACGGTATTCTTTGTATGTGTACACTTCAACAAGTGTATTTGCGTACATTACTATGTACTTGCATATTTATACGTATACATATACCATGTATATACTTTACTTGTATATTTTATTATCGGTATTTATACGTATTGGTGTACATGTACATTCCTTGTATTCTTGCAATTTCACCAAGTGTATTTTTGTACGTATTCTTATACGTATTAGTATACTTGTATACTTATGTATTTACACTTAGTAATTATTTATTTTATACTTTCCGGAATTTAAGAGTATTGAAATATATATTATCAAAGGTCTAAAAATATATTATTTTTAGAGTTTGTCGTAGGAGTCGTTAATATATATGTTCGTAGCAAGAATGCCCAAGTGTCGCCCGTGATATGTATCCGTTCCTTGTCGTGACGATATGACGATCTTCGTCGGTGATGACATATATAATTTATTACCGAATTTCTATTGTATTTGGTGTAGGTTTCGGGTTTATTTTATTTTGTCAATATATATACTTGTGTAATGGTTTGTACGATGTCCGTTTTGTCCGTTGTCCGTATCACGTTTAGAGATATAACATGAGCTCGTTCATATGTATTCTTTCCACATGTATTTTTATACTTGTTCATCCCCAAGTATTTGGAGGTTTTTTTGTGTGGTTTTTTTGTATTTAGTTAGTATTTTTCTAACTTCTAATGCATACACATAAATACACAAAAGTATTTATACACACCGAATGGAGTGTTCTAAATATATATTTTATCCTAAAATTATATATAAATATTTTCATTTTTAACTTATGAAAATATATATAAGTGCTTAGGAAAACGTATAGGAGTTTAGAACTTAAACTTCTCCATTAAGACTTGCCTAATCATGATTAAGGTCACTAATCGTGTTTAGTCATTTTAATCACCTTAATCACGATTAGGATTTAGAAAATATTGCCATAGTTTCCCCTAAACTATGGCGTTTTCCATGTTTTCAAAACTTATTTTAAACCATGTTTAAGTCCCAAAATCATCATCAATCTCAAAACAAGTTCAATCATCTACTTTGCATGTATATTTCACCCATAAACACCTTCATTTTCCATGAACCTTATATATATATATGTATGTATTTTTAATAAAAACCTCTAAAAATCACATCAGTTTTATATATCTTAACAAGACCATTAAAACCATCAATATTTCTTATGAACTTTACTAGTTCACCCTTGTAACATAAACTTGTTTAGGCTACTTTTTAAGATCATCATAATATAAATCATGATTTAAACTCCCTGTAAAAGTTATATTTGTTAAAAAATCACTTTCAAGTTTAGTGTTTTAGTTCATAGATTACGAAGGTGATGATCTTGTTAGATCTAAACATCTTGATTTTTAGACCATCATTTTTAACCATGTTCTTAGAAGATCATGATATTAAATAACCTACTTTAACATAATCACCCAGTTCATGCAAACTAGTTCACACTAATCAACATATAAACACTTTATTTTTGTAAGCTTTTAAGTTATATTTAAGGTTTTTAAGCTTTGTTATTCAAGACGTTCAAGATGACAAGTTGTACATTGTTGATCTACAATACATAATAAGCCTAAAAATGAGTGTGTAAGAAGTCTTACTACTAGCATAAGGCTAGGGTAGCACCAAGATGAAGATGAAGAAGATGATATGAAGAAGTGGAGGCTTCAAATGGTGAGAACAAGTTCCTAGTGTGCATCCATGCTTGTAACCTCCTTAGATCATTATGTAAGGGACTTATAATGCTTGGATTAGGGTGTTTAAGAGTTGCAAATGAAAGGGTGAAGTGGTGGTGGTGGAGCCGTAGGTTAGAGGAAAAGAATAAGGGCGTTTGCTTTGAATTTTTGAGAAGTGGTAAAGGTGTATGGTGTAGTTGGTTGTTGATATAAGATCTTGCTCTTGGAAGTTAACAAGAAAATCCTCCAACCATGCTTCTAACCATCCTTCACTAGTAGATGTAGGTTGATGGTGTGGGGCCCCATATGGCCGAAATTTTTGAGCATGGGTGGCTAGGTATGGCCTTTTGATTTGTTTAATTATTTAGCATGTGCATAAATCTATAAGTTAGATATTTTGGTAATTATGTGTGATCTTGCATCATTAAGCCTCTAATGATAGTTTAGGATGTTAATTAGTCTTAACTAGTTCATTAGACTAGTTAACTAGGTGTTAGGATGATAAAAAAATATCACTAGTTTGTTCATTGGCTTGAAACAAAAACAATATGTGAAAAGTGCGTCATAATACCGGAAGCTATGTCTTTGATATCTCATTGATATCCTCGGATTTGTTTAAGGTGTTTAACATCATTTACAAGCTACATGGACATTGCAAAAGCTGAATTTTTGTGTTGCGGACAATTATAATTGTTATATTATAGTGCGGATCGGACAATTTATAAAAGTGAGCATTTTCCGGAAAGTTTAAGTATTGTGGCAAGTGGTACCCCTAAATTGGGTTTTTAGTATATACATTTGTGACGATACGCTTTCATATCATTCCTTAGTTGTTTGGACAATTTTCAGAACTTGCTTGCATGAACAGCGTGTTCAGGTGAATAGTGTTTTCAACATTTTTTTTGCCAACATATTAGGACATAATTAATCGTTTTCTCGTGACGCGACAAATGTAACAATACCAATTGTCAAGTTTCAACATGTCATATGATTGCTAGAATTGTATGACCTAATCATGCACAAATTAAGCCACAACGAACGCAATTAAATGTATAAATAGTTGTTAAGTTGTACGGAATTACCATTAGTTTTGCCGGTTGTCACAGTTCGTCCTAAGGTCTACCTTTGTTTTGAAGGATGTTGTGGGGAGAATTCCAATAGTGGAAAAGTTAATTGAACTAGGGATACTGATTGCCAATGAAATATGTTCGAGATGTAGATAATCGCATGAGTCCATTGACCGTGCTTTGGTTACTTTCTCAATGGCTAAAGCTATGTGGTGATCAGTTGGTCTGTGGGAAAATGTTCCAGAGTTGGTTTCATGTTCCTCGGTAAAAGAAATTATGTCACTCACCTATGGTTTAAAGTTGTCAAAGAAGCATAAAAAGATGGTGATCTGCATCGTAATGTCAATATTGTGGAGAATATGAATCTGCAGGAATGAACAAGTATTCAAAGGATTTATCCCATTCTTAAAAGAGATAAGAGGCTGTAAAATAGGACACCTTTCTTTACATGAAACATAGGGCATGGCTCAAAACATCACCATAAAAAGTGTGATGTATAAAAAACTTTATTGTATGATTGGCTGTATTTGAGCTCTCTTCTAGTTCAATGCTAGTTGGCTTTTTGTTATTTATAATATTTCCTTTCTTTGTTGTTAAAAAAAAATTAGCCTAAGCTAACTAAACCAAGAACAAACCATATAAAACCGATATAAAATAAAGTAATACGTGTCGAAATCAATTGAAAACCATTGATGTTTGCCTAGGGTTTTTACACATGCGTAAACCATAATAGTTAAAAAAACATATCTATGAAAGTTTACAAATGTGTAAATCATAATAGTTTAAAAAATAGATATAAAGGTTCACATTTGTAAATTATAACAGTGTAATAAATAAGCATAGATATGAGGATTTACACATATGTAAATCATATTAGATTAAAAAAAAGAATAGATATGTAGGTTTACACATGTGTAAATCATAATAGTTTAAAATAATAAGCTTAGATATGAATATTTAGACATGTGTAAATCAAAGATACGAAGGTTTTTACACGTGTAAATCATAATAGTTAAAAAATAATATACATGAAGGTTTATACATTTTTAATTTATTATAGTGTAAAAACTAAACATAGATAGGAGGGCTTACACATGTGTTAATCATAATGGATTAACAAAATTAATAGATATGAAGGTTTACACATATGTAAATCATAATAATATAAAAAAATAAGCATAGATAGGAGGGTTTACACATGTGTTAATCATAATGGATTAAAAATTGAATAGATGTGAATGTTTATACGTGTGTAAATCATAGTAGTTTAAAAAATAAGCATAGATGTGAACATTTACACATGTGCAAATCATAGATATGAAGGTTTATACGTGTGTAAATCATAATAGTTAAAAAATAAGCATGCATATTTCATAACACATGTGTAAATCAAAAGTTAAAAGATAATAGATTGAAGGTCGGTGAAGGTTTACACAATTGTATATTATAATAGTTTATAATAATAAGCATAGATATGAAAGTTTACACATACGCAAATCATAACAGATTAAAAAAAAATATATATGAAGGTTTACACATGTGTAAATTATAGATATAAAGGTTTATACATGTGTAGATCAGAATAGTTAAAAAAAAATTAAGCCTACATATGTGTCAATCATCTATACTATCTATAATAAGAGATTATGAGCTGATGTAAATCTGCTTACTTGTTAACTTCTAAGCTATGCCACATGGACTTGCTGATGTCATAATTCCCTTTACAAATTTAGATATATTTAGATATGTATGTATGTATAAATAAATCTTTTTAAAATATATAATTAACTACTGATGATTCAAAATTCAAAACTAAAATTATGGCTCCAAATTCAAAATTCAAAATTATGGCTCCAAATTCAAAATTCAAAATTATGGCTCCAGATATATAACCTATAATCTTCTTCAATCAATTACCCTCTCTAATCAATTTCTCTCTCAACTCTCTCTCTCTCTAAAATTCACAGTCTTTGGCAAGAATCTGGAATTATCTCAATTTCTTCTTCATATCGAAATCTTCTGTCCTAATTCTCTCTGCCGTCCTTCCGCCTTTCAAAATCTTCATCACAAAGATACAATTACATCTCTTTGGTAACATTCAATCTTGGTTTTCTGGCCTTTTCTTTCGATTTCTTAGTTTTTATTTACTGGAACAATATTAGGGTTTTTAGAGTCATCAGGGCACAGGTAGTTGAATATTACACCGAATCTTGACCCTCATGTAGTGTTTATTCATCATCTTTACAAACATATATCATTAATAACCTAGGGGATAAAAACCATTTATGTTTGGCAGAGTATTATGAGCTAATTTCACTAGGTTAAAAAGCATTTATGTTTGGCAGAGTTTCAGGTATGAGTTTCAGGTTTATATAGATACTATGGTTGCTTATAAAGGTGAAGTTAGAATTGATGACAAGCAGTGAGAGTGTTTTGGTGGAAAACTTGGAGGGGGTCGGTGACGTTGTCGAGGTTGTCAGGAAATGCAAAGTGATAGCATTTCCTGACAACCCTCGACAATGTCACCGACCTCCTAATCTGAGCGTGACCCTCTGAAAATATAAATGTTTTGCAACTTCACCATGAATATAGAAGAAAGAGAGAGTTGGGTTTCTAGCTCCAGTTGTGTTGCAGCCGGATCAACGGCAAATTCAGCAGCAGTAGTTGTTGATGCATGAATATGAAGATTGAATTTGTGAGGTTCACTTAATAATCGACTGAATTAAATTATATTATTTATTGTATTCACCATTGTTAAACCAAAATGATTCAATTTGTGAGGTTCAGGAATATGAAGATTGAATTTGTGAGGCTCAGCAGCACCAGTTGTTGATTCAGCAGCAGCAGCAGTAGTTGTTGATGTAGGTGACTTTTGCAAAGGTTTGCGGCTTGAAATAAAATTACTTATTGTATTCACAATAAGTAAACCGATTGTGCTTTATGTTTATGATTTGAACTTGTGATAATTTGTGCCTAATAATCGACTGATTCAACGGATTTTGATTTTTAATTAAGTTTATTAATGTAAACCAAAAGTTTTAATTAAGGTATGTGCTCTCACATATTTTTGGTTCAAATTAATTTCATGTTAGAATATAAAACAGATGTTTCAAACGACTGCTGGGTTAAACAGTGTTTTTTGTAGAAAATAGTGGTTCAAACCACTGTTGGGTTAAAACGGTGGTTGAAACCAGTATTGGGTTAAAACGGTGGTTGAAACCACTGTTGGGGTTAAAACGAAGGTTGAAAACACTGGTTAAAGCATACTAATGGAAGCTTTGTCTGTATTATTAGCAAGCGGAGTATGTGGGAAAGCACCTTGATTTGAAAGTGGAGTATTGGGGTGAAAAAGGTGTTGATTTTTGGAATGCTGCTGATTGGAAGAAACAACGAGATCATAATCAGGTATGACAAGGCAGTTATCAGATAGAAGCATTAGCTTAGGTAATTAAGGAGAATACTATAGTGTTCTTGGAGAGGGGCTCAGGCAAGACGTTGATCGCGCCGCTATGCTTTTACGTCACTATGCTTATCTGCTGAAAAAACCCTTCCCGTGTATTGCTGTGTTCTCAGTAATTGGTACCCACTGTTGTATTGGTCAATCAGGTATGTCGGTTGACTTAGTTGTTTGTTGAACATGTTTTCAACATGTGGTTAAAGCATACTAATGGAAGCCTTGTCTGTCTTATTAGCAAGCGGAGTATGTGGGAAAGGACCTTGATTTGAAAGTGGAGTATTGGGGTGAAAAAGGTGTTGATTTTTGGAATGCTGCTGATTGGAAGAAACAACGAGATCATAATCAGGTATGACAAGGCAACATTTGACTTTTTTGTTGACCGCATACAATCTCATCAGAATTTTTACTAATGATCAAATACGTAAAGTACCCCTGAGGCGGACAATTGCAGTCTTGAGTAATAAACTTTTATTGTCTTACTCTTTACCTTTGTTGTATCATGTAGTTTTTATTTTTTCAATTTAAACTGAATACACGTATATGTTATACATCATTTTTACAGCTATTGGTCATGACCCCTGACATTTTAAGGAATGCATTGAGACATAGATTCTTAACGTTGGATATTATCAAGGTGTTAATGTTTGATGAATTGGACAACGCAAAGAAAAATCATGCTTATGCTATTATCATGAAGGTATATTAATGATTGTAATTTTTAACGTTATTAATTTCTTTTTGTTGAGTTTAAAAAATGAAATAATATTTGTTCAAACCACTGCTTGAAACTGCTGTTCGGTTAAAACAGAGGTTTGAAACCATTGTTGGGTTAAAACAATGGTTGAAACAACTGTTTGGATGTGTGTTGAAAGTGTTTGGGTGTGTTGAAAGTGTGGAAGCGAAGGTTAATAAAGTGGTTTTGTGATTTGGTGGTTTCATATCAATGTAGTTTTTTCCGTTTACGTTTTTTCCTATCTGTATGTAGTGAAATTGGCTGAATTTATGAAATGTTTTTAGAGCTTTGTTGGAAGAACCGAGACGAGAGGGTTTTTGAACTAAAGTATATGGATACATCAACACCTCTCCTGGCAAGTATAAAGGCAGAATGAAATCATACTGGTGGATGGTTAAAAGGAGAAAAATTGCGGATCACACCTTAGATAGCTGGAACAATTTTTTAAAACTTGGATTTTGTATAGGCTTCTATGTAGTTTGTTTGTTGCTTTTGTTCTATTTGGGGTGTATTTGCTCTTATGTTATGGCTAATATAGCAGTTTTATATTAATTATGCAAAAGAACAATTGCATCAGCATTTCAATATTAAAGTTTTCAAATTAGAAGAAGAAGTACCACCATCTTATTTTTCAATATCATAATATTTTTATTAACCATCGAGATAGTGTTGTTAATGATGTTTTTATAGAATGTTAGATGTATTTTGATCTTATCCACTAAAGAAAATCCTTTTGTAACAAACATACAAAGCACCAAAGGATAGTTATATATTTACATATATAAAAACTTTTATCACCAAAATATTATAAACTTTACATATTTACAATTATGCGAATGTCAATTCATCAAATATTTATTCACATGATAGTTTACATATTTACATATACAAAAACTTTTATCATTATGGTTATTATAATACTAATACATATTGTATTTAACATTATTTTATAAAGATATAGAACTAAAGACCACAATTTAAATGGTATATTATAATCTGAATTTGTTGCGCCTCTTTTGTAAACGCCTCTTTTGTTAGGATTGAACGCTATCAGAGGAACAGATAATAAGAGCCAAATCTGGTTCACATCAGTGGATTCATTGTATACAACAACTGCTGTCCATTAAGTACTGCTTGTGTACAACAACTACACCAGACCAAGTGCTGCTATTTAATCTACTGCCCTAAGCTAAGTGCTGCTAAAGACCATATCCCTGCTTGGATGGAAGCAGTGGAATGTAAAAACTGATGATATATAAAGATTGACAATTTGTGTCTAAAATGTATTTTGTTAAGGATGGCATTCTTGCAGATATTTCATAAATCACCATCAACAGATGTTGGACATGATATTTTGTGGTTATGCAAGACAAAATCAGTCATTTCTTCAGAACAGCAGATGCTCAAAACATTTGTCAAAAGCTTATTCACTGTTGCACTAACAGTTGCTGATTTAATAGTCTTTCAAATCATTATCATTTCGTTACCCCTAACTACTTTTGTGCTCAAACATCTGTTTTCTAAATACTGTCCACTGCTATTCATCATAAGCAGCTGTTTGCATTAGACTTTCCCCTTGAAAGTGGTTATAACATCTGATGCCCTCGTCCACTGTTTGTATACTACAACTGTTGTCCATTAAGTACTGCTTGTGTACAACAACTGCTGAAGACAAAGTGCTACTATTTAATCTACTGCCCACAGTCAAATGCTGCTAAAGACCAAAGACCTGCTTGGAATGATGGCATTTTGTTAAGCAGTGGAATGTAAAAACTGCTGACATATTATACTTGACAATTTACCTCTTAAATGTATTTTGTTAAGGATGTCATTCTTGAAGATGTTTCATTAATCATCATTAACAGGTATTCTAATTTACATTTTCATTAATTATTTCTGGTGACATTTTTATTATATCAATGACTTATAGTTATATTTTTCGATAAAACGGTCTTATGGCATTTTATGATACATTGTTTAGGTAGGTAAAATCCATACTACACAATTGTATTTACAGAGTTGATTCTTGAATTTGGTTTGTTTTGTTTTCTGATTGTTTGTTGGTATGTGGTTTATTTTTAGGGTGATCAGTGTTTTATAATCGGACCGTGCGGTTCATTCATCAGGTATTATTTCCTTTTCATTTTCACTACACTGATTTAGCGTTACCTGCTTTTAACAATCCAGAAAAATATGTTTCATATCATACCTGCTTTAGAGTTTTACTTGTATCGCTTAAAACAGAACCAAAAAAAAATTTGTTTCCGTGTGAAGAACCTATAACACATAAAAAAATCAGTATTTAAAACCAAACCCAAAAAAATTGGTCAGCTCAAAACCATACCTAAAATTATAATGAAACAGAAGCAAAAATAAAGTGTCATAAAAAAATTAAATCATTTATTGTATAAATATTAAAAAAAGTTACAATTACATAAAAAAAAGAAAAGTAATCAGACACTTAAAGTCTAATAGCAAGAATGAAGAAATTTTAACTTCAACTCCATGGAGCACTGCACTTCTCGATGTATGTCATTGATCTTTCTCATGAAGTCCAGGTCTCTGTCTCGACATTCTATATTGTTCGCAACACACAGGTCACGAACGGAAGTAGTCGGCATCGCCCTCAGGTCTCTTGAAACTTGGTCTCTTGTCAGCAGACCAAGTTGCAGTCCGTCAAAACATCTTTTCAACTCTTGAAGAGTACTCCTATCAGCAAAAACTTGCTCTTCGATTTCTTTAATAAAGTGTTGCTTGAAATCCTCAGATTGTGCAGCAGTATGTGAATCCATTTTAATGTATTTATAACAGCTAAGGCAAAACAATAAGAGTTGCTCTTCTATTTAACTGAATGAATCTGCTTATGATGAAACAATGTTTGAATTTTCAATGATATTATATAGGATATCTATCAGCCCAAAGGTCAGGTTTAAATGCAAGCATTAAATAAAAATTTATATTTAAAAACCTGATACATGTAATGATTCCATCATGAAAAACGTGTATATAGCCAACATGTCTCTTCATTTACCTTATCAAACATTTTAATGTAAAACCTTTGAAAAATGATCTTTATTAGCAGACGTCTCTTCATTTATCCTATCAAATATTTCAAACACTATAAAGGATCATGATTGCTCTACTTGAAAACATCAAGACTTCATTTTTAAAAAATCCTTCATCCTAAAACAAAACGTCCAAAACCACCCACACTCTTTCTAAATGGCAAGCAAAACCTTCTACCATTGGTCGGATAATACCGATCTTAAAATTGAATATTCAAGATGGTCACTCCATGAACAGAGAAAAGCTGAAGAAGTCAACAAAAAAGTTGTGTTGGTATGTGATAAATATTATAAGCAGACGTGGAGTAGCATTGCACTGCTGGATGAAGTTGTCTCTTCTCCTCCATCAGAGTTTAAAGAAAAAGCCGAAGAGTTTTTGACACATCTGTTGAAACAAGATCAGAAGACCTGTGATATGCTAGCAGATCTGCAAATTAAAACAAAAAATGAAATTGCATGGAGGAAGGCGAGAGAAATAGATATCCTAGGAAGTGTTAATTGTAATGTTTAGTTTTTAATATTTTTCAAACTCAGATTTTTGTAATACTATTTAATATCGAATGAAGAAGTGTTTATTGCTAGCAGAATTTTGTAAAAGTTGGACTTTTTATAGGCTTCTGTGTAATTTGTTTGTGTTTTTTGTTCTATTTGGGGTGTATTTTCCCTTGAAGAGATACCACCATCTTATTTTTCAATAGCATAATATTATTATTAAACATTGATCCACATAACAGTGATCCACATCAGTGGATTCATCATAAGCAGCTGTTTGCATTACACCTTCCCCTTGAAAGTGATTATAACATCTGGTGGCCTATATCCATTGTTTGTATACTACAACTGTTGTCCATTAAGTGCTGCTTGTGTACAACAACTGCTCCAGACAAAGTGCTGCTATTTAATCTACTGTCCTAAAATCAGTGCTGCTAAATAACAAAGCCCTGCTTGGAATGAAGCAATGGAAAGTAAAAACTGGTGGCATATAAATATTGACAATTTGTGTCTAAACATAATCGTAAACAGTTACTGATTTAATAGTTTTTCAAATCATTATCATTTCCTTACCCCTAACTACTGTTGTGCTCAAACATCTGTTTTCTAAATAATGTTCATTCCTATTCATCATAAACAGCTGTTTGCATTAGAATTTCCCCTTGAAAATGGTTATAACATCTGATGGCCCTCATCCACTGTTTGTATACTACAACTTCTGTCCATTAAGTGCTGCTTGTGTACAACAAATTTGAATAAAACACTGAGTGTCAAACATTTCATACATTGACATGCAACAATGGAAGGAAGAAACAGTAGTTTAGTTTGTCATTTATATTGTATAGAATCAGTGGTTAAGGTTAGCAGTGTTTGAAACGACTGTTCGGTTATAATAGTGTAATCCTTAATGATATGTTTTGAAACCAGTTTTGGGTTAACACTGTTTGAAACTACTGTTGATTTAAGGACAGTTTTTGAAACCAATATTTTAAGCCAAAAGTGTTTTCAAAACAGTGTTTTAACAACACTAAGTATAATTTACCAATCTATCATTGTTTGTATCTTCAATGATCACACAACTTGAATCGACAAATCATAACATTGAGAGCAACCCATTAACAAATATTACAAACTGTATGCTGTATAAACTTTTCTTATAACTATTAATCATTCATTGGATGTTGCTTTATTTATTGTAATTGATGAAAGGAGGATATCTTCCGGAAGACTTGCTGATTACAGAAAAAGTTGATCCAGTTGGTTCTCTCATATCATTCACATAACCTGATATTTAAGGAGAGTTGTGAAAATGAAAGTTGTATTGGCATTGTTAATATTTTTTATAACAAATTATAACAAATTATTAAAGCCTAAATTGTATATTAAAGGTAAACTTTTAATACATACAATACAGAGACAAAACGTTATACCAACTTCGTAAACTTGACGGAACTTGCAGACTCGATAACAAAAGACTGTGACATACAATACAGGTGAAGTTAGAATTGATGACAACGTTATTGGATTCACCCAATATAGTGTTTCAATATGCTAAGCGTAATGGTGATTAACTTTTTGGTTGAATCTTATAGGCGTACAGCGGAAAATCCTGGAGAGGCGGAGGCTTGCAAGCGATGTAACTGTAAGGAATCCAAGTTTTTGCACATACAATACAGAGACAAAACGTCATCATACTACCACAATCAATTGTGGATTGTTACTGACGGGTGCACTTCGGAATGTAGCAGATATGAATGAATATAACCTCAGTGTAGGTAATTACATATCTGCCACTGGGGTTATATTCATTCATATGAATGAATATAACCCAAGTGGTAGATATGTAATTAGCGAGCTCTAGAATTTCAAGGAAAATCGAAGAGCTCCACTGGGGTTGTATTCATTCATATCAATCACTTCCTTATGTGCACCGCATCTTCTAGGAGGTTGTCAAGTGTTCTCGCCTTTGTAGTTGGTGTTTTGTCTATCTTTACATCCGCATCCATTCTGTACATAGAATCAAACGAAAACCAAATAACTGTTATCATCGAATCAAACCAAAACCAAATAACTGTTATCGTCGAATCAAACCAAAACCAAATAACTGTTATCATCAGAAACCAAAAATCAAAATGAGGAACACATTCAAATCATTGAATCAAATCCAAAACACATTCAAAACCTCTGTTTTGATAGCCTAAACCCTAAACCCACAAGAATCAAAGCAGGAACACATTCAAAACCTCTGTTTTGATACCCTAAACCCACAACAATCAAAACAGGAACACATTGAAAACCTCTGTTTTGATACCCTAAACCCTAAACCAACACAAAAATCAAAACCAAAACACATTCAAAACCTCTGTTTTGATGCATTTTGAACAAAATCAACCCTCGGTTTTTTCAAAATCAACCAAAAATCATCGGATGGAACCCAAAATCATGAACAAAATCAACCCTCTGTTTTTTCAAAATCAACCCAAAATCATCGAACGGAACCCAAAACCAACCTAAAATCATCGAATGGAACACAAAATCAAACCCAAAATCATCGAATGGAACCTAAAATCAATCCTCTGTTTTTTTTTCAAAAGCAACCCAAAATCATCGAATGGAACCTAAAATCATACTCAGAATCAACCCTCTGTTTTTTCACAATATAAACACATTCAAATCATCGAATGGAACCAAAAATCAAACCTCTGATTTCAAGATGAAGATGGATGAAGATGATGAAGCTGGATGAAGATGATGAAGATCTGTGTTGACTGTTGAGAGTTGAGAGAGATATTTGGAGATTTTTGGAGATGTGTGATGATGATAATGATCGGTGATGATGTTAGTCATTTCATACAACTTATAACAGTCAAGTTGCATTTTTGGTGAAGTGTAATGATGACAAGGAGATTAAGCTAAAAAATAATTATCCATAACAAATTAAACTAAATAATATTTAGTAGGGGGATTATATATAAATTAATTAAAAAAGACTAAACTAAAATAATATTTATCTATAAAACATGGTCTAATAGTATAAATAGAACTAAAGACCAAAATTTCAATGATATATTATAATCTGATGTAAATCTGCCTATGTTACGGGTATTAAGGGATAAGGGTATTAAGGACATTTGATACATGTCTTTAACAAATCTAATCCATATTTGATAGAAGGGTTTTAACGGGCCTACAAAATCTAATCCATTAGTAAGCTTAATTGTATCAAATATAAAAGGGCTTTATTGAACTGTTTAATAACATTTGGTTATTTAAATTAGGTCAGGCTTTAATTATTAGACAATATAAAATTATGTCATGCTTTCAGTTTAGACAACAAATTTTGAGTTAGTTAGCTAATTTCTATATCAAACATGAACTAAATACAAACAATTTAAATGATGTATTATAATCTATTTCGATTGTTATTAAAACTACCCATGTGGTCACACATACTGTGTTCAACATTACTTTATAAAGATATAGAACTAAAGTCACCTACATTTAAATGATATATTATAATCTGTTTTTTAGTATTTGATTTCGATCATTACTAAACCTACTCGTGTGGTTACACGGGTACTACACCTAGTAATAGTTTAAAATAACATAAGCTTAGAAACGAACGTTTACGCATGTGTACATCATATATATAAAGGTTTATACATGTGTAAATCAAAATAGTTTAAAAAGAAGAATATATATGAATGTGAACAATTTACACGTGTAGCTCAACTATGTAAAACAAACAAATATATGTAACATTGGGCGGTTTACATATGTGTAATTCAGCTGCACATATACAAAACAAACACACATATGTGACAGTTAACAATTTACGTATGTATAAGTTAGCTGCACATATGTAAAACAAACACAATTTATGTGACAAAGAACAGTTTACATATGTGTAGTTCAGATGTTGCACATGTGTCAACCATACACATATATGTAAAAGTAAACAATTTACACAAGTGCACATACGTAAAAAAAACATAAATATGTGATAGTGGACAATTTACACATGTAATTTGGCTGCACATGTGCAAAACAAATATGTGACAATAAACAATTTACACATGTGTAAGACATATTATACAAGAATACACGATATTTACACGTATGTAAAACTTAAGTAATATGTCTTACGCTTGTATAAACTGTCAATATCGTAACCTTTGTTCGAAACTTTAAGAGTCGGAAAAAACAATGTACGGTTCTGGGATTGGACAATCAGATTTTGGTTCTTTCTAAAAAAATTACACAAACTAACCTTAAATAAAAAAATCAAAAAAGGATCGTACACAAGTACGTAACTTTTAAAACGAGGCACAAGGTTTCTCACGACATAAAATAAATGACAAATTCAATTATTCATTTTCGATACACTGAAGATAAATAATAAAAACCACTAATAAACTCGATAAATGAGAACACCTATATTTTGTGAGCACTGTGAAAACACTTCCCAGCCAATCAATTTTATTATATTGTTTTTTAGTGACAAAATGTAGTGTTTTTTTTATAAAAAAAAATTATTTTTGTGTGTTTTTTATTTTTTTTAGGTATTTTTGGTTGTTTTCACATTGGTTCTAGCGTTTCTCGCAATAAAGGGTGGTTCCTCATGGATCCTTATATATATAGGGTGGGGTTCGGCTACACAGTCCATTTTTCCTACAAAGTGTACAAAGTCGTAAAACACCACAATTTCAGCCATAAAACACACTCAAAACCCACAAATAACAGAGTAAATATCACTAAAACACAGTATCCAAACCCTAACAGTCCATAAAAATTTCAAACACACCATCGTAGAACTACCTGGAAGCAGCCTCTCTATTCCTACGGGGTAGAGGTAAGGCTGTCTACATCTTACCCTCCTCAGACCCTACCTTTGCTTTGCTATTGGTGGGATTAACTGAGTATGATGATGATGACCATCGTAGAACTACGAATATAAAACACAACATGATAATCAACATAAAACACACTAATGTTAGTCATTCGCTAATCAAAGCCTTATCATCCAAAACACAACATAAAACCCAAAAATATGACGTTTTAGTAATCTTCACTTTTTTGAGTGTGTTTTATGGTTGACATGATGATGTTTTATGACTTTTTATACTTTGTAGGAAAAATGGACTTTGTAGCCAATTCCCACTCTATATATATATATATATATATATATATATATATATATATATATATAGAAAAAGTATATCGTACATTACGGCTTAACGTACTTCACGTACAACAACGTGCGTGATTTGTTCTAAAACATGCATGATTAATGTTTTCAATATGCATGATTATTGTGTTTCAACATGCGTGATTTTGGATTTTTGAGTTATAACGTGCGTGATTTTAAAATGAACGTGCGTAATTACCTGTCATACGTGATGTATGTTAAGCCGTAATGTACGTTAACCTTCCTCTCTCTCTCTCTCTCTATATATATATATATATATATATATATATATATATAGGATAGGGATCATGAGTGAACAACATCCTTGTTTGTGAACTGTGTGAACTAATCTTAGCCCTTGATTTTGTTTAAGATGATAAGGGGTAGGATTGTCATTAACCATATAAAGTTAATTTTATTTTTTAAATTATATATCAACTTTTAAAGAGTTTATCACAATCAGTTACCAAACATGATAACTGATTCCTATAATCTTGTGCTTTCAATATTTCCCTCAAATGAATCAAGATTCGAATGCAAGAAATTAAGCAGAAAATCAAAATCGCAAGTTTCTTTTCTTCGTTGTTCGATTTGGTTTTAGAACATCATCAGATCATCATCATCAACATCAATCAGTATTCGATCATCATCATCATCATCATCACGTCGTATTTTCGTCTGAAGATCGATTAATCGGTGTACATTGATTTCCGGCAAACATTAATCGGAGAAGGAATAAGATTCCGGCGAACATTAATCGGTGTACATTGATTTCCGACGAACATTAATCTGGAAACATTAAGTTGAAAACTTTGATTTCCGGCAGCTGCTGTATCATCGCAACCCAGGTTTGATTCTAAAAACTTTTTCCCGGCAGTCCACTTTAAACCCGGTTGTATCTGTTGTTCGTTGATTTTCCCGACAAAAACTTTGAAACATAGTTGTATTTTTGCTGGCAGGTCTTACCTTCTTTGAGCTTTGTTGTATGTGAAAGCTGCCATGTTTGATCATGCATCTGAGGTGTTCGACGAAATGCCTGAGAGAAAATGTGGCCAGCATGTTAAGTATTTTAATGCGCTTCTTGGTGCTTGTGTTAGTGCCAAGAAGTTTGATAAGGTTGATGGTATTTTTACAGATTTGACTGGGAAGATGGGTGTGAGTCCGGATATTGTTTCGTATAATATAATGATCAAGGCGTTGTGTGAGATGGGTTCGTTTGATTCGGCGGGTTCTGTTTTTGATGAAATAGGAAGGAATGGGTGTCAGCCTGATTTGATTACTTTTAATACTTTGCTCGTTGGGTTGTATAGCAATGGGAGGTTTGTTAATGGGGAGAAGTTTTGGGCCAAGATGATGAGGACTAGTGTTTTGTTATACTGTGTTTAAATGAAACGTACACATGATTACAAGTAAAAAAACAGTTGTGTACACAGCCTTGTACACATATGTACGTTCAAAGACAGCTAATATACACTGGTATACAACCTTTGTTCACAAATGTACACAGCATTGTATTTTAAAATACAGTACATTAATACAGTTACGAATGATCGTTACACATACAATATGAGCAGAATGCATGCATTTCATCTAGTACTGTATTGTTACTAAACCAATATTTTTGAATCAACACACTGATTGTATAAGTTTCACTACATCGATGTATAAAGTGACAATACGCAACACACACAATACTTCGACAAAGAAAGAAAATACGAACATTAACCAACGTCTAAAGCCTTTTAAACAAAGTTCACATCGAAATTTCAAAAACCAGCCTTCTAAATACTTCTGAACTTTTCCAGACGCTCAACATCGTCATATCGAACACCAAGAAAAATAGCTTTGATTGATTTTGCCTTTAGTAGAGCCTCCAAACCAGACTTGAATTCTTCGCGAATGATATCTAACTTCACACCATAACTGAAACATCAAGAACAATGTAATGTTAATACTTAATAATTTGCTAGGAGTTAAAAAAATGTAACTTGCTCATATGGCAAATAAATGCAACATTTCCTCATTTGGCAAAGTTTTGATCATATTATAATATACATGTGCTCTCTGGACAACATGATATCAATAGCATTGAATTTGGTCCACTAAATTATCTTATTTTGTAATTTGTGATGAGTATATTAGATATTTGACTGATACTTTGCATTTATTTAAGGTATGGAGTTGGTGGTATTATATTTAAAGATATATCAGGTAAAAGTAGTATAAGCTAAGTAATTCACGGAAGTAATTGATATCCTACCTAGCAGTGGTTTCGTAAGTGAATGAATTGATTTCAGGGAAGACAGAAGGGGTTAGCTAAGTAATTCACGGAAGTAATTGATATCCTACCTAGAAGGGGTTTTACACAGAGCCATAAACACAACCACCTGAGATATCACAAAACCTGGTACAATACACATGTGTAAAACCCAGGTAGCAGAAAAATAAAAAAATTACTTGTATATCTTTTCCATTACATATACCAAATGTGTTCCTATCCATATGTACTTGAAAAAACCTATTAACACATACAATAAATTGGTGTACACATTAAAAACAATAAAATCCACATATGTACTTCAGTGTTTTTACTTTATGTTTACAACAAGCTGACTATACCTTCTTTACATATAGTACACTAGTGTACACTAGTAACATTACATCAGCCTATGAAGATAACAAGCAAGCTACACCCCATGGATACACCTGTGTATTCAGACTATATCTTTTTTATCTATTTTTTATGAAAACAAGCACATTTACACACACATCAAATTGCTCTACACAATCACTACATGCCAATACACTTGTGTACTTCGTTTTTATACTCATTTTTTCGAAACAAGATAATTATACCTTCTGTACATACAATACACCAGTGTATACCAAAAACATTACACCAAAATATCAACAACACATGCAACCCCCAACCCTTTGCCACAATTAGGATTTCCAGCGACACAGAGCACGGTCGAACATCCGATTGCGAACCCACATTCCGACGACAAAGAGGGCTCATGTCATCGAATGAAAACTCAGCCAAAAACACATTCTCAAACGAACATCGTTCGATTAAACGCACAACACAACAACCTATTGATTCCAGACGATCCGATTGAGCAAACCCTAACTTTTTGATTATCTAAAAAAACAGAAATTAACACTTATGTACATCAAGAATCAAGCTACTGAAGTTAAAACTTACCGTCCTTCAAGTTCTGTTCTCTATCGCCGGAGGATTGCTTCTCCATCAACGTTGATTTAATCGCCGGTTGGGGTTTTTTGAAAGAGATATACAATTGTGATTAGTAGCAAACTTCAAGGATATTTAGTTAGAGTGAATACATAGCTATAATTACGGGGATAAAAAGATTTCTCACAATCAATTCAAACGAATATGGTTATGTTTCCCATAATTATAAAACTTGTATTTTGACAAAAATATCCCTAGCAGTTAATTATACCTAATTTATTTTAATAAATAATTAATGAATTGGATTACAATCATATCTCAAGATCTAATAAAACCAATGGCTAGGATTTGTTCACTTTGTTCACAACTTAACCCTTGTTCACTCTAGAACCCTACCCTATATATATATATATATATATATATATATATAATTTTACAAGTTGTCTATACCACTAGTCCGCCACAAATCCCAATGAACCGAATCGAAACCTCGCTTATCCCAAGCGCAACGCGCCGGGTTGATAACGCTAGTTCTAATAAGATACCGGGTGCACGACATGAGATGCATGGACTTTGCTAGACTTGATGACCTAACTACTAATGCACGTTTGTGAAATAAAGCATGTTTATATTAGTGCACAAAATTGACCTAGAAATTTGTCGAGTGTCACAGTAAGTATCTTGCGAACCATCGTAAGTTCATTAGATGTTCCACCACCAACCGAAAATTTTGATGAAGGCATTTGAGAAAATTTTGAATGTAAGAGAAAAAGTGAGATTTTTTAGCGGTTTTTGATCGTTTTTGCGAGTAGTGACATTTTTTCATGTTGTGATTTAACTAAAACCTTACGTATTTAAATAAATAAAAAACGTTCACCCCCCCCCCCCCCCCCAACCCCACACACACACACCCACCGATCATATTAATGGCTATACAACCGTTGGGTGAGTTAACGACACTAACCGGTTTTAAATTTGCTTTTAACAAATCAAAACTTGTTTTGAGTGAAACCGGTGTTTCTTTGGAAAATATCCGAACTAGTCTCAAACAGGTGGGTCGGGTTGGGCCCAAACCAGTTTGGGTCAAACCGGTTTTTTACTTGGGTCGGGCCAGTTTCTGGTTTACCGCTTTTACACATTTAACATAAAGTAACAAATTTGGGCCTTAACCATCTATTTAACTTAGTATTACACACTTAGGCCTAAAGCTTTTTAAGTTTTACCATTTTGTTATATATCATTTAACATCCAGACAAAAGATTATATAATCATAAACATTCAAAATTTCAAAAAAGTTTGATGTGATTTAGTTTCTAGGTTCATTTACCAAGTTAGGCACAATTCGAGGATGAATCAAGATATAACCAAAACAGAACCACAATCTTCGGATTTCATAAAAAAGAAAAACAAAACGTTGCTTATTAGTTTGGGTTGGTTATTTCGGTGCAGTTTTGTCGTTTTATCAGTTTTTGCTCACCCCTAGCAAAACCATGTAATCACGCCTAAATGTATATACATTTGGAAGAGGAAAAACAAAATTTATAAACCTCGTACATAATATTGTAAGACCAATATCTTAACTACAAATTATTCAAAGATTCATATTCTATATCAAAATAATTTGAGAGTTTATTGGCGTACAGGATCTACGGAAGACTGATCACAATTGTCAATCTGCAAAGACGCGTCTGTACTGCTTTCTGGATGGGTAGTTACGTCGTCATTGGTCGGTTGTGGCTCAGTTGGAGAAGAAGCAAGAAGAGACAGGCGGCAAAGAGGGCATGTCGTGTGAGTAGAAAGCCAGTTATCGATGCATTCCACATGAAACGCGTGCTTGCAAGCAGGTATCTGTTGCAGCCTATCCTCTGCCTGGTAGTCTCCTAAGCATACCGAACAGCTGCACATTATATAAATAATACTCTTTAATATTTTGAAATAATTTGGGAGATTTTGGACCTTTTTAATCCATTTGACATGCTTCCACCTGTTTGACCCACTAGATAAAAAGTCATAAAACATAACCCGAATTGACCCATTCGTAAGTACATGTGACAAAACTGGCACACTGAATAATTGAAGCTATCGCTAGCACACGAAAACAGAGAAATAATCATCAGCTATTTAAGTAGTTTGTGTCAGTTCTTAATTCTTATATTGTTCTACAGAGGAAAAACGGTGTTTGGTGGATCTTGGATATTGAGATGTCTCATGGCACCCAATGCTTAGGTGGACAGTTAAGACTTAAGCTGACATATTTGGTGATTCATATTGCGTGTACGAATAACCGTTGTAATTAATTGATTCGGAAATTTCGTATTTTGCATTGTTCCAGTGTTTCATAGTCTTGTTAATATTGTGTTACGAATAGTTTACTTGATAAAAGGCTATTAGGAATTTAGGCTAATATATAAAAGAGGTGAGAGAGATGCAGCTTCTAGTTGTACATAGAGCAACGCCTTGCGTATATGAAGCTCACACCTCAACTTTTGGGACCTAAATGTTAGGTATATGGCACAAGAACACGAACAATAAAGCAGTAATGCAGTAAATAGCACGAGAGATTTAACGTGGTTCAGTTAGTGAGACCTCCGTCCACGGGCTGCAACTAGGGTCATGATATAAATTGAGGTGATGAGAAATTACACTGAACATATCAACAAAGAAACGTCAAATATGGAAGCGAGATAATAAGCCCCATCGGTTAGGCTAGACCGGCTGCCTTCACCAATTTGACCGAAGCAAACATATTGCCCAACACTAAATGCCTAGGAGGCGCCTCACGCTTTTAAAAACCAAGCCGCCAAGCCATATAACACGAATCACACCATCTTTATAACCTATGTTTTCAACAACAGAGCGAGGGCTTTTTTAAGCTAGGTGCATAGTATAAACTATAGAATACCATTTTCAGGGGTTTAAGACATGTTTAGGCTTATTTAAGGTTGATTCCATGCTTGTTTAGGCAGTTTTAGGTTGATTCCATATTTCCATGCTTATTTAGGTTGATTCCAGCCTTATTTAGGGATTTTGGCCAGATTTTAGCCAAAAAATGCCTCTAAGCAGTGCCTGAGAGCCTGAAAGCTCGCCTTTCAGGGCGCACGCACCACATTTGGTGCGCCTAGGGGACTTTTGACAACATAGTTTATAACACACATCCTAAGATCAAACCAACTACTATATCAATACAAAGTTCCAAACCAACAAAACTTGTGCTATAAATTTAACCACAAAAATTGAAATTCCAGGTTATCATTTCAATTAACCGAAGAACCATCCGGTTACTCAACCCCCCCCCCCCCCCCCCCCCCCCCAATTTCCACAAGTCATTACTTGTAATCATGCAACACATCCACAAATGCATAACAACAACAAGTAATCAGAAGACTCACATTGTATCAGTAACCGAAAAGCTCTCCTTAAACACAACAACAGGCAGCATCTCCCTCAACTCTTTCTTCACCCCTAACTCCACCTGCTCCTACACAATCAACAACCAGATCACAAACAACATTCACAACACAATCTCAAAAAAACCCTAGATCAACAAATTGAAGCAGCGATTGATTACCGCAGATAACGCATTGGAGGCAGACGAGGGTGGTTCCGGGTGCTGTAGGGACCAGGGCGGCGTACGGCGGAGGCGGCGGAGGCGGAGGTAGAAGAGGTAGAAGGAGAGGAAGAGGAGTAAGGTGAAGGCGAGAGTAAATGCAAAGGCTAAGCCTCGAAAGAGCTTCATTTCAGCTGATAATGCTTTTCTCCAGTCCCAACAGGCTTCTGTATCGGTTGATTGAGAAGAAGATGAAGATGAAGTAGGTGGAGAACAAGCCATTTGGAAGAGACTGGAAGCATAATATTAAGGAAGTGATGAGATCAGTGCTGCCATGCCATTTTAGCTATTCTTATTCTGCACTAGATAGATAGATCGGAGTATATTAATTAATTTAGAAAGTAACACTAACTTATATCTATTTGCTATTTTATTATAGAAATTATTTCCGTAAATTATTTTTTTATAAGTTAATTGTCATTACGACCATACTTTTTAAGTTTTATCTAAAAGTGTTATTTTTTTTAATTTTCTGAATGTTTGATGTGGTTTGTCCAGATTTCATCTTTAGTTTATGTCTTTTTAAAATTATATGTTTATTTCCTATAGTTTACACGTTTGTTACTCAAATGCTCTCCAAAGTAGATGGACATTAACTATTTTGGGCTAATAGGGTAAAAGTGATATGGCCACAAGGGTCAAAATCGTAATTTAGTCAAATCGAAATAACCCTTTTGAATTACACCACCACCCACATACCAAAGTGGGCATCTTCACCAACTCAAATAATTTTTGTGTTAAGCCAACAGAACCTCCGTTGATGTCACACCCCAACCGATGATGGAAACACCGGGATGAGATGAACAAATTGCTCAAAACATCATAACACTATGTGACAATATAAATTAAATTGAATTTCATAAATTGCTAAAGTATAATACAAGAAATCAACATAAACAACATCGTTTCGAATATACAACAACAAAATAGTTTAAATCTAAGTGTGTTTCTAAGTCCCCTTAAATATTGTTTCTTCACTTAGCATCATCTTGTCTATCATCCTGCAACATGTATTAAAATACAATCAACAAAAAGTTGATGAGTATACAAGTTTGATACATAGTATAACATAGAATAAAATTGTTTAACGTGTTCATATCCAATATAAATAACATGCTGCAAGTTACTAATACGCTGAAACGGTGTCACTATATGTTCAAACCCTAGAATACAATGCGTTAAAATAGCCTATCCCAAAGAATAACGGGAGGCAACATGTTTAACTTAACAATACCCCAAGACTCGTGGGCGGTGCATTACTCCTATATCGCTATAATTGTTAAGATGGGCTTGTACGAAGTTATGAGCATATAGACACTAATAGTTTACATAGCATAAGAGATTAACAAGCATCAAATCGTTCATAGACTAACTCCCAATAGACTAGCGGGAGGTGAATTACGATTTTGGACCCTGTGGTTATATCACTTTTACCCTATTAGACCAAAATAGAATTTTTTTTTAACATCTGTGCCCCCATGGTTTCTATAACTAACTATTTTGGCCCCTGAGTCTAACTTAACCTATTACCCTGGTTAAATTATTGTCACATGTAACTCACATGATGGGTATATTAGTAAATTCGCCTCCCCACATTACTGACTTTATAAACAAAACCCTAGCCCTTTCTTTACCACTTTATCTTCTTCAATCTTCACCATTCCCTCTCAAACCCTAATCATGATTTTGTTTTGTAATGGGTTCAATATTTGTATATCAAGACATGGATATTAGATATAGAACCTTAACCAGTGTGGTCGGTGTTTGTCACCTCAATCAAAAATCGCAAGGGACGAGTCATAAATTTTAGCTTTTACATGATAGAAAATAGAACTTGAAAGGGTTAACAATTCGAGTAACAACCAGAAACAAAGAAGATAACATCACAGTTCAAAAAAGAAACACAAGTTGGAGAACATCGTTAGTGTGATTTAGCTAAATGGCGCTTGCGCTTTTGCCTTTGCTCTTGAGCTTGAGTTTAGAGAAATTCTTGAAAATAGCAGCACCACAGAATAGCTCTGTTCAACAATACAATAATGTCTGTATTAATAAACTGAAGCAAATAAGAAATAAAGTCTACACATGAGAGCTTTATGCCACTTACTAGTATGTGCAGGATCATGAGGTCAGTTTACAAAATTCCCTTTACTTCCCAAATGCTCATCCTCACTGTGTGTTAGAAATATAACCCAAAATAAAGACACGCTCAATCGCCAAGGTTGCATTAATGTTTGCGATCTTAAAAATATGTTGTTCTCATTAATAAAAACGTGTGACATATGTATCAAGTGGTTGTTACACTTTTGTCCTGTTATATAGCTAAACACAGCATTTTTACAAGACTTACTTGGAAGAATCTTGTGAGACCAGACAACCCAATAATTTCATCTTCTGACCATTTTATTAAAAGAGTCTATAAGTTCCGGGACGTATAAACCAACAGCTTCCCGGAACTCATGTGAGCAGCAGCAACCCTTGTTACCCACACTACCGAAAACAAGTCCGGCTCCCAGGCCCTGCTCATAAATTATACACGCCTATAGAATATCAAACACACGATTTCGAAAATGCCTAATTACTACAGCCTCAAAGTCCTGCATCATTCACCATCCACAACATCTCATTAGTTAACCACCCATACATACTAGGAAGAATAAAAACACAAAACCTTACCTTGGGAGGTTTTTTCATGACACCCATCATTATTTTGAGCTACTTTATCAGGACATTCCCGTTGTAGAGTAAAGAAAGTATTATGAGACCACATAGGGTCCGCACTCTACAAATCCAGGTTGGTGGAACAAATGGTCAACGTTCAAAATATGATCATGCATGGCGACTAGAAGGTCGTACACGGTCATTGAAAAAGGCACCCGATTTTTTCCAGCCAGTAAGGTCCATTTGAGAGGGAATGGTGGAGAAGATGAAGTGATAAAGAAAAGTCTAGGGTTTTGTTTATAAAGTCAGTAAAGTGGGGATACGAATTTACTAATATACCCATCATGTGAGTTGCATGTGACAATTAATTAACCAGGGTAATGGGTTGAGTTAGACTCAGGGGCCAAAATAGTTAGTTATAGAGACCATGGGGGCACATATGTTAAAAAAAATCTATTTTGAACTAATAGGGTAAAAGTGATATGACCACAAGGGCCAAAATCGTAATTTACTCAAATCTAAATAACCCTTTTGAATTACACCACCACCCACATACCAAAGTGGGCATCTTCACCAACTCAAATAATTTTTGTGCTAAGCCAACAAAACCTCTGTTGATGTCACACCCCAACCGATGGCGGAAACACCGGGATGAGACGAACAAATTGCTCAAAACATCATAACACTATGTTACAATATAAATTAAATTGAATTTCATAAATTGCTAAAGTACAATATAAGAAATCAACATAAACAACATCGTTTCGAATATACAACAACAAAATAGTTTAAATCTAAGTGTGTTTCTAAGTCCACTTAAATCTTGTTTCTTCACTTAGCATCATCTTGTCTATCATCCTGCAACATGTATTAAAATACAATCAACAAAAAGTTGGCGAGTATACAAGTTTGATACATAGTATAACATAGAATAAAATTGTTTAACGTGTTCATATCCAATATAAATAACATGATGCAAGTTACTAATACGCTGAAACGGTGTCACTATATGTTCAAACCCTAGAATACAATGCGTTAAAATAGCCGATCCCAAAGAATAACGGGAGGCAACATGTTTAACTTAACAATACCCCAAGACTCGTGGGCGGTGCATTATTCCTATAGCGCTATAATTGTTAAGGTGGGCTTGTACGAAATTAATGAGCATATAGACACTAATAGTTTACATAGCATATGAGATTAACAAGCATCAAATCGTTCATAGACTAACTCCCAATAGACTAGCGGGAGGTGAACATGTTTACATGTGGATAGAATATGATTCAAATAGTTCCAAGTGTTTAGTGTTTTTACATAGAATACATGTTGCACCCAAAAGTGTTTAAAAAGTAAAATGGGTTCGAGTATACTCACAAAATTGCATATGCTTTCCGATTACCCATTTGTGACGAACTTGTTGAGACTAGAAAGATGAATGTCCTCTATTTGGAATTTAAAATGTATGAAAATAGATATATGAGGAAAATAATCATCTAGTCATATAATACTTGTTTGACACTATGAAACCCCAAAGGGTTAGAATGTTTTCATGGGTCAAAATACCCATTAGAATCATAGCAAGTTATTAAAGTTTTAGATGATGTAACTTAACATTTGACAAATGACCACTAGTTCATCATCAAAAGTTTGGTTACTTGAATAATATATAGGTTATATAGATATCATATAAGTCAAGCATGAGGTAGGAGGATAAATCCTCCATTTAGGAACCTCTTTTGTATTTCACATAAGTCATGCATGAGGTAGGAATGACAAGTCTTCCATTTAGGTACCTCTTTGGTGTTTACCAATACACTTGTTATCATAGACAACAAGGAGGGTCATGAACATACAATAAAGAAAGAAATAACTACAACTAATCTAACAAAACATCAAGCGATGTGTGGATTTTCAAGTAGGATAGCCCAAGCTAGTCCTATAATCACACAATCTTCAAGCCTTAGACTTGTTCATCACTTGAGGGTTAAAACCCAAACAAAACAAAATGTTTATGAGGTTTAGATCTCTGATTTTACATGTCACAACCTTGTTTTTAAGCCCAACTAACCATAGATGTGATTATGAGCATAAGGACATAGGAATGTATGAAGAAAACATGAGTTTTCTTCCAAAACATGAAGATAAAAATGAGTAGAATTTAGGTGCACTTTGGACCCCAAAACTGGTGAGGTTTCACCTTAGTTTGCTCAAGAAAACTTGTGAGAACCTTCCTAGAGGTTATCCAAGTGTTGTAGAAGAAGAAACAAGAAGAAAGTTGAAGTGGAAGTGAGTTAAAACCCAGTTTTTATGGCTGGAACTTTCAAAAACGTGGCTAAAACTCAGCTGAGTTTGGGAGAGTTTTTGAAGTGTTTGGAGGCTTGTAAAAGTGGAATAAGGAGTGGGGAAGTGTTTATTATATAGGGAAGGGATTAGGATTTCAATGGGTTGGGCTTTGGAAGTGTTTAGAATGGGTTAAACCTTACAACAAGCCCACAGAACCCAACCACATGGGGCTGAATTTTGCTGATTTGGGGCTGCCATATCACTTTAATATTATTATTTTTTAAACATTATAATGAGTAATTTTGTTAATTAAGTTGTGTAATAATATGCAACAATGTTTCCCTTAACTTGTAACAAGGTATAATATGAAATAAAACATGATTTAACTAGGTAAAAAGTGTGATGTATAAGTATGTAATATGTTTGTAAGTGATAAGTATATGTCACATATTAGATGATTAATCGTTGTGTAAATCAGCATATTATTATGGGTTTTTAAGTATCAAAAATTTAAGGACAAGCATGGACATGTATCGTAAATAAGTATCGTATGCGTATGAATTACAGATGAGGATTCGATGTACAATGAATTCGAACGTATGAGAATGTATGAATATGTAGAATGTGAATTTAAAGAAATACGAATTTTATTTATGATCCAAGTCTCGGATTCTACAATGATTATAACGAAAAGACGATTACAAGAATACAAGATTTCCAAAAATAGCATTACAATGCGGGCTTTTTAATTATGGAAAATATGAAAAAGCAGGGCGTTACAGTCTCCCCTCCTTTAGGAAATTTCATCCCGAAATTTATTCAAGAGGAAGACCTTGGAGAAAAAAAACTTTGCTAAAAGAATCGAGACTTGGGAGTTTTGAAACGTTTAGAAAAGTACGAAATTTTGAAGAATGAATAAATAGGTTTGTAAAAGAGTTCGTTTGTCTAAAATGATTTGAGGCATCAAACATAAGTGAAAACGTGTACGTGCGTGCATAGGCAAAATGGGCTTAAACAGTTTTGAATAACTTAAATTGGAGATGTATTAAAAATGTGTCGTATTTAAGAAGGAAAATTTTGTATAAAACGGTTTGTATTTGATGAAAAGTGAGGTAGTTTGCATGGAAAGTTTAAAGGGTAGTACCAAATTGCATATTTGTAGAAAATTGTTTTATTGAGAGGAACGAGAAGGTTTGACGTTTTACATAAAACGGTTTTGGAGGTAACGACCAACTAAGTGTGTTTACACGTAAGTAAGAATGGAAGATAGTTTAAAGCAAGGAAATATCTTAGGTTTCGAATGTTTAAACAGACTTGATCGCGAACGAGGTTCATATAATGATCAAAGAATAAGGGTGAATAATGGAGGTATAGGTGTGAATGATTGATCTAACAGACGGGTATGGGTATAAAGATATCATGAATATTGGATAAATGAAAACGATGAAGTCTCGTCGTGGATAATCAGATATAATGCGTTTGTGAGTCGGTTAAAGTTTGAATTAGGTCCAAAAGGTTTGCAAAACACTGAATTTCTCATGGCATGTTTTACGAAAGTTTGGTAACACGGTGAAAACACTTATATATAGGAAGTACCAGTGGCGTATCCACCATGTTTTGACCATGTTACGTCCGTCTCGTTACTCGGCGTCATGTTACGTTCCGTGTCTTACCATACACAGTAGTACACTCTATGGTTTTCATACGCCCATCACTATAATCCAGTGTGCACCCGCGATTATATTTATCGCCGCATGATCCGTATAGTTTGTACTAGTTGCGTATGAATTAAGGTATACATGAATTTTGAAAATAAGATTGCGTACATGAAAGAATGTAGTATATAAGCATGAGACTCACGTAAGCGAACCCCTCGGGTTTCGCTCGCGTACATGCGAGAATGTATAAACTTTGAGTATGGAATAAAAGCATAAACATAGTATAAGTTTAAGTTTGAATGCGCATGTGAGTATAAACATAAATCATATGAATAAGAGTACAAGTATGAGTATAAATATATGTATAAGTATAAACATGAAACGTATCGTTGTAATTATGTGCATAAATATGAGTATAAGCATAAAATGTGAGCATGAGTATAAATGTGAATATGACTATAGGTATAAACGAATGTATAAATGTGAATGTAAGTATAATTGTATTAATATGAATATAAACTCGGATATAAGTGTAACGTGAATGTATAATTCATGAACATGAGTATAATGTAAAATGTATGAATATGGATATGATTATAAAAGTAAACATAAATGTGTAAATGTAATTATAGGTATAGATATAAGATGTATAAGTGCGAATATGAGTATGTGTGTAAGAAATGATGATTTTGTATACGGTATTGATCGAAATGTACGAATTTATGTACGTAAAGTTCAAGAAGTTTTGAGCATGGAAGAAAAGAAAACGAGTGATATGCGTGAGATTGTCGCGTTATATTGACTAAAATAATCATCTAGTCATATAATACTTGTTTGACACTATGAAACCCCAAAGGGTTAGAATGTTTTCATGGGTCAAAATACCCATTAGAATCATAGCAAGTTATTAAAGTTTTAGATGATGTAACTTAACATTTGACAAATGACCACTAGTTCATCATCAAAAGTTTGGTTACTTGAATAATATATAGGTTATATAGATATCATATAAGTCAAGCATGAGGTAGGAGGATAAATCCTCCATTTAGGAACCTCTTTTGTATTTCACATAAGTCATGCATGAGGTAGGAATGACAAATCTTCCATTTAGGTACCTCTTTGGTGTCACCACTACACTTATTATCATAGACAACAAGGAGGGTCATGAACATACAATAAAGAAAGAAGTAACTACAACTAAACTAAGAAAACATCAAGTGATGTGTGGATTTTCAAGTAGGATAGCCCAAGCTAGTCCTATAATCACACAATCTTCAAGCCTTAGACTTGTTCATCACTTGTGGGTTAAAACCCAAATAAAACAGAATGTTTATGAGGTTTAGATCTCTAATTTTACATGTCACAACCTTGTTTTTAAGTCCAACTAACCATAGATGTGATTATGAGCATAAGGACATAGGAATGTATGAAGAAAACATGAGTTTTCTTCCAAAACATGAAGATAAAAATGAGCAGAATTTAGGTGCACTTTGGACCCCAAAAATGGTGAGGTTTCACCTTAGTTTGCCCAAGAAAACTTGTGAGAACCTTCCTAGAGGTTATCCAAGTGTTGTAGAAGAAGAAACAAGAAGAAAGTTGAAGTGGAAGTGAGTTAAAACCCATTTTTTTATGGCTGGAACTTTCAAAAACGTGGCGGAAACTTAGCTGAGTTTGGGAGAGTTTATGAAGTGTTTGGAGACTTGTAAAAGTGGAATAAGGAGTGGGGAAGTGTTTATTATATAGGGAAGGGATTAGGGTTTCAAAGGGTTAGGCTTTGGAAGTGTTTAGAAGGGGTTAAACCTTACAACAAGCCCACAAAACCCAACCATATGGGGCTGAATTTTGCTGATTTGGGGCTGCCATATCTCTTTAATATTATTATTTTTTTAAACATTATAATGAGTAATTTTGTTAATTAAGTTGTGTAATAATATGCAACAATGTTTCCCCTAACTTGTAACAAGGTATAATATGAAATAAAACATGATTTAACTAGGTAAAAAGTGTGATGTATAAGTATGTAATATGTTTGTAAGTGACAAGTATATGTCACATATTAGATGATAAATCGTTGTGTAAATAAGCATATTATTAGGGGTTTTTAAGTATCAACAATTTAAGGAGAAGCATGGACATGTATCGTAAATAAGTATCGTATGCCTATGAATTACAGATGAGGATTCGATGTACAATGAATTCGAACGTATGAGCATGTATGAATATGTAGAATATGAATCTAAAGAAATACGAATTTTATTTATGATCCAAGTCTCGGATTCTACAATGATTATAACCAAAAGACGATTACAAGAATACAAGATTTCCAAAAATAGCATTACAATGCGAGCTTTCTAATTATGGAAAGTATGAAAAAGCAGGGCGTTACAGTTGACCCACCTGGTTTTAGACCAAATCCGACCACAATGGTCATCTTATAGGATAATCAAATGGATCGATTGGTTAAATGAAGATTTTGCTCTGATTGACTCACTCAAATTATCTCTCTCACTCTGACCCGTTTTTCCGGCGAAATTGGTTTCATGTAGTGAGTTCCATTCCCATTTCCGACGAGTATTGTGATTGATGTGTGGCTTACAGATGTAGCATAAAGGAGACTTAGGGATTGCCCGGTGAAGAACGAACTCATTGGATAAAAAACTTGCAGGTTGCCAGACCGAGAATCGAACTAAAAATATGGGGAAGAGGAAGAACCCAAGAAGAAAGGTGAGGAAGGGACGGTTGGTAGCGGTGGAGGAACCTGCGGTGGGGTGTCGTGTCGTATCGGTTGCGAGTGGCCGGCTTAGGTAGGGAAAAATAGATCGGATGAAGAAGATGATAGGGTGAGGATGGGGTGGGGTGGGGTGGAGGGGTGTTAAGTTTTTTTTATCTATGTATAATAAAGAGTAAATTGCCAAAGTCGTTCCTGAGGTTTGAGCATGTTTACATGTTTCATCCAAAACGACTCTTTTGTGTCATACAGTCCTTCACTTTTAGAATTTTTTTTTTTTTTTTTGCCATTTTCATCTAAATCACTAACACCGTTTAAACTTAACGTTAACTTAGGGGCAATTAAGTAGAGATTTTACCAATTTTTTTAATGTTTTTTAGTTTTCATTTTACATTTTACATTTAAATACAAACCAATAAAAAATATATAAAACCTTTGACCCCACCCATCCCAACCCACTCCGCTCTCTTTCTCTCTCTAAACCTTTGCATCTCTTCTCTCTCTCTCTCTCTCTCTCCAAACATCTCCTCTCTCTAAACCTCCGGCCAAACCTCTCCCCCTCACTCTTTCTCTCTCTCTCCTTCTCTCCCACGTAATCTCATTCTCTTCTCTCTATCCAGTAATCTCTCGCCGACCACCATATTCTGGCAACAAAGACATAACAGCGGCATCAACCGGTGGGACAGAACCCTAACAATGATGGTTCTGACGACGGTGAAAACAACACGATGGAACCCTAATGGTGGCGTCAAGCAACGACTATGGGGTTCTGGCAAATAACTGTCGCTGTGATGACTGTAGGATTTCGTTCATGGACTTGGTTTACTGATGGTGGATTTGGACTTCTATCTGTGGTGATGGTGGGGTGGTGACTGAGTGGTGGTAGGGTATGTTGTGGTGGTGGTGAGGGTGTCGTGGTGGTGGTAATGGGGTGGTGACTGAGTGGTGGTGGTGGTGGTGGTAATGGGCTTTGTGATGGAATGGTGGTGGTGATGGGGAGTGGTGGTGGTGGTGGTGGGGTATGTCGTGGTGGTGGTGATGTGGTGATTGTGTGTGTGTATTAACAACTTGTACCAAGATTTAATGTGCTGTGTGTTAGCTAAAAAATAAAAATGTTTCTCATCTTAACAGAATAAACAAACAACGCTAGTGATTTGGATGGTAATGGCAGAGAAAGGCAAAAGTGAAGCACGGTATCGCACAAAAAAGTCGTTTTGGATGAAACAGCCAAACATGCCCAAACCTCAGGGACGATTTTGGCAATTTACTGATAAAAGATGTGGGACCCATTTGAGTTTTTAATTTATTAATAAGATTTATTTTAATGTTTTAACTATTATTATTTAATAGTAGGGCAATTTAGTCATTTCAAACCAAAATACTGGAAACAAACGTCCATCCACTTTGGGGAGCATCCGCATAACAAATGTGTAAACCACAGGGAATAAATATGTAATTTTAAAAAGTTGGGGACTATAGATGACATCTGGGAAAACCACATAACAATTTACACTTTTTTCGTATTTAAACCCTTGACTTTCTCAAATCTGGCCATTTACATCCAACTGGTTAACCTCATTTTTAGTGTTAAGTCATGGGCATTTCATTCTTTTTATACTTTTATTTAATTTATTCATTTTTTAAAGAGTAAACTTCTATTTTGCTCCCTGTGGTTTGGTGGTTTTAACGCTTTTGCCCCAAACCTTTAAAAATGGACATTTTACTCCCTGATCTATGCAAGCTATCTCTATTATACTCCCCGCCTCAAACGCCGTTCATTTAAGCTGTTAAATGACTGTCACGTGCCCCTCATGTGAGGGGCAAATGTGTCATTTCCGAACCCTGTTATTATATACCATTTAAAACCCTAGTTAGCCCCATCTTCTTCTTCTTCCTTCCATCATCTTCTTTATCTTCTTCTTTCTAAATCCTCCATGGCAGACATCAATTGTGCTTGTGGAGCTCCAACTACCTTTGTTACATCTTGGACCCGAGCAAATCCGGTTCTACTACTGTGCTATTTGTGGGTTCGTTCGATGGTCAGACCCCCTGATGTGTTCAAATATTAACATATAAATTTCATCAAATGAGGCATAAAACTAACCATTTTTTAGTACTAATGTTGGAAAAAGTGTGCTTTTGTCTTCCTTTTGTATTTTCAGGATTAAATGAGCTCAAATTAACAAAAGAAGCAAAAAGACATCAAAATCTAACATAAATACAAGAAAAGGAACAAAACGTGACGTGCCCGACCCCACAGCAGCATCTTCCCAAGCAAAACAAGATATCAAAGGCCTGAACACGCCCCGTGCTCAGCCAGCACGGGGGCGTGCCCAAGTGTCAGCAGAAAAGACAAAGTGGTAGAAGCTTCTATTGCCCACCACGGGGCCGTGCTCAGCGGACACGGGGCCGTGGTCAACTATAAGATTCGCACAATCCAGGCAAATCTTCATAGTACAAAGATTCTTCTGCACACGGGGTCGTGCTCAGCGGACACGGGGGCGTGGTCAACTAATAAGACAAAGCTGCAATTAATGAAGAAAGAGAGGATGTGGACACGGGGCCGTGCCCACTGGACACGGGGCCGTGCCCGAGCTTCTGTTCAGCCTATAAATAGGAGTGCTTGGCTCAAGCTTAAACCATCCCTTGGCACACCACCTCTCTCACACTTCACCCACCACCCACCACCACCATAACACCATCATCCATTGTCCATCATAGAGTGTGTGAGTCGTCTCGGGATCCAAGATTGATCGTAAGAGTTCTTGACAATCAAGGCCATGTTTGCCTAAGTCTCTTACATCACTTGGTGAAGACAAAGTGTCTAGTGTAATACTTTTTATTTCTAATCTTTTGCACTTTTTATTTGGTTTTGTATTAATGACTTTAATAACTAATTGCTTATGTTGAAGGTGATCTTTCCTTATCGTTTGTCCGTGGTGTCTTGAAATTATTTTACTGTCTATATAAAATAAAAGATTTTCACCATTCATATCTCCACGGTCTATATGGAGGTATGTTGGCTACCTGGTCGGGGGTTAAGGGAACGGTTTGGTAAAGGTCTTGCCATTGTTCAGCGTTTAGAGGTCCTGCAATGGACCTGGGTCAAATTTAGTAGGACCTCCTTCAATACTTAACGGTATTGGATGGCGGGGGTCCAAACTCTTTGATCCCCTCATAAGTTAACTACTATTAATACTATAACCCGGCTATTTAGGACTGTATCCCTACTGACTCAGACTACTTAGTCGAGGGTAACGTCACCTTCAAAAGAGGGGCCTACCATAATAATGCATTAATAACTTAATTAATTATCTTCCAATAATCCACCTTTTTAGGATTGTATCATTGCTGACTCAAACTACTGGGGTGAGGGTAACGTCACCTTCAAAAGAGGGGCCTACTACAATAACTAAGATAATCTCTTAACTATGTGCAAAAGTGCGGAAATAATCAAAGGTTACACTAGATACGAGTCGGAACCAAGTGATTCATCTTGACTATCTGTTTTTCTTTTTATTTTTATTTTCAGCATTTTAGTTAGTTTTTACTTTTCTTAGTTTAAAAACATTTTTCTAAACTTTTTATTTTGATTAGACGTTGAGGATAAACCGGTACTAAAAGCTCTTGTGTCCTTGGATGACCTCGGTATCTTACCAACACTATACTACGCTCACGATGGGTGCACTTGCCCATATGTGTGTTTAGTGTTAGTAGAATATCGTGTTTTATAAATTTAAAACTTGGCTAAAAATAAGTGTTAAAGGGGCTTAAAATATACACCTAATATATATAACACTTCACACGCATCACCCCCCCCCCCCAATGTGTCGTAGATCTATAGAAATCATATTGGGTTTGTTGGAGAGGTGTAACCGGAATGAAGCCATTGCAAGAGAAGCTGTAAAATCAAACAGGAAGTTGAAATGTATGTTAGGGCTGTCATGGATGTTGTTTATATTTTTCTTTGTTAAAAAATGACCTAGATAAGGTCTGACATGTATGTGATAATGTAATATGGTATGTATCTCTGTTATGTAATGTTTCGGATTTAATGGAAGTTGTTTGGTTCTTAGAATGAAAATTGATCCTAAATTGTTTGTTTGTTAGAATGAAAATCGATCCTAAATTGGATATAATGTATGTTGTTCGGATATAATGTATGTTTCTTTCTTAGAATGAAAATCGACCCTAACGAATCTTGTCGGACAAAAGACCAAAAGCTAATAAAAAATCATGTCGGACAAACAACATTATCTAATAACGAACTTGTCGGACAAAAGACCAAACACCTGCTATTAGCACTTGACAAACAACATTATCTTGTCGGACAAAAGACCAAAAGCTAATAACAAATCATGTCGGACAAACAACATTATCTAATAACGAACTTGTCGGACAAAAGACCAAACACCTGCCGCAACATTATCTTGTCGGACAAAAGACCAAAAGCTAATAACAAATCATGTCGGACAAACAACATTATCTAATAACAAACTTGTCGGACAAAAGACCAAACACCTGCCATTAGCACTTGACAAACAACATTATCTAATGAACAAAAACCTGCAGATTCAAACTTAAAACTGTCCAAACACATGCATTACATAATATATCTAATTCATAACACATATAAGTTTAAACAAAAGGCCATAAACTGTAGTACTTCAAAATGATGGCCAAACATAAAACAAACAACCACACCAAAAGAAGTCATTATTCTTGACACTTAGAAGCATAAAAGCCAACCCGAAAACATCATGCTTCTGCATTTGCCTGCGACCCTTCTAGATTTCCTTTGCACGTCCTCTGGTTATGACCTTTTCCACCACACTTTGTGCACTTGACTGTTTGACCAACTCCTGTCATCTTCCCTTGCTTAGATGCCTGTTCAGACAATTCTTCTGCCCTTTTCTTCTTCTTCTTTCTTGGCCTACCAACTTGTTTATGGTGCTTTGGTGGTATAAGAATCGTCGGACAAGAAGAAGGTGCCCACATATTCCTTCCATTGATTGGGTCCACTGTGTTAGCATAAACTTCCTTCCAAGTTTCTAACCAATACACTTTTGAAACCCATTCCTCTGGAGCATCCACTTTTATCCCATGTGCAACCATGTCCCATATCACAGCCACAACATGCTTACAAGGAATACCAGTTAATTCCCACCTTCTACAAGAATAGGTTTTGTCTGCCATGTCAACAACATACTGCTCAAGTGAGTCCCCTTTAACTTGGTACTTGTTCACAGAATTCCATTGGACAGACATATCAGCAGCTTTCTCCTTTAACACTTGTCCAGGAAATGGACCTTTCATGAAGCAACCAACTAAACCCAATATAGGCCTCCCAAAGATCTTAAACCCTGCCTTCAAACCACCCAAACAAATGTAGATCCTTCTAAACTTTCTAGTTGGGCTATTAGGATTAGGTTCACTCTCCCCATCAACTTTAACTGTTGTTCCTGGGTTTGACCTGATCAGTTCTTCACAATAGTCCCTTAGAATTGCATACTGAGCCCTATAGTCCCATTCTATCTTCTGTCTTGCCATTGATTTTTCCTTGAACGTCTTTTGCAAATACACTGAAATCTGATGCTTCTTTTGGAAACTTTCCTTGAGTGCTTTTAGTGGAATATCAGGGTTCATTGCAACAGTAGATTCAATCTCCTTGACTAACCATGATACTGTACAACAGTTGACAGATCTAGTATTAAAGCAGTTGTGTTCAATGATGTAGGTTTTCACAACCCAAGATCCCTCTCTGTTTACATTAGAAAGATAAAGTACCCATGGACATGTGGTTGCATGTTTTTTGGATTTCGTTGCAGATCTTGTGGTAGGTTTGTGCAATAAAGCACCACCTTTACCCTTGGGACCCACACTCTTGGGACCGGCACTTTTGGTTGAAGATTCTCCTTTATCACCACTTGATTTTGAATTGACCTTTTTACCCTTACTAACACCACCTTTACCAAATTCTGGTTTAAACCCTTCACAAATTACCTGAAACCTTACTGGATCATTCCTAATAATCTTTAGTTGCCTTTTGCTAGACACTGCCAATTTCTTAACAAGATCCCTTACTTGTTTCCTTTCAGCAAAAACTTGGCCAAGATAGAATGGGTCATCCACTCTATCTTTTCTCCTTTTTTGTTTCCTTCTTTCCCTTCTAAACTTTATCTTCATGGGTGTGTCATTTACTTCATCTGTTAGGCTGTCAAACTCATCTAAGTGTGCATTGATGTGTGTTAGCGTGAATATATTTTTAGTTATATTTTTAGCCCTTTTTAACACTTTATTCAATTTTTTAAATTTATAAAACACGATATTCTACTAACACTAAACACACATATGGGCAAATCCCATCGTGAGCGTAGTATAGTGTTGGTAAGATACCGAGGTCGTCCAAGGACACAAGAGCTTTTAGTACCGGTTTATCCTCAACGTCTAATCAAATCAAAATTTTAGAAAAAGTTTTAAATATGAAAATAAAAACTAAAAATGCTGAAAATAAAAATAAACATAAAACAGATAGACAAGATGAATCACTTGGATCCGACTCGCCTTTAGTGTAACCTTTGATGATTTCCGCACTTTTGCACTTTTTAAGAAATTATCTTAGTTATAGTAGTAGGCCCCTCTTTTGAAGGTGACGTTACCCTCAACCCAATAGTTTGAGTCAGCAAGGATACAATCCTAAAGGGTCGGAATATTGAAAGAGCATTAATTAAGTTATTAATGCGTAATGTGGTAGGCACTTTTGAAGGTGACGTTACCCTCGGCTAAGTGGTTTGAGTCAGCAGGGATACAATCCCAAGTAGCCGGGTTAATGTATTAATAGTAGTTTACATATGAGGGGATCAAGCCATTCGCACCCCCACCATCCAATACCAGTGGGTATTGAAGGAGGTCCTAGTAAGCTTGACTCAGGTCATTGCAAGATCTATACACTGAACAAGGCAAGAACCTTACCAAACCATTCCCTTAACCCCCGACCAGGTAGCCAACATATCTCTATATAGACCGTAGAGATATGAATGGTGTAAATCTTTTATTTTATATAGACAGTTAAATAATGCCAAGACACCACAGACAAATGATAAGGAAGTTTCACCTTCAACATAAGAAACTAGTTATTAAAGTCATTAATACAAAACCAAATAAAAAGTGCGAAAAAATTAAAAATCAAAAGTATTACACTAAATGCTTGTCTTCACCAAGTGATGTAAGAGACTTAGGCAAACATGGCCTTTGATTGTCAAGAACTCTTACTATCAATCTTGGATCCCGAGACTACTACACACACTCTATGATGGATGATGGTGGTGGATGTGGGTTGTAGTGGTGGTGGAGTGTGGGTGAAGTGGGAGAGATGTGGTTTGTCAAGGGATGCCATTGAAGTGAACCAAGCACCCCTATTTATAGCCTATACAGAAGCCAGGACACGGCCCCGTGTCCATTGGGCACGGCCCGTGTCCATCCTTATTCTCTTTCTTCATTAATTGCAATTTGTCTGCACTAGCTCCACACGCCCCCGTGTCCGCTTGGCACGGCCCCATGTGCAGAAGCGTACCTGTACTATCAAGATTTGCTTGGATTCTGTGAATCTTAGCGTTGACCATGGCACGCCCCCGTGTCGGGAATAGAAACTTCTATAGCTTTGTCCTTTCTTCAGACACCTGGCCACGCTCTCGTGTCCGCTGGGCGCGGGGCCGTGGTCAGCCTTCTGTTTTCTTGTTTTTGGCTTGGGAAGATACTGTCGAGGGGTCGGGCATGCCACATTTGTTTCTTTTTTTTTGTATTTATGTTAGATTTTGCTGCATATTCGTTCCTTTTGTTCATTTACGCTCATTTAATCCTAAAAATACAAAAGGAAGACAAAAGCACACTTTTTCCAACATTAATACTAAAAAAGGGTTAGTTTTATGCCTCATTTGATGTAATTTATATGTTGCATTTTACACACATCAAATACCCCCACACTTGAATCTTTGCTTGTCCTCAAGCAAAACTCTTTATAATGTGGCTTACACGCCCAAATGGAATGGGTAGAAGAGAAGTTTTGGGCTTGTCTTGAGTGTCAGGAATCCAAGATCTTTATTAGGTTTTATTTTTATGTTATTTACAATCCTATTCGTTATGATTTATTTACAACGTTTCATAAGAGAAATTACTTATTTGGGCATAACATGCCTCTTTAAAATTCCATTTATATACAAGTTCACATACCTCATGGGAGATCACTCAACACTCGGCCGAAGATGTATTTTTGTGAAACACTCGAGACCTGCATGGAACTTACTTCTACCATATGCTTGCCAAGCAATCAATCCTCCTCCTTTTTAACTACACACCCTTGTAAATATCAAGAGAACTTGAGGAAGGGTTAGGCTTGGGTTAAAGGTAAGTGATTTTGGGTTAGTGGTTAGTAAAAAGGGCGAAAAGCGTAAAAAGCGTCGGTCGTCGTAAAACTTTTTGTTTTTGTGACTTTTATTCGAAAGAAGCATTTTCAAACAAAGTTTCTTTGAGGAACTTGTTTGTTTATTGCTAGACTTCATCATTTTTTTTATAAGGAACGTCACATGAAAACCGAGATTTTTACTAAAATAAAGGGTTTAAAAATAAAAAGGGTTTTGGTGGGTAAAGGGTGTTTGTTTTGTGGGTTTAGAAATGAAAAGGTTTAGGATCAAAGGGGTTAACTAGGGGGATTTTGGGTAGGTGATAAAAAAATGAAAAATAATGGTATTGAAAAGAAAAAGGGTTAGTCCTAATGCCTCCATCATTTACTTACTTGGGTTTAAATTGGTAAGGACCGGGAATGTATCGTCATGGCAAGTTCTAGAGTCGTAAGAAACCAAGCGGCTATTCACACAAGAAACGAAAAATGAGCATTTAATTTAAGGATGTATGCTTTTATGCTCAATAAAGGCTCAAAACTCACTTTTTGTGGGAATGGGTTTATAATGTGATCAAGTATATATAATCAAATTTTAACTAGATTTGTCATGCCGTTTCATAATTTTCTTATGTTGGTTCTTTTTATCACGACGCTATCGGTTGTAAATTTGTAAAAATATAACCTTTTTAGAACTTATTATTCCCAAATTAAACCAAGACAAGTAAAAAAAACGAAAAGTTTTTGAAAAATTTTGGGGTGATTAGCGGTTCCAATAGAGTAAGGCTTGATATTAGGACTTGCACACACTGTCCTCAATGTGTCCCAAAAATAAGTTTTTAGGTTGATTGAATGAGTCAAAAGGTGTGAAAAACAAAATTTTATGTTACTGGGCATCTGGACACGGGCCCGTGTTAATCCGGGCACGGACCCGTGTTCAGATTGCCAATATCATAATAAACAGAAGGCTGGGCACGGGGGCGTGTTCAGTGAACACGGCCCCGTGTCCAGTTACCTGAACTGGACATTTTCTGCAGATCCTTGGGCACGGCGCGTGTTGGGCTGAGCACGGCCCCGTGCTAAATTTGCTGTAATGAAGAAAAATTGTCGGGTGGCTCTGTTTTTGTGCATGGGGTGTGGGTTCAAGTTTCCCTTAGTAGCCTCCATCATTCCGAGTGTGTTTTATTCCTGAAAATTAAAACTAAACTAGAAAGCATAAAAGTTAATTTAAACTAAAACTAAGGATAATTCCGCTGAATGCCTCCGTGGTGCGCCACGTTTATAAGGGTGCTTGGCTAGACCCAAAGTCAGTCATATGTTACCCAAGTGGGATGTTTTGTGATGTATTTCAAAATACATCTCTTATTCGTGTATAGTTTGTATAGTTTTCCGTTATATTTAGTTCTGTTTTCGTTAGAATGTGCATACTTTGATGAAATCTTGTGTTTCCAGGTTGTTTGTGCTAAAAACGTTGAAAAACTGAAGTGTTAAAGGCTGGGAAACAAGTTTAAAAGAGTTAGAAAAAATTCTGAAGTTTTGGGATGTTGAAGCTGGGAAAATTACGAAGGAGTCTGTGAAAATTGAGCCGTCGCGCTACGCCACGGCTACACAACATTGCATTCGCGTCCCGCCACCATTATTTTATTGATTTCTGGACTTTTAAGGTGTCACGCTACGCGACCTCAAGAACACATACCCGTCGCGTGACGCGACGGGGTTAATTTACGAGTTTTCTTCGTTATCAACTAGGGTTACATATAAAAACCAAGAAAATCATACTAAAAACCCTAATTACGAATTGAGGACATTAAGGGGCAATTTTGAGAGCAATTATTGAGCTGATCAGAGCGTTTTTGAGCAGAGGAATCATTGGTACGAGATCGGGACGAAGAATTGAAGACTTGCTCGGGTTTTCTGATTCCTTGTTTGTTGATTTTTCTTTCGAAACTCGTTGTCATGAATTCTTGTTTGAACATCTTTGCTTTGTTTTCATTGTTTGATATGCTTGGCTAAACTTTTAAGCCACCTAGACTATGATGTATGAATTGAAATAAAGTTTAAACCTTTTTCGTCAATTGCATATATTTTATGGATTGATTGTGTACTGTAAAAGGTTTAGTTTATTAATTTGATGTGCATGCATACTTTGATTTGGCTTATTATTATCAATTGGTTTGTATGAATCTTGGTGGTTGTCTGCTACAGAATAGGTTCATGCTGGATATTTAACCTTGTGTCTTTGACCTTTAGGGATAATTGGCCAATAAACCATAGAAGTAATAGTTAATAATTTGCTAGATTTTAGTATTCTACTAGTCCTAATAGCTGGAAGGTGCAGGGCTATTAGTAGGTCTTACCCGGTGAATTGCTTTAGACAGTCTTTGGAAAAAGTCATGCCTTAATTTCCCCGTCGGTTTATTAGTCTATCAAGTCAAATTGAGAAACTCAGACTACCCTAGATCTATAATTGGAAAAGAGTAGGTCAATATTAGGGTACTTACACAATAATTAGATCACCGGAAGGAAGTCTAATAACCGGTAGGACTAACGGCCTAGGTAGTGCCATAAGTTTCACCTCGAGAAGGGTTGAGGGGCTTAGTTGGTGTCTTAATAGGTTTAGTATCATAAGATCCTGGTTCCATAAATCATGCAGCTAACTTAATTGGTAAAATCTTAAAATCAATCCAGGATTCTAGTCTAGGTGGTTTCTTTCATCATATAAGTAACGTCTTCGCCTTACTTCGTATAATCTAGTTTTAGTTTAATAATTAGTTAAATAGATTTCCTTAGATTTTCAGTAAACCCCCCCCCCCCCCAAAAAAAAAACAATTAAACAGTTTGAGTCGTGTCTGTCAGCGTCTATTAGAGTCTAGTTAACGTGATTAATAGAGTCTTGTGGTTCGATATCCGGACTTCCTTAGGTCATACTACAGTGATTGGTACACTTGCCGATTGTGTGGTTTAGGTCGAGTCTAGATTTAAAGCTTTTTAGTGTCTAGCTTAGAGAGTCTAATTTAGTTAATTTTAATAGTCTATTTAGCACACATCAAGCTTTTGTCGCCGTTGCCGGGGAATGCCTCCGTGGTGCGCCACGTTTATAAGGGTCCTTGGCTAGACCCAAAGTCAGTCATATGTTACCCAAGTGGGATGTTTTGCATCCCATGTTGCACCGTCGGAGAGCATCATCCAAACTTGAGTCTATGACTTTCATGTAGTTGACCGGGTCGTCGTCTTCTACTCTTTTCCCAACCCCAAATTCCATTTCCTTGTCCCCAACCCTCAATGTTAATGTCCCGCCATTCATATCCACCATTGCGTGGGCGGTGGCTAGGAATGGTCTTCCTAAGACAAGCGGTACCTCGGTATCTTCCTCCATATCTAGACTGACAAAGTCGGCCGGGAAGACAAAGTCTCCGACTTTTACCAATAGATTTTCGACGACACCTTGTGGATATTTTATGGACCTATCGGCGAGTTGTATGCTCATCTTTATAGGGCTTGTTCTCCCTAGTCTGAGTCGGTCGAACATTGATGCGGGCATGAGGTTGATGCTAGCCCCAAGATCGGCTAGTGCATTGCGTATGGGTGACCCCCCAATCGAACAAGGGATGGTGAAGCTTCCGGGATCGATCTTCTTTTGTGGGAGTTTGTTGAGTAGCAAGTCGGAGCATTCTTCGCTTAAATTAACTAGTTGCAATGATTCAATTTTCCTTTTGTGAGTGAGAAATTCTCTCATAAATTTTGAATATTTAGGCATTTGAGTGAGGACTTCTACAAATGGAATATTGACATGCAATTGTTTTAGTAAGTTTATGAATTTTGTGAACTACTCGTCGGTCTTTTGGCGAAGTAACCGTCCGGGGTAGGGTACCGCTGGATTCTTGGCAGGCTCTTGATTTGGTGGGGGAGTCGTTTCTTTTCGGGGCACCGTCGAAGTTGCGGTTTGGTTAGACGGACTCTTTTCGGTTGGAGGTAGCGGAGCCTCTTCGGGACCTACGGTACGGTTTCTCAACGTGATGAAATGTACTTGCGCCTTTGGGTTGGTTTCGGTATTGCTGGGTAACGCGCCTTGTGGTCTCTCGGAGAAATTTTGAGCTAGTTGATTTAATTGTTTTTCAATGTTTTGAATACTAGCTTGTTGATTTCTAAAGTTTGATTCCATTTGTTGAAATCGATCTGAGTTTTCTTTTCGGTGTCAGAGATGAGGCGTGAAATAGTTTCTTCAAGCCTTTCTCGTCCCCTTGTTGTTGTTGAGAGAAATTTTGTGACTCGTTTCTTGGTTGTTGAAAGTTTGTTCGTTGGTTTTGATTTTGTTGGTTACTACTATTGTCGGGTTCTCTCCAACCAAGGTTAGGGTGGTTACGCCATCCTTGGTTGTAAGTACCCGTTGGAGGACCTGACGGCCTAGGTCTATTATCAATGTAGTTTACCATTTCTGTTTGATTATCCATTTCTTTCATACAACTCCAATTTTCATGTGGTCCACCACACCCTTCACAAGCCATAACCGAGGCCGTTTTTGCCATATCTAACTTTTTGATTTTTGAAGAGAGGGCCTCGATTTGGGCTTGTAAAGAAGTGCTTTCGTCAACCTTATGGGCACCCAGGGCAATAGATTTTGTGCCTCGGGGAGTGTGCCACTGAAAATTGTTTTGAGAAATTTCCTCAATTTGATTATAAATTTCATTTGGGCGATGATTACCTAGAAGTCCCCCGGAGCTAGAGTCAAGTGTTTGTCTTGTGTGTGGCAACAATCCGTTATAGAAAGTGGATACTTGTTGCCATACCGCAAGACCATGATGAGGACACTTTCTTAGTAGCTCCTTGAACCTTTCCCAAGTTTCATATAAGGATTCCCCGTCCTCTTGTGAGTATGTATTAATTTCAGTCATTAATTTAGCCGTTTTAGAAGGAGGGAAATACTTATACAAAAAATTTTGGGCTAGTTGATCCCAGGTGTTTTTACCGATCTAACTGGGAGGGTGTTAAGCCAAGCCTTAGCTCGGTCTTTTAGTGAAAATGGGAACATTCGGAGGCGGATGGCGTCATTTGATGCTCCGTTGATCCGAAGAGTATCACATATTTCCAAAAAGTTGGTAATATGTAAATGTGGATCTTCGTCCGCAAGCCCATGGAAAGTTGCAGAGTTTTGGAGCATTTGGATCAAATGCGGCCGAAGTTCGAAGTTGTTGGCATCGACATTCGGTGCATTGATGGCGGCGCCGAGATTGCCTACCGTGGGCCGTAGGTAATCCATTAGGGTACGTTGATCCGCCATTGGAAGTGGGTCCCCCGAAACTTTCTCTTGGTTTTTAGCCTTAAGTCTTTTTCTTAGAAAGCGTTCGGGTTCGTCTAGAGGTTCTTTTATGTCTTTAATGGAACTGGAGCTCATACACTGCATAGGAAGTTCAGGTGCGGTGCCTAGGTTCCAAGTCCTGCGATAAAAACAAAAAGAATGTTGGTCAGAAGTTTCACCACGGCCCCGTGCTTAGCTGAACACGGCCCCGTGGTCGGAGTTACAGTGATTGTTTTCCGTATCCCTGTTACTGGAGAATTTAACACGGCCCCGTGCTGCACCGACACGACCCGTGCTCAACTCGCTGTAACTTGGAAAATAAAAACTGCCAGTAACAATGCTGGGCATGACCCGTGTCCGACCAGGCACGGCCCCGTGCTGAGCTCTGCAGAAGCTGAAAAATTTAAGAAAAATCCTAAAAAAACAGAAAAATATATAAAAAAACGATTAGGCCGTTGATTCCTAACTTTCTTAAAATCCTTGTGTCCCCGGCAACGACGCCAAAAAGCTTGATATGTGTTAGCGTGAATATATTTTTAGTTATATTTTTAGCCCTTTTTAACACTTTAATCAAGTTTTTAAATTTATAAAACACGATATTCTACTAACACTAAACAAACATATGGGCAAGTGCACCCATCGTGAGTGTAGTATAGTGTTGGTAAGATACCGAGGTCGTCCAAGGACACAAGAGCTTTTAGTACCGGTTTATCCTCAACGTCTAATCAAATCAAAATTTTAGAAAAAGTTTTAAATATGAAAATAAAAACTAAAAATGTTGAAAATAAAAATAAAGATAAAACAGATAGACAAGATGAATCACTTGGATCCGACTCGCCTTTAGTGTAACCTTTGATGATTTCCGCACTTTTGCACTTTTTAAGAGATTATCTTAGTAATAGTAGTAGGCCCCTCTTTTGAAGGTGACGTTACCCTCAACCCAGTAGTTTGAGTCAGCAAGGATACAATCCTAAAGGGTCGGAATATTGAAAGATAATTAATTAAGTTATTAATACGTAATGTGGTAGGCCCCTCTTTTGAAGGTGACGTTACCCTCGGCTAACTGGTTTGAGTCAGCAGGGATACACTCCCAAATAGCCGGGTTAATGTATTAATAGTAGTTTACATATGAGGGGATCAAGCCATTCGCACCCCCGCCATCTAATACCAGTGGGTATTGAAGGAGGTCCTAGTAAGCTTGACCTAGGTCCTTGCAGGATCTATACACTGAACAATGCAAGAACCTTGCCAAACCATTTCCTTAACCCTTGACCAGGTAGCCAACATATCTCTATATAGACCGTAGAGAAATGAATGGTGTAAATCTTTTATTTTATATAGACAGCAAAATAATGCCAAGACACCACGGAAAAATGATAAGGAAGTTTCACCTTCAACATAAGAAACTAGTTATTAAAGTCATTAATACAAAACCAAATAAAAAGTGCGAAAAGATTAAAAATCAAAAGTATTACACTAAATGCTTGTCTTCACCAAGTGATGTAAGAGATTTAGGCAAACATGGCCTTTGATTGTCAAGAACTCTTACTATCAATCTTGGATCCCGAGACTACTACACACACTCTATGATGGATGATGGATGATGGTGGTGGATGTGGGTTGTAGTGGTGGTGGAGTGTGGGTGAAGTGGGAGAGAGGTGGTTTGTCATGGGATGCATTTGAAGTGAACCAAGCACCCCTATTTATAGCCTGCACAGAAGCCCGGACACGGCCCCTCGTCCATTTGGCACGGCCCCGTGTCCATCCTTGTTCTCTTTCTTCATTAATTGCAATTTGTCTGCATTAGCTCCACACGCCCCGTGTCCGCTGGGCATGACCCCGTGTGCAGAAGCGTATCTGTACTATCAAGATTTGCTTGGATTCTGCGACTGTTGTTGTCATGGTGGTAATGATTTTGACCAAAATCGGACCAGACATCTCAATCGTTAAGATGATTTTGAAAAAAAATCTGATCGTGTAGACTCGTGAATCTTGGTAGGCAATCCAGATCGATGGCAACTATCATTTGTAATTGTTAATGCAGCAATGGAAGATTGGGCATCATAATACGACCAAAAATCCAAGCCTCTTAATACTTGATTTATTTATTTGATGGTTTTATTTTTTGAAAAATCATCCTTTATGTTGACACCAGATTGAAAATTGTGTCATTTGTCTTTAAAAAGTGAAAAAATGTACTCAATGTTTGCAAACCCTTGCACATTATGTCCTTTAGCCCCAACTCAGTTAGTTTTCATGGTTAAATCTGACCAAGTGGACCCCACATGGGTATTTTGGTCATTTTACTCTAAACACTAAAATAAATAATTACAAAATAAATAAAATGTTCAAATTTATTGAAGTGGGTGATCTCAAATCAGAGTAGCTATTAGGTATGATGTCGTTAATAGAATTATAAGAAAGATCAAAGCTTTTAAGCTTAACAAGTTTCCACCCACCGGTACTAAAGGCAATATACATGAACCCAATGTAGGAGGTATCGAGCCTGCATACTTAGGTGTTGTTTGTTTTTGCTTAAAACGTCTGCAAAGAGCCTATGTCTGCAGGCGGGCAGACATAAGACCTTGAAGACTGTTTGTTTTTTTCTTTAAAAAAGACCTAAAACTAGCTTCTTTCATCTTAAAAAAAAGACAGGGAACCTTTGCTTCTAACATCTTCACAAACCCTTTCTTCCTCTCTTTTCTATTCAAAAATAAATAAAACCCTAATCCAAACACAGCCCACCATAAAAACTTCTTTGTTTCCTCTCTCTAAACTCCGATGACCGGAGTAAAAGTCCGGCCGGTTTCCGGTCGGATCTCCGGCTACCGCACACCCCTAACTCCCCTCCATTACATACACCCAACCCCATCCTTGTTAAACTCTCTGCGCACCCACAAGATCTCATCTTTGTCTGGTTAAACAGACAGTCGGCACCACTCTTGGTGGCGGCGGCACTGTGGCAGTGGCTTGACGACAAGGAAACGACGGCTAGAGCCGTTTCTTTTCTGAAGATTGTGGTGGATAAGGACGATGGAGGCGAGCTCCGGCCGTCGGAGAGCTGATAATGATGGGGTTAGGAGTGGCGGAGTCGTGGTTCTGGTCGGAGAGCTGATTATGATGGTGGTTCAGGGGAGGTGGCAGCAATGGTTCTGGTCGGAGATGGATTCGACTTCCGGTCTGTATCCATTGCATCGAGTAGCAGGTATGTAAATTTGTGGTACTGAGGTTTTGAGTAGAAAGTTGTAAAATGTTTTGTTCAAAGTGTGCTTTAGAATGTAAAATAACAAGAGCTTGTATTGTTACTCATTTGATAGTATTGTGATTTGTGAACAGATGAACATGTTATGTTATTTGATAGTATTGTGATTATGTGCAGACATTATCGATTTATAAAAACAAACAGTCATATATTTTCAGCTTGCAGAGCTTCTGACCACATCTTCAGTTGCAGACATAAGAACAGATGAAATCAGCTTGCAGACATTTTATGTCTACAAAAACAAACAGCACCTTATTGTTGTACAATTGAAGCCCTCTAAGATTGGGTAAAAACCCTAACTCCTTTGGGATTGAACCACCAATGGCATTATCATGTAGGCTAAGCTTTCTAAGAGCTTGAAATTAACCATTTGTTTAAGTGATTTGATCACCTAAACCTCTCCATGGCAGCTGTAACCCAATAACCTGACCCTGTGCACACTTAATCCCTTCCCATGCACCAAAACAAGCTCAGTAATTAACCCTAGTGTGAAAGTTAGAGGGCTAGTAAGTTTGTGGGCCGAACGTTCGACAGCGGTAGATCTGTGGACCAAACGACGACGGTGGCAGATATGTGGACTGAACGATGACGACGGCTTTTAGGGTTTCAATGACGGCGGAGCTGTGGAACAACGACGAGGTGGTGATGTGATGGCGGTGGTGCTATGGCGGTGGTGGTGCAATGTCGGAGGAGCTATGGGCGGTGGTGATGTGATGGCAGTTATGGTGCTATGGGCGGTGGTGGCCTCAGATTGTAGAGAGAGAGTTTGGGGAAGGAGAGAGTTTTGAAAGAGAAAGATAGGGTTTTTTGTTTGTTTATTTTAGTGTTTAGGGTAAAATAACCAAGATACCCTTATTTGGGGTCCATTTATTCAGATTTAACCTTGAAAACTAACTGAGTTAGGGCTAAAGGACATAACGTGTAACAGTTTGTAAACATCAAGTACGTTTTTTGTACTTTTTGAAGATAAAGGTCATACTTTGCAATCCGGTATCAACATAAAGGACGATTTTGTAATTTACTCTATTTTTTATTGATTTGATGTTAATTAAGTTTGAGATATATAAAATATAGTAAAGGTATGTGATGATGTAAAGGGTGAGGTAGAGTTTATAGAAGTTTGTACATTGTGGGAAAGGTTAGTTTTTTAGTGAGGTTTGTGAACCTGGTATGACGATAAAGTGACGGTATGTAGGGGTTTATGGGATTTGCACATTGTGGGTACTCCGAGAATTAGAAGGTTTTTTTTTAACGGCAAGGTGTCATACACTTTTTGGGTGCGAGACACCCCACACCCCCTTATTGGAGAGGCATGTTGCCCCACTCCAGCCAGACGTGAGTGTCTTAACTGTGCCCCAACTGGCATCAGAGAGTGGCCGACGTCCAAGGAAAAACCCCACAGGTACCTCATCCCAACTATGGGGCTTGACGAGTTAAGAGTTGCCTCGAGAGGGGATCGAACTCGGGTACCATAGGTAAAACCAATGTGCATCAACTAGTTGGACTGGAATCATTTTCTAAACAAGTAGAAGTTAATCATGCTATATTGTAACATAACAAGTAGTTAAAAAAACAAAGATAAATTGCTTTAGTTAGATATTAATGGATCTAGAATTTTTTTTTACATTACATATTTACACATAAATATCATATAATCTTACCTTTAAATATCACCTAATCTTTTACTTGCAAGGCTATGTGGTATACCTAGGGAAGGAGGGTAGGGAGATGACATGGAAGGAGCGCAGAACATCGTGCTGCTCTAGGTCCTATTGATTTATGTGCTCCCCATGATCTACGTCATAGGCTATTCTTTCTAGCTCTCTTTCTCTCTCTCTCTCTAGTTAGTTTTTTTTTTAATATAAAAAGGGGCGGATGGTGAGAGATGGGTATAAATATAAGGTGAGAGATGGTGATGTGACATTGAGGTTGCAATGAGGGGTGAGAGATGGGTATAACTCATAGCCTAAGGATTAAATCTTACATCGTTTTTATAGGAAACAAACACCATTCCGTTAGACCACTAGGCCATGGATTAATGGGTCTATAAATACTTAATGATAAATATTAATAACTCGTTGCGTCACGCATCAAATTTCTGTAAACCCCAAGATTCTTTTTTTCGCTTCTATTATTTTACCCATTCGTATTCTATTTCTTAATTTAATAAAAACTAATTAAAAATAAAGGCAATAGAGGTAAAACATTATTTAGTTCTTAAAATACTTATACGAAATTTCATTCATATCTTATCTCAAAATACCGTTTTATAATTTGAAACAATTGCATATTTCCCCTTAAAAAGCTGCTTAATTGCGTATTTACCCAACTTAAAATTTAAATTGCATATATCCCTTCCTTAACTATTAAAATTGCATATATCCCCTTCCTTAATTAATATAATTGCAAATTTACCCATTTTGATTTATTTTATTAAAAACAAGTTATATAATGACTTTTTACCTTTATTTTGACTAAAACTTAAAAAAAAATACAAATTTATTCATCAACAAAAAGCAAATTTATCAAACACAAAAACAACTGATTATTTAATCATTTAGTTATTACAATCGCCACCGAACTCATACCCATAATGATTCATGACTGTAAATCAAACACCAACTAAATTATGTGACTAATCACACATGTCATTGAATGGGCACAACAGGAGAATGATAAACGCAACATTTGCTTTGATGCCATTAAAAAAAGATGAATATCTATACTAGAATATAACTTAAACAATCGTAACTGATGATATGTTATTATTTGGTCATATTTTCTAGGATCTGTATTGGGAGCAACGAAAATAATGTCAATCGCTCTCTTCTTTGCTCATTTTGGTTCATATATTCTAGGATCTGGTTTTTTTTTTTTTTTTTTGATAAATTTGCTTTTTGTTAATGAATAAATTTGTATTTTTTTTAAATTTAAGTAAAAAAATAAGGTTAAAAAGTCATTATATAACTTGTTTTTAATAAAATAAATCAAAATGGATAAATTTGCAATTGTATTAGTTAACGAAGGGGATAAATGCAATTTTAATAGTTAAACAAGGGGATATATGCAATTTTAATTTTAAGTTGGGTAAATACGCAATTAAACAGTTTTTTAAGGGGAAATATGCAATTGTCCCTTATAATTTTTAAATCTTCATTACTAACTATTTAGTGTGTATTTTGTTCAACTCATGTAATACACGGATTCTAATCTGATTTTGTGATAAAAACATAAATTGGATTTGCCATGGATGTTCTTTAAAATCATATAGATACGAGGCTAACTTAACCTTAGAAAAGGAGTAAATCTTGGCCATTAATTAGAAAAGGTGTGATCATATATGGGGCACTCTTTTGTTAGATAACCACCACACAACTCACACTTCACAATCTGATTGAATAAACATATAAGTTAATAAAATACAGATATAACGTTTTAAACTCTATGGTTAAGATCAGTATTAAGTAGTTAAATCAAGAATTTGGTTATTTGTGTAAGTTGTTTTAACCAAAATCAAGAAACGCTGCTGCAAACGGCTTGATTTTTGTTAATTGGAAGTTTAAACACCCTAATTGAAGCACTGTTTTCGTCGTTTGGGGCAGTATTTCGAGGTAAATTTTACATCAATCAACTCGTATCCTCGTTCTAATCAAAAGCCCGAAAACATGGGTTTGTAATTCGGAAAAAAACTTAACTCCATTAAGCTATTTTTAACGCAGACTATTATCGGCCAAAAGTGGACTAGTTCGGATTATTATCGGCAAATAATTGAGTTGGAATTATTATCGGCCAAAATAAGAAAGTTGGGATTATTTAAATCCAATTTGCCTTTTTTTAATTAATGGAAAAGTCAGTTAACCGACAACACATAGTCTAAGAAAAGTTTTGAATCAAAAGCAAAAGCTTAACTGCAAATTTGATTTTTGATGAAAACTATGGATTGATTGACCTAAATGGGTAAAGATTATTTCAAGTGATCAATGTACCTTCATAAGTGTGTTTTGAGTCTATTGACACTTAACTACATGTTTGGTAAGTTAGTGACCACACTCTAGTTAGAACACTTGAACCATATGGGCCAGGTCCAAATCATGTAAGACCCACATCCAGTCAAATTAAGTCAATGAAACACAAAACTCAAAAGACTTCACACAAAAAGGATAGAAGCCCCACAGACGATCATCGACCGTAGAGATTTTGTACACAACTATCGCACAGTTACTTAAAAAAAACTACAGTCGATGCCACAACCGAGTCGTGCATGAAACGTCTATAAAACAGCAAGACCACGGTCGATGACGCAACAAATCAGCTATAACATTCCCCACATGGAATTCTCATCAGCCTAAATTACAAAAAAAAAAAAAAAAAAAAAAAAAAAATTTCATGATTAAACTAACAACATTAAGCCAGTTTCTTTTCACTACCAACGGGTGATTTCCTAGACAAAATCCACTGTTTCCAGTTTGTGTAAACAGCAACCAAAACAAACTGAGAGAAACACAAAAGCATGATGATAGCTTCAAAGAGGAATGGGTATTTCTTTGGGGGGTCTACGGTGAGATATATAATGTGGAGAACAAAAGATAAGAAAAGAAGAAAAACAACATAAAACGATGTCACACGAGACCAAGAACGAGGGTTTGGTGTGTCGGGTTTTCCATTTGGGGCGTAGTAAATGAAGATGAAGATACCATAGAGCGCGATGTATGGAAGGAGTAATTTGTCACGACATAATAGCGGAAACATAGAGAGCAAGGCGAAGTGTGTAAACCATTGAAATATGAACGGTTCTTCTATGGCTAAAATGCTTGCTGGCAAGAGTGGCAGAAGGACAGACTTCTCGTGTACTGTAAATTTCAAAAATAAACGACATCAGAATTAAGACAATTAGAAAGATTACACTGCTAACAGGCACCATGAAGTCGGCTAACATTACTATATATCTTAAAAGGCATGGTCGGTGGTTCCAGCCATGCCTTTTTCACTTGACCCAACTTTATAGATTTTACACATTCAACCCCCATCTTTTGGTAAGTGACATATTGACCCTTAACATTTGAGAAATGTTAATTTCGACCCTCCACACCTAATCTTCTCCTACATTTCAAATTTTTTGTTGAAATTACTTCTACGACTATACATCGCAACGTGCGTGACATTATACTCTTCCTTATTTATGCCTAACCATGTTAGTGTCACGAACGTACCGTGTGTGACAAAGTCAAAAATAAGTCATGTCACATGCGGGATCACACGTTAATGTCATCATCGTAACGCGTGTAACAATGTCGCAAACGCGACGTTGCCGACGCAATGCGCAGCACGGGTAAAAATCCAGTTATATGCATGTGCTCTGCATATCACTAATAATAAAACAAATCCCTCGTAACAGAGAGAGAAAAAGACTTGGCTTACCTTGAAATGAGAAAAAATAAAATGAGAAAGCGCTATTAAGCAACCCATAGAGGAAAGTTCGGGTACTTGGAGCGCGTATCTGAAGAAACATCGAAGGCAGACATGAACAAACGGTCATGAATAGACATAAGAGTTTTAGCGACTGTGTGGTGAACAATAGTTTCCACTTTATGAGAACTGAAGTCGTGCACCAAAAATTAGCCACATAATCCTCGTATAATCCCCTCTCAAACGGAGCTAGGCGGGATAAAACCTGAAAAAATTGTCAAAATAACTATCTATCAAGTTTTAACCTCATGATAGTATGCAAAGCATAAAGCATATATCCAATTAAAGAGTAAAATGCCATTTTTGTCCCTGAGGTTTGGCCACTTTTGCGACTTTCGTCCAAAGGTTTGTATTTTCGCATCTGGATCCAAAAGGTTTGACATTTTGCCGTTTTCATCCGACTTGTTAACTTCATCCATTTTTTTAACGTTAAGTCGGGGGTATTTTCGTCATTTGAGACATTTTTTAATGAAAATAAACTTTCTTTATTCGGAAATACCCGTGACATAATGTTAAAAAATGGATAGAGTTAACAAGTCGGATGGAAATGGCAGGATTTCAAACATTTTGGATCCAGATACGAAAAAACAAACCTTTGGACAAAAGTGGCCAAACCTCAAGGATGAAAATGGCATTTAACTCTCCAATTAAATGGTGTTTCAACTAAAAGATGAAAGATATAATTTAGTCTATGTGGCGAGCAGTAGAAGTCGATTATACCTCCAAAACCGCGACTCTAGACTGAAGATATGGCCACCAAACAAGAGCAAATGTTCCTATAACAATCATACCCAACTTTGAAACCTCGAGAAGTGGATTTCGACGTTTTAGACATTTACCCAATAGATAGCTGAAAAATGCAGGGGCATAGTAAGCACTCATCTGCACGGATATATAAAATGCCTTTAGCATATTGCAACGATATCTTGTTATATATATTCTATGCTTAAACATTTGATTAAAAGAACTTAAGAACCTGTTTGTGGTTAAGGGCAAGACTGAAAAAGAATGAAGCAACAAGATCTTTGTCACAAAGTACGGTCGCAATAGCTCCAACGGTAAGTCCTAAGCTTATGCAGTTATACTGTAATTACAATTTACAAAAAGGTTAAATAAGATATTGTTTTAAAATGTGAAATGAGAATATAACTCTAGAAACTTTATGCATGCCTGAAAATGACCATGATCAATGAGGATGAGGCATGGGTTAAGTAAAATCATTGCAACATGCCATGCTATTTTACTTTTATGCCCTCTTGATTGGTCTGCGAAGGCTACAATAAGCCACAGGACTGCGGGAAAGAATATGAGGAGATCAGAGGATAAAACCGTCCACCTCATTAGCAGCTTTCTGCAGGAAAATATATATGAGAAGTCGAAAACTTATAGTAAAATGTCATTTTCATCCCCGACGTTTGGCCGGTTTGGCGACTTTCGTCCAAAGGTTTGTTTTTCCGCATCTGGATCCAAAAGGTTTGAATCTTGCCATTTTCATCCAACTCGTTAACTCTATCCATTTTTCTCCGTTAAATGAGGGACATTTCAGTCTTTTTAGACATTTTTTAATGAAATAAAAACACTATAAGAAATAAAGATCCACCTCTATTGACTTCCTCATATGGATCCAAAAGGTTTGAAATCTTGTCATTTTCATCCAACTCGTTAACTCCATCCACTTTTCTCAGTTAAATGAGGGGCATTTCCGTCTTTTTAGAGATTTTTTTATTGAAATAAAAAATACTATAAGAAATAAAGATCCACCTCTATTGACTTTCTCCCCACCTTTTCATCATCACAAAAATGTCTAAAAAGACGAAAATACCCCTGAATTAACGTTGAAAAATGAAGAGTTAATGAACCGGATGAAAATGGCAAGATTTCAAACCTTTTGAATCCAAATGCGGAAAAACAAACCTTTGGACGAAAGTTGCAAAAGCGGCCAAACCTCAGGGACGAAAATGGCATTTTACTCAAAATATTATTAACTTACTAAGAATGAAAAACAACCTACCCGAAATAGGATTCGTGGCCACGCGAAGTATAAAGCGAAACCGATTCGGGATGGAAGAATTTTAAAACAAGACCGTGAACGTAACTCTGATAAGCGGTAAGTGGTGGGTAGTCAAGTCCCCAGTAACGAAGATCGTTTTTAGTGGTGTTTTGATACCATTCATTGACGGGAAGATTGGTTGTGATCTCCATCCAGTGTCTTTGTGCTTCGAAATCTCCGTATTTAGGTGGGTCGCCTGCTCCGGAATATGGGTGCAGAGATACGGCAACGCGCACGAGGATTGCAAATAGACTAACACATATGAATGGGGCTGAAATACTCGTGTGAGTCAACCACCGCCGAGCATTATTGTTGTTGATCTCTACTTTGACTACCTTTGTTACCCTTGACTTTTTCATCTCCTTTGAATCTGATACAATAGTGAATTGTCTTAGTGATTGATTAATAAGCTAATCAACAAGCTAAAGTAATATATATTTTGAGATATGATAAATACTTGTTGTAAGGATTCAGGATGTCGTGAAATAATCATAATTATGTACATCTTGTACCTTTTTGGTCTTATTATTTAGTGAACACATTTTCTATCCGGGAGTGCAAATACAATTGAAACGCAATAATGATTATCAAGAACAAGGTACCTTCACGATTAGCGGTGTCGAATATGATATTATCGGCGATATTGACCGATATTTTACCGATATATCACCGATTTTCCCAATATCCGTACCTTTCTTCTTAGTTCTACCGTTCGTCTTTCTTCTTATTGTTGCTATTAGTGTTTTAAGTCTTAACGCCCTGCTTGCAGTGTGCGCATATAATGTATATATGTGTGGGCCCTCAAGGGGCAAAAGTGAAATTGCACTAATTTTAACGTTATTTTACTAATTTCGTGAAAATAACGTTAAAAGCGGCGGACGACTAATCATGCATCATGTGGTGGCGTTGATAGCCGAAAGACAAGGGGGTACATGCACAAATCGGCCTTTGTCCCTATTGCTGAGTGTTATGTGCTTCATGTCCAAGGATTGATACAAAACCACTATCGAGCTGGGGATCTCACTGGAAGCAGTATCTCTATTCCTACGGGGTAGGGGTAAGGTTGTCTACATCTTACCCTCCTTAGACCCTACCTTAGCTATTAGTGGGATTTACTGAGTATGATGAGTGTTTTAAGTCTTAATTGTTAGTGTTAAATGTGAGTGTTATAATTCTTAATCAGTTCCTACTTGCTATAATTGTTAGTGTTTTGCAAGTTGCAAAAGGTTAATTCGTTAATGGTAGAGGTGGCAAAATGGGTGGGTTGGGCAGGTTTGGGTAATGGGTTAGGATGGGTTTATTAAGAAATGGGTTAAGATGGGTTTAGGCCAAGGTGTGTTTTTGTCAAGATGGATTTGGGCATGATAGGCTAAAAATATAAATAAATTAAAAAAAAATCAAAAAAGGTTAAGCATATGAAAACTGGATAAGAAATTTTAACATTTGCCATTTCACAAATCATCTTAGAGATCTTCTCAAAACTGAAACTTATACACACTGATGTTGCAGAACCTCAAAGTACCCCATCATTGCAAAGCAGCATATTACATTATTTTCATTGACAATTTTACAAGAACGTGCTGGATTTAGATACAAAACAGCACCCAGATTCAGCAATGATAAACACTAAACATAACTGAAAGTGATCATGAAATGTCAATGGATGATAAAAGTGGTTTGCATATAAGGCCTGAAGGCCATTAGTGACAGTTGCAGCTAACATGAGTGTGCTGCTGGTCCTCATAACAGCTATAAAGAGACCCTTAAAACCAAGGATTCATATTGTGAAATTAGTTTTACTTGAACAACCTGATGTGTTTGTATGTGTTTAAAGACAAATTTTTAATGGCTATTTGACCCGTTTATTCAAACCTCTTTACTTAGAAAAGAAATTTACTTTAGTTTTCTTTTGTTGCGGGGATATTGAATATTTTTTTATGTTGAAATGTAGAAGAGGTATTTTTGTATGTTGTGCGATAATCAACATCTCGCCGCAACGCGCGGGAAGGCGTCAACTCGTATACATACGTTTATCTACATGTCCATATGCATCCATACATCCAGGTGTCAAACGGATCAATATAACAACGATAAACGCCTAACTGCATTCTCCTTAAAAAGTCCAAAACACCATTTGACATAATAAATGAAACCATAGTTGTTAAAAGCCATCGCCTCTTGCGCCTAGGCCCAATTTCCTAGCGGGTCGAGCCAATTGAGCCTTAAGTCGAGGCAATTGCGCTTTAATTCTCCATGTGATGGTTCATGCGCAGATTCCGTTCATTATCACTACTGAATCAAATCAGAATCGTTCATTATCACAAGTGACAATTTCACCCCTTTTTGTCTGAATCAGAATCGTTCAGCAGCATCGTTCAGAATCGTTCCTATCTGGACTTCGATACCCTTCCTCTCATTCATAAACCCAAGGTTTCCGACAATTTCACCCCTTTTTGTCTATGCGAACTCGAGTGGGGTTTCTTGATGCGTCTCCGATTCTTCCTCGAATTATTACACTAAATTAAGGTATGTTAATATGATCTGTCATCATCCTGTATCTAATTCTCTATTATTTTGCATCTGTGTCCGTTTATATCATTCCAATTTGCAGAATATTTGGTTTATAAAACGTGTTTTGGGGTTATTGTGATTAGTAGTTACGATTTAGGGTTTAATATAGTAGCTGGGAGATGATTAGGGACCAGTTGTGTTGGATTTGGTGAGTTTTGTGTTAGAAATGATGCAAATGTTGATTGGCTATAGTTTTTTTAGTAGTTTAGTTGCAACAGAAGGGGAATAGTTTCATTCATAGTTATTAAAAGGCGTTAGGCGCACCCAAGGCGCATAGGCCTCGCCTGCGGCCTAGGCGCAAATAAAGCGTGGGCCTGAGAAAAAAAAAGCGCACAACAAAAAAAATTAAAATATTTTTTATAATAGAAAATTAATACTATTCTTCAAATAAAATAAACTAAAGCTATTAGATAACATTTAGTATCGTCTATTTAGTACAAAAAGTTATAAAATGCTAGTTTATTAGGGTAGAAAAGTAGTTTTGTTAGATAAAAGTAGAAATCTAGCTGTAATCTTGCCGGAATTTAGAGAATTTGGACGGAATCTGCGCATGAACCATCACATGGAGAATTAAAGCGCAATTGCCTCGACTTAAGGCGCAATTGGCTCGCCCCGCTAGGAAATTGGGCCTAGGCGCAAGAGGCGATGGCTTTTAACAACTATGGTTTCATTTATTATATCAAATGGTGTTTTGGACTTTTTAAGGAGAATGCAGTTAGGCGTTTATCGTTGTTATATTGATCCGTTTGACACCTGGATGTATGGATGCATATGGACATGTAGATAAACGTATGTATACGAGTTGACGCCTTCCCGCGCGTTGCGGCGAGATGTTGATTATCGCACAACATACAAAAATACCTCTTCTACATTTCAACATAAAAAAATATTCAATCTCCCCGCAAAAAAGAAAACTAAAGTAAATTTCTTTTCTAAGAGGTTTGAATAAGCGGGTCAAATAGCCATAAAAAATTGTCTTTAAACACATACAAACACATCAGGTTGTTCAAGTAAAACTAATTTCACGATATGAATCCTTGGTTTTAAGGGTCTCTTTATAGTTGTTATGAGGACCAGCAGCACAATCATGTTAGCTGCAACTGTCACTAATGGCCTTCAGGCCTTATATGCAAACCACTTTTATCATCCATTGACATTTCATGATCACTTTCAGTTATGTTTAGTGTTTATCATTGCTGAATCTGGGTGCTGTTTTGTATCTAAATCCAGCACGTTCTTGTAAAATTGTCAATGAAAATAATGTAATATGTTGCTTTGCAATGATGGGGTACTTTGAGGTTCTGCAACATCAGTGTGTATAAGTTTCAGTTTTGATAAGATCTCTAAGATGATTTGTGAAATGGCAAATGTTAAAATTTCTTATCCAGTTTTCATATGCTTAACCTTTTTTGATTTTTTTTTTAATTTTTTTGATTTTTTGATTTTTTTAATTTTTTTATATTTTTAGCCTATCATGCCCAAATCCATCTTGACAAAAACACATCTTGACCTAAACCCATCTTAACCCATTTCTTAATAAACCCATCCTAACCCAAACTCATCCTAACCCATTACCCAAACCTGCCCAACCCACCCATTTTGCCACCCCTACCATTAACGAATTAACCTTTTGCAACTTGCAAAACACTAACAATTATAGCAAGTAGGAACTGATTAAGAATTATAACACTCACATACCCGATGATGAATGAGACGATCAGAAAAAAATGAAGGAAAGTCAAGGAAGCTGTTCAGTGGATCATTGCGAAGAGAATGAAAAGAGTAGGGTTCAGGGGAGAAACTTTAGGTCTGTGCGAGGATGAGGTTTAGAAGAGGTTTTTTAATGAAATCGCTTCCAAAAAACAAACACGCTGCAGACTCAAACGTCTGCGCATGGTCTGCGTGGGGCAGACATAAGTGGTTTGGAAGTGCTTTTCACAAAAAACAAACACCATTGGGTATGTGTGTTTTGGGTAATTGGACCGCGTATCACCAAAAATCAAAGGTAAATATGTAGGCAAGTAGCATATACCCTAAAAGCATGTCCAGTACCAGAACTCTAAACATACAGCCACACAAAGCGCTACAGTATCTAACTAAAAATGTGAAATCAGTATACTGTAATACAGCCGATCTACACACCAAGACACGTCTATAAACAACAAGCTATATAAATACACAAAATATGTATACAGTATACATACAAATGTGCTTCATGTTATAAAGATACAAATTATCAACCAAGAGAATATACCTGGTAAGAATGTGTGACTGGCATAAGCTGCTCTAACCGCAGGAACCGGAAGCAAGGAGTATCACGGGTCCAGGAATTTTCTGTCAGCCAGGGCCAAAAACGGGTCGGGTCAAGAAGCAAATTCTTAGAATTATAAATTTAAAAAATCCCAAATAAAAAAAAAACATTTCAAAACAAACCCAACTCATTGCAACACTGTCCAATAACCAAATTCACAAATCACAATCTATGCACCAAATCAAAGGAATTAAATATACAAATACAGGCACCAAATCTCAACAACTAGATTCACAAAACGAGGCACTAAATCACAGCAACTATATTCACAAACTGGGGCACCAAATCACCAATTCATTGCAACACAGATCAACGTATTTAATTCCAACCATAATGAAGAAACCCACAAAAGAAAGTAAGAGACTTTAGCAACAAAATTCAGACTGAGACTTGATTACAGATTACGACTTCAGAATCTACAAGCCCCTGAAGTGCTGATTGCTAAAGTGGATTTAATCAATAGGTATGCAAAATATTGTGCAGACGCCGTCGGATTCGTAAATTCAATCAAAATAATCACTATTTTTTGTGCTAAAAAGGTCCATGATATTAACAAGTATGTATTAAATAAAGAGTTAAATGCCATTTTAGTCCCTGTGGTTTGGTCCATTTTGTCAGTTTAGTCCAAAGGTTTTATTTTTAACCTGTGGGTCCAAAAAGGTTTCACAGTTGCCATTTTAGTCCACTGGGTTAACTTCATCCATTTTTTCTGTTAACCAGAAGGCCATTTCAGTCATTTTATATGGTTGAATTGCCCTTTTAGTTAACAGAATTACATAGAAAATGACCAAACTGGCCTTCTCGTTAACAGAAAAAATGGATGAAGTTAACCCAGTGGACTAAAATGGCAACTGTGAAACCTTTTTGGACCCACAGGTTAAAAATGAAACCTTTGGACTAAACTGGCAAAATGGTCCAAACCACAGGGACTAAAATGGCATTTAACTCTTAAATAAAACTTATGTGTGATAGTTTTTCATAGGGTTTTTGACTTTTTTGTAATAAGAAGTGATTGTTACAAAGAAAAAATGTGTGTGGTACCATTTGTTCCTTTTAAAAGTAGTAATCAAATAAATAGAAGAGTAAAGTAGGGTTGTATAATAACAGTCGACACTCCAAGAAATTTCGAATTCTTCGACACGTGGCAAAACTGGGGGAACGGTATTCCCGTGTTCACCGTATAATTTTCCACGGGTCTCTTTTCCCGTTCACCCCTTTTCCTTCAATATGTGGCAAAACCAGGGGAACTGTGAATTTTAGTGTAACACCCGTTCAACTAAAACTAGGTTTAACGTATATTTTGCGAAAACAATTATGTAAATAATGATTACATATGGATCGGAAATACGGGTTTACTAATTTTTTTTTTACAAATTTAAGTGATACTACATAATGTGGTTTAATTCGCCGTTTTGAATAACGACGAAACAACTTGCGTAAGCTTCATTTAACGCGTGTTCGGTTCTTGCTCGACGCTTGATCTTCATCCGGGAACTCTTGGCATTTTTCCTGTGATCAAAACCAACCTAAAAGTTAGTTTTGATGCTTAAACAATAGGTTAAACAAGCTCTAAACAACAAACCATGAGATAAACGAAAAATTTCCAGTTTTGTAGTCTGTCGCGGCGGGCCGCGACGTCTCGTCGCGTGTCGCGACATGTTTCATGTCATCCGTCGCGTGTCGCGAGGGAACACTATTTACAGCAGGTTCAGACTCTGGACCTGCATATCAGCCAGCTCCGAATCTTCTAAAAATCCAACTTTAAACTAGAATAACTTTTTACTCGGTTGTCCGTTTTACGCGATTCTTTTTCCTACGCGTCCGTAATTTAATTTTCCATCAAATGGAGTTAAAATCCAACGTCTAACATAATAAAATTCCAGACTTTTAACTCTTCGGCTTATTACCCTTTTTACCAACTTTTGACCCGTTCGTGATTTCATCTAACAACTTGTTTGCGGTCCTTGTTTCTTTTGTAAACATATCATTATGATTATTTCCTATTGTACAAGCCTCAAATCGCGGGTTATTACACATTCTAAACCCGCTTATGCATCAAGTGCTTATTTTGACCCGTTAAGGACCTTTATGCCCTTTTAAGCCTTATTTCGCTCATTTCTTTTATGCCTCATAATCCCACCCGTTCATTTTGATTAGTTTTTCCACCACTACTATGAATGTGGTAGGTTTAATGTAATAGGCTATCTATCCCGAGTTTTACCCCTCAAATATGCTATTTTGCGACAATACGCATTTTAAGGCATTTAACCCTTGATAGTTTATGCCTACTATTTTCATACGTGTCTAAAGGTTACAATATCATAACGTAAGTTCCTAAACAACCTTTTTGGGTTGTTTGCCCAAATTACCCTTCAATGGCATTTTAGTCAACATTAGCCCCCCATTTACTACGAAGGGCTTTCACTACATATATGGCCATAAAGTATGTTATCCACAACTATATTTACACGTACCTGGCTCGGGTCAACAAATAGATCCGATTTATACCTCGCTTTTATTATCACATATTCTATGGACGCAATTAACCGAATCGCTAATCGCTCCTGTTAACACAAGACTTGACAAACATATTAATCGATATTGTCAAATGGTGTTATCACACCATTTGACCCGTTTGGCCTATAAGACCAAGCATTTTCATAAGTAGCAAAACATGGTTATTAATTACCAATTTGTTCATCCGACCCATTTCGGATTTTTGCCACTAGACCCCTTTTTCTCTTAAATTCTTTTCTTATATTTTTACCCATTCGGCTTACGCCACGGGTGCCCCTTTTGAACTTTAATTTACTTTAGTCGATACTTGACTAAATTTCCATTTTTACCCAATTTCCTATTACTAGTTACGCTATAAGGTAACCTTAAGAAAACTCTTAAACTCTTAACCAATTCATGACTAGTTTACCATTTTGCCTTTTTCACCATTAATCATGGTTTAAAATGTTTCTATTCGTTCCGACCCAATTCGTTTCGTGTCGGAACCCATAATTCGAACCAAATCCTTTGTCGTATTTATCGACTATAAAATAAACACGTATACTACAAGTAGGTGTAAGTTTTACTTACCTTGCATCCGAAACACGCTTTTACTTCACACTTGATTCGTTTGACCCGCTCACTCATCAAGCTTCCACCTAGCTCGTTAGGCATCAAACTATCATCATAATTCATGAGATGGTTAGATTAGTCATTATCAATTATGACTACTCCATCTAACGGGTCTTATGTCGACTTTATCACTTGATTATATCATTGGTTAGTTTGACTTCCTTGAAGTCAATTGATCTATCAACATACTCAAATGCACACTTCACATGGAATTTCAACATTTTAGCTTCGTTTAGGCATTTTAACAAACACCTAGTGGGCATAATTTTTACATAACCATTACTAGGTTCTTGACATGTTACTTTCATCTACTTTCACTTCAATTATCAAATCTATACTAATTTTTAACATCAATAATCTCAGATTTGTCACACAAATTCAGATTTCACTAGAATAAGAACCATAATTCTAGTGTTTATTTGGTTTCTACAAACACACTAATCACCTACAAGGGTGATTATAAACCCCATAAGTATAATGCTAGGTTTTAACAAGAAATCATCTAGGGTTTATCCCTAGATGCCATATTACTTCTAGTTTCATCCATGCAAGAGATAATCAAGCTCAATTTCAGTTTTTCACAATTAACCTATAATTCAAGATGAATCAAAACATCAAATTTTTGCATACCTTATGATCCCCTCAACAAGGTGATCACTAATTCGTGCTTGAAAATCGATTTGAAGCTGATTTGAACCCTCAATCTGATAAATTTTGACATGCTCTAGGGTTTGGTGGGGAGCCAGTGTCGCCCCCTGTGTTCTTGTTCGACCAGGACCTCCATTTGAGGTGTTTGGTTTTATTTTTTGTTTTAAAACTAATAATAATAGTTTCAAATTTAACAACATTGGCCCCTCTAATTTGATTAGTTAATTAAGTAGGGCACAACCTACTTATTTCCAATAATATTCCCCACTTATTAACTAGGTTAAACATTCCTAATTAAATTAGTGGGTTTTGGGAATTTATGACGAAGTTTAGTTTAAGTCCCGTTAACTCGGGCCTTCTACAAATTTTATTTCCCAAACACATTCTTTTTTTTTATTAAATATTAGATTTAGTTATATAAATTCTAATATTTTCTGGCTTAACTTTTACCACTAACGGTTCTTTAGCCGTCTTTTAGCGTTAACGTGGTTTGATTACCAAACCCGTTTGTGGGGTGTTACAAGTCTACCCCCCTTAAAGAGGTTTCGTCCTCGAAACCTTTTCTTACATAATTCATTGAGTTTAACTCAATGTATTCAATTCGAGAAATCTTTTAAACATTACTTATACTTTTATCCAATAGTTTGTATTACCAGAAAAGTATGGTAACATCTTTTTGGTTACTAATTGTCTACATAACTCATACGACATAGTGCGACTTGAAACATCGTAATCTCGTTATTTCTACTAGTTTAGTTAACTTAGCAATATCCATCGTTTTCATATACTATCGAATTCTTTATGAATCCGTTACTTTGACCCGTTTAAAGGTCTTTAGTGGAATCTTTCACTTTTAGCAACCATTTCTTTTGTTTTCATTCTCATTTCGATTCAGTTATATTGAATCCACCGCTTACAAGCGACCAATTTTATTTAAATGACCTTAACCGGTCTCACTAACTAGACTTATTAGTCCAGTTACTTTTTTTTACCACTAGCTTGGTTATAATGTGATTCTACTTTCACATTGCATTTCTTGACCGTGATCGTGTCACATCATGTTTAATTTATATCGACCTTTTATTTTTCGAAAATATCTCTTTTCGAATATGTCGTCTTGCGCCTATCAGTGTCAAGACTTGTATCTTTTATGCTTACTATTTAAATTCCTATTAGAATTTATATTTGTAAATACGTTATTTCTTACTAAAACCGAAGTTTTAGTTTTAGGATCTTCTCTTTAACTTTTGTCAATTACCCATACCAGGATATTGACAACCCATAATTTATTGTTTTCCGTTCTTAGTTTTTATACGGGGAATCGTAACAAGTTCCCTTACCTCACACTATCGACCCGTAGGTTCCTTCCCTTAACCTCGTAGGCTATTTTCTTTAGGCTTTCACCTCTTTGAGGCGAGGCCCTTATGATCCTTTTGCTTCAATTTATGACTCGTGGGTCAATTTGGCCCCATAGACCCTTGCTCTAATTAATATCCCGTAGGTTATGATAATCCCGTAGATCATCTTTTATTCTAGTCTTTATTCAATTGTCTATTTATACATATATAGCTTTAAAGCATCCTTTGTCATGTTTGGAATCATTTAATTTTACTTTTGAACTTTAGTTGACCTTGACCGTAGTCTAAGGTTTCATTTGTTTACTTTCGGACTATCCTTCCGACTTTACGACTTCTAGCATCATTTACATGTCGGTTTGTCTTACGCTTACCATTACTCGGTTCATACTTATACTCCTTTACAACCCATTACCCGGGTCCTTCTATCTTATTGTTTTTAGCCTTCCGGTTTCACCGGTTTGCGTTTCCTATTTTATTAAGCGTTATTCCTTGATTGACTCGTTTGATTCATTTTGGGTGAATTTCCATCACTTATGAATGTCGAACTTCATTCTTTATTTGACCCGTCCAACTTTGAAATGGTTGAACGTAATTCCCAAAATTTATGTTTGCGAAAATTCTTGTCATCTTTTAGTCATGACTCATATTCCGAGTCTTTTGACTTTCTATTTCGCGTTCCTGTTTCTCAGTCTACGCATGTGTTTAAATCCTTACCCACCAACCGGGTGTTTTGCCGAAGTCGTTATTATTGCAACCCTTACGGTATGCATTATGACTTCGTTTCGCTTTTATATTCCTACTTTGTTCTCAAATTTGATGTTTTACAAAATCGGCCCGTTAAGAGTCATATTTGCATTCTCCGGGTTCGAGTGTAAGCACACCCCTCCCAATTGCATACCTTAATCCTTTTACATTAATCTTTATCCCTTCACTCGGGTTCATCATCCTAATGTAATACGCTTCCGAAACCCGGCTGTGCGTTTACATTATTATCAAATATTTTGCTCATTTGATTCATTTGGGTACTTTTAAGTTAGTCCCATTCACCCCGCCCTTACTACATCGGATGTAAACGTGTCTGCCATAAGAAGTTCATGGTATCATATGCCACTACTTACTTGGCCAGAGTAAGCGATTAACACATGACACACATGACATTTTTATAGTTTTCACATCACACCCTATGTAAATAACGCCTCTATTTATTTCTCTTGGAAACATTATTCCGAATACATTTTCTATTCGGGTTTTTCCAAGTTTTTAATCTACATATGCAACTTTCAATTTCTACTTATTTGTTGCATATTACTATTTGTGCGATTATTTAAAATGTGCACCTGGTAATGTTTGCCCCGGCGGGCGTTCCTTGCCATTAACCTTGTTCGCGGTCGTTACGCTATTTAGTCCTCGGTGAGCATGCTCCTCTTGTCATACTTCGGACCGTTCCACCATCATATCCACAATTCGTTTGACTCTCGTCGTCTTCAAACGCGAGTGTCCTTCAATTAAAACACTCATAAAAGTTAGTAACATCAACTTCAATAATCGCCCGTATTATAATACAAGGCTTTTTCTACAATACGCGTCAACGCGCGTATTTTCGTCAACTATATCAATCATTTTAATTGGGGTAACGTGTATCACACGATAGCCCTATGTGTTGGTTACAACACTTTAGCATGCTAAACTATTAACATACTTGTACTTACCGGATATGCGATCAAGCCTCGAACCGAACACCAATCCTTATTAAGAGCATAAGGTTTAAGTCCAGGCATAGTTTTCCCACCATACTTGAATCTCTTAAACCAAGGCTCTGATACCAACTTGTAACACCCGTTCAACTAAAACTAGGTTTAACGTATATTTTGCGAAAACAATTATGTAAATAATGATTACATATGGATCGGAAATACGGGTTTACTAAATTTTTTTTTACAAATTTAAGTGATACTACATAATGTGGTTTAATTCGCCGTTTTGAATAACGACGAAACAACTTGCGGAAGCTTCATTTAACGCGTGTTCGGTTCTTGCTCGACGCTTGATCTTCATCCGGGAACTCTTGGCATTTTTCCTGTGATCAAAACCAACCTAAAAGTTAGTTTTGATGCTTAAACAATAAGTTAAACAAGCTCTAAACAACAAACCATGAGATAAACGAAAAATTTCCAGTTTTGTAGTCTGTCGCGGGCCGCGACAGACTTAAGGATATCTTACGCGGGCCGCGACGTCTCGTCGCGTGTCGCGACATGTTTCATGTCATCCGTCGCGTGTCGCGAGGGAACACTATTTACAGCAGGTTCAGACTCTGGACCTGCATATCAGCCAGCTCCGAATCTTCTAAAAATCCAACTTTAAACTAGCATAACTTTTTACTCGGTTGTCCGTTTTACGCGATTCTTTTTCCTACGCGTCCGTAATTTAATTTTCCATCAAATGGAGTTAAAATCCAACGTCTAACATAATAAAATTCCAGACTTTTAACTCTTCGGCTTATTACCCTTTTTACCAACTTTTGACCCGTTCGTGATTTCATCTAACAACTTGTTTGCGGTCCTTGTTTCTTTTGTAAACATATCATTATGATTATTTCCTATTGTACAAGCCTCAAATCGCGGGTTATTACACATTCTAAACCCGCTTATGCATCAAGTGCTTATTTTGACCCGTTAAGGACCTTTATGCCCTTTTAAGCCTTATTTCGCTCATTTCTTTTATGCCTCATAATCCCACCCGTTCATTTTGATTAGTTTTTCCACCACTACTATGAATGTGGTAGGTTTAATGTAATAGGCTATCTATCCCGAGTTTTACCCCTCAAATATGCTATTTTGCGACAATACGCATTTTAAGGCATTTAACCCTTGATAGTTTATGCCTACTATTTTCATACGTGTCTAAAGGTTACAATATCATAACGTAAGTTCCTAAACAACCTTTTTGGGTTGTTTGCCCAAATTACCCTTCAAGGGCATTTTAGTCAACATTAGCCCCCCATTTACTACGAAGGGCTTTCACTACATATATGGCCATAAAGTATGTTATCCACAACTATATTTACACGTACCTGGCTCGGGTCAACAAATAGATCCGATTTATACCTCGCTTTTATTATCACATATTCTATGGACGCAATTAACCGAATCGCTAATCGCTCCTGTTAACACAAGACTTGACAAACATATTAATCGATATTGTCAAATGGTGTTATCACACCATTTGACCCGTTTGGCCTATAAGACCAAGCATTTTCATAAGTAGCAAAACATGGTTATTAATTACCAATTTGTTCATCCGACCCATTTCGGATTTTTGCCACTAGACCCCTTTTTCTCTTAAATTCTTTTCTTATATTTTTACCCATTCGGCTTACGCCACGGGTGCCCCTTTTGAACTTTAATTTACTTTAGTCGATACTTGACTAAATTTCCATTTTTACCCAATTTCCTATTACTAGTTACGCTATAAGGTAACCTTAAGAAAACTCTTAAACTCTTAACCAATTCATGACTAGTTTACCATTTTGCCTTTTTCACCATTAATCATGGTTTAAAATGTTTCTATTCGTTCCGACCCAATTCGTTTCGTGTCGGAACCCATAATTCGAACCAAATCCTTTGTCGTATTTATCGCCTATAAAATAAACACGTATACTACAAGTAGGTGTAAGTTTTACTTACCTTGCATCCGAAACACGCTTTTACTTCACACTTGATTCGTTTGACCCGCTCACTCATCAAGCTTCCACCTAGCTCGTTAGGCATCAAACTATCATCATAATTCATGAGATGGTTAGATTAGTCATTATCAATTATGACTACTCCATCTAACGGGTCTTATGTCGACTTTATCACTTGATTATATCATTGGTTAGTTTGACTTCCTTGAAGTCAATTGATCTATCAACATACTCAAATGCACACTTCACATGGAATTTCAACATTTTAGCTTCGTTTAGGCATTTTAACAAACACCTAGTGGGCATAATTTTTACATAACCATTACTAGGTTCTTGACATGTTACTTTCATCTACTTTCACTTCAATTATCAAATCTATACTAATTTTTAACATCAATAATCTCAGATTTGTCACACAAATTCAGATTTCACTAGAATAAGAACCATAATTCTAGTGTTTATTTGGTTTCTACAAACACACTAATCACCTACAAGGGTGATTATAAACCCCATAAGTATAATGCTAGGTTTTAACAAGAAATCATCTAGGGTTTATCCCTAGATGCCATATTACTTCTAGTTTCATCCATGCAAGAGATAATCAAGCTCAATTTCAGTTTTTCACAATTAACCTATAATTCAAGATGAATCAAAACATCAAATTTTTGCATACCTTATGATCCCCTCAACAAGGTGATCACTAATTCGTGCTTGAAAATCGATTTGAAGCTGATTTGAACCCTCAATCTGATAAATTTTGACATGCTCTAGGGTTTGGTGGGGGGCCAGTGTCGCCCCCTGTGTTCTTGTTCGACCAGGACCTCCATTTGAGGTGTTTGGTTTTATTTTTTGTTTTAAAACTAATAATAATAGTTTCAAATTTAACAACATTGGCCCCTCTAATTTGATTAGTTAATTAAGTAGGGCACATCCTACTTATTTCCGACAATATTCCCCACTTATTAACTAGGTTAAATATTCCTAATTAAATTAGTGGGTTTTGGGAATTTATGACTAAGTTTAGTTTAAGTCCCGTTAACTCGGGCCTTCTACAAATTTTATTTCCCAAACACATTCTTTTTTTTTATTAAATATTAGATTTAGTTATATAAATTGTAATATTTTCTGGCTTAACTTTTACCACTAACGGTTCTTTAGCCGTCTTTTAGTGTTAACGTGGTTTGATTACCAAACCCGTTTTTGGGGTGTTACATTTAGGGAAAATTGCTATTTAAGGTGTAGTTTGTTTTTTTAAGAGGTAAAATGTCTAAAGTCTGCGGACCACATCTGCTGACATCTGTAGAAGAATATGTGGACCAAACCTCTGTAGTCTGCAAGAAGATGGTTGTTTGTTTTTTAACGTATGTAGACTTCTAAAATAAACTGGTGGTGGTGGTAGACGGTGGGCGGTGGAGGACGGTGGTGGTGGGTGGTGGTGTTTAACCCTCTGCAGGCCTTAGAAGATCTTAAAAGTGGTTGGGCCAAGTCTCCACCAAGAAGAGCTCGCGCAAACGTTTTTTATGAAACGTCTTCGGAAAAACAAACAGTCTGCAGATGGCAATGTCTAGTGTGGTCTGTGCGGCGCATACAGAAGAGCCTGCACAAATCTTCTTTAGAAAAACAAACAACACCTAACCTCGGCCTAAAACCCGAATATAAAACAATCTTGTTCGAATGGAGATTGAGTACGGGGGAGATGTTTCAAAGGCTTGAAGTCCGGTGACAATCGATGGTTAAAAAGCCGGTTTTTAAACAATTTCCATATCAAACAAACAAAGATCAATCTTTGAACTATCAACCCTAAGATCAATCTTTGAACTATCAACCCTAATTCGCGTAAAGAAACTGTAACCAAGGCAACAACTGAACAAATCACATTAACCACAGGCATTCTAAAGAAACATATTAGCCCAGAATTAAACTGATATTAAACATGGAAACTGAAACCTAGGATTAAAGTAAAACTGAAAATAAGACAAAAGATGGTCATCACAAGCAATAAAGAGTAACTAAGCTCAATGCACTGGATATAGATCGAGAGTGAAGGTAAGGTACCTAGATCAGGAACAGTGGTCGCAGAATTTGGTGTGCAGCGGCTTGAAAGTGGCTAGGTTAGGGTTTGTTAGGCGATGGAAGGTCGGACAGTGGTGGCTGCTTTCGGTGGAGAGACGGTGGTTGCAGCTCACAGTGGTTGAGGTTCTGGAGGTTGGGGGGATCGATGGTGATGGTGGACCGATTGATTAGACACAGGTGGTCCTCCCAAATTTTATTTTATTTTGAGTAAACTGCTCGAATGGTCCCTGTTGCTCAACTATCCGTGAAACATCCGGTTGAGGCAATTGTAACGAAGGATGAAGTGGATCCAATGGGGCGCATAACTGCCAGTGTTTTGCATGTGTTAAAGTTAGAAGGATCGGTTTGTTAGATGGCAATGGATCAGCTAAGCAACCTCGGTAATATAAATATTCACTTAAAGGTGAGCGGAGTGGGGGCGGTAAACCCACTCGGCACCATTCGGTGACCACCGCCAACATATATACCAATCACATGTTACCGATTTGTTGGCCAATTTTGGTGAAGGTTTACCGAGTCGGTGAAAGGGAGGGAAGGGGGAGAGAGATGGGTGTGTGGTGTGGTGCATTCCTTCTCAACCAATCACACATTTTTCTTTTTTTTTAAATAGTTTACCTAAACCCCATTAGGTAAACCACCGCCAACGTTTTTGAGCATTAGGTAAACAAATTAGGTGACTTGACATGACGCTATGTGATTGGGTGAATTGGGAGTTTACCTATTCCATTAGGTAACTACTCCCTTCACCCTAAGTAATATATTCTTGAATCAAAATTAGAGTAAGGTACACGGATGGTCCCTGTGATTAATCAAAATTTGGATTTAGCCCTCATCTTTTTTAAAGTACATGGATGGTCCTATTTTGCCCATCCACAACCTTAGGTCTGTTATTTGGTTGTGCCTATGTCTTGTTACTAGTGCCGGGGGTGTATCGGGAAGCGACATCTCTGTCCCTAGGGATGGAGGTAACGTTTGCCTACATCCCACCCTCCCCAGACCCTACCATTAGCTTGCTATTTGGGGGATTTACTGGATGTGGTTGTTGTTGTTGTTGCTCGAATGGTCCCTGTGGTTTGGTAAAATAACACCTATAGTCACCACATTTTGGAAATTACACCGGTGCTTCATGTTGTTACTCGGATAGTCCCTAGAGTGGATGTCCGTTAGTTTTCGCCGTTAACTCCATGTAAAATGATTAAAATGCCCTTAGTATTAAATTAAAACGTTAACTAGATTTACCACACCCGCCGCGATGCGGCGGGGGCATAACACAGTGCCAAGTAGCACAAAGACCCCGCGAGTGCGATCCTAAGATATGGCGAGTCGTATCAAAAGGCGCGAGCTAAGATATGGCGACTCGTATCAAAAGGCATTTTTAGGACCATTGATGCGTGTGAAGTGTTATATATATTAGGTGTATATTTTAAGCCCCTTTAACACTTATTTTAGCCAAGTTTTAAATTTATAAAACACGATATTTTACTAACACTAAACACACATATGGGCAAGTGCACCCATCGTGAGCGTAGTATAGTGTTGGCAAGATACCGAGGTCGTCCAAGGACACAAGAGCTTTTAGTACCGGTTTATCCTCAACGTCTAATAAAAAATAAAAAGTTTAGAAAAATGTATTTAACTAAGAAAAATAAAAACTAACTAAAATGCTGAAAATAAAATAAAAAGAAAAACAGATAGACAAGATGAATCACTTGGTTCCGACTCGTATCTAGTGTAACCTTTGATTATTTCCGCACTTTTGCACATAATTAAGAGATTATCTTAGTTATTGTAGTAGGCCCCTCTTTTGAAGGTGACGTTACCCTCACCCCAGTAGTTTGAGTCAGCAAGGATACAATCCTAAAAGGGTGGATTATTGGAAGATAATTAATTAAGTTATTAATGCAAATTATGGTAGGCCCCTCTTTTGGAGGTGACATTACCCTCGACTAAGTAGTCTGAGTCAGCAGGGATACAGTCCTAAATAGTCGGGTTATAGTATTAATAGTAGTTAACTTATGAGGGGATCAAAGAGTTTGGACCCCCGCCATCCAATACCGTTAAGTATTGAAGGAGGTCCTACTAAATTTGACCCAGGTCCATTGCAGGACCTCTAAACGCTGAACAATGGCAAGACCTTTACCAAACCGTTCCCTTAACCCCCGACCAGGTAGCCAACATACCTCCATATAGACCGTGGAGATATGAATGGTGAAAATCTTTTATTTTATATAGACAGTAAAATAATGCCAAGACACCACGGACAAACGATAAGGAAAGATCACCTTCAACATAAGCAACTAGTTATTAAAGTCATTAATACAAAACCAAATAAAAAGTGCAAAAGTTTAGAAATAAAAAGTATTACACTAGACACTTTGTCTTCACCAAGTGATGTAAGAGACTTAGGCAAACATGGCCTTGATTGTCAAGAACTCTTACGATCAATCTTGGATCCCGAGACGACTCACACACTCTACGATGGACAATGGATGATGGTGTTATGGTGGTGGTGGGTGGTGGGTGAAGTGTGAGAGATGTGGTGTGCCAAGGGATGGTTTGAGCTTGAGCCAAGCACTCCTATTTATAGGCTGAACAGAAGCTCGGGCACGGCCCCGTGTCCACATCCTCTCTTTCTTCATTAATTGCAGCTTTGTCTTATTAGTTGACCACGCCCCCGTGTCCGCTGAGCACGACCCCGTGTGCAGAAGAATCTTTGTACTATGAAGATTTGCCTGGATTGTGCGAATCTTATAGTTGACCACGGCCCCGTGTCCGCTGAGCACGGCCCCGTGGTGGGCAATAGAAGCTTCTACCACTTTGTCTTTTCTGCTAACACTTGGGCACGCCCCCGTGCTGGCTGAGCACGGGGCGTGTTCAGGCTTCTGATCTCTTGTTTTGCTTGGGAAGATGCTGTTGTGGGGTCGGGCATGCCACTTCTTGTTCCTTTTCTTGTATTTATGTTAGATTTTGATGTCTTTTTGCTTCTTTTGTTAATTTGAGCTCATTTAATCCTGAAAATACAAAAGGAAGACAAAAGCACACTTTTTCCAACATTAGTACTAAAAAATGGTTAGTTTTATGCCTCATTTGATGAAATTTATATGTTACATTTTGAACACATCAAATACCCCCACACTTGAATCTTTGCTTGTCCTCAAGCAAAACTCTTTAATATGTGGCTGTTTACACTCCCAAATGGAATGGGTAGAAAAGAAGGTTTTTGGGCTTGTCGTAGAGTGTCGGGATTTCCAAGATTCTTTATTAAGTTTTATTTTTATTTATTTACAATCCTATTCGTCATGATTTATTTAAAACTTTTCATAAGATAAATTACTTATTAGGGCATAACATGCCTTTTTTTAAAATTCTATTTATATACAAGTTCACATACCTCACGGGGATCACTCAACACTCGGCCGAAAATGTATTTTTGTGGATCACTCGAGAGCGGCATGGAACTTAATCCTACCATAGGCTTGCCAAGCAATCAATCCTCCTCCTTTTTAACTTATATACCTTTGTAAATATCAAGAGGACTTTGTGGGTTAAGGGTTAGGCTTGGGTTAAAGGTAGGTGGTTGGGTTGGTGGTTAGTGGTTAGTAGAAAAAGGGCGAAAAGCGTAACAAGTGTCGGTTTTCGTATGACTTTCTATTTTTTGTAACTTTTATTTTTGATGAAGCTATTTATTCAAACAAAGTCATTTTTGATGAACTTGTTTGTTTATTTTCTTTTGCTTCATCATCAACAACATTTTTTTTTTTGAAAAGTCATACGAAAAATCGGAATTGTTACTAAAATAAAGGGTTAAAAATGAAAAAGGTTTTGGTGGGTAAAAAGCGTGTTTGGTTTGGGTTATGAAATGAAAAGGTTTAGGCTCAAAGGGGCTAACTAGGGGGATTTTGGGTAGGTGGTAAAAAAAAAAGAAAAATAATGGTTTAGAAATAAAAAGGGTTAGTCCTAATGCCTCCATCATTTACTTACTCGGGTTTTAAGTTGGTAAGGACCGGGAATGTATCGTCATGGCAAGTTCTAGAGTCGTAAGAACCAAGCGGCTATTCACACAAGAAACGAAAAATGAGCATTTAGTAAAATGATATGTAAGTGTTTGCTCAATAAAGGCTCAAAACTCACTTTTGTGGGAATGGGTTTTTATGTGATCAAGTATATATAATTAAATTTTAACTAAGATTGTCATGCCTTTTCATAATTTTCTTATGTTGGTTCTTTTTATCACGACGCTATCGGTTGTAAATTTGTAAAAATATAACCTTTTTAGAACTTGAATTTCCCGAGTTAAACCTAGACAAGTAAAAAAATGAAAAATTTTGAAAAAAATTTGGGGTGATTAGCAATTCCAATAGAGTTTTGTGTAAGGCTTGTATTTAGGACTCGCAAGATTCAAGGTTTTAGCATCCCCCCCACACTTAAATTACACATTGTCCTCAATGTGTCCCAAAAATAAGTTTTTAGGTTGATTGAATGTGTAAAAAGGTGTAAAAAGCAAAAAAATTGTGTTACTGGGCGCTGAACACGGCCCCGTGTTGTCCGGGCACGGCCCCATGTTCAAGTGCCAGTAACAAAATTAAAACAAGAGAAACAGAAGTCTGGACACGGGAGCGTGTTGGGTGAACACGGCCCGTGTCCAGTTACCTGAACTGGGTCTTTTTCTGCAGACTGTGCAGCACGGGCCGTGTTGGGTGGACACGGCCCGTGCCGAACTTACTGTAAACGAAGAAATTTGTCGGACGGTTCTGTTTTCCTGTATAGAGTACTGGTTCAAGTTTCCCTTGCATCCTTTGCCATCTCAAGTGTGTTTTATTCCTGAAAATTAAAACTAACTAGAAAACAAGAAAATTAATCTAAACTAAACTAAGGATAGTTCCGTGGAATGCCTCCATGGTGCGCCACGTTTATAAGGGTCCTTGGCTAGACCCAAAGCCTGGTCAAATGTTACCCAAGTGGGATGTATTGCATCCCATCTTACACCGTCGGAGAGCGTCATCCAAGCTTGAGTCTATGACCTTCATGTAGTTGACCGGATCTTCTTCCTCTACTTTCTTTCCACATTCAAATTTTACTTCCTCATTCCCAAACTTCAATGTTAAAGTTTCGTCATTCATATCCACCACTGCTTGGGCGGTGGCTAGAAATGGCCTCCCGAGGATGAGAGGGACATCGGTGTCTTCTTCCATGTCTAGGATGACAAAGTCGGTTGGAAAGACGAAATTGTCAACCTTGACCAGCAGATTTTCAGCGACACCTTGTGGAAATTTGACGGACATCTCGGCGAGTTGTATGCTCATCTTTGTAGGGCTTGTTGTTCCTAGGCCGAGTCGCTTGAACATTGACGTGGGCATGAGGTTAATGCTAGCCCCAAGATCGGCTAAAGCATTACGGACGGGAGACTCCCCAATCGAGCAAGGAACTGTGAAGCTCCCGGGGTCGATTTTCTTTTGTGGAAGTTTGTTGAGTACTAAAGCTGAGCATTCTTCGCCTAAGTTAACTAATTGCAATGATTCAATTTTCCTTTTGTGAGTGAGGAAATCCCTCATGAATTTTGCATATTTAGGCATTTGGGTTAGGACCTCAATAAAAGGAATATTAACATGCAATTGTTTTAGTAAACTTTCGAACTTTGCGAATTGCTCATCGGTCTTTTGACGATTTAACCTACCGGGGTACGGAATTGGATGAGTCTTGGTGGCCTCTTGATTTGTTGAAGGAGCCTTTTCTGGTTGAGGTGTGGGTGAAGTAATGCTCCGGCGCTGACTTCCTTCAATTGGTGGCAAGGGCTCATCCTCGGGACCCACGGTTCGGTTTCTCAACGTGATGAGGTGTACTTGCGCCTTTGGGTTGGTTTCGGTATTACTTGGTAACGCGCCTTGTGGTCTCTCGGAGAAATTTTGAGCTAGTTGATTTAATTGTTTTTCAACGTTTTGAATGCTAGCTTGTTGATTTCTAAAATTCGATTCCAATTGTTGAAATCGATCCGAGTTTTTCTTTACGGTGCCGGAGATGAGGCGAGATAGGGTATCTTCAAGCCTTTCTCTTCCACCTTGTTGTTGAGAGAAATTTTGTGGTTGTTGAAAATTAGTTCGTTGGTTTTGTTGGTTACTACTATTGCCGGGATCTCTCCAACCAAGATTTGGGTGGTTACGCTATCCTTGGTTGTAGGTACCCGTTGGAGGACCCGACGGCCTAGGTCTATTATCAATGTAGTTTACCGTTTCTGTTTGTTCATCTAATTCTTTCATACAACTCCAATTTTCATGTGACCCACCACACCCTTCACAAGCCATAACCGAGGCCGTTTTTGTCATTTCTAACTTTTTGATTTTTGAAGAGAGGGCCTCGATTTGGGCTTGTAAAGAAGTGCTTTCATCAACCTTATGGGCGCCCGGGGCAATAGATTTATTACCTCGGGGAGTGTGCCATTGAAAATTGGTTTGAGCAATTTCCTCAATTTGATTATATATTTTATTTGGGCGACGATTACCTAAAAGTCCCCCGGAGCTTGAATCAAGTGTTTGTCTTGTGTGTGGCAACAACCCATTGTAGAAAGTGGATACTTGTTGCCATACCGCTAGACCGTGATGGGGACACTTTCTTAGAAGCTCCTTGAACCTTTCCCAAGTTTCATATAAGGATTCCCCATCCTCTTGTGAGTAGGTATTAATTTCAGTCATTAGTTTAGTCGTTTTAGCAGGAGGGAAATACTTATATAGAAACTTTTGGGCTAGTTCATCCCAGGTGTTTACCAAGCCAACTGGGAGGGTGTTAAGCCAAGCTTTAGCTCGGTCTTTTAGTGAAAATGGAAACATCCTAAGGCGAATGGCGTCGTTTGATGCTCCATTGATCCGAAAGGTATCACATATTTCCAAGAAATTAGTAATATGTAGATGGGGATCCTCGTCCGCAAGCCCATGGAAGGTTGCGGAGTTTTGGAGCATTTGTATCAAATGCGGCCGAAGTTCGAAGTTGTTGGCTTCGACATTCGGTGCATTGATAGCGGCGCCGAGATTGCCTACGGTGGGCCGTAGGTAATCCATGAGGGTACGTTGGTCCGCCATTGGAAGTGGGTCCCCCGAAGCTTTCTCTTGATTTTTAGCTTTAAGTCTTTTTCTGAGAAAGCGTTCGGGTTCTTCTAGAGGTTCTTTTATGTCTCTACTAGAACTGGAGCTCATGCACTACGTAGGAGGGTCAAGTGTGGCACCTGGGTTCCAAGTCCTGCAATAAAAACAGAAAAGAACGTTGGTCAGAATGTTCACCACGACCCCATGCTCAGTGAACACGGCCCGTGGTCAGAGGTACAGTAATTGTTTTCTGGATCCCTGTTACTGGGAGTTGGACACGGCCCCGTGTTGCACCGACACGGCCCCGTGCTCAGCTCTCTGTAACTCAGAAAATAAAAACTGCCAGTGATGATGCTAGGCACGGCCCGTGTCCGACCAGGCACAGCCCGTGCTGAGCTCTGCAAAAATAGAAAAACTAAAAAAAAAATCCTAAAAAAAATGAAAAATATGAAAAACGATTAGGCCCTTGATTCCCAACTTTCTTAAAATCCTTGTGTCCCCGGCAACGGCGCCAAAAACTTGATGCGTGTGAAGTGTTATATATATTAGGTGTATATTTTAAGCCCCTTTAACACTTATTTTAGCCAAGTTTTAAATTTATAAAACACGATATTTTACTAACACTAAACACACATATGGGCAAGTGCACCCATCGTGAGCGTATTATAGTGTTGGCAAGATACCGAGGTCATCCAAGGACACAAGAGCTTTTAGTACCGGTTTATCCTCAACGTCTAATCAAAAATAAAAAGTTTAGAAAAATGTTTTTAACTAAGAAAAATAAAAACTAACTAAAATGTTGAAAATAAAATAAAAAGAAAAACAGATAGACAAGATGAATCACTTGGTTCCGACTCGTATCTAGTGTAACCTTTGATTATTTCCGCACTTTTGCACATAATTAAGAGATTATCTTAGTTATTGTAGTAGGCCCCTCTTTTGAAGGTGACGTTACCCTCACCCCAGTAGTTTGAGTCAGCAAGGATACAATCCTAAAAGGGTGGATTATTGGAAGATAATTAATTAAGTTATTAATGCAAATTATGGTAGGCCCCTCTTTTGGAGGTGACGTTACCCTCGACTAAGTAGTCTGAGTCAGCAGGGATACAGTCCTAAATAACCGGGTTATAGTATTAATAGTAGTTAACTTATGAGGGGATCAAAGAGTTTGGACCCCCGCCATCCAATACCGTTAAGTATTGAAGGAGGTCCTACTAAATTTGACCCAGGTCCATTGCAGGACCTCTAAACGCTGAACAATGGCAAGACCTTTACCAAACCGTTCCCTTAACCCCCGACCAGGTAGCCAACATACCTCCATATAGACCGTGGAGATATGAATGGTGAAAATCTTTTATTTTATATAGACAGTAAAATAATGCCAAGACACCACGGACAAACGATAAGGAAAGATCACCTTTAACATAAGCAACTAGTTATTAAAGTCATTAATACAAAACCAAATAAAAAGTGCAAAAGTTTAGAAATAAAAAGTATTACACTAGACACTTTGTCTTCACCAAGTGATGTAAGAGACTTAGGCAAACATGGCCTTGATTGTCAAGAACTCTTACGATCAATCTTGGATCCCGAGACGACTCACACACTCTATGATGGACAATGGATGATGGTGGTGGATGATGGTGTTATGGTGGTGGTGGGTGGTGGGTGAAGTGTGAGAGAGGTGGTGTGCCAATGGATGGTTTGAGCTTGAGCCAAACACTCCTATTTATAGGCTGAACAGAAGCTCGGGCACGGCCCCGTGTCCAGTGGGCACGGCCCCGTGTCCACATCCTCTCTTTCTTCATTAATTGCAGCTTTGTCTTATTGGTTGACCACGCCCCCGTGTCCGCTGAGCACGACCCCGTGTGCAGAAGAATCTTTGTACTATGAAGATTTGCCTGGATTGTGCGAATCTTATAGTTGACCACGGCCCCGTGTCCGCTGAGTAGAGGTGTTCAAAATAACCGGTTAATTAACCGTAACCGGTTATTAACCGAAACCGTAACCGGTTAATAACCGATTTAGGAATAACCGGTTAGTGGTTATTTTTAACCGTAGGTTAGTAACCGGTTACAAGTTTTTAGTATAATAACCGGTTATTAACCAGTTTTTTTAAACCGGTTTTTTAACCGATAGACCGGTTAACCGAAAAAATAACCGAAAAATTCAAAAAAAAGGCAAAAAAACCGGTTTTTAACCGAAAATAACCGGTTAATTAACCGGACCGGTTAAAGTAATTAACCGGACCAGTTAATAAAATAACCGGTTAAAGTAATAACCGGTTAAAGCATTAACCGGTTAAAGTCAAAAAGTCAAATTAACCGGTATAACCGGTTAACCGGTCCGGTTATTAAAATTAACCGGTTTGTGCACCTCTACCGCTGAGCACGGCCCCGTGGTGGGCAATAGAAGCTTCTACCACTTTGTCTTTTCTGCTAACACTTGGGCACGCCCCCGTGCTGGCTGAGCACAGGGCGTGTTCAGGCTTCTGATCTCTTGTTTTGCTTGGGAAGATGTTGTTGTGGGGTCGGGCATGCCACTTCTTGTTCCTTTTCTTGTATTTATGTTAGATTTTGATGTCTTTTTGCTTCTTTTGTTAATTTGAGCTCATTTAATCCTGAAAATACAAAAGGAAGACAAAAGCACACTTTTTCCAACATTAGTACTAAAAAAAGGTTAGTTTTATGCCTCATTTGATGAAATTTATATGTTACATTTTGAACACATCACCATCAATGAAACCACTTACATTACCTTAGTTAATACCTTCGATTACAGTGCAAAAGTATTGGTTGTTACAAGCATAACATTTTATTTTGCATTTTCCTTTGAATTTGAAATGTCCTTTTGACATTAATAAATGTAATGGAGATGTTTGTTTCGGTTAGGGAATTTTGGGTAGTTCAAAAGTGTCCCACTACCAAGCAACAAAGTAATACATATATGGTGCATAGAGAAGAATCAAGAGAACACTTGAACAAAAGGACGATATTCTTTATTGCCATATAACATCTAAAAAATGTGCTACAGCAGCCTACTAACCTCACTGCAATAAAAAAACATAATAATCCACAACTATTGAAGAGTTTATATCACAAACATATACATAACCCTTTTGAAAATATCATATCCATGAATATTTCATAGACCCCTTTGATAACACTTATCACCCTTTTCCTCCACAGTCACCTGCAACATAAAACACCAAACAATTGAACATTCATTCAAACATCAAATTAAAAGAAAACATTATTGGAAAAAAAATTGTAACTGATTCACCGCGAAATCAAAGATGGGTACCTGCAAGTTGGGTTGAATCAGAACGAAGAAGGCGATTGGGGGTAAATCTTGATATGGATATTCTGAATTTATCAGAAGAAAGAGCGCCAATAGACTAAAAAAATATCACCTTCCTCTAAAACTTATAACAAATCATCATAGCCCAGAAAAGATCAAACTCATATAAATACAGACAACAAAACACCGAGTTGCAATACACATCCCTAAGTTGCAATCCCATAGGCTTAGAGGTAACTATATTTAGCGACCGCACAATCGCGTCATAACTCCAAGTCACGTTCAAGTAACCAATTGTTTTCTTGCAAGAGTTTACTCGTTGCGACTTTGATACATTCTGTTATGAATCGAGCCGATTTGTAACAAACATTATCTACAATGAGTAATTTTGACCCGTTTATCATATATCAGTTCATTATATCATGTAACCGTTATAATTGTATCACTTGTTTACAAAAACTATGGGAAAAAAATGTTTCATGTTGACCTGGCCCGACATAGTTCCGTATGTACCAGAAAAATTATTGTTTTGATTCGAATCCATATTAATGGGTTACCCATCCCACCACCCATTTGGTTTAGAAGGATTCAAATTGAAACTCACTCTAAAAAACATTAGCCATTCAAATTGAAACTCAACGTTGACCCAAACAGTTGTAAACAAACCATAGAAGCGCTCTCAATCAAGTAAAAAAATTAACCTGTACAATTCCATATGAGATATGACAATGAAAAATATTTATCGTACCAACTCATGATAGTCACCTCATCTTGCAAGAAATCCATCATCGGACAAATGACGCTGAATCCTCGTTAAGGATAAAGTGCCTCGCAACAAATGCAGGTCCATACACTCTAGACGACTTAGATTTACGGTCCCCTTGGGTGTATGTGACACAACTGAACAGCTCGCTAGCAACTGAAGCATCCAGACAAGTTTATTAGTAGCATCATCATCTGAGATCGACAAGCGAGTTGCGATCTGATTATCCGATAGTTGGGTATCTGGGCCAGTATTAGCTATAGTCTCGAGGACCTTTAAGAAACAAAAAAAAAATCAACAAAATAAGCACAAGATATTAAATAAATCAAAATAAGTGAATTTGAGTATAAGATTAGCGCATACCTTCGTTACAATCTCTCTTTCTTACTACATGATCAAAATTAGTAGGTGATTTTTGTAGCTTAATTATGTCTGAAAACAATCTTAGATCTCCTGTAAATTGACAATCATAATTCACACCCAAACCAGCCTCTAACATATGTCAATTCAGTAAAAAAAGGTCCAAAAGAACATCTAACTTCTAACAAAAACTGGAGTTTGAATTACTGTTTTGCCATTAATTTTACATGTCAATAAGACTGAAGGCATATGTGATTTGCAACACAATTAGGGGTTGGACACAAATCCAACTAGTTATAACACAATTGTATCAGGGTGACTTTGATGACTACACTTGACCTGAAATTTCAACCAAACTTTAAGCATCCATAATTGATTAATAACCAAACTGTACACTATTTTTATGTGGCCCATTATTCAAAGTTAACCATTATACTTTAAATTAGTAACGTAGAGCTTCAATTTGGAAATCAAACTAATTGTAGGCATCAAAAACTTGTTAATCAATATTCTATATTAAACCGGAAGAAGAAGCAAAACTGAAACAGAACTTACAATTGCCGTTTTTAACCCATCGGATCACCCCAATCTTTACCACTGATGTAAAAAGTCAATACCTAAACTAAATAAACACTTACAAAAAAAGAAGTTAGTTTCATGATTTTTATTTATAAGCCGGTAGGCTATTCAATGCAAACAAAATAAGTTCCGATCCCTTGCAGTCTCTTATACATCAACAGTCGGAATGAGTGTTCGATACATGCACTGATGCACATGCCTTTCCTAGTGGGGGTTACGGGTGTAGGAAAGTCCCCCACTCAACTGGCCCATAAACCTAAAATAAGCTCTTAACTTAACTAAAATATTCTAACAGCCCCAGATTCAGAAAAAATAAAAACCAAAACTAAATCACGTATCCAATGGTAGACAAAGGCATTACCCATTTGCTAGTTCGATCGATTGTAAGCGAATATGATCTGCACCTGGATTCCGCAGCCGTCAAAACCGCTCCTCCGGCGTCGATTTCCCCAATTCACCATCTTAGCGTTGACCAAGGCCCGTGTTGAGCTGGGCACGCCCCCGTGTCGGGAATAGAAGCTTCTATAGCTTTGTCCTTTCTGCAGACACCTGGCCACGCCCCCGTGTCCGCTGGGCACGGGGCCGTGGTCAGCCTTCTGTTTTCTTGTTTTTTGCTTAGGAAGATGCTGTCGAGGGGTCGGGCATGCCACGTTCGTTCCTTTTTTTTATTTATGTTAGATTTTGTTGTATATTTGTTCCTTTTGTTCATTTACGCTCATTTAATCCTGAAAATACAAAAGGAAGACAAAAGCACACTTTTTCCAATATTAGTACTAAAAAAAGGTTAGTTTTATGCCTCATTTGATGTAATTTATATGTTGCATTTTACACACATCAGCATCTAATCCCATGCCATCTACATCACTAAAATCATTGTATTCTAAAGGCTATTCTTCAAGGTCATGGTCCACATAACTTTTGAAATCATGCATATCGACCTCTACATCGGAAATCATATTATCTTCATCTACCAGGTAATCTGAATCATCAGAGTCATCTTTCTATTTACTCTTCTTTTTAACAATATCAGTAGGTTCACTATCTAGGCTCTCATCTTCATTTTCACTACCCTTACCATCCCCCTCAGCAACATAATCACTTTCCTCACTATCTCCATCATCATCCCCATCTCCATCATCATCCCCATTCCCATCATCATCCCCCTCTCCATCATCATCATCCCCATCTCCATCATCATTACCATTTCCCTCACCAGGATTCACTACTTGACTCTGATCTATTTCACCTAGGTTAATCCCATCATCTAATACCACCTCAGTTTGACTTGTTCCAGCATCAAATACCTGACTTGTTCCAACATCCACTACCTGACTTGATCTGTGACACTTCGGGTTTTCCCGAGTAACTTTCTTCCTGTAATAGGGTTATGTGTACGTATATTATTAAATAAAGACTTGTGATTTCTGTGCAATACCACATGACGTGTATGCATAATATATAGTTAGGAATGTGTTTTATATTAGAAACTGGGACCGCGGTTCAGACCCGAGACCACCAGGTCTCGACTCGGGATCCGCTAGATTAAAACTAATGGGCTGCACCCACAAAAACTGGCCCAAGAAACCACTCGAGACCGCACCCAAGCCCATAGTGTGCGATACCCTCTCCTGGGTATAAAACCCATGCTATTAGCCGACATTGCCATTTTTGGCAGCCCTCATTCTCTCACAATTCCCAAACATTCCATTCTACTCTCTCTCATCCCCTCTCTCTCCCTAGAAAACCCTAAAAGCTCACAAATCACCCTCTTTTCTCCTTGCATTTCGGTGACATCATCACCCATCCTAAGATCAACAAGGAGCTTCATTTCATCACATGCCTTTCACTCCTGATTTACCCACTCGGTTAGTGTTTTAACTATTTGCTTGGTGTTTATGGAAGAGTGTTTGTTTGCTTGAAGTTTTAGATGGTTAAAGGTGGTGATTCATGAGTACATATCAACTGTTTCGTTAGTATGGTGTTTGAATGATAATGTGCAACAAATATGCTTAACTTGATGAATGATTAGAACGTTTAAGGGCTGCCATAATAGAAAGTTAGGCATTATTTGAAAAGTTTAGGGATTTCTATGATCTTGGTATTAGATCCGTTGATAATGAGATATAAGCTAAGAGTGTGTTGAATGTTGATAATGATGCATGATTTATAAGTGTTTCTAATAATCCATGAATCTGAATGAGTTTTGATTACCTTGCTAAAAAGAATAAAACAGTGTATCAAATGCAATTGATGAATAAATGTTGAACTGCTTGAATATGTCATGAATATTTGAAAATTGTTGCATTTGATCCATTTTGGTAATTGTATGGTTAAGGAAACATGTTAAGGATTCCTGATTGGGTCGTACAAAAAGCTGGCAAGGGTTCTAGAAGGATCCCATCATCAGGTGCGAGTCGAGAACTCGGTTGCGACTCGAGACCCGCAGAGTTACAACCTGTTAGTGCATATGTCTATGGACTTCGTCTTGTATCGAGTCTTGTAATCAGATAGGATAAACCAGTGCTCGTTAGGATAGAAGTTAGGTTTGTGTGTGTGATAGCTATTTCGCACGAAATGGCCAAAGGCTATTTCGCACGAAATGAAGTAATTCATTTCGTACGAAATAGACTGAAGTCATTTCGTACGAAATACCCTGGTCTATATATAGGGGAGCATGGTTTGTCATTTGTAACTTTTGGAAATCGGTAGCGAAGCTCTGCCGACTTGTCTCCAGGAGCTGTAAGACTATTATATCAATATAAGAGACATTATAAGTGAATCAAGCTGTAAACAAGTCCGTATCTCTGAATTCCGCCTTTGATTCGGATCAAACTCTTCTGATAGATTCATTCAGGTCGTACAACGATCCTACAAGTGGTATCAGAGCTCAGGAGGAAGAGTTCTTACAGAATTCAGCTTGATTTCATCAGATTTCTGACTTCTACACCTTCTTTTTCAAAATTTACTAAGATTTCATGGATAAAATGGACTGATTTTCATACATTACACTCGAAACATAGTTTTAACAAAGCCTTGAAAGAATCAGATCTTAATTGGACCTATAACTGGATCAATTGGACAAAAACTTGATCGAAAGTGTGACATCATCATCATTCCGCACGAAATCAGCAGCTCATTTCGCACGAAATAACCAGTTTGTATCTCATTTCGCACGGAATCAACAATAAGAACGTCATTTTGTACGAAATCAACATATTGATCTTCATTTCGCACATAATAGTCATCTGAAATTTCATTTTGTACGAAATCAACATTCATTTCGTACCAAAGTCACTATTTCGTTTGAAAGAAGGCCATTTCGTACGAAACCATCTATTTCGCACCAAGGGTCATTCCGTGTGAAGTTCATTTCGTTTGAAAGGGTTATTCCGCACCAAAGAGTCATTTCGCATCAAGATCATTTCGCACCAACTGAGTATCAGTTCAAATCAGTTAATTGATAAGTGTTTAAACTGATTTTGTTTGTTTGTTTGTCTTCAGGTAATTCAAGAAGTTCACATTATGGCTGAAGAGTTTTACAACACGTTTTACAAGGCGTTTACGTCCGAGTCTTCCGAAACTTCAGTTGTTACACCAAAAACAATAACAAAGGCAATCAATGAAAACATTAAACATGATAACTTCTACGACACACATTCAAAACCACCAACTCTTGAAAGTATTGAAGATTACACTTGGTGGAAAGAACGTTTCATCAACTGGGCAAAAGCTTATGCTCATGAGAGCTGGTTCTGTTTGGAGTTTGGTTATAGTAGGCCAGTCAATGATAAAGGAGAAGAAAACCCACTCAAAAGCTTATCCAAAGAAGACAAATCAGATTTTGCAGCTGAATGGAGATTGATTGCTTTAATTCAATCATCAATTAGAAATGACATGTTTGCCTTATTACAACATGATGGGTCATCAAAATCTGTTTGGGAAGCTTTACGGGTTAAAGCTGAGGGGGGTAAACAAATCAAGAAAAATAAAATTGCTTTATTAAAGAAAGAATTTGATTTGTTTGATAGCATGAAAGGTGAATCAGTTCGACAAATAATAGAGAGATTTGGTCATTTAAAAATTGAACTTGATCGATTTGGAATTGTTAAAACTCGAGAAGAAATAATAGATAAAATCATAGAAGCGTTACCACGAGCTGATCAGTGGCAAACGTTTGTGTTCATATTGAAAAATGATGTGTTATATGATACAATTTTTCTTGATGTCTTGATAGAAAAAATTGAAAGTCATGAATTGGAGTTGCAGAAGCAAAACAAGATGAGCAGTTCTTCACATCAACAAAATGTGGGTCTTTATTACAAAGGTAACATACCGTCAGTGAAAGTTTGTGATTCACCATAGACTGCATTCAGTGGTGAGAGGACAAAAGAACCACAGAAAAGCTCATCAAGTTACAATCCAGGATACCATTCATCTTCTTCAAAAGCAAACACTGATGAATCTGAAGAATTTCTATGTAACATTGCTCTTAAATTGAAGAATTCTCCGGCAATGAGCATTAATGCAGTAAAACAGCAAATGAGTTTCCTTGCATCTGTTCTGGAATCATATGAAGGTTTAGTTGCTGGCAAAATTGGAAATTCTGAATTAACCAAAGAAGACTACGACCAGATTGATCCGGAAGAAATGGAACTCATAGATATTCGCTGGTGTTTGGAAAGTTGCATCCGCAGAGCCCAGAGATACATGGAGATTACTGGGAAACAGACAATTGGGGGACCATCAACAAAACTTGGATTTGATAAGTCCAAAGTGACCTGCTTCAAATGTAAGCAAAAAGGTCATTTCAAGACTGCAGTTGATGGAAATGAACATCCTTTCAATGATGATTATTACCGAAAGGCAATTTACCATCGAAGCAAAGAAGAGCCAAAAATGATCGAAAACAATCCCAAAGAGAAGTCAAGAGCATCTGCAGTAATTCATCATGATGAAGGGTATGATTGGAGTGAAATTCTTCCAGAAGAAGATCGTGTTGAAACAGCTCATGGCAGAACAACTTCAAAAAGCAAACATTATGTTTTTGTTGCTGAAATCAAAGAGAAAACCAGAGAAGAGATTCTGAATGAGAAAACATACAGAGAAAGAAATATTGCTGGAAACGGAATTTATGACATGCAAGAAGAATATGAAAGTGCTATAAGCAATAAACGATGGGACAAGAAGCGAGAGTGCTATGTCAACAGAGAGGGTGAACCTGTTGTTCCCAAGAAGGACATAATTTTTGATGATGTTCTTTTAGTAATTCCTCGATCTGTCGAATACTATACAAATGTTGAAAAAGATAAAACATATGTGAAGAGGCTGAATAAAATCATCAGAGATGCCATGACTTCAAGTTTGAGGAAGAGGGATGAAGAAAGAATGAAGAAGAATGTTGAAAATTTGGTTGATAATTTGAAGAAAGTTGCTGAGGAAATTAAAGTTGATGCGGTTAAAAATGAAGAAGAAGATGTAAAGATTTCTGAGGAAAGGAAGGAAGAAGAAAAAGTTGTTGAAATAGAAGTTGTTACTGAAGAACAACAGGTTGAAGAAGCTGAGAAGAAGTTGGAAAGTTCGATTGAGAAGAAGGTTGAAAGTTCAGTTGATATTGTTGGTAATGTTGGCACTGGTAAAGAAAAGAAGAGTGAAGCTGAGCAGAAGCAGACAGAAGTAAACACCGAGGTGCCAATCACTGAGGCAATTCTGATCCTGAAAACTTAAATGATGAACAGTGCAAGAAATGCATGGAACCATGCAGTGCTTGTACTGAAAAAGATGAAAAATTCAGAACAAGAGATATTGAATTCACCAAAATCGAAGAAGTTTTTAAAAATAAATACAAAGAAATGTTAGAAAACGAAAAAGTTTTAAAAGATAATGATGAAAAACTTTCAGAAAAATGTAAAAAGTTAGAAAAAGAAAATGAAGTTTTGAAAGAAAATATTTTGAAAATGACAGAAGAATGTTCTCAAAAAGAAAATGCATGTCAAGAAATGAAAAAAGAATATGATTCAATAAAATTGGCTTATCACATTACTAAAACGTCATATGAAGATGTAAAAAGTCACATGAAACTTGTTCAATCGAGATTAAGATACTGTTCTGAAACAACTGATATGTTTAAGCGACAGTATGAAATAAAGCAACAAGTTGTAAATTCTTATATTGAGGATGTTGCTAAACTTAAGCGTCAGATTGCTGATCTAGAACAGGATAATAACAAGTTAAAAAGTTATCACGCGTCATCATATGTGCTTGAAAGAATTTTCAACATAAAACCGGATGGTAAAGATTCTGAGCAAAACAAGAAAGGTATTGGCTCAGAGTTTCATCAAGTTCCACCACCGGAAAAGTTTGCATTTTATGATGATGAAAAGGTCGAAAAAGCTTTCAACATGGTAGATCAATTTCCAGATAACATTGACATAACCTATTCCAAATCTGATGATTCTAGTGATTCAGAGGTGGTAGGTAAGGTCGTCGAAAGTGTGTTGAAAGAAGAGTCGGTTGATACAGGTAAAACTGAATCACATGATGAAAATGAAGGTAATTTTCATGATGGATATTTGAAAAATTCAAAATCTGAGAAAAAATTGAATGATGATTCAAAAGGATTGGTTTATTCCATGAATGGATCGGACAAATTATTCTTAGATGTTGTATTCCCGATTCAGAATGTGATTTCAGAAAAGATTGATAAAGTTTTCAAAATGTTTGAGATTGAAAAATCTGAAATTCCAAAGTTTGCTGGAAAGTGTCACAAAACTTTTTATAACAAACCTGGTTTCAAGAAGAAAAACATGAAGGTTGGGTTGGGTTATAAAAGGAAACAAAGTTGGAAAAGAAATGAAATGCCAAATTATCATACAAAAATGAACTTTGTTCACGGAACAAGTTCTGAAGAAGAGAAAGAACTCCAATTTAGACGACAGTCTAATGAAGAATTCTATGCTCAGAAAAAACAACAACAACAGGTCAAAGATGTGTCCAAGCAAACATGTTTCAAATGTGATCAAACAGGACATCTTGCTCGCAAATGTCCAAATCTAAAACCTATTGATGTTGAGTTGAAAAAGGAGTCAGATAATGTTCAAAAATAGAAATCTAAAAATGTGAAACAAAGGTCAACCAGATTTGATTCAAAACAAACTTGGAGATACAACACAAACAAGTTTGTTTCGAACCAAACTTGGAAATCAAACCCGAATAGGTTTAATTCAAGACAGACCTGGAATTTTCACACACCCAGATTAAGAACAACACAAAGTAGGAAAACAATTGTCGATACAACAAAAACAAACGAGTTTTGGAAACCAAGAGTTGTTGTTCAAAATCAAAATATTCAAAAAGAGTCACATTTTTACAAACGAGGTACTCCAAAAGATCAAATGTGGTCTGCTAAGAAACAAGAGACTTCGGTAATTGAAGAAAAAGATGAGGTTAAAATTGATAAATTCTTTGTACAAAATGACAAAGAATTTCCGACATTGAATGAAGCATATTGTGTTGAAATGCCTAAGGTCAAACAGACCTGGGCTAAATTGTTCAAGTGATTGAGTAATTTGAATGTGCAGGTGCTTCCGAAGAAAGTTGAATGTCAAGAAGAGAAGTGTTAGAGCATCCTGGCACGAAAGGAGGAGGCTGCTGAACCCTGTGTTGGTTGAAACAGGGAGTTTGTTTGTTTTCTGTACATAAATAAACAATATTTCAAAAACCCTAAAAATTGAAAATTTAAAAACCAAAAATATGTTTTTATTTTGTCAAAAATTTGAAAAATCAAAAATAAGTTTGTTTTTAAATTTTGTCAAATATACAAAAATTCAAAATTTCAAAAATTTGTTGCTTGAATACGCTGAAACCCTCACGGCTGAACAAACATGATTAATTTCACAAGATTGAAAAACGGTTTTCAAACTGTCAAAAATCAATGTGTTGTAAATCATGGGGGTACATTATATATAAATTTTTTTGCAAATTAGTGCACGAAAAGCAGAAAATGGATGGCGAGACAAAGCTATCTACATCGGTTTGTCAAATTTTCTTTAAATGGTTTTGCATTTTAGGGGGAGTAATATTGTCAGAAAATCCAAAAACATTTGAAAATTTTGAAAAAGCAAAAAACATGATAAAATTCAAAAATTGAGTTTTTGTGTAAAAAGAGGAAATGATAGTACATCAGTAGACAATCACGGTACGCTAAAGAAATGGATAGTTAAAATGTGATAAACGGTCTCACTGATGATATGCCAGTAGGTTTTTACACGCTTAGTAGATTGTTTTCGAGATATAAACCTAAATATCAAATACTTACTTATTTCGTGGGGAACATCTCTCGGATTTATAGGTAACCCCTGAAATCTTGTTTGAAAGACCCCTCTTTCTGAGATACTAGGTCTTTATGCTTTGTGATATCTGGGGTATTATCCCGGGACTTCTGATTTTGCGGAAGCAATAGCCTAGTCCCCGTATAATACTTTTCGTTTGCTTGAAATAAAAGCACCACCCTCAGCATAAAAATGATGAAAATTGCAAAATGCTAATCATGTGCTGTTGAAGAAAAGATTCTCTAAAGGGAACACACCTAAAGTCGAAGCCATCATCTCTCTGATTTTGCGGAAGCAATAGCCTGAGCTCTCATGGCCCTCGCATTTAACCCTTTACAGATATCATCTAGGTATACTCACCTGTAAGACTGAATATTGGGATCTGGATACGGGAGTATATTCTGAGGTGGGACACGCGAGTAAGTTTAAGTTCTTAAAACACTAATTCGTATCTCGAAACAGTTGAACTTTGTGTGAAAATTTAAGTGGATCAGTATACTGACAATCTAAGTGAATCGTTTAGAACTTAAAGTGTTTAAAGCTCAACGGTGCTAGTGATTTGTCATAAACTAATATGATCCTCTGACACGAACTCAAACAAAAATATTGTATGTAAATATGTTTGTAAATATTTCTTTACTACTTTATGTTTCAGAAAAATACAAAAAGATTTTGATTTCTACTTTAGTTTCGACAACCGATGTCTGAGAAGCTGATTTTCAAAATCTGAGTATGCTGATTGTGTTTCTGAAAAATAAAACAAGTTCATTAGCTTGAAACTTGAAGTTTTATTCAAAAATCAAAAACAGTTTGTGATATCTCCAAGGTCATTAATTTGGACTTGGATGATTAACTGTGAGGGAGTTGGATTTTCAGATTGTTAAAGTCTGTTAAGAGAGTCAGGGTTTTTGATCCTGGATGTTCAAAACACTGTTACTTATAAATGTTTAAGTATTGCAGATGTGATTCCAGATTACGATCCCGATAGCTGAGTCTAAGGGGGAGTCTGAAGACGAGCTCAATGCAAGGGGGAGCTTGTAACCGGAAAGCAAGGTGTCGATCCGATAAGTACAGAAGCTTAACAAAAGGGGGAGCCTGAAGAGAGTGATTTTGATAGAGAGAAGAAGATAAAGATTGATGGATGCTTACAGTGTTAGACAATTTGGAAAGAGGAAAAAGACTGATCAAGACTGAAGATGTGTCATGCTAAAGACTTGACACTGAAGACTTCGTCAACATTCAATGGGGAGTCTGTTAGTGCATATGTCTATTGTCTTCGTCTTGTATCGAGTCTTGTAATAAGATAGGATAAACCAGTGCTCGTTAGGATAGAAGTTAGGTTTGTGTGTGTGATAGTTATTTCGCACGAAATGGCCAAAGGCTATTTCGCACGAAATGAAGTAATTCATTTCGTACGAAATAGACTGAAGTCATTTCGTACGAAATACCTTGGTCTATATATAGGGGAGCATGGTTTGTCATTTGTAACTTTTGGAAATCGGTAGCGAAGCTCTGCCGAATTGTCTCCAGGTGCTATAAGACTATTATATCAATATAAGAGACGTTATAAGTGAATCAAGCTGTAAACAAGTCCGTATCTCTGAATTCCTCCTTTGATTCAGATCCAAACTCTTCTGATAGACTCATTCAGGTCGCACAACGATCCTACACAACCCGAGACGGACCAACACACTCCAAGGACTTGAGACCTACGCGGCTTCAACTAGAGATCTCTTGATCTCGACTCGAGACCCCATGATCTCGACTCGAGACCCCATGATCTCGAGTCGAGACCACCTGGTCTCGACTGGGCTGTTTGACTTAGTAATTGGGCCACAGTGTGTGACAACGCGTTTTGGGCTATGTGTCTTTGCTGCAGTTGCTATGCGCTGTTACTGTTTAACTGTACAAGTGTTTAGGCTGGCCCCGTAATGTAAAGGATACTGTATGCTATGCATGCTATGTGTTAGATACGTGTAGGATATACGTGACTACTTGTACCCAAGTCTGACCCATAATTGGTAACCATACTAGGACGTGGTTAACCAGCACACTTGACCAAGTAAACCATCTTCCGAGCAACCCAAGGTGAGTTCATACACTAAAAGCATGCGTCCTAGGGAGGGACACGAACAAACTGCCATCTTTGGGAAGAATACTTTCGAACTAATATTTCCGGGGGAAAAATACGAATGGGTACTTTTAAATTACCATCTCCGGGGGAGATACGTTTGGATATTATTTATAAATCACAACTAGCAAAACTAAACGAATCTCTATCATGAAAAGTCCCTGCTTACAATACCGATTAATCGCCAGGGGCAAATTGGTTATTAGTTGATAGCGCTATTAGGTTTGACAACCTCACACCGTGACTGGGGGGATCGGGTGTGAACTTGTAGACCTTACATCTTGGTCAATGATGATAGACATTGACTTGGGGCACAACAACTTTTCGTCAATAGTTTCGGAATCACCAGTTTAGTAAACTCTCATATGGGGTAGCTCCCCATAACGTGATTATAAATGCTTTATCTAAACAACTTACGTTTTCAAAAGTTAAAACTGGACAACTCGTGAACTCGCCAACATTATGTTGATACCCTACTTCATGCTTTGCAGGTACACAGTGACACAGGGCCTTCCAGCTTGGGGATGTGTAGTGGTCGTCTAAACCTGTGTTGGGTTTCTTAAATAAATTAGAAACTTGAACTTTTGTTGAACCTATTCTTCTATGCTTCCGCTACTTACTTAAATTGCTACCTGAACTTAAAAACTTTTGGAATTTTAACTATGGTTATCACTAACCTTTATGGTTGGTGAACCTTACTATTATTATTGCTCAGTATGATTAGTGGCTGGATCCTAGGCAGTCGCAAGCCTCGCGGTAGTATTCCGCATGTGGATTTTGAGGGTGTGACATGATCTAGAATCACCTACATTGTACTCTAATGCTAGTCTCCTAGAAGCTTTTGCTAGTATTTCTTGTGTATTCCTAACTGTTTTACCATCATTGTCTCCATCATCACCTATTTCCACTATCCTAACTTTACAATTAGGAGACATGAAATATGTTTCAACTGAAGTTTGGCCATGCTCAGTATATATTTCTATCAGCTTATGATCACCCACACAAGACAAAAAACTTATGACATCAGAGTCATTTCCTAAAGCTCTCAAACCAAAGTTCAAATCTTCATCAAATACTTTGAAATGGTAAAAAATCAAATCCTTTATCTGAGTAACCTAGTTCTAACAACATATAACTTACTTCATGAACTGAAAATTCATCCTTGTCAACATAGTCAACATAGTCTACCTTACCGTTGACATACATCCTTCTGGGAAACTTTGTGAAAGAACCCCCATGATGAATCTTCAGTGAGAACAATGTGGTGTTAACTAAAAAATCATAAGAAAAAGGAAACCATTATAACTTTAACATTGTGGAAATTGTAGAAAAAAATCACAATTTTAGAGGCTAGGGTTAGAAAACTCACCATATAGCTTCTGATCAGGTGACTGTTGTCCGTTAGGACGAATGAACCACAACGACATTGAACTTCAATCGTCGATTGTCTTCTTCATTTGGAGTCTGATCAATTTTCTAGGGTTTGTAAAGTTTATTGAAAGTTGGGAGAATCAAGAGTATAATACTGAACTTAGGGATTATAAATATCAGGGTTTTAAAAGGGATTATAAATATCAAGGTTTGAAATGACATATTTGCCCCTCACATGAGGGGCACGTGACAGTCATTTAACAGTTTAAATGAACGGCGTTTGAGGCGGGGAGTTTAATAGAGATAGCTTGCATAGACCAGGGAGTATAATGTCATTTTTAAAGGTTTGGGGCGAAAGCGTTAAAACCACCAAACCACATGGAGCAAAATAGAAGTTTACTCTTTTTTAAACTTTTTTCACCCATCTTTCTCCGGTCTTTTTTCTTTGTGAAACCCTACATTGGTGCCCCCTCTCCCTTTCCAATCGCACCTTCTTCTTTGTGCACACCCTTTCATTTCGTCACTACCCCCACCCCTCTCAAGTTACAATAATAAAATTTGAAAAACCACCCATTCTGTTTTGTTATATTAGCTCTAGACCAATATCATACTTGTTGCAAGTTTTCAAATGATGAGATAACCATTAGATGGCAAATAATCAACATACATTCAAAGTGGGATCTATCCCGCTAACTTCGTAGATTGGACAACCGAACCAAGTAAGGGCCATAACACACTCATCACATCAAAACCTACATCAACACTAGAGGCCTGGCATTGGATGGGCAGCATACACCAAAACATCTACCAAATCAATGTTACAAGCATGACGATTCTAGAGATCATGCTGGTAACTATGGTGAATCTTTTCGGCCTATCCAGACCACATAGTCTGGAATACTAAGGATCTATTTCGCGCCTCTAAGCCCGAAAATGAACTATGCTCACGATGTAAAGTGCCTATGGTACCATTCTTCATTATTATTTGAGTTAATTGCCCAGATGGTCCCTGTGGTTTCACATTTTTTCACGTTTAGTCCCCACCTTTTGAAAATAGCAGGTATGCTCCCTATGGTTTGTCATTTTGTTACTCGGATAGTCCCCTGACATTTACTCAGGAGACTATCCGAGTAACAAAATGACAAACCATAGGGAGCATACATGTTATTTCCAAACTAACTGACATATACTCAGGGACTATCCGAGTAACAAAATTACAAACCATAGGGAGCATACCTGCTATTTTCAAAAGGTGGGGACTAAATGTGAAAAAAACATGAAACCACAGGGACCATCCGGGCAATTAACTCTTATTATTTTGTAAGAATAAAACTGCCAAAATTATCCCTAAGGTTTGGTCACTTTTACCAATTTATTCAAAAATGAAACTTTTTATAATTGGACCCCTGAGTTTCATTTTGGCAATTCCCAAACATTAGGGATGATTTTGGTAATTTACCCATTTATTCTTTTATTTTTTAAATTTCTTTTTTATCTTTAAATAAAAAACAATTATAAATATAATTTATATACTTACATACACATTTGTATCCACACATTTATTTTTTTAATTGTCTTTTTTACCTTTAAAGTAAAAAAATAATACATTAACCATAATATATATACACATCTAAACACATTTATCTATACTATATTATAATGTATGAGTGAGGGACAATTTAAGATACCTAAAAAATAAGAAATTTTTCCCTCTTAATTTATAAATACACCCCTAAATTGTGGGTAAATTGGTATTTTAAACAATAATTATATTTTAGTCCCCCATGTTATTACACTTAGACTATGGGGTGGGAGGGGTAGGGATGGCAAAAATACCCGAGCCCGACGGGTATACCCAAAACCCGAAGTATTTGGGATGGGTATACCCGATACCTGACGGGTATTGGGCAGGGTATTGGTATGGAAAAAAATATTTCGCGGGTATGGGACGGGTATGAGACTAGACGATACCTGACCCGATTACCCGAAACTCTATACCCGTTTACCCGAAATGTATATCCGAAAACTTTTAAGTTGTATATTTATTTTCCTTTAACTGTAGTTTTGTAATGTTTCATTCTTATAGCTTTACTATTTGAAAAATAAACTTTTCATTCTAAATATATACTTTGACGACATTATTCATATTTATATGCTATGAAATACAAAATTATTTTTTGAGATTAATATTATAATATATTTAATTTTTAAATGTATCAAATATTATTACGCTGATTATGATTTCTATGTTACTTATCACAATTTAATATATTATATAGGTTTTTAAAACATAAAAATATAAAGAAAAGTAAAAAATAAATATACATGAAAATCTCACCGGGTATACCCGATACCTGCGGATATGCCCGATACCTGATGGGTAAATACCCGCCCCATATTCGACGGGTAATGGGCCGGGTATGGGACAAGATTTTACAACCGGGTATGGGTATGGGATTAACCATACCTGACCCATACTCGGCTCATTGCCATCCCTAGGGAGGGGGCTTGGGTTAGGGGCATTGCTCGATACGTGGCGACTATGGGCTCCACCAGGCCACCCCAAAAAAAGTGAGGTGTGGAAGCGGCGTGACCAGACGACGTTGGGGTGCCATGTTGGTTTTTCTATATTTTTTATACAGTTGACATTTCTAAAATAAAACACAAACTTGTATTAATTTAAAAAAAAGTTACATAACATCCTAAAATTTTAGAAAAAACTACTTATTAAATCCTAAAAAAATTAAAAAAAAGTAGTTACTAAATCCTAAAAAATTTATAGAGTTCGATAAATATTAAAGTGGGGAACCCACTTAAATTATGAATTTCCGTTGTGCCTCCACTCGATCTTCTCGATTTCCACTTGATCGTCGTCGCTCAGGTCGCCCGCATGGACACGGTTGAAACAAACTTTAAACTGGTCCCACTTCAGTTTGAGTTCACACCACTTCTGTGGGCAGGCGTTTAAATTGTGATGAGCGTTCCCAACGTGTTGTTGGTATTGTTGGAACGCCTGTCCCCAACACGCGGTTTGACCGCTTTGTAGCGTACGTTGTGCATCGACGATCGATGTCACAAGTGCGATCTCCTCCTCCGTCCAATGCACCATATTCAGTTTTAGTTGAAAAGGATTTATTATTTGGTGTAGGATTGGTTGAAGAAGATTTGTAAATACTTGTGGAAAAAATGAAATTTGGGATGGATATTTATAGGTAAAAAATTGTATTTAAAAAAAATTGTTTTTTACTTCAAAACCGCCATCCCCAACGGCTATGGCAAACATCTACCCCAAACAGTCATATGCACCAGCCAATCCAAACCAGCCACCTCAGACCGCCCCCTGCCTAACGCCAGGCTTCAAAGCCACGCTAGCGGGGCAACGCCGTGGCTAACGTTCGCACCAGTTGAGTTGTTTTGTGACAGTTAAGCTGCTATATCTATAGCAGCTAATCCTGTCTTTCATGAAAGCACTAAGCATTTTGAACTAGATTTACATTTTCTGAGAGTTAAAGTTTATAATGGGTTTATTAGTCCTCAAAAGATTGATTCAGATGGTCAACTGGTTAACTGGCTGATATTTTTACTAAAGGTCTTAGTGTTTTGCAACCAAAACTTTTGTGAAAAATTGGGGCTTGTTGACATGTTCTCACATATGAATGAAGAGGGGATGTTAAAATGACTTAATGTTGTTAACATTTGTTAACACTTGTTATCATTCATATATCATAAATAATTAGTTGTTGTAATTGTGTTATAAGTGTTCGTTAAGTTTGTTCAGGTTTATAAGCTGAAGGACTAGAGTATAAGAAAAGAAGGAATAAAGGGTTTCAGTTGTGTAACACTCATTTTAATAATATAAATTCTAACGACAAAATGGAACTAATATTTATAAACGTTAAGCCAAAATATTTACATTAACATTTAGCTTAGCAATTACTAGTTTAACAAACGTTCAAAAACAACATTAGGATACATAAGTATTCCTTAAATTACATAAGTTTTACTAAATTCAAGAAATAACAAAAGTTGTGGAACAAGATCTTGAATGTGTTCGGTTCGATAGCAATGACTTGATCATCATCCACATGCTTGCATCGTCCTAAAGGCTGAAAATTTCAATAAACATTAGTATTAGGATTCTAGAAATTAGCATAATCGAAAACTACGCTCGAAATGGATTTGATTAGCCATAATAAGCAAAACTCAACAAAAATGACTTGGCACTACCGTAGCTTACGGTGGCTACCGTAAGCTATGGTAGCCTCTGGGCAATGTGGAGCTGCCGTAAGGCAATAGAGAACCAGCGTAACATCTTTACTCAGCACCGTAAGCTATGGTAGCTACCGTAGCTTACGGTAGCTCTCTCGCGCCTCGCGTAAGACCAGGCCAAGCTATCGCGGCTCGCCAGAGACTCATCTGCAGCAAAAATCTTTGCTGTCTTGCTGTTTTGACCTGTTTGTTCCCGTTTCGCACTTTTAAACATCAAAACGTAATACGGGACATCCTAAAATTACTAGTGAGACTTATGATTTCCCATCTTCAAACTATTAACATTTTCATAACATGATTTATAACGAATATGCATCATTGGATACATAATCAAACACATATATATATTTATTCAACATTTTTAACCAACTTTACCCTTTAGTTCATTCTACCCGAAACCATACGGACCCATTCCCGGGTTCCTTATCTTGCTTATCTCACGTTCCCCATTACCGGGTTTACGCTTTTCATTATTCGACCCGTTAGTGAGCTATGTGCATAGACTTAGACCACTTGTAAAATATGACTTGGGACATATCCATCCCTCCTACCCATTCCCGGATTCATTATTTTCAACACTCACGCTCCCATTATCGGTTTGCGTGTTTAATAAATCACTACACATCACCCGGGCTTAAAGTCTACGGATAAGGTACTCCCGTTACCCAGTTTGTACCTACCTTTACTAACCCTTTTGGTTTGCCCTTATGAAGTCCATCATTCAAGCAAACTAAACCACTCAAATCTCATATTCTAATACACCAACTATTAACAATAACAAAAAACTAAATAACAATATTAACGAAGCATTTAGCCACGTACCTTATTGCTTTTCCTTCAACTTTGCGTTTGCCCCAGCTTGACTCCCCGAAGCTTCACCCGAGTTGCCTATAACGTGCAACCCAATTGTTAATATTTTCTTTTCTCAACTTTTTTACAATATGCACATTTGTTCCATATTTCATTCACAAATTCACATTTACATCATATGGTGAATTGTTAGAATCGACTTTTCTTTTAAGCGTTTTATCAAACACTTTATGTGCATAATTTACAATTAGCCATATCATTCTTGTTATTGAAGTTTTCTAACCACCTTAAGCATCGATCTTGAGCTGCCTTCAAATGGGCACGGATCATGTCAATTTTCTCGTTCGTAACCCGAATCACATCTTTATGAGCAAGCTCTCGAGGGCCTACTTCTTCCCAGCATATCGGTGTCCCACATTTTCTACCGTAAAGCATTTCATATGGGGCTCTACCAATACTTGAATGGTAGCTGTTGTTATATGAAAATTCGACTAACGGCAAATACGCATCCCAACTACCGCCGAAATCTATTATGCATGCTCGAAGCATATCTTCTAACGTCTGAATCGTTCGCTCACTTTGCCCGTCGGTTTGCGGGTGATATGCGGTACTAATCAATAGCTTGGTACCCATTTATTGAAATTTGAGGTAAACCGAGTATCTCTATCGGACACGATAGTTACCGGTACCCCGTGGCGTGCTATAATCTCGTTCACATATACCTCCGACATCTTCTCAGAAGTGTAGGTTTCTCTAATAGGGATGAAATGAGCGCTCTTGGTTAGTCTATCTACAACTACCCAAATGGCATCAAATCCTCGAGCCGTCTTTGGCAGTTTCGTCAACAGGTCCATGGTAATATGTTCCCATTTCCAAAATGGAATATCTAATGGTTGGAGTTTGCCATAAGGCTTTTGATGCTCCGCTTTGACTTGTAGACAAGTCATGCACTTCTCCACGTATTTAACCACATCTCTTTTCATCCCTGGCCACCAGTAGTTTTGCTTCAAATCTCTGTACATTTTGGTCGCTCCAGGGTGGATTGAATAGCGAGACTTATGAGCCTCCTCAAGTAGAAGATCCTTAGCACCACATGTGTTTGGGACCCAAATCCTACCATACCGGTATTTCATCCCATTACTTCCTTCCACGAGATCTTTTACCAACCCCTTTATACGTTCTTTTTCCCAATTCTCTTCCTTTACTGCTTCGATCTGGGCTTCTCGAATTCGTTCAAGCAAGCCTGACGTTACTACCAATTGCATAGACTACACCCGAATAGGAGTGTATTCTTCCTTTCGGCTGAGGGCATCCGCCACTACATTAGCCTTTCCGCGGTGATAGTGGATTTTGCAGTCATAATCCTTCACTACTTCCAACCAGCGCCTCTGCCTCATATTTAACTCCTTCTGGTCGAAGAAGTATTTTAAACTTTTATGGCCAGTGATAATAATACATTTCACGCCATATAAGTAATGCCTCTAGATCTTTAAGGCGAATACTACGGCTGCCAGCTCGAGATCATGAGTCGGGTATTTTGTTTCGTGCGGCTTTAGTTGTCTCGAGGCATACGCAATTACCTTTCCCTTTTGCATTAGCACGCACCCAAGACCTAAGTGCGATGCATCCGAATATACCACCATGTCATCCGTGCCATCTGGTAAAGTTAATACCGGTGCATAGGTTAACTTTTCCTTTAGTGTCTGAAATGCCTTTTCCTGATCATCTTCCCAGATGAACTTCTCGTTCTTGCGAGTTAACTTGGTCAAAGGCGACGTAATCTTGGAGAAATCTTGAATGAATCTCCTATAGTAACCTGCTAACCCCAAGAAACTTCTAATTTCGGATGGATTCCTTGGAGGGTTCCATTTCGACACAGCTTCCAACTTTGATGGATCCACCAATATTCCCTCGGCACTTATAACATGGCCTAAGAATTGCACCTCTCGTAACCAGAAAGCGCACTTCGAGAATTTAGCATACAACTTTTCTCGCCTTAGTATTTCCAATACTTCTCGTAAATGGCTCGCGTGATCCGTCTCGTTTCTTGAGTATACAAGAATGTCATCGATAAAAACAATCACTGATTTATCGAGCATCGGCTTGCAAACTCGGTTCATGAGGTCCATGAAAGCTGCGGGTGCATTCGTTAATCCGAAGGACATCACGAGAAATTCGTAATGTCCGTATCGCGTACGGAATGCCGTCTTTGGTACATCGTCCTCCTTTACCCTCAACTGGTGGTAACCCGATCTTAAATCGATTTTCGAAAACCAGCTAGCGCCCTGTAATTGATCGAACAGATCGTCGATCCTCGAGAGTGGGTATCGATTCTTTACTGTGAGTTTATTTAACTCCCGGTAATCAATACACGTCTGCATGCTCCCATCTTTCTTCTTTACAAATAGCACCGGCACTCCCCAAGGAGATACACTAGGCTGGATGAATCCCTTATCAAGTAAATCTTGCAATTGGGACATTAATTCTTGCAATTCCGACGGTGCCAGTCTATATGGTGCTTTAGCAACTAGTTTAGCACCCGGAATCAGTTCGATCCTGAACTCTACTTCACGCTCTGGCGGCATTCCCGGTAGATCCTCGGGAAAGACGTCTTCGAATTCAAGCACCACTGGTACGTCTTCAATCCTTGGCGTTTCTTTTTCCACATCACGTACATAACTCAAATATGCCTTACATCCGTGTAGTATAAACTTGCGGGCTTCTATCATCGAGCATACGATGGGATTACAAGCCTTCTCCCCATTGATGATGACACACTTTCCGCTCGGAGACATTAAGTGTATCTCCTTACGTAAGCATATCACCTTAGCGTGGTAGCGAGACAACCAGTCCATTCCAACTACCACTTGGAATTCCCCCATGGACATGGGTATTAAATCAATGGAGTATTCCTCGCCATCGATATTCAGTTTGCATTCCCGACATACATCATAAACAATGAAACTTTTGTTATTACCTACTTCTACTTCCACTGGCATAGGTAATTTTGTTAATGTGAACAAAGGGTTTTGAATGAATCTATGTGAAACAAAAGACTTATTCGCACCCGTATCATATAAAACATGTGCAAGGACAGAATTTACAGTAAATATACCTGTAACCACATCAGGTTCCATTTTTGCTTCGGCAGCAGTGATTTGGAACGACCTCGCCTTTGACTTCGGGGTTTCATTCTTTGAATCAGCACCCTCTTTCCTTCCCGTTAGTTCCGGGCATTCTGACTTTTTATGACCTGGCTGATAACACTTATAGCACACCGTCATTTTGTCCATGCAGTTCGAAACCCCATGCCCTATTTTGCCACATGCGACGCAAGGTTTGTTCTTGAAATAACATTTGCCTCTATGGGCGCGTCCACATATCTTACAACTCGGGGAACCTCCTTTCGTATTTCCCTTCTTCGAAGATTTAGCTACCTTCGACTTCTTTGTGGGACTCGGGTTTGCATCCAAGGCCCTTCTCTCACCTCTTTCAACTTGCCTTTTCAATTCGATCTCGTGCTCCCGCGCCGCATTGATTATGTCGGTGAGGCTTTCATAGTGTGAGGGAGTCATAAACTCCCTATATTCGGCCCTAAGCATGTTGTGATAGTAGTAAATTTTATGTTCTTCGGTTTTGACCAACTCATCACAAAACTTGAGTTTATCCATAAACGTCCCCGTGATTTTATCGACGGTTTCTCCTTTTTGCCTCAATTGCATGAATTCTTCTTTTATCTTATTGATTACTACCTTGGGGCTATGATGTTTGAGAAACGGTGTTTTAAAATCTTCCCAAGTCATCGCTCTCGTTGCTTCAATACCCCTTTCATTTATGAGGTTGTCCCACCAAACCTTGGCTTGGCCTCTAAGTTCGCCAGTTCCATAAGCCACGAGGTCGCTTACATCACAATGCGTTCATTCAAAAACACCCTCGATATCGCTTATGCACCTTTGACAAGCAATTGGATCTACCTCTCCGTTGAAGATCGGGGGTTTACACGCCATGAACTTGTTATAGGAACAACCTTTATTTTCTTTGGCCTTGCCTCTGTCATTGGTAAGGTCTTCTCTTAATTCACTCATCTTTTCCTCCATATTCGAAAGTAATGTATTTTGTAGCCTTTCCATGAATCCTGGTAGGCTAGTTTCGAATGCCCTTCCGACTTCCTCGGAAATCTTTTCTTTCAACTCGTCGGTAGTGAGGGATAGGATATTGTCACTAGCACCTCCCGACATCTTCTTACTGAAATGTTGAAAGTAATTTGATAAATAATTCATTCGATCATTCTCATACCTTTACATGAGAATTTATACTCACTATTCGGCCAAGTATACAACTTTTCCTTAACCGTTTATGCTAAGTGTACTTCCCGGGTTCGAGTATATTACTATACTCCTCCCATACACTTTAAATAACTATTCTTTCAAGTCTTTCAATTTAGAATTTACTTCAAATAAATTCTAACCGGATCTTTGATGAAGCCTTGAACCGAACACCTTTGTCTTTAACCTTAGCTCTGATTACCAACTTGTAACACTCATTTTTATAATATAAATTCTAACGACAAAATGGAACTAATCTTTATAAACGTTAAGCCAAAATATTTACATTAACATTTAGCTTAGAAATTACTAGTTTAACAAACGGTCAAAAACAACATTAGGATACATATGTATTCCTTAAATTACATAAGTTTTACTAACTTCAGGTAATAACAAAAGTTACGGAACAAGATCTTGAATGTGTTCGGTTCGATAGCAATGACTTGATTATCATCCACATGCTTGCATCATCCTAAAGGCTGAAAATTTCAATAAACATTAGTATTAGGATTCTAGGAAATTAGCATAATCGAAAACTACGCTCGAAACGGATTCGATTAGCCACAATAAGCAAAACTCAACAAAAATGACTGGGCACTACTGTAGCTTACGATGGCTACCGTAAACTACGGTAGCCTCTGGGCAATGTGGGACTACCGTAAGGCAGTAGAGAACTAGCGTAACATCTTTACTCAGCACCGTAAGCTACGGTAGCTACCGTAGCTTACGGTAGCTCTCTCGCGCCCCTCGTACGACCAGGCCAAGCTATCGCGGCCCGCCAGAGACTCATCTGCAGCAAAAATCTTTGCTATCTTGCTGTTTTGACCCGTTTGTTCCCATTTCGCACTTTTAAACATCATAACGTAATACGAGACATCCTAAAATTACTAGTGAGACTTATGATTTCCCGTCTTCAAATTATTAACATTTTCATAACATGATTTATAACGAATATACATCATTGGATACATAATCAAACATATATATATATATATATATTCAACATTTTTAACCAACTTTACCCTTTAGTTCATTCTACCCGAAACCATACGAACGGGATATTACTTCGAAATAAGATGACCCATTCCCGGGTTCCTTATCTTACTTATCTCACGTTCCCTATTACCGGGTTTATGCTTTTCATTATTCGACCCGTTAGTGAGCTATGTGCATAGACTTAGACCACTTGTAAAATATGACTTGGGACATATCCATCCATCCTGCCCATTCCCGGATTCATTATTTTCAACACTAACGCTCCCATTACCGGTTTGCGGGTTTAATAAATCACTACTCGTCACCCGGGCTTAAAGTCTACGGATAAGGTACTCCCGTTACTGTCACACCCTGATATTTCCACGTATTACCGGTGGGCCCGGTGGGGAGTATCGTGACGTAGTTGATATCATCATGGTCAATTAATCACAGTTTAATGCACAGCGGAAGTCTAAATATAATTTATACAAACCGAGTTGAAAGTAACATAAAATATTACACATCGGATTGTAAGTGGATCCACAGGCGGATCTAAAATAAAAAGAAATATTATTCAACAGATTTAAGCATCAAAAGCTTGCAAGACTCTTTATTTGATACTAGGATTAGCCAACCCATTACGCATAGTACCTGCACTTAACCTTTTGAAAAAAAATACGTCAGTTTACACTCGTAAATACAATTAACTGACTCTTTTGAAAAGTGTTTATAAAATTGATTTGGATGCACAAGGCATAAAATCTTTTATAACTTGGGACAATTATTTAAAAATAATCTTGTATACAGATTTATATGTTTGTCGTCCATTCAGGGCTCGGTTAGAAGAGCCGAGACAAGATTAATAGACACGCCACAAGTATATGCCCACAAGAGAGTGAGATACCGTTTATACGTATGCAACTGTCAGGTGTATGCCTACACCCCGTGCTTAAGCCTTGTCCATTTCTAATGAATGAGCCGAGGATATCCAGGACATGGTCATTAACCCCCCCCCCAAAGGCATTGCATCAAACAAGACAGATTAAAATGGGTTATGCATCTTTTTAATCACATTCCAATTGTATGAATTCATACCCGACCAAGCGGTATTATTATAATACCGTATCCCAAGCCCGTATAAGGGGAAATAAGTTAAAAGTATTTACCTGAGCTAAAATATAATTTTATTCCCAGCCGTATATCAAATCAGCAAGTACAAGTAGCTTTTACTGGGCTCCTAATCTGGAACGAAGGTTTTAATAACCTATTAGATTCTTAACGAGTCTTATTTAAGTCTTAACTTAGACCGGTTTGTTTTAAAGAAAGGTTTACGGTTCAAAACGCAAGATTAAGCGAAGACCGGATTAGAATGTGACTTAGACCCGACAAGTATGAATACTTGTATATAATGGGTAAACTAATCACATTCTGGATTTTGAAGTAAAAATGATAAGGTTTGACCCGTTTCGGTTAATTTATGCAAACTAGTTACATAAACCGTACCGAACGCGTATATGCATAACGGGTAACCAAATGAGTCATGTACAAGTTCCACAAGTTAATATGCATTAAATATGTTGTGATATCAGTAGGATACCTTCCATTATGCCCAAAACGAATTTATAAACAATTTATGCCCCGTAGGGGTATTTTGGTCATTTTAAAGTTCATAAAAGAGGTTAAATAATAATTTGAGGTTCTGGTCTAAAAAAATCAGTAAAAATATTTATTTTAACAAGTCACATCAGTAAGATATCATACATATGTGAATTTTATCATTTATGGCCAAACTATGCACCGTAGAGGCATTTTGGTCATTTCACATATGCTATAAGGGTCAAATTTGGAAAATCTGAGTTCAAAACTTTTACATACTGGTAAAGTACAAAAATTTGTTTATAATATCAGTAGGTAATGAGTCTTAAGTGTCAAATATAGTTTTAACTCATACTATGCGTTTAAAAAGCGTAAAAGTCGGTATTTGACGATTTTCGGGTTATTTAAGGAAATCTGAAATTTTGATCAGTCTCTAAAGCTTAAAATATCTTATTTAACATATGAAATTAGTAGGAAAAGGTTTGGTATCAAAATGTTATGTAAGACTCATTTTATCAAAGAAAAGGGCAATTTCGTCAATACCGAATTTACATTAAAACTCTATAATATAATCAGTTTAAAATTTGGCAAAAATTTCTAAAAGTCCCTAAATATTATATTATATCAGTAGGTGGCAAGTTTGGTGCCAAAATTTGAGTTTAAATAGGATTTATATTGTAAATACCATTTAATTAATAAAAAGGCTTTCATTTTACGATAACTTTTATTTTAGACCATGAACTGATGTCAACTTTTTAGGACATGTTTATAAATCAGTATTAAAGATTTTTGTGCTCTCACATTTTCAAATATCTCGTTTTTATATTAAAAGGGCATAATGGTCAATACTTAAGCATTTAACGGAAACATGCAAATGAATCAAATTATTAAGGAACCATGTAGCATAACCTCAGAGGGTTTTACTAACATATAATATGGTCCCAAAAGAACCCTAAGGCAATACTAAACTAAGCTAAATCGGGTTAGAACTGAAAGTCAAAGCAAAAGTCTACTTTTGCGACTTTCGGTTGCGAACCGAGCCTAAACTCAAAATTATCGGGTTGAACATACTTAGACATGTTCTTATATTAATTACCAAGTTATTTAGGTGTTAAAACATGTTCCATAACCTCTGCATTATCAGTTATGAATTTATTTGTAAAAACTGATTCTGTTGACTTTTTATTAATAAGTTTGACCCGACAATTGATCAAGTAAAAGTGATAATCAGTAGGTGCCCTTTTAAGGGTTTAATACCAACATAATTACCAACTCATAGCCACTTTCAATTCAAATAATGGATGGACCATTAGTGATTAATCACTAAGTCAAAGCTTAATTACGATAGCTTTGACTTTTGGTCATTAAGCTAAGAAAACTTAACTAGAGAAGCTAAGAATGCTTACAAGAACTCTTAGCACGGAAATTGAACTGAGGAAACTTCCTAGAGATCCAAGAGACTTCAGAGAGTGAGCTTTGAATGAAAACTCAAATGTGCAAGTCCTAAGTGATCAAAATGTGGGCTATTTATAGGAGATTTGAAGTTGCCAAGATCATTACACCTGTTTAGGGAGGCTCCCAGATGTTTACAAGTGTTGTGGTGGCAGAAGAAACCATCAAACAAGCCCCTAGAATCGAAAACTAGCATGCAAAAGTGGTGGAACAGACTGAACCTGCAGCTGTGCAGGTTTTTCAGTCACTGGCACTTTTACGCGGGCCGCGTAAGACTTAAAGGAAGTCTACGTGGGCCGCGACAATGGGACAATCTGGTTAAAACTTTGCAAGCTTTGCAATTTTAGTCCCTGGTCCAATTTTAATTTGAATAACACCTGAAAAATCTTGTTTTCATCGAAACTCCATAAAATTACCATCCAATATTCTTGAGAGTAAAATATACAAATATTACAATGTTTTTGGGATCGTTAAAAGGTCACTCTGAGGTAACTTTCAACATGTTGACACTTTTAACCCCTATGCTTCGTAAAATCCTTATTTTAAGCACAAACGACTTTCTTTGTCCGGCAACTTATTCATTAAAGAATACGAACATTGTGTGAGCTCAATCAGAGGCACATGATTGGCATGTTGACACTTTGGATCCTTTTACTTACATATTTACATTGTTTGACAATTTTAGTCTCTCGGAATCAATCTATTATACGTCTAAGTCCATGACACGTGCCTTTATTACATTGGTCGTGATTTTTCGAGGTGTTACATCCTCACCCCCTTAAAAGAAATCTCAACCTCGAGATTTACTGAAATAAATGAGGGTATTTCTGTTTCATTGTGGATTCAACCTCCCATGTGTATTCTGGGCCTCTACGGGCATCCCATTTAATCTTCACAATCGGCGCATGCTTCCTTCGAAGCTTCTTAACCTGTCGATCCTCGATCGACAAAGGCTTTTCAACAAACTTCAAGCTCTCATCTATCTGTACATCCTTATGTGACATTGCTAGCGATTCATCGGCTAGACACTTCTTTAGATTGCAAATGTGGAACAGATTACGTATTCCGCTAAGCTCTTCAGGTAGATTCAGCTTATAAGCTACAGTTCCGACACATTCGATGATCTAGAATGGTCCTATGTATCTTGGGCTTAGCTTGCCCTTCTTGCCAAAATGCATCACCCCTTTCCAGGGTGATACCTTAAGTAACACTTTATCTCCTACCTCGAATTTCAGAGGTTTACGCCTTTTATCCACGTAGCTTTTTTGCCTATACCTGGCAGCTTTGAGACGATCATGGATCTGCACAATCTTATCTGTTGTCTCCAGGACTATATCAGGTCCTGACAGTTGGACATCTCCAACGTTCTCCCAACAAACTGGCGTTCTGCACTTCCTTCCGTACAAAGCTTCGAAAGGTGCGGCTTGAATACTCGAATGATAACTATTATTGTACGAAAATTCAATCAAAGGAAGATGGTTGCCTGTCACACCCCGAATTCCACGTGTCACCGGTGGGCCCGGTGGGGAGTATCGTGACGTGGTTGGCAACATAATAGTCAAACAACACAATATTTAAATGCACAGCGGAAGCAATTGAAAGATATATTTCAACCGAATAAAACATTGTAATATCGTGTATCACAAACAGTTGAAAGTTTATCCACAGAAGGATCGAAATAAATAGAAATCAGTAGTTCAATAGACGATAGGCATCTTAAGCTTGCGAGACTCTTTATTGATGCTAAGGAGAGTATCCAGCCTATTACGCTTAGTACCTGCATTTAATCTTTTTGGGAAAATACGTCAGTTTACACTGGTAAATACAATCAACTGACTCATTTTAAAAATGATTAAAAATTGATTTGGATGCACGTGTCATAAACATTTTATAACTTGGGTTAATTATTTAAATATATAAACTTGTAAAAGAATTACATGTTCCTTATGCGTTCAGTAGCCCGGATCGTGCCGGGTTAAAGATCAATAGACACACCACATAATCTATTTATGCACTGACGAGTGTACGCCTACACTCCGCGCTTAGGTCGTGGCCATTTCGTAAAATGATGCCAAGGATATCCGGGACATGGTCATTAACCCCCCAAAGGCTTTAAGTAAACAAAACAATTTAAACGGGCCGATCAAGTTTCAATTAACCACCATACGATGGAAGATTTAATGCCCGACCAAGCGGTATTTTATATACCGTACCCCAAGCCCGTATAGGGAAAATAAGTTAAAAGTATTTACCTGAGCAAAGTAATAATCACAATAAGCAAATGCAAGTAGCTTTTACTGGTCCTCCTATTCTGGAACGAAGGTTTATAATAACCTATTAGAATCCTAACGAGTCTTTAATTAAGCTTAAGCTTAGACCGGTTAGTTTCAAAGATACGGTTCGTACGCACGATTAAGCGAAGACTGGATAGAATGTGATTTAGACCCGACAAGTTTGAAGACTTGCTTAATATGGGCATTTCATACACATTCTGGATTTTGAGATAAAACCGATAAGGTTTGACCTGTTTCGGCTAATTTATGCAAACTAGTTACATAAACCGAACCGAACGCGTAATAAGCGTAACGGGTAGTCATGAGAGCCATATACAGGTTTCCTAAGTTAATATGATTCAAATATGTTGTGACATCAGCAAGATGTCTTTTATTATGCCCGAAACGAATTTAAACACAAACTATGCCCCGTAGGGGTACTTTGGTCATTTAAAAGGTTATAAAAGAGTTTAAGTATTAACCTGAGTTATAGGTCTGATGTAATCAGAAAAAATACTCAATTTGATAAGTTATAACAGTAGGGTAAAGTATATATGTGAAATTTATCAATTATAACCAAACTATGCACCGTAGGGGCATTTTGGTAATTTCACATAAGCCGAAAAGCTCAAAACTGAAGTCTGAGTTTAAAAACTTTTGCTTACTGTTAAAATATTATAATTTACCTAAAATATCAGTAGGTATCAACCCTTTTATGTTTAAAATAGTTCTAGTACATACTATACGTTAAAAACGCTTAAAAAGGCGATTCGAAGCCATTTCCGGGTTCTATACATAAAGCTGATATTTTTATTATTGCAAAAGGCTAAAAATAATTTATTTATCATTTAAAATCAGTAGCAAAAGGTTTGGAGTCAATTAGATATGTAAAACTCATTTTATAGCCCGTAAGGGCAAAACCGACAATTACCGGATTAAGCCTACGACTATAAGTTATGCTCAGCCTAAAATTAATTAAAAATCTTCAAAAATCCCAAAATAATATATTACATCAGTGGGTAATAAGTTTGATATCAAAAAGTAGGCTTAACTAGGCTATACGCTAATTACGCCGTTTTAATCGCTAAAGAAGCTTTCTAATTACGCTAACGAGCCTAACTCTCAATCTACACCTCAAACTGATGTCAAATTTTGGGTGCAAGTTTATAATTCAGTAACTAAGGTTTCTACACTTTTACATTTTCACAAATCACGTTTTAACGTGAAAAGGGCATAATGGTCAACATATGAGCAATTAACGGAAACATGCATATTAATTGGATAACTAATGAACCAAGGTGTATAATCACAGAGGGTTATACTAGCATGTAACCTAGTCCAATTAAAGCTTTAAGGCATTTCTAAAACATACCAAAACGGGTCAGAACTGAAGTCAAAGCAAAAGTCAAAGCTTTGCGACTTTTGGTTCCGAACCGGGTCTAAACAGAAAATTGTCGGGTTGAACATGTTTAGACATGTTCTTACACTAATTACCAAGTTATATCAATGATCAAACAGGTTGTATGTGTTCTACATTGCTAATTATGCATAAATTGGAAATTAAGCATCCTGTTGACTTTTTAGTAACAAGTTTGACCCGACAAATGGTCTAGTTAGAGTGGGAATCAGAGGGTGCCCTTTTAAGGGTTTAATGCCCACATAATTACCGAATTATAACTACTTTCAATTCGGCTAATCACTGAACCATCAATGATTAATCAATAAGTCAACCGTTAATTACGACGGTTTGACTTTTAAGCTAAAACTAAGCAAAAACTTAACTAAGAAAGGTTAAGCATACTTACTGAAGTCCTATGCTTGATTAGTGATCACTTGAGTCTGCTTTGGAGCTCCAGAAATGATCAGAAATGCTGAAGGAAGGTGTGAAGAAATGGTTGCAACTTTGTGGCCTTTTATAGTGCTTTAATCACAATGGATTGTTGACACACAACACTACCAATGGTCCATGATCAATAACACATGTCCCTAAGGGCTAGGGGTTGTTTAGGGGTCGCCCATGGAGTGAAACAACTGATTAAATTCGGTTATAGCGAGAAAATAGGCTGCTGTCTAAAGTTCCTGTATCTGTGTGTCGAAGGCAGCCCGCGTAGGCTGTTGCCAGAGCTTACACGGCCCGTATGGGCCTTGTGTCAGACAAAAACATTTTCTGGTTTTTGCATATTGTCCCTTGGCCTTTCGAAAGGTCAACCAACTTATATTTTTGCACTTTGAACCCTCCAAATTTCCATACAAGGGCTCCAAGACTTATACCCACTTTATTTAGTCCCTGGTCACTTTGTTATTACCCGAAAAGTCATAACTTTCAACGTTGACGCTTTAACCCCTCGTATACGAATTTGATCATAACTTTCTCATACGATAACGAAACTTTATGAAATTTATATCGTGCATTCTAGTGAGCATAATTAACCGTTACAAAGCTTCGGGTTTGTTAAAAGGTTACTCAGAGGTATAACTTAAACATGTTGACACATTTAACCCCTGTAGTTTGTAATCTCTCACTTTCTTTCATATTTAGCTTCGTATGATCCATGATTTATTCGTTTGAAGGTATGAGCATCATGTAGGGTTATTGTAAAGTATATTTATTCACTATTGACATTTTGAACTCGTATATTCACATACTTTCCATGTTTGTCAACTTTAGTCCTTTCAGAACATTCTTTCACACGTTCAAACCTATGACACGTGTCATTACATTATAGGACGTGAATTTTCGAGGTGTTACATTGTCCCAACTTCCACCTAAGTCGATAACACAAGCCCTAAGCATATCCTCAAGCGTTTGAATTGTACGTTCGCTTTGCCCATCCGTCTGAGGATGATAAGCGGTGCTGAAGTTTAAACGAGTGCCTAAAGATTGCTGAAAGCTTTTCCAAAAGTGAGAGGTGTATCAAGTATCCCTATCGGAGATAATAGATACTGGCACTCCATGGAGAAATACTATCTTGTCCACGTACAGCTGAGCTAGCTTATCGGAGTTGAGTGTTTCCTTAATAGGCAAGAAGTGAGCTGACTTGGTCAGACTGTCGACTATAACCCAAATAGTATCATTTCCGTGCTTTATCTTTGGTAACTTAGTGATAAAATCCATAGTCACCATTTCCCACTTCCAAGTGGGAAGCTCAGGCTGTTGCAGTAAACCTGACAGTTTTTTATGTTCGGCTTTTACCTGTGCACACGTCAGACATTTAGCCACATAAGTGGCTATAGATTTCTTCAAACCTATCCACCAATAATTTGCCTTTAAATCCTGGTACATCTTATCACTGCCAGGATGAACTGAATATTTGGAGCTATGAGCTTCTTGAAGAATCATATCTCGAAGTCCTCCATGAATTGGAACCTATATTCGACCATTCAATCTTAGGATTCCATCCTTGCCGTGTGACAATTGACCGGCAGTCATCCTAACTTCTCATTCGGATAATTAGCTTCTAATACATCTTATCTGTGAGCGGCTAACAACCTTTCATTCAAGCTGTTCTTCAACTCAATGCTCTTGGCGTTGATCCTAATGGGCTTAACCTTTTCCTTCCTGCTCAAGACATCAGCGACTACATTCCCTTTGCCTAGATGATATCGGATTTCACAATCATAATCATTTAAAGTTTCCATCTATCGAAGTTGTCTCATGTTAAGATCTTTCTGATTGAACAAGTGTTGAAGGCTTTTATGATCAGAGTAAATTATACACTTGGTTCCATATAAATAATGCCTCCAAAGCTTTAGTGCAAATATAACGGCACCCAATTCTAAATCATGGGTGGTGTAGTTCTTTTCGTGCACCTTTAATTGACGTGAGGCATAGGCGATGACCTTGCCTCTCTGCATGAGCACGCAACCCATACTAGTGTGTGATGCGTCGCAGTACACGACAAACTCTTCAATCCCTTCTGGCAATGTCAACACTGGAGCATTGCTCAATTTTTGTTTAAGAATCTCAAAGGATTCTTGTTGCTTGGGACCCCAATCGAACTTTATATTCTTGTGAGTCAATGAAGTTAGGGGTGCTGCAATTCTTGAGAAATTTTCAATGAAACGCCTGTAGTATCTTGCTAGTCCCAAGAAGCTATGAATCTCTGTAGGTGTCTTAGGCTCTTGCCAATTCATAATTTCTTCAATCTTAGCGGGATCCACCTGTATACCACGCTCACTCACTAAATGTCCAAGGAATTGGACTTCACGTAGCCAAAATTCACATTTTGAAAACTTGGCGTAGAGCTTCTCTTGCTGTAGAAGTTTAAGGATACACCAGAGGTGTTTTTCATGATCGGCTTGACTCTTCAAGTAAATGAGAATGTCATCAATGAAGACAATGACAAATTTCTCTAGATACGGCTTGCAAACATGATTCATGAGATCCATGAATGCTGCTGGAGCATTAGTGAGCCCAAAAGGCATCACCAAAAACTCATAGTGACCATAGCGTGTTCTGAATGCGGTCTTGTGTACGTCTTCATCTATGACCTTCAACTGGTGATATCCTGACGTTAGATCGATCTTTGAAAAGTAACTTGCTCCTTGAAGCTGATCGAATAGATCATCGATCCTGGGTAACGGATACATGTTCTTGATTGTAACCTTGTTTAGCTCGCGATAATCGATGCATAGACGCATTGATCCATCTTTTTTCTTCACAAATAGAATCGGAGCTCCCCAAGGAGATGAGCTAGGTCGAATAAAACCTTTTACCAACAAATCATCCAACTGTGTTCTCAATTCTTTCATCTCAGTTGGTGCCAATCGATAGGGTGCTCTTGCAACTGGTGCTGCTCCAGGAATAATATCGATTCTGAACTCCACTTGTCTATCTGGAGGTAAACCAGGTAGCTCTTCAGGGAATACGTCTGGATATTCAGAAATAATAGGAATATCTTCGATCTTTGGCTTAGGTTCATCTATAGTTACCTGTGCCATGTAGATGACACAACCTTGCTTCAAACACTTTGATGCTTTAAGCATAGACACTTGCTTAGGCAATCCATGCTGTGTATCTCCTTGAATTGTTAATGGCTCACCATAAGGAGTCTTGATAACCACTAGCTTTTTATCACATACAATTTGGGCTTGGTTATGAGATAACCAATCCATGCCTATCACTATGTCAAATCCTGCTAATTTCAACGGAAGCAAGGATAGCGGAAACGAGTGATTCCTAATGGATATAAAACATCCATCTAGAATGGTTGAAGTTGTCTCTATAGTACCATCGGCCAATTCTACTTCATACTTTATGCTTAGAGTCTTAACATGCAGATTTAACAATTTACAAAACTTATTGTCTACAAAAGACTTGTCTGCACCCGAATCAAACAATACTCTAGCATAAACATCATTGATAAGAAAGGTACATGTTATCACATTATCGTTCTAAATGGCCTCTTGAGCATTCATCTGAAAGACCCGAGCATTGGTCTTTTTAGCCTCCTCAGGCTTCTTTGCATATTTTGGGCAGTTAGTCTTGATATGCCCCCTTCTCATTACAATTGTAACAAGTTGCATCTTTCATCTTCTTGCAATCCAAAGTCTTATGCTCTTTGGACTTGCAGATCCCACATCCAAAAGTCTTTGATTGCGACCGCGACTTCGATTCCAACCTGCACTTCCCAAAATGATGTTTCTGGCAGGTCTTACATTTGGGTTACTCACCCGACTGTTGGCTATCCTTTTTGAATCCAGAACTCTTTCTATGATCTGAGTTCCCCTTTTTCTTCTTGTCAGAGCGATGAGAACTCTCATCCTCCCGCTTTCGCTTCCCTTCATCAGAAACCTTGGTAGATTTGCTTCTTATAGCATCCAATGTGAGGGATAGAGATAGATCTGCTACTGACCTAAACGTGGTAGGTCGGGTTGCTTTCACGTTTCCCTTGAACTCTGGAGCCAAATCCCCAATAAAACGAGCTATGCGCTTTGATTCCGGTGTGACCAGATAAGGAACCAATCGAGACATGGTGTTGAAGCTCGTAAGATACGCCTGAAAATCTAAGTTCTTCATGACCAAGGTGAAGAAGTCAGTCTCAATTTTCTCAACTTCATGTTGAGGACATAAATTTTCTTTGATCAACGCAACAAATTGATCCCAAGTCATGTTATAAAGTGGGATTTTCCCTGTGGCTTGAACCAATGATCTCCACCAAGCCAAAGCTTCACCTTTAAAAGATTGTGAAACAAACTTCACAATGTCCTGTTCTGCACAACCACTAATATCAACCACTGTATCCATCTCATCGAGCCAAGTCATACAATCAATGGCTCCTTTCTCCCCTGTGAAGTCCCTGGGCTTGCAGGAGACGAAATATTTATAAGAACAGGCTTTAACACGTGGCTCTTGATTGAGCACAATCTTCTTAGACGGAACACTCCTTTGGTTTAATGAGTGATGAGAATCGTCTTTATGAGATACGTGAGTCTTAGAAGGTGGTTTCGTATGAGGAACAGATTGGGTCTTGCTACGGGTACCACTTGATTCTTTAAACTGTATGTCAAGGGCTCGAGTAACAGTATTATCTATTAATGCTTGTAAGTCTGCACCAGCTACATTAACTCTGGTGGTATCATTATTCTCCCTCGGGTGACTGTTAACGTCTTCTAATTCAGCCATGTAGCTTGATTGCTACATAAAAATGATGACAATATTTTATTCAGAATTCTAATTATGGAATTGTCATTTTGACAATTTATTAACCATGGTAAATATAAACCATATTGGTTATTTTGTTAGTCATATTTATTTAGGATTTTCATTATAATTTATCCTTTATTATAAATTATTAAGGATATTAGGGTGGCACAAAAAGGCCTAGTCACAAGGATAGTTTTAAAATTTAATAGCCATGATCTTATAAGATCGAGGCATTAAGGTTTGAACATAGTTCATCACCTTTTCTTGACAGGGAGTCGTAGACTACAACTGTCTTTTGTCTTATTAGACATTGAATATGGCCCATAGGCACTTCATCACTAATGGATGTTTTAATTAAATAAGAGTAAGGAATTGGAAAAGTCCAATACAAGGATGACAAGTGTGATTTATCGAATCACATTTGCTAGGAGTGTTAACATGTTTTCAGATGTTAACAAGGATTTGAATCTTAAAAAGGTTTTACCATCAGGGCCATGTCTAAAATGACATATGGGCTAGGTTATACCTTCAAGATTTTCTTTCAATATATATAGGCAGATCAATTATAAAAAGGAATGATATTTTGATTTATTTCATATAATATATTCATGCATATGATGACAAATGAAATTTAAATAAAACATTCCAATAAATTTAAATGAAGTACATAATTGCCCTAAACGGGACTTTAAGGAAACAACATTGTCCACACAGGGACTAAAAAAAGAAATACTAGTCCTCGCAGGGACCTATTACATAAATAAAAATGTCCACGCAGGGACTTGATTAAAATTTAAAATTACAAAACAAATAAATAAGGAATTTCAGTAATCCCTCTTCTTCCCCTTTATTAGATTTTCCAAACCCTTAAGCAGACCCCGGCGGCTCCTACGCTCCTCTTGTACCTGTTGCTCCACCTCGTGCAACCGTTGAAGGATTTCCTGCTGCTGCGGTGGCTGGATCTGTGGCGGCTGCTGCTGCGGAGGTTAAGGAGGTGGTGGGTATTGATACCCATATGCTTGGTACCCAGTTTGGTATGAAGCTGCGTAGGGCCCTTCAAGGTGGAGAGCATTGTAGTTGGCCGCCTCAAGGTACGGGTCGACGGCAGGGGCATTGTAATAATAGTAACCCGGGTAAGCTGGCTTTTCAAACGGGTTATACGCCGCTGCACCGGCATATGAAGGAATTGGGTTATCATAACCCATTTGTGGTGGTGGTGCGACTGGCGCAGAGTCGACTTCAGAAACTGGGTTTGAAGGCCCATCCATTTGTGGGTCTTCGTACAACGGCGGGTAGTGGCTGTTGCTTGAGTGTTGGGGGGTGCTGAAGTGGAAACCCCTCGCACAGAGATCCATGCACCTGATCGCCTTCGCCTCGGTGGTTCCGGAGGCAGTTGCTGCTCTAGCGGTGGCGGTGGCGTGACCGCCTCAAAATGTGGGTCCTCAGAGGGGACCTGTTGGTGTGGTGATGAGTTGTGGGAAGGTGTGTACTCCCACTGATAATTTCTCCACCATTGGGCAAATGAGTCGGGGCCTCTATATGGTGAACCATGGAAAGATGATCCGTCTGAAATCTCGATAGGATGCGTTGGCGTCCCAGTTGGTGGCTCGGCAGGTTCTGGATCTGGATCCTCGTCCATATCCATATGATGGGCTTCAGGAAAGTGGTCTTCTGGTCCCAGAGGGTTTGGACCCTCTGGTTCTTCTATCTGATTTTCCGGGTTGAACCGGCTTTGGAAATATGGGGTCGGGTCCTGGAAGGCCCGGTGCGAACTCGACCGTTGCAACGGGATGAAGGAGTGGTGTGAGTGGTCGGACTCGTTGTTTTGATGGAGCCCGAATTAGTCGTGATATGATGGTGAGGAACTAAGGGAGACTGAGCGTCTCGCTGGCTCCAGGTAAGTTCTCCAATCCTCCTGGGGACTAGAGCTATAAGTTGCTGAAGGTGTTCGCCGGTGAGATGGCCCGGCTTCGTGATCATTCGGTGCAGTTATTGGTGCTTTGCCTCTTCCACCTCTTCCTCTGAAACGTGGCGGCATTTTCTCTTGTTCCTGTCAATACAACAAAAGAAACAAACAAACGAAAACAATTAAGATTAGGATTAGTCCTAAGTCATTAGCCTAGACTCGGAAGTCAAGGAATGTGCAACTGTGTCATTGAGATTAAACACAAAAGGCTAGTGTTTAATTCACTCAATGTTGGCTCTGATACCAACCTGTCACACCCCGATATTTCCACGTATTACCGGTGGGCCCGGTGGGGAGTATCGTGACGTAGTTGATATCATCATGGTCAATTAATCACAGTTTAATACACAGCGGAAGTCTATAAGTAATTTATACAAACCGAGTTGAAAGTAACATAAAATATTACAAATCGGATTGTAAGTGGATCCACAGGCGAATCTAAAATAAAAAGAAATATTGTTCAACAGATTTAAGCATCAAAGGCTTGCAAGACTCTTTATTTGATACTAGGAGTAGCCTGCCCATTACGCATAGTACCTGCACTTAACCTTTTGAAAAAAATACGTCAGTTTACACTGGTAAATACAATTAACTGACTCTTTTGAAAAGTGTTTATAAAATTGATTTGGATGCACAAGGCATACAATCTTTTATAACTTGGGATAATTATTTAAAAATAATCTTGTATACAGTTTTATATGTGTGTCGTCCATTCAGGGCTCGGTTAGAAGAGCCGAGACAAGATTAATAGACACGCCACAAGTATATGCCCACAAGAGAGTGAGATGCCGTTTATACATACGCAACTGTCAGGTGTATGCCTACACCCCGTGCTTAAGCCGTGGCCATTTCTAATGAATGAGCCGAGGATATCCAGGACATGGTCATTAACCCCCCAAAGGAATTGCATCAAACAAGACATATTAAAACGGGTTATGCATCTTTTTAATCACATTCCGATTGTACGAATTCATACCCGACCAAGCGGTATTATTATAATACCGTATCCCAAGCCCGTATAAGGGAAAATAAGTTAAAAGTATTTACCTGAGCTAAAATATAATTTTATTCCCAGCCGTATATCAAATCAGCAAGTACAAGTAGCTTTTACTGGGCTCCTAATCTGGAACGAAGGTTTTAATAACCTATTAGATTCCTAACGGGTCTTATTTAAGTCTTAACTTAGACCGGTTAGTTTTAAAGAAAGGTTTATGGTTCAAAACGCAAGATTAAGCGAAGACCAGATTAGAATGTGACTTAGACCCAACAAGTATGAAGACTTTTATATAATGGGTAAACTAATCACATTCTGGATTTTGAAGTAAAAATGATAAGGTTTGACCCGTTTCGGTTAATTTATGCAAACTAGTTACATAAACCGTACCGAACGCGTATATGCATAACGGGTAACCAAATGAGTCATGTACAAGTTCCACAAGTTAATATGCTTTAAATATGTTGTGATATCAGTAGGATACCTTTCATTATGCCCAAAACGAATTTATTAACAATTTATGCCCCGTAGGGGTATTTTGGTCATTTTAAAGTTCATAAAAGAGGTTAAATAATAATTTGAGGTTCTGGTCTAAAACAATCAGTAAAGATATTTATTTTAACAAGTTACATCAGTAAGATATCATACATATGTGAATTTATCATTTATGGCCAAACTATGCACCGTAGGGGCATTTTGGTCATTTCACATATGCTATAAGGGTCAAATTTGGAAATCTGAGTTCAAAACCTTTACTTACTGTTAAAGTACAAAAATTTGCTTATAATATCAGTAGGTAATGAGTCTTAAGTGTCAAATATAGTTTTAACTCATACTATGCGTTTAAAAAGCGTAAAAGTCGGTATTTGACGATTTTCGGGTTATTTAAGGAAATCTGAGATTTTGATCAGTCTCTAAAGCTTAAAATATCTTATTTAACATATGAAATCAGTAGGAAAAGGTTTGGTATCAAAATGTTATATAAAACTCATTTTATCAAAGAAAAGGGCAATTTCGTCAATACCGAATTTACATTAAAACTCTATAGGGTAAATTACACTTTTGGTCCTTTATGTTTGTATCGAATTGCAATGAATAGCCTTTAACTTCAATAATTATAGTCACAGTCCTTTATTTAGAAAACTCATTACACCTTTCATCCTTTACCACTAACTAGGTTAAAAATTTAAGTTATGTCTGATCATGTGATTTGTACATAAGGGTAAATCGGTAATTTTACGCATTTATTTAAAAAAATAAAATAAAATTATATAATAACAGTCTCCTTCTCTCAGCTAATCCCATTTCTTCAACCAACCTCACCACCACCAAATTCAGCCACCACCACTACCCCTATTAAAACTTTTTTCTTCATAGTAACTGAAAGCAAACAGCTGAAAACTTTACTAGCCTGTAGCTTGGTGGTGGTGCAGGTTTCTTCTCCAACCCTTATCGTTGAAAGAGCTGGATATAACGCCTGGACTCATAAAAGCTGGAGAGATAGAGAGGAGTTTGCAAGAACCGTCATATCTGCCATTGGTCTATTTGCATCTACTAAGCTGCCCCTGCAACACGCTATTCTTCCTTCTGTATGTAATTTGCTGGTGTTTCATGAGGTTTTCAGTTTGATAGTTTTAAAATAAAATTCATACTAATTCTTACACCATCCCACTCTTCATTTTCAAATGTACAGATACTACAGATCTTATACGATCCTAATCCAGGTGTGAGAGAAGCAAACGTAATATTTGCACCAACATACTCGTCTGGTGGGGATGGACATATTTCACTAAGGAGATCGCCGCCAACGCTGGTGTGAGCTCTGGCCATAGCCTATGACCGCATAGATTCAACGTAATTCTTGCACCAACATACTCGTCTTCATCTTCTAATCCAAAGCCCCAACATCTTAATGTCTAACTATGATTAAATAAATCAAATTTTGGGATTGTATTAAACAAGTTAACGCTTCCCGCGCGTTGCTGCGGGAAGTAAACAAATAAATTATAAGTGGTTTTTTCTAATGCATTTTTTCACTTAAAGCAAATTCGTCAATTTGAGGATTAAAACTTAAAATGTAGCATATAAAAAATAAGACCCATACATCTTCTAGTGAAGTTTCTAACTAATCATTGACTCCGATTTTATAAAAAGTTCAGTGATCTCATCATGGATTGTAGAAGAACATTCCCATTTTCTTCTTATGTGTTGTGTTAAATTCATTTTTTTCTTCATTTCAACAAAGCCAAATGAGTAAGCGTTCTATCTTCGGTGGATTTAATTATGTACATAACTTACAGTATTTGTATCGTATACAATAGTTCTAACAACATATGGAAAATTCAGTAACAACAAAAGTTAATTAAATCAACAAAAATAGAAAGAGATTTGAAACAACTCGTTAAATATCAAAATAAGTTCGCATTTAAACACATCCTAAACTTGAAATGTCGAATTAAAACTATTAAAAAAAAGTCCCCAATTTCAAGCTTGAGAGAAAAAAAATAAAAACAGGATAACACAAAAAAAAAATTCAGAATTCAAGATTGTTATTCATTCTCTAATTAATATGCCTCAACAACTTATGAGAGTCAAATAACTTGGTATCGATTTGTTGCGATTCAAAAGGAAACAAACTGCAAACATGAAGGTAATAAGGAGTTTGAATTAAATGCATAAACAAAGAATAATCTATCATCAAAATCTCATATCCTTCCAATCGATTGAAAGAACGTTGGTTTAAAAGAATTATAAAGACATATATCAATTGATATATCTAAACAAATGCTAAAAACACAATTCAATTTGTAATTTGTATCGATTGAGAACCAAATAATCACGTAACTTGTCCAATTTCTCATATCATGAATTAGTAAGAAAACATATCTAACATTTGTCCGAATGCCAGATAGATTACGTAAACAATTCATAAGTTCATAAGGAAAATATAATAAGTAATTTGAATTAGATCCATAAACATACTAACCAATCATCAACATCTAATATCCTTTCCAATCGATCACTGAAACGCTGGTTCAAAAAAATTAAATAAAAACAACTTATTGATCGACGCATAGATCGGGACGGTCCGGTGACGATTCTGGTCTGGACCTATCGGAATTAGGTTCGTCATCGGTGCCTGTGATGAGCATATGTGTCAAATTTTGAAGGTATGCAAATGAAATTGACGCAGATTACATGTTTTTTTAAAGGGTGTGTTCGTATTATTCGAATGGGAGAAACTGAAAAGGTGTGTCGTATAAAAGAATTTGGGAGATTACATGTTTTTAAATCGGTGTGTTCATATTATTCAAAGGGAGAAACAGAAAAGGCGTGTCGTCTTTGAAACGGTGTATCAAATAAAAGAACCATTACATAATGAAACGATGCCTTCTCCGAAGTGATGCGATGATCGTTAAAGGCAACTTTAAGTTGCTTTTTGTATAAGGGTGTAATGGGTTGTTCTAGGGTTCTTAAATGGTTGTGGTGGGGTTTGGTGGTGATTGACAGACCTGGTGAGAGAGAGATGGACAATATTTTTTAAATGATTTGGTAATTAGTAAAAAGACTAAATTACCCTTATACGATTAAAGTTAACTGAAAATTTTAACCAAATTAATGCTAACGAATGTATGTTGTAGTGAGTTTTCTAAATAAAGGATTGTGACTGTAATTATTGAAGTTAAAGGCTATCCATTGCATTCGATACAAACGTAAAGGACCAAAAGTGTAATTTACCCAACTCTATAATATATTCAGTTTAAAATTTGGCAAAAATTTCCAAAAATCTCTAAATATTATATTATATCAGTCGGTGGCAAGTTTGGTGCCAAAATTTGAGTTTAAATAGGATTTATACTGAAAATACCATTTAATTAATAAAAAGGCTTTCATTTTACGATATCGTGCATAACTTTTATTTTAGACAATGAACTGATGTCAAATTTTTAGGACATGTTTATAAATCAGTAATAAAGGTTTTTGCCCTCTCACATTTTCAAAAATCTTGTTTTTATATTAAAAGGGCATAATGGTCAATATTTAAGCATTTAACGGAAACATGCAAATGAATCGGATTATTAAGGAACCATGTAGCATAACCTCAGAGGGTTTTACTAACATATAATATGCTCCCAAAAGAACCCTAAGGCAATACTAAACTAAGCTAAATCGGGTCAGAACTGAAAGTCAAAGCAAAAGTCTACTTTTGCGACTTTCGGTTGCGAACCGAGCCTAAACTCAGAATTGTCGGGTTGAACATGCTTAGACATGTTCTTATATTAATTACCAAGTTATTTAGGTGTTAAAACATGTTCCATAACCTCTGCATTATCAGTTATGAATTTATTTGTAAAAACTGATTCTGTTGACTTTTTATTAATAAGTTTGACCCGACAATTGATCAAGTAAAAGTGATAATCAGTAGGTGCCCTTTTAAGGGATTAATACCTACATAATTACCAACTCATAGCCACTTTCAATTCGAATAATGGCTGGACCATTAGTGATTAATCACTAAGTCAAAGCTTAATTACGATAGCTTTGACTTTTGGTCATTAAGCTAATAAAACTTAACTAGAGAAGCTAAGAATGCTTACAAGAACTCTTAGCACGAAAATTGAACTGAGGAAAGCTTCCTAGAGCTCCAAGAGACTTTAGAGAGTGAGCTTTGAATGAAAACTCAAATGTGCAAGTCCTAAGTGATCAAAATGTTGGCTATCTATAGGAGATTTGAAGTTGCCAAGATCATTACACCTGTTTAGGGAGGCTCCCAGATGTTTACAAGTGTTGTGGTGGCAGAAGAAACTATCAAACAAGCCCCTAGAATCGAAAACTAGCATGCAAAGGCGGTGGAACAGACTGAACCTGCAGATGTGCATGTTTTTCAGTCGCTGGCACTTTTACGCGGGCCGCGTAAGACTTAAAGGAAGTCTACGCGGGCCGCGACAATGGGACAATCCGGTTAAAACTTTGCAAGCTTTGCAATTTCAGTCCCTGGTCCAATTTTAATTTGAATAACTTTATTTTATTGCACTTATGACCCCACATAGTTAACTAACAAGTGTCTTGGGTCATTATTTAACTCTGTTAGGCTCCCAGTTAGTTGTAAGATCACCCTAAAAGTTTTGTTTTCATCGAAACTCCATAAAATTACCATCCAATATTCTTGAGAACAAAATACACAAATATTACAATGTTTATGGGATCGTTAAAAGGTCACTCAGAGGTAACTTTTAACATGTTGACACTTTTAACCACTATGCTTCGTAAAATCCTTATTTTAAGCACAAACGACTTTCTTTGTCCGGCAATTTATTCATTAAAGAATACGAACATCATGTGAGGTCAATCAGAGGAACATGATTGGCATGTTTACACTTTGGATCCTTTTACTTACATATTTACATTGTTTTACAATTTTAGTCCCTCGGAATCAATCTATTACACATCTAAGTCCATGACACGTGCCTTTATTACATTGGTCATGATTTTTCGAGGTGTTACAGTTACCCGGTTTGTACCTACCCTTACTAACCCGTTTAGTTTGCCCTTATGAAGTCCATTATTCAAGCAAACTAAACCACTCAAATCTCATATTCTAATACACCAACTATTAACAATAACAAAATACTAAATAACAATATTAACGAGCGTTTAGCCACGTACCTTATTGCTTTTCCTTCAACTTTGCGTTTGCCCCGGCTTGACTCCCCGAAGCTTCACCCGAGTTGCCTATAACGTGCAACCCAATTGTTAATATTTTATTTTCTCAATTTTTTTACAATATGCACATTTGTTCCATATTTCATTCGCAAATTCACATTTACATCATATGGTGAATTGTTAGAATCGACTTTTCTTTTAATCGTTTTATCAAACACTTTATGTGCATAATTTACAATTAGCCATTTCATTCTTGTTATTGAAGTTTTCTAACCACCAAAACTCCTACTTAACAAGTAGACATGTTTACTATAACCTTTTTATATCAAATTTCTGATTATCATTTGTTCAACATCATTATTAACCTTCCAGATTTCATGGTTCGATTTACACATCAAAACCCATTTGTTCATACTTGTGCATTCAACCAAATACCTAGTCATAGCAATTGTTCTGCTTATGTTTATCAAAACTTTGCTTAGAATCATGTAGATTAAACTATCTTTAACATAATTTAAGCAGATTTCTACTCAAATTATGCATCATAGATTTCATCAAGAACTCAATACACAAATATACATCAAATTCCCAACATACCTTATGAAGAGAGGATGTTATGGACTCTAATTCAGCAACATGCAATCAGAATCATTTGATTTAAGGGCTGGATTTGATGGATAAGATCAAGAACTAGGGTTTGGTCCCTATTTTCTTTCCTCTGGTCGCACACACCCACACGCACGTATGTGTGTGTGGGGTTTTGATTTAATTAGTTTTATTGAAACCAAGTTTCCTATTTTTGCTAAATCAGCCCCTCAAGTTTTCTTTACTAGACTAATGTTAATCAAACTATCACATTTCATTTATACTTTTAATATATGGTATTTTAACTACTAAATATTTTTGGGGTGTTACAAGTTGAAACATTATAAGGGATGCGATGATAAAGAGATAAGTTGGAGGTGCAAAGTTGTGACAACTGGCACTTTTCCACATATTCCGTACATTGATTAAACAATAATTTATGACTTAATGACGGTGCTGAAATAAATTAATGACATGAATACTTTCTGATTATTGTTATCATACATACATGTGCATCACATATTGCATAATGTCATATCATTATTGCATGCAACACTTTATTGATTCAAATGATGCACGAAACAAAGTGAGCACAGTTATCAGGCAAATCAGAAAATGCTGACGAAGTTCAGTACTTAGACAGACATGGTATTGAGACACAGAATGAGCCAGAAACCAAGAGTTACACTAGTATAGTGTGTAGGAAAGTAAGGATCATAAAACTGCCTTCCTAGTGATATTTTAAGTGCCGGAAAATGCCTAAAACTCACATAAACTGCAGAATTCTGTAGAATTCAGCAAAAATCAGCTTTTAGACAACTTAATATTATGCAGAAATATGGTTAAATGGTCCAGAATACTTTCCTAAGTGTCGGGAATCAAAACCGTCACAAAAGGTAACATAAAGCACACTAAACTGCATAGTTTAGCACCTTAACGAACCGATAACCAACCGAACAACCGGATACTACCCGAAACACCAAATTTTCACTAGAAGCATTGTTTTATTATTTCCGAGCTAGTTATGGTCACCGAACATCATAATACATCTAATAAACATATAACACCTAAAACACTAACTAGTTCTTTTGATTTCTAACAAAATCATTCAACTATCCATTAAAACGTAACTAGCACCCCCCCCCCTAATTCACGGTTAGAGACATGGGGCCCACCCCATGATTTTCTAACAATTGTTTAATGGATTTGTTTCATACTTTAGAAACATTTTACCCAATAGTTTATGTATTGTTGGAAGACTTTGTTTATAAACTTAATACTTAGCATAAACATTCATTTCATCACTTTCCAACTTACACCAACACCTCCCTTCTCTTCTCCTTACCTATGGCCCAAGAACCACCCACACAACCTCCATTTTCTAGTCCACTAACAAGCAATCTAAGGGCATCCTAAGGTGTTATAAGCACATTTAAGAAGGGTGGAGACATCGGAACTAGAAGGACGACTCTCTAGAGCTATTAACCACCAAGAACATCATCTTCATCTTCTTGAATATCATCCCTAGCCTTGTGCTAGTGGTAAGACCATCTTAATCCCATTTCACATCTTGTTTAGTTGGTTAAAAGATGATACAAGTAACTAATCATGAAGAACACTAAAGATCAAGAACATAATCTTTAACATGAGACTAAAAATCATGATGAATCATGTTGTTTAAGTGTTATTATGCTTCTTGATTCTGGATTGTTTGTGTTAATGATGTTAAACATCATATGAACTTGCTAGATGGTGATTAAAGACATAATCTAGCAAGATAAGAGGATGATCTTATGAAAGATCAAAATGATCATCCTTATGTGAAAGCATGAACTTGAAGTATAAAATGTTTTCTTGAAAAATGATGATCAAAGTGTAATATAAATCATGTAAGTGGATGATTTCAAAACTAGTTTTCTCAAGAAATTAAGTTAAAATACAAGATTTACATAAACTTGGTTTTTAAAGAGACTAATCACATTTTTAGTGGTTAATCAAGTGTAGGAACATATTATTACCAAGAAAAATTCAAGAAGAAACATTTTTAGAAAATCATTTCACAAGTTATACACATCTAAAATCATCAAGAATGATGTTTTTAAATAAACAACCACACTTTAAAGGGTAACTAAGCTTACTAAACACACTACCAAGTTACTACAAATTTTTATAAATTTTCAAGTTCATGAAGTAGTGATTATGGCCTGATTTTGGCACTTGGTAAGTATTGTTTGATTTATTGTTGATTGTGGTGATTTGTAAAAGAAAATGATATGCTTTGAAAGCATGGAAAGCTCCTTTTTTAAGGGGAAACTATGGCAAATTTTTTCTAGAATTTAAACACTTAGAAAAATATTTTTAAACAAGTGTTTACAAGTGTATTTTTAACCATAATTTTTCATATAAATTTGCCATAATTTTTGTTATAAAAATGACAAATATTGGAGGTTGGTTTTTGATAATAAAGTGACTAAATATGTATTTAGGAAAATATATTTAGATGTCACAATTTGTGTGATTACTTGTATATTATGTGTATTAGTTATATTATTTTAGGACATGAAATAATATAACTCACCAAAATACCAAGAAATATAACACAAAATATTACCAAAATCCCAAGAAAATAAATATATAATTTTTAACTAAAATTTGGACAAACCGAACAAGGAATATAAACCACAGAAATATTCCGAAATTAAATTAATAAGTATATTTTGGTAAATGGTATTCTGGAAACAAAGAGAACGAAAATATGATTTTTATAATTATTACAACAATATATCATATTTTTTACAAGAAGAAAATATATTATTTTTGAGTAAAGAAAAATATACCTGTTTTCTTGAATTACTAGAAAATATATTATTTTTGGAGAAAATATTTATTTTCTTCAATAAAATTTAGAACATATTATTTTGGGGTGAAAATGGATTTATATATATTTTTCAAGTTAACCTTGAGAATATATTATTTTTGATGGTTTATATGAAGATATAAATATTTTTGCCAAGGAAGAAATATAAATAATTTTTTATACAAGTTTCTTAAAATATTTATATATTTTAAGAATATATTCATATTGGTGATATTTTTATTGAAAATAATATTCCGGGAAAAATAAATACAAAATTATGTATAAGAATACTTAATAAAACAATAAAAATACGTATTCTCGTACGTATAAATACACACCGGAATACGCCACCAATACCTGACAAAACACACAAGTCTAAGAATACGAGTATGAATACACCCATCCTTGGAGAAAATATACATGTATAAATACATAATGTGTCAAGTTAAAATATATTATTTTAACAAGTATTCCAAAAATTAATAAACATAATTTAAGTTAAAATATTATTTTTTTAACAAATAATTATAAACTTTGGAATAATACAAGTACATCAAAGATGTAACACAAAGATACTAAGTCATAACAAACAAGACTAAAAGTCGTGGCACGACCCAGCCGTCTAATAAACCGTAACACGTGTGTAGGTTGTAGTACGGCATAAGGATACACACTTTGGGTATACAGGAGACAGGACGCAAATCTGTGAGTTCATGCCCCCCTTTTCTTTTAACTGTTTTCAGTTTTATAACTTCGGGGGTGAAGTACATGTTACAAATTGTTTATAAACGTTTACATATGGTATGGTTAGCTAAGGAATGAACTGTTAGATCATGTGAGTGGTGGGTACAACGCTTGAGACCATTAATCCTCGTTGTAGGACCGAGGGACATGAGTGATATATCTATTTGGGTGTTGCGAGCCCCACCCATGAGGACCGGGATTTGGCCCATGAGGTGACTATGTCTTCCAGCCGGTAGCCCGGTATAAAATCCGCTAGGATTGAGCCTTCCTGCATCACGTCACACATATTGATGGCCTTGCAAACCATTAATTGATCTGTTTCCTTGTTGCTTTCATACCGGTTTACAAATACATACTTATAATGATTACAAAGGTTTACAAGATTATTTGAACACATACAGAATCACATGAACTCGCTCAACTTTTGTTGATGTTTTCAAAATTACATGTATTTCAGGAAACAAGATGGATCTTGGGCGCAAGTGTTGTTACAAGACATAAATTTCAAGTTTAGATGTCATCCACTTTTGTATTGTACTTAACTTGAGGATTTTGATTTAAACTTAAAAGACTTGTGTTGTAACTTTTCAAACTTATGAATGGATGAACATCATGTTTTAATCATATAGTTGTTTAGTATAATTGAATGCAATGATATTGAACAAGTCACACATCATTACGCTTCCACAAAAGTCAGGGTGTGACAGTTTGGTATCAGAACTTCGATTGTAGTGAACTAGGATTCCTTCTCGAGTCTAGACTACAATCACTAGGATTCTCTCACGAAAACATTTTTACAAAAAGGTTTTCATTGCATTTACAAAAAGCGCCAAGTTCCATGAGTCGAACATTTTTCAAAGGAAAGACAAAGCAAAGACAAAGCAAGGGCATTAGTAGGAAGGGAGACAACCCCGACCTATGAGACAAATGAGGTATAGTCAGTCCATGTGGGATAGACTTGCCAAATACAGAATGCCCCTCCCCCCCCGAAGGAACAGACGAAAATTTTATGTGATATGTTGCATTATTTGCTTGTATATACAAAGTAACATTATTATTTATTAATATATATGCTTAAATATATATGTATGGGATTATTATTGACGGGAACGGGACACCTTCGACTTTGGATTCTATTACCGCTCTTGACTTGCACAATGCTGCTATCGACCTCGTGTTTAATGCGGAGCTCATGACCGAGGCAATTACTAAACAAGACCCTGAGCTTGGTTCCGTAGAAGATGGTTGTTCTTCCCTCTCGAACGCGAAGGTGCCTGACTACGGTAGCGATGGCGAGGCGGAGGAGGCAACCTTGGACATCAACCTTATCAGTAGGACGAGGTCCCTGAGGGATTTACGAAACCTGAATGACGACACCCAATTCCATACTAAGAGAATGAAGTACTCATTTTAAGGGTGCTCCTCCAGCTTCTATTACTAGGAACCCTCCTTATTCCTATTCTGTGTAAGCATTGTGCCTTTTCGCACGTACCAACAACGGACGTTGGCACGTGGACCATCATAAAGGTCCATTCCATGTTGAAGGTATGAGGACATCAGTGTCCCCTTTCTGATTGATCAGCTGCTTTGAACGAGGGAAAATTAGGGCGACCATGCAAGACGATTTATTATTACGGGGGCCCACGTAATAACAACTTGTAGTACATGGAAATCCTGGTGGACTCTGCAGGTGTCACACCCCGATATTTCCATGTATCACCGGTGGGCCCGGTTGTCACACCCCGACCACGTATAACATATAAGACGTGGCGGAAACATCGGGGAGTGTTGTAACAGAATTAATGTTTCATAACCATGGATACCAAAAAGTGTTTTGTTTTATTAAACATTGAATAATTACATCGTCTGGAAATCTAAATACACAATTTAAACATTGTCTATCATTGTTATTGAGTCACTAAGGCCTTGTCCAGTCCTATGTGAGCATGCATCCTATCAAACGATATCATCCAACAATACCTGAAACATATGTGAAAACGAGGTCAGCAAAGAAATGCTGGCGAATACATTGGTTTTGTTGAAAATAAGATTCATGACTTCTGTTTAAGAAAATGTTTAGTCATGAACCTTGTAATTTGCTTTGTCTTTGTAAATCATTTGAAAAATAATAAGTTTAGATGATATGTATAAATAAGAGAAAAATGCATGATTAAATGAATAACCATGTAAAATGAGTTTGTATAAGATAAGTTGTTTGTAAATCAGTGTCTTGTGAAAAGTATGTTACTTGTATAAAATGTTCTATGTCTCAAACTGAAAAGATTCAAATAACGCTACAATATGAAATACCATACCAACACTTATATATAGGAAGTACCAGCGGCGTATCCACCATGTTTGTATCATATTACACACGCATCGTTACTTAATCACTTAATCAAACCAAACCACCAAAGTAATGTTCATGTCCAATGTAAATCATGTAATGTACAACCAAAATGATATGTATGGCTAGTGAAATGCATCAACTAAACCATAGGTGAAACGCACAAAACAAAGTATTGAAGTAAAACTTGGTTTAAACCAATACTATGTTTCGTGTAAATGCATGATCAAATGTAAATCATGTCCCAGTGTTTACCCAATCGTTAACCCATTTTGTAAAATCGTTCTAGTCGTTCTTGTTTTAATTGTTCAAATCGTTCTTGTTTTAATTGTGAAACTACTTAATGGTCGATTCTCTAATAACATTCAAACCTTCTTGACTCGTTCCTCGTTCCAACTCGCTCTCGCTCTCGTTCTTAATAAACCCTTACCAAAGGGTAAATTAATAATTTCAGATTCAGTCGTTACCCAAAATACCCACACATAACCATGGGTATAGAGAATAACGGGATTTGTCAGATCCTATGGTACCATAACCTAATACTGGTCGGCTTGATCATTGCTAATGAATGTCATTTGGTTATGTAACTACAACCAACAAGTTCGTTCACTTTATTGAAATTTGTAATTAGTTTTTGAACCATTGAAATCGTTCTTGAAACCCTTGTTATTGTTCTTGAAACTACATTGTAATTGTTATTGAAATTATTGTAATCGTTCTTGAAACCACATTGTAATTGTTATTGAAATCATTGATAAAGTATTTAGCACATATGAGTCACCCCAAAACAGTTGAAAACAGTAAAAGAGGGGAATAATGTACTCGCCTGAGAATGCTTGGAGGTCTTGAACAACAACCAAACAAAGCTAGAGAGAGCACGGAATCAGTCGGCAATCTAAAACTATATAAATAAACCGGACTTAAATCGGGAGATCGGATAGGATGAGGCTTGGTAAACCAAATGAGTGTTGGAACTCATATGATATGGTTTAACAAGGCCTACATACTACAATGAAACCTATCCTAAGTGCTTGTGACCCATTACGACCCGTTTAGGTGGCTTATGCTACTTTAACGCGTCGTTCGCGTGAAACGCGTTCGGACTGCCTAACTAGTCCTATGACAAGTAATATATGCCTTAACATGTCTAATATGGTTGTCAAATCAGTTTAGATGTCAAAAGTTATGTTACATATGTTTAAAATGAATTTTGGCATCAAAGGGGTATTTTGGTAATTTACCTAAGGCATATAAACTACCTATCATACAACTACTTAAACGAAGCGACCATAAGGTATAACCTCGTAAGGTTATTCCCTATATACTATGGTCACCTAATGTGCTTGGTCGGATCCTAATGATCGACCAAACGGGTCGGGTTCGAAAGTATAAGCGATTGATTAGATCGCTTACCTCTACGACCCTATATAAGCACTAAACTAAAAGCAACGAGCTAAGCATGCTAAAACATGCTTAGCTAAGTTTAGAAAACAGGTTTGGTATCAAAACAAACGGTTTTGATACCCATAAGTAGTTTGGTTACAAAATACGCAAGAATACGTATTCTGACCAAAACTACGGCTCGTCACTGAGCCTAGATAACGTGGTGATCAGTAGGTATAGTCACTAGGGACTATAACCATCGTGATCACGCTCACGTTTTGAAGTTCAAACGAACTTCGCATCGACCATAAGTTGGTCAATGCAGAAAGTCAAACAAAGTTTGACTTTCGGACTCGTAAAGCAATAAAAGAACGAAAGAATACTTACGAAGGGTCCCCGAATGCTAATCTAGATCAAAATAGCTCAGGTATGAAACAAAGGTTTCAACTTAGAGCACAATTGATCAGATTCTTGTGAGGAATGAAAGAAAATGTGATGGGTATTTATAGATTTCGGAGAACCGTTAAGATCGTTTGTCGAATATCGTGCCTAAATCTCGTGCGTACATTTGTCAAAATGTTGTGGTTACTGAAAATGATCCTTAATGTGCTGAAAGGTCAAGTGTGGAACTTGTGGTTGTGGTTTAATCAGCTGATAATCTGCTGACTGTTTGATATTATCTGTTCTGGGGACCCCTTGCGCATCGTAGCCAAAATAGTGCTACGCATCGTAGCCATACAAGTTTGGCAGAATTTCATTTTTGGTCCCTGCAGTGTAATCAGCCCATTTTCGACACGTTTAAGGCCCGTTAACCCCATTTCAAAGCTCTAAAATGAAGTTAAAGTATAGGGAACTTAAAATGTGTTCAAAAATATCTCGGATGTCGGTTCGTTTAGCCGTACGAACGCGATGTTCGCTTAATTACGACGGAATGCGCATAAGAGCGAAAAACGATCCAAATGACGCGACAAATGGATTTTTCTTATGCCAAACACTAAAATAAAATATTATAGTGCTTACATAAATTTTTGGATGTCCGGATGTGTTCAGAATGTGAGTTATGCGCGAAAATGCAAACTTGTGCACTTTTTGACACTTTTAGTCCCTGAATGACCCAAAAGTTTATTTTAGCACACCGAACACCTCAAAGCCTATTTCTAAGCTATGTAAAGGATATTTATGGTATGTTTAACTTATGGTCATGTTCCGGAATGTCTGTTACAGTTCAAATTGGCATACTTTCGCAGTTTGTCAAATTTAGTCCCTGTAAGCGATTAAACTTTGATTTCACCACACCAAACCTTCCAAAACTTATTTCTAATTTATGTAAAGGTTATTTAAGGTATGTTAAGCCTATTTCACTATTCCGGAGTGTTCGTTGCATTAAACTGGTTATATTTACGCATCGGTGCGCGTATAACCTTCCAGAAAGCGATTTAGAGTTTGAAATTGAACGAGAATTGATATGTGCAAATGATACACATATTTTTACAAATCCCAAGTATGAAATATAATATTTCATTGGTTTGGTATTTGTTTGATGGCCGTGGAGGCACAGGTGTTACACCGGTGGGGAGTATCGTGACGTAGTTGATATCATCATGGTCAATAATCACAGTTTAATTGCACAGCGGAAGTCTAAAGTAATAATACAAACCGAATTTGAAAGTATAATAAAATATTACGTAACGGTTGTAAATGGATCCACAGGCGGATCTAAAAACAGAAGTAAATATTGTTCAACAGACTTTAGGTATTAAAAGCTTGCAAGACTCTTTATTTAATACCCAGGAGTTTTCCAACCCATTTCGTGTAGTACCTGCACTTAATCTTTTTTGAAAAATACCTCAGTTTACACTGGTAAATACAATTAACTGTCTTTTTTGAAAAGTATTTATAAAAATTGATTTGGATGCGCAAGGCATAAAATCTTTTATAACTTGGGACAATTATTTAAAATAATCTTGTATACAGATTTATACGTTTGTCATCCATTCAGGGCTCAGTTAGAAGAGTCGAGTCAAGATTAATAGACACGCCACAAGTATAGGCCCACGAGAGAGTGAGATATTGTTTATACATACGCAACTGTCAGGTGTATGCCTACACCCCGTGCTTAAGCCGTGGCCATTTCCAATGAATGAGCCGAGGATATCTAGGACATGGTCTTTAACCCCCCAAAGGCATTGCATCAAACAAGACAGATTAAAACGGGTTATGCAATTTACTAATCACGATCCGATTAAATAATTTCATACCCGACCAAGTGGTATTATTATAATACCGTATCCCAAGCCCGTATAAGGAAAATAAGTTAAAAGTATTTACCTGAGCTAAAATATAATTTTATTCTCAGCCGTAATTCAAATCAGCAAGTATATGGAGCTTTTACTGGGCTCCTAATCTGGAATGAAGGTTTTGATAACCTATTAGATTCCTAACATGTCTTATTTAAGTTATAACTTAGACCGGTTAGTTTTAAAGAAAGGTTTATGGTTCAAACGCAAGATTAAGCGAGGACCGGATTAGAATGTGATTTAGACCCAACAAGTATGAAGACTTGTATAAAATGGGTAAACTAAATACATTCTGGATTTTGAAGTAAAAATGATAAGGTTTGACCCGTTTCGGCTAATTTATGCAAACTAGTTACATAAACCGTACCGAACGCGTATATGCATAACGGGTAACCGGATGAATCATGAACAGGTTCCATAAGTTATTATGCTTAAAATATATTGTGATATCAGTAGGATATCTTCCATTATGCCCAAAACGAATTTAAAGTCAATTTAAGCCCCGTAGGGGTATTTTGGTCTTTTTAAAGTTTATAAAAGAGGTTAAATGGAAATCTGAGGTTCTGGTCTAAAATAATCAGTAAAAATGTTTATTTTAACAAGTTACATCAGCAAGATATCATATATATGTGAAATTTATCATTTATGGCCAAACTATGCACCGTAGGGGCATTTTGGTCATTTCACATATGTTTTAAGGGTCAAATTTGGAAATCTGAGTTCAAGACTTAGACTTACTATTAAAGTATAAAAATTTATTTATAACATCAGTAGGTAACAAGTCTTAGGTGCTAAATACGATTTTAGACCATACTATGCGCCTATTTCGCATAAAAGTCGGTATTTGACGATATTCGGGTTGTTTAAGGGAACCTGAGATTTTTATCAGTCTTAACTGCTCAAAATATTTTATTTAATATATAAAATCTATGGAGAAGGTTTGACATGTAAATGTTGTGTAAAACTCATTTTATTAGTGAAAAGGGCATTATCGTCAATTACCGAGTCCATGCAAGAATTCTATGTTATGATCAGTTTAAAATTTAACAAAAATTTCAAAAAATCCCTAAATATTATATCTTAATAGTAGGTAGCAAGTTTGGTGCCAAAAATTGAGTTTAAATATGATTTATGCTGAAAATGCCATTTAATTAACAAAAGGCTTTCAATTTACGATATCTTGCATAACTTTTATTTTAGACCAGAAACGAATGTCAAATTTTTAGGACATTCTTATATATTAGTAATAAAGGTTTCTATCCACTCACATTTCTAAAAATTTCATTTTTATATCAAAAGGGCATAATGGTCAACTTTTAAGCATTTAACACTAAGATTTCTATGGAACCATGTTGTATAACTTCAGAGAGTTATACTAACATATAATATGGTCCTAAAGGAACCCTAAGGCATAACTAAACTAAGCTAAATTGGGTCAGAACTGAAAGTCAAATCAAAAGTCTACTTTTGCGACTTTCGGTTGCGAACCGAGCCTAATATTCAGAGTTGTCGGGTTGAACATGCCTAAGCATGTTCTTATATTATTTACCAAGTTATTTAAGTGTTAAAACGTATTTTATAGCTCCTAAATTATCAGTTATGATTTATTTTGCAAAAACTGACTCGTTTGACTTTTCTGTTAAGTAGTTTGACCCGACAATTGACTGAGATAACGTGATAATTAGAAGGTGCCCTTTTAAGGGTTTAACACCTACTTAATAACCAACACATAGCCACTTTCATTTCGAATAATGGCTGGACCGTTAGTGATTAATCACTAAGTCAAAGCAGAATTACGCTAACTTTGACTTTCGGTCATTACACTAATGAAAAGTTAATTACAGAGGCTAAGAACACTTACAAGAGTCCTTAGCACGAAAATTTAGACTAAGAGAGCTTCCTTCCAAGGTAGGATGCTCCAGAGAATGAGTTTGAAAGCTTCAAAGGTTGAGAGTATGTGAATTTTTGATGAGCAAGTTATGAGCTCCAAATCTGCCCCCTTTATATAGGGTTTTGGATGGTTCTAAGATTAATACAAGTGTCCCCAAGTATAATCTGAGGCATACATGTGTTTAGGAGGTTTTACAATACCAGCAACAGTCCATAGAATCGGATTTAAGTATGCAATGGTGAAGGAAATGGCAGAACCTGCACCTGTGCATGAAATCTGCCCAGATCATGCCGTCACGTCACACGACGGAAGAGAGAGTTAGCTGTGACGCGACGCCACCATAGTGGTAACCAGCTCAACAAGTTTCAAACTTGACATTTTCACCCCCTGAACCTTTTAAAAGATAATATTTTCCATTTCAAGCACATTAAACCCATATAATTTATATTTTGATGAACCATAAGCTATAACAAAGCATCGTTAGGTCCGGTTTCGTTAAACGATAACCGAAAACACAATTTTTGCCTCATTGACGCTTTTAACCCCTTATTTACGAAAGTTAACGTATTTATCTCAAACGATATCGAAACCTTGTGAAATTTCCGTCACTTGTTCTTGGGGGTATAATTAATCATTAAAAAGCTCTGGGTTCATTAAAAGGTCACTCAGAGGTATTAATTTAACATGTTGGCACATTTAACCCTTGCGTCTTGTAAACTTTCACTTTCTTCCACAAACGGCTTCGTACATTTCACAATTTATTCGTTTAAGGGTTTAAACATCGTATAGGGTCGTCGAAAGGCAAAATTTTCAAATGTCGACACTTTGTATCCTTTCACACATATACTTTCTTCATTTGTCAACTTTAGTCCCTCGTAATCAATTCGTTACACGTTTAAAGTTCATGACACGTGTCGTTACTATGTTGGACATGATTTTGCAAGGTGTTACAGCGGGTCAAGCAAACGATCACTATCTATTTAGAATTCCTAAGTTATTCAACCCCCCCCCCCCATCTAGTGGGACATTAACCGAGATGGTTACTATAGCACTCCACATGGTAGGAAGTCTGCCTTTATCTACTTCGTACCTACATCCCTACCTGTAGTACAAGACATTGAGAACCGGTATTCAGGATAGTAAACACTCAGGAAAGATTTTTCCTCAACACCGCAGGATTCTTATGAATGAATTTGTACACTACCTACAACACCCCCAAACTTGTTCATTGTAGATGCTATGATAAGACCCCAACCTTTGACATCCGCTTTACCCCAAGAAGGTAGGATGGCGCGAGCTACAGTGTAACTTATTTACCGCACTCTAATTCGGCACTCAGGAAGACTAGGCCAACCATATGGGACTCATGGAGCCCAAGCTGAATCAATGTATGCGTCACACAGCCCAATGTGGCAAAAGGGGTCCTCCCTATATTGGACAATCGAGAACCATGAAGTATAGAACGCATATTATAAGGGCAGAAGTAACCACTTTATACTCTCAACAGATTGTTGTTACATTTAGGCACATGGAAGACACATGCAAGAAGATTCTTCTCTATCCGCACCTCTATCAATACTGTGACAACTCGAGTTTCCGACATTCTTTATTCACATTTATTGCACGTTGACTCTGACTGTCTAGTTGTTTGACTCGTCTGATTTGTAACGATATACTTTGTGTGATAATAAAAGTATTATGTTTGCTTGGTTATGTGTTGATATTATAGCATAAGACTTAGTGTATTAGAAATCACGTGAACTGATTTAAAGCATGGAACTGCTCGACGAAACACAGGAGTGTTTCGCCATGAACACACTCGACGAAACAAGGCTGTTTCGCCAAACCCATCTCGACGAAACAGGCTGTTTCGCCGGCCCATGTTTCGCCAAAGCCCATCACGGGCCCAGAACGTTATTTTGAGTATAATTACGTAAAACAACATCACTTTTACACTTTCATCATCACAAACGAAACCCTAGAGTCCCTCCTTCTCTGCTGTCGGCAATCTAGCGTCCCTTAGCTCTCGAATCTTTGTTTGTTCATCTCTAATCGGTTAGTATGTGTTGTTAATCGATTTCATGCTTCTGTATCATCTCGATTCATGTTTGGGAATGTGATGGATATGTATTATTGCTGTGATAAGAGTATGATGATGTTGATATGGATTTCGATATGTAAGATGTGGTAGAATATATATATGCAATGCTATGCGAAGCTTAATACAATCGAATGCTCAGTTCTGGATATTTGTTGTTATGATTCTGGTTATGAATACAAGTTAGTATCTTGATAGGGTACAATGATATGATGTTGTATGTTGATATGTTTTACACATGAACTAGGGTTTATGCTAGACAATGATTCTTGGATGATTGAGTATGATGATTTTACGTACACATTGAACCTCATATGATTTCTGTTATTGATGACGGCTGTTAGAAAGATTAGGGTTTCTGTATTATCCGAATCTGCTGTTAATGATGTCTGCGAAACTGACATCCGACGAAACAGAACTCTCGGCGAAATAGAATGTGTTTCGCCAAGAGTCCTCGACGAATCAGAATCATATTTCGCTAAACCAGGCCACGACGAAACTGAATTGTGTTTCGCCAACTATTGTGTTTCGCCAACTATGTGTTTCGTCAATTTGTGTTTCGCCGAAAGTGTGTTTCGCCAACTTATGTGTTTCGCCATTATGTGTGTTTCGCTGAACAGTTAATCTGCGCAGTAACTTGAGTTAATTCTGTTAATTGTTAACTGGAATAATTAACTGCTGTTAGACGTTGAACATAACTTGTATGATTGTGATTATGTGTTACATGCTTATACGTGAACAACTGGAACACAAACTGATTATGTGTACGTGCATACTCTAGGACGTGATTGATTTACTTTGAGCACATACTTAGCATACCGAGCAAACCAAGGTGAGTTCACACTCTTACCAAGGCATGGGATTCCCCAGTTGGGTTGGGAATGGGATTGAATGATTACCTGTACTTACATTACCACTAGACTACTTACCACGGTCCTCGGATTGGGAAGGATACCTGTGTCAAATTCTACATAAAGCCTACGTACTGTCCTCGGATTGGGAAGGACACCAGCACTAAACCTACGTAAAACCTACGTACTACCATCCTCGGATTGGGAAGGACGCCAGTGCTAAACCTACGTACTACCGTCCTCGGATTGGGAAGGACGCCAGCGCTAAACCTACGTACTCGCTACGTACTGTCCTCGGTTGGGAAGGGCACTTACATAAAACCTGCGTAAACCTATACTTACTACTATCCTCGGATTGGGAAGGATACTTATGATTACGAATAGTCTAGGGGATATATATAACATGGGAAGCCCCCACCAATAGAACGTACTATCGGCCCAGTAGAGCCACATGTTACATACGAACTTACTATTACGCATTTACTTTCTGTGAACTCGCTCAACTAGTTGTTGATCCTCTGTTACATGCCTTGCAGGACCTTAGGTACTTATGGAGCTTGCACGGGAGGCGCAGTCGTTGTGGACAAGGATCGTGAATACTTGATTAGACATTATGACATTTCACACTTTATTGTGTTGGGTTTATTTATACGCTTCCGCTAAACAGTTATAACATACTTATGTTTTGGAACACCTCTCATATGGATTGGTTTGATTAAATTGCAATTACTTTTACTTTATACATTGTTCTATATGATTGGTGGCTTGATCCTGGTCAGTCACGCTCCCAAGCGGTGATACTCCGCAGGTGGATTTTGGGGGTGTGACAGATTAGTATCAGAGCCATTGGTTATAGAGAACTTGGTTTTAATATGGGGAAAACGTTTTTATTAAAACCAGACTATAACCAGTACAGTGCTCAACAATCCACAACGACGCTTCGCTCCACGTGCAAGACTCAACATCCTAGGTAATAAGGTTTATGTTTATTGCCTACATGCTAGAACTATATAGAACTTTGCTCGTAGTATGCTTAGATTACAATGCTCACTAATTGTTGTTGCATGAGAACACTTGTGTGCTCACTCTCTTCTGTCATCGCACTATTCGCGAACCTATCTCACTTACGTTATCTTTACTATGAAGATCATGTCTGGACGTATCAACATGACTCAGGACCAGTTGACGGCCCTCATTAACGAACGAGTTACTGCGGCAGTTGCAGCCGCACAAGCAGGAGGTATACCCTGCAGTTACAACTCACACTAGGATCCTTAGATCCTACATTCCTAAATCAACTCTCGTGTTTAAACTTGTCCTAATTCTTTTACACAACAGGTCAAGCACCTGTTTGCACTTTCAAGACTTTCATTGACTGTCGTCCATCCACTTTCAGCGGCACTGAAGGAGCCGTAGGTCTCCTGCACTGGTTTGAAAAGATAGAGTCTGTGTTTGAGATGTGTGAATGCCCTGAGGCACGCAGGGTGAAATATGCTACCGGTACCCTCGAGGGTTTAGCCCTCACATGGTGGAAAGCACAGGTCCAAATACTGGGGTTGGTTGCTGCTAACGCCACCCCATGGAACAATTTCAAAGAGATGATCAAGGAGGAATACTGCAGTAGAGATTATATTCATAAGCTGGAAGTCGAGTTTTTCAACCTCAAGATGACGGGGTCTGAGATCGAAGCGTATACCAAGAGATCGAATGAGCTTGCATTACTGTGTCCTACTCTGGTGGACAAGCGTATTGAACTTTATCTTAAGGGTCTGGTGCCAGAGATCCAGAGTCATGTGACTTCAGCAAATCATGCCACTTACCAGCAGGTTGTTCAGTTGGCTCACCGTCTCACTGATCAAGCGGTGGAGCAGAACCGGTTGCCCAAACGCATCAACGCTACCACTACAGCTACTACTTCGGTTACTCCTGCTACTCCCAGTGACAGCAAGCGAAAATGGGAGGGGGATTCCAGCAAAGGATCAGCCCCAGTTCAGTCCCAAGTTCAGCAACGAAAGACTGACAACTATCAGAGCCCTAGTCAGCACTCTTCGGGCAGTCACAAGCAGGGTGGTTATCGAGGGAACCTCCCAAAGTGCAACATCTGCAACAAGCACCACAATGGCCAGTGTAACAGGGGTCGTTGTCAAAGGTGTTTCAGGACGGGCCATGAGGCCAAGGATTGTAGGAGCCCACAGCCTGTAAATCAGAATCAGCCGCAGCAGCAAGCACGGCAGAATCAGCAACAGGGCAACAAAGGATGTTTTCAGTGTGGCGCCGAAGGTCACTTCAAAAGACACTGCCCTCAGCTAAACCGAAACCAGAACAACAACAACAACCAGGGCAATGGGAACAACAACAACGGGGGAAACAACAATGATGGGAACCACGACGCAAGGGGACGAGCATTTGTGATTGGGCAGGGTGATGCCAGGAATGATCCCAATGTGGTTATGGGTAAGTTTCTCCTCGACGACTTTTATGTTACTGTACTATTTGATTCGGGTGCGGATACCAGTTATATGTCTCTGAAAGTTAGCCAAATGCTTAAACGCGCACCAACACGTTTGAACACTAAACATGTCGTAGAGTTAGCTAACGGTAAAAGTTTAGAGGCCACACACATAGTTCAGGGTTGTAATCTTATCCTCGTTGGTCAGACTTTCTCCATCGATCTCATCCCTATAACTCTGAGTAGTTTCGACATTGTCATCGGTATGGATTGGTTATCCCAACAACAAGCAGAGATACTATGCAGGGAGAAGATCATTCGTATTCCCCGTTCTGGTAAAGAACCTCTCGAAGTTCAAGGCGATAAGAGTGGTGTCGTGAGTGGCATCATTTCCTTCCTGAAGGCTCAGAAGTGTTTACGAAAGGGCCACACAGCTGTTTTAGCTCTCGTTACGGATACATCGAAGAAAGAGAAAAAGATTGAGGATATTCCGGTGGTACGCGATTTTCCTCAAGTATTTCCAGAAGAGTTACCCGGGTTACCGCCTCATCGTCAGGTTGAATTTCAGATCGAGCTCGCTCCAGGAGCAGCACCCATAGCTCGAGCGCCTTATCGTTTGGCTCCAACTGAATTGGAAGAACTGTCAAAGCAGCTACAAGAACTCTTGGAAAAGGGTTTTATACGTCCTAGCTCTTCGCCTTGGGGAGCTCCAGTGTTATTCGTAAAGAAGAAAGACGGTACGTTCAGGATGTGTATAGACTACCGTGAACTCAACAAGGTGACGATCAAGAATCGTTATCCTCTTCCGCGCATAGATGATTTATTCGACCAGCTGCAAGGGTCGAGCTACTACTCCAAAATAGACTTAAGGTCAGGATATCACCAGCTGAGAGTCCGGGATGAGGACGTCTCTAAAACAGCATTTAGAACTCGCTACGGCCACTACGAGTTTATGGTCATGCCATTCGGGCTAACGAACGCGCCTGCCGTATTTATGGATCTTATGAACAGGGTGTGCAAACCCTATCTCGACAAGTTCGTCATTGTTTTCATCGACGACATCCTGATTTATTCAAAGAGTCAGGAGGAGCACGAGCATCATTTACGACTTATACTGGAACTTCTGCTAACGGAACAGTTATACGTTAAGTTTTCCAAATGTGACTTCTGGCTTCGTGAAGTCCACTTCTTAGGCCACGTGGTAAACAAGGATGGGATTCATGTAGATCCATCCAAGGTGGATTCGATCAAGAACTGGTCTGCACCTCGCACACCAACAGAAATACGCCAATTCTTGGGTTTGGCGGGTTATTACAGGAGGTTCATCAAAGACTTCTCAAAGATTGCTCAGCCACTTACACTACTGACGCAGAAGGGTGTTGTTTATCGTTGGGGTAATGCACAGGAAACAGCGTTTCAGCACTTAAAGGATAGACTTTGTAGCGCGCCTATCCTCTCACTGCCTGAAGGCACGGACGATTTTGTAGTCTACTGCGACGCATCTATCCAAGGTCTTGGATGTGTATTGATGCAAAGGGATAAAGTTATTGCTTATGCTTCGCGCCAACTTAAGATTCACGAACGGAATTACACGACACACGACCTAGAGCTGGGAGCGGTTGTTTTTGCACTTAAGATATGGCGACACTACTTGTACGGTACCAAATGTGCTATCTACACTGACCACAGAAGCCTCGAACATATATTCAAACAGAAGGAACTGAATATGCGACAACGACGATGGGTTGAACTGTTAAATAACTACGAATGCTCAATCAGGTACCACCCAGGCAAAGCCAATGTTGTGGCTGACGCCCTCAGTCGAAAGGACACCGCGCCTAAGCGCGTACGAGCTTTACAACTCACTATACAGTCTAGTCTTCCTTCCCAGATACGAAATGCTCAGGTGGAAGCATTGAAACCAGAAAACGTCAGGGCAGAAGCCTTACGCGGCTCAAGGCAACGCTTAGAACAGAAGGAAGATGGTGCTTATTACGTAACAGGACGCATTTGGGTCCCACTGTACGACAACTTACGCGAGCTGGTAATGGATGAAGCTCACAAGTCTCGCTACTCGGTACACCCTGGTTCGGATAAAATGTACCACGATATTAAGACTACATACTGGTGGCCTAGCATGAAGGCCCACATAGCCACATACGTTAGCAAATGCTTGACTTGTGCGAGAGTCAAGGCAGAATATCAGAAACCGTCAGGACCACTCCAACAACCTGAGATACCACAATGGAAATGGGAGCAAATTTCCATGGATTTTGTTACTGGCCTACCTAGATCTCAGCGCGGAAATGATACTATTTGGGTGATCGTGGATCGGCTCACAAAGTCTGCTCACTTCTTGGCTATCAAAGAAACAGACAAGTTCTCTACCTTAGCAGACATTTACTTAAAAGAAGTGGTCTCGAGGCACGGGGTGCCCACCTCCATCATCTCTGATCGTGACGCACGTTTTACTTCAGAACTGTGGCAAGCAATGCATAAATCTTTTGGCTCTCGTTTAGACATGAGCACAGCTTATCACCCTCAGACAGATGGACAGTCTGAGCGCACTATTCAAACTCTAGAAGACATGCTTCGGGCGTGCGTAATTGACTTTGGCAATGGTTGGGAAAAACATTTGCCACTTGTGGAATTTTCATACAATAACAGCTACCACACAAGCATTAAAGCTGCACCATTCGAGGCATTGTACGGGCGTAAATGCCGGTCACCTCTTTGTTGGGCAGAGGTGGGAGATAGTCAGATCACAGGTCCAGAAATGGTAGTTGATACTACTGAAAAGATTGCTCAAATACGACAACGCATGGCGGCAGCACGTGACCGTCAGAAAGAATACGCCGATAAAGATAGAAAACTGCTCGAATTCCAGGTTGGGGATCGAGCGCTACTCAAAGTTTCGCCCTGGAAGGGTGTGGTTCGTTTTGGCAAACGCGGCAAACTCAATCCACGATACGTCGGACCTTTCGAAGTTATCGAGAAAATAGGCAAAGTGGCCTACAGACTGAACTTACCACCTGAACTCAGTGCAGTTCACAACGTCTTTCACGTGTCGAATCTGAAGAAGTGTACGTCAGATGAGACCCACATAGTTCCCTTGAAGGAACTCACTATCGACGAACGGTTGCACTTCGTCGAGGAACCTGTTGAAATCACGGACCGGGATGTTAAGGTCCTCAAGAACACGAGAATCCCTCTTGTACGAGTTCGTTGGAACTCCCGTCGTGGTCCAGAGTATACCTGGGAACGAGAAGATCAAATGGAACTCAAGTATCCCCAATTATTCGGAAAACGTGCAACCACTACTGAGGCTGAAGCTACAACTTCAGAATTTCGGGACGAAATTCCAAATCAATGGGGGGATGATGTGACACCCCAGGAAAACCAGTAAACGATACAACTCACCTAGCTTCCTCAGTAACCGCATGCTAAATTTCGGGACGAAATTTCTTTCAAGTTGGGGATAATGTGACAACTCGAGTTTTCGACATTCTTTATTCGCATTTATTGCACGTTGACTCTGACTGTCTAGTTGTTTGACTCGTCTGATTTGTAATGATATACTTTGTGTGATAATAAAAGTATTATGTTTGCTTGGTTATGTGTTGATATTATAGCATAAGACTTAGTGTATTAGAAATCACGTGAACTGATTTAAAGCATGGAACTGCTCGACGAAACACAGGAGTGTTTCGCCATGAACACACTCGACGAAACAAGGCTGTTTCGCCAAACCCATCTCGACGAAACAGGCTGTTTCGCCGGCCCATGTTTCGCCAAAGCCCATCACGGGCCCAGAACGTTATTTTGAGTATAATTACATAAAACAACATCACTTTTACACTTTCATCATCACAAACGAAACCCTAGAGTCCCTCCTTCTCTGCTGTCGGCAATCTAGCGTCCCTTAGCTCTCGAATCTTTGTTTGTTCATCTCTAATCGGTTAGTATGTGTTGTTAATCGATTTCATGCTTCTGTATCATCTCGATTCATGTTTGGGAATGTGATGGATATGTATTATTGCTGTGATAAGAGTATGATGATGTTGATATGGATTTCGATATGTAAGATGTGGTAGAATATATATATGCAATGCTATGCGAAGCTTAATACAATCGAATGCTCAGTTCTGGATATTTGTTGTTATGATTCTGGTTATGAATACAAGTTAGTATCTTGATAGGGTACAATGATATGATGTTGTATGTTGATATGTTTTACACATGAACTAGGGTTTATGCTAGACAATGATTCTTGGATGATTGAGTATGATGATTTTACGTACACATTGAACCTCATATGATTTCTGTTATTGATGACGGCTGTTAGAAAGATTAGGGTTTCTGTATTATCCGAATCTGCTGTTAATGATGTCTGCGAAACTGACATCCGACGAAACAGAACTCTCGGCGAAATAGAATGTGTTTCGCCAAGAGTCCTCGACGAATCAGAATCATATTTCGCTAAACCAGGCCACGACGAAACTGAATTGTGTTTCGCCAACTATTGTGTTTCGCCAACTATGTGTTTCGTCAATTTGTGTTTCGCCGAAAGTGTGTTTCGCCAACTTATGTGTTTCGCCATTATGTGTGTTTCGCTGAACAGTTAATCTGCGCAGTAACTTGAGTTAATTCTGTTAATTGTTAACTGGAATAATTAACTGCTGTTAGACGTTGAACATAACTTGTATGATTGTGATTATGTGTTACATGCTTATACGTGAACAACTGGAACACAAACTGATTATGTGTACGTGCATACTCTAGGACGTGATTGATTTACTTTGAGCACATACTTAGCATACCGAGCAAACCAAGGTGAGTTCACACTCTTACCAAGGCATGGGATTCCCCAGTTGGGTTGGGAATGGGATTGAATGATTACCTGTACTTACATTACCACTAGACTACTTACCACGGTCCTCGGATTGGGAAGGATACCTGTGTCAAATTCTACATAAAGCCTACGTACTGTCCTCGGATTGGGAAGGACACCAGCACTAAACCTACGTAAAACCTACGTACTACCGTCCTCGGATTGGGAAGGACGCCAGTGCTAAACCTACGTACTACCGTCCTCGGATTGGGAAGGACGCCAGCGCTAAACCTACGTACTCGCTACGTACTGTCCTCGGTTGGGAAGGGCACTTACATAAAACCTGCGTAAACCTATACTTACTACTATCCTCGGATTGGGAAGGATACTTATGATTACGAATAGTCTAGGGGATATATATAACATGGGAAGCCCCCACCAATAGAACGTACTATCGGCCCAGTAGAGCCACATGTTACATACGAACTTACTATTACGCATTTACTTTCTGTGAACTCGCTCAACTAGTTGTTGATCCTCTGTTACATGCCTTGCAGGACCTTAGGTACTTATGGAGCTTGCACGGGAGGCGCAGTCGTTGTGGACAAGGATCGTGAATACTTGATTAGACATTATGACATTTCACACTTTATTGTGTTGGGTTTATTTATACGCTTCCGCTAAACAGTTATAACATACTTATGTTTTGGAACACCTCTCATATGGATTGGTTTGATTAAATTGCAATTACTTTTACTTTATACATTGTTCTATATGATTGGTGGCTTGATCCTGGTCAGTCACGCTCCCAAGCGGTGATACTCCGCAGGTGGATTTTGGGGGTGTGACAAATACCTCTGCACACTTCATCCCGTAGTGCACCCCATCGTTAGGGTAGTGCATTCACACCTTAGAAATCGCTCTACGTTTGCTGCAAAGCACAATTCGGTCACAAGGATGAAGTCACGTACCCTCACAACCTTACCTCTGCGTGTCCACTATCCCCTCCTACCCGTGGTAGTAATGCACGACCCCATCCTTTGGAAAGTGTACCTATTTTTGTAAAGGTAAAGACTATGGAAGAGTCGGGAACTTGAGGAATAAACAAGGAACAAGGTAAAGGGAAGGCCTCACCGTATTTTGTATAACACCAGATGACCTCCATCAATCGGAGCAAGATGACTCCGAGGGGGTTTTCTACGCAAGACTAATTGAAACAAGTTGATACGGTGTATGAAAAGGGTCGATGTACCCTTAGCAAGATTCTGATGTGACTCATTACAAGGATAGGATGATTATGGTTGGGAGATTTGCATAGGCCTCACTTGGAAATTACCTTACCCATATGCTCATAGTGCACGACAAACGAGCTTGCTATCACTGATGGATGACAACATTTATTCTAAAATAAATGTTTAATTTCGCCTATGTGTTTTATACACGAGTAGCACATGGAACCACAGCGAAGGAAACGCTGGCCGAGTCTAATCAGGACCTTTACCTATAGCAAGAGCTGAGCTTGAAGCTCTGTGGAACCAATAAGTTGCTGAAACAATCATCCAATACGAAGCAACAACACTGCAGACAACAGTGGAATAAGAAGAATCATATTGGGAATCGCTCAGGCGATAACTCATGCCCTAGGTCCTGCCAAGGGCAGAGTAATGATGGAGAATTTGAATAAACATCCAGCAAAAGAGAAGACATATGTGGAGTCTTCTTTCGATAGGAATAAGAGGAAGTGTACGCATTACAAGCAATACCTCAAGCCAAGCAACAAACATAAGGAAAAAACGTTGTGACTAGGACAGTCAAGGCATCCATGACCACAACTAAGGTAGGTGATAAAAACTACCATTAAGAACTACCAAGGTGTAACAAGTGTGGTCATCATCACACCGGCCCGTGCAGGGCTCATCGGTGTGGGAGTTGTGGCAAGATCGGGCATAGTAAGGAGGCAATACTGGTCTGGTACAAGGCGAGGTAATAGGAGCCAGGACAGTGATATAAACCAGAGTAATAGTAAGGAGCAGAGCAGTAATGGAAACAAGAAGGGCAAGGGCTGCTACGGATGTGGCAACAAAGGACACTAATGGAAGGACTGCCCGAAGAAAAGTAAAGTCCGTGGGAGCAGTTGTTACCGAAGAAGCACCCAGGGCATGCCAGGACCTGAACGTAGCTACGGGAACGCTCTGTATGAACCAACACTATGCATCCATTTTGATTGATACTGGCGCTGACTCTAGTCTTGTATTTATAGGATATAGAACCTACTTGGTCTGGAGGCAAGTAAGCTAGACACCCCCTATTCAATAGGAATAGTGAGTGGGAAATTTGTCAAGGAAGATGAAGTTAACAAGGACTAAACACTTGTACTTGGAGAACGAAGGTTTTCTATTGACCTGCTACTAGTTGGTTTGGAAATTTTTGATGATATAATCGGCTTGGATTGGGTATCCAAGAATGAAGCTGAGGTTGTTTGTCATAAGAAAATCGTTCGCATCCCTCTTACGAATGATGAAACACTTACAGAACACGGCCTTCATACAGATGATGCAAGGACACTGGACCTCATAAGGCGGAAGACTGTGACCTTTCGCATTGGTTATGAGAGTGCAGAAGTGTCTCCGAAAAGGCTGCATATCGTCAACAAGGGGACTAAGGAGCCTAGATTAGAAGACATCCCCGTTGGAAAGGAATTTCCAGAAGTCTTTCCCAAGGACTTGACTGGACTACCTCCATAGCGACAAGTGAAGATTCAGATAAATCTAGTGCTAGGAGTGGCACCAGTGGCAAAGGAGCCTTACCGACTAGCTCCGTCCAAGATACAGGAGCCATCGATGCAACTGCAAGAGCTACTAGGCAGGGGAAATCTACCAGGACTGAGCTTCTCATCTTGAGAAGCCCCAGTGTTATTCGTTAGGAAGATGGACAATGGTTTTCGTATGTGCATACAGCCTAATCTGAGAGGAACTCAGAAGAATTAATGAGGAAATGTAGTACGCATAGGCTACAGGGAGTTAAACAACTAACCATAAAGAATCGGTACCCCTTACCAAGAACTGATGACTTGTTTGACCAACTACAAGATTCCAGCTGCTATTCCAAGATCGACATAAGGACAGGATATCGTTAATTGAGGACACAAGAAGAAAGTATCCCTAAAACAGCCTTTAGGACTTGCTTTGGATATTACGAGTTCCTTGACATGCCGTTTCGCTTAACAAATACACCGGCAGTATTCATGGACCTCATGAATCAGGTGTATAAGCCGTACCTGGATAAGGTCGTGATTATATTTATTGACGACATCTTTGTTCGCTCAGAGGCCAAGGAAGGTCATGAGCAACATCTGCGAGATATCTTGGAGCTTTTGAAGAAAGAACCGTTATATGCAAAGTTGTCGAGTATGAAGTTCGGATTCGCGAGGTGCAATTCTTAGGTCACAAGGTGAATAAGAATGGAATTCATGTTGACCCTGCCAAGATCGAAGCAATCAAGAATTAGGAAACCCCTAAGACGCCAACTAAGATGCGGCAATTTCCGGGGTTAACAGACTATTACAAACAATTCATAGAGGATTATTCCAAGTATTGCTCAACCATTAACGTCTCTAACCCAAAAGGATAAGGAGTTTGATTGGAGAGAGAAACAAGAAACAGCTTTGCAGACATTGAAGGATAAACTCTGCGATGCACCTAACTTATCTTACCTGACGGCACCAATGGATTTATAGGTTACTGTGATACTTTTCGACAAGGTCTTGGTTGCGTGTCGATGCAACAAGACATAGTCATCACATACGCGTCACATCAGTTAAAAGTACGAGGAAAGTACTACACGATGCACAACCCTGAGCTAGGTGCTGTGATCTTCGTGTTGAAGATCTGGCGTCATTTCCGTATGGCGCTCGTTGCATGATCTTTTCGAGATCATAAGAATTTGCAACACATTTTCGAACAAAAGGATTGGATTAGGAGACAGCGAAGATGGGTTGAGCTATTGAATGATTATGAGTGTGAGATCAGATAACACCCGGGTAGAGTGAACGTTGTAGCCGACGCTTTGAGTCGTAAGAAACGCGCAAAGCCTCTAAGGGTGCAAACCTTAGAGATGACAATACAAACCGATCTCACCGTTCGGATTTGTGAAGCCAGCAGGAAGCATTTAAACCAGAGAACTTATGAGCTAAACCACTGCATGGTATGGAAGTGAAACTGGTTCCAAAGGAAGATGGAACAATATATTTTGTGGAACGAATTTGGGCACCATTCTTCGGCGATCTACGAGCACTTATTCTGGAAAAAGCTCATAAGTCAAGGTACTCGATCCGTCCTAGATCGAAAAAGATGTACCCAGACTTAAAGGATTGGTATTGGTAGCCCAGGATAAAGGCTGACATCACTGTACAAGTGGGTGACTGCCTTACTTGCGCCAAAGTTAAGGCAGAATACCAGAACCAGCCAGGGTTACTGCAACAACCGGAGATTCCTGTCTGGAAGTGGGAACAGATCTCCATGGACTTCATTACAAGGCTACCAAGAACACAAAGAGGACACGATATGATTTAGGTGATTATCGGTCGATTGACTCACGAAGTCTGCACACTTTGTACCTATCAGTAAGAAATGCAGTACAAAGAAGTTAGTAGAAATGCCTCTCAGAGAGACTGTGGCACGTCAGGGAGTGCCTGTATCTTTCATATCCGACCAGGATGGTCGCTTTGTGCCAAGGATTTAGCAGACGTTTCAGCAAGCCTTTGGTTCACAGTTGAACCTTAGTGTTGCATTTCACCCTCAGACGGACGACCAGAGTAAACGGACGATTCAGACATTGAAGACATGCTACGTGCTTGTGTAATGGACTTTGGCGGGAGTTGGGATACTCACCTGCCCTTGGTGGAGTTTTCCTACAACAATAGCCATCACACCAGTACACAGGTTGCCCTGTTTGAAGCATTATGGACGTAAGTGTTGATACCCGCTGTGTCGGGCGGAGACCAGAAATTTACAACTTTTTGGTCTTGAGTAGTTCAGAAGAAACACGGACAAGATTTGCTCAGATACGTGATCGTATCAAGTCAGCCATTATGGACAGAAGAGTTACGCCGTCAAGCGGGCGGAAAACCATTGGAATTTGAGGTTAGAGATATGGTTTTACTGAAAGTCTCGCCTTGGAAAGGCGTGGTGCGATTTGGTAAACATGGGAAGTTGAACTCACGGAACATTGGGCCCTTCGAGATTCTGGAAAGGATCGAAACCATTGCACACAAACTTAAGTCTTCAGAAGAACTTAGTAGTGTTCATGACATGTTTCACGTGTCAAATCTCAAGAAACTCCAAGAGACAGTAGTGATTTTCGCAGTCGAGATTCACGTCAATGACAAACACCAAATTTCTAAATAACCTGCTAAGGTTACGGACTGGAAAGTCCACCAGACACGAAGAAGTCGTATAAAACTTGTCAAAATTCTTCGGGAATTCATGTCATGGCCCAGAGTTTACTTGGGAACGTAATGACCAAATCAAATAAGAATATCCGTATTTGTTTCACAACTCCCCTGCAACTGATACCACAGCTTGAATTTCGGGACGAAATTCTTTTAATGGGGGGAGAATGTGACAACTGGCACTTTTCCACGTATTTCGTACATTGATTAAACAGTAATTTATGACTTAATAACGGTGCTGAAATAAATTAATGACATGAATACTTTCTGATTATTGTTATCATACGTACATGTGCATCACCTATTTCATAATGTCATATCATTATTGCATGCAACACTTTATTGATTCAAATGATGCACGAAACAAAGTGAGCACAGTTATCAGACAAATCAGAAAATGCTGACGGAGTTCAGTACTTAGACAGACATGGTATTGAGACACAGAATGAGCCAGAAACCAAGAGTTACACTAGTATAGTGTGTAGGAAAGTAAGGATCATAAAACCGCCTTCCTAGTGATAGTTTAAGTGCCGGAAAGTGCCTAAAACCCACATAAACTGCAGAATTCTGTAGAATTCAGCAAAAATAAGCTTTTAGACAACTTAATATTATGCAGAAATATGGTTAAATGGTCCATAATACTTTCCTAAGTGTCGGGAATCAAAACCGTCACAAAAGGTAACATAAATCACACTAAACTGCATAGTTTAGCACTTTAACGAACCGATAACCAACCGAACAACCGGACACTACCCGAAACACCAAATTTTCACTAGAAGCATTGTTTTATCATTTCCGAGCTAGTTATGGTCACCGAACATCATAATACATCTAATAAACATATAACACCTAAAACACTAACTAGTTCTCTTGATTTCTAACTAAATCATTCAACTATCCATTACAACGTAACTAGCACCCCCCACCCAATTCACGGTTAGAGACATGGGGTCCACCCCATGATTTTCTAACAATTGTTTAATGGATTTGTTTCATACTTTAGAAACATTTTACCCAATAGTTTATGTGTTGTTGGAAGACTTTGTTTATAACCTTAAGACTTAGCATAAGCATTCATTTCATCACTTTCCAACTTACACCAACACCTCCCTTCTCTTCTCCTTACCTATGGCCCAAGAACCACCCACACAACCTCCATTTTCTAGTCCACTAACAAGCAATCTAAGGGCATCCTAAGGTGTTATAAGCACATTTAAGAAGGGTGGAGACATCGGAACTTGAAGGACGACTCTCTAGAGCTATTAACCTCCAAGAACATCATCTTCATCTTCTTGAATATCATCCCTAGCCTTGTGCTAGTGGTGAGACCATCTTAATCCCATTTCACATCTTGTTTAGTTGGTTAAAAGATGATACAAGTAACTAATCATGAAGAACACTAAAGATCAAGAACATAATCTTTAACATGAGACTAAAAATCATGATGAATCATGTTGTTTAAGTGTTATTATGCTTCTTGATTCTGGATTGTTTGTGTTAATGATGTTAAACATCATATGAACTTGCTAGATGGTGATTAAAGACATAATCTAGCAAGATAAGAGGATGATCTTATGAAAGATCAAAATGATCATCCTTATGTGAAAGCATGAACTTGAAGTATAAAATGTTTTCTTGAAAAATGATGATCAAAGTGTAATATAAATCATGTAAGTGGATGATTTCAAAACTAGTTTTCTCAAGAAATTAAGTTAAAATACAAGATTTACATAAACTTGGTTTTTAAAGAGACTAATCACATTTTTAGTGGTTAATCAAGTGTAGGAACATATTATTACCAAGAAAAATTCAAGAAGAAACATTTTTAGAAAATCATTTCACAAGTTATACACATCTAAAATCATCAAGAATGATGTTTTTAAATAAACAACCACACTTTAAAGGGTAACTAAGCTTACTAAACACACTACCAAGTTACTACAAATTTTTATAAATTTTCAAGTTCATGAAGTAGTGATTATGGCTTGATTTTGGCACTTGGTAAGTATTGTTTGATTTATTGTTGATTGTGGTGATTTGTAAAAGAAAATGATATGCTTTGAAAGCATGGAAAGCTCCTTTTTTAAGGGGAAACTATGGCAAAAAATTTTCTAGAATTTAAACACTTAGAAAACTATTTTTAAACAAGTGTTTACAAGTGTATTTTTAACCATAATTTTTCATATAAATTTTCCATAATTTTTGTTATAAAAATGACAAATATTAGAGGTTGGTTTTTGATAATAAAGTGACTAAATATGTATTTAGGAAAATATATTTAAATGTCACAATTTGTGTGATTACTTGTATATTACGTGTATTAGTTATATTATTTTAGGACATGAAATAATATAACTCACCAAAATACCAAGAAATATAACACAAAATATTACCAAAATCCCAAGAAAATAAATATATAATTTTTAACTAAAATTTGGACAAACCGAACAAGGAATATAAACCACAGAAAAATTCCGAAATTAAATTAGTAAGTATATTTTGGTAAATGGTATTCTGGAAACAAAGAGAACGAAAATATGATTTTTATAATTATTACAACAATATATCATATTTTTGACAAGAAGAAAATATATTATTTTTGGAGAAAATATTTATTTTCTTAAATAAAATTTAGAACATATTATTTTGGGGTGAAAATGGATTTATATATATTTTTCAAGTTAACCTTGAGAATATATTATTTTTGATGGTTTATATGAAGATATAAATATTTTTGCCAAGGAAGAAATATAAATAATTTTTTTATACAAGTTTCTTAAAATATTTATATATTTTAAGAATATATTCATATTGGTGATATTTTTATTGAAAATAATATTCCGGGAAAAATAAATACAAAATAATGTATAAGAATACTTAATAAATACAATAAAAATACGTATTCTCGTACGTATAAATACACACCGGAATACGCCACCAATACCTGGTAAAACACACAAGTCTAAGAATACGAGTATGAATACACCCATCCTTGGAGAAAATATACATGTATAAATACATAATGTGTCAAGTTAAAATATATTATTTTAACAAGTATTCCAAAAATTAATAAACATAATTTAAGTTAAAATATTATTATTTTAACAAATAATTATATACTTTGGAATAATACAAGTACATCAAAGATGTAACACAAAGATACCAAGTCATAACAAACAAGACTAAAAGTCGTGGCACGACCCAGCCGTCTAATAAACCATAACACGTGTGTAGGTTGTACTACGGTGTAAGGATACATACTTTGGGTATACAGGAGACATGACGCAAATCTGTGAGTTCATGTCTCCCTTTTCTTTTAACTGTTTCTAGCCGGAAGCCCGGTACAAAATCCGCTAGGATTGAGCCTTCCTGGATCACGTCACACATATTGATGGCTTTGCAAACCATTAATTGATCTGTTTCCTTGTTGCTTTCATACCGGTTTACAAATACATACTTACAATGATTACAAAGGTTTACAAGATTATTCGAACACATACAAAATCACATGAACTCGCTCAACTTTTGTTGATGTTTTCAAAATTACATGTATTTCAGGAAACAAGATGGATCTTGGGCGCAAGTGTTGTTACAAGACATAAATTTCAAGTTTAGATGTCATCCACTTTTGTATTGTACTTAACTTGAGGATTTTGATTTAAACTTAAAAGACTTGTGTTGTAACTTTTCAAAGTTATGAATGGATGAACATCATGTTTTAATCATATAATTGTTTAGTATAATTGAATGTAATGATATTGAACAAGCCACACATCATTACGCTTCCGCAAAAGTCAGGGTGTGACAAAAATGAAACTTCTCTTTGAAGCTGATATATAAGGAGAATTAGGGTTCACTGTTGCGTATCCCTGGTTCAGTTTATCTGTTACACTTTCTCTCTCTAGATTGTTATTAGTCTGTTAGAGATCTTGTTGATCTCATCTTGTTGTGATCTGTTTTTGATCAATGTATCTTGAATTGTTGCTTTTATCACAGATCTTACTATTGTAAGATCTAGGGTTTGGTTGAGAGTTTTTCTGGGTTGGTTAATTAATAAAAGTTTTCTGTCACGGTTTTGCCACTATATTATGTGTGTCTTGTTCATCCATACATTTCTACAATATTGTTAGTAGCAAAATAGATTAAAATCACTGATAAACGCCAAATGGGTTTAGTTGGAACAATTGACCAATAATTCCATGAACGCCCAACATAATATACAGTGACGGATCTAGACTAAATTTATAGGGGTAACGTTCAAATTTTTTTTACCATACTTTATACAAGGTAAGCAATTTTTTCTCTTGCATATCACTATTAGCATTATGGATTTGGAGTTGGACCAATATTATCATTTTGAGGCTTTTCTTTTAAACAAATTGCTAATAAGAGCTTGTTTAGAATGTTGTTTCCAATCATACATAAACCCTAAAATTATAAATGAACAATATAAAATTATGAACAATTCATAAATAAACAATATAATGTTATACCTTTAGAGTGAACAAGATACAATCATACAAACAAATAGCCAGTGACGAATACATAATTTTCTTGTAGGATGGGCACATAATACGGGCCAACTAAATATTAATTAAATATTTATATATAATAGAGAAATACTATGGGTATATAAGAGAGTAAAAAACTATGCACATGTTTTACCAATGTTTTTATGACGGTTGAACCCTTTCCCACCGACTCAACAAGGTTATTACCAGTGGTAACGTAAAAGTACTAATGATGGAACCGAACTTTTATAACCAGAGGATCATAATGTAACTTTTATATACATAAACACAAATTAACTACTTTTTTTGGATGTATGTCGACCTCTATAACGATTTTAACTTGCTAACTAACTGTAACCTAGATTAAATATTTTTTACCAATAAAGTTTTGTTTTGAGTTTTTTTTTTTAAGTTTATTATACAAATTACGGTTTCAGATTTCTTTAAAGTCATTATACAAATTACTTAAATAAAGCAAACAAACAAATTACCACTCATATAAAATACATCGTTAGACTATGGGGTATAGGACTTGGGTTGGGGAAAAACGCCCAAGCCACCACCCCGAGTGGGCTTGGGTTGGGGTGTGGCCCTTGGGGCTTGGGTTTCAAGCCGGGCGTGGGGCGGTCTTGACATCCTAGCTGGATGCCTCCCATTCGCTGACCCCGCCATGTCATAGCGGCTATTTGAAAGTTTGAATTTTAAATTCAAACCGTTTGGCTACCCCAATCCGCCACCCGGGTCCCAACAACCCCTATAAATGTAACCCCCAACCCCACCGGTTCGACAAGATTGCCCTTTTTGAAATTTATCTAACGCTCTAGGTTTGTTATTTTGTAATTTCTAGAAATTATGTAATTTTTAGGATTATGTAATTTTTAAAACTTTAATGAAATTGTAGGTTTTTTTTTATAAATGTTGTGTGAATTTTATAACTTTTTTTGTAATTTTTTAATTTAATAATCTGCCACGCGGTGCACCCAACCCACGCCCCGCCATACCCCGCGGACACGTCACTAGGCGGTGGGGGGTGGGGGGGCTCTCATTCCACGTGTCAACTCATGCCCCAACCCAAGCCCCAACATACCCCATGGTCTTACATCTCTAAGTAAAGGATTATATAGAAACGGTAATAAAATAAATAGATTAGAAAATAAGGGTGAGGATTAGGGGTGTTCATCGGTTCGGTTTATGGTTTATTTGGTTTATTCGGTTCGGTTTATTCGGTTTTCAAAATTTTGTACCCCAAACCAAATCCAAACCAAACCAAATAAGGAATATGCAAACTGATCCAAACCAAACCAAATTCAATTCGGTTTGGTTTCGGATAGAAACCAAATAAACCAAATAAACCAAATCTAACCAAATTGCACGTAAGTAAATTTTTTCCTAATTTATATTTATATTTGTGCTCCAACTTCCGAACATCGCCACTAATTTACACCTAACAATACATGAATACAAGAAAGTCTCATTGTGAAATAAAGCAAACACATCCATAAAGCAGTCGTAGACACAACCACAAAGTTAAAGCTTCAAAACATAGATCATAGAGAATAAATAGTTAACAAGTCTAATGGCACAAAATATAAATAATCTTCAAACATGAGTCTTTCTCCAACTAGAATGAACCTGCAAACATAACCCATTCCTCCAATCATGCATAACCCTTCATTTCTACAAGAAAAAAGAAAACCAATAGATGTTTAGTTGTATTAACTTGTAAATATAATATAAATATAAATAGTGTTTGTTAAAAGAATAATGAGAAACGGGTCAAAAAAACATTAACCTTCTTCCAGCTTATCAAGCTCTTCAATGTTCTCTTCCACGTTAACATCACCTTCTGGGCTAATAAATTGTATAAGATTTATAAATATTATTATTTTTATTTAATAATTAATTAAGTTAAATGGTTTATTCGGTTATCCAAATAAACCGAATAAACCAAATAAAAATAAAATGTGGATCCAAAACCGAACCAAAAACCATATTCACAATTCGGTTTCGGTTAGAAACCAAACCAAAAACCGAATTCGTTATTCGGATCGGTTTATTTGGTTACGGTTACGGTTCGGTTTACGGTTTTTATTTGGTTACGGTTTTTTCTGAACACCCCTAGTGAGGATATACTAGGAAGTTTATTTGGGTAGGATAAAATACATCTTTACATCTTTACATCTCTAAGTAAAGGATTAAACGGTAATAAAATAAATAGATTAGAAAATAAGGGTGAGGATATGCTAGGATGTTTATTTGGGTAGAAAGGTTAGGAAGTAATCTTAACCATCTATTTATTAATCAAGAGCTAAGATTAAATGAGTGAAATTGAAGAAAAAAAGAGACGAGTGACTTTGTCTAGAGGCATTCTAGTCAATCCAAGTTAATAGTTTCTCTCTCCTCCAACCCCCCCCCCCCCCCCCAATTTTTTAAACGTTAATAACTTTTTCATACGATATTATTTTTTTTTATAAAAATTGCACCAAAAAAACGATCGTTTTTTATCTTTAAAACGAGTATACTATTGCTATATTTTTTAAAAAAAAAATCGAAAACCCAGTTGCGTAAAATGCAATGGACAAAAAACATAAAAAATGACTTTTTTCTAACACGCAATTGACCTAAAAACACAAAGAAATATCTTGTTTCTAAAACACAATGGATAAAAACACAAAAGAAATGTGTTATTTCTAAACGCAATGGGTGAAAAACACAAACAAATGTCTTATTTCTAAAACGCAATGGACAAAAAATACATAAGAAATGTGTTATTTTTAAAAGGCAATGGCTGAAAAAACATAGAAATGTCTTATTTCTAAAACGCAATGACTAAAAAACACAAATAAATGTCTTTTTTTCTAAAACGCAATGGACTAAAAACACATAAAAAAGTGTTTTTTTTTTGTAAAACGCAATGGATTAAAAAACACAAGAAAATGTGTTTTTTTAAACACGATGAATTAAAAACATAAAAAAAATGTGTTCTCATTGTTTATAAAAACGCAATAAGTTGATTCAAAGATGCAATACACGTTGATTGAAAGACGCATTGCACAGTTAAGGTTAATACATATGGTATTCCATTAGGGTATAGGGAGTGGTGCGGTAAACTTCAAGTTTACCGCCAAATGCCGATCGGTAACCCAATGCCAACAACAATGTTTACCGAATTTGGGGGGTGAAATTGGTGACCCAATGCCGATTCGGTGAAGGTGAAGGAAAGGGAGAGTGTGTGTATAAGGAGTGGGGTCCATGCCATCTCAACCAATCACATATTTTTCTTTTTTTTTATTTTTAAATTTTACCACTTCACCAAGTGTCTAACCATTGCCAACACTTTTCAACATAGTTTAAACACTTATGACTGAATGACGTGACACACTCTCATTGGTTGATTTTAAAGTTTACCACTTTCAAGTGTCTAACCACTCCCTACACCCTTATTATTAATATATGATAGTAAAGAAAGTGAATGAATAGTGGCAGGTAGGTGATTCACCTACTGCCTTTGTACTTCACGCTCTTGGTGTTCTCCGGCCCCGCCACGTTGTGGAAGAGTTTGACACCTGTTTTGTAGGTTTTATTCTCCTGGCTGATCTCATCACTGTCAATATTTCACTTTTATCGTTGTTTGGTGATGGATTTCTCTATTGATCTTGTGCTGAAAATGGTCTGATGATGGTGATGACGGAATACCGTTTGGGTGTACGATGGTAAACCTGAGGTCAATGGATTATGGAAGGTGCTCCGATGATGGCGAAGTTGTAGCGTCGTTGAGGTTTACGTTGCTAAACCCTAAATCGCTAGATTTCGTGCGGCGTTGGCCATAAGGAAGGGCTTTTAGGATTTTTGATGCTAAGCCCTAAATCATTCGTTATAGGGCATGCATGTGTCGTCTCTTAGGGTTTACAATAATAAGCCCTAAATTTGTCACTGGTACACACGAGGCTATGATGAGTCCCGAAATCAAGTCAGTATGTCGCCATGGCGTGGCAGCTGTGGAGGATGGCAGGTTATCGCCTGCAACCCCTATTGCAGCCATGGTGGCTTGGTCCTTTTGCTTTCTCTGAGCCTCATGAGTTTTTAAATGTTGTTTGGAGCTTAGTATTTGGTTTTCTTCATGTTGAATAAACTTACCTGTTAGAAATGTTCAGCCAGATCCTACTGTGGTACATGAGACGGTGGATGAAATTAATATATGTTATATGTATATGTGTTTTGTAGGCATATATTCACCAAACGCTTACTGTCAGTTTGTGTGGGAGCTCATTAATGATCCAGAGAGATTTAGGTTGTTTCCTAACTTTGCATCTTTTTGCTGGCGTGATCAACTTTTTTAACTACTTTATTGGTTTCTTGTGAAAATCCAAAAGAAAGAAAAGAAGTTACCATCTATTGTAACGAATCATTTTGAAAAAAAATTATAGAAATGTGAACACCTATAAATATTTGGTCAGAGTTGGGGAAAGGGATAGGCTGGTTAACGAGTCAAAAGATGTACTTTTTTCTTTAGATCTAAACGGGTCAAGTTGATGTTTTTAATAGGCAAGAAAATTGTCTATCTTCGCTGTACCAAGAAAATTTAATAGGCAATGATGATTTAAGAAAAATTGTCTACCTTTGTTGTTTTGGTGCTGCAATCTGATGATTTGCAGCCACAATGATCTATCCAAATCAGATTTTTTCATAATGGAAGTTTACTTTTGATGATGTTGCTGTTGGTGGCTTGGTGCTTCTCTTTAAGAGATTGATTTGGGTTTTCTTTCCTTCATATTTGTTGCTTAATGTTATTAAGATAAGTGCCGATACTGAATCACGACTTTAATATGAATGCAGGTGTCGGTCGACTGCCGCTACCATCACCAACGTCATAAGGCCTATTTATCATATGTCTTTTATGCTTCAATAACTAAACAAGTGTGTTATATTTACGATTACTTATTCCAATTTTAATATGAAATCTATTGTTTGCAACTAATATTAGAGTTATGGATCCTATGAGAAAATTCAGATCCACATGATTAGGTAATCGGCCCAGAAAGAAAGAGTCGATAAATGGACAATGAAACAAGACACAAATGTTGTTCGAATGACAACTACCTGTGTTGCTTCTAAAAGGGGTCTAGATATTGATGCAAGTGTAGATGTGCTTGACGACGAGTTAATGTAAGTTTGTTTTATATATTGCATAAAAAAATGTATGTTTTTGTTTATAACTGCGTACAAATCATGTGACTAAATTATGGTTACAGTCGGCTTCCAGTAAGTCACGACACTTATCTAGACCGGATATCCTCAAGGTAGATCTGGCAAAGAGGTCGGGTCGGGTCATGGGTCAAAATTGGTTCGGGTCAAATCGGTTCAATTAAAAAGGGGTTGATTTGGTTCGGGCCAAAACGGGTTCGGGCCGGAATGGGTTCGGGTCGAAACGGTACGCGCCGAAACGGTACGGTACGAAATGGTTCGATTCGAAACGGTTCGGGTCGAAACCGTCGAAACGGTTCGATTTGAAACCGTCGAAACAGTTTGATTTGAAACGGTATGGGTCGAAACGGTTCGCGTCGAAACGGTACTTCTTATGTTCTGGCTGCTGCAATTGAAAACAAAGTTCTAACTCATATACTAATATCACAATTCGTTGTAGCATAAAATCTTGAGAAATCACAACTGTTTTTTAAAACGATAGTTAGAATTTCTTTAAAAAGTCATTAACCATGTTGCTCTGTATGTGAGAGAAAAAACCCAGTTATGCAACTACCTATGTTTCTCCGGTATACTACTCCTGATTGATTACTTATCTTTTAGACAACATATACAAGTTCATTATGTAAATCCCAGGAGTTTCAACAAAATAATGATTTTAAAATGCACCACATATGTCCCAACGTTTTTAACATAGAGGCATATTCTTTATATTTGAATAACATTATCAGAAACCACAAAACACTTGTATCCTTAGTTTTAAAATGGGTTGGGTCGGGTCGGGTCATGGGTCAAAATGGGTACGGGTCGAAACAGTTCGCGTCCCGAAACTCGCCTCGTGCGGAAACTCGTGTCGGCCCAAAACCCGTTGCGATCCGAAACCCGTCCAGTGTAGAAACCCATGTCGGCCCGAAACCCGACCCGAACCAACCACGTTCCGCTCCAAAACCTGCGTCGTGCCGAAACCCGTCTCGGCCCGAAACTCAATTTGAACCAAACCCGTTCCGATCCAAAACCCGTTTCGTGTGTGCAGAACTATGGCAGCGATGGCTTAAGAAAAAGAGGAGTGCAGTCTATTGCTTTTCTCACGCTATGGAAAATTTGGATGTGCTGTACCGAAATTTTTTTTAACAATAGATGCGCCATTCTGAGAAACGTCGTGGAAGATATAAAAGACAATAGCTTCTGGTGGGTGAAGAAAAGATCAAAAATGGCTTGGCTGAATGAAGATAACTGGAGCAAATTCGAGTTGGATAATGTACTGTACTAAGTTTTGGTTTCGTTTATTTCTCTGTTGCTTCTGTTTTCCTTTAGCAGCTCGCTAAGGTTTTTTGGTTGTGGTTTTAATTAAAGTTCCTCTTTGGCCGGCCAAAAAAAAAAAACGCCTTTTAAGTTTCCTTATTAAATCTCACTGACATTAGTTTCAAAGATGTAACTCACTGGATTTGACATTTCAAATTTAGAAATTAGAATTTGTGGTTTTTATTTTGAGTGTTCTTTATTGTTACTTTCTTTTGAATGCAGGTGTGCAAGTATATCATACATGTATGTTCCTTTAAACTCCAGCTCTATCGGTTTTCTATGCCAAGTTCCAAAATCCTAGGTCTCGCAAACGATGACAAGTTTCGGCGGCGATGGATGTTCAGACTTCATAACTAGGTGTGATTCATGAGGTTAAAGGCGATGGCAGCATAGCCAACTCCTGCGGCGCGATTAGGATTTTGCCGCGAACCCTAACGGCGATGGTGGTGGCGTTTACACAAGCTTGAATGGTGGCGGCGACCACCACAGCGGTTGGATCTAACACTCGCTGAATAAAACTGGTCCAATGAGAATTTTGGCGGCGTGGTTATGCATGCAAGCCCGTTCTAACATGGGTCAAAATATATTGTGTTTGAGGGCTTGAGGTAGTTTTAATGCAGCCTGGTTATTTCTCCCAAGGTTAGGATATTTTTAAAACAATTACTTTATTCGTTTAATGATGTTGTTCACTGTTAATTTAATTAATTGACCCCTATCTTTGAAGTTTGTAATGGTTGTAATGGCTGGATTTTTGTTTCTACAACATTATGAATGGATGGTTTCAGGCATTTTCTTTAATGTTGCACGACTGCTTCGTTTGATTGAATTGTCCTGCTGTAACAAATAACTTGATTAATTGTCCTCTATGTTTAAATTTTGTAATGGTTGTAATGGGTGGATTTTTGTTTATAAACATTATGAAAGGATGCTTTCAGGCATTTCTCTACTACCGCACGGTTGTTTAAATTGATTGAATTCTTCTTCTCTTGGCAGGACTAGCTGGAAGGACTAAATTCAAGCATATAACTGGAAGGTTTTAAGGTAATACCATATTTTGAATTGGGCTTCTTGACATTATTAGATCAGTCTAATGATAATTATGACAACGATAAATCCGTACCAGTTAAAAATATTTACTAGAACAGCCCCGTTTTTTCAGGGTATTTGCAAAGAAAAGAACATTTTTTTGGAGTTTGCAAAATGAGCCAAACCAAATCAAACTCTCGCAAACCCCAGGCGCAGCGCGCCGGATTGATACCACTAGTTTTTAATAAAAATGTTCCAAGTATAAAATACATTTAATTTAAAAGATGGATGGAAAACAACTATAATTATTAATTAATGCAGCCAAATGAAACATGGCATGAGCATTAACATCTGGACAAAAACGTACCACCTCATACCTCCAAGAGCCACCTTCTTCTTTCTTTTTTTTATCATTTATATTTGATCTTTCACCACATTCACAAATTGGAATGCTATTACAGCCATTAATTCTCTAAAAAATAAGCTATTTTAGGGACCTTTACATAAAACGCAATGAGGATCAGACAAACATTAAAGTGAAAAACACTTTTACAAATTCATTGTGTTTTGTAGATTCACGTAAACAAAGAAACATGAAGGTGAAAAAACACAATTGCGTTTTATAAAAATTGCGTTTTATAACAAGTCGTCATTGTTCACATTCCGACCACTATATAAGAAACAACTCACAGTTGTTACTTTCATTATATACTTCAGTGATTGATCGACGGTATTAATATGGTTGTTCGGAGGTGGTACCGGCGCCGGCGCCGGTAGGACTTCGTCGGAGATGACGTATCTGTTGGTTTTCTTCATTATGGTAGCCGGAACGGTGTCGTTTGGTTGATCTAATCGGAATAGTGTGGAATTCCGACGTACACCGCCTGGGAAATTGTTCGCCGGTGTTCGGTGGTGGTGGTGGTGGTGGGATGGGATGAACATGATGCTTAGATCTAGGGTTATTTGAAACAAATTTGTGGTTGACTAAAATGACCTTTTGTCTAGTTTTTTTAGTTTGCCACATGTGCTTCTATTATTGTTTCCTACACTTCCTACCAAAAACAAACTTTCTATTTCATCTTTTCCCTAGAAAATAATTAAGAAACAAAAGCCTAGTTGCCATGTAATGAAAAATATAGCATGTATTAGGTTGTTTTTTTTTAAATTAGCTTTTATTAGGAATGAGATGGGCCATTAAACTAATAAGCCCTGAAGAGGTATGGTCCCAATTCCTTGCCAACATGGCAAGGACCATACCACTTTCTCCATCCTACGTGGCAGTGACATCAACCGCATCATCCAGAAGCTTCTAGAAGCTTCTGGAAAAGGTCCAGGTGACACCAAAGATGCTCCAGCTGACATAAAGGACAACACGTGTCACCTGAGATCGAGCGCCAAGTGGACCTGCAACAAGTCAGGGAGCAGCCCGACAACATCAGTACGATGTTTCCAAATTAGCCAAATACAGGCGCGCCACGTGTACCACTACACTGACCGCAGCAGAGGAGACCAAGAGGATATTCCCCTTGGTCGGACAGCTGGCGTGCGTCTACAGCTGGCACTGCTGCTCCTTCCCTTCTTCACCCTCCGGCTATAAATAGGACCCTTCACCATCCAGGTTGATCATCTTGCTCTCACTATTCTCACACTTAACACACACTCTTATTCCTTCCTCGGAACAGTACTTATTCTCACGCCGGAGCCTGGTTAAGAGGGAAACCCCCATATTCCCCTCTTAACGAGACTAACGGTGTTGCTGTTTTGCAGGAACCGAGCCATCTCGCGAGTAGAAAGAGAGATTGAACCCACAGAAGAAATAACCCCGCTGATTAACCATAGTGTAAACCAGTGTTTCATCATTGGCGCCATCCGCTTTTAGCAAAACCACTTTCATCTCTTTTTCTTTTCGAAAAACTCGTCAAAATGGCCGAAAACAACCCTTCCCACCTAGTCGATGGAGACGTTTCTTCCTTCGAACTCGTTTCGGACAACATACACGTCCAACGAGGCCCAAGGAACGAAGCTATCCAAGAAGGGCCACCAAACATGGAGTTTCCTAGCATTTTCGGGAGTGCATCCAGGGTTGCCGCCCAAAACGCACCTGGTGCTACTTTCCAAACTCCACCCAGAATCATCACTCAGACCACAAACGGAGCAGCGTTCCAGCCTCCGTCAGAGGTAGTCCAACAGACACCACCAGTGCAACCTCAGAACCATGGAGCTGGCCCATCAGCTCCATCAGACCAAGCACATCTAAACTTCTCCGCACTACTTGGGCTACCCGAAGGAAAAACTCTGGCTTCCTGGTACGCCGAACAAGTGGCGTCCATAAACCTTGTCTACAAACAACTCAGTGCGCAGCAAGCCTTGCTCCAAGCACAAGCTCACCAGTCAGCATTTGTCACTCCACCGCAAAGGCCTCTGAGCGCTCCTATGCCTCAACAGACCAATGCATACAACCTGCGTCCTGAGTCACTACCTCCACAGCATGTTAGAAGGCCAAGCGCGCACGACACGCGCGATACTTACGGTGAAACAGAAAGCAACTATGTGCAGTATTCCAACCAACCGAAGAAGCCAATACAAAGTCGTTTAGGTCCGCGCAACATAAACGACGAATTTGAAGACGATGAGGAGACGAGTACAGTGTTCAGCAGGCTCCCACCAGAGCATGAAGCGTACAAACCTCGCAAGCGTGCAGGTTATGATCCAAAAGCAGAGCATGATTTCACCCTAAGCTATCGTCCAGACGACATGGCCGAGAATTCAAAGTTCATCCGAGAGATCGCCACGGCTGCCATAGACAAAACGAAATTGCCACACAACGTGGGCAAATACAACGGGTTGACAGACCCAGACGATCATCTCCAAGTTTTTAACGGTGCGGGAGCAACAGGCGGATGGAACTTACCAACCTGGTGTCACCTTTTCGCCCAAACTTTCATAGGCGCGGCGCACATTTGGTTTGACAGCCTACCAGCCGGGAAAATCAAATCCTGGGTTGATTTTCGAGAGAAGTTCCTAGCGCACTTCTCACAACAACGACGACACACCAGGGATCCAGCCGACTGTTTGAACATATGGCGCAGAGACCACGAAAGCGTGGAAGATTTCATTACCCGGTACAACAAAGAATGTTTGGAGATCGGCGATGTAGGCGAGAAGATGATGCGCGCACACTTCATGCGGGCAGTCAAAAACGATGATTTAATCAAGCGTGTAAAAGGCAGAGACGGAGGACCCAAAGATTGGGAAACCTTCATTGAGGCGGCCAAAACTATCGCGCAGTCGGATAGGCAGTTGACCGGTGACGACCACCGTCAGCGTAGTTACAATCATACCGACCGGCACAACAAGAAAGGCAGAAACCAATCTTGGAAAGCATCCGGTCATAGGGAAAGAAGCCCGGTAAGAGAAGACGCGCGCCACACGATCAACCAAATCGCACACCGGAAAGAGGTGAAAAAAGAAAACCGAGAGAAGCAGTGGACGCTCCTAACGAAAACCCCTTCAGAAGTCTTGGCAACCGAGAATCACCAGTTCAAGCCACCACTGCAAATGCGCAAAAAGAGGGGCCAAGACCCGAATCTTTTCTGTGACTTCCACAAAGACACCGGCCACTTAACCGACGATTGTTTCAGCCTCAAACAAGAGATCGAAAGGGCTTTAAGAGACGGAAAGTTAACTCACCTGGTCAAAGGTGGCAGGCGTGATTACCGTCAGATCCAACGAAGAGAAGAAGGGCCAGACAACAAAAAACTCCGGAAGTTAGAAACCCACATGGTTCAAGGGGGTCCACGAAGGCCAAGGAAAAATTACAACAAGCGCGCGCAAGATGACTCGTGGCGCGAGAAGTAAGTCGTTTTCCCAGTTGTAAGAGGAGGCCCACGAGAAAGAAGGCCCATAGTCATTTTAGGCGTCATAGGGCATTACCAAACGGATTACATCTTCATCGACCCGGGGAGCACTGCGGATATCATATACGAACAGTGTTTTAATCAGTTCGATCAAGAGGACAAAGCGCGCTTAGAACCAGTTGATTACCCGCTCACTGGTTTCTGCAACGAAGCCGTTTTTCCTCTAGGACAAATATCGTTCCCAGTGTTGCTCTCGGACGGAAGAAACTCAAGAACAGAGGAAGTCACATTCATGGTGCTGCCAGCACATTCAAGACACGATATTCTGCTAGGAAGAGAATCCCAAGGTGATTTCAGCATGATTTGCTCTGGCCCACACTCCGCAGTGGGATTTCCAATAGAAACAGGAGTAGCCATCATCTATGCAAGCAAAGAAGTATTAGCGACAGATGAGCTAAGACCTGCAAAGACAAGGAAACCAGAAGCACGCCAAGAGGCAGAAAAATAACAGCGCATATCCGGAACAGACAGTAACCTTGGGACCTGCAATGTCCGATCTGACGCGCGCGACGCTGAAAAAACTGCTGTTCCAAAATATGGATGTCTTTGCCTGGACGCCAGCAGACATGGTGGGCGTTCCACGGCACTTAGCCGAACACCGCCTAAACGTATCGGAAGAAGCCAAGCCAGTGGTACATGCTAAGCGCCATTTGGGGGACATAAAACACGAGGCCATGAAAGAACAATTGATAGAGCTGCTAAACGCAGGAATCATCAGGGAGGTAAGGTACCAAACATGGGTAGCAAGCCCAGTGATGGTCCAAAAGAACAACGGCAGCTGGAGAATGTGCGTAGATTACAAAGATCTGAATAAGGCATGTCCGCGCGACTGTTATGCCTTACCAGACATCGATGAAAAGATCGATTCACTTGCCACGTTCCGATGGAAATGTTTCCTTGATTGCTACAAAGGGTATCACCAGGTACAGATGGCCGTGCAAGATGAAGACAAGACCGCGTTCCGCACGCCAACAGGGCTCTACTGCTATACCAAAATGCCTTTTGGTCTTAAAAATGCGGGCGCGACTTACCAAAGGCTCATGAACGAAACCTTCCACGACGCCATCGGCAAATATATAGAAGTGTATATGGACGACTTGGTTATTATGAGCAAAGAGGAGAGTACAATGTTGCTGAACATCCAGAAGACATTTGACACTCTGCGCGGAGTCAGCATCAAGTTAAACCCGGCGAAATGCTCCTTCGGCATGGAGGAGGGGAAATTCCTGGGTTTCATTGTCACGAAAGATGGTTTCAAGGTGAACCCTGACAAGATACAAGCAATAGAACGCATGCCGTCACCGTCAACGATCAAGGAGATGCAAAAATTGGCAGGACGTTTGGCAGCACTCAACCGCTTCCTAGCCAATCACGCGGCGAAATCATTTCCGTTTATAAAAACTCTCCGAAACTGCATGAAGAAGAGTCAATTTCAGTGGACTCCGGAAGCTGAAAGCGCTTTCCGCGAGATGAAAGACTGCCTCATCAAGCTGCCAACCTTAACTGCACCAGTCAAGGGTGAACCTCTGGTACTATACTTGTCAGCCTCCGACAGGGCAGTGGGAGCAGTGTTGCTTGTAGATCGACAGGGCGTCCAGACGCCGGTTTATTATGTGTCACGAACTCTAACCGATCCAGAAACCCGGTACGCAATCATGGAGAAACTAGCGCTCGCACTAATCCGCGCATCAAGACGGCTGCGCAGGTACTTTGCCAATCACGTCATTCACGTGTTAACAAACTACAACATTGGCAACGTACTCGCAAGACCAGAGATTTCAGGGAGACTTGCAAAATGGGCGATAGAGCTCGGGGGTCATAACGTAGTGTTCAGACCGAGACCGGCGATCAAGGGCCAAGTGCTCGCGGATTTCATGACAGAGGTACCAGATGACAAAGATCGAGAATGCAAGGCAATGGAAAAGGCCGAGAAACAACAAGTGGAAGAACCATGGCTACTATACACAGATGGTGCGTCCAACGAGGATGGCGCAGGTGCTGGTCTCCGGCTGGTGAGCCCCGACAAACACGAATTCACCTACGCCATACGCCTGGATTTTAAAAGCACAAACAACGAAGCCGAATACGAAGCCTTCCTTGCTGGGCTAAGATTGGCAATCAAAATGGGCGTACGACACATCGAAGCACACGTAGACACCGGTTATTTTCGGTTAAAAACCGGTTTTTTTGCCTTTTTTTTGAATTTTTCGGTTATTTTTTCGGTTAACCGGTCTATCGGTTAAAAAACCGGTTTAAAAAAACCGGTTAATAACCGGTTATTATACTAAAAACTTGTAACCGGTTACTAACCTACGGTTAAAAATAACCACTAACCGGTTATTCCTAAATCGGTTATTAACCGGTTACGGTTTCGGTTAATAACCGGTTACGGTTAATTAACCGGTTATTTTGAACACCTCTAACGGGGAATACGAAGCCAGGGGAGATACGATGGCACTTTACCTAAGCCAAACAAAGACACTGCTGCAAACCTTCTATTCCTACAAAGTGCATCACATAAATAGAAGCGAGAACAAGCCAGCAGACGCGCTGAGTAAACTCGCCTCCACAAGCTTCCAGCACTTAGCAAAGGATGTACGAATAGAAGTTTTGAGCAACCCGTCAGTACCACTTCGAGAAGTAAGCGTCGTTCAACTAGGGACAACGTCCTGGATGACTCCGATCATCACATACCTCCAATCTGGAGTACTCCCGGAGAACAAGGCAGAAGCAAGGAAAGTCCAGTACAAGTCCGAACACTACCAGATGGCTGACGGGATCTTGTACAGAAAATCATACCTCGGGCCTTTGTTAAGATGTGTTGACCCCGAAGACGCACGCTATCTGATCAGAGAGGTGCACGAGGGAATCTGTGGTATACATGCCGGTCCAAGAATGGTGGTAGCAAAAGTCATGAATGCGGGATACTATTGGCCCGGAATGCATTTGGACGCGGTCAAAGAATTGAGGAAATGCGCTGGATGTCAAAGGCATGCGCCCAAAACGATGCGCCCCAAGAACGAGTTAGTACCAGTTACTACGGCATGGCCTTTCCAGCAATGGGGAATAGACATGGTCGGACCTTTTCCCGAAGCCCCAGGAGCTGTCAAGTTTATAATAGTCGCAGTTGACTATTTCACCAAATGGGTAGAGGCGAAGGCCCTCGCGTCGACCACAGCCGCCGTTGTCAAAAAGTTCATTTGGGAACAAATAATATGTCGTTTTGGTTTACCTCTCAAGATAATCACCGATAATGGAACCAATTTCACCGAAGACAACCTTCAACAGTGGTTCAAGGAATTACACATCGAACACACTTTCTCCTCGGTCGCGCACCCGCAGGGGAACGGTCAAGTTGAAGCCGTCAACAAGAGTATAGTCGACGGAATTAAGGCGAGGCTGGGAGAAAAGAGAAGAGGTTGGGTAGACGAACTGCCAAGCATCTTATGGGCCCACAGGACGATGCCCAAAACTAGCAACGGAGAAACACCGTTTAGCTTGGTTTATGGGTCGGAGGCTGTAATACCAGCAGAGATAGGATTGCCGTCACCCAGAATGCTCTCCATGAATATGATCAACAATGAAGAAGAAAGGAGGATCGACCTCGACCTCCTAGAAGAACGGAGAGAAATGGCGGCAATCAACGAAGCAAAGTACAAAACAAAGCTGGAAAAATATTACAACTCTAAAGTCCGAATATGCAACTTCAACCCGGGAGAATACGTCCTCAGAGACAATGAAGCCTCGAATGCAGAAAAACCCGGGAAGTTGGCTCCCAAATGGGAAGGTCCGTATGTCATTGACACCGTGCTCGGAAAGGGAGCCTATAAGCTGCGCACCATCGACAACAAAGACGTTCCTCGCACATGGAATGCCCAACAGCTGAGAAAATGTTACCTGTGAAGGAAATTCTTGTAATAGAAACGGCCAAGTCGCCAACACATTTATGATAATACAAGAAGTCTTTGGCTATCTTTCTATCATGCAAATTTCTTTGTCATAACTGCATATATTACTTTGGGCATACACGAAAACATCCATGGCTCGACCATTAGGAAACGTTGTAGACCTCCAAGGCCTGTCACAAACGAGTGCACAGCCGGGTCAGACACACAACTAAAGCCTAACAAACGCCAAACAAATACTTCGTGCCCACATAAACACGAAAACATCAAACACAGGACAAACAAACATTGTCAGCACCCCCAAGGCTGAGCACAGCCGGGTCCACACAATAACCTGTTGATGCGATCACTTCGTAGTCACGACCAACCTGCGCACATAAACGACAGAATAAAACGTTGTAATAAACACAACACAGCCTGTCAGCGCCATCATTCATTCGTGATACCTGAATCAAAGTAATTTACATGCACATATTATGCCGATAACAAAATTCGCAACAACGCGGAAGCATATATTAAAACATAAAATGTCAAAGCATAGTAAATTATCCAATAACACGACAGGCAAGAGAACTTTTAAATTGTTCACAAACATGTCGAATGCTTACAAGACCACCCAAGGTCATACACGGCGCGCAGGCCGGAACCCCTACTCTGGGTGACTGGGGCCAGTACCTCCAGCCGCACCACCATCATCGCCGAGCGCCTTCTTTAACAACGCGACACCGTCCGATCTTCGGGCCAATTTGTTCGCAGCCTTAACCACAGCAAACTCCAAAGAGGAAAACTCTTGTCTTTTTTCAGCATAAGCCGCACCACAGTCCTCTTTCCATAGCTCAAAGCGATGCTCCTTCTCCTTATTAGCAGCAGCAGCTCTACCCTCGATATAGCCATCCTTATGTCCGCTATTATAGCCCGCTTGCCCCAACTCAAACATGTAGTTGGCCAGTTCGTGCGACTTGACAATACGATCAGCAATCAACAATAAACACACAAGTAAAGAACGATCCATGAAAGTAACAAAAAACACTATAAGGAATTACCAGAGGCACCGCGCGCGATAGCAACCATTTGCAATCAGCGAACATCTCCTCAGCAAGAAGTTCAGAAGCTCGGCATTCAGCAGTTTTCTCCTGAAGAAGACGTTCAGAAGTCTCATATTGCCTCGCAAGAACCTCCAACTTAGCGATGCGTTCAACATACTCCTTCTCCTTCTTCTCGAACGCCATGCGCGCCTGATTAGCCTCGTCAGCAATCTCCTTCTTTTCACCAGACAAACGCGTAATCGTGTCACGTTGTAACCTAAGCTCCACATTGGTGCGCTCGCACGCAGCCTCCCAGTTTTTCTGCTTATCAGCATTTGCTTGTTTTTCCTGGGCAAGCTTCTCCTCCGCATCAGCAAGCCTCCACTCCAACCCTTTCTTCTCAACGTTGAATTTCTCCTTCTCTTCCGCAAGCAGTTTCTTATCATTCTCAAACCCCATTGTGTCCTCACCCATCCGTTTCCACTCACGGACAATCTCCTGAGTAGTAGAGAAAAAATTAACCCCAGCTTGAACGTGATCGTCCAACAGATCAAACCGACGACGTTTTTTCTGAAACATCCTTTCAGCTGGGGGGAGCGACAACGAGTAGAACTCATGACAATTTTCAAGATTATCCATCCTAGAACCTTGGGTCAAATTCCAATGGGGGGCGTGCGGAAGATCATCACATGCAGGATTCGTCGTATCAAAAGAATCAGCATAATCTTTTCCAAACTGAGGGTTGCGGACAACACCCGAAGTTGCACCACCACCACCACCCGGGGGGCGTTTGGTATACACAGTTTGATGCGGAGTAGTTTCACTCACCTCTACTTCAACCTCCACATTCTTACCGCGATCACTGATGTCTGTCGTTAGTGACATGCAAAAACCTAATTAACCTAGGTAGCTAGGGTAAGCAGGGTATCGAATCTAAAGGAGTCTGTGGTTAATGCTAATTATTATTTGTTTGTAAGTATTTGAATTGCTTTGAGAACTTACTAGAAAACTATAAACAATAACTTTGAGATTGTAAAAACAATGATAGAAAAGGTGATCACTCCGGGATTCAGATTCTGTAATTACTAATAACCTAGTTCTGATTTCTTTGGATGCTATTGATTGAATAGTAAATCTGTCACATCTACCAATTACCTATGCAGTTCAAAATCTTAATATTAATTGATCAGATAAATATTAAAACAAACATACATGGAAATCATTCAATCAACAAAAGCATAATTGGATTCAAACATAATTATAACTCTGACTGTCACTCAGGATTTGTCTGTCACACAAATAATATAATTATGTAAATAGTCGGCTGTCACCCGACTACAAATCCAAATCTCAATACAAACAGAAACTAGAATTAAAAGTGTCTCACAAGAATCATTCACCCGAAGTGTCCACGAGAGATTTAGCCGCTCATGATGTTCGTACGATCTTCAAAAGCTTGAGATGAGGTTGAGGGCATGATCGAGTGGGTATGTTGTCCGGCAGAGGAGTGACGAATGATATTAATGATGTTCGATCATGTTGAGTAATTCCCTCCTCTTGAATTAAAGCTGCCAACCGACCCCTAGTCTGTCGTCAAGTCCAAGATGTGCCGCCCAAGCCCACATGATGATGATTTGATTTTTTTTTTCTAAACAAAAGTCGGCCCAAGTGATGTCTCACCAATCAAGGTGGCAGCCCACTTCACAAAAGTGAATATGCTTCTGTTTGCTTGTCTCAAGTCCACCTTCGGCCCAAGTAACGATGATTAACGTGATGATTATTTCTTCACCAAGTCCAAGGTGTTCAATTGCTTCTTTCCTTGCATGTGCACGTGAACATGATGTTCTCTAAAAGTCAAAGATGATGTATGTATGTATTTAGATGATGTGATGAATTAATGATGATGATTTGATGGCTTCTTTGAAAACCTCAAAAACAATTGTCTTCGCCCAAGAAATCAACAACCGCCAAACAAAGACTGTTTAGTCCTCTCACGTGCACTTTGTGTTGATGGCCCAATCCAAATCATCCAAGAGTCCAATGTTGGCCCACTATGGTGATGTGTTTTATCAAAACCGAAATCCTCAGTCCACATGATCTTAGTTGATGCATATGTCGTGTTAATGAATGATTAAAGGTCAAATATAATAGCCAATGATACGTGCTGCCAGAATCTCCCCACTGTAACCTACGGATTAACACCGTAGGCTACGTTTTGAGTTTGCTGACTTCTTATTGACTTTATTTCAGCTTTCATCAAATGACAAACAACCCCTTAGACTTCATTACCTTCCATTCTTTGTGCTTCGAATTTGTTTTATCACCCGTAACAAGTACCTAGCAACGCGACGCGCCTCGGTTATCATCCACAGGTGTTCCGCTTCATCTCCAACACTCTAACTTTGCCTATTTAACCCGATTAACCTGTAACACCACAAACGCTCGTAGATATCACATTCGACACATATAATCAAGTTTAAAACACTAAAACACTTGTTATAATACACTTTAGCACCCGGTTTTCACACACTCCATCAATCACCACCCGCATTACCACCACCTTCCGCAACTTGCTCAACATCCGCAGTCTTCTTCTGCCCGCCAGGAGTATTATAGGAGGGAGACAACCCGAATGTCCTCGACGGCGGAGACGCAGGGGGTGTAATCTTAGAAATATCAATCTTGTGCCCACTTTGGGTTGTTTTAACACCTGCTCCAAGACGAGCAGCACATTCAGACAATAGGGGAACAAAATACAAATACAAGACAAGTAAAACTAAAAAGAGATGCTGAAAACTGAAAAATCGAGTACCAGAAGCCTCAAAAATCTTCTGCAGCAAGTCCGAGGGTTTTCAGCAAAAATACCCATATCAATATCCGATTCAGAAGGGGCAGGAGGATTCTCTTTCTGAAGTTTAATCTTCTTCGCGGCAAGCGCAGCAGCGGCCTGCTCGTCAAGCTTTCGCTTCCTGTCATCAAACATCCTTTTCTGCATAATCTCGGTTAGAGTCGCGCGGTCCTCAGGGTCCGACTCAGGGTGTTTCTCTCCAACCCCTAAACCAGGCAACGTGTCAGACACGACAACATAATCAAGGATACGAGCAGTGTGAAGTCGCTTACGAGGAGACTTAGAGGAGGTTCCTTCAGTCTTTTTCCCTTTCCCCTCAGCCTTGTCAGCTTTCGCCTTCCTTCTCGTCTCCAATGGATCAACAGCCTCAACCGGAATCTCCACATCTTCCTCCACAGGCTCGTTCACCGGCTCCTGCACAGCCCCTTGCACCGGACCTGCACGCGCGGAAGGAGACGTTAGGTCTTCCAACGATCTGCCAGAACCATCACTCGAGAGAACGATAACTTCTTCTCGAACGGAATCAAATGAATCACCCTCATTTTCAATCTCCTCACCTAACACAGTGTTCACATAAGCAGTGAAACTCTCATCACTCGGATGCAGAAACCGATGGCGGATCTGATCCAACCAAGGTCCTTTGTCAGTCTTCGGTATTGCCTCAACCATTGCACCCGGAGCATCGGGATCCAAAACATTCATCAATGTGAACCCTACTGCAAAAAGGAAGAAATGAAGCACAATACAAAAATAATACAACCTAAGGAAAAATAAAAAGGGGATAAGGAACAAACGTACACTTGCCACTATGACCATAAACCGGAACACCCAGCGGATTTTTAGGAACCCATTTCATGCTCATCCCAGCACCAACTAACGCCATCTCCTCAAGCTGAATTATGGGAGTAGCCTTCCGGGTCAACCTCTTATACCAGTCCTGATTAGCAAAGTCTGCAACCACATCAACCTTTGGGATACCCTCACCCACAGGTCTGTAATGCATATCCACAGGAACAACCCCCCGGCGAATAAAGAAAAACTTCTGTTTCCAGTCATGTATACCCTTTAACGGAACAGAACAAACGGGCGACACGCCGGTACGAGCACTAAAGGAGTAAAAACCATTTGTATATGTAACGGTGTAGAAGACATTGAACATCTCAAACGTCGGATCTAACCGGTTGGCCATACAAACGAACTCAAAATGGGTGATACGGGGGAGCCCGATGGCATTGATTTGTGATATATGGAGACCGTAACCCCTCAAAACGTCAGCAGTGAATCGAGTCATCGGAAGCCTAAAATTACCCTCCCGGAAAAATGCAGCATACAAAGTCATGTACCCGGGAGGAGCGTCCATGGCGGTGGAACCAGCAGTAGGATATTGAGCACCCCACTCAGGGAGAAAGCCCATCTCCCTTACTAGATTCTGAAATTCCTCTTCTTTCCAACCAATAACCGCCTGATCTGGGCCAGACGGAGTTCTACCCTTGTTCCTCTTTTTCTTCAAAGAAGGATTTGATGTAGACATCGTGAAAAAAGGAACAAGAAAACAGATGAACTCCGGAGAATAAAGAAAGAAAATGAAGGAAGATGAGAGAAATCCGGTTTTCAAATTTTGAAAAGTGAAGTATGGAGGAGACCGCCTTGGAATTTATACCCATCGCATTTAATGCGATGGGCAGTGAACCGCCAGAGATACAGGAAAGGATCCAATTAAGGCGAGACACGTCAGAGGAGAGAGAAAACGCCATCATCTTTTTTCGGAAAAGTATGCAACAACCGCCTGCCACCATGACGTAAAGTAACTGACGTGACTGAAAAGGCGCCTGTTCAACTGACACCAGGCTGTCACGTCAGTCACTCCTCCCAAAGACAATAAAGCTTCTTCCCGAAGACAACAAAGCTTCTTCCTGAAGACAACAGTCATAAAGCGCCAAAACCCATGCGTCATGCGTCCATTTGGCTCACTTCCGCAAGGAGTCAAAACCCATGCGCCATGCGTCATGCGTCCATTTGGCTCACTTCCGCAAGGAGTCAAAACCCATGCGCCATGCGTCATGCGTCCATTTGGCTCACTTCCGCAAGGAGTCAAAACCCATGCGCCATGCGTCATGCGTCCATTTGGCTCACTTCCGCACGGAGTCAAAACCCATGCGCCATGCGTCATGCGTCCATTTGGCTCACTTCCGCACGGAGTCAAAACCCATGCGCCATGCGTCATGCGTCCATTTGGCTCACTTCCGCAAAGAGTCAAAACCCATGCGCCGTGCGTCATGCGTCCATTTGGCTCACTTCCGCAAGGAGTCAAAACCCATGCGCCATGCGTCATGCGTCCATTTGGCTCACTTCCGCAAGGAGTCAAAACCCATGCGCCATGCGTCATGCGTCCATTTGGCTCACTTCCGCACGGAGTCAAAACCCATGCGCCATGCGTCATGCGTCCATTTGGCTCACTTCCGCAAGGAGTCAAAACCCATGCGGCATGCGTCATGCGTCCATTTGGCTCACTTCCGCAATGAGTCAAAACCCATGCGTCATGCGTCCATTTGGCTCACTTCCGCAAAGAGTCAAAACCCATGCGCCGTGCGTCATGCGTCCATCTGGCTCATTTCCGCAAGAAGTCAAAAACCCCACATCACAACAAACACTACCTTCATAAGTCCAGAATCCCTCCTAGACGATCAACTCACCTAGAAGGCACACTGGACTGGGGGGACTTGAAGAGGTATGGTCCCAATTCCTTGCCAACATGGCAAGGACCATACCACTTTCTCCATCCTACGTGGCAGTGACATCAACCGCATCATCCAGAAGCTTCTAGAAGCTTCTGGAAAAGGTCCAGGTGACACCAAAGATGCTCCAGCCGACATAAAGGACAACACGTGTCACCTGAGATCGAGCGCCAAGTGGACCTGCAACAAGTCAGGGAGCAGCCCGACAACATCAGTACGATGTTTCCAAATTAGCCAAATACAGGCGCGCCACGTGTACCACTACACTGACCGCAGCAGAGGAGACCAAGAGGATATTCCCCTTGGTCGGACAGCTGGCGCGCGTCTACAGCTGGCACTGCTGCTCCTTCCCTTCTTCACCCTCCGGCTATAAATAGGACCCTTCACCATCCAGGTTGATCATCTTGCTCTCACTATTCTCACACTTAACACACACTCTTATTCCTTCCTCGGAACAGTACTTATTCTCACGCCGGAGCCTGGTTAAGAGGGAAACCCCCATATTCCCCTCTTAACGAGACTAACGGTGTTGCTGTTTTGCAGGAACCGAGCCATCTCGCGAGTAGAAAGAGAGATTGAACCCACAGAAGAAATAACCCCGCTGATTAACCATAGTGTAAACCAGTGTTTCATCAAGCCCAGTAACAATAACAAATTAGGGCCATATCTGTATTTCTCTCTTCCGTCTTCGTTATCCACTCTTACAGCAACACCAACATCTAAACCACCATATCATCGGAGAAATAGATTATAGTGATGTTGCCTCCTCGTTTCTACTTTTCTTTCAACTAGGAATAGAATTGAAGCATCCAAGTATCTGAGGGGTAACGTTAATTTTTTTCAAGGTTAAGAAATAGATTATAGTGATGTTGCCTCCTCGTTTCTACTTCGTCGTAAAAGTTGAGGGATAGCGGGTGCTACCCCTCCTAAGAGGCTAGATCCACCCGTGATAATATATGTAGTTATAAAAAGTGCAAATGCCCATAGCGTAGTGTTTTTGTTGAACGGTGATTGTCCTTCATAAATGTGATGTGATCACATGCAAATGCAAGTTGATTATGTGGTATTTAAGAATAAAAAAATGCTATTAAAAATGGCAATTGGATTTCTTAACATTCCAAACTAAAACACATTGGTCGATAATAATTAATTTGTATTAGCAACGCGACAATAACTTTACTATTTGCTAAGGGCAATCACATGGTTCTTGATTAAAAACAATCAAGCGCAATCATATTTTGATGATATTAGGATGTGCAATTATCTGTATATTACCTATATGTTACCTATATATTAAAATTACAACGGAGTGAACAGTAACATCAATAAGAATGAATAGTAGATGAGTAAATGGTATCGGGTACCGGTATCAAATTTATCAAACCGGTGTATTTTTTGTACCGGTTCGGCACTGGTATTCACCGGTTTTTACCCTCGGGTACCGGTACCAACTTTACCAAACTGGTGTATTTTCGTTACCGGTTCGGCACCGGTATTCACCGGTTTTTATCCTTAAATACCGGTGTCGTACCAGTACCGACCGGTACCGAATCGTACCGTACCAGGTATATTCGGTACCGGTACCCACTTTTGAGGATTTCGGTAACGGTATTTTCGGTAACGGTTGTTATCGAGCTTATAAAATCTTGTAGCAACGCAGCAATGCAAGTAATTGCACCGTTTATATTACTTTTCATACACACAGTAAGTAAACTGTATTTCGTTTGAATGATATTTTATATACACAACAACTTATTTTGCTTTTTTTTTGTCTTTTTCTATAATGAATTAATTATAACATGTAAAATAAACTTGGATATTTAGAATATTGATGAGCAAATCGTATCAAATCCTGTATTTAAACCGGTATCGTATCGGTACCAAATTTACTATACCAAATCATTTTCGGTACCAATTTGGTACCCACCTTTTGCGTTTTTAGAATCGTTACTTTCGGTTTGACACCGGTCTAGCACCATACCTGTATTTATTGATTTTTACCTTCAAATACCATACTGTATTATACCGGGCATTTTTCGTGCCGATACCTAATTTCAATGATTTTCCGGATCGGTACTTTCGGTGCCGTTACAGGTACCGAGCTCATCCATATTTTAACTTGTTAGCACCGTAATAACCGAACTGAAAACAACCGAATTCCCAACGTGTAGGACGTGTGGGTCTATTATTATATATTAGGTTATTTAAAATCGTTTTTTTTTTGACGGAATGACTATCCTTACTACATTTTTATTTATGTTTTGATATTCGGTATATGTTTACCGTTGCTAACACACCTTTTGTAGTCATTGAGTCCCTGCCGCAACGCGCGGACGGAAAATCAACTCGTTCATTAAATTGTTGTTTGATATGATTTTGTGATTCGTGTTATTAGATTCAATTCTATTTGTTTTGTTTTCCTATAATCTTATGGTTATTTTTTGTTCACTGGAAATCCAACTCAACTATATTTTCTTTCTCCGTTACATGTTTTCAAATGAATTGATAGCAAAGAGAGCATTGCAATAATTCAACCATGAAACCCCAAAAATTACACTTAAGTTTATTAGGATATATCTTCATTGAACACGTGCTTTCCAACAACAACATGTACCACCTTGACAAAAGGGTTCAGGATTCGGAACACAATATTTCAAACAATCATATTTAGCTTTGCATGAGGGAGGAGGACATATGTTCGTCCCAGGAGCTCCAACTCGACAAGATTTCCGAAAGCAATTTTCCCTTTCTACACCCAAAGGATGGCTAACTCCAACCACTGACAATGAAATGCATTTAGTTAGTAAACCTAGTATTTTTCAGTATATATATCTTTACTTGTTATTAAAACTTATTATTTATCATAAGTCATTATAAATTTTATAAACTTAATGAAAAATATTTAGAAAATTTAATACATTACTTTAAAATTAACTATTATATAAAATAAAACTATGAGAAATATAAATTAAGCTCTATTTATTTTGATATATATTTTTTTCAAACATAAACTTCTCAAATTTTATTAAAACTACTATAGAAGCTTCATCTTGAGTCACCACTTTTCGATCACTTACAGGTGAAGGCGGCAGAGCACCACCATGATTATCAATCCCCCCTCCCATACCATAAATCTTTATATTGTTAAACTAGGTTAGAATCTTATATATCACACAGGTGGAACATATATAATATTATAGACTTAGTAATAAAAAAGCTTCGTCTCATAAGTTGAACAAATCCGCCTATTACACAAATTGAATAAAATATAAGAAATCTGCTAACAAACACGGTAGTCAATATAAGTCTTTAAAAAAGAGCTTGCACGTGATAGTTATTAATTATGTTAAAAAAATTCAACTATGTATTAGTTTTTTTGTGTAATTGATAAATGTTAATTTTAATTAAAGTATGCTTAGTCATTTAAATATCTTTTTAGCACAATTAAGCTAGCTTAAATTTGCAATTGTATATATCAAATAATAAAAAAATATATATTTAAAAATCTCGTTTATTACACGTGTTGAATAAATGCAATTTTATATACCAAATAATAAAAAAATATATATTTAAAAATCTCGTTTATTACATTGGTTGAATAAATGTAATTTTATATATTAAATAATAAAAAAATATATCTTTAAGAACCCCATGTATTGTACGGGTTGAGTAAATTTAATTTTATATATTAAATAATAAAAAGTTACATTTTTAAGAACCTCGTCGAGCTGAGGAGCGAGACTAAGTTCGACCGTTATGGAGACTAAAGCGGGAGGTTGTGTTATACGGGTTGAACACATGTAATTTTATATACCAAACAATAAAAAGTTATATCTTTATAAATCCTATGTATTATATGTATTGAATAAATCTAATTTTATATACTACATAATAAAAAAAGTTATATTTTTAAAACCCCGAGTATTACACGAGTTGCATAAATGTAATTTTGTATAGTAAAAAATAAAAATGTTATATCTTTAAAAAAACTCGTTTATTACACGGGTTGAATAAATCTAATTAAAATTTATATCTTAAAAAAAACTAATGGATATACTCGATATACGATGGATGCGGTGATTGCGGTGATTGTTCTTATAAATGTCACGTAAACATAGTGATTACCGTATTTGAGTTGAGAATTGAACACGAAAATATAAGTATAGAACCAATAAACACATTTTAAACATTTTTGAAATAGGTTCTACCCTTAACTATTTTAGCTTAATAAAATAAATAAATCATTTAAATTAACTGAGTTAGGGCTAAATGACATAACTTGCAAGTGTTTGCAAACATCGAGTACGTTTTCTGTAATTATTGAAGACAAATGATACAGTTTGCAATAAGTGACTTACATAAAGAACGATTTTTGTAATTTACTATATTTAAAATATTATATATATTATCTCCTATATGAATTGTTTAAATTTATATTAAATTTAATTGTATAATTATCTTTTAATTGATATTAATTATCTATAAAAATAGATGGCTTCAATGAATGACACGTGTCCAAAACTTGGTTTCTTTTATTATAGTAGATAGATACATATAAAAAATTAGAACTAAAACTTGCATTATTATGTATACACCACCTATTTTTTATAATTTGACATATTGAATTTTTTTCCATTTAATAACGTAATATTTAAAAGATATAGAAATCACTCATAAAAAAATATTAGGGTTATTGGATTTTATCACCCTTAAGTATTGGCCATTGGCCGCTGCCACCCCCAACTATCACTTTGACTCCCGTCACCCCCAACTTAACACTTAGTGTGTTCTGTCACCAGATCACTAACTTTTGATCCTGTTATTATACTTTTGGTGGTGTTCTAAGATCCCTAAAACCTTCCCAAGATCATTATAACACCCCAAAAAGTGTAGTAACATGTTTAAAAGTTAGGGATCGGTTAACGACATGGTGACAGAACACACTAAGTGTTAAGTTGGGGGTGACGGGCGTCAAAGTGATAGTTGGGGGTGGCAGCGGCCAATAGACAATAGTTGAGGGTGATAAAATCTAATAACCCAAAATATTATCATTCTTATTTTTTAATATTTTAATTAACATAATTTAAACGTTGTGATATTTAGAGATTTGGATAGTAACTTCTAAGTAAAAAATATAAGTTTATTTGGTGACTTAAAAATAGTTATTCCAACATTTAAATAACTATCCAAAATTAAATAAGTGTAGGGATGAGCACTGTACTCGTTCGGCGTTCGGTACCGAATCGGTACCGGTACCGAAAAACGAGAAAAGTGGGTACCGGTATCGAACTTATCGGTTCGGTACCTGTACTGATACGGTACCGGTACTTACCGGTGTTTTACCCGTAAATATCGGTACCGGTACCGAAAAATGGAGAAAGTGACTACCGGTACCGGTACCGAATATACCCGGTACGGTACTGGTTCGGTACCAGTATCCGATACCAAATATTCATTCCTAAATAAGTGTACGTAATTATGTTTATATTAAATATCTAAAAATAATATATTTTAATATCATTATCCAATACGAGACTGGAAAAAAAAATATTTAGATAGACAAAAATCAAGCTATATGCCCCCCATTTATTTTGTTTTTTTTAGTTAAAGAGATATATAATTTCTATTTTTGGATTTTATATCATCATTTATCATATTCATACGGACATACATATATATTGGCGATGGATTACACTAAATAACCATGAAAACGTGAGGAAAAAGACTTATGGAATAGATATGATATACCTGTGGTGATTAGTAATGTAGTGACTATAACATACTTGAATGTAATGGCTTTCTCCATATGTGAATGTAGAAAATCCTTCCCAAATTCACACTGGTGGGTGTTTAGAAATCGTTGGTGTGTGTTGTTTATATAAGGCTTTTAATTTATTATTGTAAAGATATTTATATAATTACTCGTAATGATATTTAACTTAAAATCGTAAAAATATAAAAAGATCTTATGAACTTAAATGTCTGAATCGTTCATAAAAGTTAAGAACAGAAGACAGAAACCGTAGTATAAAAAGATCTTATGAACTTAAATGTCTGAATCGTTCATAAAAGTTAAGAACAGAAGACAGAAACCGTAGTATATAAGATGCCGCCGGCCATCATTCTAATAAGAAACTATTTAATTCAGTTAAATAATATACATTTATTTCAAATTCACTATTTGCTATTTTATTTACTATCTACAGTGGGTTCCTCAAAAAGCTCGCATTTTGATTAAGATTTGTTCCCAAAAAAAAGCTTGACTAGAAATCAATTCGGTTTTAAACAAGTCGAGTCAGATCGGCTAGGTTCGTAAAAAGTCACAAGTCGAGCTCGAATCAAGGTAGGTTTGGTTCGTGGCCCGCTTGTTAGTTGGCTCGTTAACTCGTTAAATAAACCCAAAGTTTATACACACACACACATATATATAGATTGAAGATCCTGTACATTAATTCAAAAGTGTGAGAAATATTGTGGAGATGTCATGTGTCCTCAATCTAAATTAATTTAAAAGGGTAAAAGTAATCTTATTGATTTAATTAATTGTTAACCTTCCATAACCGCCACCCTTAATTATAAGAATACGAATTAAGAATTAATCTACGAATTTGTGTCATCTCGTTCATCAATTATTAATTCCGGAGATCGCAGAATGAAAATTTATAGAGTGTTATATAGTGATGGATGCAGAATGAAGGTTTTTATATAACACTACAAATCTCTATAAAACACTACTAATATCATACAACACCATATAACCCTTTTATAACTCTATATAACACTACAACATTATATATAACACTGCAACCACCATTCAGAACTGTATAGTGTTATATATTTTTATATAGTGTTATATAGTATTACATAGTGTTATATGGTGTTATATAGTGTTTTTTTGTGTTATATAGTGTTATATGATAGATGTATAGTGTTATGTAGTGTTATATGGTGTTATATGGTATTATATGGTGTTATATAGTGTTATTCAGAGTTATATAGTGTTATATTTTTCTGATAGCATGTCTATAATAGATGTATAGTGTTATATATTGTTATATAATGTTACATAGTGTTATATGGTGTTATACGTTGTTACATAGTGTTATACGGTGTTATATGGTGTTATATAGTGTTATATATTTCTTGTAGCAGTTACATATTTCTGGATTTTTTAGAATGTCCAGATTTTAGAATAAGTTTAAAATTAAACCGCTACATCGCTAGAATTTAGGAGTGAATCGATATATTTTAGGAGAGATTACCTAATTTGAAACATGTATAAAGACATTATTACCCTTATAATTTTCAAATCAGTCCAAATAATTAAAACACAATTTATAGTTTGGTCACTATTGATCTCAACCATTAAATCAAAGATCTAATGGTTTAAAACACTTCTCACACTTTAGACACTATATATATATATATATATATAGAGAGAGAGAGATAGAGAAAGAGAGAGAGTGTGTGTCACACCCACACCTAGGCGGACACATGGGGATGCAACGAGCCAAAACCTACCATGCAATTCCTCAAGTAAACAAGTTGTTCATGTGGTCAAAGCATCAAATACAAGTCTATACTAAGTCTAAGTACATAGCTATCTCATTTGTTATCACATGAAAAACATGCTAAAAGGGTTAAATAAAAATAGTTGGTGAGTTTAGGTTTATAGTTTCTTGCGCTATAACGATTAGATAACGTTTAAAGATAAAGCTTGCATGTGTAATGTAAAAAAAAAAATGCAAACAAACAGTCATAGTTATAAAAGTAACAACCAAGCCTATTGAATTTTTTGTTTCCGCCCAAGTTTTCGTTTCACACGTTAAAACAAAAGGGCACGTTGTTTCCGTTTCAAGTTTTCACGTTTTTAGTTTCCAAGTTCTCACGTTTTAATTGGAGGAAGTTCACTTAAGTGTCATTTTAAATTGCGATTAGTGTACTTTAGCTAGCAGTTACACAATTAATGAGTAGGGGTGTCAATCCAGATATCGCTACCCAATCCTATCCAACAGCTCTAACCCAAAGTTAAATGGTTATAAATCAAGTAACATCAGCACGTTTAAAGCATCACATAACAAAGAAAACATATATCCATTGAAGCATGGGTTAGATTGTTCCTTCTTCCTCATTGCACTTTGCAAGTGGTCAGACAAAAAAATAGGCAAGAAGCAGGTCTTGGAATAGGAAGGCATTGCAACAAAGATCAATCCTGAATTATTTAGCCACATGGGGAAAGAAGATGGTATTTTCATGTTAGTTAAAAATATATTGAGTAAATTTCAAAGTTCGTCCTTTATGTATGTCTAAAATATCAAAGTATGTCCTTTGTCTTTAATATCTTCAGAAAACATCCTTAATGTTTGCAAATCCTTACATGTTACGTCCTTTAGTCCTAATCCAGTTACTTTTCATGGTTAAATTTGACTAAGTCAGCCCAACATAGGGGTATTTTGGTCATTTTATCATAAATATTAAAATAAAGATCTCTCTCTCTGAACGCAGATCTCTCTCTCTCTCTTTCATCATCATCTGCACACTCAGCCAATTCATATCTAAACAAAACAACACACAAAATCAAAAGTTCTCTTGATCTACACCAACATCGCCAAGTTCAACACCGAACATGTTTCTACCGTCACCAATCGGAGTGGCGGCTGCAGCCGCTGATGTCCTGAACCATCGGCGCTACCAATCGGTAAACCACCATCACTAGCCGCCTCTATCTGCCACCTGTCCGGCAACCGGACATCACCACCATCATCGGCAGTCTACCGAACTGCCATTAATCACCTAATGAAGTAGCAGTTAACCTCCGATGTTACAAATCTGAGGAAATCAGTATTTGATCTACACACTAAGGCCTCGAAATAACTTACCGGAGTATCTTGGGAGCCAACGGTTCGTCGGAAAGTCGCGCCGTCGCAAACACTAATCATCATCGTCCGTCACGCGCCACTGTTAACTCAGTCGTTCACCACCACTCTCGTCAGACGACCTACCATCATCATCACTCCGCCGTCGTCGCATACCCTCCGTCGTCACCCCACACCCACGACATCATACTGAGCAGCCCCGCTATGAGCAGTCGTGGCTCTGCTATGGGTGGTGGTCGGACACCGATTCCTTTCCCCAATCACTCTCTCCAACGGGTGGTGGCAGGTGGGTCGGTTTGGTGGTTTGGAGCAGAGTAAACTTGCAGGTGAAGTGGTGGTGGTGGCAGATCGGTGGTGGTGGTGGCGGTGGCAGGTGGGTTGTGGTTGTGGGGGTAGGATAATTAGAAAGAGAGAGAGGGAGAAGATTATCTGTATATATACACATATAATTCTAAATACATACATACAGACATATATAATTCTATAATTCTAAAATTGTTTTATTTATTGTTTTTATGATTATTTATTATAATATTTAGGATAAAATGACTAAAATACCCTTATATGGGGTTGACTTAGTCAACTTTAACCATGAAAACTAATTGTGTTATGACTAAAGGACATAACCTGATTGGTTTTTCAAATATTAAGTATGTTTCTTGAAGATATTAAAGACAAAGGACATACTTTGATATTTTAGACATACATAAAAGACGAACTTTGAAATTTACTCAAATATATTAGATAGTCCTGCTTTGGGGTCTTTAAGTCAAGGAGGTGGTGTTAATCCTGAGGAGAGTACTGTTAGTAACACCAATGTTAGGTAGTGTTTTCGAAAGGTTGCAGACGACCGCTTTACATTTATGGTTAAGGTGTTATGTTCATTTGGTGTTGCTCCATACAATGGTAATACCATGCAGGCTTTAGAGGCTAAACACCCGTACAGAGAACCTCCATATATGCCAGGTACTATATATTCTGAGTCTCCCCTTGTAACAGAGGTGGATAGTGTCCTTGGTTTCATTAAGTCATTTCCTAAAGGAACCTCGTGTGGGAGAGACTGCTAGAGAACACACTTTGGATGCTTTATGTGAAGAGGGGTCTGCTATTGCCATTGATCTCTTATGCGTTATCACTATAGTAGTCAACTTATGGTTGGGAGGGAAATGCCCATCGAGTTTGGAAGAGTTTGTTGCGTCTGCTCCCCTTACGTCGCTTTTAAAACCTGACAACAGGATTAGACCTATTGTAGTGGGTGAGCAATTGTAACACCCTTACCAATAATTAACGGTTTTCGTGTAAAATTTAAACTAAAAATGTTTATGAACAATTACACATACTTATGAAAATACGGGTTTATTTAAAACTTTTACAATTTTTAAATAATACAACATATGTATGTGAGTTCGTCGATTAAACCGACGACGAAACAACGTGCGGAAGCTTGCATCTTGATTGTGTTCAGTCCTTCAACGAGCTTGATCTTCATCCGTAAGCTTACTAAAGGTTACCTATAATCAAAACCAACACAAACGTTAGTTTTGATATTAATATAACAAGCTTATCAAGTCCCCTTCAACTAAATAAACAAACAACAAAATTTTTGCAGGTTTTATACCCGTCGCGCCGCGCGACGGGATTTTGACGTTTGGTCGCGTACCGCGACTAGTGTCACGTGCCGCGACGGTGGTGACCCTCACCTGTCGCGCGACGCGAGACCCCCAAATCGACAGAATGTTTCTCAAATTGTTGCTGCACTTGCCTAGCTCAAACTTAAACCAAAATCCTAACTTCAAAACTTCATAACTTTTGTTCTACTCATCCGATTCGCGTGATTCTTTTTCCTACGCGATCATAATTTAATTCTCCATCTTATAGAGTTAAAACCTGATATCTAACTTCTCAAAAAATAGGATTTCAAGCCCTCGACTTAAAATTGATTTACTAAGACTTTTGACTCGTTCAAGTTTAAAACCACTAACATGTTTCTAACTAATCAAAATACATGCTCTAATGCATTTAACACAAAATCTTTAACTCGGGTTTATAATTCTTATGAATTACGCAACTAGTACGCAAGCTATGCACATAGATCCGTTTTGACCCGTTTAGGGGATTTAGGCAATTTAGTCTAAAACTAGCTCTTTTCTTTTCACACTTCGTAATTCCATATCTAAAATATCTACCTATATTCCATAATCATCATGAAAATTCCTAACAACCCATATAGGTCATTTGCCCAATTTACCCATCAAGGGCTTTTTGGTCAATTTTAGTCCCTCATTTACGACGAAGGACTTTCACTAATACTAGACAAAAATATCACTTTTATCTATAAATCTAAATGTGCGTACCTGGCTCGGGTCATAGCACTGACCCGTTTACATACTTTTTGCTTTAAATTTTCTAGTATAAAACAACGCAAGCATATGTTATTTCCTGTGATCATAAAACTCAACAAGTAGTTGTTAGTTATTATAGTCAAATGGTAGTAACACACCATTTGACCCGTTTAGTCGACATGACCGTTTATCAACGTATGATGGTATATTAATACCATCATGCCCCTTGAACCTATTCCTGTTCGCGCCGTGAGTTCTTACTACTTAAAAGACATTTTCTTAAATTGTTCGACCCCGTTATAACTTTTACCAAATGGTGTCTTTATTTTGATCACTATTATTTTAACTATTAATTTGACCCATTTGGTTGTCGAGTGAATTCCATCACCTCATTGACATACCAACTCAACCATTTTCTCTATATCAACCTTAAACATATTTAAACTAAGCTTGTCTACATAAATGTAACGAGACGACAAGTCACGTACCTTTGATCTTTCCTTTAAGCCGCATATCGCTCCCCGACTTTATCACCCGCCTTCTCGCTCGAGTCGCCTATAGTGAACAACCCGGCTAATTTGTTAAATTGCCATTTTAAAGAATCGATATCATCCAATTTTGTCAAGAATCATTGCATATGATTCTTTTCAAGTTTATCATACTTCTATAACTTTATGTTTTCACCTAGGCAATTTATCAAACACCTTGTGGGCATGATTTTTCATACATCATCTAATGAGTTTCTATTTCATATATTCGCCATATTTTTACTCCACACAAGTCAATATGACTAGTATGTTCAAGCTACATTTACAAATTCACTATGCTAACAACAATCACATTAATTTCAACATCACAATTCATGGATTCAACCCATTTATTAAAACCCACCTACATAACCATGGCTTCACAAATCAAACACCCCAAACCCTAGTGTTCGACCACTATTCTTTATCAAGGTTTGTTCTAAACCATGTACACTATTTACATATCACTTTGATTCCTACAATTATGCAGAAATTTAGATTTCAAGAATTCTATACTTCTTCATATCACCATCAAATCTTAAATTTCAACATACCTTGTGTTAGTCAAGTGTGGATGATCGATTTTCTTAGTTCATGCACCAAGAACAACCCCAATTGCCCCTTCAATTTGTGGAAGAAGAGTTGGGGGTTTTCCCCTGGCCTTGGTCAGCACACACACACACACACACACGCACAAGTCTGTGTGTTGTGTTTTTGTTTTGATTTATTAAAGGACTTGAGTTATCCCACTTGACTATTTTGGTCCTTGTACTTTGTTTTTATTTATAACACCCCATTTGCCTTGTTTAATTATTCCCTTATGTGGTGTTTAACTAGGTTAGTTAAACTTGTTCGATTATGTGCCTAATCATATATATATATATATATATTTAATATTAGTGGGGTGTTACAAATAAACCTAATTTTACCGGGTTAATTTTTTTTACCACTACGGTATTTTAACCGTTCATAGATATTAACGTGGTTTGACTACCAAACCCGTTTTCGGGGTGTTACAGTAATGCATTTTAGATACACCTCATTTAATATTAGTTATGGTAAAAATGCATTGATATTGGTATAAAATATGTTCCATTGATCCGTTTTTGTGTTAAATATGTTATGAAGAAAATAAGCCTAAAATAATGGATTAATAATAATAATGTTGATATCTTAAATGTGGTTACATTTTTTTTGAACGATGACTTTCTTTTTTAGTGACTCAATGTCACACCACCTAATCGGCAGCCATAGCCAAGTCTGCCTAGACTTACGTTTTCTTAACCGGGCCTGCGCTGGGTTGGCCAGACTTGGTTACGGCGTTCCCCCGGAAACCGTACTGCCTCCACACAAGAAGCCTCGTTGAAGTAACAGCCGGATGAAAACCGTGGTGCGGTTCAGGATCGAACCTCTCTCGGTGGGTTTGTCACCATCATTGCCTTATATCCACCCCAATATGACATAAGTGAGAATTGAGCTTGAGTCTCCATTGAAAAACCCAAGTCTCCTACCACTAGGCCAAAAGTGAGGGGATAAATGTGGTTACATAACAATTAAATGAGTTTGTTAAATGCCACGAGAAAGCAAAAGAAAGAAAAGATATACTCTTGAGTTATCTAGAAATTAAATGTGGTTTAATGAGTTAGTAATTGTTTTGAGAAATAAAAGAAAGCTAAACACATTTGTTTTGACAATTCTGGGTAATTCCTTAACTAAAAGCAAAATGTAAATGGGCCTTGGCAACAATGAGGTCATGGGTTGGGCCAGATAGTGGAGAACAAAAATAAACAAGGGCTCACAAGTCAGAGAGGGAATTTGGTGAGAAGATCACAAGATATATACTCTTTAGACGGCAATTTTTTTTTGGGGACCTCCGTTCGCATAACACGCACGGGACAGGGGAGTTCGTCAATTTTTCTAGGGTTCAATAAGGGTGAAGATATGGTGACGAGCATGCGCGAGTAAATATCTCCTGGACATTTCGGGTGAATGATTCTTGTGAGATACTTTTGATTTTAGTTTCTGTTTTGTATTGAGATTTAGATTTGTAGTCGGGTGACAACCGATTTATTTGCGTGATTATATAATTTGTGTGACATACAAATCCTGAGTGACAATCAGAGTATAATTATGTTTTGAATCCAATTATGCTTTTGTTGATTGAATGATTCGTATGTATGCTTGTTTTAATGTTTATCTGATCAATTGATACTAAGATTTTGAACTGCATAGGTAATTGGTAGATGTGATAGATTTACTATTTAATCAACAACATCCAATACAATCAGAACTGGGTTGTTAGTAATGGAGTAGGATCAAATACAAACCACATTTCACATACAAACTATAAAAACCATTTAAAAAGTGTCACGTGACATCCAACCAATTATAGATAAATGATAAAATAATAATCTAAATAATATCAATTATATTGAATTCTCTACAATTATGCTAATAAGCAATTAATTCTCTATTTGAATTTTCCTTTTGCTTTCAATGTGTTGATTAAGAAAAATGATGATATCATTCACATGTGTGCTAAAATCAATTATCTTGATTGATTTTTATGTGCCAATATAATTCAAAAGTGCTATTTTTATGTATGTATTGTTTTGGTATGTGCTAATTTAACTTTTTCTAAGTGCTAGAATTTGTTCTTACGGTTTGTGGGATAAATATGGTTTGTACCGGAACCAACCCCTGTTAGTAATTACAGAATCAAAATCCCGGAGTGACCACGTTTTCTTATAATTATTTTTACAACCCCGAAGTTATTGTTTCTGATTTTCTAGCAAGTTCTCAAAGCCATCCAAATATTTACAAACGAATAATAATTAGCATTAACCTTAGACTCCTCAGTCGAATACGATACCTACTAACCGTTGTACTAGTTTAAGTGTTTTTAGTAGGTTTTTGCACAGACCCCGGCGACACTCTGTCAGTGGGCACTATATGGAGGCGTTTGGTTTTCAAGGTTGCTATGAAGGATGTTGGTAAAGAAATGACCAAGTACCTTAATGATTTTCAGTTTTGGGTCAGCGTGTCGGGTAGCGTTGAGACCATTTTACACAACGTCAACAGGGTTTTAAATGAACGTCACACTGACGGGTGTCTTGCAATGCTCACTGTAGATTTTTCTAATGCTTTTAATTAGGTGGATAGATCAGCCTTATTTCACGAGGTCAGGATGTTGGTGCATATTTTTGTGTTTGTAACTTGTTCTTTTTATCGATGTATTAGTACGATCTTTTGTTTATCGAGTCTGTAATGTTTCCGTCTAGTCGACCAAGTCGGATATCCTCCTATCTAACTTTGGGACGACATTTGTCTCTTTGTGTTGTAAGTTTGAAATAATGCATGTTGCATTTAGTTTGTCTGTTATGTTTATGTGTGTATTTATGTTTTGCTGCAAACTGTCTAACAGTTTGCAGCTTTACTGATTTGCAGCCTCCCCACGAAGAACCTATTCTTCGTGGGATGTCATATGTCATGAAGAACCTTCCTCGTAGTTAATGGTGTGTGACGAAGAACACCTTCTTCGTCACATGGTGTTTCGTGGCAACAGTGGAGGAAGAACCTGGTTGTTCGTCGGCTTAGGTTCTTCGTCGACCCATTTACATTCTTCGTAGTGTAGTGGGTGGGTTGCAGTATAAATAACACACCTTGTCTTCTGTGTGAAGTATAAGAGCATAACCTACTGAGAGTATTATCAAACATTGTGTGTATGTGTTTGTAATATGTTCTCATCCTGTTAATCAATAGAAAGTGAGTCTTTTTGGTTACTTTGTGTTTGCTATACTTTGTTTGGTTTGCATTGTCACGGGGATTCTGCACTCGTGATTATGTTTGTGATAAAATAGGATTAGGTTTCGTAATCGATCCTCCGAGAAAAACGGACCTACAAGTGCTCATTGTTTATCACAAACACAATCACGAGTGCGGAATCCCCGTGACAATGCAAACCAAACAAAGTATAACAAACACAAAGTAACCAAAAGATTCACTTTCTATTGATTAACAAGATGAGAATAGATTACAAACACATACACACAATGTTTGATAATACTCTCAGTAGGTTATGCTCTCATGTTTCACACAGAAGACAAGGTGTGTTATTTATACTGCAACCCACCCATTACACTATGAAGAATGTAAATGGGCCGACGAAGAACCTAAGCTGACGAACAACCAGGTTCTTCGTCCACTGTTGCCATGAAACACCATGTGACGAAGAAGGTGTTCTTCGTCACACACCATTAACGACGAAGAAGGTTCTTCGTGACATATGACATCCCACGAAGAATAGGTTCTTCGTGGGGAGGCTGCAAACCAGTAAAGCTGTAAACTGTTAGACAGGTTGCAGCAAAACATAAATACACACATAAACATAACAGACAAACTAAATGCAACATGCATTAGTTCAAACTTACAACACAAAGAGACAAATGTTGTACCAAAGTTAGATAGGAGGATATCCGACTTGGTCGACTAGACGGAAACATTACAGACTCGATAAATAAAAGATCGTACTAATACATCGATAAAAAAAAACAAATTACAGACACAAAAATATGCACCAACAAACTCCCCCTTATCTGTTACTTGGTCTTCGATCTTCGTTCTTCAACCTTCAGTGTTTCTCCGACCATTAATTGCCGGTGTGAATCCCGCGATAAAAATAAAAGCAAGCAACGCGCTGAAATCGTAACGCTTAATGCGCGTCCTTGTCCTCGTAAAACATGTTGTGACGAAACAGTTTGTTGATATCGGCATCAGACATGTTGACTATCCACATTGGTTCGAGAATGCGGAAGTTTTCTTGATCGCCTTTGAACACAATAACGACGTCATGTGTATCAGAGTCGTAACACCACAACGCCATGTTTTCCAAGAAATTCTGCTTCATCGGCATTAGAGGGATTTTGTCCATAACCTTCGCCGGCTGATAAACAAGCTTGTATCTCACTGATGTGTGTAAAATGCAACATATAAATTACATCAAATGAGGCATAAAACTAACCCTTTTTAAGTACTAATATTGGAAAAAGGGTGTTTTTGTCTTCCTTTTGTATTTTCAGGATTAAATGAGCTCAAAAACGCAAAAGAAGCAAAAAGACAGCTAAATCCAACATAAATACAAGAAAAGGAATATTAGTGGACTGCCCGACCCCTCAACGGCACCTTCCAAAGCAAAATAGAGAAATCAGAACACTGAACACGCCCCGTGCTCAGCCAGCACGGGGCCGTGCCCAAGAAGCAGCAGAAAAGACAAACCTATAGAAGCTTCTATTACCCACCACGGGTCGTGCTCAGCGGACACGGGGGCGTGTCGAAAGTACAGCAGGCGCATTTATTGTAATTGCGAATTACAATTAATGAGGAGAGAGATTGTCAGAAGGACACGGGGCCGTGCCCAGCGGACACGGGGCCGTGTCCAGCTCTTTGTTCAGCCTATAAATAGGAGTGCTTGGATTCATTTCATCTCATCCCTTGGCACACCACCTCTCTCACACTTCATCCACCACCCACCACCATCACAACACCATCATCCACCACCATCATCCATTGTCTATCGTAGAGTGTGTGAGTCGTCTCGGGATCCAAGATTGATCGTAAGAGTTCTTGACAATCAAGGCCATGTTTGCCTAAGTCTCTTACATCACTTGGTGAAGACAAAGTGTCTAGTATAATACTTTTTATTTCTAATCTTTTGCACTTTTTATTTGGTTTTGTATTAATGACTTTAATAACTAGTTACTTATGTTGAAGGTGATCTTTCCTTATCGTTTGTCCGTGGTGTCTTGGCATTATTTTACTGTCTATATAAAATAAAGGATTTTCACCATTCATATCTCCACAGTCTATATGGAGGTATGTTGGCTACCTGGTAGGGGGTTAAGGGAACGGTTTGGTAAAGGTCTTGCCATTGTTCAATGTTTAGAGGTCCTGCAATGGACCTGGGTCAAATTTAGTAGGACCTCCTTCAATACTTCACGGTATTGGATGGCGGGGGTCCAAACTCTTTGATCCCCTCATAAGTTAACTACTATTAATACTATAACCCGGCTATTTAGGACTGTATCCCTGCTGACTCAGACTACTTAGCCGAGGGTAACGTCACCGCCAAAAGCGGGGCCTACCACAATACTGCATTAATAACTTAATTCATTATCTTCCAATAATCCACCCTTTTAGGATTGTATCCCTGCTGACTCAAACTACTGGGGTGAGGGTAACGTCACCTTCAAAAGAGGGGCCTACTACAATAACTAAGATAATCTCTTAATTATGTGCAAAAGTGCGGAAATAATCAAAGGTTATACTAGATACGAGTCGGAACCAAGTGATTCATCTTGTCTATCTGTTTTTCTTTTATTTTTATTTTCAGCATTTTAGTTAGTTTTTAATTTTCTTAGTTTAAAACATTTTTCTAAACTTTTATTTTGGTTAGACGTTGAGGATAAACCGGTACTAAAAGCTCTTGTGTCCTTGGACGACCTCGGTATCTTACCAACGCTATACTACACTCAACGATGGGTGCACTTGCCCATATGTGTGTTTAGTGTTAGTGAAATATCGTGTTTTATAAATTTAAAACTTGGCTAAAATAAGTGTTAAAAAGGGCTTAAAATATACACCTAATATATATAACACTTTACCGCACATCACTCACCGTGTTGGGTGACGGATCCAAGGTGAAGTTTATCTGCTGATAAATTGGAAATTGAGGCTTGTACAACTCGTCTTTCCAGCCTGTCCTCTGATTCATCTTCAACTTGCGAGCAAACAATGTTGCTACTTTGAAATTTGAACGATTAATCAGCTCCAGCTTTGTTAGGGCTGCAACGTCATAAAACGGTAAGGACAAAATGCTCAGCAACGAACTGAAATACTGAATGCCGTGTTCATGTTTGACAGCCATGCAATGGATTTCTTTGACAAACATCCAGCAAAGTATCTTCCCGTGCAAATTTTCTTTCTCGTATTTCAAGTAATCGACTTGAGCTTCAACTGGCGTAGGCTTTGTAACCTTGGATAGGAACTGTTTGCTCCATTCTATGAACGCATCAGGTGCGTTATCTGTAGCATCACGATTTTTCAAATGTTCGTCGATGCCGTCCACATTTTCCTTCAAGCAATCTTCATTGAAGGGAATGTACTCTGTTCCGTCTTCTCGCACGTAAGTAGACTTGTTAGTATCGCCTTTAAAGACAATCTCTTTAAGATTTTCTAAGTCTGCTGTTTCAGGTTCACTTGGAATGTTTTCAATAGCAGCATCATCGATTGCTTTCATTTCATTCAATGCTAGCAACTGCTCATTCGAGAGGTCAGCAACAAACTCTCCTTCTTCCAGAACTTCTCCAGTTACAGGATGTACAGCCTGTAAAGCAAGGTCAGCAGAGCTAAGAACAGAGGATGTACCAGTCAAGGAGCTTTCAACGTAAGAACTGCTCTCTAGCTGTTGTATTTCTTCTACAGTTCCACCGGAGGTTCCTTGTGTAGATTTAATCCGTGGAGGCTCGAAAACCACAATTTGAGTAGATGCAGTGGCTGGTGGTTGTTCAGATGTTGTAGAAGGGTCTGGGTTACCCGGATCTTCAGAATCATGATCACGTTTCTTCAAGGCTTCCTGTTGTTTGCATCGGTCAGCCCACAAAATGTTAACACGCTTTCTGACATTCTCGAAACCATCATTGATTTTCTTGACCCCATCTGTTATCTTGGTATTGCGAGAGTTGTACCACTCTTTCATATCATCATGCTTTGCTTTAAGAGTTTCGGCCAACCTTTGAACATCAATGCTTCTTTCTTTCAAACAATTCATATCAATACATGAGCGTTATCTGCAGCTCGGATATGCTGTAATTGGCGTTCCCTTTCTTCATCAGCAGCCTTCAAGCGTGCATTCTCAGCATTAAGTTGTTCAATCTCAACTTGTTGACGTGTAATCTCATCTTGTTGACGCTCAACAGTGGACTTCAACATATTTATCTCCAACCGTTGCTTGATCACCTCGCCTCTTGTAACATTTATGACCACCGATTGCCTATCAATCTGACCTGCAGCAGCTTGCAATTGAGAAAACAAGAAATCTACCTTTTCATCTTGCTGCATTTCAGAAAATTTCCTTTGTCTGCGTTCTGAGCCGTGCTGAGAAGTAGTTGCTTGAATAGTGGATGCTATTGAGCGAGTAGGTTCTTGTGGTGTAACCATTGGAGTTTTAGCAGCTGAAGTAACCACAGGAGGTGGTTCAGTTGATCTGGGAGGAGACGATATAATAGCAGCAGCTTCATCGGCCATGAGACCAAAGTTCGGATTTATATCTGCTTCATGAACAGGCTCTTATTGTGAAACAGTTGGCTGCATAGAGGAAGCACCAATGTACTTCCTGTTCTTTTTCTTTCTACGAGCAGCAGTTTGTTTCTTCTTTAAACGTTTAGCTTCAGTATCAGAAGGAACATAATCAGCATCCTCCTCCTGTCTAATCTTCCTCACTTTTCTCACACCACGATCCTCGAGATCGAACTCATATCCTGGCTCCGGCCGATTATCATCAGACTCCGAATCCTCTGCATCACCTCCGGCTGAACTAGCACCAGTTGTACCAGCAGAAAATGCACCAACAACACCAGTATCTCCACCATCACCACCTTCATCATCACCATCATCCTCGCTGTTACTTTCAGTAGAATCACCGAAAATCTTAATATTCTTGCGACCAAACTTATCTTCCATCATCTTTTTCAACTTCGGCTCTTCGTTGTCCGATTGGCTGTCATTGTGACGCCATTTATCGTTTTCTGGAACAACGTAATCTTTCTTATCAAGAGCACCAATCAACTTCCTTGGCGGTGTGCTTTCTTTGTACCTATTTGCTGCAACACCCCTGAATATCTTTAGAGAATGCTCTATCATAACATCTATCTTCAGAATATCGTTATCGGCTTTCGGAAGATTCAGATGTTGGACGTTCATTATCATCCGCAAGAATCTAGGATACATCCAAAACTTGTTCCCTGTCGTACGACCACCTGTTCTCTTCAGATTCTCTTTCATGTTTGCATAAATATACTTGGAAATACTAAACGGCTTTTTTAGTACCAAGGCTACCATAAATCCAACTAGATCATTGCCTGCCATGCCATAACCAGCACGTCTGTTGCGAAGACATTGAATAAGAACATGCAATAGAAACTTGTAGCGCATCGGCAACCAGGCCTTGTTGATCTGACCACTAAAGATGTCTCCAGTACATTTCATCCGAAGCAAACATCCACGCGTGCACATAATTGGAACAGAATATGGTGCGTTTGGATCATCTTGAAGTTCCAATATGTTGTTTAGAATATCCGGAGAGACATCCACGTTCATTTGATTAACTTTCCCTTGAATAAGCTCATTTCCATCAACTTCAATCACGTTCGCTGAATTCCAGAATTCCTTAATAAGAGACTTGTACACCGGTGTTGAAAAGTTAATGGCTTTGTTGATCTGTGATTCCCTTAGCCATAGAGTGATCTTCTTCAATTCAGTAATCTTTCCTTCAGGATCAAGATACGCGACCATGTTGTGACGGGGGTTCGGACATGATTTGATCTTCTGTTTTGTCTGTTTTCTTAGTCGCGGGTTTGCGTTTCTGTCCTTTCGGAGCAACTCTGTATACGAAAAACATCCATTGTAAGTCATAAGGACATAATACTTGCAAAGTACATATATCTATACATGTTCATGTATACTGTGAATAGTAACACATGTACATACATACATACTGTGAAAGGTAATACTGCTAATCAACATGAAATTTTTTTCTAAGTGTTGGCCCACGAAGAACAGTCCTTGTGGCGAAGAAACCCCCTCATGGCGAAGAACTGGTTTTTCGTCACCATTAACCACGAAGAACCATTGGTCAAACAAAGTCAACAGAAGTCAATGAAGAATGGTTATGCGTTGACCATGTGGGTCTTTCGTCAAACACGTTTTTCGTCATAAACAGTTTTGATGAAATAGGTTTTTCGTCAGTTAGGTTTTTTTTTCGACCAAATTGAATTTTGGGGGTTTTTCGTTGCAAGGGTTTTTCGCCGATCAACGTTGAATCAATGGTTGATTCAGAACAACAAAAACAATCAACACCTTTTAAACATAAACATGAAGGACCAAAACCCAGATGTTTAAACGACACTGGTTTGAACGAGAAAACATACCCAAACCTGTTTAGCATAACAAAATCCCAAACCCCTGTTTTTAACATCCAAAACAAAAACCCAACAGATGTATAAATCTACATCCAGTTGTCACGTTTATCAGTTTTTGATGAAAAACAAAGACAAAACATAAAGTTATATGAAAGAACCAAGGAACAAAAGTCTCCGATGGGGTTTTTCAAACATTTCGAGCAAAACAGAGAAGCCCTAATGGTTCGAATCATGTAAATGGTCCCTTTGTATACCTTTTTTTGATAAAAATCTCAGAGAAAATCAAAGGGTTTTTAAGTCGGTGAACGTATGGGGGTTATCGTGTGGAAGAAGGTGAACAGTGGAGTAGGTTTTGAAAAAGTGAACCAATAATGCACTGGGGGTCCCCTTTTATAACCTGTCCCCCGACGAAGAACTGAGCTCGACGAAGAACTCAAGTGGGCCGACGAAGAACCATAATGGGCTTAAACAGTTAGCCCATAATGAAGGTCCACGAGGAACCTAGGTTCTTCGTGAAGACCTTGACGAAGAATGGTTATTCGTCGAGATAAGGTTTTTCGTTGACCAAAGGAGGTTCTTCGTTGACCTTTCACACACAAAATCACCAAGTCTGAATTTTGAACAAATTTTACAGATTGATCAGATTTTCCTTTATGTTAAGTTTACCAAATGCAAAAAGATCTTTATGAAGTAGTGAAATCACAAACAAGTTGGTTTCGGGATTTCCGGCAGAAAACATTCGAGTTTCAACTTCGGATAATCAAAAAGAACTTTACAAATTACGCTAAAACTGAATTTGAAATGCGGTAAACTAATGATAATCAATAACAAGCAGTAAAAGACTGTACAAAAACAAACTTTTGCGAGTTTCAGGGTAAAAGAATCATACCAGCTTACGGTCTTCGTCAACATGTTTTTGTTTCAGCTTAAAGCTATAGAGAAGTATACTACCATAATTATCGATATTGTTGTCCACATAAGCTCAAACTGATCAGATGTAATCATAATTAGGAGATACCATTTATGGTATGAATTATACTTACAAGTCGATGTTCATCCACTCACGACACATTCCCGTATCAAGGTGTGCACGAGTGTTCATCTTACCGGTGAATATACCGCTTATCATCTGTTTGACTGTATAAAACGATGTGGGATACTCACTTATTTTTGATTGAAAACAAGCCCTATATGATAGAATAACTTATTGATGAGGAACTTGATTTTCAGATGCATAAGGGCACAGGAGCAAATCCGTGAACAGGTTAGTACCATCGCACAGACAAAGAGACGAACTTGACTCCCGGATAAATGTGATATTTTATCACTTATTTTGTTTGGACATGTGATTGTTGATCACTTATTGAGGTCGAATGCAATATGTACACGTATGTATAGTATCATGGAAGATCTAGACTTAGTCTCCGTTATTTTTCGGTAAAAGATACAACCATGATACCCAGATGATAGGACAGCATAAAGACCATATATCTTAGAACCTCGGCAATCAATCAAACGAAATTTCGGTACTAAGACCATATGCCAATGAACGGTTTCCACCTGACTTGGATTTTTGACTTTTTCAATTGTTTTTGTATTTTCTGAAATTCTCCCCCTAAAATGCGAAAAGGTTACGAAAATGAAAATCTTTTTGTATTTTTTAGAGTTTTTAAAGAAAATATTTACAAAAACGATTAGCCAAAGAAGTTTTGCTCGGGTTTCACCTTAATGCCATTGACCAAAAGAAGATAATCAAAACGTGACTTATCAAAAGCTTTAGTGAACAGGTCGGCACGTTGGTGATCAGTGTGGATTTTAACAACATCGATAAGACTTTTATCAAAACAATCACGTATGCAGTGATATTTAATTTCGATGTTTTTGGTCTTGGAATGCTGCACAGGATTTCTAGTGATCTGTAAGGTAGCATTGTTATCAACAAAAATAGGTGTAGATAGGAATTCAAAACCGTAGTCGCATATTTGTTGCTGTATCCACAGAACTTGGGAGCAACAACTTGAGGCAGCACTGTATTCAGCTTCACAAGTTGATGTAGTGACACAAGTCTGCTTCTTGCACTGCCATGTGACCAGGCGATTTCCTAAAAACTGACATCCAACCGTTGTGGATTTGCCGTCGATTTTGCAGCCACCAAAATCCGAATCACTGAACGCGATCAAGTCGAAGCCATCATCCCTAGGGTACCAAAGACCGGTGTCCGGGCAGCCATTCAAATAGCGAAAAATCCTTTTTACAGCTCCCAGATGTGAGGCCTTCGGGTTGGCTTGATATCTTGCGAGCAGGCACGTAGGATATATTATGTCGGGCCTTGAGACTGTGAGATACATTAGAGATCCGATCATTGCGCGATAATATGAAGAGTTAATGCTTTCACCCTTCAAATCCGGAGTAATCCCGTGATTCTGCGGAAGTGGGGTACCAATGGGTGTTGCATCAGACATTTGGAACCGGCTCAAGATGTCACCAACATATTTAGTCTGATGGATGAATATCCCAGAGTCAGTTTGCTAAACCTGTAGGCCCAAAAAGAAATTCATTTCCCCCATTGCGCTCATTTCGAATTTATCCTGCATAACACGCTCGAATTGCCTGCACAAAGCATCGTTAGTTGAACCAAATATGATATCATCAACGTATACCTGTACCAATAGAAGATCTCCATCCTGTTCTTTGATGAAAAGAGTGCAATCGATAAGACCTCACCGAAAACCATTCTCCAGCAGATAGTTAGATAAGGTTGCATACCAAGCTCTCGGTGCTTGATGTAAACCATAAAGAGCTTTGTTAAGCAACCAAACCCGATCAGGGTGAATAGGATCTTCAAAACCCGGAGGTTATTCGACGTGCACCTCTTCTTCAACCACACCATGTAAGAAAGCACTTTTCATGTCCATTTGATAGACCTTGAATCCTTTAAATGAAGCATAAGCTAGAAAGATCTGAATAGCCTCAAGACGTGCAACCAGTGCATAAACTTCATTGTAGTCAATCCCTTCGATCTGACGAAACCCTTGAACAACTAATCTCGCCTTGTTTCGAATGACTACTCCACGATCATCATTTTTTCATTTGAAAACCCAACGGGTGCCAATTTTCTTGTAATTTCCAGGTCTTTCAACAAGTTTCCAGACACCCAGCTTTTGGAATTGTTGCAGTTCTTCCTGCATAGCTTCCACCCAAGAATTATCCTTTAAAGCTTCTTTCCAAGACTTTGGTTCTTCTTGTGAAACATAACACGCGAAGGACCAATCATTTTGTAAACCAAATTTTCTGATAGCTGAGTACAAGCCAACATTCTGGTTGTTTCTGCTACGGATGAGTATCATGAATTCTTGTTTCGGGAATATCAGGAACACGAGTATTAATACCCAAATTGTTAAGATTAAGATCAACAACCAAATCCACGCCTGGCATTAATGTAGATGTGGATGCATTTCCTTCAGCAGTGTCTACATTCTGGCCATGAGTAGTTGCTTCAGAAGCTCCTTGAACAGGGGCAACTGGAGCCGAAGAGCCTTCATTCGCATCGTGGAACTCATCATCTTCCGACGACACATTGTAATCAGCAACATCTTCAAATTCCTCATTTTGAACAATGTTGTTAACCGAATTAGAAGCTTGAGGGTTAACAATAATTGGTCACACCAAGGACGAGTCAACAGCATTATCACTTTCCAGTAACAGTTGAGCAGCTGCAGATGCTTCATCAAAGGTTGGTAGATTAAAGGAGTCGAATAGCCCATCATAATCGAACATCCAAGGATCACCCGGAGCTCTAACAGGATTAGTATACCTTTGAACCTTTACTTTACTCCATAACTCAATCTTTTTGGTCTCCAAATTCCAGACACGAAAATTAGGAGTAGCATATCCAAGAAGAAACCCTCGATAGTTTTGGCGCCAAACTTTCCGTGCGGTTCAATCATAGTGCATGGACCGGCAAAAGGTTCTAAGTGAGAAATGTCCGGTTTCCTTTTGTGTAACAGTTTGAAACAAGTCTTGTCATGCCTTTTAATTGTGAGAACTCTGTTTAAAGTGTAGTAAGCAGTAGCCACAGCCTCCCCCCAGAATTGAACAGGAAGCTCTGACTCTACCAACATCGTTCTTGCAGTTTCTATTATCGTTCGATTTTTCCTCTCAGCGACACCGTTTTGTTGTGGAGTGTAGCGAGAACTGTACTCATGAAGAATGCCCTTTGAAGTACATAACTCATCCATTGTGCGGTTTTTGAACTCAGTGCCATTGTCGCTTCGGATCCTCTTCACTTTCAACGTGTACAAATTTTCTTGAAGAGTAAGAAGATTTTTGAGGATTTCAGGAGTTTCACTATTGTGCGCCATAAATGATACCCAAGAAAATCTAGAGTAGTCATCAGTAACCACCAGACAATAAGCATCCCCAAAGTTTGTCTTGTGTTTCATATGTCCAAAGAGGTCCATATGAAGACGTTCAAGAGGCCTGCTGACAGTGTTGACTTTCTTAATCGGGTGAGACTTCTTCGTTTGCTTTCCTTTCTGGCACGAAACACAGATATCTTGTAGATGAAAATTGTTCACAGGCACACCATTCACAAGATTTTTTTTCACCAAATGGTTCATTTTTCTCAAGTGAATGTGCCCCATTCGTCTGTGCCAAGATATAGACTCCTTTTCTGTGGCTTTCGAGACAAAACATGTGACTTGTGCAGATGTCGTAATCACTTGGCTCATGTCAAGAATATAAAGATCATTAACCCTTGGAGCCGATAAGAGAATCCATTCTTTTGGAATTTTAAACCCAGGCTTCAGCACATAACAACCGGCATCATCAAAATGCACGGTGAATTTCTTATCGCAGATTTGCGAAACACTCAGAAGATTGTAATGAATTTGTCGCACATAATTGATCTTATCGAAACACACAATACCATTGGAGATCATTCCTTCTCTAGTGATGTATCCGCCTTTGTCTCCAGCAAATGCGACATAACCTCCTCTAATGTTTTTCACATCATAAAGAAGCCATAAGTCGCCAGTCATGTGCCTAGATGCTCCACTGTCAACAATCCAATGACAATTAACAGTTCCTCCTGGAATATCCTGCACATTTCATTCAACAATCAGTTGGAGTTGGGGACCCAAGCCTAAGTGGTCTTTGGTCGTCCCTGATCATCAAGAAATGTGATTTCGATTTCTTTATGATTTTGAAATATCGCACCTCCCCCTGAACCTTCACCCGTTTTAGGTTTCCAAGACTGATTTCGTTTACCAGATTGAGTATTATTAAAAGATTTTGAAATTTCTGGTTTTAATGGTTGTGATGAACTCGGTTCCCTTTTAACGGATTTGACTTCCAGTTTTAAAGCCTTTTCTATTGCCTTAACATTTTGACGTCGTTGTTTTGTTTCTTGTTCTTTAACAGTTCGCTTATCTAGTTTTGGTGAAACGGAACGACGTTGTTGGTGACCTTTTTCAGGAGGGGCTATCTCAACAAACTTTTCTTTGGGAGGATTTGTACAGTTTTTGATAATATGTCCAAACTCCCCACATTTAAAACAAGTTCTCCTTTCAACAAAATTAGGAGATTCCGATTGACAACCAGATGTCAAACCTGCAGACCCAGAGGTACTTGTTCCTTCATCACACCCATTTGTGTGTTGAGTGTAGTTGTTTTGACTATTACATTTTAAAATTCTGACTTGTTGGACAAAATCGGTATTTGATTTATTTTCAAAAGTCTCCACTTTATCAGTACCTCTTGATGCTATAAATTTAACATCATTGCTTTTCTTCTTGTAATGAGATCCCTTTGTTTCAAACTTTGGTTGAGAAACCTTAGGCTTTTGAGCTCGTTGTTCTTGCTGTGTACCCTTTGAAGCAATAGGTTGTTGCTTTGTCGGTAATCTTTGATTTCCATACTATTTTCTAACTTCAGATTTTGGAATAGGATCAAACTGAGTTACAACAACTCCCGGGATCGTCTTTCCCAAAAACTTACTGATAGTATCTTCAAACACTTTATCAATCAAAGATGGATTGACGTTTTTAATTGGAAAATCTTTGTTTGAATAGATTTTAACATCACCGACTAAAGTATACAACACATTATCACTTTTAACGGTAGACACAGATTCCTTGATAGGATCTATCACTTGTTTAGCAACAGATTGCACAACAGGAGTAGGAGGATCACACAGAATATGATTCTCAATTGGAATTTCTACTCCTTTCATCTTATCAAGAGATTTATCCTGATCACTCACATCTGATTCATCATCAGACGAATAATAGTCCTCAATAATTGGAGCACTTTGTTTCGTAGATGTTGAAGTTTCTGTTCCTTCATATGAGGTACCCGAGGAACTGTCCGATTTGAACCCTAATCCTGTAGTGACCTCCTCATAATCAAGGGGTACACTTGGTTCAAAACGAGGCATTTCCTCTTCATCGGGCATTCTGGTATAGTTGTGTCTCAAAGGAGGCGGACACGACTTATACCCAACGCCTTTCTTATTCCCATTCAGCTGTTGAGCATCTATAATGTGATAAGCACATATCCGGAGTTAGAATAACTCTCCAATTTGAGCTTGATCGCATCATGCTCGCATTTTGCCATGGCTAGCTCCTTCTTTGTTTCCTCAATGATATTCATGTAGTTATTAATACCAGTTTGTTTGTTGAAAACAGTTTTTGTTAATTCGAAAATGATTTTCTTTAAAGTTTCGATTACTGATTTGAAATCTTTTTCATTTCGAGCTAAGGACATGTTTGCCTCTTTGCATTTTGACAGCTCAATAACCAAACTCTGATTGTGACTATGAATCTTTTCTGATTCATGTTTCAAATCTGCACAATTACTGCATACACTAGGAGTAGGAGGGTCGGAATTTACCTGACTTGTCAAGGCTGTGACATTTGCCATAAAGGCAGTCTGATAAGAAAAAGATCCATCTTCAGAGAAGAACTTCTCCATTTCTTTCGATGCAACAGCAACCTTCTTTATCAGAACATATTTCTGACACTTTAACTCCTCAACTTCCTTTAACAAACTATCAACATTCGAATCCATTTCCTCCTTCACATCCGATTCTGAATTATAGCCTCCCACACTCGAGCTTTCTTCATCCGAACTGCCACTATAACCCGAACTATTATCACTTTCAGAAAACTCTTCTTTGTGCACATGTTTGATGTGATTGATAATCTTGGCATAACATGCAGTTCCTCCTTCTCCTTGATCACCACCCCCAAACTATACTGACCAGTTACACCCTTGATCAGCTTGAACGACTAATTCCCAATTGGTGTTTGAAGGCCCATACTGGTTTTGGTTGGTTGTGTTGTTCACAGCTACTATCCCTCTTTCACGGTTACCTTGATTTGTGTTGGAAGTACTTGTCTGATTTCGGAAGGGATTTTGGTTTCCTTGTCTGTGCGGTCGAGTGCACTCATGCTTGAAGTGACCCTTTTCGCTGCAATTCAAGCATGTAACTGCATCCTTGTCGAAACCGTACTTTGTATCCTTTTTGCTTTCGAAGGTAGTTCTCCCAGTTCAGCTCATATAATCCTTACCCCTACTAACAGCACTCGCTAACGCCCATTTAATGTCCATTAACTCCATTTCACCACGGTCTATCTGTTGATAATCTTCATTGGTCAAATTAATGTTTCCAATTTGACGTGCGACCAGTCCACAGTAGGCACTGAACATTGTGTTGAGAAGTTCTATCTGTTCCTTTGCAACTTCTATAGTGACTTTTGAAAGGTTTGAAGTATCAACTCTGACAGTGTTGGGGTTTTGGGGTTGAAAGTTGTTACTGTAACATGCTTGTTGTGGTTGGGCTTGTGGTTGAGGTGTAGCAACTGGTGGTGGCGGAAGATAGGCTCTTGGATCAAATTGAGGTTGAGTTGTGGAGGCTTGAGGTTGAGGTTGGGGTTTAGGGAAATAGGCACTTGGATCGAATTGGGGTTGAGATGTGGAAACTTGAGGTTGAGATTGAGGTTGAATGAACCAGGCACTCAGATCGAATTGAGGTTGTGTTGTGGAAACTTGAGGTTGAGGTTGGGGTTTAGGGAACCAGGCACTCGGATCGAATTGAGGTTGTGAATGAACTTGAGGTTGTGCAGCAGGTTGTGGTCGTGGAAGATAGGCATTTGGATCGAAAACCTGACCATACGATGTTTTAACTCTTGTTGAAGTTGACTGGGGAAAAGGACTTGTATTGGACATAAAAGCCGTTTGCAATTTTGGTTGCTGACTGGAACTGGCTGCAGGATTAATCCCTCCAAAGTACATTTCCGGATTTTGAGGAACTGTAATGCGTTTAGCCTTCCAGATTTTTTCTTCATTCTTGTTTTCCAACTTCTGAACAAATTCATAGATACTAACAGTATCTAAAACACCCGTATGTTTTAACAATTCAATGAATGGACTCCACTTTGGGGGTAGAGCATCAGCAAACCTTGCAACCATTTCCTGTTGAGTTACAACAACATGATAAGAAAACATTTCACTAAGTAAATGATAAGAACGAGTTGTCATATCATTTAATGTTTCGTTTTCCATGAATAGAAATGCTTCAAATTCCTTTTTCAACAAATCATGGAGTGTCTTTCTTGCAGCCGCATTTCCTTCTCCTCTTGTTACCAAGACGTCCCATAAGGCTTTCGTGTTAGTACAATAAGCGAATTGATGATAAATGTCTTTTTGGAGTGCTTGTGTAAGGATAGCAAACGCCTTCTTTTCCAGATAATATGCCTTTTTGTCGCTTTCCAACATATTTGACAAGGTCGTTGGATTTGATCCTGCTTCTTCAAGAGCTGTGTTATATGGCGTAGTGAAACAAGTCCATAGCTAGGTGTTTTGCCCTAGAACATAAGTGTGAAATCGACCTTTCCAAGATGGATAGTCATTCATATGATTTAGCTTTGGCGGGAGATTGTTGCTACCCGTTTCACTTTCACTTAATAACAAATTCTGAATGCTTTGATTTTGATTCGTTACGCATGCCCATTGACTTGCAGTAATGGTTTGTTGTGGCATCATATTTTTCATCCAAGCTGCTGCGGAGGTCGGATCTTGAGCCGAGCTTGGGCCACTGCTCCAATCCCATGGACTAGTACTCATATTTGATGTATGAATGAGAATACCTAGTCACAAACTTGAAATGAAACAGTTAAATAACTTTTAAAAAGCTTCTGTTAAAAATTTCACAAGTGACACCCACGAAGAACTAGGTTCTTCGCGAAAGACCAGGTTAGATGAAGAATGATTTTTCGTCAAAAACAATCACTACGAAGAACAGGTTCTTTGTCAACAACACATTTACGAAAAACTGGGTTTTTCGTCGAAGACAGTTTGACGAAAGACCTGGTTGTTCGTCGTTGGGTTCTTCGTTGACAATCAGACACAGAAAGTTATTGAGATATTTTCAAAAAGGAAATCTTATCCTTGTCCTGACATAGACACCCTTTTTCAACCTAACAACATGCCCTGACTTACAAACCCATCATGTGTACCAATTTTCAACAATTATATTTTAATTAAATTCAAGAACACCTTTGAAGATATGAAGAACCCTTTTGAAGATATGAAGTTTCCGGCCAAACTGTTTACCGGAGAAATTTTCCGAAACACGAAATTTGCTTAAACTTTCAATAAAAACACAATTTTATCATCTGAACATGCAATATAACAAGGTTTTTGATAAAACTTATAGCAAATAACAAGATTTTGACCGATTTTAAAGACTTTTTCCAGAAAATTATGAATGTTAAATGAGCACAGTTTCTGAAAAACACATAAACAACTTTATAAAACACAACTATGTTTGGTTTTAAACAAGGATAAGAGCCAAGGCTCTGATACCACTTGTAGTTTCGTTTTTTCTCGGAGGATCGATTACGAAACCTACACCTTGTTTATCACAAACACAATCACGAGTGCCGAATCCCTGTGACAATGCAAACCAAACAAAGTATAGCAAACACAAAGTAACCAAAAGATTCACTTTCTATTGATTAACAAGATGAGAACAGATTATGTCACACCCCCAAAATCCACATGCGGAGTATCACCTCTTGGAGGCGTGACTGACCAGGATCCAGCCACCAATCATATTGAACAATGTTAGTAGAAAAATGTAATTCAACCAAACAATATGAAAGGTGTTAAAAAAAGCATAGTTCAACGTTTAGCGGAAGATAAGTATAAAACCCAACGTAAGTAATAAGTTTGGAAAAGTGTAAATGTTTCACATGGAACTCAACAGTCCATGTCCCCACAACGATCGCGCCTCCCGTGCAAGCTCCATGCAAATACCTAACGACCTGCAAGTCATGTAACAACGAGTCAACAACAAAGTTGAGCGAGTTCACAGTTGGTTGTTTATTTATAGTGTTCGTAAATCATATGTTTATTTCGTAAACCATGTACTGTATTAATCTGTATCGCGGTTTCCCAAACATGTTTGCGATGATTAGTGGGGGCTTCCCATGTGTACCGTATTAATCCGTATCGCGGTTTCCCAAACATGTTTGCGATGATTAGTGGGGGCTTCCCATGTTGTATGTTACTAGACTAGTCGTATCCGTACGTGCCCTGCTTAATCCAAGGACCGTAGCAAGTATGAGTGTACATAGGTTTTACATACGTGCCCTTCAATCCGAGGACAGTAGTAAGTATGAGTGTACGTAGGTTTTACGTACGTGCCCTTCCCAACCCGAGGACCGTGAAAGGTAGTTTAATAGTAATGATAATACGAGTAGTTATTCAATCCCATTCCCAACCCACCGGGAATCCCATGCCTTAGGAGTGTGAACTCACCTTGGTTTGCTCGGTATGCTAAACTATGTGCTCACAAGTAATCCGTCAAGTCCTATAGTATGCACGTATATTCAATCAATTCAAGTTCGTAAAGTTTCCCATGGAATCAATATCACAGGTGTGTTTGGCAGTTAACATCATGCATCACACAACAGTTAATCACATTCATACAGTTCATGTTTCACATAAATGTCTTTTGTAGTTTATTCCAACATAATTACCAATAACATACTTAACAGAGTTAGCAAGCTTAACTAGATTAACATATAACAGAGTTACATATTTAACAGAGTTAATATCTAACAGAATAAATAAACTATCTGAGTTTACTAACTAACAGAGTTAGTACTTTACAGGTTTAATAAACTAACAGTGTACACGAAATCATATGTGACTAAATCCTATATGTGGCGAAAACACTTTATGGAGAAAACCCTTTAGGCGAAATCCCTTACTGGCGAAATCACCTTTGGACAAAAACCCCAGGCGACGAAATCCAAGGGTTTTCGTTGGGCTTAGGGTGTGACGAAAACACCTAGTGTTTTCGTCTCTTCTGTGTTTTCGTTGGTTCTTGTGTTTTCGTCTGGGAGAGATAATAGTTAAGCATAATCATCTGGTAATCCCTAATCATATCATCATCAACATCAGTTACGTGTTCCAACCCTAATGATCATCTAACAATCATTCAACCAAACCGAACACAACAATTCATACACTCGTTTATACTACCAGTCATCATAACAACAACATCACAGTGCTTAACGTTTATCAGGAACCCTAGTTTATGCATTCAACAAATCGATTAACATATCACAAGTTAACATGCCTTCAAATCCTGATCACATTTATATCATTCAAGATTAATCATTCAATCATATCAACCCTAGAATCCTAGATCAACATCCAGTTTCGCATACGATAATATAACTGATCATGTCGAGCATATCGAAATCAGAACATCATAAACATCCATTTAGAACTAAAGTTAAATTAAATGTGGCAAAACACTAACCGAACAAAGAATGATCAAACCAGGAGGATTAGACTTCGAATGAGAGGAGGGCAGCCTTCGGGTTCAAGGAAAAACGAGAGAGAGAGATAGAGAGGTGATTAGGGTTTGCCACTTACAGATTTTTTTGCGTGAAGGTTAAGATCAAAACACTATAACCAAACACTACTGGGCCGAAGCCCATTCCATTGTGTTTTCGTCCAGGAGTCGCGTGAAGGTTAAGATCAAAAGGGGAGGGTGTTTTCGTGTGGGGAGGTGTTTCCGGGTGTTGGGTGTTTCACGTGGATGGGGTGTTTGTTTTATATTGATTATAACAAACATGTTATTACTACAAAACATAATCATATACACACTTATTACACCATATATATATAAACAACACGTATTTTGCACATCAGATAAACATAAAAACACACTTGAAATTAACTACTAAGTTAAGTCGAATAGAGACCTTGAAAACTCGAGTTGTCACATTATCCCCAACTTGAAAGAAATTTCGTACCGAAATTTAGTACGTGGTTACGGAGGAAGCTAGTTATGTTGTGTTGTTTCCTGGTTTTCCTGGGGTGTCACATCATTCCCCCGTTGGTTTGAAATTTCATCCCGAAATTCCGCAATAGCTTCAGTCTCAGTAGTGGTTGCACTGTTTCTGAACAACTGGGGATACTTGAGTTTCATTTGATCTTCTCGTTCCCAGGTAAACTCTGGGCCACGACGGGAGTTCCAATGAACTCGAACAAGAGGTATCCTGGTGTGCTTGAGAACTTTAACGTCCCGGTCTGTGATTTCAACTGGTTCCTCGACGAATCGCAACTGATCGTCGATAGTGAGCTCCTTCAAAGGAACTATGAGGGTCTCAACTGACAAACACTTCTTCAGATTTGACACGTGGAATACGTTGTGAACTCCACTGAGTTCTGCGGGTAGGTTTAGTTTGTAGGCCTCTTTGCCTATTTTCTCTATGATCTCGAAAGGTCCAACATATCGCGGGTTAAGTTTGCCTCGTTTGCAAAAACGAACTACACCTTTCCAAGGTGAGACTTTGAGTAGCACTCGATCCCCAACCTGGAACTCGAGTGGTTTCCTGCGCTTATCAGCGTAGCTTTTCTGACGGTCACGAGCTGCCGCCATTCGTTGCCGTATCTGAGCAATTCTTTCCGTTGTGTCTACTACAAGTTCTGGACCCGTGATCTGACTATCCCTCACCTCTGCCCAACAAAGAGGTGATCGGCATTTACGCCCGTACAATGCCTCAAATGGAGCGGCCTGAATACTGGTGTGGTAGCTGTTATTATACGAAAATTCCACTAACGGTAGATGTTTCTCCCAACCGTTGCCAAAATCAATCACACATGCCCTAAGCATGTCTTCAAGGGTTTGGATGGTGCGTTCAGACTGCCCATCCGTTTGCGGGTGATAAGCTGTGCTCATGTCTAAACGCGAGCCAAAATATTTGTGCATCGCTTGCCACAGTTCTGAAGTAAAACGTGCATCACGATTGGAAATAATAGAGGTTGGAACCCCGTGCCTCGAGACAACTTCCTTAAGGTAAACATCTGCTAAGGTGGAGAATTTATCCGTTTCCTTGATAGCCAAGAAGTGTGCAGACTTTGTGAGTCGATCCACGATCACCCAAATAGTATCATTCCCACATTGAGATCTAGGCAGACCTGTAACGAAATCCATGGAAATTTGCTCCCATTTCCATTGTGGTATCTCTGGTTGTTGGAGTAGGCCCGATGGTTTCTGATATTCAGTCTTGACTCTCGCACAAGTCAAACATTTGCTAACGTAAGTTGCTATGTGAGCTTTCATGCTAGGCCACCAATACGTAGTTCTGAGATCGTGGTACATCTTATCCGAACCAGGATGTACCGAGTATCGAGACTTATGTGCTTCATCCATTACAAGTTCTCTTAAATTGCCATAGAGTGGAACCCAGATGCGTCCTGTTACGTAGTAGGCACCGTCTTCCTTTTGCTCTAACCGTTTCGTTGAGCCGCGTAGGGCTTCAGCCCTGACGTTTTCTAGTTTCAATGCTTCTGCCTGAGCATCTCGTATCTGAGAAGGAAGACTGGATTGGATAGTGAGTTGTAAAGCACGTACGCGTTTAGGTGTAGTATCTTTTCGACTGAGGGCGTCGGCCACAACATTGGCTTTGCCCGGATGGTACTTGATGGCACATTCGTAATCATTCAATAGCTCGACCCATCGACGTTGTCGCATGTTTAACTCCTTTTGCTTGAAGATATGCCCGAGACTCCTGTGATCGGTGTAAATGGCGCACTTGGTACCGTACAGGTAATGTCTCCATATCTTAAGTGCGAAAACAACAGCTCCCAGCTCCAAATCGTGTGTAGTGTAATTCCTTTCGTGAATCTTAAGTTGGCGTGAGGCGTAAGCAATGACTTTATCCCGTTGCATCAATACACAACCAAGACCCTGAATTGATGCATCACAATAAACCACGAAATCGTCTGTGCCCTCTGGCAATGATAGAATAGGTGCGCTGCATAGTCTTTCCTTGAAATACTGAAAAGCGGATTCCTGGGCATTACCCCAACGATAGGTGACACCTTTCTGAGTTAGTAGAGTAAGCGGCTGTGCAATCTTGGAGAAATCCTTGATGAACCTTCTATAGTAGCCCGCCAAGCCCAAAAATTGGCGGATTTCTGTTGGGGTATGGGGTGCAGGCCAGTTCTTAATCGAGTCCACCTTGGATGGATCAACGTGTATCCCATCCTTGTTTACCACGTGGCCTAGAAAATGGACTTCACGCAGCAAAAGTCACATTTTGAAAACTTAGCGTACAGCTGTTCTCTTCGGAGGAGTTCCAAAATAAGTCGTAGATGGTGCTCGTGTTCCTCATGACTCTTCGAATAGATCAGGATGTCGTCGATGAAAACAATAACGAACTTGTCAAGGTAAGGCTTTCACACTCTGTTCATAAGATCCATGAAGACTGCAGGCGTGTTTGTCAATCCGAAAGGCATGACCAAGAACTCGTAGTGGCCGTAGCGTGTTCTGAATGCTGTTTTGGAGACGTCCTCATCCCGGACTCTCAGTAGATGGTAGCCTGACCTCAGATCAATCTTTGAATAGAAACTCGACCCTTGCAACTGGTCGAATAAGTCGTCAATACGTGGAAGAGGATAGCGATTCTTCACGGTCACCTTGTTTAGTTCGCGGTAATCTATGCACATACGGAAGGTACCGTCCTTCTTCTTCACAAATAATACTGGAGCTCCCCAGGGCGAAGAGCTAGGACGAATGAAACCCTTGTCCAAGAGTTCTTGCAATTGTTTGGACAGTTCTTCCAGTTCGGTTGGAGCTAAGCGATAAGGTGCTCGAGCTATAGGCGCTGCTCCAGGAGCTAGCTCGATTTGAAATTCGACCTGGCGATGAGGCGGTAGACCAGGTAATTCCTCAGGAAACACTTGAGGAAAGTCGCGTACAACTGGAATATCCTCTATTTTTTCTCTTTCGATGATGCGTCAGTAACAAGTGCTAAAAGAGCTGTGTGGCCCTTTCGCAAACCCTTCTGGGCCTTAAGGAAATAGATGATACCTACAACTGCACCACTCTTTTCACCATGAATCACTAAAGGTTCTTTACCAGAACGGAGAATACGAACGATCTTCTCTTTGCACAGAATCTCTGCTTGCTGTTGGGATAACCAGTCCATCCCAATAACGATGTCGAAACTACCCAGAACTATAGGAATGAGATCGATAGAGAAGGTCTGACCAGCTAAGGCGAGGTTACAACCCTTAACTATGTGTGTGGCCTCTAAACTTTTCCCGTTTGCTAACTCTACGACATGCTTGGTGTTCAAAAGTGTTGGTGTACGTTTAAGCATTTGACTAACTTTTAGAGACACATAACTGGTATCGGCACCCGAATCAAATAATACAGTAACAAAGATGTCGTCAAGAAGAAACTTACCCATTACCACGTTAGGATCATTCCTTGCATCACCCTGACCAATCACGAACGCTCGACCCCTGGCACCATTGCCGTCGTTATTTCCCCCATTGTTATTCCCATTGCCCTGATTATTGTTGTTGTTGTTCTGATTCTGGTTTAACTGGGGGGAGTTCCGCTTGAAGTGACCTTCAGCACCACACTGAAAACATCCCCTGTTGCCTCGCTGTTGCTGCTGCTGGTTCTGTGGAGCTGGTGGTTGTTGTTGATGGTTCCGATTCGCAGGTCGTGAGCTCCTGCAATCCTTAGCTTCATGACCCACCTTGAGACACCTCTGACAACGACCCTTGTTGCACTGACCATTGTGGTGTCTGTTGCATTGGTTGCACTTCGGGAGGTTTCCTCGATATCCACCCTGCCCTTGACTACCAGACGATTGCTGACCAGGGCTCTGATAGTCATCAATTTTTCGCTGCTGTGTCTGGGACTGAACTGTAGTCGAACCCTTGCTGGAGGCTCCATCCCATTTTCTCTTGTTGTCACTGGGAATAGCAGAAGTAGTAACAGTAGTAGTAGCACCAATACGCTTAGGCAGCTTGTTCTGTTCCACTGCCTGGTCTGTGAGATGATGAGCAAGATGAGTAACATCCTGGATGGTAGCAAGATTAGCAGAAGTCACATGGCTTTGAATCTCTGGTACTAAGCCTTTGAGGTACAGCTCGATACGTTTGATGGGAGGGTCCACCATAGTAGGACACAAAATTGCCAGTTCATTTGATCGCTTCGTATACGCCTCAATTTCCGACCCTATCATCTTCAGGTTAAAGAACTCCACTTCCAGCTTGTGGATGTCATCACGATTACAGTACTCTCGCTTGATCAGCTCCTTGAAGTCGTTCCATGGGGTGGCATTAGCAGCAACTATCCCCAGCATTTGAACCTGGGCATTCCACCACGTGAGCGCTATGCCCTCGAGAGTACCAGTAGCATACTTCACCCTGCGAGCCTCAGGGCATTCACACATTTTGAAGACCGACTTGAGCTTCTCGAACAAGTGGAGGATGCCTACAACTCCTTCATTGCCGTTGAAAGTAGTAGGTCGACAATCCATAAAGGTTTTGAAAGTACACACAGGGGGCTGAGCGTGTTGACCTGTCGTGTGTGGAAAGCAAAATTAAGCACAAGTGTTGGTTTATGAGAGTAGAATCTAAAGATCCTAGAGTAAGTTGTGATGGCAGGTTATACCTCCTGCCTGGGTAGCTGCGAGTGCTGCAGTAACTTGTTCAGTGATCAAAGCCGCCAACTGGGCTTGAGTTAGGTTAACGCGTCCACTCATGATCTTCATATCAAAGGAAACATGAGTGAGAAAGGTTCACGAAAGTGCGATGACAGAAGAGAGTAAGCACGCATGTGTTTCAAGCAATAGTTATTACGTTTACACGGGAGGCGCGATCGTTGTGGGGACATGGACTGTTGAGTTCCATGTGAAACATTTAGACTTTTCCAAACTTATTACTGACGTTGGGTTTTATACTTATGCTTCAGCTAAACGTTGAACTATGCTTTTTTTTAACACCTTTCATATTGTTTGGTTGAATTACATTTTTCTACTTACATTGTTCAATATGATTGGTGGCTGGATCCTGGTCAGTCACGCCTCCAAGCGGTGATACTCCGCATGTGGATTTTGGGGGTGTGACAGATAAACAACACGTATTTTGCACATCAGATAAACATAAAGACACACTTGAAATTAAGTACTAAGTTAAGTTGAATAGAGACCTTGAAAACTCGAGTTGTCACATTATCCCCAACTTGAAAGAAATTTCGTCCCGAAATTTAGTACGTGGTTACTGAGGAAGCTAGTTGTGTTGTGTTGTTTCCTGGTTTTCCTGGGGTGTCACAGATTACAAACACATACACACAATGTTTGATAATACTCTTAGTAGGTTATGCTCTCATGCTTCACAAAGAAGACAAGGTGTGTTATTTATACTGCAGCCCACCCACTACACTACGAAGAATGTAAATGGGCCGACGAAGAACCCAAGCCGACGAACAACCAGGTTCTTTGTCCACTGTTGCCACGAAACACCATGTGACGAACAAGGTGTTCTTCGTCACACACCATTAACGACGAAGAAGGTTCTTCATGACATATGACATCCCACGAAGAATAGGTACTTCGTGGGGAGGCTGGAAATTAGTAAAGCTGCAAACTGTTAGACAGTTTGCAGCAAAACATAAATACACACATAAACATAACAGACAAACTAAATGCAACATTCATTAGTTCAAACTTACAACACAAAGAAACAAATGCCGTACCAAAGTTAGATAGGAGGATATACGACTTGGTCGACTAGACGGAAACATTACAGACTCGATAAACAAAAGATCGTACTAATACATCGATAAAAAGAACAAGTTACCGACACAAAAATATGCACCAACACAAGATAAGGTGCCCTTCTGTTTCTTTGTGGATAGAATTTCTATATGGGCAACTAGCAAGATTGTATCTTGGAGATGGGCACATCTGGTCCACCACTGGAGTTCAACAAGGGGACCCATTAGGACCACTTCTTTTTGCTCTTGTTTTGCACCCTCTTTTGCATCAGATTAGAGACAAATGCAAGCTTCTTCTTCATGCTTGGTATCTTGACGATGGAACTGTCATTGGAGATTCAGAAGAGGTGGCAAGAGTGTTGGACACATTAAGATGACGGGTCCACCTTTGGGTCTTGAACTAAATAATAAGAAAGCTGAGCTATTTTGGCCATCTTGTGATGGTAGCAAGTATCGTGAGGGGTTATTTCCTATGGACATTGGGAGGCCATTAGTGGGGGTGCAACTTCTTGGGGAGGCCGTTAGTAGAGACACAAGCTTTATTAGCGGGTTGGCAAATAAAAGAGCTACTAATGCTGTAGATTTGATGCGTCTCCTACCAAAACTAGGTGACCTGCAAGTGAACTACTCTTGCTTTGATCATGTATAGGCATTGCCAAACTTTTCTTCGGTTTGAGGACATGCCAACCGGTACACTTGGAAGATGCAGTGTCATACTTTAACATGGGTTTGCATGAGGCGATTGAGGAATTGGTAGTTTGTGGAGGTCATTTCTTTGGAGGCTTCTAGTGGCGACTTGCTTCCTTACCTATTAGGTTTGGGGGTTTGGGGTTGTATTCGGCTATAGAGGCTTCATCCTATGTCTTTGTGGCCTCGAGGGCCCAATCTTAGGTGCTACAGGACCACATCTTACGAGACAGTGGTATATGTGGTATGGATTCTGATTATGTTTGTGCTTTGGCTTGTGTTCGTGATACGATTCCAAGCTGCGACTTTAGTGGTTTCACTAAAAAAGACACCTCCCTTTAAAGCCCAACATGCATTGGCGAGTGCTCTTTTTTGTAAAATTGTCTATGATATTGAAGTAAAATTTGACTTGATCGTTAGACAAAAAGCCATTTTTTAGTGTCTACGAGCTCCACATGCCCAAGATTTTCTTCATGCTACACCTATAGATGGGTTTGGTTAGCATATGTCGCCGGTGGAGTACCGTACTATTCTTAAGTATCGCCTCATGATTCCTTTATTTCTAGTTGATGAGATATGCTTTGTTTGTCATAAGGTGTGTTTGGACTCTTTCGGGGAACACGAAATTCATTGTAAAGAGCTCACGGGGTTCAAGTACCGACATGATTTGGTTAGGGATGTCCTTTTTGACATATTCAAGCGCGTTGGGATTTCTTCTAAGAAAGAGGCACCCGTGAATTTCTTAACTGAGCAATTGGAAGGAAGATCTACCCTTAGACCAGCCGACATTTTGGTCTTTGGATGGATAGGAGGAAAACACGCGTGTGTGGATCTAGCAGGGGTTTTCCCCCTTGTGGGCTTAGCGGGTAGTGCTTTCACGGTGGGTCAGGCTGCTTTGAAAGCTGCTTCGGGAAAAGTGACCAAACACTAGACAGCGTGCCTTGACAACCAACACGTGTTTATCCCATTCGCTTTTGATACTTTTGGTTTCCTTGCGCCAGAGGCTGTGGACCTACTTAGCTGAGTTCAAAGGGTCATGCATAGTAATGTTATGACCCCAAGATCTATGAATATAGTTTTAAAAGATTTATTTTTTTTCTATTCAAAAAGGGTTAGCGGCTTAGCTTGTTCCCCGTTTACCATCTATCTCGATGTAATTACATACTTTTAAAAGATGAATAGTCCATAAATATATTTTATGAACCCATAGTTTAAAACACATGTTATCTCCCTGAGATATAAGATAAAATAAGATAAAAGGGGCTGCAAGCTCACTGGTTGCAAAGAAAATCTCCAATCATGATTCATTAAAGCTTGAGGAAAGATCATCCTATGCGAGAGCTACAAGTATGATACGTGTATAAGGACTAGGGTAATCGAGCTGATAAGGATTGTTGGTGATTAATTGATGATTTACACATATCATGATAAGAGGTATTATTGGTGTATTTTATAGTACGCGTAGATCTGGTTTTAGTCTCAGTTCGGTAAATAAGAGTGAGATGGGTGAATTCAAGCTATGAACGAACTAACAAACATGAACAGATATATGAACAATAGATTGAAACAAAAGGATGCAAAAGTCAAACACACGACCGTTGTCTCATCAGACATAGGGTCATGCCACTCTCTTGTTCCAGCCTATAAATAGAGGTGCTTAGGTTGCCATTTTCTCCATCCTTTGGCACCCACTCTCTCTCACTCACCACCACTATCCACCAACATTTTCATCTTATATAGAGTGTGGCTTATCTTAGGATCCAAGATTATAAGAGCTTATATTTATAACAATTTAATCTTGTTGGTTAACTTGTTTATTCATACAAGCTTGATGATGTTTATCATTATGCCCATTCTTGGCTAAAGTTCTTGCGTTACTTGGTGAAGATGAACCTTTAATATTGTTGAATTTCTTAGTTCTAGACTTTTCTTTTCGTGTGTGTTAATGACTTTGAATATGATTTTGTTATATTGAAAGTGAGCTTTAATCCACCCATTAATTTGTGTTTGTTGATTCAAGCATTCGTTGTAGGTCCACTAGCGGAGGATCTAGTCGCCTAATCCTTATATACGAACAAACCCGGTTGTGCGGAATCCAACCGGGAATGCAAACCAAGATAAGAACACGAACACAAAGATTCAACTTTTAAACAGCAAATATATTAGAACCAGGAAGTTTTGTTACAAGATTATGATACATAAAGCTCAAAAACTCACCGGTGTCTCTCAGTTATCACTTCTGTGTTTTCTCTCTTTGCTCTGTTCTCTCGTGTGTCTGTTCTGTCTATCTTCTGTCTGCAGTTCTGCTGCTTATATAGGCACATGGTTGACGAAAGATCATGCAGCGATGAAACATCTCGACGAAACATAAGCAGCCGACGAAAGTCCACAGCCGACGAAAAACTCATGACGAAAGACATGGTCTTTCTTCATTCACATGTCCAGGAGGTTTTTCGTCAGATGCATTTCAAGGTTTTTCTACAACAACAAGACCTGCTGGTTTTTTCTTCATGTATGCATAGCATGTTATTCGTCAGGAGCTGCAACTTGCAGACTTGCAGAAACAGTAGACACATTCGATTTGAAACTTTGATGGAGAATATCGAGTTTCAGTATGTATCTTGTAAGTTTGTCGAACCGAGCGAGACGCATCCACAGAGTGTATCAACAAACTCCCCCTTGGATGCTGCTCGTGAGGGTTCATCTTCCATGTCTATCATGTCAGAGGATCTTCAAATTCTTCACGCGTCGTAAGTAGAAAGTGTATCAACAAACTCCCCCTTTCATTTAGGAAGTGTGTTAACAAACTCCCCCTTAAAATAAACTCCATTTTCAGCACTAGATCCTTGAGGTGTTGATGAGAGGTCAGCAGCAACTCGATCATCTTCATCCTTTGAGTGCCTCCACATGGTGTCTTCATTCCGAAGCTAGTTATCGAGCACGTTCTCTTCGCCTTTAGCTGGATTGAATGTTGCATCTGCACATACAAGAAAGCTAAACATGTAATGAGAACAACTTCTTGGAATATAGTTAACATAAACAAAAGACACACATGTCACCAGTTCTCAATCAACTACCATCCGACAGTTTGAAAGTTAAACAAATTGTTCAATTTTGGTTTTTAACTTTCAAAACTTGCAAATTTCGACCGTTTATGAAGATTTAGTTGTTTTGGTTTTCGATCAGGTTTCAGGTAACAAAGACTCGAGTTCCAACATCGGTTAATCAAAGATAATGTAGAAAGAAAATCTTTTTGACTTTTAGAAAGTTTATATTAAAACACACCTAAAATCTTTTTGGAATTTTGAATATTTCAAACGTAAAGACTAAAAGCAGTAAATAAATATATACAGAGATGTAGAAATTGAAAGCATTAAATAAATATTTACATACATTCTTTTTGCGAGTTTCGGGGGTAAGAGAATCATATCAGTGTACGGTCATGCCAAAACGCTCTTGTTGTTCAATTAGTTAACATTTATATAAGCATCCTATAACGGTTATCGGTATTGTTGTCCACATAAGCTCAACTTATCAGATGTAATCATGGCGAGGGGATACATTAAGGTATGATTTATACTTACCGACCGGTGTTCAACCACACACGACACATTCCCGTATCAAGGTATGCACGAGAGTTCATCTTACTGGTGAGTATACCATTTATCATCTATTTTGACGTATATGAAAATATGAGATACTCACTTATTTTTTATTGAAAACAAGCCCTATGTGATAAAATCACTTATTGATGAGGAACTTGATTTTCAGATGCATGAGGGCACAGGAGCAAGTCCGTGAACAGGTCAGTACAAACGTACAGCAAATAGACGAACTTGACTCCCGGATAAATGTGATATGTTATCACTTATTTATGTGGACATGTGATTGTTGATCACTTATTGAGGTCGTATGCAATATGTACACGTATGTATGGTATCATGGAAGATCTAGACTTCGTCTCCGTTATATTTCGGTAAAAGAAACAACCATGATACCCAGATGATAAACAGCATAAATACCACATATCTCAGAACCTCGGCAATCTATCAAATGAAATTTCGGTACCAAGACCATATGCCAATGAGTGGTTCCCACACAGTCTTCAGTCGATTTAAGTTTATATCACCCTGCACACTTTAAAATGATTGTGAGCCTACCGATACATCTTATATAGAGCTGCTTATCGTTTTTCACTTTTAAGTTTAAAAGAGGTTTGGACAGACCACTGATGTACTATCATTTTCTCTTTTGCTCGCCAGGAAACTCATTTTTGTTTTTCTATTGTTTTTGTGTTTTTGAAATTTTTTGATGTTTTTGAATTTTTCAAATTTGGATTTACTCCCCCTAAAATGTAAAAACTATGAGAAATTAAGAAAACGCAAATAAATATTTACAAAAACGATTTTCCGATGTCGGTTTTACTCTTGCTTGACCTTAATGTCGTTTACCAATAATAAAAAAGTCAAATCGTGATTTGTCAAACGCTTTGGTAAAAAGGTCAGCACGTTGGTCATCGGTGTGGACCTTAACAACATCGATTAGTCTTTTATCAAAGCAATCACGTATGAAGTGATATTTAATTTCGATGTGTTTGGTCTTTGAATGTTGCACAGGATTTCTAGTGATCTGTAAGGCAGCAGAATTATCAACGAAAATAGGAGTAGTTAGGAATTCAAAACCGTAGTCGCGCATTTGTTGTTGGATCCACAGGACTTGGGAGCAACAAATTGAGGCAACAATGTATTCAGCTTCGCTTGTTGATGTAGCGACACAAGTCTGCTTCTTACACTGCCATGTGACTAGGCGATTTCCCAAAATCTGACATCCAGTCGTTGTGGATTTGCAGTCGATTTTGCATCCGCCAAAATCAGAATCCCTGAAAGCGATCAAGTCAAAGCTAACATCCCTAGGGTACCATAGACCGGTGTCTGGGCATCCCTTCAAATAGCGAAAAATCCTTTTAACAGCTGGAAGATTTGAGGCCTTCGGGTTGACTTGATATCTGGCAAGCAGGCACGTCACGTACATTATATCTGGTCTTGATGCTGTGAGGTACATAAGAGATCCGATCATAGCGCGGTAATATGAAGAGCTACCAATTTCACCCTTCAAGTCAGGATGAATTCCATGATTTTGCTGAAGTGGGGTCCCAATGGGCGATGTGTCAGACATCTGAAATCGATTCAGCATGTCATTGACATACTTAGTCTGATGGATGAATATCCTAGACTTCGTTTTTTGCACTTGTAAGCCCAAAAAGAAAGTCATCTCCCCCATAGCGCTCATTTCAAATTTCTCCTGCATAACACGCTCGAAATTCCTACACAATACATCGTTAGTAGAACCAAAAATAATATCATCTACGTATACATGAACCAGTAGAAGATCTCCATCCTGTTCTTTGATGAAAAGAGTGCAATCGATAAGACCTCTGTGAAATGCATTCCCCAGCAGATAATTAGATAAGGTTGCATACCAAGCTCGTGGTGCTTGATGTAGACCATAGAGAGCTTTGTTGAGCAACCAAACCCGATCAGGGTGAATAGGATCTTCAAAACGTGGAGGCTGTTCGACGTACACCTCTTCTTCAACCACACCATGTAAGAATGCACTTTTCACGTTCATCTGGTAAACCTTAAATCCTTTGAAGGAAGCATAGGCTAGAAAGATCCGAATAGCTTCTAGACGTGCAACTGGTGCATAAACTTCGTTGTAGTCGATCCCTTCAATCTGACGAAAACCTTGAATGACTAATCTTGCTTTGTTTCGAATAACCACTCCACGGTCATCCTTTTTGCACTTATACACCCAACGGGTACCAATCTTCTTGTAATCTTCAGGTTTATCAACGAGCTTCAAGACACCTAGCTTCTGGAATTGCTGCAGTTCTTCCTGCATTGCTTCAACCCAAGAATTATCTTTCAAAGCTTCTTTCCAAGATTTTGGTTCTTCCTGTGATACGTAACACGTGAAGGACCAATCATTCTGTTGACCAGATTCTCGAATCGCCGCATACAAGCCTGCATTGTTGTTGTTTCGCCACATGTTTCTCATTTGTACGCCACTTTGTACATTACCGATGATGTTTTGTTGAGGATGGGTATTGTGAATTCTTGTTTCAGGATTTTCCAGAATAGGAATGTTTGTACCCGGATTGTTGAGATTAAGATCAACAACCAATTCAATACCCTGAACTATCAAAGAGGATGATGCAGTAGCTTCAGCTGTTTTGGGGGCATCCACTGGAGGTGTAGCCTCTGAAGTACCATGAACAGCTTCTTGGTCTGCATCGAGAAATTCTTGGTCTGCATCGAGAAATTCATCATCCTCTGAAGATTCGTTCAGTTTGTTAGCATCGTGAAAATCCTCATTGTCGAGAGCATTATTGTTCACTAAAGTTGGTTCTGGATTGTTGACAATAATTGGACGAACCAACGGTGAATCTGTTACGTTGTCACTCTCGAAAAACATCTTTGCCGCAGCATTTTCTTCAACTTCTTCAAGATTGATCGAATTGAAAAAGTCATCATACTCAAACATCCAAGGCTGACCAGGACATTTGACTGGCAATGTGTGCCTTTGTAAAATGACTTCAAACCATTACTCGACCCTTTTTGTCTCTAGATTCCAGACTCTTAAGTTCGGGGTGGCATACCCAAGAAAGTATCCTTCAATTGCTTTTACCCCAAACTTTCCATTCGGATCGATCATTGTGCAAGGAGCTCCAAACGGTTCAAGATATTGTAAATCTGGTTTCCGTTTGTGAAGAAGCTCAAAAGGTCTTGTTGTGTCTTTTTACTGTAAGGACTCAGTTCATCGTATAACATGCAGAGGCCACAGCTTCACTCCAGAATGGAATGGGCAACTGGGACTCTACTAACATAGTCGTAGCAGTTTTGATCAATGTACGGTTCTTACGCTCAGCGACGCCATTCTGTTGAGGAGTGTAACTTGCACTGAATTCGTGAAGAATACATTTGGATCTACAGAACTCCTCCATGGCATGATTCTTAAACTCGGTTCCATTGTCGCTGAGTATCCGCCTAACTTTCAAAGTATACAAATTCTCAATCGTTGTGATCAAGTTTTTGATAATTTGGAAAGTTTCACTCTTGTGAGCCATGAACGCCACCCAAGAAAATATTGAATAATCATCAGTCACCACGAGGCAGTACTGATCATTCCTGATACTTTTATGCTTGACAGGACCGAACAAATCCATGTACAAACGTTCAAGAGGAACTGCCACGGTGTTGATCTTCTTTGTAGGGTGCGACTTCTTTCTTTGTTTTCCTTTCTGGCATGAAACATAGACGTCTTGAAGATGGAAATTTTTAAGAGGAACACCAGTCACTAATTCATTTAACACCAAATGATTCATTTTTCTGAAATGAATGTGTCCCATCCGTCTATGCCAAGAGATTGAATCCTTTTCTGTGGCTTTGGAAACGAAACAGGTTGCTTGTGCAGATGTTTTAATTGCTTGGCTCATATCAAGGACATACAAGTCATTAATCGTTGGAGCAGATAAGAGAATCCAGTCTTTAGGAATCTTGAAGCCGGGTTTCAGCACATAACATCCATTTGCATCAAAGTGTACTGAAAACTTCTTATCACAAATTTGTGAAACGCTGAGAAGATTGTGATCAAGTTGTTGCACAAAGTTGATCTTATCAAAGCTTACAACCCCGTTTGATACCATTCCTTCACCAGTAATATATCTGCCTTTATCTCCAGCAAAAGCAACATAACCTCCTCTAATTGATTTAACGTCGTAGAGAAGCTTCATGTCGCCTGTCATGTGCCTGGATGCCCCACTATCAACAATCCAATGACTGCTGAAAGTTCCTCCTGGAACATCCTGCACATGAACTCACATGATTAGTTGGAGATGGGGACCCAAGCCATTGTGGTCTTGGGTCTTCCATTTTCATCGACAAAAGTTACTTCAATTTTTCGATGGTTTAGAAATTGTGATCCCCCTGAATTCGTGGTCAATTTGGGTTTCCATGTCTGTTGATTTTTACCAGTTTGATTGTTTGAAATTTTAACTTCTTGTTTATTTGAAGTTTTAGAAATTTCTGGTTTGACAGAGACATGTTGTTTTTGAACCACATCAGTTTTAATTGCCTTCTCAATTACCTTGATTTGTTGGCGTTTCTGTTTCTTTTCCCTTTCTTTTACAAGGCGGGGATCTTGTTTTGTAGAAACAGGTTGCTTTCGGTAATTTTGTTCATGGGGAACATCAACTTTAGCCTTTAACTTATGAAGATACGGACAATTTCGGATGATATGTCCAATTTCACCACACTCAAAACATGATCTTCGTTCAACAAACCCCGAAGTATCATGTGACTTTCTTGTTGATGAATTTTGTGATCCTGAGGTACTTGGTTTTGAACTGTTTTGTTCATTTCTTTTCAAAAATTTAACTTGATTGATATGATCTAAGTTAGATTTATTTGCAAAAGTTTCCAATTTGTCCGTTCCCTTTGAATTCACAAAGTTCACCTTTTTGTTCTTCTTTTGTTTCGGTTCCTTTCGACCTTGAGTCGTTGATTTACCTGTTGGTTTGGTATGATTTTGCTGCTTTTTCACTGTTGATAATTTCTGATTGCCATATTGTTTTCGAATTTCGGCCTTTGGAATCGGAGGACACTGTGTTACCATAACGTGTGAACCCGACTTTCCCAAAAACCTACTTGTCGAATCTTCGAAAACTTTACTGATTAAAGATTGATTTACATTTTTAATCGGAAAATCTTTGTCAGAATAGATTTTATCATCACCAACAAGAGTGTACAACAAATTCACACTCTCAGACTCCTTTGCAGACGTGGACTCAACCAGAACAGTCTTAGCAGGTTTTGCGGGAGGATCACATAAAATATGATTCTCGAGAGGTATGTCCTCTTCTTTGATTACCGCATAAACTGTGTTGAGTCAGTATCATCGGATTCATCATCTAAAGAATCAGCATCCTCAACAATGACTGGAGGATCCTGATTTTGTTCAGCAGTTGACACACTTGTAACTGCTGAAACATCTGAATCTGATGATACTTCATTTTTGTATCCAAGTCCGGTTGCAAATTCCACAATGTCTAAAGGAACAGATTTCTCAAAATAAGTTCTATTCTTCTCACCAGGCATTGCATCATAATTTTGTCTAACAGGTGGTGGACATTTCTTGTATCCAATGCATGTGACATCCTTTTTCTCTTTCTGTATGTCAATGATGTGATCCAGTACATACCTAGAGTTTGAATAACTATCTAGCTTAAGCCGGATCGCCTCACTTTCACACTTTACACATGCTAACTCTTTTTGCATGACCTCGAGACGATTGATATAACAGTTTATGTCAGTTTGTTTTCTTGAAACCATTCTTGTTAGCTCGGTTTTATCTTTTCTTAAATTTTCAATCACCGTTTTAAAATCTTTTTCATGGTTTTCATAAAACATGTTAGCCTCTTTGCATTTCGAAAGATCCACTATCAACTTTTGATTGTGCATATATGTCACGTCATACTTGCTTTGCAAATCATCATATTTGTTTTGCAAGTCCGACAATTTATCACCTAAGTTAACACATTTATCACATTTATCAGAAGTTGGATCATGGACACATACCTGGTTTGATGAACCGCCCACATTAGCCATAAAGGCTGAATGATTAGAAGAAGAAGAATAAGCAGCTTCATCCACCAAGATTGATCTTCTATGATTCACTGCTGCAGCTTCTCCTAACAGTTCATCAATATCTGCATCGACTGCCACACTTGACGTTTCATCCAAATGATCATCACCTGAAGTTGAGGATTCTTCATCTGAGCCTCTATTGTAACCAGAACTGTCTTCATCTTCAGATGATTCTCCACCACTGGCAGAAGATTCTCCACCACTGGCAGAAGATTCTCCACCACTGGTGTGTTTCAGATCCTTGACAACCTCAGCAAAACAAGCTGTTCCATCCTGAACATCACTTCCCAATTGAATCGACCAGTCACAACCTTCACCGACTTGTACCACAAGAGCCTGGTTGGAATTTGATGCTCCTGCTTGATTTGAATTGTTCACAGGCATCAACGTACGCTCGTTATTCCTGTTTTGATTCTGATTCTGCTGGTTACCTTGATTGCCTTGATTCCTGAACGGATTCTGGTTCCCATGTTGAGCTGGCTTTGTACATTCTCTCTTGAAGTGACCTCTTTCACCACAATTGAAGCACTTGACTGATTGTTTATCGAACCCATACTTGGTATCTTTCTTGCTTTCCAAGCTGGTTCTACCAGTCCTTTCCATGAATTCTTTAGCTCGCCTAACAGCACTAGCGAAAGCCCACTTGATGTCCATCATATCCATTTCCTCCTTATCAATCTGTTGATAATCTTCTTGTGTCAGATTGATGTTTCCAATCTGACCTGCTATTAATCCACAAGACGCACTCACCAATGTGTTTAATAGCTCTATATGATCCTTAGCTACTTCAACACTTACTTTCGAGAAATTTGAAGTGTCGAGCCGAACTGTATTTGGATTAGATGGCTGACCGACAGATGAGGTGCTTCCATAACAAGCTTGCTATGGAACTGGTAATGGATTCCCATACATATCTCTTGCTCCGGTAGATTGATAGCTTTGCTTTGAGACTTCTGGTTGTGGATTTCCGTACTGTTAGTGCTTGAGACAAAAGCCGTTTGAGTTGAGGGAACTGGCAATGGATTTCCGTACATATCTCTTGATTCAAAGGCCGTTTGAAGCTGAGCATGTGGAACAGGTCTTGCAGTAGTGCTAGAACTTCCACAGTTTCCATAATACATATCAGGATTTTGTGGCACTGGAATCCTTTTGGCCTTCCTTATTTCCTCTTGATCTTTGTTCTCCAAGAGCTGAATGAAATCATTTATGTTTGTCATAGCCAGAGTGCCATTGTATTTCAAGATTTCCAAGAAACCATTCCATTAAGCTGGTAATGCATCGGCAAACTTGATGACTACTTCTTCTGGAGTCACTACTACTCCAAAGTTATTCAATTCAGTCAACAAGTGATAATATCGACTTGTCAAATCTCCCAAAGATTCCCTTTCCATACATGTGAAGCCATCAAACTCCTTCTTGAGTAGATCATGTTGCAATTTGCGTGTCGCTTCATTTCCTAGACCTCTCTTCTTCAATGCATCCCATAACCGCTTTAACATCTTAAAGCTGACAAACTGATGATATATATCCTTGCTCAATGCTTGAGTTAGAATAGAATATGCTTTCTTTTCTAAATCATATGCCTTTTTCTCGTCTTCCGTAAGATCTGCAAATGTCGTGGCAGTTGAAGCGGCAACATCAAGTGCTTGATCAAAATCTGTAGTGAAACATAACCACAATTTCATGTTCTGCCCAAGGACATACGTATGGAATCTTTCTTCCCAGCCAGGATATTTATTCATGTGCATTAGCTTCGGTAGACGGTTAAGGCTTTCAGTTTCACTTTCGCTTAAAAGGATACTTTGAATACTTTGAGTTTGATTTGAAACGAACACCCATTGACTTGTCGAAATTTGATTCGCTTGAGCTGGAATAGACGAGGATGCGGGTGCGGGAGATTCGGCCCATGATGGCGATAAACCCGTGCTTCTATACTTGCTCCCTGTATTGGATGGAATTCCCCACCAATCTGAACTCATTTTATATGAATTACGAAGAATACCTGCTTAAATCACTTAAAATAATTAGTTAAGATAATTTTTGAAAGCTTTTGTTAAAACTTGACAAGAGTGACCCACGAAAAACTTGGTTCTTGGCGAAAGACCTTAACTGACGAAAAAGGGTTTTTCGTAAAAGACTAAGTAACGAAAAATGTGGTTTTTCGTCAAGGACCAATTGTGACGAAAAACATGTATTTCGTCAAAGATAAATCCAACAGAGAGAAGGTTTTTCGTTGACTAATGAGACACAAACAGAAAAGATATTTTTCAAAATGCACTCAAATCTTATCCTGAAAATTGGTAAGCCAAACCCATGCTTTTCACCATATTTTCAAAACAAAGACCATCATTCTTACCAACTTTGTTTACCAACTTTCACTGTAACAATATTTTAATTCAAGAATTTCCAAACAAGCAATCCTTTAAAAATCAAAAACCCAGAAACTATGAAAATCTTGAAGAACAGATGAAGAACACCAAGAGCTTATGAGTTTTCCGATCAACGGAGAAATTTCTGAAACACAATTTTCCATGAAACTTCACTAAAAACGAAATCTTAACATGTATACATGAGGTTTAACATGGTTTTTATAAGAACTAACTGCAAAATAACATGATTTTCAAGGATTTAACAACTGTTTTTCCAGAAAATGTGACTTTCAAAACACAAGTAAAACACTCGGTTTTAACAAGGAAGAGAGCCTTGGCTCTGATACCACTTGTAGGTCCACTAGCGGAGGATCTAGTCGCCTAATCCTTGTATACGAACAAACCCGGTTGTGCGGAATCCAACCAGGAATGCAAACCGAGATAAGAACACGAACACAAAGATTCAACGTTTAAACAACAAATATATTAGAACCAGGAAGTTTTGTTACAAGATTATGATACATAAAGCTCACAAACTCACTGGTGTCTCTCAGTTATCACTTCTGTGTTTTCTCTCTTTGCTCTGTTCTCTCGTGTGTCTCTTGTGTCTGTTCTGTCTATCTTCTGTCTGCAGTTCTGCTGCTTATATAGGCACATGGTCGACGAAAGATCATGCAGCGACGAAACATCTCGATGAAACATAAGCAGCCGACGAAAGTCCACAGCCGACGAAAAGCTCATGACGAAAGACATGGTCTTTCGTCATTCACATGTCCAGGAGGTTTTTCGTCAGATGCATTTCAAGGTTTTTCGTCAACAGCAAGACCTGCTGGTTTTTCGTCATGTATGCATAGCAGGTTATTCGTCAGGAGCTACAACTTGCAGACTTGCAGAAACAAATAGCTTGCAGAAACTGTAGACACATTCGATCTGAAACTTTGATGGAGGATATCGAGTTTCAGTATATATCTCGTAACTTTGTCGAACCGAGCGAGACGCATCCACAAAGTGTATCAACATTCGTGTCTTTACATATTTATAAAAACACTTTAACTACTTGGAAGGGGATTAGAAGTGTCACACCCCAACCGATGGCGGAAACATTAAGGCGGGACAAACGAGATTGCTCGAAGACAATATAACGCTAAATTTGTGACAATAATTTTTGTATTAAATTTTCATTTCATATCACTAATTAAGCATTACATTGTTCATGAAAATGAAAAATACAACAATTTCAAGTTTCACGGATAAAACATAAAACACATAAAAAGACTTGTGAGTTTCTAGTCCACCTTAGATATATTTCTTATATTTGCATCATCAGATATTGCCTGCAACATGTATAAAATATCTTTCAACACAAATTATGTCGGCGAGCATACTAGTTTGTCCACGAGCATAAGTATGAATAAAGTCTCAGATCCACATGTTAATTGTATACTAAGTTATATAATTATACTAGCTTGTAATAACTATAGATCAAAGTAAAGTGTCCACTAGCGTAATCTTTTCACCGAAGTGAATAAGACCGTATTGATTGAATACTTAACAATGACCCAACAAACTGGGCGGTGTGCTACTCCTATAGTGTTATAGATGTTAAGGGAGGCTTGCAAAGTTAAGTGATAGATAACATGCATACGAGTGTCCTAGTATGTATAAAAAAGTAGCATAAGAAATAACATGTTTAAGGATTGATTGATTGATTGATTGATAAGATTGATTGTATGTGTGATTGTGAATTTAATATCGATACATGTTGCAACCCAAAGTGATTTAAAGCGTAAAATGGGTCAAGTATACTCACGGTTTGCGAAGATATTTTCACAAAATACGAGTGAGCGGTTTCAGGAATTTTAAAGCATTAAAATACATAAAAAAGATATCTTGCTTAGATACTTATTTGGACACTCTTTTTAGTTAGTGTTTTCCATGAGCGTTACACTCATTAGAAGTCCAATTTAAGGAATCCAAGACTTTGATAAATTCCCCCTTAACATGTAACATTCAACCATGGTCTTGGTTGATGTTATAGTTCGATTTTTGGAAGTATTATATAGGTATATTATATAGTCATGTATTTGTCACGTTTTTGAGGTAGGGTAATCTACTAAACCTATGATATTCACCATTGCACAAACTCACCACAAGGATGATTCGGATGGTCATGAATACAAGTATGAATACTTAATTAAACTATCTAATTCACTAAGTAACCAAGTGAGGATAACTAGATGAGTGCTTCCAACATTGTATGGTTGGAGACTTGGTGTAGCTTTGCTCGCTTTGTTGCTTGGAGATTACTTAGGGACTTAGAATGAATGAAATGGAGGCATATGAACCTCATAACCTAAACATAAGTCTCTCAACAATAGAACTTGTTGGTAACTCGGTTTGGTGTGCAAAAGTTCCAAGAAACAAAGTAAAAATTATACAAGTTTAAAAAGTTTGATAAAATCCTAACTTTGGACCTCAAAATGGTGATATACCATCTTTGTTTACCTTGGTAAACATTTAGTAATACTCCCAGAGGTTATCTAAGGAAGGAGAAGAAGAAAAAAAAGGAAAAAGTGCAAGAACAAGCTCAAAACTCACTTTTTGGACTTAGAATTTTCTGTCCAAAAGTGGAAGATTTCTTGATGATTTGAGAGAGTTCGAAAGTGGTTTAGGAGTGTTGAAAGTGTTTAGGAGGTGGGGAAGGGTTGTATTTATAAGTAGGGAATAGGGTTTGGGAGTTAATGAAATTGGCTAGGAGTTAGGACATCAAAGAAAGTGGTTGGAGAGATGGAAAAATTTCATTTTGAGTCCTTTGAGTTGTTGGGTTGATTATTTGGTGCTCAAAACACATAGTTAAGCATACTTTGGTTTTAAAGTGTATATAAGAATGTGTGAACATGTATCAATTTAACTCCGTGAAAATATAATCTCGATGTATGGCTCGGTTTTAAAATAAAAACACGTATGTCGTGATTGTTTACGTATTGTGCATGTATGATTAAAAAAGTATGGTATAAAATATAGTTTCCATTACGATCTAGTCTTGAATTGCATAAATAATTGAATATAAAATACGAATTAAAATAAATTGGAAAAAGACTTAAAAATACGGAACGTTACAAAAAGTGTGGTTTGAGTTAAGTTTTTGCCTTACACGGAGAGGTAGTATACTTGATGTGTAAGGACACGGTTTTTCAAATTCCTACTACCCTTGAGGAGGTAACACCAAATCAAGGGAACCATAATAGATAATGGGTCAAATCCCTTATAATCAAAATTTATTTAATACATTTCTAGCTTTAAAGGATGGTTGCCCTACTCCTTCTGACCAATATAGTCGAGTGTAATGTATGCCAAAAAAGGAAGCCTACTAATTTATAGCATTAATAGCATAAAAATTCTTTTCTTCATAGAACAACTTTAGGTGGGTTCTTTCGTAGAGTACTCAAGAGAAAACACCAAACATGCGTATTTTTGTATAATTAATGATCTCTTGAAAAGTCAATAACTAAATAAGTTAATTTAGACATTATTAGGAAGTCAGATCCAAGTGATTCTTCTTGTTATTGCTTTCATTTATTTTTTATTGCTTTGTTTTACTTTTAAAACCTTTTCACAAAATCACTTTTTCGTTTAACTAGACACTGATAACATTCCAGTATTGAAAGCTCTTTTGTCGTTGGACGATCTCGATATCTTATATTCGCTATACTACGTTAACGGTGGGTGAACTTGCCCTAATGTGTTGTAGAAGTGATTGTATTTTATTGTGTTTATAGATTTAAAGCTTGATATATTGCTCACATAGTTAATATTTCTATACATGTCTCGACACGTCACAAGGATTGTTGCAGGACTAAACCTACCATCCACCACCCACGGCACGTCATCTTCACTGATTTTCTGTGTAAAGTTGACTCATCGCAACCACCGGGTTACCCTACACAGATCTGCCACCATCGTTACCATCCATCAACCAAAAATCTGCCATCTTTGACACAACTACCAACTAACCCTATACACATCTGCCACCATCGACACTATCGATCGGTGTCAACCTTTTCCGATGACAGACTTGTTACGCGGAAAACTTAACAGGTGAAACGATACACAAATCGGCATTGACCACCATCATGCATCTTCGAACACGGTTAAACATCAGCGACCACCACCGAGTGAACAATAGCTTAAAGATGGACTGAAAAACACGACGAAGGAGGCAGAAATCGGTGGAAGCGGCGAAAGGTTATCGTTGGGTCGGCCAACAAATGACGCTTACCTTTATTATACCCGCAATTAAAAAATAATCTAGAAATAATTACAAAAGACTGATACTAAATTTAATATATGATTAAATGTAGCATGCAGCTACAAAGGCTTGAATAACATTCATCTTTGATGTAAATACACATATTAATTACAACTAAAATTTGTCTAAGATATTTAGCAAGTGATTTCATCAAATATTCCAAACAAGTAAAAACATCCAAACTTAAGGATGCATTGTGTAACTGAACTGGCTAAGATACATAAATCAAAGGTGTAAGTGCAGTTCCTGCCGGGTAACTGTGCTTTATCAGTTCTGGTCAAAGGTCAACAAAGTCAAAGCCAAGTCAAGGATTCGGAAGTTTTATCAGTTTCGAGTTTATGATGTTAAACTCGGCATACGTTGATTATCATTGTTGTCCGAATTATTTGTTATGTATCCCGGACAATATGTTTTGTCCGGGTTTAGTCCCTAGTCTATATATATGTGTTGTATGGGGTAGATTAGGGCAACACTAGAGAAGCTTTGTGCACCTCTCCTAACTTCTTGTTCCTCCTGGTATGCACATCCTAGAGAGAGAGACTATGTGTTAGTGAGAGAAAGCTTGGTTTAGATCTTAGTGATCTAAACCAACTTGTAGATGATGTATACTCTTTTGGTATGTAATCTGTGATGACTGATTCGTTAATAAAGAGATTCATCTTCTACATATTTCTATTTTGTTCATATTTTGTTCTTCATGTCTTGAATCAAGTGCAATGTTTGATGTTCGTCATCGATCCGGTGCTTTCACAGTGGTATCAGAGCATGGTTACCGATTCGGAATGGTCTAACCGCCTTCTGAATCACCATTGCTCTTGATTTGATGTTTGTTTCCGCCAAACATCGTGAAGACGTGAAGTTTTTGGTCTAGATATGAAGAAATTCAAGCTGTGTTGGAGAGAACTGCTGGGTTTTTGGTAGATCTAGGGTTTTGATCTGAAAAAGGCTCTGTCCGGATTTTTGTAAGTGTTATACCTGTCCGAGTTTCCATTATGTGTTTGTGTTTCCGGGGTTTTGGTGAACCAGTGTGAAGTCACACTGGGGAAATAATCCGGAAGCTGGTTCTCAAGCTGGGTCCGAGTTTTACACCTCATTTCTTGGTCTGAGTTTTCCACTTTTAGTAAAAGTTGTCCGAGTTTTACTTAAAAGTTCTAGGTCCGAGTTTCATTTTAAGTCATTTGTTGTCCGAGTTTTATAAAAGATTCCAAGAGTCCGAGTTTTGAGAAGTTCAAATCTTCCGAGTTTGAGTTGGTTTCACTCTAAAGGGTCAGAGTTTAGTCTACTCCAAAAGGTCTGAGGTTTGTGTACTCCTTTGATAGTCCGAGTTTACATATAGTCCGATGTTACATTGTCTAGTTCCAAGGTTTAAGTCCAAGGTTTAAGTTCCAAGGTTTAAGTTCCAAAGTTTAGGTGTCCAAGTTTAGGTGTCCAAGTTTGGGTGTCCAAGTTTTGGTATCCAAAGTTTAGGTGTCCAAGTTTTGGTGTCCAAGTTTAGGTGTCCAAGTTTAGTATGTGATTTTTTGTCCAAGTTTATGTCATGGAGAATTGTCCAAGTTTAAGTCATGGACAATTGTCCAAGTTTAAGCCATGGACTTTTGTCCAAGGTTATGTTAGGGACAAGAGTCAGAGTTTATGTATTTTGATGCTAAATTCGGAATTATAAGGTCAAGTTCGGACTTAAAAAAATTGAATTTATGGGTTTTTCGGATTTCTTTGCTTGTTCCGAATTTCTTTGTACTCTAAGTATTGTTCCGATGATCTGATTCGAGGTTTCAAGAGCTTTCGGGTTTTACAAGTTCTGAATTTTCTAGAATTCCGGGTTACCCGGGGTACCGGATTTTTAGCTAAATTTAGAAGTTTGTGTTGTTCGGAAGTTTCGAGTTGTGCATGTTCCGAGTTTTTCTAGTTATTCCGGGTTACCGGATAACTAACTAAGAGTCAGAATTATGTGTAGTTTGGAAACTTGAAGTCGGTTTCGGATTATCGAAAATTTTTATGGTACTTATGTTGTCCGGATCAAGTGAGGAGGTCAAGAGAATAAGACTTGCTTGGATTTTTGTACTGTTTACAAAGAAAAAGGGGGAGTAAAAATTTCCTATTTTCTTCGTAAATATAAAGCTTGTGCGTGAAATAGCTCGTGTGTGATGGAGTTTTGTCACGTGTGTTTATGTTATTAATCAAGTGTTGACGTGATGAAGCTGAATTCTCGGTTGACGACTAGTTGAAGATTGAGCCTTATTAAGTTGCTGTTTAGAGTAGAGAAGATTAGTTCTGGTCTCGAAATAATGTGGGGCTTCTTGATTTGAGGGGAAGGTCGGAGATGAAAGCCATCGGGGATTTAGCGGATTTGTGAAGATAGGAGATTGATCATGAGGATTGTAGGTCCGGCTAGGAGGATCTAGTCGCCTAATCCTTGTTATCGAACACACCCGGTTGTGCGGAATCCAACCGGAGATGCAAACCGAGATCGAGAAAGTGAACAATACGTAAAGATATCAACGATTAACAGTTACGTGTATTGATTTCGACAAAGTTTCGGTACAATATTTGACAAATACAAAGCTCACCGGAACTTTCTCTCACTACACTCTCTCTCTAGTTTTCTGCCTCTCTTCTATTTCTCACACACACACCTGGATATTTATATCCATCACCGCATGTCTGGTCGAAGGATCAGAATTACTGATCGAAACATCATCCTTCGATCATGCAACCATCGAATGATCCACATATGCTTCGAAGGATGACATATCCTTCGAAGTTATCCTTCGAGCTCATCCATGTGAGTGGTCTGATCCAACCAATAAGTCTTCTGCCTTGAGCGGTTGGGGTTGGGTTCGGCCCAATGTGAGTAGAAGCCCAAACATTTATGATTGGACCAAACGACCATGCGAGATGATTGGACCAACATCATGCACGTATCCAACTTGTTTCATATTTGTGAAGTTTAGTCAACCTCATGACATCATCATGACATCATCATGACATCATCATGATGATGTCATGATGATGTCATGATGATGTGGCGGCGGGAACCGGCCGCGGCTTTCCGTGCTTCACGTGTCGAACTCTGGGGCGCACGACGGAGGAATGTCGTGACGTCGGGCTTGAGCCGAACCTAACCGGGTCGAACCGAACCAAGTCGCGTCGAGTCGAGTCGCGTCCACATATATGTATCAACAAACTCCCCCTTGGACGCTACTCGCGAGATTCGCCTTTCATGTCTTCTATGTCGGAGGATCTTCAAAGTCTTCACGTCTTCAAAGCAGAAAGTGTATCAACAAACTCCCCGTTTCATGTAGGAAGTGTGTTGACAAACTCCCCCTTAACATAAGCTTCCCCTTGAGTTATGCTCGTGAAAGTCTTGATCTTTATGAAGTGAGATCCTTGTGGTGTTGATGATGGTCAGCGGCAACTCGATCATCTTCATCATTTGAGTGCCTTCACGTCGTGTCTTCATTCCGAAGCTTGTCATCGACCATGTTCTCCTAGCCTTTAGAATCTGCACATGCAAGAAATCTAAACGCGTAATGAGAACAACCGCTTGGAATATCATAAGCAAACAACACACATGTGACCATTGCTTAATCAAACACCGTCCGACAGTTTGAAAGTTCAATAAATTTGTCAATTTTAGTCTTTAACTTTCAAAACTTTGCAAATTTCGACCGTTTATGAAGATTTAGTCATTTTCGGTTTTCGTTCAGGTTTCAGGTAACGAAGACTCGAGTTCCAACATCGTACGATCGAAAATAAAATAAAAATAAAATCTTTTTGGCTTTTATAAAGTTTATATTAAAACTCGCCTAAAATCTTTTTGGTATTTTTTGAATATTTCAAATGTAAAGACTGAAAGCAGTAAATAAATATATACAGACATTCTTTTTGCGAGTTTCGAGGGTAAGAGAATCATATCAGTGTACGGTCATGCCAAAAAGCTCTTGTTGTTCTTTTAGTTAACATTAAGATAAGCATCCTATAACAATTATCGGTATTGTTGTCCACATAAGCTCAACTTATCATTTGTAATCATGGCGAGGGGATACGTTAAGGTATGATTTATACTTACCGACCGGTGTTCATCCACATCACGACACATTCCCGTATCAAGGTATGCACGAGGGTTCATCTTACCGGTGAGTATACCGATTATCATCTGTTTGACCGTATATGATGTGAGATTCTCACTTATTTTGATTTGAAAACAAGCCCTATGTGATATAATCACTTATTGATGAGGAACTTGATTTTCGATGCATGAGGGCACAGGAGCAAGTCCGTGAACAGGTCAGTACTTTCGTACAGCAGAGAGACGAACTTGACTCCCGGAAAGAATTTGTGATATATTATCACTTATTTTGTTTGGACATGTGATTGTTGATCACTTATTGAGGTCGTATGCAATATGTACACGTATGTATAGTATCATGGAAGATCTAGACTTGCGTCCCCGTTATTTTTCGGTAAAAGATACAACCATGATACCCAGATGATAAGCAGCATAAAGACCGAATATTTCAGAACCTCGGCAATCTCTCAAACGAAATTTCGGTACTAAGACCATATGCCAATGAATGGTTCCCACCCAGTCTTCAGTCGATTAAGTTTATATCACCCTGCACACTTTAAAATGATTGTGAGCCTACCGATACATCTTATATAGAGCTGCTTATCGCTTTTCAGTTTAAGGTTTAAAGAGGTTTAGACAGACCACTGATGTACTATCATTTTCTCTTTTGCTCGCCAGGAAACTCATTTTTGTTTTTCTATTGTTTTTGTGTTTTTGAAATTTTTCAATGTTTTTGGATTTTTAAAATTTGGATTTACTCCCCCTAAAATCAACAAACTAAGATAAATTTAAAAACACAAAGGTATTTACAAAAATGATTTTCCGATGTTGGTTTTACTCTTGCTTGACCTTAATGCCGTTTACCAGTAATAAATAGTCAAACCTTGATTTGTCAAAAGCTTTGGTAAAAAGGTCGGCACGTTGGTCATCGGTGTGGACCATGACAACATTGATGAGTTTCATAGTGAAACAATCACGTGTGAGGTGATATTCGAGATCAACGTGTCAAGTCAAGGAGTGCTACGAGAGGATAACAATTTATAAAGCAGCTTAAATATCGACAAGTATAGGAGAGATTAGAAATTTAAAAACCGTATCCCGCAACTGCTTCGTGCATTGCCAGGAATCTGAGCGCTCTCCCAAACTGGATATCCACCCGGTGTGGATTTCAAAGTCGATTTTGTAGCCACTGAAATCCCTTCACAGCAACAAGATCATAAACCTCCGGGTCCGGCTGGTCTTCCACATTGTACCAGCAAGGGTCTTTGTCTTTCTCTTTGAGAAGTAGTGTGCGGTTGATCAATCCACGCCAAGGCATCCGCACACCCGGTGTAGTTTGATCAACCAACATAGTTTCTTCAATCACACCGTAGAGAAAAGTACCCTACACGTTCATCTTGTGGACTTTGAACTTCTTGTGGAAGAAAAATCCATGAATCTTCGAAAAGCTTCAGACGTGCTACAGGCGCGTACTTTTCATTTGAATCTTTCCTGAGGACCCGATCAAAAACCATAACAACCAAATTTTGGCACATTTTTCAACTGGTCGAATTTTTCAACTTCATTCAACAACATTCTTTCATCAGACATTTTTGTCTTTTTTTCTCCTCTCTCCATCAATGGCAACAATTTCTTCTGTCGCCTATCTTGTGTAAGGACGCTCCACTATCAACAATCTTACGACTATCGAAAGTTCCTCCTGGAACATCCTACACACTCACTCAGAGATTAGTTGGAGAGGGGGACCCAAGCCTTCACAGACTTGGGTCGTCCGTCATCATCGAGAATTGTGACATCCATTTCCCGATGATTCGGAATTGATGTGGCTCCCCCTGAAACAATTTCCAATTTTGGTTTCCAAATCTGTTTTTGGTTTTCAAGTTTAACATTTGATTCAACAGATTTTGTTTGGACAACGTTCGGTTTTAAAACCTTTTCAACATTTTTCCGTTGTTTCTTTCTCTGTTTCACTTCTTGTTGTTTAACAAGACGAGGGTCCTGTTTTGGTGAAACAAATCTTTTATGGTAACTGTTACCATGGGGGGCATCGACTTTTGCTTTCAACTTATGAAGATACGGACAATTTCGAACTATGTGTCCAATTGTACCACACTCAAAACATGATCTTCGTTCAACAAACCCCGAAGTATCATGTGATCGTCTTGCCGATGATGATGAACTTTGTGATCTCGAGGTACTAGGTTTTGAACTATTTGGTTCATTCCTTTTCATTACTGTTACTTTCTGGACAAAATCTAAGTTAGATTGATTTGCAAACTTTTCAATTTTGTCCGTTCCCTTCGATTTCACAAAGTTCACATTCTTCTTCTTCTTCTGATTCGGCTTCTTTTGACTCTGAGTCGGTGTCTTACCTTTCAATTTGGTATGATTTTGCTGGGTTTGCACTGTTGGTAATTTCTTATTTCCAAATTGTTTTCTAACTTCAGCCTTTGGGATAGGAGGACACTGTGTGACTGTAACATGTGGTCCTGTCTTTCCCAAAAATTTACTTGTAGAATTTTCAAAGATTTTACTGATTAAAGATTGATTTACATTCTTAATAGGAAAATCTTTGTCCGAGTAAATTTTATCATCACCAACAAGAGTGTACAGCAACTCCACACTCTCCGACTCTTTCTCAGACGAGGACTCAATTGCAACAGTCTTAGCGGGTTTTGCAGGAGGATCACACAGAATGTGATTCTCAAGAGGTATGTCCTCTTCTTTGATTACCGCATCAGACTTTGCTGAATCAGTATCATCAGATTCATCATCAGAAGAATCAGTATCCTCAATCACAACTGGAGGATCCTGATTCGGTTCAGCAGTTACAAAGGTATCTGCTGACACATCTGAATCTGACGATACTTCTTTCTTATATCCGAGCCCTGTAGCAAATTCATTAACATCTAGAGGAACAGATGGCTCAAAGTGAGTTCTATATTCCTCATCAGGCAGTGCATCGTAGTTGTGTCTAACCGGTGGTGGACATTGCTTATATCCAATGCATGTGACATCCTTTTTCTCTTTCTGAACATCAATGATGTGATCTAACACATAGCTAGAGCTTAAATAGCTGTCTAACTTAAGTCGGATCGCCTCACTTTCAGTTTTAACACAAGCCATCTCTTTTTGCATTATCTCAAGACGAGTTATATACAAATTGATGTCAGTTTGTTTTCTTGAAACCATTTTTGTTAACTCAGTTTTATCTTTCCTTAAAGTTTCAATCATCGTTTTAAATTCCTTTTCATGGTTTTCATAAAACATGTTGGCTTCTGTGCACTTAGAAAGATCCACGGTTAATTTCTGATTGTGGATGAATGTCACATCATATTTCTCTTGCAAAGCCTCGTGTTTGCTCTACAACTCACACCACTTATCATTCAATGAAACATGTTTGTCTTGCAAGTCAAACAAACTAGCTTGTAAAGCATCATGTTTGGCTTGCAACTCAGACATGTTTGCCTCTAAAACAGCACATTTAACACGCAAACTATCACAGTTATCACAACTAACAGCAGTGGGTTCATCGACACATACCTGACTGGAATCACTCTCAGATGTTGACCCTTCTGCATCAGAATCAACAACCTCCCTTGATGATTCATATTCAGATCCATCCTCGCTTGAACTTGAAGTTGTATCATCCTCAACTGAAGTTGAAACATCTTCATCTGAACTACTGTCATGTTCAGAACTGTCATTATTTCCCGAGGATTCACCATTGCTGGTATCTTTGACAATTTCAGCATACAACGCCGTTTTTGTCTGACTACAGTTCCTTGTATCAAGAGATGATGGTGCTACCGTAGAAGGCTGGCACTGTGAGGCAACTGTTGGAGGAACTGGTTGAAGCGGATTTCCGTACATATCTGTTGTTCTGGTAGATTGAGGAGGAAGTGGATTCCCATACATGTCTGTTGTTCCGGAAGATCGAACTGGTAATGGATTTCCAAACATATCAGTTGGTCTGAGAGGTCGTTGGATTTGTTGTTGTGGTACTGATTGAGGGACTGGTTCAAGCGAATTTCCATACATGTCTGTTTTTGGAGGGACCGGAACTTGGATTGGAGTGCCAAAACAATTTGTGATTGTGACAAACGCCGTTGGTCTTGAGGAAGCTGTATCCGGAGACGGAGTTCCATAATACATATCCGTATTTATCGGAGTACCCCAAATCGGATTCATTTTTTTTTTATCAAGAAAAATAATACTTTAGACTTGAGTCGACGAAACAACTAGACAAACAATCCTGTCTTGTACTTTAAAATGACGAAATAGGGAGCCCAATCCTAGGGAGCCCAATCCTAGTCGACGAAACAAACCCACTTATGATTTGGGCTTCCACTCGACGAAACAGAAACAAGCCAAAGACTACGAAGCTGGCCCAACACTTTTTAGTGACCAACGATGAAACAGGCCCAAAATTATTTAAGGCCCAAGGTGATTGACGAAACAAATTTAAGTATGGTGGAAGTCAACGAAACAAGGATCCAATAATCCTTTTCGGCGAAACAGATGTTTCTCTCCTTTTGGGCTTTCTGTTAATGAATCAGCTTAGGCCCAAAATCTGTTTGGGCTTGACCAACGAATCACAATGAAACCCAAACGCTTATCCACAAAACAAATTTTCGAAGGATCAATATTTTCGAAGGATCAATATTTTCGAAGGATCAATATTTCGAAAGATCAATAGTTTTGAAGGATCAATATTTCGAAAGATCCACAAATTTGAAAGATTCACAATTTGAAAGATCCTTATCTTTCGAATGTATATCCTTATCTTTCGAATATATATCCTTCGCATAGATTTCCTGGATCGAAGGACAAGATTCACAACTTAGAAGGATTGTTCGAAAGATAGTTATCTATCGAAGCTTCCCTGATCGAAAGATGACCTAAACACCTTGTGTGATCTGACACATTGACTTTGTAACCACCTGACACAATACTCCCACTTTCGGCTCAAAGTATGATCAATTCACCAACCATGAAATGATTTGTACTATTATAATCCAATAGCAATTTTCAATGCATTAACACTTTGATATCAACACTACGCAGATCAAATACACAAGCAGACAAGAACAGTTTGAAGAACTTCATGAACCGTTTGAAGATATGAGGTTTCTGGAAATGACTATGCTTATATCTTCAACCCAAAAAAAAAATTCTATCATACTAACATGCAATAAAACAAGATCTCCAGCAACACTTTTAGCAAAAACAACAGGTTTTATCAGATTCTTTTAGCAAACCATGCAGATTTTCGAAGTTTTAAACAGAAAATTTCCAGAAAATACAAGCTTTTAAAACCCGAAAAACAACCCGAAAACGCTCGGTTTTAACAAGGAGAAGAGCCAAGGCTCTGATACCACTTGTAGGTCCGGCTAGGAGGATCTAGTCGCCTAATCCTTGTTATCGAACACACCCGGTTGTGCGGAATCCAACCGGAGATGCAAACCGAGATCGAGAAAGTGAACAATACGTAAAGATATCAACGATTAACAGTTACGTGTATTGATTTCGACAAAGTTTCGGTACAATATTTGACAAATACAAAGCTCACCGGAACTTTCTCTCACTACACTCTCTCTCTAGTTTTCTGCCTCTCTTCTATTTCTCACACACACACCTGGATATTTATATCCATCACCGCATGTCTGGTCGAAGGATCAGAATTACTGATCGAAACATCATCCTTCGATCATGCAACCATCGAATGATCCACATATGCTTCGAAGGATGACATATCCTTCGAAGTTATCCTTCGAGCTCATCCATGTGAGTGGTCTGATCCAACCAATAAGTCTTCTGCCTTGAGCGGTTGGGGTTGGGTTCGGCCCAATGTGAGTAGAAGCCCAAACATTTATGATTGGACCAAACGACCATGCGAGATGATTGGACCAACATCATGCACGTATCCAACTTGTTTCATATTTGTGAAGTTTAGTCAACCTCATGACATCATCATGACATCATCATGATGATGTCATGATGATGTGGCGGCGGGAACCGGCCGCGGCTTTCCGTGCTTCACGTGTCGAACTCTGGGGCGCACGACGGAGGAATGTCGTGACGTCGGGCTTGAGCCGAACCTAACCGGGTCGAACCGAACCAAGTCGCGTCGAGTCGAGTCGCGTCCACATATATGTATCAACAAGGATACATGAGGAGATGAGATCATACATGAAGGGTTGAAGACTTTTGATCAAGATGGTGGATGTACTTTTACAAAGTTCAGTTTGTTATTAACTTATCGAACTGAGCTTCATGTCTTTGTGGAATTTGAAGTGTTCAAGGTTGGGCATTAGAAATCCAGTGTTTCTTTCTGCTATCGGTTAGGTTTGAAGATTAATGTATCGAGTGATATTCTTACATATGGTTGTAGGTCGGTTCGCGTTAACTTGATTCGGGAGTAGTTTGAGGGGGAGGATCTACCGTGTTTGATGTTGGATTCTTCGGGTTTCTCAAAGCGGCCTTAAGTGATCGTCAGCAAGTCTTTTATTAGAAGAGTTGAAGATCGTTGTGCTCTGCCAGAAAGATCAAGTCTCAGCCAAAGTTGAAAGCAACCATGATATCATCAGTCAAGGGGGAGTCTGTAAGTGCAGTATCCGGTGACTGAAGATATCAGTGTCAGACAGAACTGATAGCAACAGTTAAGGGGGAGTCTGTAAGTGCAGTTCCTGCCGGGTAACTATGCTTTATCAGTTCTGGTCAAAGGTCAACAAAGTCAAAGCCAAGTCAAGGATTCGGAAGTTTTATCAGTTCCGAGTTTATGATGTTAAACTCCGAATACGTTGATTATCATTGTTGTCCGAATTATTTGTTATGTATCCCGGACAATATGTTTTGTCCGGGTTTAGTCCCTAGTCTATATATATGTGTTGTATAGGGTAGATTAGGGCAACACTAGAGAAGCTTTGTGCACCTCTCCTAACTTCTTGTTCCTCCTGGTGTGCACATCCTAGAGAGAGAGAGACTATGTGTTAGTGAGAGAAAGCTTGGTTTAGATCTTAGTGATCTAAACCAACTTGTAGATGATGTATACTCTTTTGGTATGTAATCTGTGATGACTGATTCGTTAATAAAGAGATTCATCTTCTACATATTTCTATTTTGTTCATATTTTGTTCTTCATGTCTTGAATCAAGTGCAATGTTTGATGTTCGTCATCGATCCGGTGCTTTCACAAAAGGCAATACCTCTGGACATAAATCACAAAAAATATATAGTGAAAGGTAACAAAAAAACAATAGATAACAAAAGTAAATGTGCAAGGATACAAATCCTGAAAATCTAAATACAACGACCCTTAAACTTAGTTCAATAAATATAAAAGGATTACCTCTCCATGTCAGTATTGCACTATATAGATGCAAAGTATATGATTTAAGAATACCCAATGAACTTTGAGATCCACTACGTGTGGTCACCACGGTCATGTGCATTTTTGTTTTGCTTGATTCATCTTCAACATGCTTGAACAAACCATCGTTTGTATCACAACTCCAAGATCTCCATGTAACCTTGAATACCACCCATTACATATAAACGTACCAAAGTGAAATGTGTATATATGTATTTACCACTAACAACACGTATTGAGTTATCACATGCAATATTGAACATCACTCCCTCTTTAGATCTAATACAAATGACATGGTTGTATGATATGCCGGGCACAATTTGTGTATCTACATTAACTTACATATTTTCCCATTTGTCTTTCCAATTCTAAAAAAATGAATTCATTGCGGAAACTTCCATTCTAGAATAATTACTTATCTTTTCTTCTTGCAGAAACTTTCATAAGTTAGAGGCTCATTTGTGCACTACACCTAGCTCAAAGGATGATATCTTGCAATTGAATTATCACTAATAAAAGGTATTCTTCTCTAAACTCCATAAAATATGAGATTGGATTATAGATATGGGTTATAAGAAAGTAAAAAAATACTTGTTCTATGAAGATCTACAAGGTTTATCTCATTTCTTTTACATACCTACCATAGTAGGTTTTACATGTCACTTGGTAAATAGCTATTTTCATGTTTTTTTTGGCGATGGCATACTAGCTTACAATAATATTCGTTTGGGGTTATTTTGACGTTTTTTTTGTTTTTCTGTTTTTTTTTTGGCGATAGCATCCTGACCTAAAATATAGTGTCATCAATCATTCTTCACAGCTAGCTATTCGAAGAGCGGTCATAGAAAATGTATTGCATAATGTAGAATTAGATTCGTTATAATCAAGCTAAATGTGTGATCTTGTGCATACCTTTTGCACGTAATAATGTTATTCAATATATATTTTTATCATTCGTGCTATATCACAAGTAATTTGAGTTAACATTATATTGCTATCATTGCTGAAATAGTTATTCATTAGGAATGGGTAACTTATTTGTGAAATAGTTAAACCCTTAATTTGCCAAAAGTATTGAAACTCTTGTTTTGTGTTTATTGACTCCTATCAAAATTCATGTGGTGCCTTTTTTAACCTGGGTACTACCTGTGATAATCCAATGACAAAAGATGACCCATACACCCGTGATCACAGACAACGATGAGTAGCCAAAACCCATCATCTCCGGTTTTAAGGAAAACCCAATGCCAAATGGCCCACTAAATCGTATTCGAACTTAAGACCTATGACCTTCAAACCCCTGAATCGTCATCCATAAAAAAAACATATATATTTGTAGGATGTTTTAATCACCTAAATAATGACAGTTAGGTCAAAAATATAGGACTTGAACGATCAGATTTGTAAAAATAAACAAGTGGGTGTAAAGGGAGGGGTAGAATGAAAAATAAATTGGGTTAGAATTGTAAATTTTCTAGGTTAAAAACATTATAAAACACTACCCCTTGTTCTTCGTTTGTCAGATTTATATTATTCCACGTATTGACTGCTGCCGCAACCGTCAGACTATACTGGCCACTGCTTCAGCGTCTGGGATTGATATAATGAAGCCTCCCGATACGGCAAAAGCATCGGTGAGTGGTATTTGATTTTTAAATTCTTTTTATCAACATTCTTCTTAACTTGTTGTGATCAGAAACTGTTTCTCTCTCTCTTTTTTTTTTATGACGTAGAATGGGTATTATCATGCAGGCTGTTGAAGAACGATCGTTGGCTGTTCAGTGGATTTCGGAAGACAATCTCGATTCTGGTAACTGTTAATCGATTAAATGCTGTATTCATTTTAATGATCTGTGCCAATTTAACGATCTGTTTATTTAAATTATAATCGATTTGTAGATCTACAATTTACCATATATTTCTGAGGGCCGTGATTTGATGTTTTTTTTTTTAATTTCATGTGAATCGCCCATTTAGCAAACATATTTCTTATCATTTTTGAGAACCATACTCTTGTTACTGTTTTTTCATGTGTAAGATAAAAATTTTGATTTGGATTTAATTAAATTTATAGTGGGCTTATTGTTTTATGATTTCTGAAGGTTCTGGACTTATCCAATGAGCTTCGATAAGGTTCTGGACATGTAATAAGTTGGTCATCCGTAACTGGCGTGTGAGAAGTTCTAGTTTTCCTCTGCTGCTTGACCCACAACCACCTCCTTTTACGTTTCGCCATTTGTCCTGCACATAGAATGATAACAAAATAATCAAGTTAGAGAGTTCGGGGGAGCCTCTGTAAGTTGGCACGAGCTATCATAAGATAAGAAGACTCCCTGTTGCAGGAGAAGTTTAAGCATTAAGTAATGGTGCAGTTCAAAAACCAAATGAAGTTTCAGTCACACTTTCTAGTGCCAGCCGGGCTTGTTAAGGTACCAAGAGTCTCCTACCTGTCGGTACAGTTTTTGAAGGAGTTTCGTAAGCGGAAGCACACAAATGAATCAAAACTGTTACAGAGGCGATTTTTCTAAGCTTTAGTTGAATAACAAGCACATAAATGAATCTTGAAGATTATTAATAAAAGTTGTAGTTATCTTATTTTATTTGATGACAGATTTCTAAATCTTTGTGGTTGATGATGAAAAATCGTAGTTATTTAATTCTATTAACTTGTTATGATCATAGGTTTTTGAATCTTTATATTGATAATGAAAACTGTTGATTATTCGTTCTCTTTTATGATTATTTTTTACCTTTTGGTTTAGTTATGTAATGGCATTTTCGGTTTTTGTAAAATTACTCACTATTTGTTCTCTTTTATCATTGTTGATTATGATGATTTTTTAACTTTTGGTTTAGTTATGTAATGGCATTTTCGGTTTTTGTAAAATTACTCACTATTTGTTCTCTTTTATTATTGTTGATTGTATTTCTGCTTCATACCACGTTTGTAAAAGCATTTATAAGTCCAGATGAGGATGACCGGCAAGGAAATATATTAAGGCGGCATTCAGAATTCTAAAGAAAAGATGGGCTATGATGGCCAACCCGGCACAAATGTGCGGTAAATGAAAAAAAAATAAGAAAAATTATATACGCTTGTGTGATTTTGTTATAATATCAACAACTGGAAAACGATTTCCAAAAATACGAAGATGGCATCTAACTGGTGTCTATACCACTAAACGCCTAAGAGAAATGAGCAATTCGCGTTTAAGTATAAATAATCTTTTTAATCTTTTACGAGTTAAGATTTGTGTTTTTAAACGTATTTAAATACATAGCGAATACTGATTAGGTAAGGATTAAACAATTAATTTGGTAAGTGAAACAATTACAAACATCTTTGTAGAAGTGACGTGACACCAACTTGACCCTTGTCATGTGTTGTGTTTGTTAACCTATACAAGGACAGTTGGGTGAAAAAAAAATTGGAGGATTGAAAATATACTATTGTAGATATGAACAACTGGATTTGTATAATTAAATTAACTATGTCAAGGGATTAGAATGAAAAAGATTTATATTGCCCTATTATGTGGTGTATCATATTGCATGTAGATATGAACAACTGGAATTGTATAATTAAACTAAGTCAAGGGATTAGAATGAAAAAGATTTATATTGCACTATTATGTGTTGAATCATATTACATTAGTAATCATATTCAGATTCATATTATGTGTGTGTTGTATCATATTACATTAGTAATCACATTGTATCATAGTACACTGTGTATTGTATTGTGTTATATTATGATAAACTAAACACATACCTAACATACCAAAATATAAACGTATTTTATGTTTTTTCTGTTCTCTACTTGCAATATGTTAAATAGAAAATAGCACAAATTGCAGTTTTTTGTCCCCTGATTTGGAGTAAATTATAGATTTCAGACCATGACGTAGACTTTCAGTTACTTTGCTTTTGATATTAGATGTCTTGTGGGGTTAAAATTGCAATCCTTAGTAGGATAGCCCGATTTTAAAACCCTAGTATATCTATTATTCTATTGTCGGGTTATATTCAACAGACTGCCACACAGCCATCAAACAACCTAGATGGCCATTGAGTTTAATGAAATTAGGCCTCCTGATATCACAAAATCATGGGTGAGTGGTATTTTATAACTTATTGTTAAAATATCCACCGTAGAGTTTACGGTGGATGTTTTTTATAACTTATTGTTAAAATATGAATTGCTATATTATTAATTATGTAAATGTAACTTATTAATATAACTTAACAATTTTTAAAGTATCTCAGGGGTAAAAAGTAAAATCCAAGACTAAAAAACAACTTGTGGTCCAAAGATAAAGGTGCAAAAGTTTACTGTAGTTTGTGAGGTTATTTAGTATATATAATACAACATATTAGGGTTTTTTCTCCCCTGATTTGGAGCAAATTACGGATTTCGGGCCATCACATAAACTTTCAGTTACTTTGCTTTTGATAACCCGATTATAAAACCCTAGGGTAATATTCAACATACGGCAACGCATGCATCAAACAACCTAGATGGCCACTGCTTTATCGTCATAGTTTAATGAAATTAGGCCTCCTGATATCACAATTGACAACGCAGGTGTCACACCCCTTTCTGCGGCGGAAGCACGAGGTGTGATCATGAAAGGTTCTCATTGCATACGAAGAGTAAACATGCTACATGCTCGTAAAAATAACATTCAAATACCATAATTTGAAAACATTCGTTAGCGTTTACATCGCTAAGTCGCATAAAGCATTGTCTTAAAAGTTTACAACTTTATTCAAGGTTAAACACAAGCGACATCCACGAGCATAAGCTAGACCACGCGCACATCCATCCTAGTTACCTGAAATACATGTGAGTTTTTGGAAAAACGTCAACATAAAGTTGGTGTGAATTCATGCAGTTTTGTATTTCATGTTTGTATACTTTGTATGAAAACATAGTTTGTGAGTAAATCAAGTTTTCATATGTAAATCCAGTTTCATGTGTACACCACGTACATCTGTATAATTCAATTTCTTCTTGAGTACCCCACGTACTCAAGTTTAATTCTCATTCTCTTGAGTACCCCACGTACTTCAAGTATAATTTAATCTTCTTGAGTACCCCACGTACTTCAAGTTATATATCAATTTTGTATGGTATGAATTTTATGTAAATACAGTATTTCTGTACTTATCAGATTGTTAATGGGTTGCAAAGCCATTAACAAGTGACACGTCATAGGAAGCCACCAAACCTAAGGCATTTAATTGGTATATTCTGAGACACAAAAGCACTCCTCGATTCTCGCCCCGACCAGGAGTGTGGCTGCCAGGCACCCGTTAGATCTAACCTTTTGTTCTGCGGTCTAGGTATATTGTTGATTAATGGTGCTTCTGTACCCTATTCGTGACACTATTTCTCATAACGCCTCCTACTTGGTTCTCGTTCTCACCAAGCGCGTTTCTTGTTATCATTTCTCATAGCGCCTTATACTTGGTTCTCATCTCACCAAATGCGCTTCTCATATTCATATATTTCGTCACACTTGGTTCTCGTTCTCACCAAGTGTACTTCTTGTATTTATATCATACCATTTATAAACATTGTACTTTTGTACATGTATTTCACCCCCGAAGTTATAAAAACTGAAAACAGTTAAAAGAAAAGGGGGAGCATGAACTCACAACTTTGCGTTCCTAGCGTCGTAAACTCCACCGGATTTGCTTAATTAACGTCGTAACCTATACGCGTTTTCTTAACGTTAGTCACTAGACTTGCGTCGCACAAGTACAGTCACTCTCTTTTGTGTATATATTCTTGTGTTAAAAATATTCCATATTTTTAACTAAGTATCTTACTTATATTATTTTCTCCAAAAATAAATATAAGTCTTTTATGTTTTGCACTTTGCACCCGAATTATGTTTCTTGTATTTTGTATGTGCATTTTTATGTATATACTCCTCATGAGCATTTAGTGTATTTTTAAGTCTTAATACACTAGCACGTATAACACATACTATATACACTTAGCACAAAATTTGGTGATAAAATAATATATATTTTTCTCTCAAAAATATATATACATAATATCCATTTTTATTCTTCAAGAAATCACCATTTCTTATCATCAAAAATTAGGGAAACCTTGTTAATGTTTTGAGGTATATTTTTAGGGGATAAGTTTCTCAAAACTCATATTTTTCTAAGTGTCAAAATTTATAAAAATTTTGACAGAGTTTCCCCTAAAAATGGAGGTTTCCCACGTTTTCAAAACGTGTGTTTATTTTCTTTTAAATCATCATCAATCATCAATAATCATCAACAACAATTATCAACAATACTCATCAACAATAATCACTAATTTCTTCATTTCATGAACTTGAATATTTACAAAAATGTGTAGTAACTCACTAGCACATTTAGTAAATCTTTCCATCTTTAAAAATAATTTTAGTTTCTTAAAAACTTTATTTTTAAAGAATATGAAGTTTCACAACTTCTAGTCAAGATTCGCAAAAATACTTCTTTGTTAAATTTTCTTGTGACACAAGTGTCTACACACTTGTTTATTTACTAAAAATGCTTTTAGTTCGGATAAGATCCGGGTTAGAACATGTGATTTCTTGGACACTTGGTCCTTTGAAAATACCGCTTGTAGATACGTAGATCTACTAGTTTTAAACACTTTTGTACAAGTTAAAACATTTTTACACAAGTTCATGGTTTATGTGTGGTAGGGTTTCACCTTTTAACCCTTATTACTTCTAAAATAGCTTTATGTTAAGATCCATGATCTTACCAAACCGGGTTAAACGATGATCCGAGCTACCACATCATAGATCGGGTCTAGATAATCATGTATTTCAAATACTACAACTTTTACACAACCTATGTGCTATTAACCACTATTTTTCATGTTTTTAGTAGACTTTTGTACATCTTTTCGCATTTTAACGAGATTTAACCAACACAAATCCTTTTAACCACTTTAGATAAGTTCAAATATAAGTTTTAAGCATTATACCTCTAGCTCGAGGCTAGGGAAGAATCTAAGCGCAAAAGAGGTGGATAAAAGCAAAGTAGAGAGGTCCTTCGCCTTCCGTTTGCTCCAAGACTCCTAATACGTGACCCGTAACACTTGTATAACCTTGGAATGTGATGAACTAAACTTGAAATCGGATGGATGGAGGTGTGTGTGTGTGGCCGTGAGCTAGAGAGAGCAAGGAGAGAAAGAGTTGTGTTGGTGGTGTGTTATGCAAATGAAGATTCAAGACCCTTGGTGTTCTTTTATAATCCAAATTCCATGTTTAACCATTGGGTCTAATGTTTCTTTATCCAACATCAAGGGAATAAAATAATCAAAAGAAATCAAGAAGTGGGATTTATGTCCCCTAATCGGCCACCAATGGGGGGGGGTAAAATGTAACTTGTAATGATTAGTTACTTGGTTTAGTTAGGACTCAAAGGTGTTAGTTAGGATACTAGTGTGTATTATTTAATGTATAGTGTGTTAGGGTGTTCGGGGACCCTAACTAGCTTAGAAAAATAAAAACAATGCTTCTAGCATTATTTTGGTGTTCCGGGTAATGTCCGGTTGTTCGGTTACATACCGATTCGTTAAAGTGCTAAATTGCACCTTTTAGTGTCGTTTAAGTACCTTTCTTGTACTCTTTCAATTCCCAACACTTAGGGAAATATTCTGGATAATAAAACGACATTTCTGCATAATATTCGTATGTTTAAATGCTGAATTATTGCTGATTTGTATAAATTCTGCACTTAAAGTGCGTTTCGGGTGCTTTTTAGTGCTTATTTTTGCTTTCGCAATGTCTATAAATTAAACCCTTACATACACTCTAGGGTTTTAATGTATTTTTGTTGTCGGACCTACACCTAGGCCTCAGTTCTAATGTCTGACTGCTTTCTGCAGTTCAGTCGACACAGTGTGTCTTACCGGTGAGTTTACTATTATTCTGACGCAACGCTCTCGTTTATGCATAAAGCAATATTTTGTAGTATACAACATGCATGAATTCACTTGTTTAATCATGTGTTCAGACATCGCTGACAATTAAACTCATAATTGCAGTCATTAGGCAATAATTATAGTGTACGGAAATTACCGGTTTGTGCCAGTTGTCACAGTCTCCCCCCGTTAAAAGAATTTCGTCCCGAAATTCAGACTGAACTAACTCTCGCTGGAGTCTTCTTGAATAGGTGGGGATACTTTTTCTTGAACTGGTCTTCACGTTCCCATGTGTACTCGGGTCCGTGCTTAGAGCTCCAACGTACTTTGACAAGTTTCACACTGCTCCTCCTGGTCTTGTTGACTTTCCAGTCAGTAACCTCAACGGGTCGTTCTGTAAATCGGAGGGCTTCATCAATATGCACTTCATCCAACGGGATGGTCACGTTTTCTTGCGTTGGACTCTTCTTCAGGTTGGATACATGAAACGTATCATGTACTCCATTAAGTTCTGCCGGTAACTCCAACTTGTATGCCACGGTACCAATTCTTCTCAATATTCTGAATGGTCCGATGTATCGTGGATTCAACTTTCCACGCTTTCCAAATCTGACTACGCCCTTCCATGGTGAGACTTTTAACAACACTTTGTCTCCCACCTTGAAATCTACCGATTTTCTATTTGGATCCGCGTAGCTCTTTTGTCGCTCTCGAGCCGCCCTAATGCGCTCTCGGATCTGCGCAATCTTGTCGGTTGTCTCTTGTACAAGTTCAGGACCAACCATACGTTTGTCTCCGGCATCTGCCCAACATAAGGGCGATCGGCATTTGCGGCCATACAGAGCTTCGAACGGCGCAGCTTTTATGCTTGTATGATAGCTGTTATTGTAGGAAAACTCAACTAAAGGTAGATGAGTATCCCAGCTGCCGCCTAGGTCCATGACACATGCGCGAAGCATATCTTCCAATGTTTGTATAGTCCGTTCGCTCTGGCCGTCTGTTTGCGGATGGAATGCCGTGCTCAGATCTAACTGAGATCCAAAGGCTTCCTGAAATGATTGCCAGATTCTTGAGACAAAGCGTCCATCTCTGTCTGAAATGATTGAGATTGGCACTCCATGACGTGCCACAATTTCTCTTAAGTATATCCCTGCCAGCTTTCCAGTGCTATCCTTCTCTCGGATAGGTAGGAAATGCGCAGACTTCGTCAATCGATCAACTATTACCCATATCATATCGTGCCCTCTCGGGGTCCTGGGTAATTTCGTTATGAAGTCCATCGAGATTTGTTCCCACTTCCACACGGGAATCTCTGGTTGTTGTAGTAGGCCGGACGGTTTCTGATATTCGGCCTTAACCTTCGCACAGGTTAGGCATTTTCCAACATAGATAGCAACGTCGCTTTTGAGTCTCGGCCACCAATAGTACTCTTTCAAGTCTTGGTACATCTTGTCCGATCCTGGATGGATCGAATATCTCGATTTGTGGGCTTCATTAAGGATGACCTCACGTATGCCACCACAGAGTGGAACCCAGATACGCTTCTTGAAGTATAAGTGTCACACCCCGACCACGTAGAACATACAAAACGTGGCGGAAACATCGGGGAGTGTTGTAACAGAATTAATTGTTTCAAATCCATGGCAATTGAAGTTTCGTTTTATTGATTAAAGGTGTTACAATGTCTTAACAAACAAAGAAATACAACATAATTAACTAGTCTTGCATCTTTTATTGTCACTAAAGCCCAAGTCTGCCTATGTGTATCTTGTTGATGCATTTTTAGTGTCTGTAACTAGTCTTGTTTAACGATGTATTTTGTAATGGTCTTTTATTAATTATCGAGTCTGTATGTTATGTTGACCAAGTCAGATATCCTCCTATCTACTTGTGTACAACTTATTTGTCTCTTTTGGTATGTAATGTATTATGAACAATGCATGTTGCATTAAAGGGTAGTTTTGTCATTACTATGTTTATATGTTGCTGATTGTTGCTGTCTGATAACAGGAACAAACACAACAGTTGCAGTCCTCGACGAATCAGACTTCTGTTAACTAGTCTTGTTTAACGATGTATTTTGTAATGGTCTTTTATTAATTATCGAGTCTGTATGTTATGTTGACCAAGTCAGATATCCTCCTATCTACTTGTGTACAACTTATTTGTCTCTTTTGGTATGTAATGTATTATGAACAATGCATGTTGCATTAAAGGGTAGTTTTGTCATTACTATGTTTATATGTTGCTGATTGTTGCTGTCTGATAACAGGAACAAACACAACAGTTGCAGTCCTCGACGAATCAGACTTTTGTTTCGTCGGAACACTTCATGGCGAATCAGACTTCTGATTCGTTGAAGGTCATGACGAATCAGACCTTGATTCGTCATGTATTGGGCTGTTCCAGGCCCAATGTCTGGCCCATGTTCAGATTCGTCAAACATTTCTGTGTTTCGTCGATATCAGTGGCCCAGGGACTATATAAGCAACACTCTGTGTTCATTTGAACTCAGAGATGAGAAACAGACCATAGTAACAAAACTCTGCCGAAATTTAGTCTGAACTATGTTTGTATCAGTTGTTATCGGTTCTCATCCCGTTAATCAATAGATTGTGTTTCATTGATTAATCCGTTGTTATTTATGCTATACGTGTTTGATTTGGCATAGTTACGTGGATTCCGCACACGTAACCGTGTTTACTATAAACAAGAGATTCGGTTCGTAATCGATCCTCAGATTTCGGGACCTACAAGTGGTATCAGAGCTGTGGCTCTTATCCTTGTTTAAAATCAAACTTGTTCGGTTTTTAATCAGGTTTTTGTGTGTGTTTTTCTGAATCTTTGTTCTTGAAAAATCATAATTTCTGGGAAAATATTCATAAAATCTGTTGTTTTATTGTTGTTTGATAAGGATTTTTATCAAAAACCTAGTTGGATTGTTTGTTCATGCTTTAAACCGGGTTTTTAGTGAAAATCTAGTGTATTTTCGTGTTTCGGAAATTTATCAACTGACCGGAAAACTCATGTTCTTGAGTGTGTTCTTCATATATTCATAAGTGTTCTTGTTATAAGCTGAGAATTTGATCTGATAATTGATTAAAACAAAGTGTTGTAACTTATAAAACAATATCTTGACTTTTGTGTAAAAGTTGATTATTGGTCACAGCCTGTTTCGTTGAAAATAAGAAAGTAACAAACATACTTGTGTCAGGTTTAAATATCTTATTGTCTGAGACTTTCCTTTGACTGAACAGTAAGATATTTTAAATATCTAAACCAGCTGTCTGATACCCAGTTTTGACGAAACACACAGCCGACGAATCACATCTGTTTCGTCGCAACGACTTTGACGAATCAAACGTCTGTTTCGCCACAACATCTTTGACGAAACAAATTCTGTTTCGCCACAAATCACAATTATCACAAGTCTGTTTCGTCGTCATTCATTCAGACGAAACAAACCTGTTTCGTGAACTCTGTTTCGTCGAAAACAGATCTGTTTTAAACAGAAGACTTATAACAGCTAGCTTACTGTTTGTTTTCAAGAATTTGTGCAGGTACTATCATACATACATCAAATATGAGTTGTACTAGTCCATGGGATTGGAGTATGGATTCTAGACCACGTGAAGATCCGTCGTCCGCAGCAGCGTGGGTGAAGAGTGTTTATGGTCAACCAACTATAAGTGCTGGACAATGGGCTTTGGCATCTAATCAGAACCAAAACATTCAAAATCTGTTGATTAGTGAGAGCGAAACGGGTAGTAACAATCGCCCGCCAAAGTTGAATCATATGAACGCAAGTGGGCATTCGCAAGTGCTGTTAGAAGGAGTTGATGGATAATCAAAACGAAGACTATCTACAAATCAACCGTGATGAAATGGAGTTGATGGATATAAAGTGGGCATTCGCAAGTGCTGTTAGAAGGGCGAAGGACTTTATGGTTCGAACAGGAAGAAGTTCTTTGGAAAGCAAACAAGATACAAAGTACGGTTTTGATAAAGAAGCAGTTACATGCTTCAATTGTGGGGAAAAGGGTCATTTCAAACGTGGCAGTGCAAGAAGCAAACGTGTGTTGCTACATCAACATGTGAAGCAGAATACATTGCTGCCTCGAGTTGTTGCTCCCAAGTTCTTTGGATACAACAACAAATGCGCGACTACGGTTTAGAATTCCTATCTACTCGTATTTTTGTTGATAATAATGCTGCCTTGCAAATCACTAGGAATCCTGTGCAACATTCTAAGACTAAACACATCGACATTAAATATCACTTTATCCGTGACTGTTTTGATAAGAGGTTAATCGATGTCGTTCATGTCCCCACTGATCACCAACGTGCCGACCTGTTCACAAAAGCTTTTGATAAATCACGTTTTGATTATCTACTTTTGGTCAATGGCATTAAGGTGATACCCGAGTAAACTTCTTTGGCTGATCGTTTTTGTAAATATTTTCTCTTTATAAACTTTGAAAATTCAAAAAGATTTTAGTTTTCGTAAACTTTGCGAATTTTAGGGGGAGATATTTCAAGAAAATACAAAAACATTGAAAAAATTCAAAATCCAAAAAGATGTCTTTACTTTCTGTCGTTTCGTTTGAAAAATTCAAAAAAAAATTCAAAAAAATAAATAGAAAAATCAAAAATGAGTTTCTTGGATAAAGGAAAATGATGAAATTCACTGGTGTGGTAGGTCAATGTGCTAAAAATGCAAAATAAAAAGAAAAATGATAAGTATCTCTACTAACGATGTATCGGTAGGCTCACAATCAGACTAAAATGTGCAGGATGATACAAACCTAACAGACTTCAAGTCAGGTGGGAACCGCTCATTGGCATATGGTCTTAGTACCGAAATCTCGTTTGAGAGATTGCCGAGATCTGAAATATTCGGTCTTTATGCTGCTTATCATCTGGGTATCATGGTTGTATCAAACCGTAAAAATAACGGAGACGAAGTCTAAGATCTTCCATGATACTATACATACGTGTACATACTGCATTCGACCTCAATAAGTGATCAACAATCACATGTCCAAACAAAATAAGTGATAAATTATCACAGATTCTTTGCGGGAGTCAAGTTCGTCTCTCTGCTGTACGGAAGTACTGACCTGTTCACGGACTTGCTCCTGTGCCCTCATGCATCTGAAAATCAAGTTCCTCATCAATAAGTGATTTTATCACATAGGGCTTGTTTTCAATCAAATAAGTGAGTCTCTCACATTTTTATACGGTCAAACAGATGATAAACGGTATACTCACCGGTAAGATGAATTCTCGTGCATACCTTGATACGGGAATGTGTCGTGAGTGGATTTACATCGACTTGTAAGTATAATCCTTACCGTTAATCGTATCTCTTAAATTATGATTATGTCTGATCAGTTTGAGCTTATGTGGACCACAATACCGATAATCGAGGTAGTATACTTATCCAGAGCTTTAAACAGAATCAAAATCATGTTGACTAAGACCGTAAGCTGGTATGATTCCTTGTCCTTGAGATTCGCAAAAAGATTGCACTTGTACAGTTGTTTAGTGTTTTTAACAGTTTTCCGCATTTTCATTTAGTTTACTATGCTTTAAATTTGTTTTTAGTATATTTGTGTAAAGTTCGTTTTTGATTAAGCCGAAGTTGTTGCTTGGTGTTTTATACCGGAAGCCTGAAACCTTCTTCATAAAAACGTTCTTGCATTTGAAAATTCAAAACTGAATGGAATTGTGTTCATAATCTGTTTTGACTGCAAAATATTTCCAGCCTGTGTTACTGTTTTGACTGCAAAATATTTTCAGCCTGGGTGTTGCTGTTTTGAAAAATCTGTTGGTGAAACAGACCTGTCACGAATCACAAGTGTTGACGAATCACACTTGTCGACGAATCAGACCTTAGTTGGCGAATCAAATCTGATTCGTCATATCAGACGACGAATCACAGGAGCCCAATTCTGTTTCGTCATGGGCTAAAGTTTAGGCCCAAGTTCAAGCCCAAAGTTCTGATTCGCCGGGCCCTTTTCTGTTTCGTCGAATCCTCTGATTCGTCGAGACAAGGTAGTATATAAATAGGTCCCACTTGTTTACTTTTTCAAAACATCACAGTTATCTTCTTCATCACTCAACAAAACACCAAACCTACGGTTACTCTGCAAAATCGCTCAAAACATCAGTTTTTAGTCAAAATTTTACAAACTTCAAAGGTAGAAACATGTTCTGATTCTCATTCCGAACACTTTGAACCGTCGGGTTTTTCATCCGAAAACCCTCAAAAACCCTTTTGAAATCCTTGTTTTTCTTTGATTAAATAGGTGTTGTTGATGCATGTTATTGTGTTTTTCTTTATAATCTGATAGATTTAGGTTATCTGTGTATGATTTGCTTTGATTTGTTAGTGTTTTTTTTTATAACCAAAAACAGGGGTTTGTTGTTGATAATGGTATTATCTGTTTTTACAAGGTTTTTGTTCGGAAAAACATTTATGGGTGTTTATAAATGGGTTGGGTAAATAATGTTGATTGAATGTGTTTATGATTCATATCTGATGTTTGTTTTAAACCCAATCCGGCGAAACTGAGAAAACCCCCAAATCGACGAATCTGATTTAACCCTAATTTCGGCGAATCACACATTCAACGAATCAGACGACGAATCAAACATGACGAATCAAAATGGAATGAAATAGACTCGACGAATCAAAAAGTCGACGAATCAAACCAGTCAATGGTCAAACCTCTGTTTCGTCGTTCAATGTTCTGTTTCGTCGTTGATATTCTGTTTCGTCGTCAATGCCTTAGCAGTTTTCTGATGTGCTGTTTGTTCACAGTTGACATGTTTAAATCAGTTATCTGTTATGTGAATACATGAAAGTGTATTCATACATGTCTAAATGCTATGTTATATAAATTGTGACTTATTCTGGACATTTTCATGTACAGATGGCTCCTAAAGCACAGCAAGAAAAGGGAAAACGCAAGAAAGCGATCAAGAAAGAAAACAAAACCGAAGAAGAGATTATGTCAGAAAAACGCCATAATCAAGTTGCATATTTGGATCCGGAAGACAAGCTCGTTGAATTTAAAGATATGACGAAGTGGATCAGGGAGTCACGCATCAATTATGCTGTTACATACTCGACACCCGTCTACAAATCTCTCATTAAAGCGTTCTGGGATTCTGCAAACGTTGTTCAAATCGATGGAAAGGATATTATCAGAGGCCGTGTTAATGATCTGTATGTCGTTGTTACTCCGGAGATATTGAATCAAGTTCTTCAATTACAAGATCAACCGAATGCACCTTATTCAATACCAATCATGTGTTCGCGAGGCTGTTTACTAAGGATGAAATGCAAAGGAGATCTTTTCGTCAAACAAATAAACAAAGGTGATCTTCCATTAAGATACAAGTTTTTATTACATGTGCTTATTCAGAGTCTCAGCAATAGACGATCTGGATATGATATGGCGGGAGATGATCTTGTTGGCTTCATGGTTGCTCTAGTGTTAAACAAACCGTTTAGCATCTCGAAGTACATTTTTAGCAACATGAAAGAGAACATGACAAGGACTGGTGGTAGAACCACAGGGAACAAGTTTTGGATGTATCCACGGTTTCTGCAAATGATAATGAATGTTCAGCATCCAGACCTTCCTAAAGCTGAAAATGATCTTTTGAAAATAGAGGCGATGAATCTTAACTCGTTAAGGCTAATCAAGACTATGGCTGCCAAGAGATACAAAGAAAGTGTTCCTCCAAGGAAGCTTTTTGGCGCTCTAGTGAATCCTGATTATGTTGCTCCTACAAATGACAAATGGCGTCATGAAGATAGCCAATCAGACAATGAAGAACCTGAGTTGGAAAGGTTAAGGATAGCAAAATTTGGTCCTGACCCAGTTGATTCAGATGAATCTGGTAGTGATGATGATGAAAGTGGTGGAGATAGTGATGCAGGTGATGCAGGTGCTGTTAGTACTGCTGTTGGTACATCAAGCAAAGGTGCTGTTTCTGGTACATCAGATAGTAGTTCATCAGCAAGTGGTGATGATGGAACTGATTCGAGTTCTAGTGATCATTTAGTTGAACCTGGTTATGAAATGTATATTGATATACGTGGAGTAAAAAGGTATAGAAAGATTAGAACAGAGGATGACCCAGAGTATGTTCCAGAAGATCCTGAAGGTGAAAGGAGAACAAAAAGAAGAGCAGAAAAAGCTGTTGAAGTACAAAAGAAGAAAGCTAGGAGATATCTGAGTACTTATACTCGGAAATCTGTTCATCAGGAGTCTTCATCTATTGCTCAGGAGCCTGTACAATCTGTACCTCAGGAGCCTGTGCAAGAAAATCCTACTGTAGTTACTTCAGCTATGGAAACTCCAGTTGCTCCAGTTGTTACACCAGCTACTGCTACTCCATCTGTTGGTCCTCAGGAAGTTCCTGTAAGATCTATGGCTTCAGCAATCAGGGCAACTACTTCTGAAATCAGTGCTGAACGTCATAGGACATTTGCTGAATTTTCTCAAGATAAAAAGATCAACTATCTGTTTTCTACACTTGAAGCGGCTGCTGATCGTCTTCAAAGGCAATCTCATTTTGGAAATCTCACAAAGCATGACCAACTTAAACAATCTGTGGAGATTAACAAGTTAAAGTCAATGGTTGGTCAACAGCAAACAGTTATAGAGCGACAACAAGGTGAAATTGATGCGCTTAAAGCTGAAAATGCTCGCTTGAAGGCTATTGATGAAGAGAAAGAGAGAAGGCTTGCCATTCTGTGGGACTTTCATTGTAAACAACAAGAGGTGTTAAAGAAAAAGGATGATGATACAGAAGATCAAGGAAATCCTGATACCTCTGGTACATCACAGAAACAGCCAACCACACTTACTTCTGCAGTTGTTACAGTTCAACCTACCGTTGTTGAAACATCTCAAGGAACATCTACTGGAAAAGTACAACAGATAGAAGGTACTTCTTCTATATTTAGCAGTGCTGATATTGCTCTACAAGTTGTTCATCCATTTACTGGAGAGTTGATTGAAGAAGGGGAGTTGATAGAAGATCTTTCTCCGGAGCAATTGAGTATTTTACAATCTATGAGAGAAGTAGATGATGCTGAGATAGACAAAATGTCTACTGAGACTGATACAACGAATATTGAAGAGATTGATGAAATTGTGGTTGAAAGTGAAGCTCCAAAATCAACCTATGTCAGAGAAGATGGTACTGAATTTGCATCATTTGATGAAAATTGGATGAAAGAAAACATTGATGACATAGACGAGCACTTGAAGAATAGGAATTCGTCTGAAAAAGACACAAATGCTTTTGCTGAATGGAGAAAACAGTTTTTATCCAAAGTGTCCAAGCCGTTACCTGAAAAAGCTCAAGTAGACTATATGCAATTTGAAAAGAAGCCTAGTGGAAGGATCTTATGCTGGATGTTTGTTCAAGATATTCACTGCATTGCTATTAAACGTGAATATGGGATTCTGTATTTCAATTCACTACTGAGCATTCTTTCCTTACCATTTTATGATGTCTCTGCGTTGACAAGGCTTAAACTTATCAATCGTGCAAAATACGATGGCGCTACTTTATTTGAGCGTCTGGTGAAAGTAAACAAGAAGTCAGGCTGGAAGGATGAATCCTACAAGCCACAGTTTCCTGTTTATCAACCGATCAAGTTTACTCTTGATCCGGACACCAACACTTGCAGATATAAACTTGTTTATCAGCCACCGAGGGTAGTAGATAAAATCCCATTGATGCCAATGAAGCAGGATTTTCTGGAAGACATGGCATTGTGGTGCTACGACTCGGATACTCATGAAGCTGTTATTGTGTTCAGAGATGGTCGTGCTAACTACAGGATGTTGGATCCGATGTGGATCGTCAACATGTCTGAAGCTGATATTGGAAGATTATATCGTCATGATATTTTCTATGAAGACCAAGATGAACGTCAAGCGTTAAAGTTTCAGAGAGTAGCTTGTTTTTGCTACTACAGGGGTATTCATTCGGGCAGTACGTGGTCCGAACAACACTGAAGGAAGATTAGAAGACCAAAGACGAGTAACAGACAAGGGGGAGTTTGTTGATGCATTTTTAGTGTCTGTAACTAGTCTTGTTTAACGATGTATTTTGTAATGGTCTTTTATTAATTATCGAGTCTGTATGTTATGTTGACCAAGTCAGATATCCTCCTATCTACTTGTGTACAACTTATTTGTCTCTTTTGGTATGTAATGTATTATGAACAATGCATGTTGCATTAAAGGGTAGTTTTGTCATTACTATGTTTATATGTTGCTGATTGTTGCTGTCTGATAACAGGAACAAACACAACAGTTGCAGTCCTCGACGAATCAGACTTCTGTTTCGTCGGAACACTTCATGGCGAATCAGACTTCTGATTCGTTGAAGGTCATGACGAATCAGACCTTGATTCGTCATGTATTGGGCTGTTCCAGGCCCAATGTCTGGCCCATGTTCAGATTCGTCAAACATTTCTGTGTTTCGTCGATATCAGTGGCCCAGGGACTATATAAGCAACACTCTGTGTTCATTTGAACTCAGAGATGAGAAACAGACCATAGTAACAAAACTCTGCCGAAATTTAGTCTGAACTGTGTTTGTATCAGTTGTTATCGGTTCTCATCCCGTTAATCAATAGATTGTGTTTCATTGATTAATCCGTTGTTATTTATGCTATACGTGTTTGATTTGGCATAGTTACGTGGATTCCGCACACGTAACCGTGTTTACTATAAACAAGAGATTCGGTTCGTAATCGATCCTCAGATTTCGGGACCTACATATCTTGATCATCTTATGCAACAGCTCCTGAAAAACACATGTGAAAATAGGTACGTCAGCATAAAAATGCCTGTGAGATACATAGGTTTTGTGAAAATAGGTTTCATGACTTATGTTTGAGAAAATGTTTAGTCATGAACCTTGTAATTTGCTTTGTTTTGTAAATCATTTGAAAAACAATGAGTTCAGATGATATGTATACAATAAATGAATAATGTATGGTTAAATGAATAACCATAGTAAAATGGATTTGTATAAGATAGGTTGTTTGTAAAACAATGTCTTGTGAAAAGTATGTTATTTGTATAAAAGGTCATATGTATCAAACTGAAATGATTCAAATAACGCTACGATATGTAATACCATACAAACACTTATATATAGGAAGTACCAGCGGCGTATCCACCATGCTTGTATCATATTACACACGCATCGTTACTTAATCACTTAATCAAACCAAACCAGACCAATGTCAAAATGTCTATGTCAAATATCCATGTCAAATGTCTATGTCAAAATATCATGTATGGCAAGTGAAATGTCTCAACTAAACCATATACACAAAAACAAAGTATTGAAGTAAAACTTGGTTTAAATCAAAGTTATGTTTTGTGGGAAAATGCATGATCAAATGTCAATCATGTTAAAATGTTTAACAATTGTAGAAATGTTTATGTATTGTAAGTAATGTAAAGTTAAACGAATAACCTTATAGTAGCACATCAAAAGTATACTTTGGATTTGTAAGTAACATATTAAACTATGTTTTGGTTTCATAAGTAACATATCGAAATATGTTTTGGATGCGATAAATAACATATTAAACTATGTTTTGGTTTTGTAAATAACATATCAAAATATGCTTTGGATGTTCAACAAAATATATGTTGGTTTGTACAATACCACACATGAGAGTATATAAAAATATACTTTAATAGTGTGATTTAGGAATTCATTCAGACCTGGTGCATCAAAATACACCTTTGAGACTATAGAAATACCACAAAGGCAATCCCTATTTGGTTGGAGCAACAAATTGGTTTCAGACATTCCATGACAACAGGAATGGGGTGTCAAATCCTATAGCGCTATATCATACTAACAATCGGTCTGGTGAACATAAAATAAGTACAATTCAACAGTTTATTTTATGTTCTTTGAGAAATAAATGTTTAAACCATAGATAGTCATTTAGTTTGTCAAATGATAAGTAATAACATGTATAATCAATTATACTTTGAAATCAAGAAAATATAAGCATGTGATGAAATCAACTGTACTAAGTATGCTCACAATGGACATACATAGCATAAAATGTATTGTAAAACGATGTACTAAGTAATGCACACAATGGCAATACATAGCATGAAATGTAATGAAATCATGTACTATAATGTACTAACGAACATAGCAGTATATGATGTTAAAACAGGAAAGCATGAAAGTAACAAGTAGGCACATGTGTTCCACCCCAAAACAGTTTGGAAAACAGTAAAAGAGGGGTCTATGTACTCACTTGAGATTGCTCAGAAGTCCTAGGATAACCACCAAGCAAAGCTAGAGATCACGGAAATCAAACGGCACCTAATATAGGTAACTATGTTAAATAACCGGACCTAAATCGGAAGACTGGGTAGTATTAGGGTTTGTAAACCAAACGAGTGTGGAGACTCGTGTGATATGATTTAACAAAGCCTACATACTAAATGAAACCTAACATAAGTGTCTACGACCCATTACGACCCGTTTAGGTAGCTTATGCTACTTTAACGCGTCGTTCGCGTGAAACGCGTTTGGACCGCCTAACTAGTCCTATGACAAGTATTATATGCCTAAACATGTTACATAATCAGTTACGTGACAAAAGTTTAGGTTACATATGCTAAATTACCAATTATGTATGAAAAGGGTATTTTGGTAATTTACCTAAGGCATATAAACTACCTATCATACAACTACTTAAACGATGTGACCATAGGGTATAACCTCGGAAGGTTATTCCCTACCTACTATGGTCACCTAATGTATTTGGTCGGATCCTAATGATCGACCAAACTGGGTCGGGTTCGAAGGTATAGGCGATTTATTAGATCGCCTACCCTACGACCCTAGACAACGTGGTAATCAGTAGGCATAGTCCCAAGGGACTATGACCATCGTGATTACAATCACGTTGCGAAGTTCAAACGAACTTCGCATTGACCATTACTGGTCAATGCTGAAAGTCAAACAAAGTTTGACTTTCTGACTCGAAAAGCAGTAAAAATAAGGAAAAGAACGAAAGAATACTTACGAAGGGTCCCCGAATGCTAACCCAGATCAAAATAGCTCAGGTATGAAACGAAGGTTCCAACTTAGAGCTTTCTTAATCAGATTTGTGGGTTTTGGGGTTGTGGGTGGATGGGTATTTATAGAAAAGGTAGAGCCGTTAGGATCGTTTCTCGATTATCGTGCCTTAATCTCGTGCGTACACTTGTCACAAAGTTGTGGTGTCCAGAAAGTTGCTCTTATCCGCTGACTAGACGATAGGAAATGTGTGGACACGAATCATCCAGTTGCAACTTGCAACAAAAACAATGAATCTGGTCCAGATAGGGGCTCGCGTGACGCTAAGGACCCTCGCGTCACGCTAGGCCCCTGTTTTGGCAGATTTTGCAGAAATGGTCCCTGCACTTTGTTTAAGCGATTTTCGATGCGTTTGAACCCCATTAACCTCATTTCAAGGCTCTAAAATGAAGTTAAAGTATAGGGAACTCAAAACATGTTCAAAAATATCTCGGATGTCGGTTCGTTTGGCCGTACGATCGCGATGTTCGCTTAATTACGACGGAATGCGCATAAGCGCGAAAAACGAACCAAATGACGCGACGAATGGATTTTTCTTATGGCGAACACTAAAATATAATGTAGTCATGCTCACATAAATTTTTGGATATCCAGATGCATCCAGAACGTAAGATATGCGCGAAAATGCAAACTTGTGCACTTTTTGACACTTTTAGTCCCTGAATGACCCAAAAGTTTATTTTAGCACACCGAATACCTCAAAGCCTATTTCTAAGCTATGTGAAGGATATTTATGGTATGTTTAACTTATGGTCATGCTCCGGAATGTCTGTTACAGTTCAAATTGGCATACTTTCGCAGTTTGTCATATTTAGTCCCTGTAAGCGATATAACTTGTTTTTGCCATACCAAAGCCTTTAAAACTTATTTCTAAGTTATGTAAAGGTTATTTAAGGTATGTTAAGCCTATTTCACTATTCCGGAGTGTTTGTTGGATTAAACTGGTTATATTTACGCATCAGAGCGCGTATAACCCTCCAGAAAGCGATTTAAAGCTTAAAATCGAACAAGAGTTGATATGTGTAAACGATACACATATTTTTACAAATCCCAAGTATGAAATACTATATTTCATTGGTTTGGCATTTGTTTGATGGTTGAAATGACACAGGTGTTACAGTCTCCCCTACTTTAGGAAATTTCGTCCCGAAATTTAATTTTAGGAGAAACTTGTGAAAACAGCTGTGACGGTTTCGCCTTCCAATAGATCCATTGAACCCTTAAGTAAAACTCTGGGCCCTGTTAGGATCCTTAGCGAATTTGTTAACCCTCAAAGTGAATTCCTTGTAATAGTAAAACATGGAATTTTTTGAACTACCAACAGAATAACGTTTCTTATGAAGACTTATCATAGGAAACTTGGTGTGTGATTGATATCAGAATTGAGGAGTGTGAGAATAAATGACATTGGTCGAGGTCCAAGACTTCTCCCGTATCATTATTCTTATCACTATAGGTTTTAACACATGACAAAACTTCTTGTGGTTTCTGTGCACTGAATTGCATAATTATGTAGGCCTCCATAATTACGTAATCCCTTGCACAGTCCGCACAGTTCATTTCATAATGCGTAGAGAAAAGTCAATTGAATAAACATGAAGAGACCTGACTAGACCACCAAAGGATCTTTTCAATTAGATCAACGAACAGTCTTTTCAACTAGATCAACAGATGACCTTATTAACTAGACCGTCGTACGATCTCCTTAAATAGACCACTTAAGGGATCTTTTCAATTATATCATCACATGATATTTCTAACCAGATTTTCAAATCAATCTGTTTAACTAGACCTCCCAAGGGGTCCAATTATAATATAGTACTTTAAAAATCCATGGGATTTGACTACAACGTAGAAGTCCATTAAGGATTTAAGATAGTAACTTTGGATATCCTATTAAGAATCTCTTATACAAGATATGTAAGATTCCATGAGGATTTGGATGGATCACATACAACCATTAACATGTAAGAAAACACATAAGCACAAAATTAGTTAACTTGATTCTTTAATTTGTTATCTTTAGGTATAGATAATTAAAGCACACTAGGAATCCAATCCATGGATTTCACTTGGCACTTTAATCATTTCCAATGATCCATCTATAAAGATAGAAGGATTTTCAATAAGAGTTTGGCTTTGTTTCTTAAAAGAAACTAATGTTTAAGGTTCTTGGGGAGATCACAAGTGATCATAAAATGACAGAACCATACGAGTAGTTTGTATTTGGGTTGACATCATAAGGTTGTATCGAACATTCACACAATTGTATCAGTTTTGCAAAAATAAAAACGACGAATTTTTATTTATATAACAACTGACTTGTTTTTAAACGTCAAAGATAACAACCAAGGGAAATAACAAAACACTAGTTGTTCACTGCCGCATCATTGTTTCTGTTTGCCTCGTTGATGTTAAATGCTCATCCTCGCGCTGGAGGTGCGTAACAAGTCTTGGGCAATTGTTTCTGTAGTGAGTAAGGTCACCACAGTTATAACATGACCCCGGAGGGAACCGTGCTTGAACAGCAGCAGGGTTTGCAGCAGCTTGATTTGCATAACGACAAACATTGATCAAATGTCCCAACCGCCCACAGTGGGTACATTTGTGACATTGCTCTTGCGCTAGATGATGACGGTTGCACAAAGGTGCGGTACCAACATAGTTTTGCCTTTTGCGAGGTTGTGCTGGTTGGTTTAGTGCAACCTGTTTGTCTTGAGCAGTTATCGCGCAGTTTTGAGAGGCCTTGCGTTTCTTCTTCTTGGATACCTCATCCTGTTTTTCCTTTGGCTCAGCTGGAGCAGTCTTGTCAGATGGTCTTGGGTCGCCTTTTCGAAAAAGCTTTTTCTTCCTGATGTGGGATTCAGTTAGGGTGGCAGACAGTTCAATGGCTTGTCTGACAGTAGTAGGGTTGCTGCCAGTAACAATATCCTGAACTAGGTCAGGAAGACCATCAGTATATTTCTCGATCGCCTTATCCACAGGAGTAACCATAGTAGGACACAACAGGCTCAATTCTTCAAAACGGTCAGTATAGGCTCGATGTTCACCACTGTCTTGCTTCAAATCATCAAACTCTCTCTCCAAAGCTCGTAGTTCATGACGAGGGCAAAACTCCTTCATCATAAGAGCCCTAAGCTCAGCCCAAGTCTGTGCTAATGCAACCTCAGCACCGCGGTCTCTCATCACTCCGTTCCACCATGTGAGAGCCCTCTTCTGAAACACACTTGAAGAAAACTCGACCTTGCGATTTTCAGGACACAGAACATGACGGAAGGTATTCTCAATGCTCTCGAACCACTGAAGAAGCCCAGTTGCTCCCTCAGAACCACTAAACTTGAGCGGTTTTGCCGAGTTGAAACTCTTAAAATTGCATGGAGCATTGTTGTTGTTGATGGCTTGCATCATTTGAGCATAAAGATTTGGGAAGGCAATAGCCATTTGCTGTGCGATGATTCCCGCCAGTTCGTCATTTGCCATCTGATTGTCGCGTCGAGGAGGCATTCTAAAAGAGGAAACATGAAAGGAAACGAGTGAGAGATTTAGACGAAAAGAATGAGATGAAACAAATCTGATGGAAGCAAGGATAGTGGTCATTTGTTTGTTACTACAAAGCAACAAACGACACACAATGACTAATCAAAGTAAATGGATTAAAATAATGTATCGCGAAGACATGCTTGCCTATAAGTGAACACTCATCCCAAGAATTCCCAGGTAAGCACAACTGGTCTCGCGTCTGATGAGATGTATACGAAGTGCTTGCCTAGACAGAAAACCCAGAATACAGGCATTCACCCTTCCAGTTTGCACGTGTTCACATTATTTAAAACCCAAAACCTTGACGAGATTTTGAAAATTCAAAGGGGTTCAAAATCTTATAACAGAGGGTTCAAAACCTTGTAATAAATCATCCTAGAACAGATGATTAGTTTTCAAAGCGGTTTTGAGATTTATGTTCTAGTTGTGGTCGTCGCCTAAGGATAGGTGACAGTATTGTTTTATGACTAAACGCAAGTAAACTCGCGTTAGGGTCCTAAGAAAGTTATAGACTAGGTCAAAGCATTACTAATAACCTAATTCCCTATAACCATTGGCTCTGATACCAACTTTTCTGTCACACCCCGACCACGTAGAACATACAAAACGTGGCGGAAACATCGGGGAGTGTTGTAACAGAATTAATTGTTTCAAATCCATGGCAATTGAAGTTTCGTTTTATTGATTAAAGGTGTTACAATGTCTTAACAAACAAAGAAATACAACATAATTAACTAGTCTTGCATCTTTTATTGTCACTAAAGCCCAAGTCTGCCTATGTGTATCTTGATCATCTTATGCAACAGCTCCTGAAAAACACATGTGAAAATAGGTACGTCAGCATAAAAATGCCTGTGAGATACATAGGTTTTGTGAAAATAGGTTTCATGACTTATGTTTGAGAAAATGTTTAGTCATGAACCTTGTAATTTGCTTTGTTTTGTAAATCATTTGAAAAACAATGAGTTCAGATGATATGTATACAATAAATGAATAATGTATGGTTAAATGAATAACCATAGTAAAATGGATTTGTATAAGATAGGTTGTTTGTAAAACAATGTCTTGTGAAAAGTATGTTATTTGTATAAAAGGTCATATGTATCAAACTGAAATGATTCAAATAACGCTACGATATGTAATACCATACAAACACTTATATATAGGAAGTACCAGCGGCGTATCCACCATGCTTGTATCATATTACACACGCATCGTTACTTAATCACTTAATCAAACCAAACCAGACCAATGTCAAAATGTCTATGTCAAATATCCATGTCAAATGTCTATGTCAAAATATCATGTATGGCAAGTGAAATGTCTCAACTAAACCATATACACAAAAACAAAGTATTGAAGTAAAACTTGGTTTAAATCAAAGTTATGTTTTGTGGGAAAATGCATGATCAAATGTCAATCATGTTAAAATGTTTAACAATTGTAGAAATGTTTATGTATTGTAAGTAATGTAAAGTTAAACGAATAACCTTATAGTAGCACATCAAAAGTATACTTTGGATTTGTAAGTAACATATTAAACTATGTTTTGGTTTCATAAGTAACATATCGAAATATGTTTTGGATGCGATAAATAACATATTAAACTATGTTTTGGTTTTGTAAATAACATATCAAAATATGCTTTGGATGTTCAACAAAATATATGTTGGTTTGTACAATACCACACATGAGAGTATATAAAAATATACTTTAATAGTGTGATTTAGGAATTCATTCAGACCTGGTGCATCAAAATACACCTTTGAGACTATAGAAATACCACAAAGGCAATCCCTATTTGGTTGGAGCAACAAATTGGTTTCAGACATTCCATGACAACAGGAATGGGGTGTCAAATCCTATAGCGCTATATCATACTAACAATCGGTCTGGTGAACATAAAATAAGTACAATTCAACAGTTTATTTTATGTTCTTTGAGAAATAAATGTTTAAACCATAGATAGTCATTTAGTTTGTCAAATGATAAGTAATAACATGTATAATCAATTATACTTTGAAATCAAGAAAATATAAGCATGTGATGAAATCAACTGTACTAAGTATGCTCACAATGGACATACATAGCATAAAATGTATTGTAAAACGATGTACTAAGTAATGCACACAATGGCAATACATAGCATGAAATGTAATGAAATCATGTACTATAATGTACTAACGAACATAGCAGTATATGATGTTAAAACAGGAAAGCATGAAAGTAACAAGTAGGCACATGTGTTCCACCCCAAAACAGTTTGGAAAACAGTAAAAGAGGGGTCTATGTACTCACTTGAGATTGCTCAGAAGTCCTAGGATAACCACCAAGCAAAGCTAGAGATCACGGAAATCAAACGGCACCTAATATAGGTAACTATGTTAAATAACCGGACCTAAATCGGAAGACTGGGTAGTATTAGGGTTTGTAAACCAAACGAGTGTGGAGACTCGTGTGATATGATTTAACAAAGCCTACATACTAAATGAAACCTAACATAAGTGTCTACGACCCATTACGACCCGTTTAGGTAGCTTATGCTACTTTAACGCGTCGTTCGCGTGAAACGCGTTTGGACCGCCTAACTAGTCCTATGACAAGTATTATATGCCTAAACATGTTACATAATCAGTTACGTGACAAAAGTTTAGGTTACATATGCTAAATTACCAATTATGTATGAAAAGGGTATTTTGGTAATTTACCTAAGGCATATAAACTACCTATCATACAACTACTTAAACGATGTGACCATAGGGTATAACCTCGGAAGGTTATTCCCTACCTACTATGGTCACCTAATGTATTTGGTCGGATCCTAATGATCGACCAAACTGGGTCGGGTTCGAAGGTATAGGCGATTTATTAGATCGCCTACCCTACGACCCTAGACAACGTGGTAATCAGTAGGCATAGTCCCAAGGGACTATGACCATCGTGATTACAATCACGTTGCGAAGTTCAAACGAACTTCGCATTGACCATTACTGGTCAACGCTGAAAGTCAAACAAAGTTTGACTTTCTGACTCGAAAAGCAGTAAAAATAAGGAAAAGAACGAAAGAATACTTACGAAGGGTCCCCGAATGCTAACCCAGATCAAAATAGCTCAGGTATGAAACGAAGGTTCCAACTTAGAGCTTTCTTAATCAGATTTGTGGGTTTTGGGGTTGTGGGTGGATGGGTATTTATAGAAAAGGTAGAGCCGTTAGGATCGTTTCTCGATTATCGTGCCTTAATCTCGTGCGTACACTTGTCACAAAGTTGTGGTGTCCAGAAAGTTGCTCTTATCCGCTGACTAGACGATAGGAAATGTGTGGACACGAATCATCCAGTTGCAACTTGCAACAAAAACAATGAATCTGGTCCAGATAGGGGCTCGCGTGACGCTAAGGACCCTCGCGTCACGCTAGGCCCCTGTTTTGGCAGATTTTGCAGAAATGGTCCCTGCACTTTGTTTAAGCGATTTTCGATGCGTTTGAACCCCGTTAACCTCATTTCAAGGCTCTAAAATGAAGTTAAAGTATAGGTAACTCAAAACATGTTCAAAAATATCTCGTATGTCGGTTCGTTTGGCCGTACGATCGCGATGTTCGCTTAATTACGACGGAATGCGCATAAGCGCGAAAAACGAACCAAATGACGCGACGAATGGATTTTTCTTATGGCGAACACTAAAATATAATGTAGTCATGCTCACATAAATTTTTGGATATCCAGATGCATCCAGAACGTAAGATATGCGCGAAAATGCAAACTTGTGCACTTTTTGACACTTTTAGTCCCTGAATGACCCAAAAGTTTATTTTAGCACACCGAATACCTCAAAGCCTATTTCTAAGCTATGTGAAGGATATTTATGGTATGTTTAACTTATGGTCATGCTCCGGAATGTCTGTTACAGTTCAAATTGGCATACTTTCGCAGTTTGTCATATTTAGTCCCTGTAAGCGATATAACTTGTTTTTGCCATACCAAAGCCTTTAAAACTTATTTCTAAGTTATGTAAAGGTTATTTAAGGTATGTTAAGCCTATTTCACTATTCCGGAGTGTTTGTTGGATTAAACTGGTTATATTTACGCATCAGAGCGCGTATAACCCTCCAGAAAGCGATTTAAAGCTTAAAATCGAACAAGAGTTGATATGTGTAAACGATACACATATTTTTACAAATCCCAAGTATGAAATACTATATTTCATTGGTTTGGCATTTGTTTGATGGTTGAAATGACACAGGTGTTACAATAAGGCTCCCTCTTCATTTGGCACCATGTAATTCAATGCACCCCGGAGGTATTCAGCTTTACGGTTCTCTTCTTTAAGAGCTTCTTGTTGTGCATCCCGAATGCGTGCAGTGAGGTTCGTTCGAATCGTCATTTCCAATGCTCGAACCCTTAGGGTCTTAACCCTTTCCTTTCGGCTCAACGCGTCCGCTACAACGTTTGCCTTTCCAGGATGGTACTTAATCTCACAGTCATAATCATTCAGCAGCTCGACCCAACGTCGCTGGCGCATATTCAATTCCTTCTGATCAAATATGTGTTGTAAGCTTTTGTGATCTGTGAAGATTGTGCATCGAGTACCATATAATTAATGTCGCCAAATCTTCAAGGCGAATACCACTGCACCCAGCTCCAGGTCGTGAGTGGTATAATTTCTCTCGTGAACCTTCAGTTGTCTTGAAGCATAAGCGATGACTTTTTGGCGTTGCATGAGCACGCAACCCAAGCCTTGTCGTGAGGCGTCACAGTATACCACGAAGTCTTCAGTGCCTTCGGGTAACGATAGTATCGGTGCATCGCAGAGCTTGTTCTTAAGTAGCTGAAAGGCTTCTTCTTGTTTGTGACCCCAGTCGTATTTCTTGTCTTTCTGTGTAAGGGTCGTTAGCGGTTGAGCTATTTTTGAGAAATTCTCGATGAATCGCCGATAATAGCCCGCTAAGCCCAAAAATTGTCGAACTTCAGTTGGGGTCTTGGGAGCTTCCCAATTCTTTATTGCTTCTATCTTGGACGGGTCTACATGAATGCCTTTCTCATTCACCACGTGACCAAGAAATTGTACTTCGCGAATCCAGAATTCGCATTTCGAGAACTTTGCATAAAGTTTCTCTTTCTTCAGTAGCTCCAAGATGGTTCTGAGATGTTGCTCATGTTCTTCTTTCGTTCGCGAGTAAATCAGGATATCGTCGATAAATACAATCACGAATTTATCGAGATATGGTTTGCACACGCGGTTCATTAGGTCCATAAAGACCGCTGGCGCGTTCGTCAATCCAAACGGCATCACAAGAAATTCGTAGTGCCCATATCGCGTTCTGAATGCAGTCTTTGGCACGCTTTCATCTTGGATTCTCAGCTGATGGTATCCAGATCGAAGGTCGATCTTGGAATAGTAGCTTGATCCTTGCAGTTGATCAAACAAGTCATCAATCCTTGGTAGCGGATACCGATTCTTGATTGTGAGCTTGTTCAGTTCCCTGTAATCGATACACATCCGCAGTGTTCCATCCTTCTTCTTCACGAATAATACTGGAGCTCCCAAGGGTGAGAAGCTTGGCCTTATGAATCCTTTATCCAACAACTCCTGGAGCTGTGTAGATAATTCTTGCATTTCGGATGGTGCAAGTCGATAGGGTGCCTTGGCTACAGGAGCAGCTCCTGGAACCAAGTCTATACGGAATTCGACTTGTCGTTGCGGAGGTAGTCCTGGCAGATCTTCAGGGAACACATCAGGAAATTCCTTCACCACAGGAATGTCTTCGAGTTTTGGCTCCACAGCCTTCTTGTCTATAACGTGTGCTAGGAAAGCGACACATCCTTTCCTTAGGCACTTCTGTGCCTTCATACAACTGATGATTCGTAGAGGCGCGTTTCGTCTTTCTCCATGCACGATGAGAGTTTCACCATTCGCTAAAGGGATGCGAATGATTTTCTCATGGCAAATAACTTCAGCTTTGTTCTTGGACAACCAGTCCATTCCGACCACTACATCGAAGCTACCCAATTGAATAGGTAAGAGATCGATGCTAAATTTCCGTTCGCCAAGTTCTAGCGTGCAGCCTCTAACAGTTTGCCCGATTCAACAAGTTTACCATTGGCTAGTTCTATGGAATAAGGAATTTCTAATCTACTAGATTCTATTCCAAGTATGCGTTTAATTTCCACAGGCATGAAACTATAATCGGTGCCAGTGTCGAACAATATGGATGCAAAGTGATTGTTAATGAGGAACGTATCGTTGACCACATTAGGGTCCTTGTGTGCGTTCCATGCTCTAATTACAAATGCTCGAGTCTGAGCATTGTTTCCCCTTGGGCAATTTTTCTTGAAATGATCCATGCCTCCACAACCAAAGCATCCTTGGTTTTGCCCAGCTCCACGGCTATTCCGGTTACCATTGCCATTCCCATTCCTTCCGTTTCCCCAACAGTTTTCTGCTTGGTGACCCAATCTACCACATTTGTCGCACCTTGGAATGCGACAAGCTCCTTTATGATGAAACTTACATTTTTGGCATTCAGGCATGGAGCCTTGGTACGCCTTGGTTGAAAGGGTCTTCGCCTCCTGAGACGGGTTAGCCTCATGCTTTTTGTTGAAACCTTTGTTGTTGCGAGTCGCTTGACTCAGATTCGAACGCTTTCTCTTCTTGTCACCGGACGACTCATCATGTGTCTCGGTCTTCTCTGTTGGGTTCAACGATAACTTCTTCTTACGAACACAATCTTTGGTCAGGCTGACAGCCAGAGCTACAGCCTCGGTGATTGTTTGTGGTTTGGCAGACGTCACCATGCCACGAAACTCTGAGGCCAGTCCCCAAATGTAGCGTTCAACACGCTTAAATTCGGGAGTCACCATGTAGGGAAGTACTCTAGACAGATCGTGGAACCTTCGAGTGTAACCACTTATGTCAGCACCTTCCATGGTCAGGTGCCAGAACTCCGTCTCCAGCCTTTGGAGTTCAGCACGAGAGCAGTACTTCTCTCTCATTCTTTCCTTCAGTTCCTCCCAAGTTAAGCCATAAGCGGCATTATCGAGCAAGGTTTGGGCTTGCAAATTCCACCAAGTCAGAGCTTCCTCGACGAGCAATCCAGTAGCAAAAGTGGCTTGCTGATCCGCAGCACACTTGCTCATGCGGATAGCAGCTTCCGTCTTCTCCGTCCAGCGTACAAACGCTACTGCACCTCCTGTGCCATCATAGTTCATCGGCTTGCAGTCGAGGAACTGCTGAAAAGTGCAGCTTCGCACTACGCTGTCTCCAGATGAATCTCCATTCCTATTACGTCTAGCGTTGCTTGGTCCTCCACTGTCTTGAGTACGGTTTGCCTCGTACTGGGCGATAGCAGCGGAGATCCTTTCTTCCGGTAGAGCCTCCAGCTCTTCGGCAATTCTTGGCAGTGGGGGAGGAGGAGGTTGTTCGACATTGCGAGCATTCACAGCTTTCCTGGGTGCCATGTTCTGACAGAACATAACACAACAGGGTTAGACATTTGTTTGATATCGTCACCCTAGACAGTAGTATCATATATATTCACAGGTATATATACCACATAAGTGACATCAAACAATTATTACTCTAGCAGAGTACTTGGTAGGCTTGCACTGAGGGAATCTATACGTGACAAGACTTGCTGTGGTTTCTGTGCACTGAATTCCATAATTATGTATGCATCCATAATTACGTAACTCCTTGCACAGTCCGCACAGTTCGTTTCATCCTCGTATCTCTTCCTTCAGATAGGCCATCGCTTTCTGGTAAAGTCACATATACTTGTGACATTCTACTTCTAGTACATGCTAATTATCACACATAATTGCAAGTAGTTTCTAGTCAAGGACAAGTGCTACTCAAGTGCACTCTAAGTCTCGTAGTGTCTTTTCTAGACTCATGTATACAGTTTCAGGCAGTGGATGTCGCGGGACGTTTTATGCAATGAAAACTCTTTGGAAAAATTGTTTTCGTGAATGGATCCTAGAGATTGTAGACTAGACTCGAGAAGGAATCCTGGTTCACTACAATCGCAGCTCTGATACCAATCTGTCACACCCCTTTCTGCGGCGGAAGCACGAGGTGTGATCATGAAAGGTTCTCATTGCATACGAAGAGTAAACATGCTACATGCTCGTAAAAATAACATTCAAATACCATAATTTGAAAACATTCGTTAGCGTTTACATCGCTAAGTCGCATAAAGCATTGTCTTAAAAGTTTACAACTTTATTCAAGGTTAAACACAAGCGACATCCACGAGCATAAGCTAGACCACGCGCACATCCATCCTAGTTACCTGAAATACATGTGAGTTTTTGGAAAAACGTCAACATAAAGTTGGTGTGAATTCATGCAGTTTTGTATTTCATGTTTGTATACTTTGTATGAAAACATAGTTTGTGAGTAAATCAAGTTTTCATATGTAAATCCAGTTTCATGTGTACACCACGTACATCTGTATAATTCAATTTCTTCTTGAGTACCCCACGTACTCAAGTTTAATTCTCATTCTCTTGAGTACCCCACGTACTTCAAGTATAATTTAATCTTCTTGAGTACCCCACGTACTTCAAGTTATATATCAATTTTGTATGGTATGAATTTTATGTAAATACAGTATTTCTGTACTTATCAGATTGTTAATGGGTTGCAAAGCCATTAACAAGTGACACGTCATAGGAAGCCACCAAACCTAAGGCATTTAATTGGTATATTCTGAGACACAAAAGCACTCCTCGATTCTCGCCCCGACCAGGAGTGTGGCTGCCAGGCACCCGTTAGATCTAACCTTTTGTTCTGCGGTCTAGGTATATTGTTGATTAATGGTGCTTCTGTACCCTATTCGTGACACTATTTCTCATAACGCCTCCTACTTGGTTCTCGTTCTCACCAAGCGCGTTTCTTGTTATCATTTCTCATAGCGCCTTATACTTGGTTCTCATCTCACCAAATGCGCTTCTCATATTCATATATTTCGTCACACTTGGTTCTCGTTCTCACCAAGTGTACTTCTTGTATTTATATCATACCATTTATAAACATTGTACTTTTGTACATGTATTTCACCCCCGAAGTTATAAAAACTGAAAACAGTTAAAAGAAAAGGGGGAGCATGAACTCACAACTTTGCGTTCCTAGCGTCGTAAACTCCACCGGATTTGCTTAATTAACGTCGTAACCTATACGCGTTTTCTTAACGTTAGTCACTAGACTTGCGTCGCACAAGTACAGTCACTCTCTTTTGTGTATATATTCTTGTGTTAAAAATATTCCATATTTTTAACTAAGTATCTTACTTATATTATTTTCTCCAAAAATAAATATAAGTCTTTTATGTTTTGCACTTTGCACCCGAATTATGTTTCTTGTATTTTGTATGTGCATTTTTATGTATATACTCCTCATGAGCATTTAGTGTATTTTTAAGTCTTAATACACTAGCACGTATAACACATACTATATACACTTAGCACAAAATTTGGTGATAAAATAATATATATTTTTCTCTCAAAAATATATATACATAATATCCATTTTTATTCTTCAAGAAATCACCATTTCTTATCATCAAAAATTAGGGAAACCTTGTTAATGTTTTGAGGTATATTTTTAGGGGATAAGTTTCTCAAAACTCATATTTTTCTAAGTGTCAAAATTTATAAAAATTTTGACAGAGTTTCCCCTAAAAATGGAGGTTTCCCACGTTTTCAAAACGTGTGTTTATTTTCTTTTAAATCATCATCAATCATCAATAATCATCAACAACAATTATCAACAATACTCATCAACAATAATCACTAATTTCTTCATTTCATGAACTTGAATATTTACAAAAATGTGTAGTAACTCACTAGCACATTTAGTAAATCTTTCCATCTTTAAAAATAATTTTAGTTTCTTAAAAACTTTATTTTTAAAGAATATGAAGTTTCACAACTTCTAGTCAAGATTCGCAAAAATACTTCTTTGTTAAATTTTCTTGTGACACAAGTGTCTACACACTTGTTTATTTACTAAAAATGCTTTTAGTTCGGATAAGATCCGGGTTAGAACATGTGATTTCTTGGACACTTGGTCCTTTGAAAATACCGCTTGTAGATACGTAGATCTACTAGTTTTAAACACTTTTGTACAAGTTAAAACATTTTTACACAAGTTCATGGTTTATGTGTGGTAGGGTTTCACCTTTTAACCCTTATTACTTCTAAAATAGCTTTATGTTAAGATCCATGATCTTACCAAACCGGGTTAAACGATGATCCGAGCTACCACATCATAGATCGGGTCTAGATAATCATGTATTTCAAATACTACAACTTTTACACAACCTATGTGCTATTAACCACTATTTTTCATGTTTTTAGTAGACTTTTGTACATCTTTTCGCATTTTAACGAGATTTAACCAACACAAATCCTTTTAACCACTTTAGATAAGTTCAAATATAAGTTTTAAGCATTATACCTCTAGCTCGAGGCTAGGGAAGAATCTAAGCGCAAAAGAGGTGGATAAAAGCAAAGTAGAGAGGTCCTTCGCCTTCCGTTTGCTCCAAGACTCCTAATACGTGACCCGTAACACTTGTATAACCTTGGAATGTGATGAACTAAACTTGAAATCGGATGGATGGAGGTGTGTGTGTGTGGCCGTGAGCTAGAGAGAGCAAGGAGAGAAAGAGTTGTGTTGGTGGTGTGTTATGCAAATGAAGATTCAAGACCCTTGGTGTTCTTTTATAATCCAAATTCCATGTTTAACCATTGGGTCTAATGTTTCTTTATCCAACATCAAGGGAATAAAATAATCAAAAGAAATCAAGAAGTGGGATTTATGTCCCCTAATCGGCCACCAATGGGGGGGGGGGGGTAAAATGTAACTTGTAATGATTAGTTACTTGGTTTAGTTAGGACTCAAAGGTGTTAGTTAGGATACTAGTGTGTATTATTTAATGTATAGTGTGTTAGGGTGTTCGGGGACCCTAACTAGCTTAGAAAAATAAAAACAATGCTTCTAGCATTATTTTGGTGTTCCGGGTAATGTCCGGTTGTTCGGTTACATACCGATTCGTTAAAGTGCTAAATTGCACCTTTTAGTGTCGTTTAAGTACCTTTCTTGTACTCTTTCAATTCCCAACACTTAGGGAAATATTCTGGATAATAAAACGACATTTCTGCATAATATTCGTATGTTTAAATGCTGAATTATTGCTGATTTGTATAAATTCTGCACTTAAAGTGCGTTTCGGGTGTTTTTTAGTGCTTATTTTTGCTTTCGCAATGTCTATAAATTAAACCCTTACATACACTCTAGGGTTTTAATGTATTTTTGTTGTCGGACCTACACCTAGGCCTCAGTTCTAATGTCTGACTGCTTTCTGCAGTTCAGTCGACACAGTGTGTCTTACCGGTGAGTTTACTATTATTCTGACGCAACGCTCTCGTTTATGCATAAAGCAATATTTTGTAGTATACAACATGCATGAATTCACTTGTTTAATCATGTGTTCAGACATCGCTGACAATTAAACTCATAATTGCAGTCATTAGGCAATAATTATAGTGTACGGAAATTACCGGTTTGTGCCAGTTGTCACAGCAGGCATCAAACAACCTAGATGGCCACTGCCTGAAAAAATGTAACTATTTAACTTATTAAAGTGTAAAACTTTGCGCCCACACTTGGTAATCCACATCGATCAAACTTCTTCTTCAATCAATGATAAAAAATAATTGGGTTTTTCAAAATTAAGTTCTTCAACCGATCATCCAGGTTTTTCTCTTTTGACTTTTGTTCAATCATTCGTGTTGTTAATTGTTATAGTGTTTACTAATTTCTATATAATGGGTATTTAATCATGAACTTTTAGATAATTTTTTAATTATGGATTAACTTTTGGAATTTTTTTCTTATAGAATGATGTAGTTTGGATTATTTTTGAGTTGAAATTATATTTTATGAATTTATAGAGTTAATTAGTCAACACGGTTGAACCACCTGATACAACCGGTTGAAACTGGTTAAATCATTTCTAAGTCCAACCCGGTATTATTAAAATACCGGTTTTTAAAACATTGATTTTATATATATTTATGACAGATTTCTCTGAATCTTTGTAGTATAATGTGGAAATCGTATTTATCTAATCCTTTTAGGCTTTTTATGATAAAACTTTTGAATCTTCAGATTAATAAGGAAAACTGATAATTTTCTATTCTCTTTAATGAAAAATTTTACCTTTTAGTTCATTTTGTAAAGGCATTTCCAATTTTTGTTCATATTAAGAAGCAAAAAATTACTTTGAAAGCCTAGAACAAATTAAATCTGCAATAAAAAATTAATTATACTTGCACGTAACTGATTGTTAACAAAATTAATATGGAGCGGAAATTAAAGCTAGTCCACCATGTAACTGATAAGCAATTAGCTTGCTTGAACCCTAGGTTACAAGAACGGATTTTTTAGTTTGGGCCAAAGATCGGGTTTACCCGCAAGCATGTTTCATCCATTTGGAAGAAAAAAAAAAGAAAGTTTACATATACTTACAGAGCTAATATATTTTAAAAATGACAATATTCTAAAAATAACCTTATCGACCATTGTGTATACAAGCTTTACTCACTTCAAATTGAGTATCCGTTTCCCTCATTTTCCTGATAGGATTGGAAATCCTCTATTTTACCTATCCATATGACTTCGGTCCATCTTGCTCATACTACTTTTATTCAAACTGTATTATTTGACTCATTTGAGCCATTTTAGATAAAACTGAGCCAAAATCGACTTATTTGCAAGTAAATGGGTCAAAATTACCATCTTCTTTTACAACGTAAAGTAACTCTTTGGGAGCTAGAAGTCAAGTCAAAGACTTCAAGACATTACCGATTTAATAATTAATTGACCAACAAATAATAATTAATTATACATACCATGATTATTTGCTGGAGAGTCTTCTTTGAGCTCATCCACAACGACATCAATGAAGACTAAATCTATATCTAAAAACATCCAATTATGAAGACCAAATCTATACGTAAAAACGTCTAAGTGTGAAGACCAAATCTATATGTTTCAAATGGTTCAGCCTACTTACCATGTATGAAACAGGTTAACTGAGAAGTGATCGATCTGGATATGTGCTCGATTGAAAATTTATATAAAACAGTAGAATTCAAAATATCATCCGATATTCATCAAGATAGAATAAGATTTTGCTAAATTCTTACCTGCCACGCATAGCTGCCTCTGCTTGATGCAGGCCCAAGTGTATGAAAGTTATAATCACTACACATCCTAAACTACAAGGGTGTTATGGTAATTAAAGAGAAGAGTGGCGGTTACATAGCGGTTACAAAGTACGAGGACCAGAAGTGACAAAATGGAAGTTGAAAACTACCCTCAATAACCGAATGGGTGTGTCTCTACACACACACCTTTTCGAATCGGTGCCAAAGAAAAGAACAAAGGGACGCGACTGTTGATCGAGTGGACGACATTCAACATACCTTTTCATGATTCAATCGCAACCACACATCCAAGAGACATGACCATTCATGAAGAGACATGTCTATTCACTCGTACCCGTAGGAAACTATAAATAGGGATAGTTAGATTCATTTGTACTTGTTCATTACATTCGATCATTACATTGTACAAATTCTCAGTTTATATATTCAAGTTATTCGATTGTCTAGAGATCAAAGATCCATTTTGGGGCCAACAATTGGTATCAGAGCGTCAGGCTCTAGGCATTGGGAATCGCAAGGCAACGAATCGGCGGGAAGTCATTCGCGATCAGGTTTCATCATTCTATTTTTCAATTCGCAAGTTTTTAGTTTTATGGGTTCAAGGTTATCGAACCAGGGGTTAGGAATCTAGGGTTTTGATTCCGGGGTTTAGTGCGAATTAGATTGATATGGTTATTACGCGTTTCGGGTTATACGCGGGTTAAAGATTTGAGAGTTTGTTGAATTCAAGGGAATTGAATTTTACCAGTACAGTGGTTCGTATTGGTGGTCAGGAAATTTTAGAAACAAGAAAGTAAGGATTGTGAGAATTCTAAGTTAGCAATCAGACTAGGGTTCGTGAGTGAATGAAACCGAGTACAGGAGCGCAAAACAAGGGTTGTTGTGTTTTTCGTTTGGAGTGTTATCATCGAAATTGAAGACTAGCAAATCGCAAGGGAATTGTGGTTATGATATGTTAAGAAAAGCATTCGAGTGATTCGACGAAAAGCGGTGATCGTTATTTGGAAAGAAACTGGTGTTTTTTTTCGTGATGAACCAAATGAATGTCGAGTGAAGCGATAGAAGGCTCATGAAGAAACAAAGTACTATGCAAAGAAACACGGTGGTGCAGCGAATGCAGAAAAGGGAAAGGTGATGTAGTGAATACAGGAAACAAGAAGAAAAATTGTTACAGTGAGTGTAAAAAAAGTGCAGTGATAGCAGAGAAATAGAAACATGGAATTTGGTCGTGTGAAACGATCAAAGGGAAGAACCGTGTGATGCGGAGATAACCTGTGAAAGGTATGATAAAACAGTCCAGTGAGTGGATCGGATCAAAGCGAAGAATCCGTGAGGGAAGCAATCAATGATGAAGAACCCGTTGTGAGAGACAACCGTGAAGAAGATAAACCAAGAAGAAGGCACGCGTGTGAACGAAACAAGTAATCCTGTGACTGGGTCAGAAGAAAGAATTGTTGTGTGATACAACCGCAAGACAAGTCTGAGAGAGTTAGATTGTTTTGGATTTAATTCATGTGATATGATGGTGGGCAAGTTAATCAAGACCGGTTGGAGTTCGTGTTGAGACAACTACACAAGAAAAGGTTCGTGTGATACAAATCAAGTACGGTCAAGACAAGTGTGAAGCAAAATATTCGTGTGAAGCGAGTTCAAGTGAAACAAGGTTCGTGAGGAGCAAGGTTGGTGAATAAGAAGATCCGTGTGAAACGTCGGATACCGAGGAATTTCAAGAAGATCAAAGTTCGAGATCTGCAACTCAAGGATGTTCTTGATTAGGGGGGTGAATGAAAGTTATAATCACTACACATCCTAAACTACAAGGGTGTTATGGTAATTAAAGAGAAGAGTGGCGGTTACATAGCGGTTACAAAGTACGAGGACCAGAAGTGACAAAATGGAAGTTGAAAACTACCCTCAATAACCGAATGGGTGTGTCTCTACACACACACCTTTTCGAATCGGTGCCAAAGAAAAGAACAAAGGGACGCGACTGTTGATCGAGTGGACGACATTCAACATACCTTTTCATGATTCAATCGCAACCACACATCCAAGAGACATGACCATTCATGAAGAGACATGTCTATTCACTCGTACCCGTAGGAAACTATAAATAGGGATAGTTAGATTCATTTGTACTTGTTCATTACATTCGATCATTACATTGTACAAATTCTCAGTTTATATATTCAAGTTATTCGATTGTCTAGAGATCAAAGATCCATTTTGGGGCCAACAGTGTAGAGGATCGAGCGGTGACATTTCTGGAGGCCCGTGATCGAGCTTCCAATGGTGATTTACAAAAACGAGCATAACTTTGGCTACGGGTCTCCGTTTTAGGCATTCGACCAGTCAAATCAAAGCTTGAAACGAGGAGCACGTCGTGGCAAGGACCAGATGGGGCTTGTCCAAGTTTCACCCCAAAAAACGCAATCTAATGGGAGTTATGGACACTTTTATGTTTTTTTGGGTTTTTTATGTATTTTGTTTTTGGGCTTGTGTTTGGCCGGCCTATGGCCTTTTTGTGGCCCATTTTGAATTTCAGTCTTTATTTATTTCTTGCTCTTGTAATTCTAGTGGTCAGAAATCAATTTTGAGATTAATCACTTTTCACTTTAAATTCTCTGCCCTTTAGGTTGAATTTTGGGGGTTTGGAGAAAATCATCACAGGTATTCGTAGAATCAACGTGATTTGTTCTTCATTATCGTATGACTCGCAACATCAGTTGGTATCAGAGCCGAATTCCTATCTCAAAATGTCTCTGAGGAGAAACAAGCCACTCGATGAAGTGTATGAACGAGAGTTGGAGCTACAGACATGGTTTCAAATCTGAGTATTTTGGGCATAAACTTTGGATACCAAATGTTGGGTATCAATCAAGAAAGAACAAAAATCGAATAGGAACAGTAGAAGGAAACAATATAATTGCAGTGGAAAGTTTAAAGCTTTATTGAATGCTTGAAATGGAATGCTTACACCAATGCTTTACAAATGATAAAAGAGAAATTTCGACTAGTAAATGAAGAAAACAACCTACTGCATATGTTATTTACAATAAAGAAAACAAACGGCTATTAACTTAGTCTTCCACTTTTCCAAGAACAGAAAGCAACGGCTCGTTGTTAATCAATTCTGCACATTTTATTGAAGTTTTTCCAGTGCAGCCAGCTCAACGATTCAGTCAAGGCTGCCAACTCATCATCTTCAGTCAACATTATCCAACATGGTATGTATAGATATTGGTGCGATCGCATAGAAATCAGTACACACTCAGCATCTATGGCCCGCAAACCTGCATAACAAACACAGTGCTTGGATGGCATGTATGCTCCGCAGATCATAATGATCAGATTTAAACACCTTTTATGTGAAACAATCTCATGCCTTGCTTTGTCTCCTCCAGCAGGTAATAAGCAAAGAGTACCCTTTCCATCTTAAATTAGCATGTGTGTATGTGTATGTACATATGCACATGTATACATATTTATAACATTATATACACCTTTATACACACACACATGGATATTGCGGTTATAAACACAAATTATATATCTATACAGGAAGATCTTTCACAAGCACAGTCGTCTACATCTAATCAGTCTTGTCTGTTTAAATACGCGCCCACAAGACCATGGTTTCACTGGTGTTGTTGCTGATGCTGGTGTTTCCGCAATAAGAAACGGGATGGTTTCGCTTGATATATCCAACTTTCTAAAATTAGAAAATGAAAATGTCCATGCTGCCCCCACCCTCAAACCGAACCATTCCCTCAACCTTCCGTCATCACCAATCAATTTCCACATAATCCGGTAAATCCACCACGGATTTTGCCTTCATTGTGTGGAAAGGTAACCATCTAGCTAAGGTGTATTCGGATCACCAGTCCTTATAGGCACGCAATCGCAATCGCCAACTACACGTACAAACAAATCAACAGCAAATTAAATCAAATCGCCAACTATGTGGATCGGATTGAATGAGATGGAACAATGAAGTTATAGTGATTTTAACCAGCCTACAACTGTAAACACCTAGGTTTCCGAAACCGTTGAACTTTAAAAAAAAAATAATACGCATGAAAAAAAAAACCCCTCCGTCCCACAAGATTATGAGATTCAGATTATTACCTTGCGCCTTTGGGCAACGATCTGGAAATTCCTATGACGAACCAACATGTTAAGATCCGATCCACATAGACCGAAGAGAGATCGATGTATACAGTGAGCGGACTGATGGCTAACACACAATTAATACATAAAAAGTGATCAGAACATGTTCAAACCAGAAAATCCACGGATCAGCGGCTTTCAAAAACAATGGATGTATAATAAAAGAACAAAAAGGCGGACAACTTACATAAACAATGAATCACATATCTCGATCATCTTACCCTGAAGTTACTGTACTAATAGAGCAGGGGGCGGCTCAGTATATATAGTTGACGACACTAGGGAAACCCTAATCTGAATTTTAATTCTCAACTAAAAAAAATGTGAACATTACAGCTGTAACATAAAAGAAATTAATGGAAGCAAGTATACCTATTTAACACATATGTAAAGCCATGGACGAAATAGACTTAAGGTTCATTTGAGAAGAAATTTAATGTGAGAAGAAAAAGAAGAAAGGGCATAAAAGTAAAATATTTTGTAGTTTATAACTTCTCTCATTAATTATGCTATCTTTCATTAATAAAGCAAAACACATTTTATCCTACACATTTCAAAATTTATTCTACATATATCTTACACTTACCGAAATTTAGCTTACGCATATCTAAATTTAAATTTACCATACACATTTAAGAAGTTATCCTACACATACTAAAATTTATCCTACACATGTCGAAAATTGTCATTCACCCTAAATTATTTTATCTTGAAAGAACATATTTAAAAGTGAGTTACAAATTTAATTAGTTAGCTAATTAATTACAATTAGAAATTTACCTATATACCATTATTAATAACATTAAATACACATATGAAATAAAGTAAAATGGAGCATTTCTATTGGTTTAAAACTTATTCTTTTTATTCTTACAAAATTTTTCTTCTCATTTGAACCCTCCACTATAGACTTATCTAACATATTTGGGTATACTTTAACCTATGTTAACTCCATTTAAGTGACACACACTCTAAGTAAAAGGTTTAATCCCATTAACTTCATCTAACCCTATTTTTAGTGGTTTTTTGTCTAAAAAAGAAAAGAATAATTAATTTAATCTCTTAACATTGGATTTATAACATGTTAACACATAACCCATTTGATGTCATTTAACACAAGGAGGGAGTGGCTTGCAATGTTAGTTAACATGTCATGTCATTGTTAACAATCTAAATGTTAGAGGACACCCCATGGCCTAACACGCAATATAATTGAAATAATTTAAAACTACCAGGTTGCCCGCACGATGCGGCGGAAGCGACACATCGCATTTCCATACTCGTTTTTAGTAGTTTTCTTATTCATATAATATTTATTGTAGCATCATTGTGTATAATGATCGATATACATCAAAGACAAAGTAATTGGGTAATCCATATCATTGTGTTGTGCATGGTTTGGTCGGTTCAGTTATTATCCTCGACTAAGCCGAAACCAAAGTCATTGGTTAGTCTATTTTATTAGGTTTTTTAGGTTTTTTGGTGGTGATGGATTAGGTTTTTTTTGGAAGCTATAGTTTTTTTTAGCGGGGGGTAGGGGTGTTTAGGTTTTTTGGGTTGTGGTGGGTGGGGGTGGGTGTTTAGGTTTTTGTGTTATGGTGGAGTGGGGGTGGGTGTTTAGTTTTTGGGTGGTGGTGTGTGGCTTTATTATGTTGTGTTCACATTGGTTCTCGCAATAAGAGTGGTTCTCAAATGAACTCTACCCTATATATAGGGTACGCGTTCATGCGAGAACCACGAGAACCAATGTAAACACAACAAAATAGACTCACTCTACCACCACCTAAAAACCTAAACACCCCCTCCCCTCCCCCCCCCCCCCCCCCCCAACAAAAAAAAAAACTATACCTTACCAAAAAACTAACCCCTACCCCTACCCCCACCACCACACACACACATACACACTCAAGCTAAACACAAAAAACTAAAGTCAAACCCGACAACTAAATGCTAAAAAAAATTCTTAGTTAAATCATGAGTTTAACAAAAAAATATTATTAATAAAAAAGCTGTGATTTTTAACGAAAAAAAAAAGATTTTTTTTGTGTGTTTTTTAAGTTGTTTTGGTTGTGTTCACATTGGTTCTCATGCTTCTCGCAATAAAAGGTGGTTCTTAACAGATCCTTTATCCGTTGGGAATCACCCTTTATTGCGAGAACTAGTATGAACACAACTAAAAATACCTAAAAAAATAAAAAATACACGAATTTTTTTATATTTTTTATTAAAATCACTAAATTTTGTTATACAAAAAATCGAACAACAATTATTGTTGCACATGTGATTAAATACGCCCCGCTTGCGGTATACTCATATAATGCATATATGTGTGGGCGCTCGGGGGCAAAAGTGAAAGTGCATTAATTATAACGTTATTTTATTAATTTTGTGAAAATGGCGTTAAAAAGGGGGAATGGTTAATATGTATCATGTGGTGGCGTTGATAGCCGAAAGACAAGGGGGTACATGCACTAATCGGCGTTTGTCTCAATTGCTGAGTGTTATGTGTTTTATTTCCAAGGCTTGATGCAAAACTACCATCGAGCCAAGGGTCTCATTGGAAGCACTATCTCTATTCCTATGAGGTAGAGGTAAGGCTGTATACATCTCACCCTCCTCAGACCATACTTTAGATTTGCTATTGGTGGGATATACTGAATATGATGATATCTGAAGGTACTGCAAGTTAAAGCAGTTAAAAAGGAACATACGAAGGGGCTCTCGACTTATCCAATGAGCTTCGATAAGGATCTGGACATGTAATAAGTTGGTCATCCATAATTGGCGTGCGAGAAGTTCTAGTTTTCCTCTACTGCTGGACCCACAACCACCTCCTTTTAGGTTTCGCCATTTCTCCTGCACATAGAATGATAACAAAATGATCAAGTTAGAGACTTCGGGGGAGCCTCTGTAAGTTGGCACGAGCTATCATAAGATAAGAAGACTCCCTGTTGCAGGAGAAGCTTAAGCATTATGTAATGGTGCAATTCAAAAACCAAATGAAATTTCAGTCACACTTTCTAGTGCAAGTCGGGCTCGTTAAGGTACCAAGAGTCTCCTACCTGTCGGTACAGATTTTGAAGGAGTTACGTAAGCAGAAGCACACACATGAATCAAAACTGTTACAGAGGAGTTTTTTCTAAGCTTGAAGATTATTAATAAAAGTTGTGGTTATCTTTATTTTATTTTATGACAGATTTCTAAATCTTTATGGTTGATGATGAAAAATCGTAGTTATTTAATTCTATTAACTTGTTACGATCATAGGTTTTTGAATCTTTATATTGATGATGAAAACTGTTGATTATTTGTTCTCTTTTATGATGATTTTTTACCTTTTGGTTTAGTTATGTAATGGCATTTTCGGTTTTTGTAAAATTACTAATTATTTGTTCTCTTTTATTATTGTTGATTGTAATTCTGCTTCATACCACATTTGTAAAAGCATTTATAAGTCCAGATGAGGATAACATAATGCTTCAAAAGAGCACAAGATCGGCAAGGAAATATATTAAGGCGGCATTCAGAATTCTAAAGAAATATATTGAGCAATTCGCATTTAAGAATAAATAATCTTTTTTAATCTTTTACGAATTAAGATTTGTGTTTTTTAAACGTGTTTCAATACATAGCGAATAATGATTAGGTAAGGATTAAACAATTAATTTGGTAAGTGAAACAATCACAAACATCTTTGTAGAAGGGACGTGGCACCAACTTGACCCTTGTCATGTGTTTTGTGTTTGTTAACCTATATAAGGACAGTTGAGTGAAAAAAATAGGAGGATAGAAAATACACTATTGTAGACATAAACAACTAGATTTGTATAATTAAACTATGTCAAGGGATTAGAATGAATCTATTGTGTGTTGTGTCATATTGCATGTAGATATGAACAACTGGATTTGTATAATTAAACCAAGTCTAAGGGATTATAATGAAAAAATTTTATATTGCACTATTATATGTTGTATCATATTACATAGTACTATGATATTTTACATTAGTAATCCTATTATGAGTTGAATCATATTACATTAGTAATCATATTCATATTATGTGTGTGTTGTATCATATTACATTAGTAATCATATTAGGTGTTGTATCATATTACATTAGTAATCACATTGTATCATATTACATTAGTAATCACATTGTATCATATTACACTACACTGTATATTGTATTGTATTATATTATGATAAACTAAATACATACCTAACATACCTAAATATAAACGTATTTTATATTTTTTTCTGTCCTCTACTTACAATATGTTAAATAGAAAATAACGCAAATTACAGTTTTTTGTCCCCAGATTTAGAGAAAATTACGGATTTCAGGCCATTGCGTAAATTTTCAGTTACTTTGCTTTTGATATTAGATGTCTTGTGGGACTAAAATTGTAATCCTTAGTAGGATAACCCGATTATAAAACCCTAGTATCTCTATTAAACTTTCAACAGACGGCCACGCAGCCATCAAACAACCTAAGATGGCCACTGAGCTTAATGAAACCAGGCCTCCTGATATCACAAAATCATAGGTGACTGGTATTTTATAACTTATTGTTAAAATATCCACCCTAGAGTTTACAATGGATGTTATTTTTATAACTTATTGTTAAAATATGAAATGCTATATTATTAATTATGTAAATGTAAATGTAACTTATTAATATAACTTAACAATTTTTAAAGTATGTCAGGGGTAAACCGTAAAATCCAAGATTAAAAAAACAACTTGTGGTCCGAAGATAAAGGTGGAAAAGTGTAGGTCCCTAGAGGAGGATCTAGAACACCTTATCCTTGTTGTTTAACACAATAACCAAGTGAGGAATCCTCTATTATGTGCAAATCAAGCCCAAGAACACACAAACACAAGAAATATTTCACTATTTAAAGCTCAATCTCTATTCCAGCAGAGTAACAATACAAAATACAACAAGAATTCTCTCAATACTCTCTGGGTGTGCTCTCTCGTTCAAATAGGGGAAAAGTCAGTGGTATTTATAGGATACAGTGAGTTTACAACGAAACATGGACTTTTACATCGACACATAATGAAATAGGACTTCTCACATCGAAACACATTAAAGGAACAACGAAATACAATAAAGAATAGAAGCATTATCGAAACAGGGATGTATTAGACTATACATATCGAAATAGGGATATAAGGGCATTATATCCCTCATCGAAGCAGATATGAAGACACACTTGATCTCCTTGTCATCGAAACAAACTTGCTCCCTTTATTCTGGATCACATCAAAACACAAGTGAAACTTTGTGTTTCGATATTCCCTTTTCAAACACAACTTTCTGTGTTTTGATTCCATTTGCTTTCTTTCTATTTCGATGGCCACAATCTGATATATTATACTATCATGTTTCGATGCACATTATCTAAATAAATCCTTCATCATTAGATGCCTTTCCAATATATACCAACTGATGTATTAAGTGTGACAGGAGGATGTCACTTTGGTTTATATGTTCGACGAACCGAACCGATCCACATCCACACGAAGGTGCATCAACAAACTCCCCCTTGGATGTTGCTGGAGATGGTTCGTTCTTCACACGGCAGGATCTTGAGAGTCTTCACGTGTCACAATCAAGGAGTGTATCAACAAACTCCCCTTGAATGGTGCTCATGAATCTTTGAACTTCAAAGCTTCAGATCCTTATGGTGTTGATGAGTGATCAGCTGCAACTCGATCACCTTGATCCTCTGAGTGCATCATCGTCGTGTCGTCACTTCACAGCTTGTCATCTGACATGTTCTCTTCAACTTTAGCTGGTTCGGATGCCGCATCTGCACACACAACGGAGCTAAATGCGTAATGAGAACAATCTCTAAGAAAATAATCAACCTTAGAAAGTTTTCAAGCGAAAACCTCACTAAGAATTGATTGCAATATAAACAAACGACACACATGTGACCAACTTTCAATCAACTACCAATCGACAACGTTTTGAAGGTTTTAAAATTTGTTCAGTTTTAGATTTTTAACTTTCAAAACTTGTTAACTTCGAGCGTTTATGAAGATGAAATTGTTTTCCGGTTTTCAATTTGGATTTGGGGGAATGATTCGAGTTCCAACATCGGTCAATCAAAAATAAGATAGAAAAAAAATCTTTTTGGCCTTTATAAAGTTTATATTAAAACACACCTAAAATCTTTTTGGTATTTTTGAATATTTCAAATGTAAAGACGGAAAGCAGTAAATAAATATTTACAGACATTCTTTTTGTGAGTTTTGAGGGTAAGAGAATCATATCAGTGTACGGTCATGTTAGGATCTGAGTTTGGTTTTGATTGTGTTTTATGTTTGAATTAAGATGAACAATGAACAAGTTGTGCAACGGAATATAAATGGAAACAAACTTTTCACAATCAAACAGGAGAATTGCTTTCAACACACATTTTCAACAATGAACCGAATGATTGAATTTATTTCAACAACGATTACACTTGCATGTATGTAACAAAACTCCCCCTCAGCCTGAGCTCACAGTGATTTGTTCGTACAGGAAGAAAGATGGTGAAGAGCTAATAGAACAGTACAGGGTACTGTTCTATTTATAGGCACGAACAAACCACTGAGGCATCTTTGCTGACGTCACCATGAAAGTGACATCTAACCTCCTAACAAACTCTAACATCTAATCTATACAAGTACTGCTATGCTAAAAACTGTTATTACAATACAATACATTACATAAACACAAACTAACTACTGCTGAATCCTTCCACTGATGTGAACCCAGCAGCACTTGATATATCCAGCAGTGCTTGACCCATAGCAGTAGATTGAACAACAGGTCTTTAGTCTTCATTAGTCTTTGACTTGATCAGCAGTTGTACCGATCAGTGGATTGGAGGTCATCAGATGTTGAAATCACTTTCAAGGGGAGAAACTTGACTACATATCATCTGCTTATTCTGGATCCACTGCCCTGATCCAGTTTTGGCTTTAATTATCTGTTCCTCTGATAGGGTTCAATCCCAACAATCTCCCCCTGGAACAGATAATGCCAAAACCCTTCATTATTGATAGATCTTTATTGCCTCATCAACAGTTCCCTTATTTGCCCTTTGAGTTGTAACTCAAAGGCTAAGGCATCTGTGTCATCTTCATCCCTGCACAGTGGAAGATCAAGGAGATCCTGCAAATCTTCAAGACTTAGGCCAAGTGCTTGTTCCCTTGTTATTTTCTTCACTTCTCCACTAGACTTGATCACTGTCAGTACATGGTTCTGTTTGTCAGTTTTCCACTTTAGTACTTTTAAGTCTGGTGGGTTTCTTAGGAGATTTTTATTAGATGAGGAGTTTGGAGATGCTGGCCTTGTGATGACTGTCTGAGCAGTACTTACAGGTTTATTCAAACCAAGAGTTTCATCTATCATCCTCTTAATGCCTTCCTTTACAAGGTCATCTCCTGCCATTAATTCTGCCACTGTTTTAGTATCCAACTGTTGTTGTTGTCTTCTTTTATAGATGGCAGCACCAGCTGGAGCAGTGGATCTCCTGATTTGCAGCTTTGGTGGTCTTGTTGAAACCTCTGCTTCAGGGTAGTCAGGTTTTTGTGGAACTTTGGGATCTTTCTTCCTTAATTCCTCCAACCTTTTGTAGGTGGTCCTGACTTTGTCTTCTTTCCATCTCATCACTTGATTTTTGGACCCATAATCAGCAGCAACTAATTCCTCTTTCATTCTCTTCAGCTCCAATGTCTTTTCAGGCATATTCCTTTTGTACTTTGACCAATCTGGAGGAGTGTGTTTGACCGTATTCTTAATCATTTCTTGAATCCTGGCTGCTTCACTTTCAAGCTCAGGAATGGTCCACTCTTTGTACATATATTTTTCACCCTTATACTTCTTAAAAGCCATGATATTTTCAATGTAGTCTTTTCTCAGGGTTTCATCTGCTCTTTCTGACACTTGCTTACAAACATTCTTTGCAAACTGCTCCAAAGATCTGACTTGTGTGAGCATAAATTGATAATGCCTTTGGATTTCTTTATCAGTTTTTCCTTGTGAATTTCTTTTAGAAATATCATCTGCCTGTAGAGCCTTAATTTTCAAGTACTCTTCAATGTTGTTAGGCCTAGGATATCCTTCAACTGATGGCAACTTCCTTTTAGCAGGATCATCCTCATAGTAGAAGGATTTAATCTCTTCTCTGACTGCTATAAGTTCAAGAGGATATTGGAAACCTGCAGGAGTGATGGTAGTGATTGGTTGTTGTACTTGAGCTGATGAGAGAGGAACAAGGTTTGGAATAAGTGCAAGTGAAAGAGATTGTGAGGATGTTGGTGGTGGTGATGGAGAATCATCATTAGGTATAAAAATCCTTCTCCTTTTTATTGTAGGAGAGGCTGATGAGGTTTTGGGTGGATCAGTGATGGTGATTTGAGTAGTAGAAGGTGGTTGACTAACAGTTGTTGAAACAACTGGTGTTTCAACCACTGTTGTCATTAAAACAGATGTTGTAACATCTGATGTCTTCTGCTTTTTAGCAGGAGGTGATGGTGGTGAGGTTGTTTTTGGTGGTGAAGTGAATTTTGGTGGTGGTGATGGTAGAGCAGTGGTTGTGGTGTGTGTTGAAGAGATAGCAAGTGTTTGGCTGGCAGTTATTGAAACTACTGAAGTATCAACAGTTGTTGATACAGCAGGAGTTACAACAGCTGTTTGGGTTGCAGTTTGAGATTTGAAGCCTTTAGTAGGTGGTTTGGAGACATGCTTTGTAGGTCTGGATGGTGTGTGTTTGGGTTGCCTCACTTGTCTAGTGAGCTTCTTCTTTTCATCTTTAGGATTTTCATCATCCATAGGTTCAGAAGGACCCTGTGCATTCAGCTCCATGAAAGCTCTCTTCTCCTGTTCCCACCTGGCTTTATCCTTAGCCTCTCTATCCCTTTTTACACTTGCTTCTGCTTCAGCTAGTGCATTTGTGGTGACATCCATCTTCTTACTACCATCCGGCAAAGGGATATTTTTAGTCATATTTTCTTTTTCTGGTGCAATATAGAGCCCATCTTCAATTCCCTTCTTCTTCCACTGCTTGATTTTCTCCCCCTTTTTGGCATTATCTGGAGGGGGTTATCAATGAAGAGAACAGTGGGAGGAGCAGTGCTAGTGGTGTTTAGTATATGAGCTTTGATAGCCTTGATGTTAGCTTGGGTGTCTTTAAACCTTGACTCCATCATGTTTCTCAGCTTTTGAACATGCATTTCATGCTGCTAGTCAGCCATTTGTCTTTGTTGTTGGAGCAGGGGTTGAAATAGATTCCATAACTCATTTGCAGCAGGTGCTTGTGGTGGAGCAGGTGCTTGAGCTGGAACAGCAGTGGGTTGCACCTGTTGAACTTTCAACAACTGTTGCAGCATTGCTTTGATTTCTGCAACAGAGGTATCCAGTTTGTCAATTCTATCCGTCAATTCTAGGTACTTTAAACCATCACCCAACTTAATGGGATCATCTGATTTCCCACTAACAGTGGTTGACTTAGGAAATGTATTCCAATAGTCATCCACTGATGCCCCTTTTTTGTGACAACTGACACTTTTCGGTAACTTTCTTACACTTAAAGTACTCATTTTAGCTACATTTTTATGCATTTCGAACACTCGAACTGCGTATTACATAATATACATCTTAGAATACTTATGGAATATTCAATTATGATGCACATGATTCATTTTATTGGTTACCTTTGAAACAATGTAAACAATGCATCGAAACAACTAGAACAGTATCTAGTGAACTAGCGTGCTGACGAAAACTCAGGATCCAGCGAAACCATCTAAATTACATCTTTATGACTCAGACGAAAGTCCAACATCAAATATACATTAAACCCTATATGGGAATAAAAGGGTTTGGTTTAATATATTACCAATGTCCGGTAGCACCAAAAACTGCCCGAAAACTGCCGAAAAGCACTAAAAGCGACGATTTCTACACTTTTCCGCAGAAATATTCTGCAGAAATCAGCTTTGTAATATTTTTACGACATGTAAAAATATTATTTAACATATAATTCATATGAGGATACCTTCGGGTATCACCCGAACCAATAACTACATCAATTCACACAAGTTACACAACTTAGCGTTCAAGCAACATCTAACCGAAACAATTCGAAACGAATATCCGAACAATGTCGGATCTTTTTTTTAGTAACCATCTAATATTATTTTGGTCTTGAAAAGTTAGTTTATGATCATTTTAGGTCATGAAACTTTGTGAAACATAAACACCTAAACACTTGAACTTTTCATCACATTTTAAACCCTTGAAAATGGCTAACATTTTTGCAACACATAAGACCTCTTCCCAACCTCATATTTTCGTGAATTAAGGGGTCCCACACCCTAATTTTTTTGTTAAATATCTAGATATTTTATTATGTTGCAAGTGGTTAAGTTGGTGGATGATTTTATCATTTAATCACACAAGTATACTAGCATTTTATAACCACTTTACATCTTATTCTACACCCACTTAAGAAGCTCTCATCATCTTCATCCATTTCATCAAGAACACCTTCAAAAACCAATTATTTTTATCATCTCCTTCATGATCAACATGGATTTCCAAGTAACATAAGGTGATCTAAAGCTCTTGGAAGTGAAAGGAAGGATTTTCATTCATACAAAAGTGTTCCACCATCAAGATCATCATCTTCTTAGTTCTTAATAATCTCTAAGATCATCCCTAGCCTAGTGCTAGAAGTAAGCTTCTATTTTTTTTATACATATTATGTTTATGATTGTTATTATAACTAATAATAACTATATAATCATACATAATAAACAAGAAAAATACAAAGAAGCAAAGATAAAAATCATGATATAATTTTGTTTGTTTATATTGTGATCTTAGACTTGTTATATGCTTATTAGATCTTGTTATGATGATTATGCTACAAATAAAGTGTTAGAAGATGTTGATAGATATGATCTAAAAATTATACATGTTTATGTTAAAGGGTTTTAACATAAAGGATTAAAGGAATGATCATATCTAGTGATCTTGTGAAAGTATTTAGGGTTTATATTTAAAAACAAGACTTTCACAAGATTATAAAAATTAACATACAACTAAAGATTTTTATGAAAGTTGTTAAAACTAGAATTAAACTTGGTTTTTGAACTAGTTAACATATGAAAGGATCATGGTTAAAACCCTACATGATTTGGATATCATCTTGATAATTTCATGTTATAAAAGTCTCATATTTTGTTGTTAAGATGTTGAATAAATTGTTGTTGATTTACTAAAGAAAATGATATGTTTAATGAAACATGGTTAAGATAAAAATACAAAGGTTATATGGCCAATTTTTATAAAAACTTTATTTTATAAAATAACAACATTTTTGGGTAAATCTCTACAAGATTTATAAAAGTTATTAAAGAAGGGTTTATAAAATAAAAGACAAGAAAAATATATATTTTTTTTAGAAAATATATATTTGGGTACTTTAAACAATTTTTGTGTGATATATTACTTGGTATATTAGTTATATATATCATTGTAGGAACTTGAATCTCATGTCAACTTTAAACTCAAAACACGTTATAACAAAAGTCCTACGAGACTTCACATAATTACGCCTTAAAACGAGTTACGGACGATTCTAATAATCGGACACCAATTATGGTCAAAACGGACAACGGACGAATCCTTAAACGAGTCACCAATCCGGGGAGTTACTACGACGTTTAGACGATCTTTCGACACGAAATATAAATATGTCATCGATAACAAAAATTCGGATGTTTATAAACTTATAAAAACTAGTATGTTTTATTTACTAACAAGTGTACTTAGTAAATTTTTATAAAAAGGTTTTTATAAAAATAAATGGGCTTATTATACTAGTGGGCTATTTTTATTACAAATGGGCTTAATATACTTAATAGACTATTTTTACAAATGGGCTACTTACACTTAATGGGCTTAGTTTTCTTAATGGGCTTAACTTCATTATGGGCTTAACATAAATTCATGGGCTAAGCCCAAACACCAAACATATGGGCCAAAGCCCAAACACCAAACATATGGGCCAAAGCCCAACACTATTCAAGCCCAACACTATTCAAGCCCAACACTATTGAGGCCCGACACTATTTGAGGCCCAACACTATTTGAGGCCCGACACTATTTGAGGCCCAACACTATTTGAGGCCCAACACTATTGAGGCCCAACACTATTTGAGGCCCAACACTATTGAGGCCCGACACTATTTGAGGCCCAACACTATTTGAGGCCCAACACTATTTGAGGCCCAACACTATTGAGGCCCAACACTATTTGAGGCCCAACACTATTTGAGGCCCAGCACTATTTAAGCCCAATAACTTGAAAACATGGGCTTGGCCCAATGATACTATTATTGGAAACACAACTATACAAGTGATACATACAAGACACGAGATTCAGCGGACGAGATCCGACTATACAACTCATTCATCGAATACACAGTTAACGAACATTTGAACAACTCATACATCGAATACACAGTTAACGAACATTTGAACAACTCATACATCGAATACCCAGTTAACGAACATTTGAACAACTCATACATCGAATACCCAGTTAACGAACATTTGAACAACTCATACATCGAATACACAATTAACGAACATTTGAACAACTCATACATCGAATACCCAGTTAACGAACAGTAAAGATATACAAGTCTTACATATACTTAAGACACAAGACTTGTACTCAAGTGATTACAAAGACCGAAGTGTCTAACAAAAATAAGAACATTTGTAGGTCGCCACGCTATTCAGGACGACCGCACGTGAGATCTTATTTACATCTATTTTCAGGACGCAATACAGTGAGTTCATGTTCCCCTATTCATTTAAATGTTTTACAAACTTTACAACTATCGGGGAGGATACATGTTCAGGGTATGATAAAGTTAGGTAATGAAACACCATAGATCATGTGCGAATTAGGGCCATACTATAAGCACCATTAATCCAGTTTGGACCAAGGAACAAAGGCTTAGATCTAATGGGTTTTGGCGAGCCCCACTCTTGGTCATGGACCCCTACGGAAGAGTGCGTTTGTGTCCCAGTCGATAGGAATCGGCATAAAATCGTCTAGGGTTGGTTTGCTTCCTATTTCGTCACACATATTAATGTCCTTGCAAAACATTAATGATCAACGATTTCATTGACGCTTTACATACTACAACTCACATTTTTCATACATCGTTTACAACTAAATTGCATGAATTCACCAACTTTTGTTGATGTTTTCCAAACTTAACATGTATTTCAGGGAATTAAAGGACCATGTCGGATTTCCCAATCAAGATAACAAGTACAGGAACTCCATGCCATCTATTGAAGGGTTTAACTATTATATTCCGCCTCTTTGCGGAAATATGATGGTTTAAACCTTTGTAGTTTATTTCAAGATAATGTATGAAACAATAACGCTTTATTTTCATGTTAATGGTTGTAACCGACACACTAAACTTATGTTGTAATCTTTTAAAACACTATGTAATGGCAATGGTGTATGTTTTATTCATATAGTTTGTTCATGTACATCGATATTTATGCAATGAAAACCAGACAGATCACACCTTGCGTTTCCGCTACGAGCGGGTGTGACAGCTTGGTATCAGAGTATCGATTGTAGTGAACCAGGATTCTTTCTCGAGTCTAAGTCTACAATCACTAGGGATCTCTCACGAAAACCTCTTGTTCATGTTGAACAGATTATAAATAAAATTGGACAAGTCAAAAGGTTTTCATTGCATAAACATTTTTCAAGGTCTACTACAGCAAAAATTCATTTCAAATAAATCAAGCGAGGACATTTCCATGGGTGAAGTCTATGAGAAACAGACACAATACATTAATAGACTATGTGCCTACAATACATTAGATTATCAGTTTATGCATTATAAACAGTTTACAAGTTCAGCTTATACAAGATAGAAATCCTTGATTGATAGGATTTTACATGATTATATATATAGGTGGTTCATATATATGTTGCATGAAATATTTTGCCAAGAACAAAATACCTTCGACTTCAAACTCTATTATTATTCTTTACTCACACGATGAAAATATCGACCCCAATGTCTAATGCGGAGCTTATGGCGAACATGATTTCCTAAGTGAAATCTTAAACTTAATTCCGTAAAATATGGTTGCTTTCTCGCGAATGCTGAGATACCTGACCATGATAATGACGATGAGGCGAAGGTAGTAACCTTGGACAACAACTCCATTAGTGGGGCGAGATCCATGTGACTCATACTAATCAAGGTGGATATACTCTTGTCCTTACAAGGAAGATGAAGTATTCATCTTGAAGGTGCCCCTTCAATTGTTATTGTTACAGATTCTTTCCATTTCTATTTCATCTAACGTCGTACCGTCCTGCGAGTAACAACAACGGACGTTTACACGTGAACTATCACGAAGTTTCCTTCTATGTTGAAGGTATATAAACAATAGTGTCCTCTCTCTGACTGATCGCCTGCTCTGAACGAGAGAATGCTAGGGTGACCATGCAAGACAATTTATTATTACGGGGGCCCACGTAATAACAACTTGTAGTGCATGGAAATTCTGGTGGACTCTGCGGGTCAAGCTAATGATCACTATTCATTCAAAATTCTTAAGTTATTACTTGAGATTCAATTCTTCCTATCTAGTAGAACACGAACTGGGGGTGGTTAGTATAACACCCTACAATACAATACAATACAATACAATACAATACAATACAATACAATACAATACAATACAGTACAGTACAGTACAATACAATACAATACAATACGGGAAGACGACACCTATTTGTTCACACCTAACATTCGATCTATATCACGATTCAGTTGAGATAAGTCATTTAAACAAACAAAACGTGTTAGCTACTCATGGAGGATTTTCCTCAACATTCTCGAAATTCTTGAACATGGGTTGGTTCCAGGGTGTCTATGACACTTTATCCTACTTTACCTTATCTTATCATATTTATTGGAAGTGATACAATAAATTCCGTCGTTTGACAATTGTCTTTTTCCAAGGGATGGTATGGCATGAGTCATGCTGCAACTCCCTCATTACATTCTATTCGACCTCTTTAGAGATTCTAATAATTTTGCTAGAGCTCGTGAAACTCAAGCACTATTACCATATTTATCACATGGACAAATAAGACAAAGGATTTTCCTTACTTTGGACGACCGAGGTCCATATAGTATGGAATACATATTATAGGGACGGAGGCCATGGGTTGGCTTTCCCTCCTCAACGAATTATTTCTTTGCCACTTAAACATATAACCAATACACGCAAGAGGCACTACGCATTTTGATTGCGGTTATTCACATTATCATTTTTTTTTCGGTTATCCATATTATCATATATTCAAACATATATGAATAATTCGATCTTGAGGTTTCCATGACCGATTGCATTCTTCATTCTTGGGCGCATGATAGACTATATTTATCCAAATATATGTCTAGATTTTTTTTAATAGTGTGTATTAAAAATATCATGGCACCAAAAGAAACAAATGTTTAAGTCAAAAGTTATGTGTTAAAAACCATTGCTTTTACACAAGACATGGTTTATACATGACATTGTTACGCAAGACATTGGTATACATGACATTTGACATTGGTTTACACAACACATTTTTGGTAGTTATTGATAAGTGATGAGACGTGTGTAATATGATAAAAGCATGGTGGATACGCCGCTGGTACTTCCTATATATAAGTGCTTATATTATATTGCATATCGTGGTGTTACTCAAACCTATTCGACAAAGACAAGACATGACATTTTTGCACAAGACATGGCATCCTCTACACAAGACATAATATTCTATTTCAAGACATGATATATTTATACACTACATTTCTATTGGTTATTTATTTAACCATACATCATTCTTTTATATCATCTGATTCTCATATCTATTTTCATAAGATTTTATAAAAGAACTCGATCATAACTAGAGCCAATGTTGATGGTTACATTTGATGCTTTCACGGTCTCTCAAGGGTTGTTCCATACAGGGTAACACCCGAATTCAAACACACGGAGTGTTACATTTTAGGTTTAGCCTCGGAGATCCGAAGCATGACAGCATCATCCCTCCCTACCTCAATCACTCAAACAATAACTCTCGCCATGAGAGAAATGAAGGCAACTGTTGCCATAAACGATTTTGGTACCAGGATGTATGCTGGTAACTTATCGAAATCCTAAATGTGAATAAGTGTGTGTGTGGTTAGAACTATGAATACTCCACAAAATCCCAATGAAGTCATGAGTATGTACACTCTACGATCATCATGCATCAATTCTTTTAATACCAACACCGAGCTTAGCTATTGCTTTTAAATGTTAAGCATATACTAGAATTAGAGTCATGTTGGACACACATTACTATATCAAGTTAGCTAATGGGTAATTAGCTGAGACATATCAAATCATTAAGGGCCACCGGTATGTATCCTATTCGTCAACATTTCACATCCATGTTATTTTATACAATTGGCAATTTTAGCTTCATCTCAACATTTCACATACATGAGTTTCATGGCTAGGGACGGGATTGTCCTAGCTACAATTAGGGATTGGGTTATCCTACATCTAAACATATGGTTAGGATATCCAACATCTAAACATATGGATCAGGTTATCCTACATCTAAACATATGGATTGGGTTATCCTACATTTAAACATAGGGTTCCTAAGACTATACAGTGAAGTCCTCGCCACACAGAATTTAAAATGTACTTGGCCTAGAGTCAAGTAAGCTAGACGTCTCCTCATTCTATAGAATTGGCAAAACGTAAGCTAGTCGAGTCTAGAGCTGAAATTCAATATCGATCTCTTACCCATTGAGTTAGGTATTTTAGACGTAGTGGTTGGCAGGGATTGGCTATCCAATAATGGAGCCGAAGTCTTCTGTCATGAGAAGATCATTCGCTTACCACCACCGAACGAAGAGACACTTGTTATCCATGGAGAGAAGCGCAACACATTATTGCGGAACATCAATTGCATGAAGGCTTAGAAGTGCTTACGGAAAGGTTGTATTGCCTTTCTAGCACTTGTTGTAGACAAGAAGGCCGTTGGGCCACAGCTAACAAATATTCTTTTGATAAAAATAATTTCCTGAAGTCTTTCCAGGACTACCACCATATCAACAAGTCGAGTTTCACATCGACTTGGTACCGGGAGCCGCACTCGTAGCCAAAACTCCATGTCGATTAGCACTTTCTGAACCTTGTAATTGACCGAATAAGGATGTTATGCGTTCATAACCCCCACTCTTTACCAACTATGTATCTTTATAAAGGTTTTGGGGGTGGAAAGACACGCAAGTTTTGCAAAAATGCACAACATTTCGATGAACGAAAATTCATATTTCTAAACCATGTTACAAATGAATTTCCAACTAACTCAAATGGTTTATGAAAGGTTCTAGCTTCTACTCTAATATAGACTTACGATCGGAGTATCATCAGTTACGAATTCAAGAGGAAAGCATACCGAAAACGGCTTATAAGACTCGTTACGGTCATTACGAGTTTCTCGTTATGCCTTTTGGTTTAACAAATGCACCAGCGGTCTTCATGGATTAATGAATCGTGTGTGCAAGCCGTATCTCGACAAATTCGTCATAGTGTTTATTGACGACATTTTGATATACTCTCGATCGACTAATGAACATGAGCAACATTTGAGAACCATTTTAGAGTTGTTAAAGACAATAAATTCGCCCCAAATCGAAAAACAAGATATAGCCTTACAACTTATTCTTAAGATTGGTGTATAGCATTTTACAATCTTATCATTATCCGACGATACCGATGACTCTGTTGTAGACTATGATGCTTCGCATCAAGGATTGGGTTGCGTACTCGTGCAACGTGAAAAAGTTATTGTGTACACGTCGCGCCAATTAAAAAGTTCACGAGAAGAACTATACCACTCTCGACCTTGAGTTAGGCGTGGTGGTATTCGCTTTAAAAAAATATGGCGACATTATTTATATGGTACTCAATGCATTATTTTCACGGATCATAAAAGTCTTCAACACATATTTAACCAAAAAGAATTAAATATACGTCAACGATGTTTGTTGAAATGTTGAACGACTATGATTGTGAAATAAAGTACCATCCGGGCAAGGCAAACGTTGTAGCAGATGCCTTGAGCCGCAAGGAGCGAGTTAGAACACTGAGAGTTCAAGCATAGAGAAGATGATTCACAAGCGCTCAGTGAAGAGCATATTCAAGCAGAAACACTTCGAGGCATGAAGGAACAATTAGTGTAAAGAAGATGGAACTTTATACCTTATGAGTCGAAATTGGGTTCTATTCTTTGGCGGCCTTCGAGATGATATTTTGAGGAAGCACATAGGCCTAAGTAGTGAAAGAATACTACTGGTGGCCTAACCTCAAAAGTAATATCGCGACTTATATCGGAGAATGCTTGACTTGCGCGAAAGTCAAAGTCGAGTATCAAAATCCCTCGGACTTGTTACAACAACCCGAGATTCCCGTTTGGTAATGGGAACAAATATCGATGTACTTCATTACGAAGTTACTCAGGACCTCAAGAGGTCACTACATGATATGTGTAATCATCGATAGACTAACAAAGTCTGCACACTTCTTACCGATTTGGGAGAAGGATAATACTGAGAAACTAGCGGAACTCTATCTCAAAGAAATAGTGACTCGTCATGGAGTGCCTATTTCAATCAATTCAGACCGAGACGGTCGTTTTATTTCTAGAATTTGGAAATCATTTCAACAGGCCTTTGGATCTCATTTGAATCCAAATACGGCCTTTCATCCACAAACTGACGGCCAGAGAGAACGGACAATCCAAACACTCGAAGATATGCTTCGCGCATGTGTTATGGATTTAGGCGGCAATTGGGATACTCATCCACCTTTAGTTGAGTTTTCCTACAATAACAGCTACAATACTATTATACAAAGTTGCACCGTTTGAAGCTCTTTATGGTCGAAAGTGTCGCTCTCCGCTATGTTGGGCGGAAACAGGCGATAGTTAATTAATTGGTCCAGAACTAGTCCAAGAGACTACGGATAAAAATTTTCAGATCCGAGACCGTATCAAGGAGGCTCGCGATAGACAAAATAGCTACGCAGATAAAAGACGAAAACCATTATTTTTCGAGGAAGGAGACAAAGTCTTGTTGAAAGTCTCGCCTTGTAAAGGCGTAGCGAGGTTCGATAAACATGGAAAGCTTAACCCACGTTACATTGGACCATTTAAAATCTTAGAAAAGATTGGCACTATTGCCTACAACTTGAAGTTACCAGACGAACTAAGCAGTGTACACGACACATTTCATGTGTCGAATCTTGAGAAGAGTCCAACACAAGAAACGGTTATCATCTCGGAGGATGAGATTCACATTGATGACAAACTCCAATTCACAAAGCACCTATTAAGGTCATGGACCAGAAGGTCCAGAAAATACAAAGGAGTCGTCACATATTAGTAAAAATTCGTTGGAACTCTCGACACGGACCCCAATATACTTGGGAACGTGAAGATCAAATCAAAGTCAAATATCCTCACCTGTTTGAGAACAATCCTGCAAAGGATGACTCAGCTTGAATTTCGGGACGAAATTCTCAATAACAAGGGGAGAATGTGACAACTGACACTTTTCGGTAACTTTCTTACACTTAAAGTACTCATTTTAGCTACATTTTTATGCATTTCGAACACTCGAACTGCGTATTACATAATATACATCTTAGAATACTTATGGAATATTCAATTATGATGCACATGATTCATTTTATTGGTTACCTTTGAAACAATGTAAACAATGCATCGAAACAACTAGAACAGTATCTAGTGAACTAGCGTGCTGACGAAAACTCAGGATCCAGCGAAACCATCTAAATTACATCTTTATGACTCAGACGAAAGTCCAACATCAAATATACATTAAACCCTATATGGGAATAAAAGGGTTTGGTTTAATATATTACCAATGTCCGGTAGCACCAAAAACTGCCCGAAAACTGCCGAAAAGCACTAAAAGCGACGATTTCTACACTTTTCCGCAGAAATATTCTGCAGAAATCAGCTTTGTAATATTTTTACGACATGTAAAAATATTATTTAACATATAATTCATATGAGGATACCTTCGGGTATCACCCGAACCAATAACTACATCAATTCACACAAGTTACACAACTTAGCGTTCAAGCAACATCTAACCGAAACAATTCGAAACGAATATCCGAACAATGTCGGATCTTTTTTTTAGTAACCATCTAATATTATTTTGGTCTTGAAAAGTTAGTTTATGATCATTTTAGGTCATGAAACATCATGAAACTTTGTGAAACATAAACACCTAAACACTTGAACTTTTCATCACATTTTAAACCCTTGAAAATGGCTAACATTTTTGCAACACATAAGACCTCTTCCCAACCTCATATTTTCGTGAATTAAGGGGTCCCACACCCTAATTTTTTTGTTAAATATCTAGATATTTTATTATGTTGCAAGTGGTTAAGTTGGTGGATGATTTTATCATTTAATCACACAAGTATACTAGCATTTTATAACCACTTTACATCTTATTCTACACCCACTTAAGAAGCTCTCATCATCTTCATCCATTTCATCAAGAACACCTTCAAAAACCAATTATTTTTATCATCTCCTTCATGATCAACATGGATTTCCAAGTAACATAAGGTGATCTAAAGCTCTTGGAAGTGAAAGGAAGGATTTTCATTCATACAAAAGTGTTCCACCATCAAGATCATCATCTTCTTAGTTCTTAATAATCTCTAAGATCATCCCTAGCCTAGTGCTAGAAGTAAGCTTCTATTTTTTTTATACATATTATGTTTATGATTGTTATTATAACTAATAATAACTATATAATCATACATAATAAACAAGAAAAATACAAAGAAGCAAAGATAAAAATCATGATATAATTTTGTTTGTTTATATTGTGATCTTAGACTTGTTATATGCTTATTAGATCTTGTTATGATGATTATGCTACAAATAAAGTGTTAGAAGATGTTGATAGATATGATCTAAAAATTATACATGTTTATGTTAAAGGGTTTTAACATAAAGGATTAAAGGAATGATCATATCTAGTGATCTTGTGAAAGTATTTAGGGTTTATATTTAAAAACAAGACTTTCACAAGATTATAAAAATTAACATACAACTAAAGATTTTTATGAAAGTTGTTAAAACTAGAATTAAACTTGGTTTTTGAACTAGTTAACATATGAAAGGATCATGGTTAAAACCCTACATGATTTGGATATCATCTTGATAATTTCATGTTATAAAAGTCTCATATTTTGTTGTTAAGATGTTGAATAAATTGTTGTTGATTTACTAAAGAAAATGATATGTTTAATGAAACATGGTTAAGATAAAAATACAAAGGTTATATGGCCAATTTTTATAAAAACTTTATTTTATAAAATAACAACATTTTTGGGTAAATCTCTACAAGATTTATAAAAGTTATTAAAGAAGGGTTTATAAAATAAAAGACAAGAAAAATATATATTTTTTTTAGAAAATATATATTTGGGTACTTTAAACAATTTTTGTGTGATATATTACTTGGTATATTAGTTATATATATCATTGTAGGAACTTGAATCTCATGTCAACTTTAAACTCAAAACACGTTATAACAAAAGTCCTACGAGACTTCACATAATTACGCCTTAAAACGAGTTACGGACGATTCTAATAATCGGACACCAATTATGGTCAAAACGGACAACGGACGAATCCTTAAACGAGTCACCAATCCGGGGAGTTACTACGACGTTTAGACGATCTTTCGACACGAAATATAAATATGTCATCGATAACAAAAATTCGGATGTTTATAAACTTATAAAAACTAGTATGTTTTATTTACTAACAAGTGTACTTAGTAAATTTTTATAAAAAGGTTTTTATAAAAATAAATGGGCTTATTATACTAGTGGGCTATTTTTATTACAAATGGGCTTAATATACTTAATAGACTATTTTTACAAATGGGCTACTTACACTTAATGGGCTTAGTTTTCTTAATGGGCTTAACTTCATTATGGGCTTAACATAAATTCATGGGCTAAGCCCAAACACCAAACATATGGGCCAAAGCCCAAACACCAAACATATGGGCCAAAGCCCAACACTATTCAAGCCCAACACTATTCAAGCCCAACACTATTCAAGCCCAACACTATTGAGGCCCGACACTATTTGAGGCCCAACACTATTTGAGGCCCAACACTATTGAGGCCCAACACTATTTGAGGCCCAACACTATTGAGGCCCGACACTATTTGAGGCCCGACACTATTTGAGGCCCAACACTATTTGAGGCCCAACACTATTGAGGCCCAACACTATTTGAGGCCCAACACTATTTGAGGCCCAGCACTATTTAAGCCCAATAACTTGAAAACATGGGCTTGGCCCAATGATACTATTATTGGAAACACAACTATACAAGTGATACATACAAGACACGAGATTCAGCGGACGAGATCCGACTATACAACTCATTCATCGAATACACAGTTAACGAACATTTGAACAACTCATACATCGAATACACAGTTAACGAACATTTGAACAACTCATACATCGAATACCCAGTTAACGAACATTTGAACAACTCATACATCGAATACCCAGTTAACGAACATTTGAACAACTCATACATCGAATACACAATTAACGAACATTTGAACAACTCATACATCGAATACCCAGTTAACGAACAGTAAAGATATACAAGTCTTACATATACTTAAGACACAAGACTTGTACTCAAGTGATTACAAAGACCGAAGTGTCTAACAAAAATAAGAACATTTGTAGGTCGCCACGCTATTCAGGACGACCGCACGTGAGATCTTATTTACATCTATTTTCAGGACGCAATACAGTGAGTTCATGTTCCCCTATTCATTTAAATGTTTTACAAACTTTACAACTATCGGGGAGGATACATGTTCAGGGTATGATAAAGTTAGGTAATGAAACACCATAGATCATGTGCGAATTAGGGCCATACTATAAGCACCATTAATCCAGTTTGGACCAAGGAACAAAGGCTTAGATCTAATGGGTTTTGGCGAGCCCCACTCTTGGTCATGGACCCCTACGGAAGAGTGCGTTTGTGTCCCAGTCGATAGGAATCGGCATAAAATCGTCTAGGGTTGGTTTGCTTCCTATTTCGTCACACATATTAATGTCCTTGCAAAACATTAATGATCAACGATTTCATTGACGCTTTACATACTACAACTCACATTTTTCATACATCGTTTACAACTAAATTGCATGAATTCACCAACTTTTGTTGATGTTTTCCAAACTTAACATGTATTTCAGGGAATTAAAGGACCATGTCGGATTTCCCAATCAAGATAACAAGTACAGGAACTCCATGCCATCTATTGAAGGGTTTAACTATTATATTCCGCCTCTTTGCGGAAATATGATGGTTTAAACCTTTGTAGTTTATTTCAAGATAATGTATGAAACAATAACGCTTTATTTTCATGTTAATGGTTGTAACCGACACACTAAACTTATGTTGTAATCTTTTGAAACACTATGTAATGGCAATGGTGTATGTTTTATTCATATAGTTTGTTCATGTACATCGATATTTATGCAATGAAAACCAGACAGATCACACCTTGCGTTTCCGCTACGAGCGGGTGTGACATTTTTCTTGGTTCTGGGGACCTCTTCCTTCAAAAAGAGAGACACTTTTTAGTGAACCAGTGAAGACTGGATACACAAATGTTCCCATAGAAGAAATTGCCTCCAAGGAAGTCTTATTGATGTAACCACTGTCCAAATGAAAACCAGTGGGTTCAGCACTTGTAGTGGCTGCTTCACTTGGACTACCACCAAGAGTTACTTGTAACTCAAGGGGTGTAACCTCCTCAGGTCTTGTTGGTGGGTTAGCAATGATTGATACATCAGACCCAGTCACTTGTTGAAGTATGTTCTCATTGATAGGTGAGTGAGAAGGAATGGTTTGTGCCTGGTTCAAATCAATAGCATCCAACAATAATTTTGTTGGTGAGGGAATTGTCGAGGTGAGGTTGGGTGTAGAAAGAGAATTGGCCCCGGACATTGGGCTGTGGATGATGGAAGCAAGTGATTCCAGAGCATCATATTGTGGTGTCCCTATTTGTACAACCTGTTCTTTTTGAGAAGAAGTAGGAGGAGTTTCAAGCATAGGTTGAGATATTTCTACCAACTGCTGTGAGGAAGTAGCAGCAATAGTTTCTTATGACTTTTGTGCTGTCACTGGTAGTTGCTCTGGTATCTCATCCTCCAGAGTTGCCTTTTTGGTAGGTTTGGGGGGCTTTTGAGTTTTCTTTTATTTTGGTCTTTTGGTGATTTTAGGTGTGGGTTTCAAAGCAGTTGTTTTGCTGCTATGATCACCTTGAGCATTGGGCTCAGCAGCAGATACCTGAGGAGCAGTGGTAGCTGCTAAAGTCTGCTCAGGCACCTCTGCTTGTGTTTTGCAAGGTGTTGACATTCGTGTAAAAGTTTCAGCAGTTAAGCTGTTTATTTGAAAAGATTCACATTGTTTTATTACAGGAGCATCATCCTTACCAAATTTCTTTTCAAAATAATAACTTAGAAATCTTTGAAAAAGTAAGAATGGCTTTTTATCAACATTTTTAACTAAATCATTAAAGATTTCCTGGGAGTAATTGAAATTTTCATCTTGAAGAATAGCATAGCCCAGGTTTTGAATCTTTAACGGTATCTCATTAAAAGAAGTGGTTTTGTTTGAAACACACATAAGCAGGGTATGGAATAAAAATCTTGTTGCAAGTGGAAAATTACCTTTTTGTAAGGTATCCTTTTTTATTGTGTCTGCATACCCCCTTTCAAGGAAATCAGTTTTTAACTCATGTTTGGGAAAAGAAGTTTTACCTTGCTGATCGTTGAGTTCAAAGACTTCCGAGATGGATTGTGGTGTGATTTTGACTGCTTTACCCATTAAAGAAGAGTTAATGGCTATGGCATCTTCTCCTTGTTTTTCAAGGGTAATATTTTTCCAAAACTCTCTTTGGGTTTGCAGATAAATTGGAGCATCTGCTGTTAATAAAGTTTTGTACTTTGATGCAGACATGGTGGCAATGATGGAGTCGAATGTATCGGTGGTGCCTGGTTTTGTCAGAAGACCCAGATAATTGTGAGGTGCTTTGTATGGTATTTCGATGGGTGTAGCCTTTTGAGCGGCCTTTTTACGAAATGATTTTGAAGTGGATTTTGCGGATGACTTTGATTTTGTCATTTTGGAGAAGAAGATTGATGAAGGTTTTGAGGGATTTGAGAGAGGGAAAAGGAAACTGTTTTGAGAAAGAAATTTTTGTGAATTCGATTCGACAGTAAAACCCTGTTTGGGGTTTTGAAAAGGGTTTTATAAAAGAAAAAGTGAATGCTGACGTGGCAGCGGTTACAAAAGATCTGACCGCTATGTACTGTCCACGTGCCAATCCCTGATAAGATGAAGGACAAGTGTTTTTATGAAAACCACTGATGGAACAAGACCAGTGGTTGTAATGGTAAAAATGAAAGCGGTGGGTGATTTTTACTATCAGTGGATAGCACATCAGTGGATAAAACACTGATTTTAAACAACAATGCTTATCAAGAAAATGAGAGAACAGGGGTTGACTTTCAGCAGTGGACAGAGTTTTCAGTAGAACAGACTTTTGAACAAAGTAGTGGTTATGGCAGACTTTGAAGGATTTTAATGAAAAACTCATTTTTAGCTATTTTTAAGGATGGATTTTTGATTTTCTGAAAACATTTTAATGCTTTTATTCATAGAAAAACAAGATTTTGCTTGTTATTCCATGTTTAGCATGCCAATCCTAGAGATCAAACTTTCAAAGGTGGATGTATCTAATGCTTTTGTTAGCACATCTGCCAGCTGATCTTTAGTTGGTACATGGTGCAGAGAAATCAAACCTTTTTCATAGCAATCCCTCACAAAGTGATGTCTGATATCAATGTGCTTGGTGGTTGAGTGGGAAACTGGATTTTTTATGATATTTTCTGCTGCCTGACTATCCAACATGAGTGGTGTCTTTAAGGCAGTGATACCAAAATCCAGCAACTGATTTTGAAGCCAAAGCAGTTGGGCTGTACAGCTTGCAGTAGCTATATACTCTGCCTCAGCAGTGGATGTGGAAACAGCTGCTTGCTTTTTACTTTGCCAAGACACTAAACAACTGCCTAGGAATTGGCACCCTCCTGAAGTGGACTTCCTTGTCACATCCAGCAAAGTCACTATCGGAGAAATCTGAAAGCTCAATTTTACCATCAGCTGGATACCAGATACCAAGTGTGGGAGCACCTTTTAGGTATCTGAATATCCTTTTTACAGCATTAAGGTTTGACTTTCTAGGGGCTGATTGGGATCTTGCACAAACACATGTTGCAAACATGATGTCTGGCCTAGATGCAGTTAGGTACAATAAAGACCCAATCATGCTTCTATATAAATTTTGATCAACCAAATCATCCTTCTCATCAGACATGACTACTTTATTGGTTGCTATGGTTGTACTACATGGCTTATAATCATCCATCTCAAATTTCTTTAAAAGTTCTTTGGCATATTTGCCTTGATGGATAAAAGTGCCATTTTGCAGTTGCCTTACTTGGAGACCAAGAAAGCACTGGAGTTCACCCATTGCACTCATTTCAAACTCAGCTGTCATGAGTTGCCTAAACTCTTCACACATTTTATTACATGTGCTTCCAAAGATGATGTCATCAACATATATCTGGACAATCATCAAATCCTTTCCTCTCTATTTTAGAAACAATGTTTTATCTATCTTACCTCTTGTGAAACCAATGGAAATTAGAAAGGTGAAAAGAGTTTCATACCAGGCCCTTGGTACTTGTTTCAGGCCATACAAAGCTTTATTCAGCTTGTAGACATGATTTGGATTAAATGGATCCTCAAAGCCTGGAGGTTGACAAACATAAACCTCCTCTTGAATTTTACCATAGAGGAATGCACATTTGATATCCATTTGGTACACCTTGATGTTGTGGTTGACAGCAAAGGCCAGAAATAGTCTGATTGCTACAAGTCTTGCTACAGGGGCAAATGTTTCATCATAATCAATGCCCTCTTCTTGTCTGAACCCTTGAACCACAAGCCTGGCTTTATTCTTGACAACAATACCCCTTTCATCAGTTTTATTTTTGAAGACCCATTTTGTGCCAATAGAACTTACACCCTATGGCAATGGTACAAGCTCCCAAACTTATTGTCTTCTAAACTGTTGGAGCTCTTCTTGCATGGCCTCTACCCAACTGTTTTCTTTTAGTGCCTCTTGGTACTTGACTGGCTGATGGAGAGATAGAAAACCAGCAAAAAGACAAATGTTTTGGGATTGACTTCTTGTGAGCACCCCTTCATTGATGTTGCCAATGATTTGGTCTGGTGGATGAGATTTCAAGAAGATAAGTTCTCCTTGGTATGGAACAATGGAATTGAGTGGGGAGGGCTGCAGATGTGAATCATCTGAGCTAATCACTGCTGGTGACTTTGATGATCCAGCAGTGGCTTCAAAAGGTGGTGGAATAGGAGGTAATGGGGTGAACACATGCTGACTTTGATCCACTGTTTGTGGAATTTTATCAACAGTGTTTGATGATGTGGAAGCAGTGGTTAATGGGCTACTTTGTTCAACAACTGTTAAGGTAGTAGTGGTTGAGCTTTGACAGCTGTTTTGAACATCTGCTGCTCTTCCCATTGTGACAGACTTTTGTTGAGGAATGATGATCTCATACCCATAGTCTGGTGATGAATCCTCTGATGGACCTACACTGTTAGTCTTGACAGCAGTATTTTCAAAAGTGAATTTATCAAGATCAAACAATTTTGCAGGGTTTACTGGGATTTTCATTGATGAAAGTTCATTGAACTTTACATTCAAAGTCTCTTCCACTATTTTGGTCCTTGTGTTAAACACTTTGTAGGCCTTAGCAGTGGTTGAGTATCCCAGATGATAACCACAATCAATTTTGGCTGCAAACTTTGAGATAGAATCTTTTAAGTTTAAAATGAAGCATGGGCAGCTAAAAACCTTGAAATATGAAATCAATGGCTTTATTTTATACAGCAGTTCATAGGCAGTCTTTTGATGCCTGGGGTTGATTAAAACTCTGTTTTGGACATAGCAAGCAGTGTTTACTGCCTCTGCCCAAAAAGTTAATGGCAAACCTGAATCAGCAAGCATGGTTCTGACAGCCTCAATCAAAGTTCTGTTCTTCCTTTCAACAACCCCATTTTGTTCTGGTGTTCTTGGAATGCTGTATTGCCTCACAATTCCTTTTGACACACAGAAATCATCTAACTCCTTGTTCCTGAACTCTGTGCCATTGTCACTTCTGAAGATTTTTACTGGAAGGTCAAACTGCTTTTCAACCTGTTTTACAAAGTCTTGCAGAATGCCTGCAGTCTCATCTTTTGAGTGTAAAAAGTAAGTCCATGTAAACCTAGAAAAGTCATCAACAATAACCAAACAATACCTCTTTTTCTTAAGACTCATGACTTTAACTGGGCCAAACAAATCCATATGAAGCATTTGCAAACATTTGGTTGTTTTGGACTCATCAATGGATATGTAGGAGCTTTTATGTTGTTTTCCTTTTAAGCACGAAACACAATGCTCAGGACAGGTGAACAGTTTTTGAGGTAAACCTCTTACTAACCCCTGTTTTGAAATGGCAGTGATTGTCTTGAGATTTATGTGCCCCAATCTCCTATGCCATAATTCTGTCTCTTAGTTTGATGCAGCTGAGAACAGACAGGCATCAATTCTGGGGCTCTCTTTTGACATATCCACCACATAAACATTGTCACTTCTTTGAGCAACAAGTTTGGTTTTTCCAGTTTTAATTATTGCTTCAATCTTTTCAACCATTTCTGGTCCAACAATCCTACAACACTCCTTTGTGAAGAATGATCCATATCCCTTATCACTCATTTGTGAAACACTCAGGAGGTTGAATTTTAGATTGTCTATCAGATTGACATTTTCAAATTTTACATTGCCAGATTGTACTGTACCAGGCCCCAGAACTTTCCCTTTACTATTATTACCAAAGGATATATCACCCCCTCCATGGATTTTGAAATCTTTGAGAAGGGCTTTACATCCTGTCATGTGCCTAGAGCCTCCACTATCTACATACCAAAGGCTGTCTAAGCATGCAGAAGCTCCCTGCACATGAAGTAAAAGCATTAGTTCATTAGGGTCTCCAAAGCCAATAATGCTTTGGATGGGGTCTCAACAGTGTCTGGGATGAGTTCAGATGGATGGGCAGTGGTTAGGTCAGGGGTTTGGACAGTTTTAGGACTGTGTTTCTCTAACCATTGTTGGGGTTCTTGACCAATCACCTGCTGATAACCAAAAGGATGCATGTTCACTCTTGGTTTAGAGGGCCTTTTGTAGGCCTCATAAACATGTGGGATCCTTTGGTATGGTGGTTGTCCCTTGCCTCTCCTGTATTGGTTGGCAAGGGGTGCATCAGTCACTTGAACATCTCTTTGGGCAGATGTTTGATTCAGCTATTTTGTAACAGCTGTTTGGACTGGCACAAACAGTGGTTGGTTCTTGGTGAATTTGACAGATGATGTTGATGGACTCAAGGATGTTTTAGCAGTGTACTCATTCTTTTTCACATCAAAGTTCTTGAGATATACACATTCTTGAGTTGTGTGGTTATTTTTACCACAGATGGTGCAGCTTTCAGCAGGTACAATGATACTTGTTTTGTTTAGATCATATGCTTTTAGATGAAAACAGTCTTTTGTTAGATGATTCCTCTTTTCACAAAATAGGTTTTTGATCTTTTCTCTTTTCTTCC